>OY776266.1:2400000-4800000 GCA_963675405.1 Cosmorhoe ocellata | reverse complement strand
ATTATTCAGATATTATCTTAATTCTAATAGGATCATCTAAAAAGTAAAATTTAGATGGAATTTCCACTTGGTTGGTAATTTTTATAGCATCAATTAGTAAATAAATAAAACAAGTTAAAAAAATAGGATCTAAAAATATAATTATTTTTATGATTAAATATAACATTTTCAGCCTAGAGAATCTGGCAGCATCTGCATTTTGTAATATTTTATGACTTTATAGTAAGAAAAATGTAATTTTTTGATGGATCTGGTCTTTTTGACCACAGTGATCAATACCATATCAATCAAAAAAAGTTACTAATTCAATGATAATGCAGAGATGCAAAAAGATAGAAAGCTATCACTTGTACAGGTTAAATATATTCCTAAAACTGTTCTAATTATTGAATTAAAACATAAACAAAGTTAAAATCAAATGAGAAAAATGTACCATAGCAATCAAACATTTACAAATTGAAAGCCAGAGTAGTCATACGTTTACCTCTTTATCTCAGCACCGTGGCAAAGCAGAACACGCTCGTCCCCCTCGGTAGATAGAGCAAGCCTGTTGGCAGCACGCATGGCGAAAACCAATTGTCCAAAGCGTTCAGTTGGAGATGTGAGCACGAATTCGTGTCGCTCCAGAGCGATAAACAAAAACACGCGGACACAACTTATTTTTCGAATTGAAGCTAAATTATGCATTTATTATTGTAATCTAATTGAATTTCATAAATAATAACTATTCTTTATGTTAGATAAATAAAGAAAATGTCATAATGTTTCAACACAAAAAAGTTACGATCATTTTTTTAAGTCAATCTGTAGTTAGGACAGCAATCAAGTTTTCAAGGTTTCCGATTTTTTTTTATATGTTTACAACAATGTTAGATAAATAATTCTGAGTGCCCAAGGTAGCTTACAGGCCAAGCTATCCAACAAAAAAAACTCTTATTCAAAAATATTATTTTACAGTAGACTTCTTCACTCGGACACGTAATTTTTTTGTTTTGGAGATTGAACCACACACAAGAAATACCTCTTATGAGTTCGAGTATAGATCTTTCTAAGAGCGCTTCTTAGAAGGATTAATTCCAAATTCTACCTCAAAGTTTCGATAGAATGTATTCTCATTTGTTATTGTAGGTATATTACCTATCTACCTACATAATAATGTTGGAGGTGTTATAAACTCGAATTTTGTATAATTATCTCTTGTAAAAGAATACTAGTGTTTAGTTTAGACAAACCTAAATAAACCTACCTCAAGTTTATACTAAAGTATATAACAGGCATTCAATATGTTTTATCAAACTGTTTTCATTTATTGTTTACATCTGAAACAAGTTGTGAGAATTTTGTATACTAAACTTGTAGAAAACGTGTCAAAGACTTTAGGGTAAATACGAGTAAGTATAATAATTTCTGAAAAGACGGCTCTTTGTCCATTTTCCATTTTTTCATTCTTTTTTCTTTTTTCTTAACCACAAACTCTTTGAGCAATATCAAAGTAATATAACTTTGAAATTTCGTACTATGACCTATAAAAATTGTATTTGTAGTTTCTGAAACATGATGGTTTGTAAGAGCTTATGGTAAAGCACCTGTAGATTAAAACAACAACATCAGGAAGTTCTTGACCTTGACACCTGTCGCCTTCCGGAAGTGACGTCAGTACTTACCTACATAATTATGGCCACTGGCTAGCTAAGTATCCTTTGTGAGATTAGAACATGAATATATTATTTATGGTTTGTATAAGTAGGATAAGTATCTATCTATTACTACGTCACCATAGATTCAATTGTTACAATAATATTAATGAATAGGTATCTACCATCTAAATGGAAGGAAAAAACATACCTACAGGAAACCTATTTTCGGAATAGAGTGGTATATTTAACACATTTTATCAAAATAATAGGTAAGTATATAAACAAATGTTTTTATCAAGTAGGTACTTACAAGTTTATTTCCTTATTTAAAAAATCAACAACCTAAATCCCACTAGAAAACCAACCACTCATGTCCACTAATGGCACAAAATAAAAACTTCTTGAAACAAAAAAAAACTTTACAGTAAAACCTCTTTTCAGAGCACTCAGAGTTCCAATTTTGATTTTCCCGCGCTCGCGTTCTGACGTTTCATGATTAGGGCGCGAGTAGACTGTTGCGCGGCGGACTAACCCGTCGACTGGAGTTTTGGCAAACGGACAAAGTGAGATTTTCGCAGGCGCGGTCCACACGTTACAGGCATTGTTGCCAACTACTCCAAGATTTGGTTAGATCTAGACATTTCTTGACAACGCTTAGCTACTTTTTCCAATAGGGTGATTGCTACGATTTTGTGAATCAAACGACAGTCCTTAAGAATTGTCCGTTAAATAAGGCACTTAGGTAAATTGCTCTACTTAGGAATCTGCATTCGATTCTTTATTATAATACTCCTACCTACCTGTTTAATCATTTCATTTTTAGCAGTTTATTGCCGCTACGACAGGATTTAAAAATATCATTATTTAGATACTAGGTAGGTACTTCAATACCTACCTACCTACAATTATTAAGTAAGTTTGTTTTTCTTTTTAGTTTTATTTATGCGAAAACATAATACTTAATTGGTAAATAGTACCTATGTGTAAGTTATTTCTCATCTAAGTAGTTTATAATACTGTTTGTTTTCTGAATAAAATAGAATAATATAAAATAAATACTTACATAAAAAAAGCGAAAACAGTGTTTATTTGAGACGAGACGACTTAACAGATCAATTATTTTTCGATCGCGTCTCAATTTTATGAATCTCCGCTACTTTACAAATCACGCCACTTTTCAAAGTAAATCTCGCATGGTTTTAGCCAGTTTCAGCCACTAATCTATTCAACACCAGGTTGGGATGACGTGCAACCTTGATATATCGTATTAGGTGGATGACGCGCCAATATTGTCGTTTGACACGTTCGGCGCTACCGGCTTTTTTGAAAGCGCTAAAATAGTAAAAGGGTACTTACACAAATTATGCCATAAATTTGCAACTATTTAGGTAAATTTAATGATTTTTGTTATGAACATAATAATAAAATACTTATAACAAAGTGACATCTCGACAGAATTTTCGTCCGATATATAATTATATAATTATTATGTACCTACTACCTATTAGTTAGATTACCATTTCATTGAAGACTTTACCATTAAATTAATCAACTTGCACTGGCTCTCATACTACCTATTTTATCTAATACTTATACTACATTATACAATATCGTATGGAATATACCTACTGCCGAAGAATTATTAAATTTGTGTAATTTAGTTATCTACATAATTTGTTTTCATAACAGGATGTTTGGGATATTAATAACGCCAAATTAAATTCTTAAAGATGAAACAATTATAAGTACCTAAAAGTATTATGTATCTAAGAACTTTTATATCATCGCATCCTCGTCACGAATGCAACAAAATAAGACCCCACAAGAATGGAAGACAATTGTCAATTTTGGCGCGAATAATGACAATAGGATCAATAAGGTTGTTTGATAAGGTTGTGCGCGCACTAGTGACATATTATAGGTATTATCATATTAAATATTATTTTTTTATAAAAATAAATAGGTACTTAATAATAAGTTTTCATGCATCTGAAGATGAAAAATAATGATTGACAGTTCATATTTTATATTCATCAAATATTTAAGTATTTAGGTACCTACATTTTACAGTAGGTACCTGCCTACAACTTATCGACTTCTTACTAAGGTAGGTACTTTCTTTTAGATCAATTGTATCAGTCCTTAGATAGATCGACGGTTTCACATGGTATTTTATTTAGAGCATGTATATTATTTAAGTAAATAAAGATAAAAATTCTCCCTTACTTCCAACTTTTATGTCTAAAATGTTTCGTACCTACTTTGCAAAATGATTTCCAAAGTAATAAACCAACAGAAACCAGTTATTACGTTGGAAATATTAGAAATAACGTCATAAATCTTGTGAGGAGCTCTAACGAGCACCTTTGTGAAACCAAAATTATGTACCCGCAGCTCAAAATTATATAACACGCGACTCTAACATTTTTAAGCAAGCCATTACCCGCCAATTCTTTTTCATTAATATTTATCAGTCTCAATGATTGTTCCAAGTACCTACCTATAATGGTTTAAAAATTGCCACAATATTTCCCAAAAACACGGCAACATTACATACAAATGTTACGCATTGTTGTACATAATCACGGCAAAATGTCTGTACTTTTTCACGAGGTTTGCCAATCCGTGTGATAGTCACGGTGCGGAGCCACGGTCAAGGGAGAATGTCACAGGTGTGGACAGGCCCCGATCCTATTTATCCGTATTTTAACTAGTAATTTTAAGATTAATGTTACTTTAGTCAAATTTGTACTGGACCAGTGTTTTGTATTTTTTTTTTGTGATTGAAATATTATGCAATATGCTACTATAGTTTAATTACCTACTTACATTTTCTTTGTGGTTTTCAGTCCACATTCATTTTAGAAAGAAGAATCATACCTGGATGTTTCTTATCTCAGACACTATAGAATTTACAATATAAAGTTGCAAAAAAGTGACTGTATTACAAAATGTTGTCGAACTCAGTTTTCATAACCCGCCTAAAGCCACGCGGCGCCAACCCTGTTCAGAATGTGATATGTTTGTTCCGGGGACCAGCAATTCCCTAATCGATTCTTTACTTTGCAGAGAGAGGGTGAAACAATTCTATACTTTTGAAGTGTCATGTTCTCGTTGTTGACCTTTCGTCTCTATGTGTTATTATATCTATACTTCTATACTAATATTATAAAGAGGAAAGATTTGATCGTTTGTTTGTTTGTTTGTTTGCTTGCATTGAATAGGCTCGGAAACTACTTAAGTATCAATGTTACAAAGAAAAGTCACAACTAACCAAATATGACTTTTTACTCTAATATACTAAAAGTAAAATAGTATATAATACAATAAAAGGACACATCTACTCATGTCTTTCGTATGTAATATTCTAGACCAATTTGAAAACTTTTTTCACCAATGTGTAAGTAGAATGAACTTTCAGAATGAACTATACTTTATGTAGGTACTTCGCGGGCAACGCCGCGAGTGGAAGCTAGTATGTGAGATATGGGTGTGCTTGTAACAATTAAGGCTGCCGTCTGCGAGCGTGGGAACTTCTGACACAACACCTACATTGATAATTTCTACTCACACAAATGCATCGCTCAGTATTGAATACACACCCTGGAAACGAATAAATCTACTTTCGATGTTTCGAACAAGTTACGCGTCCATTACGCGTTCGTCTTTGTGGGATGTTTATAAATGTCATAGAAAATACGCAATGTATTAGTAGCATCGTGAAGCGCGCGAGCCGCGGCGAGTTACCGGCGCGCGGGCAGTTCGTCACGGCGGCGGCAAAGGGTTGGGTCAGAGTGTATGCTTTTTGATTTCATTTTAAACTATGTATTTCTTTTTATGGAAAAATTCAAGATAATTGTCAAGCCAATGTTCTGTGTGTTATGAGAAATGTGGAATTTATAGATGAAAAAACTATTATTAAAATCAAATAATATTTAGTACAAACATGGAATAAAATATGTACAGATTAAAACTAATTAAACTTTTTTACTCCGAAAGATTGAAAATAAATAATATTGATTTAGTTATTTCAAACATAAAATTTCGTAAAACCATTTTCAATCGCAATATAAGCGTGACTTATTAAATATTTATATATATATTTTTATAATATTTTCAATATTTTCAGCTAATAATGAATTACCCTATAATATTAGTACTAGTGTACTTCGCCCTGAACTGAGATCTTGCGCGCGATTTCCACAATCCTCATTGTGTATTCACGCCCTGAAGTTTTTGGATACACTTTATGTACTAGGCATAGGTGCATATTTGCCATACTGCATAGGTGCCATGCTTACGAGTACGTAACCTAATCACAAACAAATATTTTATTATCCTACTTAAGTAGGTACTTATGCCCGTGCTAAGAAAATCTTGTTTTTTTTTTCATAATATTTAAAAACTATCCATCCTGGAATAAAAATTAAAACCATTTTGTAATGTACAAGTATACAGTAAGTTAAGTTTTAGCTTCCTGAGGGGAAAACTACCTTCCCACTAATAATTATCTAACAAAGAAAAGAAAAGGTTGAGTATAAAGATATCCTACTAATATTATAAACGCGAAAGTTTGTAAGAATGTATGGATGGACGGATGGATGGATGGATGTTTGTATGTATGTATGTTTGTTACTCTTTCACGCTAAAACGGCTGAACAGATCTGAATGAAATTTGGCACAGATATAGATTATGGCCTGGAATAACACATAGGCTACATTTTATCTCGAAAAAATGTACGGTTCCCGTGGGATAGCGATGTTTTTGTTTTTCGCGGTAGAAGCTGTGAGCTATTATGGCGTGCGCTGCAAAAACCATTGCAGTTACACGTATATAATGTTGAATGGAAATGTTTATCTTAAATAGTTCTACAAAAAAGTCCGCGACAGCATATATCTATCTTTTATGTATAAGCCATTATCGTCAAAATAGTGAACCATAAATGCAATAAAATCTTATAATTTATTTCTAATGCACATTTTAGCAGTAACAAATTGATCCTAATTAAAATAAATACTTTTTATCGCATCTGGTATTTCAAGTAGATAAACTTTGTCTTTTACACTACATCATTTGGACAAATACGTATTAAAATATTTATGACGATAAACAACCGAGTGCGCGATATTATTAAGCGGTCCGGCGGCGCGGGTGAGTGAGTCGCCTGCGGGCGGGATGGGGGAAGATGTCGGCTGTCGCTCATCGCTGAGTACGCGACCCGAATGCGGGCAGACGTGGGGCAAACGTCGACGGTTGTTAGATATGTAGGTAGGTACACTCAGCTAGAGCTACCTACGTTAGCTAGGTAGTATGTACGTACTGTACTGGTCATATACTTAGGCTTAGTAGGTAGGTAAATTTAAAAAAAAATCTTTACAAGTACCTACCTACCAACCTACCTATAGAATAACGTACCTATTGTGTAGTTTAGTGTGTCAGATAGGTTGGTAGGTACCTACTTATAGTCAGGTAGGTACTTACTTTATTTTACAAGTTCTATAGTATTCTATTGAGCAAGTGTACCTACCTACCTAGGTACACATACTCAGTAAGTATCTACCATTGAGCTACTTACTTATTGGTGGATACGTGCTAATAATTTGAACTGTTCAATGTCCGTCTTAGTTAGGTTGCTATGTAAATCCTACTAATATTATTAAAAGCGAAAGTTTGTATGAATGTATGTGTGGATGTATGTTTGTTACTCTTTCACGCTGAAACGGCTGAACGGATCTGTATGAAATTGGCAAAGATATGGATTATAGTCTGGAATAGCACATAGGCTATTTTTTATCCCGGAAAAATATAAGGTTCCCGCGGGATAGATTTATTTTTGTTTTTCAAGGTATCACGCGGGCGAAGCCGCGGGCGGAAGCTAGTTATGTATATATTGCAAATTACTCCCTACCTTTACCATGTACCTATTTACAATAAATTAAAATAAATGTAACTTGCGGCTAATATAAATTAAAGAATCACTACATAGTATAAAACAAAGTCGCTTTCCCTGTCCCTATATCCCTATGTATGCCTACAAATCAGTAGTCACAAATTAGTATCCGACACTCGCGACCCACCCGTTGCCTAGTCCAAACAAACAAAAGAGCTCGGCGTGGAACTACAAACGGACGTGCGATCACCTTGGAGACTGAGACGGTACTGAATATTTTTGACGCGCCTATTCTATTATAAAGCGTATTTTGGCAGGCGCTTGCTCCATACTAAAATGTATGGCGGCGGGGAACAATTTCTGCTCACAAA
This sequence comes from Cosmorhoe ocellata, assembly GCA_963675405.1. Classification (NCBI taxonomy): domain Eukaryota; kingdom Metazoa; phylum Arthropoda; class Insecta; order Lepidoptera; family Geometridae; genus Cosmorhoe; species Cosmorhoe ocellata. The sequence goes on along the minus strand of OY776266.1, from coordinate 4,792,101 downwards.
ATTAACAATGTTTAGGCTCAGATTAATACTTTTTGGTTTGAATTAGTAGAAAAAACTCCTGGTGACTGTGTTGTTTAACATTTTGTCTCACGATTTGTCCAAAAATATTACAAAAATAACAACGATAATTTCGTAAAAACTCATAATAGAAAAGGTCGATTTCGATGTTTTTAATCAATGTTGACGATTTTTTTTCTCAAAAATTAAGAATTATTTTAGAATAATCACGCGGTGTTAGTGTAGACTCATCTATTGAGAATTCGTATTATTAGTTTGTGTCCTTCTATGAAGTGATTTCTTATGGAAATTTCTAAAACCGTAAGTGCTTGTTCGCGCGTTTCTTAGGGACTCCGCTCTTAACAAAAAAAAAATTATCACGACTGATATCGCCAGGCTCGGTAGATAATTTCCCCAGATCTCTAGTTACTTTATATCTAAAGGGGGTAGTCAGAGGCACGTCCAAATATTATATTTGGCACATGCTCACATTTTGCAAAGTGATTATAGTATTCCGTACGTGACAAATTGCAAGCCTATCGCCGCTTATAAGAATACTGATCTATGACACACCTTCAAATTTTTGGTTCTAGGGTATGTTGGTTTACCTTCACCATTCCTATAAAGGATTGTCCTTCGTGAAATGAAATGATGCTATATAGATAACGATACTTGATACTTTATTAACAAAAGTTTGGTGAAATTGGACCTTAATCAGGGACTAGACAGCGAAATTATATTGATTAAGCTTAAATTTAATTCTCCAATCCTGTCACGATCTTTTGTTATCAACTTATCAAAGAAGAATGAGCCAACGGCCCATGAAATGTTCAAATTAGATTCTCGGAAACCTTGTTCATACGTTTAAAAGTGATTAAAATTCCCCTAGATATGATGATAATTATGTTCCGCTATCTCAAAAATGCTAAAATACTAGCTAGAATTATTAAAAAAAAGACGATTCAAAATGATCCCTGTGATTATAATTATTGAATTAAAAGCTTTTGACTTTTGTCAAAAATTTAGACTAAACTGAGATTTTATTCTATTTAACTTATTTTTTTACCACTTTTCCGTAGTGTTAAGTCAACACCAATTTGGATGGTTTCTATACTTATATTATAAAGAGGAAAGTTTTGTATTTTTGTTTGTAACGAATAAACTCAAAAACTACTGGTCTGATTTTAAAAATTCTTTTATATTCAGAATGCTACATTGTCCCCGAGTAACATATGTAGGCTATATTTTATGTAGATACCTTGCGAGCAAAGCCGCGAGCGGAAGCTAGTCTTAAATAAGATAAATACACGTCAATCATCTACGTGAGTTTAGTCAAATTAAAAACTGTCATTTAAAACTTAACTTTGCTACATTAATTGTGATGGCAATGATTTTTTTAGTTAATGCTAAGAAATAACTAACCAAATAGGTAACCCTCAAAAGCTTAAAACTTCCCGCGTTCTTATAATATAAGTTTGGAGGGTCATTTTAAATCCTCTTACTCAACTTCAGTCTCCAACCGCATTCGCAACCTTCTACAAAACAAAAAAGGTTACAGCAAAAAAGCGTTAAATTTGACCTCTTTAGTTGAAGCACTTTACTGGTTCCACGGGCGGGCTCTGTTTCATGAAAAGTTCATGAAGTTTTTCAGTCGATGCAAAGTTTGGTATATTAAACTTCAGTCATAATGCAAGTCTGAGCACAAAGTATTCGATCCTGAAATAACTAGGGACTCTTCTTCTTCGTGGCATCTCGTAAAGATAAATTTTGCCAGTGTCAAGTGTATTCGTAAGCGTATCAATAAACATCAAAGACATTTTATCTACTGACGTAGAACTACTAGAACTACTAGTAGTTACTACTTAGTAGAAACTCCTTGATAAACATGCGAGTATAGTTGCCAATAGTGAGATCAATTTCACTGGTAGAAATGTCAAATTGAATTTGCGACTCCCCAAACCATCGAAGTAAACAAATAGAGTTGCAAACTTCTTCTGAAAAGTGTAATCGCTTTTATAATACTTACTTTGGTAATATTTACATATATCGATGCCCCAAACGAAGTTGCGTGTTTTGTCAAAGTTTATGTAGAAAAAAGTTTAACAGTAGGTACTGAGCTATGCAGTCTTTCATGAAACAGTCCCCTGCTAATTCTAAAAGCCGCTGATTTGTGGGATTCAATTAGACGGGATATTTGCACTCGAATGACGGCAGTTGGTTTGCATATTTTATCGCCGTTTTTATTTTACTTTGAATTTAACTGAAAAGCTTATTTTGATTCAATAAAGTTATGTACTAACGTACATAATAAATCAAATTACTTCTATTTCTATTCCTATACTTTTATTTCTATTCCTGCAACATTACATAAATTCAATCGATCTTTCACTGGCCGAACTGCCGATTTTAGTTCTTTAAAATTCCCGCTAGGAGCGCAGCAGGTATGGAAAAAGATACGAAATAAAGTTTCGTTAACCATAAATCCTGTACTAAGCACCCTGGGTGCTTCCAAGCCTCATACATAAGTCACGTAAAAAAACAAAAATCAAAATTTTCAAAATACAAAATTATTATTTTGTAAACGCTAACTGCAAAAGTTATAAAAAAGATGGTAACTATGTCAAAGTCAAAGTCAAAATATGTTTATTTTCAATAGAATCACAGGGATCACTTTGAAACGTCTTACATACTAGGTGAGTCTAAGTGCCAATTCCAGTCCTATCCCCAGTCCGAGAAGAACTGACAAGAAACTCGCTGGGCCCTAGCGCTTTTTTTGTACGATCCTTGTTAATATTGTAAGGAATACCTAGCAGAGTTGGACTTAGCACTCTCTGTTAGAGAGACAAGAAGGACTTACCCCAAAATACGAAGTAGGTACATTGTATCGTGGGCATGTGCCAAATAGTAATGTTTGGACGTGCCCCTGACTACCCTCTTTAGATAACCTCAAAGAGAGATCTGAAAAGATAAATACCAAGCCTAGGGATTTCAGTCGTGATCATGTTATGTGTTTTACAAGTTTTTAGTGATTCGTGTTACCTACACTACGGCTCAAATGCCGGCTCCAAGTTCCTATTACGCTGGGAATTTAAACTTTATAAACATGACTATAAAGCTTAATATAACTATACATAAAATGGCCCGGAGACGACCCGGACACGGATAGTGACTACTTATCTGAATATCGATATAAAGCTCAATCGCTTTACAAATAAAGTTCAAATTTCCGGCGTGAAATTATGAAATCATTAGTAATTACAACGGCGTGGAAGACACACAATAATCTATACTAATAAATTATATAGCTGAGCAGTTTGTTTGTTTGGTTGAACGCGCTAATCTTAGGAACTACTGGTTCGAATTGAAATATTATTGTTGTGTTGTATAGACCATTTATCGAGGAAGACTATAGGATAAATAACATCACGCTACGACCAATCGGAGTGGAGCATCAATAAAAAATGTTGCAAAGATGGGAAAAAATATGTTACCTAAAACGCGCAGACAAAGTTGGGTGAGAGTTAGCTAGTTAGGTATATTTAAGTTACATTTAGGTTGTGGCACAAACCAATAAACCAACTCTTAGAATTGTCTGATCTCTTTTTTTAGTCTATCTATGTCAATAAGTACTTAGATAAGTTTTTCAATTGCTAAAGTTATTTTGATTACTAGGTGGCCAATGACTTTGTCCACATGCCTATAACTCTCTTTCTAACATCCGTTTTTTAATGAAACATAGCCTTAAGCCTTATTATGGTCTGTCCACTTTTAAAAACTACATGAAAATCCGTTCAGTAGTTTTGAAGATGTGCGCGGTCATATAAATAAATATACAGACAGATAAAATGTACCTATGGTTGCGAAAGTTTGGATGGCTGAACGGATCTGGATGAAATTTGGCACAACGATAGATTGTAGTCTGGACTAGCACATAGGCTATAATTTAACAAGGCACGACGCGGGCGAACCGTGCGCGGAAGCTTAAGTTTGCTGGTAGAAAACTCTTGTAGTGTTAAGCTCGCCTTTTTACATGTATTTTGTCAATGACTTGCTTGTAATTTTTACTGTATACAATAAAGAATTACAAGAAAAAAATATGTTTAATTTAAATTTGATTATAGCTGCATCAAATAATGCAAAGAAGGTTGGAATAATTATGATTGTCTTCTAGAGCTCGAGCTGAACATTTTATAAAGCAACTCAAACAAAAGCTACGAAGCGCTTAAATAAAACACGAGAATCAAATCGCAGCCCGACACGAGAATATCTCATCATGTAAACTTGATCTAAGTTCATTGCACTAGCTTTACTTATGTACACAGACGTTCCTATTTAGGGTTCCGTAGTCCAACATGGTCGGGTTAGTATAAGGTATAAGTAAATCTTACTATCCTACTAATATTATAAACGTGAAAGTTTGTAAGAATGTATGGATGTCTGGATGTATGTTTGTTACTCTTTCACGCTAAAACGGCTGAACGGATCTGAATGAAATTTGGCACAGATATAGATTATGGTCTGGAATAACACATAGGCTACTTTTTATCCCGGAAAAATGAATGTTTGCCGTGGGATATGTGTTTTGTTTTTCAAGGTATAAAGCGAGCGAAGCCGCGGGCGGAAGCTAGTCCTACTAACTATAATATTCTAGAAGCGAAAGTTTGTTTGGATGTCTGGATGTATGTTTGTTACTCTTTCACGCTAAAACGGCTGAACGGATCTGAATGAAATTTGGCACAGATATAGATTATGGTCTGGAATAACACATAGGCTACATTTTATCCCGGAAAAATTAACGGTTTCCGTGGAATAGATTTGTTTTTGCTTTACACGCGAGCGAAGCCGTGGGTGGAAGCTAGTACAAAATAATTATAACAACTTAGAAATACTCAATAGTCAATAGTCAATAGTCAATAATCTTTATTCAGTAATATCACAAGGATCATTTTGAATCGTCTTACATACTAGGTGAGTCTAGGTGCCAATTCCAGTCCTATCCCCAGTACGAGAAGAACTGGCAAGAAACTCGCTGGGCCCTAGCGCTTTTTTTGTATTATGAACCTTGTTAACATTGTTAGGGACACCTAGCAGAGTTGGAGCTGATTCGTCCCAAGCTTTTTTGTCATCTAAGTACTCTGATATTCTATAATAAGCTTTACGAGACAGGTTTTGTTTAATTACATTTTTGAATTTCGCAATCGATAGATCAAGCATGTCGCTTGGGATCTTGTTATAGAAGCGTACACATTGCCCTATAAAGGATTTTTAAAGGACTGTTGCCAGCCATAGCGTCTGCATGGCGATAACTTATTTTCCAGCATCTAATAATAGAAATTATAATGAAAAAGTCTTTAGTTTGCTCCTTATTATGCTCTGTCCACCAATGGAAATTACATGAGAATCGATACAGTAGTAGGTACTGGAGATGAGTATGAACAACAAAATTAACAGACAGACAGAAAATATTTTAAAAATCGGTGTTTTGTTGTTCTATTACTTCCCTATTATTCTATAAAGTATGTTATCTCTTTCTTTTTTTATTAACCGAATTCAAAAAGGAGGAGATTCTCAATTTTTTAATAAGTAAACAAGTACCTAGATAAAATAAAAATCTTTCTGAAGTTAATTTCAAAAATAAAAAAAAAATTATCATCTAACTAAATAAATATAACTCAAAGGTGACTGACTGACTGACTGACTGACTGACATAGTGATCTATCAACGCACAGCCCAAACCACTGGACGGATCGGGCTGAAAGTTGGCATGCAGGTAGATGTTATGACGTAGGCATCCGCTAAGAAAGGATTTTGATTAATTCTACCCCCAAGGGGATAAAATAGGGGATGAAAGTTTGTATGAAAAGTCGCGATGATCAACTTTCACACGGGCAAAGCTGCGGGCATCAGCTAGTTTATTTATAATATTGTATCACTCTCGTTACTCAAACAAACCCTACGACATCTTTTTGTAAATACCCAGCCATTTAAGCTACAGCGACAGCCAAAAGAACTCACATACATACTTACATACACTCTAAACACATGACCCTCCTTCTTAGCAGTCGGGTAAAAAACAGATGCAAATCGCAGCCCGCCCGACACGACAAGTCCATACTTCACTGAGTGGCTGTAAACGTGACAGCAATATCGAGGTAGTACGCTAATGGCTTGGTTAGCTGTCTTTTTTAAATGTTAGGAGACTTTAGAAATGATTTCAAGCTTATCCTACTAATATTATAAACGCGAAAGTTTGTAGGAATGTAAGGGTGTAGCATGTATGTTTGTTACTCTTTCACGCTGAAACGGCTGAACAGATGGATGAAAATTGGCACGGATATAGATTATAGTCTTGAATAGCACATAAGCTACTTTTTAACCGGAAAAAATTACGGTTCCCGTGGGATAGATTTTTTTTGTTTTCAAGGTTCCACGCGGGCGAAGCCGTGGGCGGAAGCTAACACATTATAATAGTGGAGGTATAGTGAGTATAATACATACCTACATACCAACTTTAGTAGGTAGGTACCTAATAAGTTCGGAAAATGTATGTGCGCAATGATTATAGTCTGGAATAGCACATAGCTTACTTTTAATCCCGGAAAATGTACGGTTCCCGTGGGATAGATTCGTTTTTGTTTTTCAAGGTACCATGCGTTCGAAACCGTGGGCGGAAGCCCTCTATAATGAAACGTCACCAGTTACAGTGTACATATAACGGAATGTTACATCACGGTCGTAATATAGCGGTGGCTGCCTCTCAAGGTACCGCAGCTAAGTGATCGAAGCTGTGGAGTAGACGTGTTCTGAAAAGTGTAAATGGATTCGAAGGGTCCTGAGAAAAATACCGCGTGCTTTGGTTATAAACGGCCGCGAATCTGATAAATACGTAGATTGTTGTAGAACAGCTATAAGGTAGTAACATTTTCTGTTATATATTTTATTTCTATTATACATTTTTAGCTCAGTGACTGATCTCACAGCAAGGGCGGATCCAGGTTTGGTGCCAGAGGGGGGTCACATAGTCGTGGTCAAGTCAAAAAAAGTTATAATCCTTATAATATATAACTTTAATTAGTGGTCCACCTAGGTCCTGGACCCAGCCCAGGGGGGGGTCATGACCCCCATGACCCCCCCCTGGATCCGCCCTTGTCTCACAGCTCAGTTGGTAATAGCTCTGCTTTCCGCGCTGTAGGTTATGGGTTCGATCCCCACCCAGAGCCAACATTTGTGTGATGAATACAGCATCTGTTCTGTGTCTGGGTGTTATTATGTATATATCTATGTACCTATGTATTTACAAAAAAAAAGTAAGTATACTCGTATAATTAATCTATCAGCTAACTGGTTTCCATAGTACAAGCTTTTCTTAGTTTGGGGCTAGAGGGTGTTGTGTGATATGTCCACCAATATTTATTTATTTATTTATTTATATTTATATACCATCTTAACGAAATCTTAAATCGCGTCCACACTGGTGACAAACGGCCGTGACAATAATTATGACATGACAATTAGGTGTGCCGGTGCATTGATATATATGGATAATTGGAACATAATAATAGTAGGTACATTTTATTATCCCTTCGCTTTCTAGCTTAAGACGCGTTTTTTTTGGGTCCCACGGGTTTTACTGTAGTTAATTAGGTACACCTTAATACCTTAAGCGAAAAACAGATAAAAACTATCTTTGAAGCTGTCGTGTCAAAGTTTGAGCTCAATCGGTGAAGATAATTAGATTCACCTAGCATGTAAGACGTTTCAAAATGATCCTTGTGATTGTATTGAATAAATATTTTTCAATTTCAATTTCAATAAACCAACTTAACATTTTTATAAAATAGTGAGATAGACATGTATATTTTTGTTAACTTTATTTACAAAAATATACCTATAACTTTTAAAGAATCTACTTATTACAAATGTTTTAACTTTTTTCTACAAAGAAAACTAAAATTTCAAAATTATTTTCCCAATAAAAAGTTCCAAACAAAAAATCAAAGTCCAAGTTACAAAGAAATAACAAACACCAAACTGCAATGTTAATAAGTTCACGTGTTTGTTCACACGAGCGTGGCATAAAAGTGTCGAGATGTTATGAATTATGACAGTTTTTATTTGGAGAGCCAATAATGGCGTCTCTTTTGAAATGTTTCAAGAAGGATGCAGAAAAATGGAAGAAAGTAAGCATTAATTCTGTGAACAAGGATCTTTGCATCTTGTCACTTGGGAGTTGGGAATAAGTCCATTTATAAGCGTTGAAAGGGTCCATTTAGAAACTCTCAAGAGTCTAAGTAACTTGAGATTGGAGTGTAGGTACTATATACTCGTACTTATGTATAGTAATCCCGGGATGTATACAGACGTAGCTTATTTTACGAGTAATTCAGTGTCAATAAAATTCCGCAAAATTATGGGTGCCCTTTGGACCTCTTTTTTATCTTCGGTTGGTAAAATGTAGACTGAATGCTACTAGCTTCTTTACAGACTAAGTTAACTTAAGCATATCTAATTTAAATTTCATCAAAATTCACAAAGCCGTTTGCAGCGCAACGTGATTGAACGTCTGCAGAAACTTTCATAATCCTTACCTATAAATGCAAAAGTAGTTTAAGAACTAGACGGACCAAATCACATAGCCACGACAAAGCATCGCATTATTTCACGACAACGTGGAAATTGGAATCAAATAAAGTTTTGTCTTGAAAATTTACGGTGTCCAACAGTTGAACGGAATTTTATTAAATTTGGCAAGGGGATAAATGGTATCTGGGAAAAAGACATGGACTAATTTTGTCTTAAAAAAAAGAGAAAATTAGTACAAATAGCTAGTTTTGTAATATTAATTGGATACGAAAGAATTATTGACGCGATACGTAGAAGAAAGTAGGATATGGACATAGAAAAGCTAAAACCCTCACCTACAAAACTTTATGTATTAATTCCGTCTAGATTTATCATGAAGGATAATAATCCTGAAAGGTGGTCAGGGCTAAATCCAAATGACCTAACAGCTATAATTTTTACAGGAGTACAACCTTGAAGACTACGATAAAACTTTTGCCGTAACGAAGGCTATCCTGAAACTGGGAGGACTTCGCCTGTTGAGACAGGATTCTTATTTAACGAGGTAATTCCGCTGCCTAGATTCTACTTACCAAGCCAATTTAGTCAAGGGTGTCTCAAACTTATACTAGAAACATTTTTATATAAAACTAGCTACCTCTCTCGGCGTCGCCCGCGAAGTACCTACATAAAATATAGCCTATGTTCATCCTAAAAGTTAATTCTACACATTGTTGAAAGAATTTTTGTTTCAAATCGGTCCAGTACTTTCGGAGCCTATCCAATGCAAACAAACAATCAAAATAATCTTTCCTCTTTATAATATTATAGAATATATACTCGTAGTATATTATATAGACTAATTATTTTTTACCCGACTGCGAAGGAGGGTAATGTGTTTTGGGGTGTATGTATGTGAGTTTCTTTAGCTGTCGTTAGAGGCCAAACGACTGGATTGATTTTTATAAATACGTTGTTAGATAAAATAATTGTTCGATGGTGATTTTTCTTTCAATTTTTCATTTTCCTGATATCTCATTACAATGCAAAGTAGATGAAGTACTCAGGGTACTTTTATGCACGTAAGTTACTGTTTTAATCCTCTCCACATGCTGCCGTCCTTTTGTTAAAAGACGGCTAAGTGACAAAACCAAATTTTTGGGTATGAGCAAAAACGTGGGAAAATGGTGTTTCTAGAAATTGTGAAGACTTACAATTTTTTTTGCTATACCAAATTTTTTGTATTATTATAAGCTTTTATTATTTATGTTACAATCAGGCGTAGCTTGTTTATTTAATTTTTAATTCAAGTTTTTGTGTTTTAGCCATCGACATATGTTTTTAAAATGCTATCATTTAAAATACTAAAAAACGGCTGGCTGAAGTACAACCGTTGTATAGAGTTGGATACGATTGTAACTGCAGCACTCATTCCAAATGAGTCACAGTTTTAAACAATTACAATACTATATAACAGTTAAGTCACATAACCTTCTTCTAGAATTGAAACTTACCTTAATTACATTCAACATAATTTTTAAAAACAAGGTGAAAAGCCTAAAACCGTTTATTTACTGTTTTCAAACTTATTTTTTTTTATATTTCTACACTTAAACACAGTTTTAGAATGAACACACAATGAAAACTGTTTTTTAGAGTTGGCAATAATATTTGAAATGTTATGATGTACTGTCAAATGAACGGCTAAGCGTAACTTTTTCCTACATTAAAAAGGTATTATATTATGAAAATGATTGTTAAATAAAACGAAATAGTACTTGTTAGTTAAAAAGCTTTCGATGATGAAGTCCTTACACTTATAAGGAGCTCTTACAAATAAAATGGCACAACTTTTTACTATTATAGTAACTTAATTAAGTCTAATCAATATGTTCCAAGGAACTAAATGAAATCAATTATTAATTTACTTAAAGTATTCACAGCTTAATGTTATGTGCTTACTAGCTGGCCCGCTCGCAACGGCATTTGCGTGTTTTATTTTAAATAGTTAAAAAGTTCATAGTCAATCATTACCACCCCGATGTACGAGTACTATATTATAATAATAATATAGGTATCATGTACTAACTGTATTATAAAATTCTTGTGTCGTTTACACCACGCTTTAAGGATATTTTTTTAAATAATTGAATCATAAACATTGATGTCTTGAAGAGTATTTTTTGCTGAGTTTTAAACAAATCGCATCACACATTAAAAAGTTCCTATATAAACTTTAACACCCCTACCACCCCTTCGTAAGAGTAGCTTTGGGAAAAGATACATAAATTTATTCTCTTTTTATTTATCTTGAAGAATATTTTTTCCAAGTTTCAAGTGCATAGAGTACGATTTTTCTTACAAACATATCCTCTTTTTTACCTCCTAAGAGATTTAATTTAAAAAAAATCTTCTTAGTGCACGTCCACGTACTAAGAAAGTCGTATCCTCCAAATTTCAAGTCTCTACGACCAGCGTTTTAGACTGTGCGTTGTCTATAATGTCAGCGTCTAGAATGAATATTTTAGTCAGGACTTTGATTTTTAGAATATAAAAATAAGTTCAAGTTAATAAAACTCGCCAAACGGTGTCTGAAAATAGTTAAATATTCAGATACATACATAAAATCACGCTTGTTTCCCGACCGGGTAGGCGGAGACCACGGATCTCCACTTGCTACGATCCTGACACACCTCTTTTGCTTTATTCACTCTCATTACATTCTTCATACATGCGCGTCGGTTTAGGGTACTCTCTAAAACGTCCCCAATTTGATCGAGGTACGTACGCCGAGGTCTTCCTCTTCCAACTGTCCCATCCACACTCTCTTTATGCGCCTGTTTCGTCAATCTCCTTTCATCCATCCTTTCTACATGCCCAAACCATACATACGCTTCTCAATTTTCATCATTATGTCTTCTTTCACTCCACAACGTTCTCTTATCTTATCATACTGTTCTTCCCTATAATTCAAAGTTAAACCACACATACTTCTCAAAGCTTTCAAAGTTATATATTTAATTTATAATAAAGAGTTACATAAGAAAATAATAAGTACCTACTTAACCAAACAAGTTTTATCGTGCTAGACTTACTTGCCTTAATTTAAGTTCACATTTTGTAATGATTCCGTACTTCTCTGTATTTCTTCTTTAAATCATGCATACATAAAATCACGCCTGTTTCCCGACGGGGTAGGCAGAGATCACGGATCTCTTGCTACGGACTTGCTACGATTCTGACACACCTCTTTTGCTTTATTCACTCTCATTCTTTAAATCAGATAGGAGGTAAGCGGCGAACAGACCATAATATTTTTTATTTTCTGGGCCGTAAGTTTTTATGCCAACGTCATCAAATAAATACTTTCATCTCCTATATTTACTCCCTTTAGGGTAATTTTTTTACAAACTTTGAATGTTGTATTTATTTATATCTAATCAAAGCCTAACAAATAATTTCCAAGCTTCTAGCTTTAAAAATGACGTAATTTTCACACAAATTTAATCGTCTATTTCAACTTCTTACACTTACTCCTTACTTTGTTCGCAGTAAAAAGCAGCTTATGTCCTTTCTCAAGCTCTAGACTATCTCTGTACTAAATTTTATATAAATCGGTTTAGTAATTTAGGCATGATTGCCTAACACACACACAGACAGAGTTACTTTTGCATTTATAATATAAGTAAGGATTATGCCTATCATGAATCATCAATCACCTCAAGCCTATGAGAGAGAACAACTTCAACAACTATTTAATAACCTTCTATCTATTTAAAACGATACATAATATTGATATATCAAAATAATCATTCATCATTCTTCTGCCCTTATATTCATCCACGCTAAGTGGGGTCGGCACAACATGTTTTCTTCTTCCACTCACTCCTATCATTCGTCAACTCTGAATCTACTCCTCTTTCATTCATATCATCTTTCACACAATAAACCACTTCTTCTTCGGCTTTCCTCTACCTGCGCACCCAGCCACACTCATACACTTATACTGTTTTGGTATTCATCCCTCCTCATCACGTGTCCATACCATGCTAATCTCTAATAACGAGTGCGCGGATTGTACGGTACGTACGAGAAGGTACTGCAAATAGACGTCTTTTAGCGTTGGAATGTTGTTTAGTTAGTTTCTAATATTGTATTTATTAGCATTCAGTAATAACTTTCAAGACTAAAAAACAGTCACTGTATTTTAGAGTTGTAATAGTTTTATACCCACGTGAGGTGAAAAACAAATAAGCGGCAAAGTATGTCTAGCGGTGTTATAGAGTAGCAGTTGAAAGAAAACTGTCTTTTAGACGTAGTAGATCCCTTTGAGGATTACAATTTATAAATGACAAAAACACATCTAAAGTCGGGTAACGGCTAAGTAGTATAGTAACATCATTAAACCGTTTTTTAGGCTTGTTTCATAGATATAATTTAATGTTGAAATGTACTGTTAAGTGCATTTAAACGTATTGTAGTTTTTTAATACGAGTTAACCGTATTTAAGAATTGAATATGTCCAAAAAAGGTGTAGATAGCCGTGTACGAGGTGTCCAGAACTCAGTAACTATAAATGATAGAAACATGTGTCCAAGACTGGTCGATAGAGAAAAATGCGGGCTTTCGCGTGGTATATAAAAGTCATTTTTGACCAAATGTCACTTAACGGCCTTTTAGTGATCGGACGGCAGCATGGTTCTTACGTTACATAATAATTATTAAAATCAGAAGTGTCAGTTGGGACTGTGTGTCCTAATAAATTTTGTCCAAATCGTCAACAACCCAATAATTTTGTCTCTTATGCTCAGTAATTTAACTTGCTACAGCGCTCTTCAAACAAACGCACCACAAACAAAGCTCATTTTCTGTTGGCGTTGAAATTACATTACCTGTCATGTGACATTTCACAAGCTAATGCCATTTCCACACAACTTCCGTTTCGCGCTAGCGTGAACGCTAACAGAAAATGGACATTGTCTAAAACCCTTTCGGACACTGAGGGGCAGAATGCCTGAGATTAAGGCTTGGTATTCCAGCAGTGGCCGCGCTTTTATGAATTTTATAATCATCTGAGACATGGAAAGTAGCGTTTAGAACTCTGAAAAAAATATTACCTATGGATCTAATTTAGTCAAAGTCGCAGTCAGTTACATACTAAATCTAATGAACTTCACTTGCTAAAAAAAAGTCCCAAAGTTACCCCGATTTTTATTTGTTTTTTTTTTCAATATGAATGAACTACTCACTCTACTGCTGCTGGAATACATAAATGGATTCTAGCTGAAGAGTTCTACCACTAAATACATCGTGAAATTTTAATGGTTGTTTTCCCGCGGCAAAACAACTTGCCATAAGGAGTACTTTCGAAACATACAGTAAAAGTAAAAACATAAAGATGTTTTTGTTTTAAAATAATTTAAAAAATATTCAACAACTCGAAAACGTGAGGAACTATAGTAACATTAGACGTAACTTGTAGGTACTATTCGAATCGCACGCGCCGCCGGCCGCCTTCGCGTAGGTATCGGGATGAATAACTATTGGTTCGTGGTCGCTTTCGAATTAAATTTTCACAATGGTATATCTGTATTTTTTGTTTCTAATATTTAATTTGTTTATACAACGATTGTTATACCAAGACAAAACCATTTCGCTGCGGGAAAAGAACCATTAAAATTTCTCGGTGTATATTTTGTATGTCACAGGCTAATGTGGAACATTTACTACTGGTTTTCGTTTGCGAACCTCTTTATCGTTACGTGGTTGGAACTGATCAACATGGTGAAGACAGCGCGCGGAGGCTCCTTCCAAGACGCTATCGATATATTCCGAATGATGCCGTGCGTTGGATACCTTTTACTGGGTATGTTGTAAATAACTACAGGTAGTGGTTTAATAATTTTAAACTTACGCGATCTGAACACATTATTAATCTTATACCTTTAAACGAGCAATTCTTGTATACTCGTATATATATACATATATATATATATATATATATACATACTAAATTTCAGAGATTCAGATTATATATATATATATATATATATATATATATATCTGAATCTCTGAAACGGCTCCAACGACTTACCTGAAATTTAGTATGCAGAGGGTTTCGAGGGTGATAAATCGATCTAGCTAGGTTTCATTTTTAGAAAACGTCATTTACCCCAAAAAAACGAGCAAAGCTCGGTCCACCAGGTACTAGTATTAAACGGGTTAATGTTACGGTTGATGTTGAAACGACGAGAAAATAAAAAGATAATTATAACGCGATAAATACCCGTTTAATACTATTAATATTGGGGAGTGGTTTGGCCGGAAAACGGATTTCGGATATTCGGCATAGAGTTCGGCCGGAGCGTGTGAATATCCGGCAGCCGGATATCCGGCGCAGGAATTGAGTGATCCTGCGTGACTTGATTCAAGTTGTAGTCCGTAGAAGGGTGTGGGTTCTGTGGTTGGAAAAGAAACAGGGTATTGATTTATATGACATTTACTCATTATAATAAACTAGCTTCCGTCCACGGCTTTCCCGCGTGTTACGTTGAAAAACAAAAACAAATCTATCCCGCGCAAACCGTACATTTTTGGGAGATAAAAAGTAGCCTATGTGCCTTTCCAGACTATAGTCTATATCTGTGCCAAATTTTTCCAGATCCGTTTAGCAGTTTTAGCGTTAAAGAGTAACAAACATACATCCATACATCCATTCTAACAAACTTTCGCGTTTATAATATTAGTAGGATATTAATCTGTATATTTTTAGCAATGGCAAAGTCTTACAAGATAGTATATTACCGTCCGGTATACGAAAACTTGTACAGTGAGTTGCGAGAGATGTGGCCACAAGGAGCGGTGATTGATGAAGAGCATCAGATCCTCAGCACAGCTCTGAAGCAACTGAACATTGTTATTCAAGGTTAGTCTTACCATGCCTCACCATGATCAGAGTGGCTATTACGGAACTCTAGTTGCAATCAATTACAATAAATGACTATCAGCAATTACAGTGCTATGATTAATTGTGATACTTACAAACAATATAAAGCAATAAACCAAAAATATAATAATACGAGTAATCATTATTATGGCAATATTTGACTATTGACTATATTGACTATTAATAAACTTCTATGAATCAATTCACCGCCAGTAGCTAGAAGCTGTTAGTAATCATGTTTTGTTAGTATCAGAATTACGTAATTGCAGCCCAGAGACTTCAGTTCGACAGTATTAAATACTTCTTCGTAGCTCAATATACATATAAACGAGTGTTTTCAATTATAATAATAATAAAGCCTTTATTTCCGAATGTTTACAAGAAAATTTTAAATTAATAAGTACTAAAAGACTGTTATAATAAAATGTCTCTTGTTTCGGTGTGCCTTACGGCAAAGGCCTCCTCCAACTCCTTCCATTGTTGTCTGTCGCCGCGACTCTAGTCCATAGGGGTCCTAATGTCATTTTTAGGTCATCCTCCCATCTTCTTGCTTTACGACCTCGAGTTCTACCTCCATCCCTAGGGTACCAGACTTTTCAATTAAACAACCATAAAATATGATACTACTTCTAAGAATAAATCGATTCAATAGTTCCAAATATAACCCTTAAAATATAACCCCTATGACAAACAAGATTTTATGCATAATTAAGTGTCCTTGTATCACAAAAATAGCATCCTTTTAAGCTTCGCAAAGATCATAATAATATGAGTACAGAGTATCAGTTGATCTATTTATAGAAGACAGCTCACTGTTTCCATGTATTTTATACTAGTTTCCGCTCACGGCTTTGCCCACGTGGTACCTTGAAAAAAAAAATCTATCCCGCGGGAACTGTAAATTTTTCCGAAATAAAAACCACCCTATGTGCTATTCCAGACTATTGCCTACATCTGTGCCTTTCATTTAGATCCGTTCAGCTGTTTTAGCGCGAAAGAATAACAAACATACATCCATACATCTTTTCTAACTTTCACATTTATAATATTACTAGCTTACGCCCACGGCTTCGCCGGCGTGAAATACAAAAAACAAATCTACCCCACGGGAACCGTCAATTTTTCCGGGATAAAAAGTAGCCTATTTGCTATTCCAGACTGTAATAATGTATATTTGTTGCAAATTTAATCCAGATCCGTTCAGCCGTTTCAGCGTGAAAGAGTAACAAACACATCCAGACATCCACACATTCTTACAAACTTTCCCGTTTATAATATTAGTAGGATAATAATATAGTGATTTGTATATTTTTCTATAAAGAGATTTATAATAAAAAAAAAATACACAAATATACTTTAAGATTTGGACATAATCTTCAAATCATTTTCCCAGGGTACTACTGGTGCAATAACGCTTTACTGGTGATATTCCTCTCACCACCGTTCGTGGAGATCCTCAAACGGGCCCTAGGCTACGACGTGCCTCTCGTCCTACCATTCTTCTACTGGTTCCCGTTCGACCCCTTCGCAAATATCTATTATGAAATCATCCTGGTATTCCAGACTTGGCACGGTGAGTTAATATACTACAGCCTTTTAACCCCCGACGAAAAAGAGGGGTGTTATAAGTTTAACGTGTCTGTCAGTGTATCTGTGTGTCTGTGTATCTATCTGTGGCTCCCAAACGGATGAACCTATTTACGTTTAATTTTTTTTGTGTCATAGATAATTTTATCCCGAGTGTTCTTAGCCATGTTTCATTAAAATCTGTTCAGCCGTTTGAAGATCATCAGCACTTTAATAGTTGGTATTTTTTTAACCTAATTCATACATCAATCAATTAGCGACATATATTTTGCAATTGGTTCATTTATAAAAACTTGACGTCTACGTTGCTACGATATACATCTACGCCGTAGAGCCTCTATGAATATCTCTATTAACTTTTCATGGCTCTTAACCGTTAACCTCTTATTAACCACAAGCTCTTACAAACCATAATGTTTAAGAAGCTTGCAATAACACTACATCAATAAAATGTTTAATCCTTAACCTGACGTCACATAAGCTGTTAGCCGTAAGATGATTTATGCGTCGTCTCTACATCTTATGGGTAAGTATAATCAGAACTCGTGTAATTAGAGCAAAGAATTAATTATAATTTCTCGAAACTACGCCTTGAGGACAAACATGCGAAACTAATTCGGAATTTAGAGCGCTACTTTTGAAGTTAAACTTGGTTTTCTAAATAACGGTGAGCATCATATAACGACAGCTATTTCTGCTTATATTTTTGTCTAAACAAAACATTATATTGTTCGTATCACATTTTTGTTGGTAAATAATAATATCCCGGAATAGAATTTAATCGATCATTATTACTATGTATCGAACAATTAGTCGCTATGGACATAATATTTAGACGTATCTCTGACTACCCCCTTAAGATATGCTCAAAGATCTAACTAGAGATCCGAGACGAAAAACGTTTGTTTTTTAGTTTGTATGTAGGAGGTAATCTCCAAAACTACCTAACCGATTTTAAAAACTCATTAAGGGAGAAAGCTATATTTCATGTACCTCGCGGACGAAGCCGCAGGTGAAAGCTAGTGTAATTATAAAGGGGTTCTTATATCAAAAATATGCATGAAATAACGAAGCAAAAGCTTTTCTTCTAAACAAAGTAGTACGAGTAAGTATCTTGATAATTATTCACAAAGTTATTAACTAACGTGCTGAGTATTTTGTTCGCGTTCGCGGAGCTCGGTGACATTGAGCAATGGCTTTCTGAAGTTTCATTAAAGTTGGAAAGTGAGACATAATTCGCGCATGTGAGGAAAAGAGATGGCAACGAAATGCATTCGTCTAACTATATGCATTGTAATTACTCGTATTAATATTAATTAGATTATGTACATAATGTACACACATCATCATCTTCCTGCCCTTATCCCACGTTATGTGGGGTCGGCACAACATGTGATCTTCTTCCATTTCCCTCTGTCATTCGTCATCTCAGTACTCACTCCTCTCTTACCCATGTCATATTTCACTCAGTCCATCCATTTTTTCTTTGGCCTACCTCTACCCCTGTATCCATCTACGATCATACCTAACACTCTCCTCGTCACATGACATTCATCTCTTCTCATAACATGTCCATACCACGCTAACCTATGACATAATGTACACACATACGTCTATTAATTTAAATATGATGAACACAGACGTTTGTTCTGTGTCTGGGTGTAATTATTTATTCTAAGAATATAAATATTTACAAAAAATAATAATTAATAAATCAGCTATCTGGTTCCCAAAGATAGAACAAGCTTAGTTTGGGGCTATTTAGATTAGATGGCGTTGTGTGATCTATCCACCAATATTTGTTTATTTATTAAAAAAGTAATGCAAAATATATGAAGATTTGTGATGTTTTTTATTTGTGTCATGACGATTTGTTTAATTATATATATTTTTTGTAATTATATACAAATAATACATAATAAAGCTCAGACACAGAACACTAATTGTGGTCAAAAATCAACAATATAAATTGTGGGTGGTAATTGAACCCACAGCCTACAGCGCAGACAACAGAGCTACAACCAACGAAGCTATGAAGCCAGTCACGAAGAACAATAAAGACAGCTAACTTAAATTAAAAGTAAAATTTACACTGGACAGTGAGAAATAAACACAAAGACAGTCCATAAAGTACAGAAAAAAGTACATAAAGCTGTCCATCCCTCACCAGAGTTGGCCAGATGGCCACTGACTAATACGAACTTAGTGGACGGGTGGTTATCAAAACAATAAAAACTCTTTGTTATTTGACTACATACTCTTTACTTATCCGATTTTACTAGAGCTCATTTAACCTAGCCATTGTTTACGCGAGGTTTAAAGCCAGTTTAATTAAACCGTATCGCTTTGTCCAGTGAAGGTTTTGGAGACTACTTTTGTCCAGATTTTCTACTACTATAAAGTCTTATAAAGTATTTAAAAACAGGCAACCATATCGCATTTTTCAGTCCAGTCTATACTTGTATGACATTTTGTATAATTTTTACAAAAACAAAATGATATAATCAATCTATCAGCTATCTAGTTCCCATAGTACAAGCTTTACTTAAGGCGGTACCCCGAGTCAAACTAGCGCCGCCACCTATTTTATCTAATTATTCTGTAAAACAAAGGAATTTTCAAAAAGTGATCGGGTAATTTGTGATACCTATCATAAGCTTTTTTTTAATACCTCTGTAATAATTTTATTTTGTATAGTTTAGGCAGAGAGGCGAAAAAAAGAATTTAGTGTCCACCAAGTGCAACTTCGTATCTCTTGCTAAATTAAACAAAATAAAACTATTACAGAGGTATTAAAAAAAAGCTTATGATAGGTATCACAAATTACCCGATCACTTTTTGAAAATTCTTTTGTTTTACAGAATAATTAGATAAAATAGGTGGCGGCGCTAGTTTGACTCGGGGTACCGCCTTAAGGCTAGATGGCTAAGTGTGAACGGAACACCAAAAAAAAAAAATGATCACGACTGTAATCCCCAGGCTCGGTAGATATCTCCTCAGATCTTTAGTTACTTAAATCTTTGAGGATATCTAAAGAGGGTAGTCAGAGGCAAGTCCAAACATGACATTTGGTACATGCCCACATCTTTGCACAGTAGTTAGTATTCCGTACGTGACAGGCTGCAAGCCCATCGAGCCCATGACACACACCTTCGAATTTTTGGTTCTAGGGTATGCCGGTTTCCTCACGATGTTTTTCTTCACCATTTAAGAGCACTGGCATTGCGCACATAAATTTTTCGAATGGAAAAACTCATTGGTGCACGACCAGGTTTGAACCCACGACCTTCGGATCGTGAGGCAGGGGTGCTGCCACTACACCACCAGCGCTCTCAAACACCAATATTTATTTATTTTTATTTGGTTTCCGCAGGACTGATAACCATCTGGTTCATGCTGTGTGGAGACCTGCTGTTCTGCATATTCCTGAGTCACATCACGACGCAGTTCGATCTCCTCTCCGCCAGGATCAAGAGGCTGGTCTACGTGCCAATCGACAGACAACTTGCTGAAAAGTTTCCGCTCGGTGAGTTATGGCGAGCGAGTTTAGGTGCGTACATATGTTGCATTAATAGTACTAAATATAGTTAATAGTATATAAACAAAAAATTATACTTATTATAAAATAAATAATATCTAGCAGTGGGATGAGAAGGGCTGAAGATGATGATGATGATGATGAAAACAAAATTAAATAAGCTTAAACGCTTACTCAGTGAAAAAATATTTTGAGTCGTTCGTCAACATACACAGATTACCCTACTGATTACGCGCTGTGTGTTTCCGATTTCTTTTAAAGCTATACAATGATATACTTAATAGATAGGTAGAATACATACATAATTCTGAAATATGTGCACATTTATTTTGCACATAATTAGTATCCAAACAAGTTTTGAGCGAATCGAACCAAGGAATGAAATTTTCCATGTGTTTTCAATGAAACTATAGATTTGATTTTTGAAAACTAGATTACTCATGTTGTTATGTTATCGTTAGTAATACAATTAGTTATGAACCTAGACTATATTCCAAAATTAATCAAATTCGCGATTTTCACCACATACTAACCGTAACTACGGAGATAGGTACGTGCTAGCAAACATTCAACCACACAAAACACACCATAAGTATAGGTACACACATAACATCTTTAGCATTTATAGTCAGTGATCTGTTATAGTTACTAAAGTTATAGTAGGATTTGTGAATAGCTTTTATAGCCCTAATAACGTTAACGTAGCATTTTTTACCTATGTGAAAGTGGTACAGGTATAAAGTCAGTGGAACGATGGAAATATGAACTTATAGGTAATAATATATTTCAGCCACTTACAGTAACGAATATCCGAAGACAAACATCGATGGTGTTGAAGGTTTAGAATGGGAGGAGATACATCGGAAAGATTTGGCCGCTATCATTGTTAGACATCGTGCTTTGATCAGGTACTTACTTCTAGAGATAATAAATAACTACGGCAAAAGTTTGTACCTCTTTGCGGGGAATCAAACTAGCATCGGTTCCTTCTCAGCCAATCGGCACGCCACAGCCATAGTTGAAAGTTATACCTAGCTGTTACCAGGACTAAGCAGCTTCTAAGTAGGTACTTGCAAATAGACATATACGGTTATCAGTTATTATGTAAGTTTATTTGTTTCATAGCCTAAGTTTCAATCCAAGCTTATCTCAATACATTAGTGAAAACTTATTAAGTATATATATTTATATATATTATTAAACAATAGTGAGATTGGCGTGCACAAACGCACGGATAAGCAGACAGACAGTTTTTTTAAAAACGGTTGTTTTGGGCTAAGTAGCGTGTCTGTACTGTACTTTATGTAGCACTAATTTTTATTTCCAAATAGTACAGACATTGCTTATCTCACGGATTTTATTAAATGTACCTACCTATAGATAAAAGGTGTGTTAATCTGTTTGTTCTCCGAATACAACAAAATAAAATACAATAACATAAGTACCTACTAGTAATTACTTTTGACTCTTCAGATTAGCAGGAGATGTGGAAAACATGTTCAGTTTCGCGTTACTGGTGAATTTCTTCAACAGTTCCATAATTATTTGCTTCTGCGGATTCTGCTGTGTTGTAAGTACCTACATATCTACATTAGGTGATGATACACCACACACAACAAGTTTTATAAACACCTAGAATTAAGAATCAAGAAACAAGAATGTTTATTTTGTTGTTGCATTGTTACATGGTTTGGTCTTAAAATTTTATAATGCACTTAAAACTTATTCGCCCTTCTCGAGTAGGTAAGTATTGCAAAAATTATAATTAAATAGGCGGCATGGCGCTGGACGCTTTAAATTATTTAAGTAGGAATACCTACATAAATATTTTAACCTAGGCACCTATATATCAAGGTACCTAAACCTACCTATCTAGAATAAGCACAGGCCTTTGCATAAAACAAAACAGGATTTTATACCTACAGTAGGTATAATTAATAGAACTTTTAACTCCTTCAGGCACTGTGTACCTACCTCGGACGTAGTTTTAGGCCTTTGATGAAAGTTTCAGGCATACCAACCCACTCATTACCCTTTTCAGTTACATTATAATTAGCTTGCTTTCCATTTTAAGGTGGTGGAAAAGTGGAATGAGATGGTATACAAGTCGTTTCTCACCACAGCACTGTCCCAGACCTGGTTGCTATGTTGGTACGGTCAGCGGTTGCTAGAGTCTGTAAGTTTCAGAACCTAGGTTATATTGGACACTTTTTTTTTTTATTCATCAAAGCATTCTCTTTCTTCGTCATCTAAACTCTCTGGTAACTTTATAAGCACCAGTAATGGACAGTCAGTCCATAAATAGTGCATCGAGGATCAACCCAGTTAGAAATTCTTGCCGATCTCGATTGAAAAGCGTCAACTTATAGGTAGTTTGAAATATTTTATTTTTTATATAAATTACATTTGGTAGATAGAAGTAATTCTGTCCGCGGACAAACTAAAAAAATGCTAAACTATGGTTGATCTTATTTTGTTCACCCCAAAGACATAGTATACAAATTAGCGTAAACATTCTACTTACGAAAAAGGATTTCTGTATTTTTTACATTACTAATATTATAGAGGAAAGTTTTGTATTTTTGTTTGTAACGAATAAACTCAATAACCACTGGTCCGATTTCAAAAAATCTTTCACCGTTAGAATGCTACGTTATCCCTGAGTAATATAAGCTAAATTTTATGTAGGTACCACGGGAGCAAAGCCACGAGAGGAAGCTAGTTTTTTATATGTTCCTTATTACAGAGCGAAGGCGTTTCCGAAGCCCTTTATAACTGTGGCTGGTACCAATCTTCGAAGACCATCAAAAGCTCTATCTTGATAATGCTACACAGGTATAGTTTCTGTATAAACTATAATTTTAGTTTTGTAATTAATTAGGTGTCTGTACCTACCTACATCTACTGTGATGGTACCAATCATGGACATCTTGTAATGGACATTGTTTCAGCTATAACTTTTCCATTCTATAGTTATAATACCTAAACGATAATATAATGTACCTACCTAGGTATTTACAATGTCATAATTTGGCATACCTAATCTAAGTCAATAAAGGTCTGAGGAGATATCTACCGAGCCTGGGGATTACAGACGTGATCAATTTTTTTTTTATAATACAGGTCACAAAAAGAAGTTCACGTGACCACTTACGGATTCTCAGTAATTTCTCTGGCGAGTTATACAATGGTAAGTAATAGGCAGTGAGTTTATCGAGCAATGATTAACTGGTTCAAAACGCAATTCATTGTAAATATTTTTCTTTACAGATCATAAAAACGGCGTGGTCCTACTTCACCTTGCTATTAAATATTTACAAGCAGTAGAGATCCATTTAATAATAGCCTCGTAGCTATCTCGGTTTTTTTTTAATAAATGAACGTAGGTAGGTTACTTACCTACCTATTTACTCTACGTTTAAATAATTTGTTTTTACTACCTATAAAAAACTATATAAAACTTCCACGAAACGAAAAGAGAAAAGAAATGGCCTACTCATTTCCAGTAGGTACTAAGCAAAGGTTCGTTGATTCTTGTGATTTCAAATAAAGTTAGGTATGTAGATTTTTATAGTAGCCGTTATCAACCGATAATAGGTACTAATTTAATATCGTAATCTGATTAATCCGTACTATCTACTAAATTAGCAGCATTGAAAACTAATTAGCCTAGTTTTGAATGTCAGATTTATTTGATTTGACATTGACATTTTATAAACTTGTTCATAAACGTAAGTAGTGATTTTATCCTCTAATTTTGCTTTGTTTGTGTTTGGCTTACGCCGTGCGGTGTTGGTTGTGTATCGGGAAATTTATCAAGACAAAAATGTCCAACAAAAGAAATAAGGAACTGCAAAATCACGAAAGTGACAGTGAAGAGGAGCAGGACTCCGCCAGTGAGCGGGATTCAGACTTGGATTCTGAAGGAAATTATGTCGGAGAGAAGGTAAGGTGGCATGAAAATAACCTCAAAACACGTTTAGAATCTTTAAAATCGTGCTATTCTCCACTCAATTTACGTGTAGTACCTAATACTTGAATAATTGCAAGTATTAGGTACTACACGTAAATTGAGTAAATAGGAATAAAATCATCGGTTGATAGAATTACATTAAGTATTATTGTTTTTAGACAATCCATACGTAAGGCGTAATTTGTCGCTTCAGCTTGAATGCATATTATTTTTATTTATATGTATTGTACATATGTACAGTTTATAGTTATTTATCTACAAAATAAAAACAACTTAAGTGTAGGTACTAAATACAATAATTAACATATTAATCAAAATACGTAAATATCCTCCTTAGGAACTGCAAGCAGACTTTGAAGGCCGTAATCCCGAGGACTGCGACTTCCACGGTATCAAGCAGCTACTCAGACAGCTCTTCCTCAAATCAGATGTGGATTTAGGAGGGCTCGCACAGATCATCATTTGTAAGTTTTGAAGATGTTCTACTAAAACGTGAATAGGCACCTAAGTTCACTAGACATTACAAAATGTCCTTGATTTTTTAATGTAACTGAATACTAATGAGTTAGTATTGTGATTTGGATACCAGAACTTTACTAAAAGGTAATTTTTTTTTATAATACATGCATAGTTATTAAGTTAAGAAGTGAGTACTGAGATGACAGATGATAGAGGGAAATGGGGAAGAAAACATGTTGTGCTGACCCCACTTAACATGGGAAAAAGGCAGGAAGAATACATACATCAGTTATTTAAAAGTTCATAATTATGTTATGTGATATTTGCTGAATGTTGTGCCCAGCGATCTCATGTTAAAATCTTGTTGACAGCTCAAAACTACATCGGCAGTGTGGTGAAGCAATGCCTGGATGATGGCATGGAACAAGATGATGATGATGATGATGATGGCAGTGATGGAGTTTTTGGAGTCACCACTATACTTAATATTACTAAGAGAAAAGTAAGCATTTCAGACTTGGTATTATCATAAAATTGCAGCCAAGTTTAGAAGATAGAGCCTTTTTGCTCTGTAAATTGTATAAGTTTTAAATAACTAATGTTAGTGTATCAATTAGAATTGCTCCATATTATAAGTTGTTTGTACAGTTTTGAATAACTAATGTTAAGTAGGTATATCAATTAGAACCATTAAACAAGACATAATCGTCATAGTAACTCTTGCAATAAAAGTTTTTACGATGTTATATGTAGGACAAGAGTATACATGCCCAGTAGTGGTTAAAAAACAAACAAACATGATCACAACTATAATCCCTGGTTTCCAAATCTGAATTTTGAAGTTATTGATTACATATAACTATCTTTCAGGATGAGCATAGCATACAACAGGTTAGAACACTACTCAAAACACTTGCAGAAGACAACGCTGATGACAGAACTAAAGCACTCATCAAGAAGATATTAGATGATGACTCAGGACATGTTGGACTTGTTATAAATGAAAGGTATATTGGGAATGACCATTTTACATAAAGTTTTTACATGCCTAAAAATAGCAGAAGTTTCATTCTATCTTAGACTTATTCTATATTCATTCTTTGTCTGCTAAACCCAGTGTATTCCAAGGGACTTTTTTGACTACCATAATTTACACACTAGCTTAACTGTGTCTGTGCGTTTTAATTTAGATATTCTTTCTGGTTTTTGCAACATTTTTCATTGACGCTCCGCTCCTATTGGTTCGAGCGTGATAAATAGACTATGTAACACAATATTAATATTTCAATTCGAACCAGTAGTTCCTAAGATTGTGTGAGTGCAACCAAACAAATTCTTCAGCTTTATAATATAGATTGTTAAATTGTTGTAAAACACATAAGCTTTATTTATCAAAACTGCATTAGGTAGGCTGGTTCAGATGAGGTTGTTATATCAGTTCCAACCAACGAATTTAAATACCCTAGAAGCAACATTGCCTACAAAACCGCCATCAAGAACTGTCCCGAAAGTAGTTAGCCCGTCAACAGGCGGAAACGCCCCGGGGCGACAGCGCAGCCGAGCCACTTGAAACTCAAATTTCGGTGTGATAGAGTTTACTTTTGTTTGTACAAGTTTATGTTATTAGCAAGCTAGGAACATTTCCAATCTGTAGAAGCCGTTAAAATATCTCCTTGCGTCTTTGGTAATATGTATAAGTGTGAGTCATGGATGACGTCATAGACTAGCGAAACAATGGGTGTCGGCAGTTCACTCATAAAAATAAATTGTTGCCATTCTCGGTTGTTTTAGTGTCCTAAAGCATAGACAAAATACCCCAAATGACATTACTTTTTACAGAAACAAGCTACGTGGTCTAGTTTTCTTTTTATAAGTATTTATGTCAAGTAGGACCAAGGAGGTGTATATCCTGCAGGATGTATTTACGTAATTCCAATAAGACTTTATGTTTGTAAATTTATAGGCCTTTGTTTTTGTGCGTAAAACATAGAAAATATATCCAAGATTATATT
This sequence comes from Cosmorhoe ocellata, assembly GCA_963675405.1. NCBI lineage: Eukaryota > Metazoa > Arthropoda > Insecta > Lepidoptera > Geometridae > Cosmorhoe > Cosmorhoe ocellata. The sequence goes on along the minus strand of OY776266.1, from coordinate 4,765,027 downwards.
ACTTTTTACAGAAACAAGCTAAGTGATCTAGTTTTATTTTTTTAGGTATTTATATGAAGTGGGGTATTGAAACTTTTTGAATTTTTCTGAATTTTTTTGTAACGGTTTTACGCACGAGCGGTAAAATAAAACAAGGTAGGTTAAATTAATGTTATTTAATGATTAAGTACCTTGAAACAAATTAAGTTTATTATATAATTGCCGTTTTGATGTGTATTTTTTTTCAATATTTTCTTTTTTGCATATATAATGCAAACGTACATCTACATATTTTTCAATGATCGCTTTGGTTAATTCATAAATGTGATTGAATTGCTCCTTATTGTGGGCATCCGTACGTGTGAATAACTTCACACTCATGAGCATACGCAGCGTTTCCATTGTTAAATACTTGTTGTCATACTTTTTTTGGAGTGTGAAATACATGTCACTTTCATAAAAATGGTCGGAACAAATTACACTAGAGTCATTGGGTTTAAAAAATTCTTCTTCTCTCTCTGCAGCTACAATTTTTCGCCACTTCTCTCGTTCTATTTCATTTTTCGGAAATCTGAAATGATACAGATAACATTTATTATAACGATACCTGCTAATAAAAATTAATATAATTTTCCAAAAAAATATTTCTTTGCTCTTGTCAAATACTGTAAACAATCTTGATATTCCTTTTTAATAAAACTATTCATAAATATATAAAATAAGATAAACACAAAAATGGTAATCTGTTGTGCAAATATTGTTTGTAATATTGAACAAAATTAAAAAAAATACCATAACAAAATTTTGTACAACGCGACTCCATTGCTCTAAAAACCTACTATGTTCCAAATATTACTCTGTGTGAATGTGTTAGAAGCATTAATACTGCAGCGCGTGGGAAAGGGACAACTATACCGCCAGCCGCGTGTTTGATTTCTTCAGATTTTTTTAGAAAATTACAAGTTTAGCACGTTTTAGGCTAATTTTTACACTAATTCATTCTATTATCAAAGATGGATTTATTACTTACCGAAAATACGAAACTCCATCCTTTTTTCGAGTGGTTAAAGTATTGTTTTTGCACTTTTTCACGGAGCACTTCGGCATACTGAAGCTAGGACGGTTCGCGCGCGACTAAAGCGAACGAGTGCTTAGACCGAGTTTAAGCACTCGTTTTGCGAGACATTTTTTGAGCGCTGTCAGTGTATCTAGGGTATTCAATATCGTTGGTTCCAACATCTTTACTTTAACAAAGAAAAATTTACGAAAGTGTATCCATATTTTTTCAGGATCCTAAACATTCCAGCTGCAATAAGTGTTCCTCTCTTCTCATCACTACAAGCAGAACTAGACAAGGCAGTGAAGCGTAACATGCCATACACATTCCGCTATCTCATATGGATCAGCAAGACTTACAACACAGGCGGTATGACGATCACCCATTCTAAAACTAACTACGCCCAACGTTGCTTATTCATGCATTCCCCATACAAACTTTCAACCCTTATTTCAGCCCCTTCAATTTTAGAGTTTGAGAAAGAAAGCCTATGTCCATCTCTAGGATATAATCTCCTTGCCAAATTTCTTTACGATCCGTTCACCCATTTAGTCATGGAAAAGTAACAGAGTTACTTTCATATTTATAATATTAGTATGGATTTATATGCTTTTTTGCCTAGTTGTCGATGGATGACTTCTAAATCATATCAAACCAGTGAGGAAAGTATGTTTTATAAACACATGGTCATGATGTAATGTCATGTTTTGATGATATTGAATGTTTGTTGAAATGGAATTGATTGTTTTGATTCATTGTCAGACAGTTACTAACATGAGACTGGATCAGGTTGTTTTGACTTTAAAGTCATAGAGCTCAGAGCTCACGCATATTACCTTTGTATTGTGAACTGTCAGACATCACAACTGAATATATCATTTACAGAAGGGTCAACAGAGGTGCTATTCGCAAATCAGGAGGAGAAACCGGTGGCTGATGAGGCACTTGCCAGCTTCGAAGTAGATGTTACGGAACAAGCGGAATTATCGCAGTGGGATTACGATGGAGGCGCGCTTACGCCTTGTCGAAAGGTATACATACATATTATGATCACGACTGTAATCTCAAGGCTCAGTAGATATCTCCAGAAGGTATACAACAACCTATAGGTAATCTTACTGTTGCAAAGCAACTTTCTGTAGCGGTCAGCAGGGCTTGGACACCCGAAAATATTTCAAACTGGTATCGCTCTAAATACCTACAACCTTTTCTCACCGGTTACGTTCTACCGTAACCTCTATTAAAACGGTTAGTCAAGAACGATAAATTGAAAAAAATTTCGCTCAATTAGCTGGTTAGAATGAAATTATTTCGTTCTTTTCCATATTAGTTTACAGCGCCGCGGTATTCGAAATGCGTTCGTTGCGTGTGCGCTCGCTTTAACCGGTTAAAGTTCGTAGTTAAGGTTTTGAAAGAGGTTGCGCTCCGAACGCTAGTATCGAAATACCGGTTAATACCGTTTTTTTCTGGTAAAAGTCGCGGGAAGTCCACAACTGTGTTGTTTTCAAAGAGGTAGCAAAGGGAATATTTTATTTATTATGAGTAAGTTTTTTTAAGGTAACATTGATTTCTATTGTTTCAGGTCCTAATCCTAGACGGCAACAAATTCAATACATTAGTAGGACTTATTAAACAAGAAGTGGAGGGTGTCTGACTTGCTTATCACAATAAGTAATCATATTTATGCCATATATTACTACATATTTCTATTTTAAATATAACCTAAGCTTTACCTATTGGTGGTTTTATTCGGAACAGCCTACTTAGAAAATTGCTTTTGCATCCACAATAAAAAACGAATTACGTTAATTAATTGTAAGTATATTTAGGTCATAAGCAAAATCTCCAACAAAAAATATCTTATCCTATTTCGATCTTACATAATAACAATTACCTAGTCAGAAATTTCATAATTTTATAGTAATTAATTATACCTACTTCTCATCAAAAAAATGTAGCCACATCGAAAGTTATGTTTTGATTATTATGGAAAACTTATTAGTTAATCGTCACCTAAGTTAAAATGCTATATTTTGGATGAGAAGCGTATCTATAAAGTAACATTATAAACATAAAAGTATAGATTTACTCAATGGAATCGTAGTAGCCGAACTGATTTTGATTAAATTCAGTATTACAGATATACATAAAGGGACCGGATTCAAACATTGTTTTATCCTAAAACCTTAAGGGATTGTCAAAGTTTGCAAATAATGTATATAGTTGTCAATAAATCACTCCCTAAAACCAGATTTCTGTATTCAACTACAGATTCAATAAGTCAAACCACCAGTCGAGCTATTTCTCTACACTAGAGTCAAGACCAATAATGATTGTCTGGCTACCAAACTTACGCAAAACGAACTTAGTAATGTTTGTAAAGACACAAAGCGTCCTTCATCATAAAGTCTCTCAATGAGCATAAACCCTTCAAAATCTTGGTGCTCTGATCCATTTTCTGTATATCAGTTTCGCTGAGACTCTTATCTTGCGCGAGGAAGCCGTTGATAGCGTCCTCGGTCATCCAATGCGCGGGCAACTTGTGCATGTTGAACTGAGCCGGGTCCGGGTTGATGGGCATCGGGGTCAATGACTTCTCCCATGGCGTTATGTACTTCTGCTCGGAGTGGAGGCCTTCGATGTATCTGTGGAGGATTTCCGGTTTGATCAATTCGAGATTTGTACATCAGGTTAATTAACTACAGAGTATTTTCTAGGATAACCGTCGTGAAATGTATAGGATATAATATCGTGGACTGCTATTATGATGATGATGATGATGATGAAGCGTCGTGAAAAGATATGTCTTGAGTTACAACTTATCACATAAGTAAATCTTTAAAATAAGAGTCAATGTGAGGTCATCACGGTCGTGCAGCAGCATATTTCATGAGTTTTTGAAGAGATTCCCTTCGCACATAGAACTAAGTTAACCGTAATAATTATGATACATAGATGGCGCTATATTGTGACACTGACCTGATGTACGCCTCGGAGTGCGTGACGCGCTGCGCACGCGGCGGCGCGGCCACGAACAGCGGGTCGAGCGCGGCGCGCGGCGCGGGCGCGGGCGCCGGCAGCGGCGCGCCCTCGCCCGCGCCCGGGGACGGCGTGTTACGCGCCATCGGAGACATGCCGGACAGGGACGCTAAACATTCGTTCATTATGAATAAATAAATATATCTAAGGGGCCGTCCATTAATCACGTGAGGCTCGAAAGGGGAGGGGGTTTGGCAAAATCACAAAATATCACACGGAGGTGTTAGTAAGATATCACGTATATATATTTTTTCGTGAAACGCGCAATTTCTGAACCGGAAACCGAATTTTTTTATCATGGTCCTTAATTTTAGAATAAAATTAGACTATACTTTACATAAACCTGTATTCTAGCAATGCAGGGGGTTTCGGGGGCTTTGCGATTTTTGGTAATTTTCTATAGATATTAATAGAGGATTCACAATTTGGATGCAATGAATAAGAAGATGCAATTAATAATTTACCTCCAGGGGACATGACTCCGCCGCGAATGTTGATTATTTTCGGTTTCTTACTCGAAGGAACGAAGTTTCTGTAATGAAGAAGTTAGTTATTACAAAAAATCATCATCTTCATCAGCCCTTCTCATCCCACTGCTGGGCATAGGCTTCTCTTTGCTTTTGCCATTCGCCTCTATCGCCCATGACCGGATTTTACAATGTCGTCGACCCATCGTGTCTGCGGGCGGCCGACACTTCTTTTTCTACGGCATACAGCGCCATCTAGCACCGAACTTAGAAAATAAATAAATAAATCTTTTGAGGATATCTAAAGAGGGTAGTCAGAGGCACGTCCGAACATGATATTCGGTACATGCCCACATTTTGCACAGTAGATAGTATTCGATACGTGACAGGTTGCAAGTCCATCGCCGCTTATAAGAATACTAACGTATGACACACACCTTCGAATTTTTGGTTCTAGGTTATGCCGGTTTCCTCACGATGTTTTCCTTCACTGTTTAAGAGCAGTGAATTGCGCACATAATTTTTTCAAATAGAAAAAATCATTGGTGCGCGACTAGGTTTGAACCCACGAACTTCGGATCGTGAGGTGCTACCACTTCACCACCAGCGCTCTTTGCATTATTAGTAATATATATTTTTTTTTAATTTTCTGATGAAGGTCTGAGAGAGTTGCACGATGATGTAACTATAGAACTCGCTGTACAAAGTGTACCTGGATCGTTCGTGGGCCGCCATCATCTTGCCGTTGCCCTTGTTGACGTGCAGGTCGCGCACGTGGCGCGTGAGGCGCGGCAGGTTGGGGAAGGGCGCCTGCCCCTTGCGCACGCGCGCGCACGCCCGCCACAGGCACGCGAACTCCGTCACGCCCGCGCCGCGGTAGTGGTTCTGCACGTGGCCCGGCGGGACCGAGCCTGCGGGGGAGACGACAGCTCAGGGACCTTACTACGATCTCTTCGGGCATTAAAGTAATATAACTTTGATATTTCGTACCATGACACATAATAATTGTATTAGTGTTACTTCAAGCTTGAAACGTGATGCTTTGTTAAAGCTTGTAGTAGACCCGGCCTTGCATTGTAATCCTACTAATATTATAAACGCGAAAGTTTGTAAGAATGTATGGATGTCAGGATGTATGTTTGTTACTCTTTCACGCAGAAACGGCTGAACGGATCTGGATGAAATTTGGCACAGATATAGATAATAGTCTGGAATAGCACATATGCTACTTTTTATCCTGGAAAAATGTACGGTTCCCGTGGGATAGGTTTGTTTTTGTTTTTCAACGTAACACGCGGGCGAAGCCGTGGAAGCTAGTGTTCAATTCATTTGAGTAGTCAAAGGCACGTCCAAATATTATATTTGGCACACGCCAACATTTTGCACAGTTAGTATTCCGTACGTGACAAATTGCAAACTTATCGCCCCTTAAAAGTCTAAGACACTTATACAGATGGCCAGTTTTCATGTTGTACCCCAAAAATCAATTGGTAACTTACTATTAGTACCGTCTCCGACGCAGTGCTCCATGCAATCTGCGAGGTCCTCGAACTGATAGTCGCAGTTATCCCATGCGCATTCGTACGTCATCTCCATTTGAGTCTGAGGAGTCGAATTATAAAACTATGTACTATGCGCTATGCTACTTATCTACAGGTTGTTACTACTTCCGAAACTTCAGGGAGTTAAAGTACAGGTCATCCAACGGATCTAGGCATTCGTGAAGTTAGCCACAGGTGCGAGTTTGTGCATGTAGAGTTCCTTCTTCCCCTCCTCATACCTCCAATTGCTCCCGAAAAACGATACTGCGCAGCTCTTGCGGCTAACTTCACGAATGCCTAGATTCGTTGAGCCAACTATACCCATCCTATACAACTTTTTCTGAGAAACCAACACTGTGAGCGCGAAAAAAACAGTTGTTTCATACATTTTTGAACAAATGTATGAAACAACTGTTTTTTTGGAATTGGAACAAATTTGTGTACGATCTGCAGAAATTTGTTCCGTTGGTCTGGGTGTTTTCTATGTATAATAAAAAATATCTATCTTTGTATATAATGTATTAAATATATCAGTTGTCTAGTACCCATAACACAAGCTTTGAGTAGCTTACTTTGGGGCTAGATGATGCTGTGTGGATTGTCCAGCATTATTTATTTATTTATTTTAGCTAAGTAGGTGTTGAATTTTTGTATGAAACAGCTGTTTTTTTCGCGCTCAGTGTTGGTTTCTTAGAAAAAGTTGTTTATATTGATGAGTACTTTAAACCCCTGAAGTTTCGGAAGTAGTCTGGTAACACCTGTATACCTACTTATACGCTTTTGAGTGACGCTAAAATACTAATGATTTATAATATGTATTAGAAAACATCATGGTTCCTATAAGAACAGATCTTCGTGTCTTATAGTTTCAGACTTTCCCATACAGACCGATCTAAATGTTACACCCTGTATGGGTAAACTTTGTGCTTTGGCTAAGGAATGCTCAACGAACAGAGCAGACCAGCCATGGTCGTACATCGCCAGAGTAGTCGGGGACCGCTGGACACCACAACGGAAAAAGTGACGTATACAATGAACTGAGAACTAACATGTGCCGAAAGTTCCCTCATCTCCTCAGCAAGTCGTGCCGTTGTCTCCTCATTGTTAGCTAAGGAATGCTCAACGACTTAGGAGCAGTACCCCTAGTATGAGTTTTTGATTTACGAAAACTTTTTTCGAATAGTATCCTTTCATACATTTACCTCCATCGGAAATGTTAAGGAACTAAAATAAGGTCGATAATATCGAAAATATTATGTAATCGGCAGTCCCAGCAATGATTTTTAAATCAAGTTTTCACGATATCGACTTTATTTTAGTACCTTAAAATTTCCGATGGAGGTAAATGTATGAAAGGATACTATTCGAAAAAAGTTTTCGTAAACTATCAAAAACTCATACTAGGGGTACAGACTACCCATGGTCGTACATCAGAGTAGTCGGGGACCGCTGGACACCACACCGGGAAAAGTAACGTATACTTGTGAGAACTAACATGTGCCGAAAGTTCCCTCATCTCCTCAGCAAGTCTTGCCGTGGTCTCCTCATTACAGCGAGCTGCGCGTTCCTCCCAGCTTTGCTTCGTGGACGCGGGAAGGGACCGCCACTCGTTGCCGACTATACGAGATATCTCGCCTATGGAGGTAGATTGTTGTGAGTTATTCTATGGTAATAAGCGACCTATAGAGCGCTGACGGTATTAGTGAGTGTGGCTTTAAATATAAATAACACAGAGTGAATATCATTTGTTTATTTGTTTTAATCGCATTGGGCAGGGCTTGGAACCGGTTAGTAATTTACCAGAAAAAAAAAACCGGTATTTCGATAATAGCGTTCGGGGCGCAACCTCTTTCAAAACCTTAACTCGAACTTAGATTAACCGGTTAAAGCGAGCTTCGTGTTTCCAAGCCCTGGCATTGGGTGTGACATCAGCTAATTGTCGACTATTTAGCGGAATAAAACTAGTTTTTTGACCTTTTTTTCAATATTTAGCGGTTTTTTTTAATCTGAGGTTCATAAATCAACATGATCACGACTATAATCTATATTCTCTAGTTACTTAGGCCTTTGAAGATATCAGAGATACGTTCAAACATTACATTCGGCTAGTTCACGTTTTGCACAGTTGTTAGTATTCTGTACATGGCAGGTTGCAAGCCCATCGACGCTATACATTTAAGGTTTTACATTCCATAGCTAAATGCAAGGCTCTTATATAACTTGTTCAAATTATACCCACTTATCGTAATATCAGGCCTCTGAATTCACATAATTACACGCTCTGTGTTATTTTGCCTTTGAGATTTTCACTAGTTCAGTTCATACCATTGAAGCGCTGTATAGCTAGCTTATTATATCTCCCAGAACTAAACATACCTTGGATACAGGCGAATCTTTGCGAGACATAATTTTTCCTTTTTCTGCTTTTTCTTGAGCTGATCCTTTGGTAGGCATTAAAAAAAGAAAAGCGAGAGAAATCATGTCACGTTCTAAGATTTGCAAGTATCCACTTCAAAATGTTATTTAAACTACGTATAGTTTTAATCAAGCAATTATCTATACTAATTGTGTTCCGATTCCAACATAGCGAGGGAAAATGGCAGGAAGAAGTTAATAAGCTATTTTGAAGTCAATATTATTTGAAGTGTCGATACTACATTCAAGCTAAGACTTAATTAATAAAGGTACTTAAAACACACTTTCAAATAATCAAAGTAGATTATAAACCAAACTAAAAATACTACAGCATTTAAAGCGAGCTATAATAAAACGACGCATTTTAATTAAATATCGGTGTACATAAGTACATTTCACAAAACGTCGAATAACCCCAAACTAAGCAAAACTTGTATTATAAAATAAATAAAATAAAATAAATAATTCTGGACAATCCACACAGCATCATCTAGCCCCAAAGTAAGCTACTCAAAGCTTGTGTTATGGGTACTAGATAACTGATATATTTAATACATTATATACATAGATAGATATTTTTTATTATACATAGAATCAGAATAACAGAAACCAGCTGATAGATTATTACGTTGTTATTTAAAAAATATATTTTTACTCCATCTGTTGTTATATGAGTAAATAACACTCAACTCATAGTTACTCTCATAGTTCTGACGCCACAAGGCTTCAGAATTGATATATTTTGCAGGACATGCAAAATTTTCCCGCCGTGGGAATCGAAGTAGCACTTTGCATCTCTGCCGGACACTCGCCCATCTAGCCACCGAGGTCTTTATTATAAGATGACTATTATTTCCAATACTAATAATTCAGCCCAAAAAACACTCCAAACTAAAGTTATTTCTACAAAACACTTGTACTTTTTACTGCAAATATGCAATTTAATATGACGACTGAAAGCTACCTTATTTTATGAATAACCCCTTGTTAGGGAGTTATTTTACTAATGGTTCTTTTTAGTAGATATTTGCTAGTATTATTGGTTTGTAAAATAGTTACTTGTCAATCGTCAACATAAAATGCACCTGGTTTATCAAAACTATTGGTTATTACAAAGTTCTACGAAAAGTGAGCCGGTTGGCACCTACCCGGTTTAGCGTTTTTCAAATCCTTGTTAGCTGGATACATAATGTCGGTGTTAAGATTATTTACATGAAATAAACATTAATTCAAGAAATTAAGGGCAGGATAAGGTGCAATGTGTCATAATAAAAAGGCCTACAATACTCGAGCAAACATTACTAACTTGAGAATGCTAACAGGTTTTGCTCCCTGAATACTATTTAATATAAGTGCAATAAATATTCCAGGCCACAACTATCAATTTCAAACATCAAAAACAGTTTAGCTGTGTATTAAACCGTTAATTTAAAGCACAGGAAAGTAGTGAGAAAGTCAGTAAATCTATGCTAATATTATAAAGCTGAAGAGTTTGTGTGGTTGAACGCGCTAATCTCAGGAACTACGGGTTCGAGTTGAAATAATGTTTCTTGTATATTATTTATACGCGCGGAAAATACGCCATATTTATAATTGCCCTTACATTTCAGAAACCTTTGCATTTAAAAAGATAACGATCTATATTTGAGAACACTCCAAGTAATTATACGATACTAATATTATAAAGAGGAAAGATTTGATTGCTTGTTTGTTAGTTTGCATTGAATAGGCTTCGAAACTACTGGACCGATTAGTAAAATTCTTTCACCAATGTGTAGAATGAACTTTCAGGATGAACATAGGCTATATTTTATGTAAGTACTTCGCGGGCGAGGCCGCGAGCGGAAGCTAGTACTATATAAGCTTTTTGCTGGCAAACCTTATCTTGTCATTTCATCTATCACAACAATCCATCAACCTTGCATTCGTTGTTCATTCATTAAGACGGTTCGTATCGGTCGGCCGCGAAATTCAAATATCACTTTTAGAGCCTAGCCTTATTAATATTAAAATACATCTAATTTGTATGTAGTAATAAACTCACCAAAGGTACTATCGGGATTATTGGCTATAATAGCTTTGCGTACTTCGCTGGAGTACAGAATGTAACCAGAGACAACTTTCGGCTTTGACTCCTTCTTCTTCTTTCCGCTGGCCGGGGTCGCGGCGGCGCGCTCCTGCGTCGCCGTCAGTGACGGGTTGTAAGGGTTACTGTTGCCACCTGTAAAGTAATATAATGAAAAGTAAAAAAAAACATTTTCACCACTGTAATCTGGCTCGGTAGATATCTCCTCAGATGTCTAGTGACATACGATCTTTGAGGATATCTAAAGAGGATAGTCAGAGGCACGTCCGAACAGGACATGGCAAATACCCCCGAATAAAATAATAAAAAAAGATAATGATCTTTACAATTAAGGCACAGAATAAAAAAACTCGACGGAATTGAAAATTGCTTTATTGCCATATTGGATTTTTTGACATTTAGTAAAGCCTATCACAGTGCATCTTTAGAATTCTTTGCATTTTGTATCTTATACCAACGGCACAGAGTTGAAACACAAACTATACTGTACCTATTGAAAGGGGTGTGGCGGGCGAGGCTAAGGACGAGTCGTCCAGAGAATTTTCTAGAATCATCTCGACGTCCTGACTCCCGATCGTGGTGTTGATCAGATTCGTAAATTGCGGTTTGCAATCCTGGAACCAAATTACATATTGGTGGATATTTCACGCATTGCCATCTAGCTCCAAAGTAAGCAAAGTTTGTATTATGAGAAAATCTAAAGACCTATACCCACTTAACGAGTTACCAGCGCTTTGCATGGTCATGGTTTGAGCTCTAGTAAGCTGAATTTTGTACAGGTTATGCCGGCTCCTCACTTGGCGTGTATTTGCCTTATTTGTCCAAATACAGCCATGTGTAGCCGGTCTATTTGATTGTATTTGCTTTATTTGAAGGAGTGTGGCAAACAACTCAAATAGCGAAAATGCGTTTCCGTCAACCTGTCGGTTTTTGATTACACATCAAAGGAATCAAATAGGGTCAAATATTTGCGTCAACTGTCCACACTTGGCTCGTTCAGTAGCGCGCGCGCGGCGATCCTGTTCAGACACGTGTGTGTGAACGTTTACTACGTAATGGATTGGACAAATGAAACCGTATTGCGAATTGTCAACATCCACCAACGCCTTGTCAGCAATCGTCTATTTTTAATTTTGTAATTCTGTAGATACAACATGTGTTGGTAAGCCGCATTCAGGTAAATGTCTGCCACTGACACGTCCATCACTGTGCGTTCAAGTTGTTTTGTGAATAAGCAAATATTGTGGCAAATATGAGTGAGTCCATGTGTGGATGACGTATTTGACGGTATTTGAAATATTTGATTATTTGAGGCAAACACAACAATAACTACTCAAGTACTCACAAATACGCTAAGCCAAGTGAGGAGCCGCCATAAGGTATTTGTCAAAATTCGTGATATTTAAAGTTTTTGAGAACGATGCCGAATTGATTGTCGTGTCGACACATTATGCGCACTTTCTCGACCGAAAATTCCGCGAAGTTTGCGTGCGATCTCAGAGATTTTTTTCTGATGTTTTTGACTGAGTAATTATCGCTGCGTTGCGTGGATCTGCGTCACCTGCGTTTTATCATACGCTTAGCTTTAGTGAGACACTTTACTTTTTTTTAAATGTATTAAATACAGGTTTCCTTGTTACTAAAATCGATGATATTCCTAAGAACAGATCTTCGTATGTCTTATAATTTCAGACTTTCCCATACTGACCGATCTAAATGTTACACCCTGTATATTTTTTTTAACCCCCGACGAAAAAAGAGGGGTGTTATAAGTTTAACGTGTCTGTGTATCTGTGTATCTGTCTGTGGCATCGTAGCTCGCAAACGGATGAACCGATTTTCGTTTAGTTTTTTTTTTGTCATAGATAGTTTTATCCCGAATGTTCTAAGCCATGTTTCATTAAAATCTGTTCAGCCGTTTGAAGATCATCAGCTCTTTTCTAGTTGATGAGGGGATCTGACTAACTTCTTTATGTCCTATCGATTCGAAATTTGGTACTGTGTTACTTCAATGATATTGAAACATGTTAAGGTAACCATAACTTTAAATATGACATGTTAGGGTAAAGTTTAGATATAGGGGGTTTTTAAAAAAAAAAAAAATTGTATTATTATTCCGAAAGCCTACCATGGAGTCGGCATTGCTGTGCGGGTGGAAGGGTTTCTGCGTGAAAGCCGCCGTAGAACTGGATTGCACTTCCGTAGCGGACGCCAGGGGGGGCGGACCCATTCTCTTCGGGAAGAAATAGATCTGAAAAAAAAATAACATGTAGGTCTACCATGAGTTTTCAAAATCTACACTCGCTACCGACTGTAGTTAAAAAATTGTATTAAAACTTGTACAGCGCCTCTAGCGGATAGTTGGGTACTAAAACGTCACGTAGTTAACTATCCTACGTCACAGATACTACAGCGACTGTAGTTTGCGCTTCATCAATTTGCTTAGAATTTGGTACCATGAGTAACAATTTTGACAGATGTCATAGTAGCGTACTATTACTACTGTAGTAACGTCAGCCGATCTATACAGTCGTGGTCAACTAATTAGGGACATGCAAGATAGTGAAGAACAATAACCGGTTATGTACATACAAATATAAAACCCTATTGATTTCTCAGTAACTATTATTTGCATAATTTGGTCCGATTATTATGCTTTAAATGGCTGTAAATAAAAGAATAAATAAATAGAAAAAAGTATTTAATATCAAAGGTTGAACATGTATTCAATTTTAAGGTATAATTCTGTAGCTGGACATTTAATTAAGGACAGTAAACTATAATGAAAAATAGAGTTAAACAAAACTAATAATCTGCAGTATTATAATATCTTTAACAGCTCCATTTTATTACGTGTAAAATCAGTACCCAGTAGCAAAACCTTTGTTAGTAATTACCGCTTGACACCGATGTGGCATAGACATTATCAGTTTCTGGCATGTTTCGACAGGAATGTTTGCCCATGCCTCACAAAAAGCTTCATTAAGTTCATCTAAAGTTGTGGTACGATAAGTGGCTACTTTTTTCTTGATTTCGTGCCAAAGGTGCTCGATTGGGTTAAGGTCCGGGCTATTTGCTGGCCAATCTAGCACCGATACTGACTGACTGGTAAGAAACGACTTGACTGAACGGGCGGTATGTTTTGGGTCGTTATCATGCTGAAACGTCCATATAATAGGGAGATGCTCCTCAGCATAGGGAAGCATCGTTTCCTCCAATATTGCCTTGTATTGATGTTGGTCTAAGTTACCCTGAACTTTCCTCACAGGTCCCACTCCACGTCCAGAAAATGAACCCCACATTTTAATGTTTCCACCGCCATGTTTCACCTGCTTTTTTGTGAATCTTGGATTCATTTCCGCTTTTACTGGACGCCGTACGTATTGCCTTCCATCTGAAGAAATCAAATTAACCTTGGTCTCGTCAGAGAATAATACATGTTGCCATTGGGCGTAGGTCCAATGTCCATATTTACGTGCAAACGCCAAACGAGCATTTCTATGTTCTTTCTTCAACAACGGTACTTTGCGAGCCACTCTTCCGAACAACCCTGCTTCTACCAGACGTCGTCGAACGGTCCTAGCTGAGACACCAGCTCTTTCGTCTGTCCCAAACACTTCGTGTTTAATTAAAATAGAGCCTAGAAACGGATCTTTCTTAGCTAACCTGGCTATCATTCTATCTTCTTGCGGAGTTGTTTTTCTCGATCTTTTTGTTCTGGGCACATTTAAATCTGTGTTATTGCGTCTGACATGTTGCACTGCATTGTATACCATAGTTTTTGAACAATTTAAATGTTCTGCTATCCTTCGGTATGGCCAACCATGCTCGACAACAAACTTCATGATAATTTTTCGTAGTGTTGGATCGCAACTTTTATTTTTACCCATTTTTCTTCAAAATATTTTTCAAAACTTAAAATAAATATCGGGATTGCCGCCAAAACTACCACGAAACAATAAGAGAAGAAGTAAAAAAGTATTGAGATTCAAATTTTGAAAATAGAACGCAATATCTCAGTGTCCCTAATTAAATGGCCAGCCAGCATTATTTGAACAAATAGCACTACGATAATCTATCAGCTATACTGTAAAGAGGTTTAATGTTTAAGAAGTTGTTATTGTTTGTATAATCGGGCACATAAATGACTAATTATACTTACATGTAAGAGATATGGAATATGGTTTAGACTCGTTGGAAAATAAAAAATAAATTCACAATTCGGTTTAACCAAAGAGTGTCCCTAATTAGTTGACCACGACTGTATGTGACAACTCATGGTAGACGTAATGATCACGACTGTAATATCGACGCTTTTATGTTGCATTTATGTTGACAACCTCAGTGGCGCAGCGGGCGAGAGTCCGCTTGCGACGCAAGAGGTTGCGGGTTCGATTCCCGCCGCGGAACAAATTTGTGTACGATCTGCAGAAATTTGTTCCGTTGGTCTGGGTGTTATCTATGTATAATAAAAATCTATGTATTTAATGTATTAAATATCCCATCAAAAACATAAATGTGAAATGAGAGCCAAGTTCAATAAGTAAGTAGGTATGCTTTAGTCGTTGACTTCAGCGACAAAAGAAGTGAGATCTAAACGGGTGCAAAGTACAATGGTCAGTCCTAAAACTTATTTATAACAATATTAAATATTTTTAACAACTTTAAAATATCATTTCATCTCATAATTAAAGATATTATATTGAAGCCTAAGGTCTAACTTGGCTAGTTATCATTATACGAATTACCTTCCTATTATTAACTACTTACCTACTATGTCCGATCGCTAGTTTCTACCAGCAAGCCAAATTTTTAGAAGAATAAAATAAGAACGTGCAAGCTATACCTAATATAATTCGTACTCTTAAGAAAACTAGCCAAGTCAGACCTAAGGCTTCAATATAATATCCTAAATTATGAGATGAAATGATATTTTAAAGTTGTTAAAAATATTTAATATTGTTATAAATAAGTTTTAGGACTGACCATTGTACTTTGCACCCGTTTAGATCTCACTTCTTTTGTCGCTGAAGTCAACGACTAAAGCATACCTACTTACTTATTGAACTTGGCTCTCATTTCACATTTATGTTTTTGATGGGATATCATTACTTTTTGTACAGAACTTATTAGTAAGTAAGTACTTGTTCTTATATTATTACACTTATATAATCTATATCTATATAAGAGCTTAACCTGACTGACTGACTGACTGACTGACTGACTGACTGACTGACTGACTGATTTATCATCGCCCAGCCGAAACCGCTGAAGCTAGAACGCTGAAATTTGGAAGGTGGTTTCCTTTTATAACAAAACCACCCACTAAGGCGGGATTTTTGGAAATTCCACCTCTAAGGGGTTGAAAAAGGGTGAAAACGTTAGTATGAAACTTTTAAACGCGTGGAGAGATTTTCATGAAACTTTGTTTGTGCACTGTAAATGCAAAATGAATGGACACGTGTTTCAGGATTTTTCAATATAACCATCAAAAAGGGGTCAAATGTGGGGTTAATTTTTGTATGGGAACTTTTTAACGAGAGGTGCGATTGGCCTGAAAATTTGTTTCTGTACTGTATATGCAAAATAAATGAACACATGTTTCAGGATTTTTCAATATAACCTTCAAAAAGGGGTCAAATGTGGGGTCAATGTTTGTATGGGAACTTTTTAACGGGTGGTGCGATTGGTCTGAAACTTAATTTCGTGTTTTAGGATTTTTCAATATAACTCTGAAAAAGGGGATCAAATGGGGGGTCAATGTTTGTTAACGGGTGGTGCGATTGGTCTGAAACTTTGTGTACTGTAAATACAAAATGAATGGACACGTGTTTCAGGATTTTTCAATATAACCTTCAAAAAGGGGTCAAATGTGGGGTCAATGATTCTATGGGTACTTTTTAAAGGGTGGTGCGATTGGTCTTAATTTTGGTTTGGATACTTTAAATGCAAAATAAATGGAAACGTATTCCTGGATATTTCAAAATAACCCTCTATAAAGGGTAAAATTGGGTGTCAAAGTTATTATGGGATTTTTTTATTAGTGTGATTTGTTTGAAACTCAGTTTAGTTAGATACCTACTTTAAGTGAACGAAGTCGCGGGCGGGACAGCTAGTCCTGCATAAACGACTCAAACTATTGGCACATTGTAGGTATAGGTACATACTAAGCAGGTAGGTAGGTACTTGAGTACTTACTGAATAAGTATACCTACCTACTACCTATCCGACAAGCCGAGACACACTATAATCTAGGCCTGAATAGTTATCTAGCCATATCTATCTACCTGCATAGACTGCTCAAACTATTGGCACATTGTAGGTATACATACCTATAGTCATACTTACCTATCTGCATAGACGGCTCAACTATTGGCACATTGTATACCTAGGTAAGAGTGTACTACTTACCAATCCAAGACACTACTTCCACTCGTTATTATATTCACGTCAAGACCCTATTAAAATCCACATAATGACCGACTGTCATCTATTTAGATTGCTATTCTTATATTACAGGCGCTAGTAAGGGTTCCTAGGAGAATCAATTAATTGAAAAAGTACGTTAAAAATATAAAAATTTGCAAGTTTCAGATTTTTTCCTTTGTATCCACCCCACTACCTACCTGGATGCCAAATTTGAACGTTCTAGGTCATCTGGAACTGGGTTATAATTAACGTCTATAGGTCAGTCAGTGATAAAATTTTCCACAACCAGGCATTTTTGGACGTTAATATCTAAATAACCGTTTGAGGTGTGTTTATGAAATTCGGTGCACATATTTTACTCGCAAGTGGCAATAGATGAGCCAAATTTGACTTGTTTATGTGAAATAGTTTTTGAGTTACGAGGGGATGAAAAATCACCCAAATGGTTCCTGTAATATTACACTAGGCGCGCATCGCCCGTTCGCTTCGCTTGAACTTGGCTTGACACGCTGCCGCGTGTCTAGATATCAGTTATCTAGTACCCATAACACAAGCTTTGAGTAGCTTACTTTGGGGCTAGATGATGCTGTGTGGACTGTCCAGCATTATTTATTTATTCGTCTCATATTCGCACGAGAAAGAGCGAGACAAAACAGTCGACAAAATTATGTCGTGGCGCTCATCTTAGCCTGGCTGGTTGGTAGACTGAAAAGCCACTTTTTTAGCCATTTTTTGACATTATGTATGTCACTGTTGTGATCCAGACAGTGAACGGACAATACGTGGAAGTACTCCTTGAGCTAAAAAGTGACCCCACAGAAATAGAGCCCTGGTAGGCGTGGCTTGTCAGTTTTTCCAAAGAATTATATAAAAAATTTAAAGAATAATGTCAAAATTAATTATTTTTTGGCAAATCCACGAAAGAATTTCGATCGTGTAACTTGGTGTTGTTTCGCGAATATTTTCCTTGAAGAAATGCTTCTATGTTTTTTCGTTCACTGGACAGATAAATTAAGCCGTTGGGATACAGCGACAGTTAAAAGAACTCGTATACTTACATACATACACATCACCCTTTGCTCAATCCGCTGTTCAGTTACCCGCAGTCGGGTAAAAATTGAATTAAAATTATTACCTACTTCAAGCTAAAAACTTTGACGTTTCTGAATTGATAAGCTCCGTACTCTCATTCGGTATTGCTCGATAGTTTTACTCCAAAACGAGTAAATATTAACGTGTGGACAGCAAAACTCACAGCTCGAAGGCTCGCATCTAGTACGAGTAGTAACCCGCATCAAATGTAGGCTCGACATGATAGCTCGATCGAGCAAAACCGTATGTGAGAACGGAGCTTTAGAGCTTGTGGTAATGCCGAATTCGAACCTACGTCTTTGAGATAAGAGACTTATTAAGTTACATTACCTCGTCCACAGTGACATCCTTGGTGTGTTCAAACTTGCGCAGTCCCGCCTTCAACTTCCGCGAGACCCGGTTCGACTCGTCGTACAGAGACTCGCAGACAAAGATGTCATTCTCAGCTATCTCCGTCGGACGACCTGTATTATTTAAATTATTGGATAAATCGTAGTCATTTCTAATTGTTTGGGCGTTTCTACTCAATTTGATAATTTACCGTTACTATAAAAAACAAAATTAACATTGATTTAAGAGCTCGTATTTCAAGCTGATAGCATGAAGGTGGGAGCAATAGAAGCAAAAACAAAAACAAATATGATCACGACTATTTAAGTTATTTCGCGAAGGGTACATTTAAAATCTATACTAATATTATAAAGAGGAAAGTTCTGTATTTTTGTTTGTAACGAATAAACTCAAAAACCACTGGTCCGATTTCAAAAATTATTTTACCATTAGAATGCTATATTATCCCTGAGTAACATAGGCTATATTTTATGTGCCTCGCGAGCAAAGCCGCGAGCGAAAGCTAGTAACTAATATTTTACGAGATACACAAAATTGTTTGTTGCGAACAATGACGAAAGTGAGAACAATGACGAAAACTTTGAGTACAAAGGTCCGTTTGTTTATTCAAACTAGTGTGGTGAAAGGATGAAAGTGCGCCTTATGACAGAGGCACTTTGACACGTGTCATCGAACTTTTTAAGTTCTACGACATGCCAGTTTCCTCACGATGTTTTCCTTCACAGTTTGAATGCCACATCCATAGTAATATTAAAAAAATATTCTTTTTTGGCCATAATATACTGCTCTATATAAATTTGTCACATCTCCCCGCTGCCTTACAGCCTCACTGCTTTTTATAATCTTCTGATTTCGATTAATTTAGTAATAATGTAAGTTATACCCTGGTTTATCGCGTAGGCTACAGTTTTATCTCAATGGGGTGGAAAGGGGGGTTAGCGCTAGTTTCAAATAATTGATTAAATTTGTATGCGTTGTGGCTAACTCTGTAAGCTCTGTTTATAACCGAGACACAAGCCTAGCATTGAAAAAGCAAAATTAATATAATAGGAAGGATTGGGTCAACTTACACTTAAGATAATCCTCATAGTCCAACACTGCGCACTTGCCCACGATGCCCACCAGTGGGCTCGTGTCGTGCATTGTTGTCAGCAACACCTCTTGCTTGTAGAACGGCTGGGAACAACATGTTGACTATATAATAAGAATAAGAGTAAAGAATAAAATAACTTTAATTGTTCGATTAGACCCACATAAAAAAACAAAAAAACTTATAAAAAAACAACATAAAAAGTCTAAAAGAAACTAAAATGGCGTCTGCCTCAACATGGGTTGGTTGCTAGCGAGCTAGCAGCCACGCTATAGCCAACTATAGCCAACTATAGTGGCACTGATTCTTCTCAGACTTGGGTTAAGGCCTGAATTGGAATTTAAAGCAGATGTTTCTTCTGAGTCTGGGTGTGATTATGTATTTTATGTTAACAAAAAGAAGTGCATATATTATAATTTATAATTAATCTATCAACTATCTGGTTCCCATAGTACAAGGCATTGTGTGAACTTTCCACCAATATTTATTATACTTAAATATTTTTTGATTTTTGTAGGTAAGTACTAAGTACCTAAAATATTGTAAAATATTGCTTTGGTATGTAGGTACTTACTTTATTGATAATATTCGCGACTTCAGCCGGAAATATCAGGAACGGGCCGCGGAAATAGCACTTATTACTGAAATAAATAATATAATATTACTAGCAACGTTGTCTTGTCTAAATATCAATCATGTCCGTAAAAACCTTAGTTATAAATATTGTGTGAAAGATGATATAAATGTAAGAGTACATTTAGAGTTGACGAATGATAGGATTGAGTGGAAGATGAAAAGAAAACATGTGCCGACCCCACGTCTTTAGGACAGTAAAATGATGAATTAGTGAAAATGAAAAGCAATAGATTTAACTCATTACAATTATCATCATCTTCCTGCCCTTTTCCCACGTTATGTGGGTCGGCACAAAATGTGATCTTCTTCCATTTCCCTCTATCATTCGTCATCTCAGTACTCACTCCTTTCTTGCCCATGTCTTTCAGACAGTCCATCCATCTTTTCTTTGGCCTGCCTCAACCCCTGTATCCATCCACATTAATATCTAACACTCTTCTCGTCACATGACATTCATCTCGGTTTAAAGATCTTTATTTATACTCAAAAAGAACAAACTAGTCCACTTAGAATGAGTATACATTGGTATCTAAAGATAAAGTATTACTTAAGCAAAGTTGCGGTAGATCTACGGCGTTAACAGTTAGGTATAGATGAAAGCAGTACCTACCCAAAAAAATAAAAAATATATCTTCTCATAACATGCCCATACCACGCTAATCTATTACTCGTCATCTTTTCTGTCACCGGTGCCACTTCCTCTAATTAAAGCTGTAGCAAAGCAAACCGTATGTATTCGGTATTGAGTAACGGGTACGCCATTTTGAACCGAGTATCGATTAGTTACATTCGAATACATCTCGTTAATCTTTTGCAGTATCGGAACCTAGTGACAGGTTGTCAGACATTTGTGATTTGTCCAGCCCGAAAAAAAAGGTTCAAATTACGAAAAAGTGAAAAATGCACCTTACGCAGTTTGGTATATTTTCTACAAATTACGAATGTTGCAACGCCGCAAGACGTCATACTGAGACATGAGACATGACATGAGATATATGATCGTATTGCGTACGATATTGATACATAACAGCATGTTATGTATGAGGTATCAGAAGTAACGAGTAACGTGTTCGATTCGATAGTAACAAGTACTCATTGTTATAGTACCGAGTACATACGGGTACGCTTTTTATCGTAACTTTTACACCCCACCTCTAATAAACTCATTCCTTATTATATCCATCCCTATCATTTCGCTCATTACAATGATGATGAAAGAGAGGACAATATATCTCACTCTCCCGTCTCCCAGACGGTGTCGATCTGTGCCACCATCTGCTTGCCGCCGTCGGTGACGACGTACACGTAGTCCCCGGTCTTGATGACGCCCGAGCACACGGTGTTGTACTGCTCGTAGTACGTGTTCTCGTCGTCTGTGCCCAGCGGGTTGTACATCACAACGTCCTGGGGAAAAAACATGTTCACGACTGCTATATCAGACCCTGTCTGTCCCTGATCTGTTAGTGTGACCCAGGCTCGGTAGATATCTCGTCAGATCTCTAGCTGCTTAGATCTTTGAGGATACCCTCTTTAGATATTTTGAAAGATTTATGAAACTTGCCAAATATCATGTTTGGACTACCCGTCAGAGGCACGACCAAACATGATATTTGGCACAGTAGTTAGTATTACGTTCGTGACAGGTTGCAAGCCCATCGTCTCTAGTAAGAATACTAACCTATGACACATACCTTCGAACTTTTGGTTCTAGGGTATGACGGGAAAAAAAATATTGCAAAATTTAAAAAACACATTTTTACAGCCGCCACATTAGATTTTGTATAGCCTATGTCACTCTTATAATCCAGACGAACATAACGACACTTCATTTGTCAAAATCCGTCCAGCGGTTTGAGCTATAGCGACAGCAAAAAGATCTCGCATATATACACACATAAACATTTGTGTGATGAACACTAAACACCATTAACAAGTCAATAATTCAAACGCTGACTGCGCAGAACGTTGCTTCTACTGTAAAGATGCAATTCCACCGGCGTGCGGCACAGTACAGCACTCGCAAGCGCGCTATTTGTGGACAAATGGTTTCGACTATATTTCAATGGACTTAGCCCTCATACTCCTTTAACGCCGTTAATAGAAATTTTCAGTGTGCAGCACTGAAAATTTCTATTAACGTGCGTAAAATTTTCTATTTATGTGGCGCACGCGCCGGTGGTATTTTAAGGCCAGTCACCTTCTAGAAACATCGAAATAAATGTATCTTACCGGTCGGTCCTTCTCCTGCACGTTCTCCAACACTTCCAGCTCGGCGAGCTCGTCCTTGTGCTTGGCGACGCGATCGCGGAACACAGACACATTGCGGCTCGGCTCTAGCGGTACCTGAAACATTCTTAGTAATGCAGTCCGTCTACGATTGCATATAAAACCTAAACCCTTTAATATTTATTTTTTTCTGTTTTTAGTATTAGTTGTTAGTACCTGGGTGAACGAGCTTTGCTCGGATTTTTTTATTGGTAAACGACGTTTTCTAAAAATGAAACCTAGCTAGATCGATTTATCGCCCCCAAAACCCTCGGCATACTAAATTTCATGAATATCGCTGCAGCCGTTTCCGAGATTCCAATTATCTATATCTATATAAGAGCTTAACCTGACTGACTGACTGACTGACTGACTGACTGACTGATTTATCATCGCCCAGCCGAAACCGCTGAAGCTAGAAAGCTGAAATTTGAAAGGTGGGTTCCTTTTATAACAAAACCACCCACTAAGACGGGATTTTTGGAAATTCCACCTCTAAGGGGGTGAAAAAGGGTGAAAACGTTAGTATGAAACTTTTTAACGCGTGGAGCGATTTTCATGAAACTTTGTTTGTGCACTGTAAATGCAAAATGAATGGACACGTGTTTCAGGATTTTTCAATATAACCATCAAAAAGGGGTCAAATGTGGGGTCAATTTTTGTATGGGAAATTTTTAACGGGTAATGCGATTGTTCTGAAACTTTGTGTACTGTAAATGCAAAATAAATGAACACGTGTTTCAGGATTTTTCAATATAACCTTCAAAAAGGGGTCAAATGTGTGGTCAATGTTTGTACGTGAACTTTTTAACGAGTGGTGCGATTGGCTTGAAACTTTGTTTGTGTACTGTAAATGCAAAATGAATGAACACGTGTTTCAGGATTTTTCAAAATAACCTTCAAAAAGGGGTCAAATGTGGGGTCAATGTTTGTACGTGAACTTTTTAACGGGTGGTGCGATTGGCTTGAAACTTTGTTTGTGTACTGTAAATGCAAAATGAATGAACACGTGTTTCAGGATTTTTCAAAATAACCTTCAAAAAGGGGTCAATTGTGGGGTCAATGTTTGTATGGGATCTTTTTAACCTGGTGCGATTGGTCTGAAACTTCGTTTCGTGTTTCAGGATTTTTCAATATAACCTTAAAACAAGGAGGTCAAATGGTCAATGGGGGGTCAATGTTTGTATAGGAACTTTTCAACGGGTGGTGCGATTGGTCTGAAACTTAATTTCGTGTTTTAGGATTTTTCAATATAACTCTAAAAAGGGGGTCAAAAGGGGGGGGTCAATGTTTGTATGGGATTTTTTAACGGGTGGTGCGATTGGTCTGAAACTTAATTTCATGTTAAAGGATTTTTCAATATAACTCTAAAAAAGGGGGTCAATGTTTGTATGGGAATTTTTTAACGGGTGGTGCTATTGGCCTGAAACTTTGTTTTCTGTTTCAGGATTTTTCAATATAACTGTAAAGAAGGGGTCAATGTTTGTATGGGATTTTTTTGACGGGTGGTGCGATTGGTCTGAAACTTTGTGTACTGTAAATACAAAATGAATGAACAAAGTGTTTCAGGATTTTTCAATATGACCTTCAAAAAGGGGTCAAATGTGGGGTCAATGTTTTTATGGGTACTTACTTTTTAAAGGGTGATGTGATTGGTCTTAGTTTTGGTTTGGATACTTTAAATGCAAAATAAATGGAAACGTATTCCTGGATATTTCAAAATAGCCCTCTAAAATGGGTAAAATTGCATGTCAAAGTTATTTATGGGATTTTTTTATTAGTGTGGTTTGTTTGAAACTCAGTTTAGATACCTACTTTAAGTGAACGAAGTCGCGGGCGGGACAGCTAGTATATATATATATATACAAGAATTGCTCATTTAAAGGTATAAGATAGCAACAGAAATACATCATCTGTGAAAATTTCAACTGTCTAACTACCACGGTTCATGAGATGACAGACGGACGGATGGACGGACAGCAGATTCTTAGTAATAGGGTCCCGTTTTATCCTTTGGGTACGAAACCCTTAAAATCAAAGTATTACTGCATTGTGAAACTTACGTCTCTAGGAATAAGGGAGTCTTTATCTCCAGTTTCCCAAACTTTGATCTTCTTGAACCAACGGTGTTTAGTGTTGTACCGGCTCTCGCACACATAGATATCCTTGTCGGAGAAACCTGAAGAAAAACAATATTATAAGGCAACATTGTTTAAATCATTAAGAATATATCATGCAAGCAAGACAATAATGTTATTAGCTTTTGTTGCAAAGTAGGCTTTATTTATATAATACGGGGTGTTACCAGACTACTACCGAAAACTTCAGGGGGCTAAAGTACCCATCAATATAAACAACTTTTTCTAAGAAATCAACACTGTGAGCGCGATGTGCGCAGTTTCATACATTTTAACCAAGTAGGTATTGAACTTTTGCAAGGAACAGCTATTTTTTTCGCGCTCACAGTGTTGGTTTCTTACAAAAAGCTGTTTATATTGATGGGTGCTTTAGTTTTCAGTAGTAGTCTATTAATACCCTGTATGTAGATCTATTTTAATATACACACTACACCGAGAAATTTTAATAGTTGTTTTCCTGCAGCGAAATGGTTTTGTCTTGGTAATACAATCGTTGTATAAACAAATTAAATAATAGAAACAAAAAATACAGATATACCATTGTGAAAATTTAATTCGAAAGCGACCACGAACCAATAGTAATTCATCCCGATACCTACGCGAAGGCGGCCGGAGGCGCGTGCGATTCGAATAGTACCTACAAGTTACGTCTAATGTTACTATAGTTCCTCACGTTTTCGAGTTGATGAATATTTTTTAAATTATTTTAAAACTAAAACATCTTTATTTTTTTACTTTTACTCTATGTTTCGAAAGTACTCCTTATGGCAGGTTGTTCTGCCGCGGAAAAACAACCATTAAAATTTCACGGTGTATGTATAAAATACATGTGGAACAGTTGAGCTATATAGACTACTTACAAAAGCTAATAACAATACTTTATACTAACTTTTTGGTTTCAAACATCAAGAGATCAAAATGGATTACATAATTATCAATTTTGAAAAGAGACAAATATCTAGGAAGTACTATGTATTTTTATCTAGTTTCCATCAGAGCTAAACATAATGCGAACGAGTGTACCACCTGCAAATAAAAGGGTGTTTAAAAAGTAGACGGCGCACACGCCTGTATTGTGTTTATCTTGTCAGATTACATCTTTGTAATATCCTGTAATAGATTTCAGTCACACCTGAATCAATTACCTAACTAACATTTTTGACTAAATCTTTTAATATACTTACTAAAATATAATAACAACATCAACTCTACACCAACACTATATAAAACGTTAATTATAGGTCATACACACCAAGTCGAAATCGTCTTATTTAAACCAAAATATAGGTACATCTCGCAGAAGCAAAAAATTGTCCCGCTGCGGAATCGAACCTGCAACCTTTCGCGCGAGCTCGTCAATGTGAGTACAGTTGGCCCAACGAGTCGAGGCATTCGTGAAGTTAGCCGCTGAGCGCTTCGCAATATCGTTTTTCGGGAGCAATTAGAAGTATGGAGAGGGGCGGTGGGACTGTACATGCGCAAACTCGCACCTGTTGCTAACTTCACGAATGCCTAGATCCGTTGGAATAACTGTACATGTGTGTGGTTACCTGCATAGACTATAGATTCATCTTCTCTTTGCCGGTAGCTGCCTTCCGTAGGACATTATGATAATAAGCTGTTTATATTATCAAATGATATTCAAGTCATACATGACTATGAGAAGAGATGAATGTCATGTGACGAGGCGAGTGTTATGAATGTGGGTGGATACAGGGGTAAAGATAGGCCAAAGAAAATATGGATAGACTGTGTGAAAGATGACATGGGTAAGAAAGGAGTGAGTACTGAGATGACGAATGATAGAGGGAAATGGAAGATCACATGTTATGCCGACCCCACGTAACGTGGGAAAAGGGCAGGAAGATGATGATCGGTATGACGTTATGAGATCTAAGATGGATTATAATTTTTAAAAATTAAAATTAAAAATTGATGCTTATATTGGAACTCCCCACGACTTCGTTCACGTAATCACGCGTAGTGACGAGGGATATTTATATCGAGCAAAATCGATATAACAATAAAAATCGATATGGATTATTAGTTTTTAGTAAGTTAATGGACATCACTGTAACCATCACATAACAGATATCCAGTCAGATCTCTAGTATTTACCTATAGATAAAAATAAATAATGGTAAGTATTTCCCACAGCGCCATCTAGCTCCAAACAAAACAAACCTTGTGCTATGGGAACCAGATAACTGATAGAAAACTTACGTATTTTTTTGAGGGTAGTCAGAATTTTTTTGGACAATACAGACCTCAAACATACAAATGAACTAGTGTAAATAAACATAAAAATAGGTTACCTTGGGGCTTGAACTTGAAGTACTCTTTGACGTTCATGACGTAGCAATGGCCGACCACTTGGTCGAGAGGGACGGTGCGATGCTGGTCCGTTTTGAACACTTCCTGCTGCAGAAACTTGCGTGTGCGCACGTGGAACGTTTCTTGTGGCCTGGGAATAAGGGTTTTTTTCTAGTCTACCCAAACGCAGTTTTGATTTATTCACACATTTTATGTGATATTTTACCGTTATTTTTAAAACTTTTTTAACCTTTATTTTAGCTCGTCTTTCAAGCTGATAGCATAAAGATGGAGCAGTAAAAGATTGTTCAGTAAAAAGTTATTTCCAGTAAGTCTACCATGAGTTGCCACATTTACATCGGCTGACGTTACCACAGTAGTAATAGTACGTTACTATGACATCTGTCAAAATTGTTACTCATGGTACCGAATTCTAAGCAAATGAATACGCGCAAACTACAGTCGCTGTAGTACGCTGTGACGTAGGATAGTTAAGTACGTGATTTTTTAGTACCCAACTATCCCCTAGAGGCGCTGTACAAGCTTTCATACATTTTTTTAACTACAGTCGCTAGCGAGTGTTGATTGTGAAAACTCATGGTAGACCCTCTGAAGGGTAAACTTAAAATTAAGTATTTTACGAGATAACCAAAATTGTTTGTTGCAAAAAAATACGAAACCGTTGAGTAGAATGGTACTCTAGTAATTGTGATCTAGATTAGAACTCCTCACCTGTAGTAAACATTCGCGTAGATCATAGGCACTCCCTCGGCGTTAGTCCACACGCGTTCTATATGAACTATAGCCGGCTGCTTGTTCCCTTTCTCGGGGTGTACGTAAACGAAGTCGCCTTTTGTGTACTGTGTTTGTTGAACGGGCGCGCCGGTCATCGAGTCGTCATTGCTTGATCTGACAAGGAAAATGTCTAGGTTAGTATTTATTGCAAAAACATAGTCAATAGTCAATAGTCAATAGTCAATAATCTTTATTCAGTAATATCACAAGGATCATTTTGAATCGTCTTACATACTAGGTGAGTCTAGGTGCCAATTCCAGTCCTATCCCCAGTACGAGAAGAACTGGCAAGAAACTCGCTGGGCCCTAGCGCTTTTTTTGTATTATGAACCTTGTTAACATTGTTAGGGACACCTAGCAGAGTTGGAGCTGATTCGTCCCAAGCTTTTTTGTCATCTAAGTACTCTGATATTCTATAATAAGCTTTACGAGACAGGTTTTG
Source organism: Cosmorhoe ocellata (assembly GCA_963675405.1). Classification (NCBI taxonomy): domain Eukaryota; kingdom Metazoa; phylum Arthropoda; class Insecta; order Lepidoptera; family Geometridae; genus Cosmorhoe; species Cosmorhoe ocellata. The sequence goes on along the minus strand of OY776266.1, from coordinate 4,736,892 downwards.
TTTAATTACATTTTTGAATTTCGCAATCGATAGATCAAGCATAACAAATCCCTACTGAATGTAACTAAAAATAGATTTTAACAGCCACCATATTACATTGTTGAAAATTTTGTATAGCCACTATGACATGTCACTCAGTGATTTAGTCAAAATCTGTCCAGCCGTTTGGGCTACAGCGTCAGCCAACAGAACTCACATGCATACACCCCAAACACATTTAAGTACCTCCTTCTTCGCTTCGCAGTCGGGTAAAAATAGATCGATGCTTGTTTTTAAATCATCTTATCTTAATAATTTTTTTAATTTCTTCTGTGTATGTGCAGCAAACAATATATTCTTATTCGTCGGCTCTACGGTGGTACATAATATGTACATTGTAATATGTAGCCTCACATATTTTCGCATTTATAATACCAGTAAATTCTTATTACAGTAAATTCTCTTAGGTTGGTTTTTACATTCTATCCATCTTTGGTTTTTGGATTTTAGATAGATATTTGACATTAATTCTATAGAAGTAATGTCAAATACCTATCCAAAATCCAAAAACCAGATAGATCGAATGTAGAAAGTAGTAGATAGTAGAAGATAGTAGAAATCGAAGGTAAGCAATTTCAGATCGAAATCCTGCATCACAGAAACGGATATTTCCAGACTTTAGTTTCAGCTGGGTTAATTCTAGTGACCGATAGATGTCGCTATCCTCAATTTTAAACACAGCAACTAACCTAGTCTCCAGATCCTCCTCCTCATTCTCCTGCAGCATCTTGCACTGCTTCACGAGTTCCACGCTGGTGGTGATCGCGTCCCTGGTGAACGCGAGCGCGGGCGACTGCAGCGTGTTGTGGCAGAGCAGGTCGCGTTGCTCGATGAAGTACGACTGCAGTTCTACGGAGTCCTCGAATATCTGACTGTCTGTACGGGAGAGGCGGCGCGCTCTGGAAAATAACACATTCATAACTAGCTTTTGCCCGCGTTCGAAAATGACGGACTGTCATACAAACTTTCAACCCTTTCTAGCATTTTTTTCGAGCTAAAAGCTAGCCTATGTCCTTCAGTAGTTTAGGCGTGATTGCGTAACACACAGAGTTACTTTCGCATCTTTAATCCTACTTAATATTATAAATGCGAAAGTTTGTAAGAATGTATGGATGTGTGGATGTAAAGATGTATGTTTGTTACACTTTCACGCTGAAACGGCTGAACGGATCTGGATGAAATTTGGCACAGATATAGATTATAGTCAGGAATAGCACATAGGCTACGTTTTGTCCGTAGGATGATAAAAAATGACAAACCTTTCGAAGACGGAAAACATGTCTTGCTGGAAATGATCAAGACGTTTGTACAGTCCCCTGTCCAACCTTCGCTTGACGAGGTCCAAAGAAATAGCGCGTATCTTGCCCCCGTTCGCGGAGTCATCGTGCTCTGGTAGTTCCGCCATACTGTCTGAATAACATCTGTGAAAGGTTACATTCATTATTTTTTCGTCTAGTCTATCGTGTCTATAAAAGGTAAAATTAATATTTTTTGTCTTGTCTATCGTGTATTTTTTCGTCTTGTCTATCGTGTCAATTCTTTTGAACTAGTGTGGTGAAAGGATTAGTGTGCGTCAGAGGCTCTTTTCGCGCACACTCTTTCGGTAACATTAACCCTTTAATAATAATAAATCGTTTATTTCAGGCAACATTAGTCTAGTGCAGAATGGAAAATACTTAAAAAGTACGGCAAATATAAAATACTATCTGTCTGACTCTCACGTAACTTTGTCTGCGCGTTTTAAGTAATATATTTTTTCTCGTACTTGAAACATTTTTCATCAGTAAAAAATGTTGGTCTGGTTCAGTTATTAGATTTTGAGTCTCGAATGATGAAGACATACCTGCCCTCTTCGTCCTGATGGTTGTAAACAGTGGTGAAGAGATTCAACAGGAGTTCCTGGACTGCTGCGGGCACGTCTGGCACCGCATCGTCATCTTCACGGCTGAATATAAACAAATAATTCACAATCAACATTATATCACACTAGTCCTACTAATATTTGAGAATACGAAAGTTTGAAAGAATGTATGGATGTATGTTTGTTACTCTTTCACGCTGAAACGGCTGACTGGATCTGGATGAAATTTGGCACATTTGGATTATAGTCTGGAATAGCACGTAGGCTACTTTTTATCCCGAAAAAATGTACAGTTCCCGCGGGAAAAATTGGTTTTTGTTTTTCAAGGTACCACGCGGGCGAAGCCGTGGGCTGAAGCTAGTACAGTAATATATCTATTCTAATACCTTTAAAAAAGCAATTCTTGTGTATTTCAATTCAATTCTTGTAAAACATTTACAGGGTGTTACCTGACTACTTACAAAAACTTTTTTTTATTTTAAGTTTTCGGAAGAAGTCGGCGTCGCGCGCGAAGTACCTACATAAAATATAGCCTATATTCATCCTGAAAGTTCATTCTACACATTCATTGGTGAAAGAATTTTTCAAATCAGTCCAGTAGTTTTGGAGCCTACTCAATGCAAAAAAACAAACAAACAAACAATCAAATCTTTTCTCTTTATAAGATTAGTATAGATTATAAGATATTTATTTATTTAGTTTGATCGAATCCAACTTTAATAATAAAGCGAAATACATACCTAAGCATCTGTTTAGTCTGCAGACAAACCCGATGAAGGATCAAGGCGTCTTTATATATCTGCGAATCGGGCTCATTATATTTACAGGCGTTGTCGAACATTAGTATGAAGTCGGAAGCGAGTTCATTGACAGCGTTGTAATGATTGTTCTTTAGCTTCTGGGCTATTTTCTCCATGTCTATAGGGTTCTTGATTAACTCGTAGTAGTCTGGGTATTCGGCTTTCGATGGCAGTTTCATGAAGATTAGTGCGAGTTGGCGGTTCGCTGTGGGAGAAATACATATTATGTTATATTAAAGTTCATGGGCCCTAACACAAGCTCTTCGGCAATATCAAAGTAATATAACTTTAACATTTCGTACCACGATTTATAAAAAATGTATTGAAGGTGTTAACTTTGAAGTTTCAAGGTTGTAACTTTGAAGTTTCTGAAACATGCTGGTTTGTAAGAGCTTGTGGTAAGGCCCAGGGTTACTAGACTAGCTTCTGCCCGAGGCTTTGCACGCGTGGTACATAAATAACTAATATTTTCTTAAAGCCGCCATTATATAAACGTGCAAGTTTTTGAGGGTGTATGGATGTTTCTTACTCTTTCACGCTTGGAACTTTCAACTTGTAATACGCGTAGTTTATAGGCTTCTTTTTATCCGAGTAGGTACCACGCGAGCCGGGCCGCGCGCGATCGCTTGTATGTACATACAAACACTTAAAAATCTTACATAACATGCATAGATTCAACATAACAAACATGAAAATAAAAGTATTAACTACATCATTCAAGATTGCAAGCAAATAAATGTGTTGAAAGCGGTGGAATTATTAGAACTATTTTATAGCCTAACCAGTTTTCATAGCTGGATCAAACTGTAAAATGTACCTTACTAGCACAGGAGCGCTCAGATATAAATTGCAACTAGCGCTCATGCATAATAATCATTCTTCTGCCCTTATCCCACGCTAAGTGCGGTCGCCACAACATGTTTTCTTCTTTCGCTCACTCCTATCGTTCGTCAACTCTGAGTCTACTCCTCTTACATTCATATCATCTTTCATACAATCAAACCACTTTTTTTTCGGCCTTCCTCTACTTACATACCCATAAACACTCATACCCATAACTTTTTTTATGCCATGGTTTTCATCCCTCCTCATCACGTGTCCATACCATGCTAATTTAGCACTCTTCATCTTTTCAGTAACAGGAGCTACTTTCAAACTTCCTCTAACATACTCATTCTTTATCTTGTCAAACCGTGTTACCCCACACATCCATCTTAACATTCGCATTTCAGTAACATGCACTCTTCTTTCATCAGTTTTAACCAGTTTTCATACCAGGATCAATAAATATACCCTATCAAGCACAGAAGCGCTCAGATATAAATTGCCACTAGCGTTCATGCGTAAGAAGCAACTAAAACCACTTACACACATCTATCTACACCCTATCGGGGAATATAGTCTGAAATGACACCTTATATCCAAGATTCCGTATTTCCGACCCCTTCCACCAAGAAAAACTAACCCAAACCTTTAGGATCCCTATAATCTCTGATCGCATCATACAATGTTCGCAGTTTCTGTTCAAACTGAGACAGCTGTCTTGCTTTAGCTGGCTTGATGGATTTCATCAGAGATTTTCTGTCGTTGCCGCCGTTGTTGATCTCCTTTAGTTTCTCGTTCATGACGCGTTCAAGTAGCATGGCGTCTTCGTAGATCATGGAACCCTCTTCGTTGAATTGCCGGCAGTTTGAGAACATCAGTCGGAAATCTGCGACCATCTCATCCACGGATGAGTATCTATCGTTCTGGGAAAGGCAAGAATCAATGTAATATAAGTATAGATATTCTGCAGAATAAATGTAATATATTTGTAGGAATTAAGTGGCCTGACGCTTTAAATGGTGGCTCGCTTTGCTCGTCTCTACCTAGTAGAAGGGTAGAAATGAGAACATAGTGCCGTGTTTCAACAGCCTCAACAGTTTTGCAGCAGCTCTCTTCGCTCGTCAGAACTTTAATTTACACTTTTTACCCCAAGCATATCACATACATATTATTATCGTCAATCTAACTAACATAACAATACAAAGTTTGTACTCATATAAGTCTGTAGTCAACTTGATTCAAGACAAAGTGTTCCACTGCTGGGAAAATGCTTACCCCACTCCTCCTAAACCTTGTGATCTTGAACGATATTGCATCAGTCTAAAAGGAGCTTGTCCAGCTCGTACGAAAACTACTAACCTTAATATGATTTTCGATCATAATCATATCAATTGGCTTATCAATCACATTATAATATTCCGGATACAGTTTCTTGCTGGGTCGCTCCATAAACAGTAGCATCGGTTGTCTTCCATCGGAACACGTGAACTCTACGAGTTGCTTGGATATAAAGTGTAGCTTCTTCCTTAGGGGTAAGTTGGCCTTGGTAGGGGTGCTTATAGGGGATGGACGGTCTATTGGCTGCGGGTTTTTGGGGGGGCGGCCTGTGGAAAGATTTATATAAATTTTTTATATATTTTTTGCTTCACAGCTCAGTTGATAGCTCTGCCTTCTGCGCTGTAGGTTGTGGGTTCGAGCCCCACCTACAATAAACAATTGTGTGATGAACACAGAGGTTAATTGTGTCTGGGTGTTATTATGTATTTAAAAAAATGGTATATTATTGATCTATCAGCTATCTGGCTCCCATAGTACAAGCTTCGTTTAGTTTGGGGCTAGATGGCGTTGTGTGAAATTGTCTATATAATATAGATCGTAAAATCAAATAGTTTATCTACGCATACATACAGAAAATTTGTTAGACGATGATAACTATAGTGTTACACTGCAATCTTAAGGTAGTTGTAAAATATAACCTTTTTAAATCAAGTTTATCACGCAAAACATTTTACATTACATAAATACATAATAAACTTCTATAAAACACGTTTGTGTATACTCGTATTTAAAATACAGCTTATTTAACAAGAGCCTAATGCGGACTTTCATCTTATTACCCCACTGGTTTGATATAAGTCTCTGACATGGTAAGAAGTAGGTACTTTATATATCATTGAATTCGTAGCCGTTAATTTAACATACATTCTGTCCGAGAAAATGTGTGCATAACTTTGAAAACAACATGTGCCTATAGAAATAAGTACCTCTAGGTCTGGAGACGGGTGTCGCCTGGTTCTTGACAGAGGATAGACTTTCGTCGTCGCTGGACGAGGACTGCACGATATCAAGTAACTCTTGCACTCGCTGCTGCATCAGTCTGAATCAGAAACAAGTCGTGCTTAGCGTGACTATATCGTTGATTAGCCAATTACGAAAACTTTTTTACCTGATTAAGCTCTGATTCAAGCAAAGAAGTAAACAGCATAAATAAGTACTTTTACATTCAGGGGAAATAAGGAATAGTGAAGCGACGCGATGCTATGCGACATAACGGAAATCTATATTTCGTCGCGTCTCGCAGACAGTAGCACGATAACGTAGGCCACACATACAACTCTCTCTCTTCCCGACTATTCATCCCACATGGTGGTGGGTCAGCCTTCCTAACACTCTTCCTCCACTTCGCCCTATCCATGACGTCATCATAGGAAACGTATATAGGCCACACATACAACGACTACTTCATATTTCCGCGTCGCGTTATCGCGTCATTCACCTAAGACAACGGGTAACCGAACTAGCTCACCTTTGCATCTTCACAGCGTCCTTATAAAGCTTCGAGCTAGGAACGTTATACTGTTTAGCGTTCTCAAACATGATATTCATATCTCCAGCCACCTCGGACAGATTGCCGTAATTGCCCCGACGTATTTTGTTCTTGATTTGGTTGAGGGACATCGGGTTTTTGATTTCTTTGTAATAGTCGGGGTAGGCACGCCGAGATGGTAGTTTCCAGAATGGTTCGGACATGGGCGTTCCTGTAATAACAAATAGTCACATATAATATTCAGTGCTGACTAATAGTAGTATTGTTGAAGTTTTTACGAGAATTATACGAGTATTATGTAAACAACATTGCAGAGAGTTTTACTTGACTTTTATACAAATGCTAGCTTCCGCTACTAGCACCCGCGTGGTACATTGTAAACAAAAACAAATCTATTCCACGGGAACCGTACATTTTTCCGGGATAAAAAGTATCATATAATAAGTCTATGTGCTATTCCAGACTATCTCTGTGGCATATTTCATTTCCGTTCAGCCGTTTCAGCGTGAACGAGTAACAAACGTACATACAAACTTTCACGTTTATAATATTAATAGGATGTTTGCTCAAGTCGTTAGCAAACCTACTAATATTATAAATGGAAATGTTGTGACTGTGTGTAAGTGAGGGTCATGTATGTTTTGTACCTCTACTGTAACGATTGAATAAAAAAAAACTGTTTTAAAAATACATACCATCCGGGCCCAAATGGTTCCTTATGGTTTCCAGCAGCTTCCACTGAGGCGAGTCTTCGTAGTCGTTCTTTTCATCATCACTTTCGCCGCTGTCTTCCGAATGCTGATAGGATAAAAGCAATATAAATAGATAACAGCCAACAGTCACATACATATTTCTGACCCCACAATACAAGTACCAATAGTACCACAACACCCATACCGGAAGAATAGAAGAATACACCCATACAACAAGCTCTTCAGGCAATATAAAAGTAATATTACTTTGATATTTCGTACCATGACCTATAAAAATCGTATTGCAATAGTGTTACTTAGATATTGAAATGTAACGTTTCTGAAACATGATGATAAAGCCCCAAAGACGGGTCTGCTATAAATATTATAGACTAGCTGACCTGCGCGCGACTTCATCTGCGCGTTTTAAGTAAGTAATATATGTTTTCTTACCTTTTAAACCTTCCCTAGACCTCCACGAACATTTCAAGACCAAGATAAGATAAATCCGTTTAGCCGTTCTCGAGTTTTAGCGAGACTAACGAACAGCAATTCATTTTTATATATAAAGACTACCTGTTGCTAGCAACTTCGTCCGTATGATGATAACTTTTTCCGACATCGAATTTTAATGGAACAAAACCTATTACTAGTTTATTACTTTTCTTCAATGTACAGATACTTCACTTCACTTCTTTTTTATGACCCTGCTTGCTTCTCGCAACGATTCTGCCAGTGTCAGTAAGGAGTGTGAAAATGCGAATTAAAAAAAAAGAGATAAAAAAATTTTGTATCAACAAAATGATTGACATAGATAGGTATACTCGTACAACACAATATGACACAACACAAAATGGAAGGGAACAAAACAAAACAAGACGAAAAAAATACATATACACCGTGAAATTTTAATGGTTGTTTTCCCGCGGCAGAACAACTTGCCATAAGGAGTACTTTCGAAACATACAGTAAAAGTAAACAAATAAAGATGTTTTTGTTTTAAAATAATTTTAAAAATATTCATCAACTCGAAAACATGAGGAACTATAGTAACATTAGACGTAACTTGTAGGTACTATTCGAATCGCACTCCTGCCGCCTTCGCGCGTAGGTATCGGGATTTATTACTATTGGTTCGTGGTCACTTTCGAATTAAATTTTCACAATGGTATATCTGTATTTTTTGTTTCTAATATTTAATTTGTTTATACAACGATTGTCTTACCGAGACAAAACCATTTCGCTGCGGGAAAACAACCATTATAATTTCTCGGTGTATACATAATAATGTACAGATAATGGTGGATTCTACTGTCTCTGTATAAAAAGATAGGTATAGGACCATACCTTGACATCGTCAGTATGGTCGTGCGAAGGCTCCATGATGGCGAGCGCGCGGCTGGTGGGCACGGGGCCCACGCGGGAGTTTCTCTTGCTGCGGATCCTCTCTGATGTCTTCCCCCTGCCGTGCTGCTCCAACTCCTGTCTCCGGATTTGTATCACCTGCAGTTATTTATATAAATATAAATAATATAATATAAAAAATATGAGGATATATGATATGAATGATAAAACTGCTTTTTAGAAGCTACTTTCGTGCAGTTTTTTTATTTTGTGTGGTCAGTGTCGAACTCGGTTTTTTATCTGTAACTAGTTTTTTGCTTTAGAAAATATGGTTCAATTAAAATTCAATTTGGTTGTAGGTATATGTATATAAAAATGTATCACTATTTCTTTGATCACGGCATTACGCGTAAATGGCTGGACCAATTTCGCTATTTTTTTTTGTTGTGTTTGTAAGACAGGACATGGAGGAATGATAGATTGCCCACATGGAAATCTCAGATCTCTAACTACATAGATCTTTGAGGATGTCAGGAATATTGACAAATTGCAAGCCCATCGCCACTTATAACCAATGACATAAATCAAGCTTCGTATATTCACCGCCCATACATTGCAGTGAAGCTTTGGGTTCAACTTTAAGTGTATATCGTCAGGGTACAGTTTAAACTACATAAAATTATATTGGTAATAGAAGGAACTACAAGATTTTCAATCGTACACATTATTGTAATTCTTAATTACCTTTTTCAACATCTTTGCATCCTTGTAAATCTGACTGCCAGGCTCGTTGAAGTGGCACGCATTTCTAACCATCAGCAGTAGATCCTTTTCCAGCTCTCCGATGTTTGTATACTCACCTACTAAAGGCATATATAAATATATTTTAGTTTGGAATAATAATATGTATTGTTTGTGTCAGTGTTATTTTTTTGTAGCTGGGATCAACAATTTGTCTTAGGTCAAAAGCAGACAACCGATTTGTCTCTGGTTTAGCTAGTGGCCAATTTCACTATTGTTTATTTTATTTATTTTTTTAATTTTTGTTTATGTTTAATGATATTTCTTTTCAATTATTTTAACAGTTAAAAACAGTATATTATAATGTTTAGTAAACCTTGAATTTTTTGCGCTATTGTCTTGAGATCTATGGGTTGTTCTATGACGTTGTAGTACTCCGGATACCGCCGCTTCGATGGCAGGAATTGGAAAGCCGGGTATAGGGAGCGCCCATCCACGTTAGTCATCATAACCTGTGAAGAAAGACAAACTTAAAGATCTATCATACAATTTACTTTGCAAATGGCGCGCAGAGCCACAGTGCAATGATTAAAAAAACCAGATGTACCATTTCCCAATTTTATAGTCTTTCTTGACAAAGAGACCGCCATAGCTTCGCTTTATTTTATGGGTCTAGAGTCTAAAGCCTAAAAGAATAGTCTTCAAAGTGAACACAGTGAAATCGCTGGATTTCAATCAATCAGAAGTTTATTTTGTGTCACGAATACAGAACACAATAGAACATAATACATAAGTGAAACTTAATCTTAATTATGACAGCAAAAAGGGTCGTCAGTCAGCTGTATGCTATAGTAGCGCTAGCGTCTAGTGCTGCTATAGCGCTGGTCTTCCGTGACGCCGCAGGTGAGCGTGTGCGGCAACTGTAGCACACACTCATAGCCCACAATTAAAAGTTGACGACCAATGACCGACCTCAGTGGCGCAGCGGGCGAGAGTCCGCCTGCGACGCAAGAGGTTGCTGGTTCGATTCCCGCCGCGGAACAAATTTGTGTAGGTACGATCTGCAGAAATTTGTTCCGTTGGTCTGGGTGTTTTCTATGTATAATAAAAAATATCTATCTATGTGTATTAAATATATCGGTTATCTAGTACCCATAACACAAGCTTTGAGTAGCTTACTTTGGGGCTAGGTGATGCTGTGTGGATCGTCCAGCATTATTTATTATTAATTAAAAGTTAATACATTTTCAATACTGTACTCACCGTGCTGAACAGTTCTTCGTATATATCCTCTTCAGTGTTTGTGGACGTTTCCGACATGTCCTCAGCGACGTCAGAGCGGCGACTCCACGACGTGCGCGATAGCTTCGGCGTCTTGATCTCTTCGCCTGAAGCATACATATTTTATTCCTACTAATATTATAAACTAGCTTCTGCCCGCGGCTTTGCCCGCGTGAAAATAAAAAACAATCTATCCCGTGGGAACCGTACATTTTTTCGAGATAAAATGTAGCCTATGTGTTATTCCAGACCATAATCTATATCTGTGCCAAATTTCATTCAAATCCGTTCAGCCGTTTTAGCGTGAAAAAGTAACAAACATACATCGATCCATCTATCCACCCATACATTCTTACAAACTTTCGCGTTACAATATTAGTAGGTTGCGAAAGTTTGTAAGAATGTATGGATGTATGTATGTTTGTTACTCTTTCACGCCGAAACGGCTGAACGGATCTGGATGAAATTTGGCACAGATATAGATTATAGTCTGGAATAGCACATAGGCTACTTTTTATCCCGGAAAAATGTACGGATCCCGTGGGATAGATTTGTTTTTGTTGTTCAAGGTGCCACGCGGGCGAAGCCGTGTGCGGAAGCTAGGATTTTATATATATGGCGTAGAGATCCTTTCACACTGGCACTAGTTAGAAAAATTAATAAGATTTATAGCTTACTTTGGTGCTGGATGATGCTGTGTGGATTGTCCAGCATTATTATTATTATTATTTTGAAAAAATAAATGCATTTATACTGACCATTTTCAAGTGCGACTCTCGTCTGCTCATACAGCTTCCACAGCTGGTCTGCGTCCTTATACTCAGTTGAATCGGGCTTGTAGAATGCCTTGGCGTTGCACACCAGCAGATCCATATCAGCTGATAACTCTTCTATGTCATCATAATTGTCCGTTTTGAGTTTTTGCTGTACCTGAATATGGAATATTATTTAAAGTACTGGCAACACTAGCCCTGTGGGGCGATTATGGATCTTAGCTTACAATCAATGTCAATACGTTTTCATTGTAATCAAGCGATTTGGTATGACATAAGAGTGTTTATTCAATCAATTTTAGCCAGTTTTGACAAGAGTGTCGATTGTATCAGAGTTCCATAATCGCACTACTGGTTTCACACAGGTGCTACCTATAGTATAAAAGAATCTATATTTTTTTTATATAAAATATAGCGTATGTCACCCAGAGATAATGTAGCTTCCCAACAATTAAATAATTTTTGAAATCGGTTCAGTAGTATCAGAGTCTATTCAATGCAAACAAACAAACAATCAAATCTTTCCTTTATAGAATAATAGTATAGTATATGATGATGGTTTCAAAGGACTTAAGATTAATCCCTCCAACTGCTAGCTTAACAATTTACAATGTATATTCTGTTCTCTTTTTTATGTTCTGTTTAGCTATAATTATTATTTAATAATAATAAGCCATTTATTCCCATTAAATCATTTGAATACATAAATTTAACATAATATCATAAAATCACATAAATTAATAATTTGTTTGTCTATAAAGTTATTTGTTTTTCTTTATTATGGGGCTGCCCTTTTATGGGCCAAGGCCTCCTCCAATCCTTTCCAGTGGTTTCTCTGCTGGGCTAGTCGCGCCATCGGCTTTTTATTATTGTGCAGGCATACGATTAAACATGCAACTTTATCTGAGATGATCTTGAGCTCCAATATATTGCACTTCAGTTTTTTGTTAACGATGAAGCCGACTCCGTTACTACCACTCTTTTCACCGTAATACATAAGGATGTAGTCTTCCGTTTCAATAATTTCTTTGCCTTCTATTTTATATAATTATTATTACCTACTATAAATTACTATTTTTGTAAAAAGGATTATACATTGTGACCAAGATGAGTATCTTGATTGTTCTTCATGGACTAGGGTTAGGCTTGAAATGACACTTAAATTCATGCATGTAAGATGTTTTAAAGTGATCTTTATAATTTTGTGGAATATATATTTTGATTTGATGAGCTATCTTACCCTGAGTAGATCAATAGGGTTCGAGACCACTTCATAATACTGCGGCTCCTGACGTCTCTTTGGAGCTCGTATAAATGCATCGCAGAGCAATGTGCCATCTTCCTTTTTGTAAGACCTGATGGTGTCATATAGCTGCTGACATATTTCACTCTAAAAGAAAAGGTGAATGTTCGTGTAATTTTTGTTATTTTTTATTACAATGGGTAGGTACCTAGTTATTTTGGACTATAGTTTGCTTTGTTGACTTACAAAAAGTGAGTACATTGTTGTAGGTATTTGGTAAGATTACAAAAATAAACAATAACAGAGACTGTCATAAAAAACAATACCTACCTAAAAATAACTATGTAGGTATAAGTATCAAGGCAAAAATGGCAGGTTAGTGAGCGTGAGAGTCTGGATATGAATAGCAGATTAGGGACAGGTAACTTACAGGGTCTAGCTTCTTCTTCTTCCGCGAAGGTGGAGGGCCAGGGTTGCTCAGCTCAGCCCCTTCGTCGCTATCGTCATCTGCGCCTCGGCTAGCACCCGACGACGCGCGGCGTCTTTTACTCATTCTCACAAATTCGCGGTACCGACCAAACTTTGATTTAGGCAGGCATTTTCTTTAAAAAATCTATCCTTCCTCTAATTTCACTTTGCTAAGCGTTAAATGAAGCAGTTTCTTTACATCGGCTTACAGTTCTCGTACATTATTTATTTATCATATCACATCAAACACTGAGAAAACGGGACATATAATATTCAAGCAAAGCAAGGCAAGCAATCAGTCAGTCTTGGTCTTGCTTGATCGAGATCGACTCGAGTTGAGTTCACTGACCGACCGACTCGTACACAAATAATTTAAGTTTGGACCGACCCATGTACCTTACAATGTAATGTAGGTTTCCTAATCATTCTAAGAGCCCTACTATATAATAAAGTACTCTGTGGCCCTACTACAGTTAGGCTAGTCTCTCACATTTTTTTTATAACCTTATGCCATAACTCTTTATCACTACATTTTTTACTTTTTTTTTCGGCGTCTCGTACATACCATTGCTTTCTTTTGCTTGCTTCTAATTGCTTCATTTATGAATATTTGCTCCCATTCGGTCAATTCGGTCGCCCTCCTTCATCGTTGTTTGTTTGTTTGTAAAATTTGAATCTACCCAACCCACCCCGGCAAAATTGTTCCAGTTGAGTAAGACGAAAGAAGAAAATAAATATAGATGAGTTTGTATTGGAATCCTGCTCAAAAAATAAAATAAGAAGAAGAAAATAGAGTAGGGAGTAAAGATTATCAGGTAATCTGCAATAACGAGCGGATCCTGTGGATAATAAACACAAAATGTCGAAAATTAAATATTTCAAACAATTTATATTGTGCGGAGATCTCAGCTACCGCTGTCTTATTTGCAAAGAGAATTGTGCCGATGCTGCTAGTGTAGAAAGTCACGTTAAACGCGAAAACCATAAGAAAGCTTTGAAAACTCAAACTTGTATGCAACAGTTTAGCAAGGATTCTATCTACAAGGTTTGAAATTCCTACCTACCTAATGTAGGTTTGAATGTAGGTACATGTACCTATGTATTTGTGTTGTTTCTCATGTAGGAACACCTCATAATGGTGCAATATAGGTCCAGTAAACTTGTTAATATCAGGTGATAGTTAGGGTACCTAAGGCCAAACTATAGGTACTAACCACTATGTTTGTACTCGTGGCTGAAAAATGGAAACAGAAGAAGAAAACATAAGCCATCTCTTCAGCATATAAGGGCAGGATGATATTGATTTATTTATTATGCAACGCCAACAGCACACACAGCAAACATTAAAAAAACAAGCTATAAAAATAATACTGTGGAGTGTAGGTATGCCAATTACAGGCATGCACAGGCATTTACCTAATAGGCAAGTAGGTAAGGTACTTACCTGATTACTTTTACTTTTTGCTATGTTTCAGTCTAGAACATTCCATAATTCACTATTTCAGGTGGATCCGTACTACTACTGTTCCTTCTGCAATAGAACAATGAGCGACATTGCAGAAATTAAACAGCACATAGACTCTAATATGCACAAGACCAACAAAGACTCCCCATTAGCAGCCACTGCTCAGGTTGAAGTGAAACTGATAGAAGATTCCATTTTCATCAAAAACACCCCGATCAGTCTCTTCCAATGGCACGGGATTATAGACAAGCAATGTGTTCTGTGCAAAGTTGATGTGAAGAGTATGTCCGGACATATGTACAGTCAGGATCATGTTGTGAGACTACTCCAGGCTCGGGTCAATGATATTGAAGATAAATATTACAGATATGTAAATGTCTATCCTACTAATATTATTAACATGAAAGTTTGTGAGGATGTATGAATGTTTGTTTCTCTTTTGCACTGAAAAATTTGGCACAGAGATAGATATAGTCTGGAATAGCACATAGGTTACTCGTTATCCTGGAAAATGTATGATTCCTTGGAAAAGAAAAACAAATCTGTCCCGCGACAGATTTGTTTTTCTTTTCCAAGGTACCACTGGGGCGAAGCCGCTGGCGGAAGCTAGTACCGAAATAATTGTATTAAGACAAAGAAAATTACTGCAATAATAATTAATTATATGGGTTAGGTACCTATTATGACAAATCTTAATTATAATTTTCAGATGGATAGACAAACATTCCAATGCTTCACCTGTAACAAAACCTTCCCCAATTCCAAGTTTGATGATCACTTTTTAAACCATTCCAACAATAATTCCATTGAAGCTGCTAGTACTTCTAATGGAAGTATTAAACTCCTGAATGAGGCGCCAATAGTGATTGATAAAGATGGAAAGGAACTGAAAGATTGTACTATGGCTGATTTACATGAAGAATTCCCTATAGTTATTTGTGGTTCTGGAATGGAAAAGGTACGCAAAACTGAATGGGATATTCAAATTCTTGCTGGTATCAAAGATGATTACTTCAACATTGATATTGTACAGAACAAACTCTCATGTCATCTTTGCAAGAAACTGATCAAAATAGCTGCAAGCGAAATTTCAAGCCATTTATATGAACATGGCGAGTATCAAACAAATTGCAGTGCCGTTTTCAAAGCAATTGATGGTCATATCAAAAAGAATTATGTTCAACGGAACTTTGATCATGGCGCAGCCAGATCCAAAGCAGCTCAGTATGGAAAAGAAAACCATATTAAGCTTAATGCTGGAGGAAGTAAAGGGTATTGCACCTTGTGTGATAAATTTCTAATTGCCAGCATTGATGTATTTAAAGTCCATATATCTGGACGCTTCCACAAAGGGCATCTCGAGCTTAAAGGTATTGAGAAACCTCGCAAACATGAAAGAGGATCTTATAAACCTGTGTTTATGTTAGAGGTGATAAAATCTTTGCTGTACTCTGCCGATAAAAAGGCATTCTTGATCGATGGAACATTACTTTTGGATGAAGACAGCTTCTTTTTGATGAAGCGCATTGAACATGGCAAGTATTACAAGAAGACCAAGTGCTTTGCATGTGATGAGACGATCTTGCCCGAAGAAGAGAAAGAGCATTGCATCTCTTGGAAGCATAAGTCTAATCTAGTAGCTGCTAAAAGTATTTCTGGAAACCATCCATCTGTTAGAGAGGTCAGTAGTGTTTGCTTAAACACCAAGTCATCAGTTCTTTATACAAAGGTGTCTAGACGTCATGAATGTAATGGGGAGGGGAGATGATTCTCAGGACTTGTCCTAATAGTAGGGGAGCACAAGAGGGGATTTCGGGAATTACTGCTGATTAATCTACAGGGGGATACTCTGTACCTCCACCAAATATGAGCCCCATATATATATTATGGCCGCCATTAAATAAAAAAATTAAAAAATATATAACTGTCTGATTAAGTGAACCCTCCAGAAAATCGTCAGATTATGTGACAGCAAGTCTTAGGACATAAAGAAGAACCATATATATCTTAATCTGATGCGCTGAGTATTTCAAAGTGGCGATTTTTTGTTGCACATTCTTTTTTGATGCACGTTTCCGTCACGTCCAAATCGTACGATTATTGAATGAGAGCTTTTTTTAGATTTACTTAACATCCCCTTAGAAAATCTGACGCGCTCGATAAATATTTTTTTATTATATCATTTTCTTTTTATCATGTAAGCTTTGCAACCCAATAGGTCTCTATATTGCTTGAGCAAATCCCCATTTAGAATCGTGGGCTCCCCTACTATAACAACAATATTTGTCTTTTCTAGATACGTCCAAGGCTGTACCACTGTGGTGTCTGCAATGAATCCCTTCCTTATTGGAAGACTTATAGAAAGCACACCAAACATTTCTCTCACAGAATGAACTACAAGGAGACCGCACCAGAGATTGAAAAAAAGTTTGGTTTTCTAAAACAGATTGTACTTAAAACTAACAAGGATAATCTGTACATGCAGCTATTGAATGCCGTTTTCAACACTAAATATGTTATAAAGTTTGAAGAAAAATAAGTGTAGAGTGGGTTTTAAAAGCTGGTGAAGCCCCAATATGCGAACAAAAAAACTAAAAAACTAAACAAGTCACATTTGTCTTGACCCACACAGCAGTGTGTAGGTATGTAGTCTGTGGGTACTGAACTGACCTATTTTTTAAGTGCTTTTTTAGTTGATAAGATAATTTAACTGCAGCCTTTATTGAAAAAAAAATGTTTTTTTTAAAGTAGTTAAGCCACACTAGATCCTCATGAGAATGAGGAATAAGAATTAACTTTCTCAAAGTTAAAATGATTAAGTTCTCCTGTTTACTAAATTTTAAAAGTAAACTTGTTAGAAATAAAGAAATGATTAGCTTGACTGATTCAAAAGTTAATTGAACTGAGTAATTGCTACTTAGTGTAATAATTACGTTTTTTGTACCAATTTTTAAAGTAAGTACTAGACAGAATACTTTATTCTTGTCAGAATGCACAGCAAAAAAGTAACAAGTTGCATAATGGATGTTTTTTAGTTTTTAACATATAAACTGTAATTTTATTTGTTAAAGTGTGTTAAAAGTACCTACTTTTAACACACTTTAACAAATAAAATTTTGTTTTGAAACTTGTTGATTATCTAAATAAAAACACTGAAATAATAAAACGAATTTATTGGTTATAATAAATATCAAACCAATCAGGAAAATGAGATAGTAACAACACAAAGTCAGATGGTGACTTGGAATGTAGTTTATTTAGATAGGGCAGAGTGTTTTGAACATAGCTATTCTGTATGTTCGTTGGCATTGTACTGACATCAATGTTAAGTAAAAGTACAATATGACAGAGATGAATTGGATATAAAATAGAAATTGTATTTGGGACAAGTTCTTTAACTCTTTTTACAAATTCTGATATAAACAGTTGAATTTTTGAACTATAGTCTAAAGTGCTAAATAAACAATTCAGTATTTCACAGCATATCTGAAAACACATTGGCGATATTGAACATTTTTGCACAAGATCTTTTAAAGAGTCTAAATTAAATAATTCATTTAAATTAACACTTGGACCTACTAATAAACTGTGGCATAAATCAAGTAAAATCCTTTCTATTTCTGGCTTCATGCATATAGAAATATCACAAATATTTTTCACATTACCTTCACTGAGTTTTGTCCATAAATCTTTTACTAAAAATAAACTTTTTGATTCGCTAATGTCTACATTCAAAATTTTCTGTGAAATTGTTTCTATGCTACTTTCATTCAGGTTTATCAAGGATTGCGCCACTTCTGGGTTCAGTGGTGATTGATAATTTTGATTTAAATCAATTCCTTTTAGTTTACGAGTAAGGAAGTGATCTACTTCTTTTTCTAATAAGCTGGGGCATGGCACTGTTTGTGGATCATTGACTTCCTCAATGTAAACTTCTGTCAAGAGATTAGTTACATTTTCTCCTGTTTCCAGATGGTTTTCAGGCTGCACCCGGCACGTTTTGCGTATATTAGCAAGAACAGAGTGGCGTAAGTTGTTGTTTATGTTAGTATTCTGTTGAGAAACTCTGAGGATCTTAACGAAACTTCTTGAGAGTGCTTTGGCTACATTGCGGTCAATCAGTGGGTTTTCATAAGTGAATTCTGGACAAGCATTCGCGTCGTTTGATTTGATAACTTTTTCTATGAGTTGGTTATTCATTTTGAGCGATTAGATAGTATTTTTTTCATTGATTCATGTTTTTGTAAAATGCAGTAATGTAAAAATTAACAAATCGATTGATCACTTTTGGATAAAAAGAAGAGAAGGAAGGACGATCTTCTTCTTCTTCTTCAATTATGGCATCTGTCTCTTAGAACAATTTTGCCAGTGTCAAGTGTATTTATTTATAAGTATTGTCAACGTCTTCTTCTTCTTCTTCTTCAATTATGGCATCTGTCTCTTAGAGAACAACGTTGCCAGTGTCAAGTGTATTTATTTATAAGTACTGTCAACGTCACTGAGACATAGTCAAGTTGTCAAGTCAATTTTAAACAAAAGATGGCTGTTTTGTTGAAAATTCTCGGGATTTCCTCCGATGGAATTTGAAGAGAACTATTCACTTTAATTCACATATTTTACACTCGCGTCAAGAACCTGGGCTTTATTGGCAAAATAACCACCAAAATTACGCAATAAAACTCAAAATAACACGAGAAAAAATATAAAACCAGAGCGACGTAGTTGTCATTGTCAGGCAAATGCACCGCAGAAAATCCAGGAAGGACGATGAAAGGAAGACGTGCGCGACACTGACTTTTGAATTTTTGACTGATTTGACTAAAGAAACTGAATGACAGTTGATATGATTGTTGTGACGGCTGGATGACTAAAAAGTTTGACTATGTTGGTAGTCCAGAAACTAGCAGCAGCAAGGCCATCTATTGTCGAGTAGCAAAGAAATTTTAAGAAGTACCTAGTTTCAGTATTAATCACTAGATGGCATAAGCTGTAAAGATGGTAAATTTCTGTCGTTCTTTTTCATCATAATTTACCAAATTTTAAGTACTACCTAAGCGAAATACCTAATAACCAGCACATTAAATCTGTGCCAGCACCTACGTACTTAGTTAATAATACAATATACTTCTAGTTCTTTTGGGTATGTAGGTAGGTAGTACATAAGTAGGTAAGTAGAACCTACCCTACTCAGAGTGCGAATTTTTTATATTGTAATTCGGTTGTTGTAAATTATTTTGTTTGTTCTTACAAAGTGTCATTTCTATTCACCAAGCGAATAAGCTTCTATGATAAAGATTTTCAAAAATCTAGTAGCTACCTACCTACCTACCAACTTAGATTAGGTATCTACCTACTTACAGTGGTTAGGTGGGTAGGTACCTGAGTCATTTTCAAAAAAGTTGTACATTGTGACACAAAATTGTGTTCACGGATTCAAATTAAAATTAAAAAAAAATTGGGGGTCGTACAATGGCAAAAATTAGTTAGTATTGTTGCTTGGACTTCGTTTTATAAATCTCATGCAGTATTTAACTTGATTTTTATTATTTACTATGTCAAAATCAAAACAAAACACTATGCTAATTTCTCTCTCAGTACAAAAATAAGGATGGTCACGTCCGTTTTTACGAGTGCAACGTATGAATTAATACTCCTATCATCAAAATATTACTAAATTGTGTGATTAATACGTTAGTTAAAATGTTTTTCTATTTATAAATAATAATCAAATTATTATATTATTAAAAATAAATAATTAATACAAATTAAAAGATGTGGTCACACTTTTCATTCTTTTGTGTAACTGATTTTGTAACGGTTCTTGTCAGAGATGTTTTGCGTGTCGTGAACGCATCCATAATTTTTCAAACTTTGCAACATTGCACGGAGCTACCAATCTAACAAAATAAAGCGTAGGCATTGTAGTTTTTATGACATTCAACAAAACATAGTGGTGCCGGTTTTTGTCATAAAAATTGGATAAGACTGTGTAACGAGATTTTTTGGTAAGTTTGAATGAAAATCATAAATATTTTACTGCATTGTATAGTTTTATTCAATAGTTATACTGTAAAGATGATAGTTTGCAATAATAGACGGTATATTTTTTTTAATAAATTTTTTGTTGTGTTTTCACGTTGATTTTTCGTTCCAATGTGTAACACTAGTCCGTTACACATCCTTTGTGTGACGTGACGTCATAGGTAAAGCTGCATTTACAAAGCATAAAATAACTACTTTAAGTTGGGCTACTAGCTACTATAATGTTGTGGGATGTGATGATAATGTACAGCATTACTATTATTTATATAATTGGGTTATTTTTAGGTGATGATAAATAATAATGGCGCCTATGACTCCAGCAGAACGTCGTTTTTTTTCTTGTAAAAACTTTCTTCATAATTATGATTGTTTGACATTTTGTAGTATAATATTAAAACTTAAAGATTAGTATTCACTTAGAAATAAAGATTATAATATTTTGTAAAATGACTTTTTATTGTACTGTCTAGATCCTACTCAATTTTATAGGTATAATAAAATCATTATGAACGGTTCTTTATAATTATTTTGTGTAACATTTTTCTTTTGTGTAACAATTCCTTTGTGTTTATTTTGTGTCACTATGTACAACTTTTTTGAAAATGACTCACCTATCTATTTATCTTAGAATCTTATAAATATTATAGGTACCTACCTAATCTAAGTAAATAAACCGTGAACTTTGACTCGCCATGCTTTCACTAAAATTAACTTTCAAAAAACATTGAAAGATCACGAAAAAGCCATAACACTTGCCTCCGAAGAGAGATCAAGAACCAATTCTGAAAATGTTCTGCCGTTAAAGTAACTACCTCCTAGCTAATAAAATATACACAGGTACCTACCTAGGTAGGTAGGTATCTATTTACTAAGGTATACATAGATTATAAAAATAAATCAGCCCACTATGAATTCCAATTAGAAAATATGGAAACGCGACGCGGGCGTTCTCCTAGTCTGAAATTAATAACTTTATTAAGAAAGTGAGTTTACATTTTTACAGTTAGATTCACCGATGAAAAAACTGTTCATGTGTCCAATAACTCACGTTTGTGAATGGTTTGAGCTGTTTGTGGGGCCCGGTTAATAAATTATTTTGAGACCTCACATTGAGGGCCTAAATACGTGGGCAAAGGCAAACGAGGCCCCGCCCGAGAGCAGAGCAGCGATAGCTCGAAAACTATCTCTTTCTCACAAGAGTAATCATTTTAATAATGTCGTAAGCGTTTGATTTCTATACTTTAAAAGTATCTACCTAATTTTATTGAGGTTGGTAAGAGTGACTGAAAATTACGTCAAAAGTTACACGTGAAAACTTCTTCACACCTTTCATAGTATGAAATGAGTAATAACCATAGTAACATACAAAATCTTTGATGTAGGTGAGGTATAACAAGAAATATCAAAATATAGGTACCTACCTACTTTAAATTAGATTTTTAAAAAAATATTCTTATATTTTGACAAGTCGCTTAGCGACTACCTTAGCACTAGGTAGGTTGTACCTACATCTTGTATTTGACTAACTACGACTAAGTACTTATATTATAATATCTAATATGTATTCAAAATTGTTAACGATGCAATAATGACAATACTTCAACAATTCAAACGATTCAAACATGGAGATGTCATTCGAATCGATCCGGCCGCGGCGCCGGCGCCGGCGCAGCTAGTGATGATTGATGATTGATCGCAAAAGAATTGGTTGACTACCGTGCGAAAACTGGAGAATGGCTGTGTGAGGTAACAGAGATGATCATCGAGGTATCTCACGGAGTGCCGCGCGCTGACATTTTGTACAGGTACCTAGGTAAGATTCAAAATCGAATGATTCACAGACTTTGTGAAATTTAATAACTTATATATATCTAGGTAACCATAATTATCAGGTAGGTAGGTAACTACCTATATAAATTAGATAGTAGGTACCTAGGTAGGTACAATATCTAGGTTTCAAAATTCATTCAATTTGTAGTTTTTTTTGGTGTCGCATTATTTGCGCATTTGCCATTTTTAAAAAAAAAAGGTAAATTAAATTAACTTCATAAAGGTACATTCTTAGAAACTTTCACGTTTATAATATTAGTAGGATAAATAAAGATATTTTCCAGTTGTTTGTCTGTCTAGGTAATTATGGTGTTCGATCTCCGAAACTACACAACGAATTTTCATTTAATAGTTTGAACATAATGGGAGCAGAATCAAGCCTTGTCTTTGATCAAAGTATTATTAAAAAATTGGATGTTGGATCAAAGTACCTAGGTACCGAATCTTGTTGCGAACTTAGTCGTAGGCGTAGCCAACAGTTGTAAAGAAATAAGTGAAGATTTTATGTGTATGACGAAATAGTGCAGAATTCAAAATATCGTGTCTACTTTCTAACGAACCGTGAGGTCATGAAGCGTGACCAGGATGATGACTTAAGGCAGTGGCGGATTTACCAGCAGGCTGAGTAGGCTTGAGCCTAGGGCGGCAGATTTTTGGGGCGGCAAATTTGGGACCGATTTTTTTTTTTTTTTTTGCTACCAGAAATCAAAAAGATTTCTGGATGACGGTTTTCTGTATTCTGTTTTCTGATGTTTTACAGATAGAAGTCTGCAACAAATTTTTCCGACGACTTTCTCTTTTCACTTATCATTTGTCATTGTACGATCCGTAAATCCGTTTAGCAATCTTACATATTATTTTAGAGTAAAACAGCTAGTTCGCCGCCCCCAACCAATAATCGGTCTTTGCGCCCTCTCCCCGCACTTTGAATGAGCGTAAAGAGCGAAATTATAGAAAATGTATTTTTCTTTTCCTACCGTCAACCCATACAGCCAGTCCTACTATTGGTTTGTATATAATTTGGTGATTTTAATTTGAATGTCTAAACTAATATTATAAAGAGGAAAACTTTGATTGTTTGTTTGTTTGTTTGAAATGAATAGGCTCCGAAACTACTGAACCGATTTAAAAAATTCTTTCACTGTTGGGAAGCTACACTATCAGCGGGTGACATAGGCTATATTATGTTTTCAAAAAAATTAGGGATCCTTACTAAAACTTCAATAATGTAACCCAAGGTGTAAAAAAATTACCTAAAATATTCTTTACATCGCGTGCGCTGCGAAAACTATTGACGATAGAATAAAATAATGTACTACGACTTTGTAGAACACATCATTATTTCCAAAAAGTGTCGCGACAGCACATGTCTAACTATTATGGTTTTGCCACAATAAGAGTTCTTTTATTTTAAAATTGTAATTAAAAGGCCGCTGTTAAAAAACGCTCTTAATTTGTGTCTTAGTATTAATCCTTATCAAAATAAATCACATCATATCCTAGACTGTTTCAATACCTATAAATAATTTTTTGAATTACTCAATTTGGACATTCCATTCGAAAGAAATCACGAAATTAAGAATGTAAGTATTAGAAAAAAGTTGCGTGGTAGCCGCTCACCCTGCTCGGCTAGCTAGACAGCACCATAGTGTAGATACGTACGTACGTACGGGACGGGAGGGGAGTAAATTTCAAATAATAACAAAAAGATCTTTTAAATAAAAATAAAATCATAAATATAATAATACCTATTCAAACTTTCTTTATAATTTTCTTCTTTTAGTAACCTGACGCAAATAGAAGGGTTGGTTATGTGTGTGTATTATAATTTTGAATTTTGAAATATTTGTCAAATTTGAGAGCATTGGTGGTGTATAGGGGTAGTACCCCTGCCTCACGATCCGAAGGTCGTGGGTTTAAACCTGGTCGTGCACCAACAAATTTTTGCATTTGAGAAAATTATGTGCGCAATGCCTGTGTTCTTAAACGGTGAAGGAAAACATCTTGAAGAAACCGGCATACATTAGAACCAAAAATTCGAAGGTGTGTGTCATAGGTTAGTATTCTTTTAAGCGGCGATGGGCTTGCAACCTGTCACGTACGAATACGAAGTACTGTGCAAAATGTGGGCATGTGTCAAATATCATGTTTGGACGTGCCTCTGAGTACCCTCTTTAGATATCCTCAAAGATCTAAGTAACTAGAGATCTGAGGAGATATCTACCGAGTAATAAATACCCGTGCGAAGCCGGGGCGGACTGCTAGTAGTAAATAATTTAGTGAATAATTTTACCGATTTCAATCTTATGTATCGACTATTATAGCATGCATTACCCCGCCTTCCAAACATGATTGAGCTTTAATTAGCTCAAAAATACAACTAAAAATTATTTTACGTGCAATTCCAACGAAATTGTTGAATTGTAAAAATAATCTAGGACATGACAATTTGAAAATTGTGGAGGCAAGGGCGGCAAAAGCTTTACAGCCTATACCTTGAAAATTTGTAAATCCGCCACTGACTTAAGGCCCAGAATACTCGTCACACTATTCCTTACGTAAAAGTTACAAAAAAAAGTAACATAGGTCCGTATAGCAACGCGGATCTCCGCGGAATCAGACATAGCACGAAGCGAAATACCTACCCAAATGACAAGTAGAGTGCGGCATGGTAATATGGCTGCTCTGAATTATATAACGAAAGCGACAATTTATAAAAAACATAAAAATATTCAAGTAAATAGCTTCTTTCAAAAAAAGGGCTGGGTTGATTTGTTTCAAATTAACTGATTTATATTCATGTGAAATAGAAATTCAAAATACCTTACTGTTCTGGATAAATTAGGGAATATCTGAATTTTCAGAGGTGTTTTTGACATGATTTTTAACCAAGGTTTACTAACTAATTTGTGTTTTAGCTCCGGTTGATTTATCACTTATATCCTTGAGTATCGTGTAGTTCAATTTCAATGTAATCTATTAAGCGGTAATAGAATGATTAGGGTTGCAATACTTGCAATTTTCAAAATGCTGGGCCTTAATGTCTTTTTCATGAAATTCCATGCAGATTATACTTAAAACTATTTTCTACGTACAAAAGTTTGTGTTATGTAGATAAGTAGGCAGGTACCTACTACTCTGCTTACCTACATTATTTTGTTTATTATGATCATCTGGATGACGGTTTTAAAGTGGTAAACGACGTTTTCTAAAAATGAAACCTAGTTAGATCGATTTATCGTTCCTGTAGGTAGATAGGTTAGGTACCTCAGGTATATACTTATGTAGTTATAAGTAGGTTGTAAAAGTAAGTAGGTAAGTCTTATTTATAAATGTAGGGTAGGAACTTTCACCCTCCTATTTTTTTGTTACTAAATAACCTAATAATAAGTATCCTAAGTACCTACCTACCTAATACTTGTCTAATTTCAAAATACCCAGAGTGGTCTTTGGAATAATTTGCTTAACAACTTTAATGTTATCGTACAGGTAGTGTACCTAGGTACCTACCTTTATAAAAATTGCATCTGACTAGGTATCTGATTTTAATTTAATAGTCAATAAATTAGAGCAGTTTTGCTCTAATAATTATATTAACACGGCAGTGATTACACCCTGCTTGCTGTCTTCAAATAAGACGGAAAAAAAGAAAATTTACCGCAACTCGATTAACAACTGCATCATCGAATGATTAATCGCGAATCGATTCGATAGCGAATAAGTACGAATTAATGCAATATTAATACCGTCTGTAGCGGACCACCGATTTATAACTCGAGGAGTGATCAGTCTGTGTTTCCAACTCACTTCTGAAATAGCTGCTGAATTTGTTTCATACCTATTAGTGGCTACGCTTTACAGTAGGTATGTATATTTTTTTGTCATTCATTTAACGGTTATGCTTTAATACTTAATAAGCAAAACTGCTCATATTGACTATTAAAATCACCTAATCAGATGCAATTTTGATAAAGGTAATCGATGGTCGGTAATTAGGTACCTACCTGCTATTATCGCTGTCTTTGTCAGCACTTGCAAAAGATCACAGTTCTAAATCATTTAGCTTTAGTTAGTAGAAAATAAAAGTTATCACGCAAAGTAGTAGGTAAGTATTTCAAAGAAAACTTTAAGTATTCTCAACTTATTAGGTACCTATTAGTTCCAAACTGAAAATAAAAATTTCATTATTTACCATTAAGTTCTGACAAAACTTGCATCCGAGTTTAGCGCTCCTTATAAAGTCGCTGAATTCAGCAGAAATTATAGAAGCTGGCAACAGTCCTGTTACGTCTCGTTACGGCAGACCACCATGCGTTTGAGAGAGACACACGATGTGCCTGGGTGGCCGGTGAAACCGGGTAATCACGGACGAACAATAATCTATTGTTTCAGTGAATTGGATACCAAAGCTACAAGATTCATGAGATCTATGGTTTTATTAGAGTTTGTTTACAATTTTCAAAAGGGCAAAAAGAAAATTGATCAAGAATTTACATTAAAAAAATGCGCGCATCCGCGATCTTACTTTCCGTGAAAACATTTGACTGAAAGGTGTTGTAGAGTCATTTTAAGCTAGAAAGGAGAGTAGGTATCAAGATTTTTTTTTCAAGTTGGTGTTTTATTCTTTGAATCATTGAAATAATGACCGATTTTACCAAATCATTCATAAATAGTGTCCTTTATTTTAATAAAAAGATGGGTAGTGTTAATTAGAAGTATTATTTTTACTAAGGGAGTCAGGGGAAATGGCGCTCACTAGGTAGGTAATATAAACAATAAGCCACACCACACACCATAATCCATATCTTTAGGTACCTACATCGAGTTTAAAAACACTCGAGTTTCAGCCAGGCTAACATGGAAGCCGCGTTAAAATGTTGTCAAAGCTTATACCGAGCATGCTTTAACATATTCACAAGACCAACTAGTCGACAAAGTTTTGTCGTGGCGTTCATGTTAGGCTGGCTGATCGATTTTATGACCAATTTCGTAATTCAGTAACGTGGTAACCCTCCTTCGTTATGTTGACTGTAACTTTTGTAAAAAAAAACCTTATTAAAGTGGTAAAAAGTGGCAATTTATTGAACATGGAGGCCGAAATGAAGCAGTTAAGAGTGAGTTGGACAAGTCCGGTTTGTGTTGATAATACTGTGCATAAGTGGCGCCTTAATAGCTTCTTCGTGTGGGGTAGCGATGCATTCACTTGCATCCGTGATTTTACAAGACTCCCATCCTGTACCTTGCTCCTGACTTAGCTTACTTGCTCTAATACTGAAACGCCATTTAAATATTGCTAATTGCAAACCTAGTCTGTACGTCTACCATGAGTTGTCACATTTAGATTGGCTGACGTTACTACAGTAGTAATAGTACGTTACTATGACATTTGTCAAAATTGTTACTCATGGTACCAAATTCTAAGCAAATTAATGAGCGCTAACTACAGTCGCTGTAGTACGCTGTGACGTAGGATAGTTAGCTACGTGACGTTTTAGTACCCAACTATCCGCTAGAGGCGCTGTACAAGTTTTCATACATTTTTTAACTACAGTCGCTAGCGAGTGTAGATTGTGAAAACTCATGGTAGACCTCCACTTTTAGTAGGTATAAGTGTCACCGAATATTGGAAGAAGAAATATTTAAATTTAGCCGTACCTATGCAGAGGGTTTCCCTGCATACCTAAGGTTTTTTTCTTTAAGTTTCATTTTTACAAAACGTCGTTTACCAAAAAAACTGAGCTAAGCTCGGTCATCCAAGTACCTACTTAATTAAGTATAGTTCACCTATGTACTTTTAAACTTACGCGATCTGAACACATTATTATTAGTATTAGACGGGTATTTATCGCGTTTAAATTACCTTATATTTTCCCGACGTTTCGACAGGTTTGCACGCTGTCAAAGCTGTGAAAATATAAGGTAATTTAAACGCGATAAATACCCGTCTAATACTAATAATAATATAGTTCACCTAGCTGTTACCCGCAACTTCGTCTGCAAAAATCCATCAACATAGGTAACATTTTAATTCTGAAGTCATTGATATCGTTTTATTAGGATTTTTTTATGGAGTGAAAAAAGTTACTGCGCTCACCCTTGATTAACCATGCGTTCCCATACAAACGTTAAACCCCTATTTCAGCCTCTTCAAGATTCTTTTTTGGGACAAAGATAACCTATGTCCGTTTCCAAGATATAATCTATCTCCTAGCCAAATTTCATAAATATCTGTTGAGCCGTTTAGTCGTGAAAAGGTAACAAACAAACAGAGTTAATTTCTCACTTATGATAGATAATATAATACTAGCAACACGCCCCGGCTTCACACGGGTAGCAAAAGTATCTTAAATTTTATTATATATAAAATATTGCCTATGCTACTCAGGGATAATGTAGCATTCTAATGGTAAAAGAAGTTTTTGAAATCGGTCCAGTAGTTTTTGAGTTTATTCGTTACAAAACTTTCCTCTTTATAATATTAGTATAGAAGTATGGATTAGTATGGATGCATTACGAGAACCAAGACTTTGGGTTGGAGTTCTAAAAGTGTCAAAACCTATCTATATTCTTCAAAATCGTTATACTGCCGCGTCCTATTTTTAACCGACTTCAAAAAAGGTGCTCAATTCGACTTTTTTTTAATGTGTTCCTTCAACTTTCGACTGGGTTAACCGATTTTGATGATTATTTTTTTTATTTGAAAGCTGGTGCTTCCCGTGTGGACCAATTTGGTCCAGTTCTGACAATAGCATCTATTAGAAAACCATATGTCCTAAATTTGCATTTTGATACTTTGAAGTCGGTTTTCTTTTTAGTTTTTAAAACGTAATTATTGAATTTTATTATGTCAAAACACTTGATCCGCCTCTACGTTGTACTATATAATAGTCACGGTCGATGGAAGTCATCAAGTATCATCGCTGGAGTACGTAGGTGCAAGTTACGGCTGAATCTCACGCGATGCGGTTTACAAAACAAATAATATTTATGTTGGATAGTTGTTCTGACATCTTCTTCTTCTATATATATATATATAAAAATGAATTGCTGTTCGTCAGTCTCGCTAAAACTCGAGAACGGCTAAACGGATTTATCTTATCTTGGTCTTGAAATGTGGTTTAAAAGGTAAGAAAAATTCGAATAACTGCCGGGAAAACCCTAAAAATAGCCCTTTTCTATTTCCCATACAAACGTTTTCTAAATAAGTATGAAGTCTGCCGGGTCAGCTAGTACATATATACAATAACACAGCTTTACAAAAAAATAATATGACAAGTAGGTACAGTAATGACTATCGGGAGCGATCTCTTCCAGGCAACTTTTGGACAGGACATCATAATTATTTTAATTCAAAGATATCTTATTTATTACTTACGTTTTCTTTGTATATCGGTGGCAGATAAAATACCTACACAATTTCGAAAAAATTGCTAAGTATAAAACAGTACCTACCTACTGATTTCGACTAGAATTTTTGAATCGTCTAACATGCTACATGAATCTAGATGCTGATTCAAGGCCTATCCCTTGTCCGAGAAAAACTAACAGATTTTACATCTCTCATATTTGGTAAGTAGGTCCTTATTACCCCCAAATGGGGCTTGTAGGTGACCAGTTAGCGCTCTAGGGTAATAATGTAGCTAGAAAAGCCCTAGGGCGGTAAGTAATTAAAAAAAAACTTCACTCTTTCAAAAAGTTCGCGTACATCTAACCATCAAGCCTGGGATACACTAGGGAACATTTTGTCCCGCAACATGACGCGCAACACTTAATTTACGTGACGCTGCAACGTTGCATATTGTCCCGCAACATACCCCGCAACATTGTACGTGACGCGGGGCATGTTGCTTGCTCCCGCCTCGAGAGCGAGCGCACGTGTCCCGCGTCAGTGTCGCGCCATTTGTCACCAAGTGTAGTCGCGTACGCAACGTGCCTCTTAAACATGGCTTTAGTGTGGGCTATGGCTAATAACCGCAACCTCCTCGGGCGACATTTCTATACACACTGACTAGTGTAGCCGGCAAAATGTTCCATGACAATTGTCGCGGGACGCTTCACGTAGTTGTTGAGGGACTGTTCCGCAACTTGTTTCTTCATTTGCCCCCTAGTGTATCCCAGGCTTCATACTGGCAATAGACATCATGCATTCAGCCCAATGACAAAAGAGGTCGCTTCGCTATTCAGCCTTGTCTTCGTACGAGTATAATTATAGTCATCAATTTTAAATATCGAACGGCGAAGCTCAATTTCGTTCTTGAAAAAAATAATTAAAAAAAAAGAGGAAAAAAGGCGGGAATAGAAAACTTTTACATTAAAATGTTTTATTCTTGTAATGCCGGTTTTTTTCTACTTACCTCACAATCGAGATGTAAAGCAGAGTAGTTAGCACGGGTGTAAGCATCAATTGCACCCTCGAACTATTAGGCGTCCTTGCATGCGCTCGTACGCCTAAATATCTCGGGCTGCAATTGATGCCTTACAGCCCTTGTCTACTAATCTACTACATATTTATCTCCATAGGTCTCTAATCACTGAAAACTACGATAGTACCTAGGTACTTAGGTGCTTACTTGTTGCTAAAAATAAAAAAAATAACTGAAAGTACAATTGAAAATAGTTTCGTCAAGCGGTCGCCATATAGGATTTTTTGTCATTACTTTTCTACTCGCACACATTTACATTCACCCCAAACACATTACCCCCCTTCGCTTCGCAGTCGGGTAATAAAATAGAGTCGTTCTCCAACACACACCAACAATTTTGGACAGTTGTAGAGTTTTGTAAGAGTTGGAGAAATGCAAAAATAATATTATTTTCATTCATCAACTCGACCATATTCAACCATTTTTAAGGTAGGTATTTTAGTACACTCAAAGACAAAATATGCTAGTGAAAATGTAGTTCGGTAAGTATAGTTTTTCCAACGGATCTAGGCATTCGTGAAGTTAGCCACAGGTGCGAGTTTGCGCATGTCTAGTCCCACCGCCCCGCTCTCCGTACCTCCAATTGCTCCTGAAAAACGATACTGCGCAGCGCTCTGCAGCTAACTTCACGAATGCCTCAACTCGTTGGGCCAACTTGTACCTACCTTAATTAGAACGGTGTAGTAAGCCGCCATTGATCCTAATTAGGTCCCAGTCCAATAGAACGCGATGACCTATTTCTATCGACCCGTGCGGTCCATTTAGACCCCTAATAAAGCCTCTTTTTGACATATCCATGGCAAAATCCCACTGATACGACCCTTTAACTCCTCTAAGGTGTTATGAAAACCTACAACATCCAACTAAATATAAGCTTTATTACAGTTAGTGTAAGTTGAAAGTTGGATGAGAGGTCGCAACTCGTTTATTAGACTACAAAGAAGCCGCCGCGGTCGCCGGTGCCTTTGATCCGGCCGCCTGTAATTACGGAACTTGGGATCGTTCGTATAAATCGGTGTAGGATTCCTAGGATTAACATTTATGCGCGTGCGCAATTGAAAATGCATATTTTCATTGTTTAGTCCTTATTGTGTGGTTACACATGTAAATTGATAAAGGTTACTAATGGAGACGATTTTTAGTTGTTAGTTTAATTTTGGAGTAGGTACCTACCTATCTAACTAAGTACCTACTACCTATATCTATATTTACCTTACGTCTATCCATTTTGAAGGGAGTTTAGACCTTATCCCATCATACTGCTGCAGCGTGAGTGGGGGCGTCAGAGGCATGTCCGTTGTTACTGTAAGGCAGATTGAAGGTAGGTTTGTACTTTACCAGATCTTGGGTTCAGAAAGGTGTACCGTGTAGGTAGGTACCTATTTGGATCATAAATAATGTAGTTGCATTTGGAGAAACCTTAGCTCAAGTTTTCTTTGAACCTACGCACTTATCTAGATTTTTCTAGACCTGTGACTTTCTGAAGCGCACTTTGGTCCTTCTAACACATTAGTCCGAAAGTTCTAGTAATAATAGAACACCATAAACAAATCAAATTACCCAAACCATGACACTTTTGTTCCACTAATTAGTATTACCAACTACTTCCTGAAAACATTTCCCAATTTCTATTATAATTAAAATTATTGTCGTTATTATTCTGTGACGAATTAAGTATAAGGTGGCGGGGCGCAGGCGGGGGCGTGGTTACCGCACTTCAAAGGAGCCGACACGGCATCACAAAGAGGGCGCTTGATCGGGCGAGCGGGACGGCTGCACCCACCTCTATGGCGAAGAGAGAGACGGAACATTGTGTTTGTAGTAGTAATCCGAATGAACGGCTCGAGTTGAGAATTGCGGATAGTGAGGAGATCTTATCGATGAAATATTATTCACTACATAATTATAAAACAAAGTCACCCGCCGCGTCTGTCTGTCTGTTCGCGATAAACTCAAAAACTACTGCACCGATTTTCATGGTGTTTTCACCAATGGATAGAGTGGTTTTCGAGGAAAGTTTTACTCTATAATTCATCAAGTTTTGGTATACATTGGCTAAAATATAATGGTATGGTGATTACTCTTGGTCGCGATAACCGACATCGACACGGGCAAAACCGCGGGCATCAGCTAGTTTTCGATATTTTTAAGCTAGTTTTAACTATGATTTAGGTACGTACCCAGTAGGTATGTATGAATATTCATGTCGGCAATATGAATATTCATATTACCTACCTATTCATATATTAGTGCTAGTGTGAAATGAATAAAAGTTTGAGCTTAATGAGCTATAAGACATGAGAATGGGAATAGTGCTTTGAAATATGGCGTCGTAAAATTATGTTTGTAAGTTATTGGTCTGTTAATTTTTACCTATGATAAGCTTAAGGTAAAGCGGAACAGGTTTTGATAAACTACTTTAAGTGCTTATCCACTTATGGTAAGCACCAAGGTACCTGATTTGTACGTTCCCACATTTTAATGATTAAACAATTTCAAATTGTGGTTAGCATGATTAGTGGAAAGGATTATAGTGCGCAGAGGCTCCGTGCACTTTAAACCTTTACACGTCCTACACACATCTTCGAACTTATTTATTTTTGACGGATACAAATTCACGATTTTTATCGACATCGCTAAGTACCACAGCATCCGTTGTCCCAGCACTAGCGATAAATCTGAGCCGCTAAAGAAGCTGACGTCATTGACGCATTGTTTATAAATCAAAGCGAGATGAGATTGTAGCTAAAAAATGGATTATGATTGCCAAAACCATAGATAATAATACATATTTAGGTAGGTGGGTAACTAGGTACCTAGTTATTATGGTAAATCTATTTCGATCTTATAGGTAGGTACCTACTACTTTAAATGTACCTACCTACCTACGGTAGTTAAAAATTTTCGGTAAATTGCAAATAAGTAAACTATTATTAAAATTAGTAGTTTTTTCTACCACACGAACTTACTTTTAGTAAAGTGCAATTTATTAAAATTATCGTTATTTAAAGTCGCAATCAGACGGGTCACTTTTGCTTCACTGTATTTCGAATTTTCCTTTTACTAGGATTTAAATAATGAAACAAAAGTTACGAATAAATTCGGTAATTTAAAATACAGAATCACGAGTAGGTATAAGTGAAAGAATGTGCCAGAATCCCGGATGAATACGGATTCTTAGGGACACGGTTCTAAAATACCCTTATGTTGCCGTTTTTGGGACACGCTATTAGTAAAATGTACCTATTTGACTATAGTAATAAAAAACTGCTAGTCAAATTGATACGTATTTATTCTATCAAACACTTTTAGGGTTTGATTTGTTTGACTAACTGATTCTATTTTCAGAATAATGAAATGTCAATTGCAAATGTCAGTTTACTCTTCGATAACTACGATTTATTCTGGGTATAGTATTAGTGCTTAAACAAGTTATGTCGAATCCGCCCTTAATATAGTTAACCACGGTTTACCAACAAAGCCTATGGGAAATTCACAATATAACGAGCCAAAATGATTAATTATTTAATGCAATTATAATATTATTGAAGGTGTGACAACGGCCACACCTGTCACTGTCATGTCATTTATCAATATCACTCATTATGCGCCACTGTGGTACCTACAGGGTTTCAAAATAGCTTTGTTCTGCCAAAAGTTGGCATGATAAGGTTAGCTTTTTAAGCAAGAATTTGACAAGGCTGCTTATTTGTAAAATATGCACTAAAGGGGCCATCACATGGTGCACTTTATAATAGTGATTTCATTTAGGTATTTAAGTTTTATTATTTTTAGTTTTATCATAGGTACTGTTTTAATTGTTTTACTACATTGGCGTCGAAACTTCACATTGATCTTATTTCAATTATTAATAAATATCTGTAAATTGTTGAATATTTCATCTACATTCGTGAGAATATCAAAAGAATTCACTTAAAAACTGTATTATCGATTTTGCGATCGTGGGAAGCCTTCTAATGTACGAGATGTCTTGTGACTCAGCACTCTCCTCACCAGCCTACGATGACCTGCCTCGCTTTAATACCTCATACATTTGATTAGAAAGGTGAAGCTCAGATAATGATGGTCAATAATTAATGAGTAGTTAGCTCCTCAGTTGAGAAGTGAACATGTCAAAGTTAATTCAATTTAATGGTTTGAACGTCATAATTATCGAATTAGAAGGTTACGAGGGATTTTTTAGGGTTGCGATTTTTTTTAAGGTGTTTTAATTTTGTGTAAGTAGGTGTGTTATGTATGCTACACCCTAAATTTTATGGTACATAATTATAACAGATATATTTATGACACAAAATTGTAAAATCGTAAAATATTCTCAACGAGTTGGAAACACTAGGTACAGACAGTCACAGTGTAACTTGGGAAAAAAATCAAAACAGTGTGGTGACCCGGTTGCGTGTAACTCGTGAGAAAACCACAAATTTATATCAGGAAATTAGCTGTGTCTGAAAAAAAAACCTTCTTACCTTAATTTATTAATTCACCTTACTTAAACAATTAATTTTTGATAAGAACTAAATAGAATTTTGTTATATCCTAAAAATATAGTTTTTCTAACTAAGTAGGTAGGTACCTACATTAGGTGCCTATTTTTAATGGTAAGTACCTACCTTCTTGGTTGGTTTTATGTGAGACCTGTATAAACTAACTGTTTAGTGTTTAGTTTTGCCTAAAACTTATTTTAAGTAGTAGGTATACCAGAAACTTCCACCAAATAAATCCCAGTGATAAGAAATATAACTCTTACAAACCACAATGTTTCAGAAACGTCACATTTCAAGTTTGAAGTAACATTACTTCTGTACAATTTTTATGCGTCATGAGTCATGGTACGAAATATTAATGTTATATTACTTTGATATTGCCCGAAGAGCTTGTGGTAAGGCCCCTGATCTTCCCTTTGCTGTGGTCAAGATCACAACAGTTGTCGGACAGTTGTTTGGTGTCCATTAGAGTGCGGGTTCGAACCCCGCCCAGCACCATCCATCTAACCTCTCTGTCAAAACTGTGTCGTTTCCGAAAACATTCCTAAACATGTCAGCGGTTCTTACGGATTGGTAACCGTCAAATAGCGGCCGTAACTGTGTAAGTGGGCTCTTCTTAGAAGCTCTTGAAAAATGCTCTTTTTAGAAATCATAAAGAGTCTGAACTGGAAATCAGAGATGTCTACCATGCTTGAAAATTTCCTCAGTCGTGAGTATACTCAACTCACTCTTTAATTCATTCATTCGTTCAATGAACACAATTTTGTTTGTTTCTACCCTCTCTGCTCTACTTAAAAAAAAGATATTACTTACCTATAGTTTCGCTTGCGATGTGTTTTTTTGTTGCGAAATCAAAAAAACACAAGCTTGATAATATCAATACAAACGCTACTTAGTTATTTGAACTTGAAGTCATGTCAAACATTGGGGCCCCGTTTTCCTTCAAAATTGGTGTTTCAGCCATCGGGTAAGTAAATTAGTTGACTGTAGGACTGCCCAAATATTGAAATAAATAAATAAATAAATAAATAATGCTGGACAATCCACACAGCATCATCTAGCCCCAAAGTAAGCTACTCAAAGCTTGTGTTATGGGTACTAGATAACTGATATATTTAATACATGATATAGGTACATAGATAGATATTTTTTATTATATATATACACCCAGACCAACGGAACAAATTTCTGCAGATCTTACACAAATTTGTTCCGAGGCGGGAATCGAACCCGCAACCTCTTGCTTCGCAGGTGGACTCTCGCTCGCTGCGCCACTGAGGTCGTCGTAAATAGTAAATAGGTACGAAATAGTAAGTAGGTACTTAGATTTTCAGACAGCTGAAGCCATGAAATCATGAAATATAACATTTCAGTGCATAGATACTGAAACAAATTTGAAGAATACCAGCGTTTCAATATTTGAAATTATCTCAAATATGTGCCGTTTAAGTACCTAGTACCTGTAGGTCTACCATGAGTTGTCACATTTAGATTAGCTGACGTTACTACAGTAGTAATAGTACGTTACTATAACATTTGTCAAAACTATAACTCATGGTACCAAATTGTAAGCAAATTATGAGCGCAAACTACAGTCGCTGTAGTAGGTACGCTGTGACGTAGAATAGTTAGCTACGTGAGGTTTTAGTATCTACCCAACTATCCGCTTAAGGCGCTGTAGGCAAGTTTTCATACATCTAGACACGCGGCAGCGTGTCAAGCCAAGTTCAAGCGAAGCGAACGGGCGATGCGCGCCTAGTGTAATATTACAGGAACCATTTGGGTGATTTTTCACCCCCTCGTAACTCAAAAACTATTTCACATAAACAAGTCAAATTTGGCTCATCTATTGCCACTTGCGAGTAAAATATGTGCACCGAATTTCATAAACACACCTCAAACGGTTATTTAGATATTAACGTCCAAAAATGCCTGGTTATGGAAAATTTTATCACTGACTGACCTATAGACGTTAATTATAACCCAGTTCCAGATGACCTAGAACGTTCAAATTTGGCATCCAGGTAGGTAGTGGGGTGGATACAAAGGAAAAAATCTGAAACTTGCAAATTTTTATATTTTTCACGTACTTTTTCAATTAATTGATTCTCCTAGGAACTCTTACTAGCGCCTGTAATATAAGAATAGCAATCTAAATAGATGACAGTCGGTCATTATGTGGATTTTAATAGGGTCTTGACGTGAATATAATAACGAGTGGAAGTAGTGTCTTGGATTGGTAAGTAGTACACTCTTACCTAGGTATACAATGTGCCAATAGTTGAGCCGTCTATGCAGATAGGTAAGTATGACTATAGGTATGTATACCTACAATGTGCCAATAGTTTGAGCAGTCTATGCAGGTAGATAGATATGGCTAGATAACTATTCAGGCCTAGATTATAGTGTGTCTCGGCTTGTCGGATAGGTAGTAGGTAGGTATACTTATTCAGTAAGTACTCAAGTACCTACCTACCTGCTTAGTATGTATACCTACAATGTGCCAATAGTTTGAGCCGTTTATGCAGGTAGATTATATACCTAAGTGTAATAATATAAGAATAAGTACTTACTTACTAATAAGTTCTGTACAAAAAGTAATGATATCCCATCAAAAACATAAATGTGAAATGAGAGCCAAGTTCAATAAGTAGGTATGTTTTAGTCGTTGACTTCAGCGACAAAAGAAGTGAGATCTAAACGGGTGCCAAGTACAATGGTCAGTCCTGAAACTTATTTATAACAATATGAAATATTTTTAACAACTTTAAAATATCATTTCATCTAATAATTTAGGATATTATATTGAAGCCTAAGGTCTGACTTGGCTAGTTTTCTTAAGAGTACGAATTATATTAGGTATAGCCTTTGCAAGTTCTTATTTTATTTTTCTAAAAATTTGGCTTGCTGGTAGGAACTAGCGATCGGACATGGTAGGTAAGTAGTTAATAATAGGAAGGTAATTCGTATAATGAGAACTAGCCAAGTTAGACCTTAGGCTTCAATATAATATCCTAAGTTATGAGATGAAATGATATTTTAAAGTTGTTAAAAATATTTCATATTGTTATAAATAAGTTTCAGGACTGACCATTGTACTTGGCACCCGTTTAGATCTCACTTCTTTTGTCGCTGAAGTCAACGACTAAAACATACCTACTTATTGAACTTGGCTCTCATTTCACATTTATGTTTTTGATGGGATTTTTTTAACTACAGTCGCTAGCGTGTGTAGATTGTGAAAACTCATGGTAGACCTACTGGATGACCAAGGTTAGCGCGTTTTTTTTATGGTAAATCGGGTTTTTTGGAAAATGAAACCTAGCTAGATCGATTCATCGCCATCGAAACCCCCTACACACCAAATTTCATGAAAATCGCTGGAGCCGTTTCTGAGATTCAGATTATATATAATAGGTATATTTATACAAGAATTGCTCGTTTAAAGGTATAAGATTAGGATGACTTAAGAAAGTTGACGTTTTTAAATCCAGGCCTCCGCTAGGCACACCAGTGGTTACGGCCGGCGATTTTACAAAACCAGGGCCTAATTAAGGTGCGGTTGATTAATTTGACAAGCAAAATGAGCTCTTTGTACGTCTCTGGGTTCTTAAGGTGTGAATTAGGCGATTTTTCTCGTTGATAAAGGTTGACGGATGGACGGAAAATGTTGCTTTTGTGTTATAATTATTCACGGTGTATGTTCGAATTTATTTAATAATACGCCGGACGGTGTGGTCGGTTGATTGATGACGCCGATTTTTCATGATTAATTTCGTTTTGGATCTAGCTTTTGAAGTCTAAACAAGACTTAACACATGTTAAAGCTCCTAAATAATTTGTAGATGATCCATTTTTACAACTTTTAACCGATTTAAAGTTGTAAAAGTAGAAGAAGTCGGTAAATACATACCTACATAACTAATTAAATTATGTACCTGCGT
Source organism: Cosmorhoe ocellata (assembly GCA_963675405.1). NCBI lineage: Eukaryota > Metazoa > Arthropoda > Insecta > Lepidoptera > Geometridae > Cosmorhoe > Cosmorhoe ocellata. Next base: position 4,697,789 of record OY776266.1, on the reverse strand, counting down.
AATCATACTCGTAAATAAAAATAAATTAAAAAAAAGCAACATAAAAACTTTTTTTTAACGGTTTCTTTATTTAGACAATTAAATAAAAGATCATTCAAAATAAGAGTACCTAAGTATAGTTCATCCAACGGATCTAGGCATTCGTGAAGTTAGCCACAGGTGCGAGTTTGCGCATGTGCAGTTCCTTCCCCCCCCCTCCTCATACCTCCAATTGCTCCCGAAAAACGATACTGCGCAGCTCTTGCGGCTAACTTCACGAATGCCTAGATTCGTTGAGCCAACTACCTATACCTAAGTACCTACCCACTTGAGGTAGTACGTATTAATTTAAAACAAAAGAAACTTCAAATAAAAAAAAACACGAAAACTCATTCAAATCGCGATCAATGCATCCTTTGTACAAGATTAAAAGCTTAAAGGGTGCCCAAATTATCCTCCACAATGGCTTCATGCCTTCTGTAACCTGTAATTTCTCTGCATCCTTTCACAATGACCCGAGTGGTGTCGAAACGACCTAAGTGCTAGGCGTCTGACATTGCTAAATAAGGTTTTAGACGACATCATTTTCTGTTACCGCAAAATTATTACATAAATTGAAAATTCAGAGGAAGAAACTGCCTATGTTCTAATTTTAAATTACTTTTAAGATGAAGCATCATTTTTGTATGTAATTCACAAATAGAAACACAGTAAGTAATTCAAAATTAGAACATAGGCAGTTTTCAGTTTTTTTTTAATTTATTTTAAATATCGAACATCACAAGATGAACATGTTTTTTTTTTTAATTTTAAACATGGAACACTCATCCACAAATTAGATAGGTATTATTTTTTTTAAACATGGAACACTCATCCACAAAATTAAATAGGTATCATTAATTTCGTAACATTATACTTAGATGAATATCGACCCAGCTGAGTCCTTTAGATTTTAATTGCTACAATATTTTTATAAAACCGGCTATTCAGATTATGTTTGAAGTCTACAGTATCAAAATGTCTCATCATAATAAATACCCGATAGAGCTGATGATACTCCATAATATAAAATCATTCGAATAACTCTCGGTCTCTATAAAAGCTGCTATAAAACCGATCAACTAATTGTTAACATCCATTAGTTCGATTTTGAGGTCACTCAAAAATGACATTCCCACTCAACTACTCAAAACCAAGTAATCGCTCTAAGCGAGTTGTCAATTTATATTGTCTTGTAAGTACAAAATCTAACAAGTAAAACCTGACATCCGCCCGTGGCGCTAGTGTCTTCGTCATTACAGTGAATGCTCCAAACTGTTACATACAAAAAATAGTTCATAATTCTCCCACCGGCATTTATAAGTTGGTCGAAATGTAATTCCACATTCTCCAAGCGATTGTAAGGCGTTATAATGACAGCAGAATGACGTATGGATTTGTCGCTTACGGCGTTTGGAGGCGCGCGCCGGCGGCCACATCAAAGAGGTGGCCTCCTTTGATGTTGCCGCGGTGCCGGCTTTAGGGTTGTGGTCGTGAGATTAGTGTGTCGGTTGTTGAAATTTCGATGTATTTATGATTAGTGTCGATTAAGTTTTATAAGTATAATAGAATTATTAAGCCGTCGCGTCTACGTAGGTACTAGGTTAGTACTTAGTACTCAAATGTATCAAAATATTACTGTGAACGTAAGTAAAAACTATACTAATGTTTTTGTTGTGTAACTAGTTTTATGAAAGATTATGTAAATATTGTGCTTCCAAAATCTTTTTTTTATTATTTTTTGAAGATAAAGTATTGGAAAAAGCCATGTACATAGCTGACTTATAAATTGTGTAAGTACTTAATTTAGTGAGTATATGAAAATGGGACACAAAAACGAGATGTTGCTACGAGAGACATTAAATTTCGTAGCATTTAATGCGTAGCACTACGTATTAAAAGTACTACGCGTAGTAATAGATTTCAACGCGCTCGCACATTTTGTACCTTTTTCAATTTTTTTTGGATATAGTAACCCTATATTGTCAAGACATCGCTGCTACAAGTTTATTTTTTATATTTTTTCAGTGTAACTCGTCTTCTGAAGACGTTTGAAAGTGATCCTTATGATTTTATTGAATAAATATTATTTTGATTTGATTATAAAGGACGATGGAAATCGTGAAACTTTTTGATAGCCGTACCGCTTTTTAGAAATGAAATAGTTTGGCTTCTTTAGTACCTACTGACATAAGTTGTATCGATATCGATAAAGTATTCGCACCCCTCCCTACGCCCACACCACAGCAAGGTAATAAAACGAATGGAGCACGTATTTTGACGTCGAAAGGCGCTTCTGGTCTTCTCTCCCCCTCTCTCAAATACCTCCGTCCTTTTCCCCCACGCTAAGGTGTCTGGGAGGTTATTATGGCCTTATAGCTCGGTCGTTCTTTGCCGCAATAAATTATGGTGCAATAGCACAGATGGATTAATAGTACTAACATAGAGATATGCCACTATATTCTGTTACTCTAAAATGTAAAACTCCAGGAATGTATAAAGACGGATAGGTACCTAAGTCTACATGTCAATGTAAAATGTTGTGTACAACTGTCAAATTTTATGACTAGGACCGAAAAGTCGTGTCGATTTGAAATTTAATTATATTTGGGTTTATTTGGCATAACCTAATAAGGCCTTTATTTTTGACATCTTTGTAAGTTTTAATTTATAACTATCACTACTGAAACTGACACTGATAATTCAAATATCACTACTGAAACTGACACCTGACATTTTTGTAAGTTTTAATTCAAAATTATCACTACTGAAACTGACACCTGACATCTTTGTAAGTTTTAATTCAAAATAATCACTACTGAAACTGACATTAAAATTTATAATTAGAACATCAGAACCAACATTACCTTTTTTGTGTGTTGCTAATAACCGATTTGAATCTAAATTCATCGCGATACGGCTTATTTTACCTTGCCAGTCGATTTACAGTAGCCCAGCTAAGGCAATAGTGAAGTTTGCTTGGCGAAACGGCATGACAGGATAGAAGAGACTTATCTCTTATCAGGATTTATGCTTTGTTCGAGATTCGTGATGCTGAATTTTCGGTCCTGGGTTGTAGAACAGCTCTAGCAAATTTAGGTCTCTAACGGTGATGGAAAACATCGTGAGACCAGCATGTTAAAACCCTGAATTTTTCTAACCAAAACCGTCATTATTTTAAGGATAATTCGTGATTGAAAATATTAATGTGGTTTTTCCCCGTGAGTTTGTCCGCGTGTAATAATTTATTACTAATTAATTTATACTTTAGGCAGTATTTTTATTTTATTTATTTTATATTATTTTTATTCTTATTTTGCATTTAACTTTATTCCCTTATTAAACCCTTTCAAGCATTTGTTCGCGTGAAAAGGAAGCCTAAATCCTTTCTCAAGCTCTAGTCTATCTTTGTACCAAATTTCATCAATATCGGTTCAGCGGTTTAAGTGTGAAAGCGTAATATACATAGTTAGGTACTTTCACATTTATAATTTTAGTATTAGTATATTAGTATGGATAAAACTCACTCCAAGCGTAAGTGTTTTTTCTATTGATTCTTGATTAAAAGATCTCCATCAATAAAAATACATGCAGCTAATTTTATTCTTCAATTCAACGTTCAATCCCGCCATTTCTGAAGCTTAAATTGAAACTTGTTTACTCAAAAACTTTAAACAAAAAAGAGGTCAATAAAACAACGGAAGGCTCTTTGGCGGCCCGTGGTGTCATAAAAATAACTATTAGGTGTCCTATTAACGCCTATTTCGACATAATTAGGAACAATTCACTCCTAAAATGGCCCAACTTCTAAAACGGGCCAAGAGTTATTTAATTGTTTGTGTGGATATTGATGGATTTCGTCACAGATTACAGGAGAGTTAATGGTTTTTGGGGTAAAATTACAGATAATCTAGTAGTTAATATAGTTTTTGGTTTATATAGATTAATAGGAGTTACTGTGGCAGATGTATTGATGTATAATGGCTATTAAAAATTAAATTAAGTTAATGTGAATTTTGGGAATAGCGCTGGCGTTGGATTTTTAAAAAGGCGTGGTAGGCTCTGGAAAATGTATATCTTTTGTCGTAAAATCATCTGTATCTATATAAGTCTATAGATATAATTAAATCATTGAGAACCCGTGTCTGTACTTTTGATATTTTCAAATAAAAATTCTACCAAAGGAGGACATGCTACTTAGCTTAAAACGCCAGTTTTTGAAAAAAATGCCTGTTTTCCTGAGCTTTCATTCGCTCTAATCTCCACAGCGGCTGAACCAAATTGAATGCAGTTTTCACTAATTTATTGAAATACTTTTTCAGGATAAGATAAACCGAAGATTCTGTTACAAATAAAAAAGATATGGTTATTTTATTTATTTTCCGCACGCGTTGAACGCTACGCGTAAAAGGAATCTAACGCGTACAAGTGTCGCGTATCAGCTAGATAGATAATAAAACGAATTTCAACTTTTACAACGGAATATTATTCAGATAGGTATCATCAGGTACCAACTTGAGTCCACCCAACCCCAAAGCCATATTAAAATTATTAATTGAATTAATATCTGTGCACATAAACAGCCAGTAATTTTACGATGCTATCACAGATTTCTACGTTTCACACTCATTTATCTTAGAACGAATTTCTAAAATATATTTCCCTAAAGCAGAACACACGAATGATTTATATCTTATTTATCGAATCAAAGGCGATGCGGGCGGCCATTGCTGTGAAGTAATTAATTACAAATGAATATCATAATCCTAGTTTTACGATGTTCTTTGAAGTGAAGTTAGAATTATACAATCATTTTATTAGTTACTTCTCATTTCGCTGTAGTTTTAAACAGAGTGCGAGTTGGAATTCAAACAACGAAAGTAATGCCTGCGACGCAAGAGGTTGCGGGTTCGATTCCCGCCGCGGAACAAATTTGTGTACTATCTGCAGAAATTCGTTCCGTTGGTCTGGGTGTTTTCTATGTATAATAAAAAATATCTATGTATGTATATAATGTATTAAATATATCAGTTATCTGTACCCATAACACAAGCTTTGAGTAGCTTACTTTGGGGCTAGATGATGCTGTGTGGATTGTCCAGCATTATTATTATTATTATTATTATTAATTATTAAATAGTATAAAAAAATTGCTACCATTTTTATGTAGGTATGTTAGTTTTTAAGGTATGGTATTTGTAATATGGGCCAGTCATTTATTTGTTTTGTATAATGGTTTAAGTTGTCTGAAATAAATAAATATTAATATTATTATTTATTATTATAAACTTGACGGATTTATAGGATTTAAAACGAAAAATATGAGGCAAACGATAATTACCTTACCTGGTGATAAGATTTTTTGGTGACAGTATGTAGGTGCATAATACCTTAGACTTAATCGTTTTTTTAGTGATATGTAATTCAGTAAGAGCGTAATTTATTTTAATGCTTTTAATTTAATTGTAATGCTATTTTAGAAATCAAGATTAGTTACTAAAAACGCTGTTAAAATACTAGGTATTCGTGTCTATCAAGTAATTTGTACATTACTCATAGATCAAAAGTAAAGATGAGATTCCACAGATCTCCGTAAAATTTACGACACTAGTCGGTTTCCCTTTCATAATTTTTGTTATTTATAAATAAGTAACATTATCAAAGGCTGTAAATAATAATTGTTATAAAATAACAAACATCCTTTTATCTGTTTAACTCGTAATAAAATTAAATGTAATAGCTATGATTCATGTTATGTTGTATTGATTCTATAAATGAACTTATCCTAACTAGGCTTTCGCCTTATTTCGCCCAGGGGGCTTACCACGAGCTCTTACAAACCATCATGTTTCAGAAACGTCATAGTTTCAAGCTTTAAGTAACACTACTTCAAAATAAATTTTATATCGTCATGGTACAAGGAAGGGTACCTACATTTAAAATTAACTTTTATTTTACGAGATAACTAAAATTGTTTATTGGACAATGCGCAAGACAAGATGAGTATCTACACCTACTCTTAATAAATAAATAAAATAAATAAATAATGCTGGACAATCCACACAGCATCACTTAGCCCCAAAGTAAGCTACTCAAAGCTTGTGTTATGGGTACTAGATAACTGATATATTTAATACATGATATAGGTACATAGATAGATATTTTTTATTATACATAGAAAACACCCAGACCACCGGAACAAATTTATGCAGATCGTACACAAATTTGTTCCGAGGCGGGAATCGAACCCACAACCTCTTGCTTCGCAGGCGGACTCTTGCCCGCTGCGCCACTGAGGTCGTCTTGACTTTATAATTTTAATATCGAGCAATAAACTGAATTTGTACCACCTAAGCATCAAAGATTTAAATCGTAGATAAGGTATTGAGACCGCGCCGTTTTGCTGTCACACGAAATGAGATAGCTCGCTCATTTGGCACATCAAATATTTTCAATTTCAGGGTACAAAAGGAATAAGTATATATTTTTTTACAAAAGATCGTGCAATATAATTGGTGAAATAACTGTTTGGTTCATTTTTTACTAATCATTAGTGTGCGTGCATCGGCATTTTGTTAACACACACAAGTAAAAACAGTGCCACAGTTTTTGGCGTCCGGGCATATCTACGATTTAAATCTTTGCTAAGCATTACTTTAGTTTAGTTAAGTATGTGACTACTGTCTTTTTGAGAATAAATATCTTTAAATCTTTTTGTTTGTTGCGTACAATGACGAATAGCGAGAATAATGACAAAAAAGTAGATTAGAATCACCCGCTACCTATACTAGGTATCTTTAATAAGTAAATGAGGCATACTTCTCCTTTGGAATGCCGCCGTCTATCAAGGCTGTTTAAAACAACCTTACAAATAAATATAAATGGCCAAATAGCGTCTTATCGCCAACGAAATAGAGTCCTAATTACACGCATAAAGTTTTTGTTATTTGCTAAGCCGATAATGATGTTATTCGGATGTATTTAACGTCAGCTATCGACGCGAGGATTATGATCACTGTCAATTGTTACCGCAAAATTAAATAGAAGAAAGTAAGTTATTTAAATTGGTATTTGATTATTTTGACTTTATTTACCTAGCTAGAGTATTTATAATATGCTTTATTATTAGTATTAAACGGGTATTTATCGCGTTCTAATTACCTATTTATTTTCCCGACGTAGATACCCGTTTAATACTAATAATAATGTGTTCAGTGGGGCGATTATGGATCTTTGCTTACAATCAATGTCAATACGTTTTCATTGTAATCAAGTGATTTGGTATGACATAAGAGTGTTTATTCAATAAATATGAGCCGGTTTTGACAAGTGTTGATTGTATCAGAGTTCCGTAATAGCACTACAGATCGCGTAAGTTTAAAAGTTTACAATATGCTGTTATAATAAAGAATGTGTCAATGTTTTTTTGTCAAGAATTATTTTTATTGGTTAAGTAAGTACATTTATTATCTGATCGTTCATCATTTTTCGTTACATTTGCACATGTTACGTAGGTACCTAAGCAGTTAGCTAAGTATGAGCATTGAAATGCTCTATCTATATTGTCCTCTGGCTGTCAAATGTGTTCAAAAAATTCAAAATGCTTTATATAAAACGTCATTAAAAGATTCAATAAAAATGCCATAATATTAAAAAAAGAACGCAAAATGCATGCGTTAATTCTATAGTGCAGGTAATGTGATTTCAGAACCAACATCCTGCTTACATAATAAAATTATAATTGAATAACGGGTATTTATCACGTACCTATTTTGTTTTTATTCCCGACGTTTCGAACACATTACAGCGTTCGTGGTCGCGGGCAGACTACTAGATAGGTACGTGATAAATACCCGTTATTCAATTATAATTATGTCATCAAATCACGGAAGTTTAAAAAGTTTAATCCTGCTTACAGTCTGGAGACTATCTCCAACGAAATGTAAACATCCAAAATGGTTTTAACTGGTATATTATATCTTAGTATAAATTCAAATTTCGAACGCTTCTGTACTGATTACCACGATCACGGAGAACTATAGTTTGAATACCGCGTTCTAATTATTATTTTTACAGTAATCCAAATTCAAATTCAGTTTATTTAGACACAGAATAACATGACAGATAGTACTTAGCTATCCAATGCGTTACCTATAGTGGAATTGATAGCCACTGCATTGTAGCGCGAGTTGAATTGAACGCGTTGGTTTGTGTAGGTAGTAGATACAATAAAACGAGACTTGACTCGTGCTAGACCTACACATGACAATGTAGATGACTGTAGCATGGAATACAACAAATGCCATCATACGAGTGATTAGCCACGCCGCTTGTCAACTTGACAATGACATGAGGTCGCAGCTCAGATGAGAACGGCTGGATCTATTGTGAAAGCCTTATGACGGGATTTTCTGCGGTGCTTTGCCTGACAACTACGTCGCTCTGGTTTTTATATGTTTTCTCGTGTTATTTTGAGTTTTATTGCGTAATTTTGGTGGTTATTTTGCCAATAAAGCCCGGGTTCTTGACGCGAGTGTAAAGTATGTGAATTAGAGTGAATAGTTCTCTTCAAATTCCATCGGAGGAAATCCCGAGATTTCCAACAAAACAGCCATCTTTTGTTTAAAATTGACTTGACAACTTGACTATGACTCTGTGACGTTGACAATACTTATAAATAAATACACTTGACACTGGCAAAATTGTTCTCTAAGAGACAGATGCCATAATTGAAGAAGAAGAAGAAGCCTTATGACAATTAAATGTAAGGCACATGTTGGGTTTATATTTGAATGGCTGATTTGAAGACCGCTACATTCCCGCCAAAATGAGCTTGCCTACCGCCCGACCAATAAATACACGGTCGGGAGTTTCCGGGCGCTGCCGTCAATCCGGCGTAAGCGCCACTGTCCTGCAACTTCGAGAAAATAACGCGCGCAGCTCTCGAACTTTTTATTGAAAATAAATACAAAACTCTGTCTAATGTTGTGTAAACTACCTAAATTCGATAATACTAGTGCCTGTGAGTCTTAGCAGTGTTATTACGTCCCGGGACCTGCTCTGGCTGTGGAATTGCTACGGTGAGTCTTCAAAGTATATCACGCCATTACGATTTGTAAAAATCCAAACTTTAAAAGCTATCGAACCATACATTTTGGTCATTCCGAGCCAGGATTATCCAGTTACGATATCAATACAACTAAATCTAGCTATTTACAAGTATTTATTGGTATAATTCTTATTGTATTTCGTCTATTTTGCTAGCCGGTAGGTTCACACACCGGTAGGTACGTATCATAATTTTCACTCACAAACTTGCTAATATCTCGGTAGTTACACAAGTTACAAGTCTCAAACCTTTTCTAAAATCATTTTTATATGTTCTATGTCCTAATCCAACGTTTATTTTAAGTCATAACTCAACAATTCGAATTCTCAATTTCATTATTCCTTTACGTAAAATTACGCCGACGCGGTCCGGCCGCCATTGAAATTTGCCGTGTGCGTAATATTGTTATTTACCGTGTGACAATATGCCTCCTAAACTTGACTCTGAGCAAATTGAGGAGTACGATAAGTTGGTACAACCACATATTGCCACAAAAGAGATGTGTTTTATGAGATTGCAAACTTTGTACCAAGTTTCTCTAGGTGTTCATGACAAACCCGAGTTGCTAGGCGAATTCAATGTCCGTTTGAGTGAATTGCAAGGTTGGCGTGACAAGTTCGAACAAAGTATACTTAATATCACACTATTAAAAAGGAAGTTTTATCCTGAGTATGTACCTTCATACAAAGAGATTGAGAGTTTTGACCAAATTTATTATTATATTCGCAATGTTTCAAACAATCTGAACATAGACACGAAACAAAATAGAACGGACACAAAGTCGGACGGCAACTGTGTTAAACCAAGATTACCTAAACTGGAACTGTTTCCTTTTGACAGTAAACTTGAAAACTGGCCTACCTTTCGTGATACGTTTTCTAGCCTGATTCACAATAACAAACAAATAGCGAATATCGAGAAGTTTTACTATTTGTTATCGGCGGTTAGCGGGTCCGCTCTGGTCATTGTAAAGTCTATGCCGGTTACATCGGATAACTATCAGATAGTTTGGAGCGCTTTGGTGAAACGATATGAAAATAAGCGCGCATTAGCGACTACCTATCTCGACAAACTGTTTAACTTTAAACCTTTGGCAAACGAGTCTATCTCTGGACTTAATGGATTCTTACAGACATTTCAAGAAAACATTAAAGCGCTCCAGCTGCTTGGTATCAAAGATTTGTCGGGATTTTTATTGTTCTATGTTGCATTGCGTAACCTTGACCCGGTCACTAGGCGCGAGTTAGAGCGTGAGTTGGGGCAAGATGAGCTACCTAATTATGACGAACTGATAACTTTTATCGAAAGACATGTGCGCGTTCTCGAGATGTCAGAGTGTACGACAAACTCCACTGCTACGAAAAGTGTACCGAACACTCGAGGTCAGTCAAAGGTCAACCAGCCTACTACTGGTTCAAAATCAAATAATTCAAACTCGCAGCGACCAACCCTGTCGTCTGCTGTTGTCAATGCGGACCCTCCTGTAAAATCTAATAAATCCATGGAGTGTTTGTATTGTAAAAAAGCTCATTCTATTTATCGATGCAGTGACTACACCGACCTGACCCCGGCACAGCGTCGCGACAAAATCAAACAATTAAATCTGTGCGAAAATTGTTTACGGAACCATTCTGTCGCCGACTGTACGTCCAAGGGACTTTGTACGATCTGCAAAAAGAAGCATCATCATACATTGCATTTAGACTCTGTACCGAATTCGAGTTCTAGTGCCGCCGTGGCATTGACGTGCTCAGCTAATTTAACAGTGTTGCTCGGTACCGCGGTTATTCACGTCGCAGATTGTTGGGGCCAGTACCAAACCGTACGTGCTATAATTGATAGCGGCGCTATGTCGAGCTATATTACTCAAGATTGTGCTAAACGTCTAGGGCTGTCGCGACGTAAATGTAACTTTGAGCCCATCGGTCTAGGTGGTAATCCAGTGCGGGAGTTCGGCTTAACTACGTGTAATATTAAGCCGCGACACTGTGCTAGTCCGGTTTTATCTACCGATGCGGTAATTGTATCCAACATTGCAGGTAACCTACCTACAATGCCTCTATGTGATAGGACTATTGTCCAGTTCCAACATCTGGTGTTGGCCGACCCGGCCTACTATACGCCCGCGCCAATCGACCTACTGATAGCAGGTGATCTTTTCCCGTATATCTATGACGGTGAAAAAATCCTTCCGCGCGAACGTGGCTTGCCTGTTGCGATGAGTTCGATATTTGGGTACGTCATTCTAGGTCAAACCGAACTCGATCGATCTCAACACGCCGATGTCTCACTCTTTGCTGACGCTGGTAGGGATAGTACTTTTTGTGGTTTTTCCATGAGTCTTGATCAAATAATGCACTCTTTCTGGGAGGTCGAAAACGTACCGTCTGAGGTACTCCGCTTCAGCCCTGACGAAGAGCTAGCGGAGTGTTTGTTTGCAAAGGATCATCGACGTGATGACACGGGTAGGTATGTAGTTAAATATCCATGTCGACCCTCCGTTGAACTCGGCGACTCGAGTCAAATGGCAACTCGTCGACTTCTCAACTTAGAGTCAAAGCTAGAACGGGAGCCCGAGTTAAAAACTGAATATCATAAGTTTATGCGTGAATATGAGAACCTCGGTCATATGACTTGTCTTGGTGATGTCCAGAACGTGGATTCGAAATATATCATCCCGCATTTCTGCATTGTCAAACCATCAAGTACCACAACGTCTCATAGGGTAGTATTTGATGCCTCTGGGAAAACGTCGAATAATATGTCGCTCAATTCACTAGTACTACCGGGTCCTAAACTTCAAGCTGATATTAATAAACTATTAATCAACTTTCGTCTGCATGAAATATGCCTTTCTGCAGATGTTTGCAAAATGTTCAGAATGATACTCTTGGAACAGGATCAACGACCTTTCCAACATATTCTATGGCGCTACTCTTCGGATCAACCGATTCAAAAATACGCTCTGAACACTTTGACGTATGGCGTTGCTAGTTGCCCATATTTGGCCATTAAGGTGCTGCACACTTTAGCGAACGACGAAGCGGACAAATTTCCAAAAGCCGCTCCTATTTTGAAAACGGCATTTTTTATGGATGATCTTTTGTGGTCCGTTTCTACTGTAGACGAAGCGCTCGAATTTCAAAAAGAGCTCATAGAGTTGCTGAAGGCTGGTGGCTTCGTTCTCCGCAAGTGGTCAAGCAACTGCCCACAAGTGATCGAGCATTTGGATGAGACTCATCGCGAAACGCCGGTTGCATTTGACGATGAAACAAATTTATCCATCAAGGTGCTTGGTCTCCAGTGGTTGCCAAACTATGATGCATTTTCTTTTGCTACCACACCACACAATCCAGTAGTTTCAAAACGAACGGTCTTGTCCCAGATAGGTAGACAGTTTGATCCATTGGGTTTTGTAGCTCCGTGTGTTTTTTATGCCAAGTGTTTCATGCAAGAACTTTGGGCTCGTCAACTTGACTGGGACCAACGTTTACCGTCAGATCTTGAATCTCAATGGCAGACATATGTCAATGAACTTCCGTTGTTGTCAAATATAAAACACGATCGGCATGTCAAGGTAGTACGCCATACCTATTGTCAGATATTAGGTTTCTGTGACGCCTCCACTCTTGGTTACGCCGCGGTTGTTTACCTTAGGTCAAAGAACGCGGATGGTGAGACTAAGGTCAGTCTAGTCATTGCTAAATCAAAAGTAGCACCATTAAAGACTGTCACCATTCCTCGACTGGAACTCATGGCTGCACATTTGCTATCAAAACTTGTGAAATATGTCCAATCAATTCTGCATAATCGACTTGAGGTCAACGAGACTTTGTTGTTCACTGATTCTTCCGTCGTTCTAGCATGGCTCAATACGCCGAGCCACACGCTTAAGACATTTGTGTCCACACGAGTGTCCAAGATCAATGAAAGTGTGTCCAACAGATGCTGGTATCACGTTAGTGGAGTGTCTAATCCAGCTGATGTATGCTCTCGTGGCGCGTTGCCATCCGCACTACTAGCGACTCATGAATGGCTCAACGGGCCTGACTGGCTCAACCTAGACCAGTCACAGTGGCCGATAAAGACCATGAATGAATTTCGCGATTGCACGCCTCCAGAACTCAAGTGTCCTAAGACTGTCCTCGTTTGTACTGAGATCGACTCGGCTGAGCCACTCTATAGTCTCACCGAAAAATATTCAAGTTTCGCCAAGTTACTCAACGTTGTAGCTCGATGCTATCAGTTCATTCGTCATTGCAGATCGGCTGTTCGTAATCGTAGTTTGCTCTCTGTCACTGATATCAGAAAGGCTCATGATATTTTAGTAAAATCAGTTCAGCGGCATCACTTCTCAAGTGATATTGCGAGCTTAACTAAGGACGGTAATTGCAGTCAATCCTTGAGAAAGCTCAACCCTTTCATAGATTCGCACTATTTCCTCAGGGTGGGGGGTCGACTTTCCCAATCGGATTTAACCTATGACAAAAGACATCCGCTACTGCTCCCAAAAAAGTCTAACTTCACTAACATCTTGATTGATCATTTTCACAAAATTTATTTGCACGTGGGTCCACGTACCCTTCAAAGTTTAATCATCCAAAAATATTGGATAATATCAGCGCGTAGCGCCATTCGATCACGTACAATCAAATGTATATCTTGCTTCAGGGCGTCTCCCACAAATCGACAACCCCTAATGGGCGATCTGCCTAAATTTCGCTCGCAAGATGTCCATGCTTTCCACACCGTTGGAGTAGATATAGGAGGACCTTTTTCTACCAAAGAGTCAACTCGTAGAAACGCTCACGTATCCAAATCTTATTTGTGCGTCTTTGTGTGTTGTGCCACACGAGCGGTACACTTAGAAGTCTTGTCTGCTCTCAGCACAGAGTGTTTTCTCGCATGTTTCGACCGTTTCACGGCAAGAAGGGGTTTATGCCACTCCATTATATCTGATAATGGTACTAATTTTGTCTCAGCTGGCAAACAGCTGAAGGAAATAACAGACTTTCTCAATACAAATTCAGACAATCTGTCTAACGGATTTGTTTTTCGTGGAGTAAAATGGAGGCACAATCCGCCGACTGGAAGTAATTTCGGTGGTATTTATGAGTCCGTAATCAAGTCTGCTAAGGCGCACCTGAAACGTACAGCAGGTTCTAGAGTCTTATCGTTTGAGGAACTTTCTACGCTCTTTTCGCGAGCTGAAGCTGTGCTCAATTCAAGGCCCCTCTGTGCTTTATCCAGCGATCCTAACGAGTTTGAAGTTCTGACTCCTTCTCACTTCCTCATAGGTAGGGAACTCTTGTCAGTACCAGAGTACGATTTAACAGATTTGTCCACTTCTAGATTAAACCGTTGGCAGTACGTCCAACAAATGTCACAACAATTTTGGAAACTGTGGAAGCAAGATTACTTGCACACTTTACAACAACGTCAAAAGTGGTTTACCAACTGTTGTAACCTCAATATCGGTGATCTTGTGCTCATAAATTCAGACGCACCCACGTTAAAATGGCCCCTAGGCCGCGTTTCCAAATTGCACAGTGGCCCGGATGGCATCGTACGAGTAATTAGCGTTCGAAATTCTAATAATCACGAGTTTACTCGTCCGGTCTCTAAAGTAAGTCCTCTTCCGTTGGATAAGGACTCAGAATAGTTTAATAAAGCAATAAATTCAACAGTTTTATGCAAATATTATATGCATAGAACTTCTTTATTATATCTTAGTATTTTATTTTAACTTATACAGTCCACTATGTACACTACACTATATATTCAATTATTATACAGTCCACTACTCAAAATTTTCAACTACACTATACACTTTCAGATCTCAAAGTATATTTATAAATAACTATTTCAAGTTCCACTTGTCCTGGTATTGTAACTGGGAAATCCGAAGCGGATTTCAGTGGGGGGAAATGTTGGGTTTATATTTGAATGGCTGATTTGAAGACCGCTACATTCCCGCCAAAATGAGCTTGCCTACCGCCCGACCAATAAATACACGGTCGGGAGTTTCCGGGCGCTGCCGTCAATCCGGCGTAAGCGCCACTGTCCTGCAACTTCGAGAAAATAACGCGCGCAGCTCTCGAACTTTTTATTGAAAATAAATACAAAACTCTGTCTAATGTTGTGTAAACTACCTAAATTCGATAATACTAGTGCCTGTGAGTCTTAGCAGTGTTATTACGTCCCGGGACCTGCTCTGGCTGTGGAATTGCTACGGTGAGTCTTCAAAGTATATCACGCCATTACGATTTGTAAAAATCCAAACTTTAAAAGCTATCGAACCATACAGCACATATAATAAGTAAGTAGGTAAGTACTTACTTCCTTGTTGGTATTCAATTAGTTATCATAAAAAAAGTTGTTACTCGTCATAGTATTCAAATACCTGAGTTTGTGGCGTCCTAAGTTAGTGGCTAATCCTGGTGATGGAATGAAAAGTGCCTAGTGCATCATCAGAAATCGACCGTATTTCCAAGCCAACAAGCGTTTATTTAGCAATGAAAACTTTGATTATCCTTTGAAAATGACGACCAAGCTTGCTTAGTCGTTTTGATTGTTAGTTTTAATCGGATTAGTGGTTGTGTAACAGCTGTTTCCAAACACACTGTGACACAAGGCAAATGAGATGTGACAGCGCGGTACCTTTGATTGGTTTTGAGAGAGCTTGTTAGTTGTAATCTGGACTAATATAACTCCAAGATAAGTTTATTTGACGTTGTTTAGCTCGTTTTGATTTGATAACGCATTCTTTCACGTGTTAGGTACCGGTAGAGTATAATAAAAACTGCAGGTACTTTCCGACCATGGGTTAAGTATATCCTCAGATCTTTAGATCAAAATAAATGTCTTAGGAGGGTAGTCAAGTAGAGGTACAGTAGGTACCTCTACTTGACTACCCTTTACCAGTTCTTTTATGTTGTTTACGTAAAGTACTATGCTGTAAGATGATAAAATATAGCCCACTTTGAATAAAAAGTATTTCCTTAATGTATTTTTTTCCATAAGTAGTAGGTATAGTATCATCATAAGTAAAAAATGTTAAACGTTTCCTAAGCTAAGCGCTTATGTTCAAATCTCTGTAAGTAGGTAGGTACATCAATTTCAAAACTACATTTCACAAATGTCGGCGCTAATCGTCCAATAAACGCCCATTTATAACATAATCGCACTTTAATATACCCACACGCCGCGAAACGCCTAAAAACATGACAAAACCACTTCATTATGTCCCATTGTTGCGATTTCACTCCACTTCCAACGCGCATTGTTGCATCGTCCGGATTTTTGGCGAGTCTGTCACTTTTTCTTTGACAATTCACGTTCTTATTTCAAACATGCTTCGAAATTCAACTTTTGATTCGATAGTATAATGCGACTCTACAATTTAGCTTTGAAACAGTTTGGTAAACTTTTAGCACGCATTCGAAATTCAACTATCATTATTTAGATTTTTCATACCATAGAAGCTATTTTCCCGTGTTTTAGAAGGATTTGAATCACTTTGCAGATGGTACGCGGTAGTGTGCTCGAGATAATAGGCCATCGAATGCGCTAATTTATCATTGAAGCGAATTCTCTTGTTAATTCGTTTCGGTGAGGAGGCTGGATATTGGGTCATTCTTTCGCCTCAGGGATGCTTAATGTGAGAAAAAAATTAATAGTCGTATGAATCTCCTGGTCATATGGCTTTGAAGTGATGAATTTGCGTTTTGCAATGTAATAAGTTGCAATAATGGTGCTTTGAGCTTTGAACTCGTTTGTTCGTCAGGATTAACCATAGATAAGTAGAGTACTTAATCTATTTTTGATATTGAGAAATGGTTTTTGATGTTGGT
Organism: Cosmorhoe ocellata; assembly: GCA_963675405.1. Classification (NCBI taxonomy): domain Eukaryota; kingdom Metazoa; phylum Arthropoda; class Insecta; order Lepidoptera; family Geometridae; genus Cosmorhoe; species Cosmorhoe ocellata. The sequence goes on along the minus strand of OY776266.1, from coordinate 4,680,809 downwards.
GTAGGTACTTAAGCACATAATGAAATAAAAGATTAATTATTTATTAACATGAAGAAATATTTAGTTACCTAGGGATATATTTTTATTTAAGTATTTGCAGTGGAAGAGGTGTAGGTACCTACGTATCTATTTATTTTTTTATACTTAGGCACTTATATGCATTAATCATTTTCGTTACATAACGACACAAAACTGTGTTAAAAGCACACACATTTAGGTATTGTTTTAAGCACGCCATTTTCGTGTAAAATGGTTTTGTCATGTCTTTTTATCGTAAAATAGAAAAAGTCCAAACAGAAATCTCCCAACTGTCAACGCCCAGGGCGCGTGCTGCGTTACAAAATTAATTATAACGACACATTTAATTATAATTATTTGACGTTTTCATTAAAAGACCCATTAGTTTCTAAACTTTCCTGCCTATTTATGTGCGTTTAATTACTTAACGGTTACAGTGTTTTTAAAAATAAACTATTAAAATTTGTAAACGGCAAAGCTCTTGCTTTGAAATAAGAATTGACCCCTCTTTACCAAATGTTTTATATTCATGCTGCGTTCGATTTACAAAAAATCAAATTTCGCCCGAAGGGGTATTCGAAATTCGAATTGGTCACATTTACAATGCAATGCTACGGCGTCGGTCGGCTACACCTCTATAACCGCTCTTTCGCGGCCACAAAATTACAGTTTACGAACAAAGAAAAACTGAAAGCCACCATAGACTATACTTAAAATAAAATCAATAAAGCCAGTATTTTTCAAAGAAACATAAGTTAACAGCTCTCGGCTATGCTATTATTGGTTTTTATTTGAATAAACGCGTGTTTTTGTGTTAATTATTGCAATGTATAATTAGTATCAATGGTAAGTTAAATTTCTTCGAGTATTGATGTTGAGGTGTGGACTGTGGAGTGTGGAGTGCTATTAAATGGCTTTTGTGTAGTGTTTTATTGTGAACATGATATTATGCTACCTGTACCTAGCAATCAGTTAGTACTGAAATAAATTATAAACAAAAGAAATACTTAAATAGATATAAAGTACCTAATTAGGTACTTAGAAAACCACAGTCAAACAAACATGAACAGAACTGTAATTTACTTAATCCACACATTCAAACCTTTAGTTACTTAGATCTTTGTCATTATCTAAACGGGAGTAGCCAGAGGCATATCCCATGAAACATACCTTAAGTTTCTGGAGTTACCCGGTTTCGTTGCGAAATCTGGCACTGCGCACATGGCTACCTAAGTAAATTTTTCGAATAGCAAAACCCTTTGGTGCACAACCGGGTTCAAACCCACGACCTTAGAACCAGATGGCAAGGGTGCTACCGCCTACACACTGGTTCTCTAGTTACTTTATGTAGATAATAAAACTTTACCTACGTACCAACTAAAAAGGTCTTGGTTAAAAAGTTTAGCTTGAGTTCCTAATACAGTAAGTCTATCTATGAACCACTAATTTGGCTATTGTCTATATCAGTCACGTACAAGAGCCTGTTTTAAAAGCACAAAAAAGTGCGAAGATTATACCGTATTTAGCCGTCATACATTCAGCCAGTAATTATTTGTCTATGGTTCATCAAAAAAGATTTAAGAATAAAATTGTGACCGCGGCACAGAATAAACAGTACTAAAAAACCATAGTTAGCGTTAACAACCGAGAATCAATATTAAAAACCGAAACTTCGTGTTTGCTAACGTTTCACGGCCGAATTCTAAAGAACTCCAACCTCCTCAGAGGACGTACGCCGTCATGGTTCAAGAAACGGTGGTGATTAGAGCTTGTGGGCGACCAATTAACGTATAACAAACTCTTGTCCGTGACAAATTCTCGTACAGTTTTAACAATTTGAGTTTGGAACGTTAGTGTAATTTGACATTGGCTGTTTGAGCTGGGTGTACACAGGCAAAGTAAAAGGTTACAATACTTTTTATTTGAAACAATTGTTTTGTTATAAAGTACTTTTTCAGCGATCCGTATCAGCTTATAAGTTCTACGAATGCTACGAACTATCTAGTTTTGAATAGGTTTTTTCTTTAAATATATTATTTTGTAACTATTTTTGTCTTTGGTACGATTTTCAAACCTTTTTGGTTATAAATTATCGGTCTCTGTTTTTGAAGCATGGCAAGTGTAACCCAACCTTTAACATTATTTCTGGCACGCGACGCAAGCAGTTCGAAATTCAAACAGCGGAATACAAACGTATCGATTTTCATATCGATGTATATCGAATCGATTTTATAGAATACCGTGAAATAGCGTGCTTGCATGTAATATTTTTATTTCGACGAGTAATTTGATGGTTTACAAATCTGTGGTTTACTCAATTTTATTTGAACATGTTTTTTTATTGACTTTATTGGCAATGCATGCAAGAGTGTAGGTACTTACACGCATTTTATTGAATGTTGATTGTCTCGGTAGCATTTCATAATTAAAAAAAAAAGTAACCTAACGTAAATAAGGCAAATGTCATAGGCATCTGTCTCTTTTGCGATTAATATTGCCAGTGTCAAGTGTTGAAATTAGTACCTAGTATTGTAAATGTCACAAAGTCAGCCAATTTTAAAGAAGATGGCTTTTTTCTTCGAAATTCTCGGAGTTTCCTTCGATGGATTTAGAACCCTTTGATTCAAATATCACTTTAAAGGTACCTACTTTTTTGCGTTTCCTTTGAACACTTACCCGAATTTGGCACATGCCCACATATTGCACAGTATTCCGTACGTGACAGGTTGCAAGCCCATCGCCGCTTATAAGAATAATAACTTATGATACACTCTTTACAATTTTTGGTTGTAGGGTATGCCGGTTTCCTCACGATGTTTTCCTTCACTGTTTAAGATCACTGGCAATACGCATCTAAATGTTTCGAATAGAAAATTGGTGGGCTCATTGGTGCACGGCCAGCTTTGAGCCCACGACCTTTGGATCGTGAGGCAGGGGCTGCCACTACACCACCAGTGCTCTTATTAGATGAATTGAAAAGCGTTAAAAGGTTTTTTACTGGCTTATTTTCTTTTTATCTTTTAAACCAGTGTGGTGAAAGAGTTAATCGACCAATATTTTATTGCTCCATCTTCAAGCTATCTTGCTAGCTCTAAAATCAAGGTTAAATATAATTTGAGAAAAACCACCCTACGATAGTTTTATTAGATGGTAGATTTGTCCAACATCTAAGCATGTAATATTTATATCTATCATCCTCTTAGTTTATTCTTGGAAAACACGGCTAATCCGCAAGTTTCCTCATAGTGTTTTCCTTCACCGTTTGAGGACTTTGTCACACTACGTTACAAATGGCCCCACGTTGGGCGCCAATCGTCACGTAGTGTGACAAAGTGAGAGTAAGAAATAAGAAAAAAGATTTGAGAGGTAGTTACATAGTATTTAAATTTTTAAGTAAAGACAGAACAAACGTCCATGCTCATCCATCATACTTCAAGTATTTGTCCTAGGTGAGAATCGAACCCACACTATACAGCATAGAAGGCTGTTACTGCCAACTGCCAACTGAACTATAAGAGGTCAAAGACTCTAAATGAATAACTGCAGCTTATTATAAAAATTTGTCTTTTAGCGGGAATCGAACCCGTCTCACTACTTGATAATTGTATTTTTAAGGAAGTTTCTTTGAAATAATTAAAAAATAGTTTTTTGAACACGTATTTTGTTTATTTACACTAATATTCACAAAGTTATGCAAAAGCATTCTACTTTATCCTTATTTTACAAGTCACAAGTATGAGGTTGAATTACATAATTAGAAATTGTTATTAAATATGTAAGTACATTACAAATTTGCAATTTATAAACACTGTGCAACATTGAAATATCTTTTAATATGTTTTTAAATATAGGATAAGTTTATAAAACAATTTCATTTATAAAGTAAGTACATACATAGTCGATGTAAAAATACTAGGAACAGAAAAATATTTTACGATTTATAAATGCTGTAATTAATATTTTTAACTTTACAATAGAAAGAATCTGTTGAATCTGGGGCCTCACCATGAGTTCATAATACATTACCGAATTAATATTACATTGTTATTTCGTATTATGACCTATGCAAATTGTATTGAAGTAGTGTTATTTCGTGACGTTTCTAAAACGGAATCGTTCTGGAAGACTTCGTGGTAAGGCCCCAGATCGCTTTAATAATTTTGTTGTTGACTGTATACTGAAGCCAGTATAATGATAGAAAGTTTACTTGGACATTATTCTGAAGTATTATGTATCTTTCAATCAAACTGCTATAATTTTATATCAATTTTACGGTTTTTTATAAATGTTATTGGATAAATTTTCCATACTTTTGTTAAAGATGGTGAAAGTTTCAACTAATTTTGCATTGCTTTCTAACAAATATTGTATCATAATAAACACTGCTATTAGTAGTAAAATACCTATAATTTCATCTAGCTAGATCCAAATTACTAATTCAACTAATTAGTAATCAACACTTACTAATTTACAATTAGAAGCTTATAAATATCTTACTAAATTAGCCATAAACTACTCATAAAATCTAAAACGAAAATACTTTCTAAACTATACATTTATTATTTACAATTTATTTTAAATAGGGCAACTCGTCTGGTTTATATTTTTATGTATTGCACAAATTAATTAATTATAACCATCTCAAAAATATTAACAAAATAATTTAAAAAAATATTAAACATACATAATACTTTTGTTGCTGATTGTACTATTAGTTTTAAATGCTTGACATTTCAATATTTATTGCATAATTTCATGTATTAAGTAATTGTTTATTAATTAAAACTCATTTTAACTCTAATAATGTTAATTGAACCGCAAGTCTGCCCATCTACAATAAATAATTTAGGAATATTTTTATAACATTATTAAGTACTCAAATAAAATCAACTATCACATTTATTAAAACGAAGCTTCTTCAATGTTTACAGACTACGTGGTAGTTATTTACAGTAGGTGAACTTTACGCTATAACTAAGAAGAAAGTACATTGACGTCACTAAACAGCGTAAGTCACGAAAGAGTTCGTATGTCACAACGCATCTATTTCCGAAGAGAATACTGAGTACTTCACTGGAGTTCGTGTCACACAGAATTCGAATTTCGAATGTTTTTCTTGGTTCTTTCACTAAAGAGTTCAACACAAGGAGTTCGTATTCGATTTAAAAATCGAGACGTCTGTCGTACGAGACGCTCGGTGCAAGCGAGCGCCGGGCCTCGTTTCATTTAGACGCACTAACGACTAAGTTTGTCGCGGCCTCCTCACTCGCGCCTATGCTCATGGCTTTCTTCTTCAAAATGCCTAAATCTGTGACATTTTCTAGAAAACTCTTATGCGCAGACAAAACCTTCGCACTTTCGACATCTTTCTTCAATTCTTCCATATCTCTCTTCAGTTTCGCTCGTCGGTTCTGGAACCATGTTATCACTTGAGCGTTGGAGAGTCCTAAGGAGCTAGCAATCTCGTCTCTATCCGCTGGTGATAAGTACTTTTGGTATAGAAACCGCTTCTCCAACTCGAATATCTGATGATTCGTGAATGCAGTTCGTGATTTTCGTTTCTTTTTGGGCTGCGGCCGTGAGTTGAAGAGATTGAGGTGATTCGACTGACCATCTGGAACAAGTGAAATTATCGGTTTAGTCTCGCCTGTCTTTAGGACTTAATAGTGTCTAAGTGGAATGATTAACGAGAATAAAATTGTTTCGGGGAAGTTTATGACTCATATGAAAAATTGTCGGCACAAAAAGTGTTAAAGACCTTTAGTTAGTTGAGTCAGTCTTTCTTGCGATCTTTTGAAGTAAAACTAGGTACTTTTTCGAGGAGTTAGTGGTACGAGCTTACGTTAGAGAGCGTTACGAAAAGTGTGAGACGAACTGAAGTTGAGAGGAAGATATGTATTAGTGAAGATAGAGAGAGTTTCGTTTCGTATATAAATGCAGGGGCAAGAGAGAGGTGCGAGCACACATTTTCTTTCTCTCTTTCTTTCATAGCCAGTTACGTTTCGTATAATATAAGACACAGTGCAGGCCTACATACATTATAGATGGAGCTAAAGAATACTCGTTTTTTTTTGTTCTAAGTATACAGGGCGTCCCACGGCTATGCCACATGAAGAAGATCGGTATGATAAAGCTACAGGGTGATTATTTTTCTCGTGTAACGGGTTCGATTCCCGGTTCAACCATGTCACTATTGAAATATCTATGAATGCAGCTTAAATTGTTTTTAAAGTTTAAAAATGTCTTCTTTCAGTAAAATGTTCCATCTTCAATATTCAGGGTACTTTCCCTTCATGTGGCATAGCCGTGGGACGCCCTGTATAGTGCTGAGATTAGAAGTAAAAATAAGGTTATAACAATTGTATAGATAACCCGCCTCGTCTCGTTATCAGACACTAAAACGCCATTCAGCTCTATAAGTGTCATAAAAAGCCCGCAGCGCTAAAATGTAACTCGTCTGTCATAAAATACACAATAAAAACAAGTCAGGTATCGTTACATTTTAACGACCTCGCGATCACATACGGGCTGAAGAAGTAAAATTATAATGAAAAGTAAAATGTAAACTTTTTTTTCATAATTATTTTCTAAACGGATTACATAGACAATGGCACACTCAGTTTTCACGTCAATTTAAAAAGCAGTAAAAACTCAATTTTCCTTTATGGCCGTCGGTCGCAATAAAAGGTAACGGAAATGAAGATACAACAATGGTGTTATCTCAACATCCGGTCTATTTTGTTGTTATCTCTACAAATATTTTCTACGATTCGAAATTGCGTTAGCGTTGGCAATTATTTTTTGAAATTGAATCGTTAAACACTCAATGGTTTTTTGTTTGAGGTTCGGCACAGTGTTGAGAAAAAGTTCTTTTTTCGATTTTATGGCGCCAAGATACACAACATTCTTTATTCGAAATCAGGTTTTTTTCACATCCATTGATGATTGTCTATAGTTTCATCGCTTCGTTTTTACTCCTTGGTGTTTTTTTAAAAAAAGATGTGTTGTTATATAATCTACATTCTTGTATAATCTAAATCCGTACAGAGAAGAGAGATACAAACAAACATAGGTAGATACGCAGATACAAATTTCGCATCCTACTAATATTTATCATTTATTATCAAATATTTAATCAATAGGTAATTCACATCTACCCACATGGCGATTAAAACGATATAATGGTAACCAACAGTCGTAGTGAGCTCGCCTCTGAGATCACCGCCGCCGGCCGCTGAACGCGGTTCGCCGCAAAAATTAAAATAACTTTAAACTTTTAAGATCCACGTCGTTAACTTGACTGCCTATGCATTGTCGGATTAATGGACACATTGTATTGTACTGACCGCTAATAATGCTTAAAGTTATTGACCAATAAGTTGAACTTAATCACATTTTTGAAACATTTGTCATGATTTTAATGTGGCACTTTCGTATTTACACACGCTTTGTGTACGATTACCTGAAAATGTTTTTGCAAGTATTACGCAAAAGTAGGTAGGTATGTATGTAAGTTTTTGTTTTTTTTTTAATAAAAGTGATAGCTAGAGTCAAGAAGATGATAAAATTGAATAACTGAGTGATCCATCAATGTCCTAAATTACGAGCTAAGTATCAAACAAAATTGTTTTTGCGCTCTGACCTTTACTTGCAAAACATCGTTTAATCTAACTGCAATCCTGTGATTTTCCTGTCAAAACAACACCTTGATTAATTAATTACAGAAACCTCACATTCATCACGTGTCAGATTCCATTTGGTCGTCGTCACGTCAATTTAGTTCCAAATACGAAATGAACCATAGACATTATTTTTTATTTATTTTAAAATGGTCATTTTTGCCGGCTTGCTTCAAAAAGTCGTATTAATCATGGGCTAATCGCATCCTTAGCGAATGGACCTCAATTACCGGTGAATAAAACTGCAAATGTGCCAAAAAAGAGCACAGGCCAAAGACATCGTTAGGTGAGACGCAAAAAATATCAAATCAGTCACAGTGAGGCATTAAAGTTGCCAGCTTGGGGACAAAGGAGTTTTGCAATTGTTCATACTGAAAGAGTTACTGTTGGTAACAATGAAATCGATGCTACCTGTCAATGTCACAAAGTTCCTAAATACCTCAGCCATAATCTGTAGCCGAAAATTAGTCATTTTCTGATCTTTTTTTAAATTTCAAATTATTTGTACAAATGAAAATGTTTTTTTTTCTATTCTGCTTTGGGATCTTTAGCTATCGTGGTTTTTTTTTTTTTTTTTTTTTTTTTATATTTTACCTACCTACTAGCTGAATACTGATAGCCAATTAATAAGTCATGTTAATAAGATTACGTACCTAGGCCCGATTTAAGGTTAATTAGGCTGCATCAGTCAAATTAAAGCCCATTGCTTCAAAAATTGGTTCTGACCACTTGCAATGCACACTTTTCATTGAATATTTTAAGAACGCAAACTGCGTTTAAAAAACGAGCAATGGATGATGTTGGTAATTGATTCGCTTGCTACTTACTACTGTGAATTACATCGAAATCAATGAATCAGTGTTCCGCACGTAGTAGAGTTTTAAGGCTAGTTTAGTTTAAAACAAAGAGTTGGAGAGAGTATAATTGGATAGAATTGAAAAGAGGCTTCTGAATAAATATGCAAAAATTCGAATTTTCAGTCAAAGAACAATAAAAAATAAAATTGTCTATGAAGGATTTTGTTCATAGCGTTCATTAAAAAATAAACAACGAATTAAAAAAGCAATCAAGAGGAACATTAACAGAGTTGGTATGGTACCTAATTTATTTCTTCGAATCCATTACAAATAATAATCTAGATAAATAACCTGATATTGCTCATTATGTATGCAATATGCTTGGTAAGTATAGTATCTAATAATTATTGCTGACAGGCGGTAGCAACTAAAACATGAAAAAAATAGAGTATAGAGCGTAGATAATAGAGTTGTCGAATAATAATTCTAATTGTAAGTATTGAATATTTTTCAATAGCGAGATGAATGACCTATTTGTTTATTATTATCTATTTCCTAAAAAAAATAAATAATAACCATGTAGGTAATTCCAATTTCAAGATAAATAACAATATTGATATTATGTTAGTTCAGGACTATTAAAAAATTGCTCTTGAAGTAAAACTTTTATAATAAAATGTTTTACTTAAGTACAGTAATTAACAAACTACAAAATGTCACGAATCACTTTAAAAAGGGTTAAAAATTTAAAAATAAGTGTACTTACTGCTCATACCTATTTAGTGAGTGTAGCAAAAAACGATAAAGTGTCATCTCGTCCGAAAACTTTTCGACAAATGACACTTTCAATTCAAATTAATAGTTAGGTACATTTTGTCCAACAAGGATAAACGCTGTTTTGGAAAAATGTGCGTTTTAAAGCTGTAATAAAATTCTTTTATTTAAACTACTTTCTGTTTTGACATAAGCACAATCATCATCTGTTTTGACACAAACTTATAGCCATGTAAACAGTTTGAAGTAACATCTAAGGCGGTATTTTGAAAAGATTCCCACAAAGCACGTTTCAGATGAACGCTTCATTTCCTGTAATGGCCTATTTGACTCGCGAGTGTTTCGACTGACAGACTTGCCCGACAAAATGGCCCGTGACATACGCTCTCTTAATTAGTATAAGTATCCGGCTATGTACGAAATTAGTATGGTTTCGTTTATTTGTGGTTTTGATGATTAAAAACTGACTAAACTGTCGTCGACAGGAAAATATAGATAAATATTTTTGGCTCTACAAAATGTAGAGTTGCCAAGCGTGCCAACAAAACAAGAAAACACAAGTGACAGACATAACAGAGTCAAAAGATGTCAATATAAAAATGGAGATAGGTACTGTTTTTGACTTTCAGACTCTACAGAAATGATGTAAATTCACCAAGCGTACCAACATAATAAAAACAAATAACTTACTAAACGGTAGTTGACGGTATAAAAATGGAGATACTATTTTAGACTAAAAAGTCTACAGATTGTAAAATTTACCAAGCTTACCAACATAAAAAAAATACCTAACCTAAATCATAGCTCATTGTAGCAATCACAGATAAATAAACGGATAGAACCGACAAACGGTAACCCACCATAAAAAAATACTAATTTGACAAACGACTGAGCAAAGCTACGAATCGAATCAAATCATATCGATTTGTTTTGTTGCGGTCGATTCACGGAATTTACAACTTTTTATTAGATTTGTGACGATTTTTACAATAAGTAGGTAATTTAGGTCTGGAACTGGACTGGAACTGACGGAAAAATATCTACCTATTTATTTTACTTATAGCTGCAGTCACAACATAAACTATATGTCTCATAGGTCCGTATTGTTCTTTCTTTATTTAATACTTCACCGCAAAACGATTCAGGATTAGGTAGTAATCTGATAAAAGTTGAAAATACTTAGTCTTCACCGCATTCTCACGGGATGAAGAGCCTGCTGTAGACATTGTTCACACGATAGTACATTTGGGCGCAGGCCGCAATCACGTACGCCCTTCTGGTTTTACGCCCCGTTGATCTTTGCCAGTAACTTATAGATTTTTTTTAAATGTCATTCAAAAACTGCCTTTGCTGCCAATATTCTATTTTGTAAGATACCGGTGTGAACGTTCACCTGCTGAGAATTCTTTTTTCGAATCGATTCTTATTTATTCAAATAGCTGTCACTAACTGGCCAGTTACGCTTATGATTTTAGATTTGAAAACTATTTAATAATAGGTACTTAGTTATACATACATTAGTCTAAGAACTTAGTCATTAAGGTTAAATAAAAAAGGTTTAAGTATTTTATTTTGCTTTTCAGTGGTTTGGCGGTTTCATTTTTTTGTTAAAAAGTTTTTATTTGCCCAAACCAAGTGGTTTGAACTTGTAGAGCTAGCTAAACTTAGAGTAGGTACCTAGATAGGCATTATGTAGTTATAGTATATTACGTACCTACTACTACATTATATTATAGGTTGGTAGATACCTATTTTTATTCCCGATACCTATTAAATAGCGTTTAGGTATATCAATGGCAGTGATTGAGTAACAAAATCTTATTAAATTATCAAATGTCAGGTCGATTAGGCATAATAACAGATCTCAAGGCATTATCCAATAATAGGTTTAAAGCCATTACGACACCGACGCTCGCTAAGACAATGTACCTACCTTAATTTATGCCATACTAATTGCTACTAATGAGACAATGTTGGCATTTCTGGCGTGGGCCCAACGACCTTAATGGCCATGTCATACATCTAACTCAATATTGCTGTTTAATTAATTAAATAATTAATATTTATGGATGATAGTTTGTAAAACGGCGAAGTAAACTACTATCGTTAAAATGTACGTACCTATATAAAAATATGAGTCATCATTACCAAAATAAGTAAGTTAGATACACTCATAAATCCTAAAAAGTTTAATGAACAACGAATGGATTCCGAATTCCAGTAAAAACGAGTAGGTGATGCCATATTTTACAAATACTTACCACGCAACGCAATTCTAAATTCAAAATCTGTCTCTCATACAATCATTAGCGGCGGTGCCATCAAAGTTGGCGCCAAAATACCGTAAACAAATCAGTGCCGCTTGCACAAATCAATGGCGCTTCATAGAGCATTTCTAAAAATAAATCCTAGTTTTAAAAAAAGAACGCACAGTGAGCGCAAAAACGTTCAGCTTGTAGAAAAAGTTTTTGTTTTTTTTTTTTAAACAGTGCACGCGTGGAGTGTAGCAGTTAGTGCATCGTCCGTGACACAATAACGACCGATGGTTATCGCTCAGCGTTCGTATGGGTAGTAACTATTAGTGCTCTGTGGCGTGGGTGTCTTTAGTAAAATGAGCGCGCGAGCTGCGTATACTAACAAACAATGTTGGCGCTTTTAGCTCAGGCTATTTATCACGAACGGCAAAGTAAACAGTGCCGATTTACTTGGAAACTCGTGTTTTGTCTCGTTTTGTTTGATTGTTGTAGAGTTTTATTTAAAAAACAACGCTAAAGTGTCAAATTGTCAATGGAGATGTTAATAAATGTTGCGACATTTTAGTAGTTTTTACAAGAAAAAAACGAGTGTGCTTTAGTCAGAACATACGACTGAAGTAAAACTTCTTCAACGTAACTGGCTATGAGAGAAAGAGAGAAAGAACATTTGTGCTCGCACCTCTCTCTCTTGCCCATACCTACAGTACTTAATATATGAAACGTAACTCTCTCTCTCAACTTCCGTTCGCCTGACCCGATCACACGTTTCGTAACGCTCTCGTCACGCATTCACCAGCGTACTCCCAAACTTCAAAAAACAGAACATTGATTTGTAGATATATCTTTGGCACAAAACGCTTATGGAAAATGTTTACCTATTAGGTTTCTGACCCAATGCACATATGCAATGGAGGATAGGTAAGGTAATGCAATGTCATAAAAGATTGCAATGTCTAAAGAGGGTGATTAAAAAGAAAAGCATCCTACATCATTCTTCATTCTCCACTTAAAACCTGCAAATTATCATTACATACACACTCACACTAACAGAACCAGTCATTGCTTATGTACCACATTAAGATCTCGATCTTTACGTGGAAATTGTAGGTTACATTCTTTGTTCCTTTGCAGGTGGTTACCTCTGGTAAGTGCAGTGTTTTCTAACTGCATGTTTACAATAAAGGAATCACGCATTATAGATTTTTTATGGACAAGGTACGTCCTTTGAACGTTCTGTTGATGTCAAAATATGATGTGTAGTTAGTTATAGGTAAGTGTTAAATGTAAGGGTCAAGTAAAAAGTTTTTTGGTTAATAAAGCAAAATTACGAGTACATAATTGTTTTACTTTTAATTTTTAACACAATTACGGAGTTTTGTCTGTAGGTAGGGATACCTATTTTGACGAAAAGCAATTTTGACTAAGAATATTTGACTGCACGCATCTTTGGCAAAAATGGTATTTTGACAGAACGCAGTTTTGACTAAAAGGTATTTGACAAAACGCACCTTTGGCAAAAATTGTGTTTTGACGAAAAGCAGTTTTGACGATACGCATATAACTCCAATGACTAATAGGTAACCTTTAATGATTTAATCTAGGCACGTAGTCTAAGATAATGCATGAAAATTTGTTAAACAAACGATATAAAATGACTTAAACTACCTAACTGCATAATTATATTGAAATTATAACATATTATTATAATTAGTTATGTTAAGATGGTTAGCTTAGGAATATTGTATGCAGGTAAGGCTTATTTTTTGACATCTGAGATTTTGTAAACTCGTGATCTTCTATGACGATTAAATGGTCAATCAGACACAGATAAAGGTAGGAACCATTGTCAAAAAATAACAAAAACAGGAAAAAATAATAACAAAAAAAATCATTAAACTATAAATAAAAGTTCATTGTTGAACTTTGTTCTTTTGAGAAATTAAATTCTTGATGCCTAACCTAATGTGATATATTTTTTTTTGTTTTTAGTGCATTTTCATTTCGTTATTATTCAAAAAATAAACTCAAACATAAAAATATTCTTTGCAGAGCCCGAAATTTTTACTTATTTTACCTAGCTTTTAAACAAAAGAAGCTCTGAAAATCTTTTTGTCTAACTAACCACACTTTACTTGACAGTCAAGTTACGAAGTCTCTTAAAACAGAAGCTGATTCTAATGAATTATTGTCGAGCTTTTCAACTTGTATAATTGAGAGCCGGCACCATCGCCTTTGAAGTTTCAGCTGATAACTTTTTTAATAGTTCAGTCGCGAGTCAAAACAAACCATTTGAAGCCCCTTCAATATCCACTTGAGTTTATTGACTACTTTTATTTATATATTTATATTTACTGCTCTTTGTGGCTACCACTTTTGGTGTTTTGTTTTGTATAACATTGGGTGATTACTAGTTACTATAAGTAGTTTTATAGTTCATCTCATCTAAGCTGCATTACCATTTTTAAAAAGTTACAACTAGCAGAACTTAGTCTTATTTAGTACTAGCTGTTACCGGCGAATTCGTCCGCAAAATTATATTAATTATTACACCAGTTACATTATTGAAGTTTTAGTAGAGATCCCTATTTTTTTCTAGTGATAAATATTACGTTACTCAGGGATAATGTAGCAGTCTTATGGTGAAAGAATTTTTGAAATCGGACCAGTAGTTTTTGAGTTTATTCGTTACAAATAAAAATACAAAACTTTCCTCTATAATATTAGTATAGATAAAAAAATTAAAAATAACGATTCATCTTTTTTTTATCGAAAATAAAATTAGTAAAAATTGCAATGGTTGTATATTTTTATTTTTCTTTGGTTGGTGGTAAATGAAAATCCCCAGTGTGGCCAGTCCCTCGCACGCTGGACATAAATCTTTCCTAAACAATTTGTAAGAATTACGACGTACCGCTTGCTGCGAGTGAAGGAAACATGCTTACTGACTTATCAAATAAAAAAAAAACAATTAAGTGACATAATTATTTTATTATTTACAGTGACATATTAAAATAAACAACTAAAATTCATTGTGTTTGATTTCAAAATGAAAACGAGGGTTAGTTAGGATATTTTTAACAACCTTATTTAACAAAAATAGTCATTTAAGAAAATCATAAATATTGTGACTGAATAATATTTTGTGGTAAGTACATTTATATATTTTAAAGCCGAAAAAAATACCGATTGATTAAAAGATAAAACCATCGTACACTCTCAGATAAATTTCCAATCATCAAAGTTCCTTGAAACACCATAATTTCTTCATCAAAACTTCAAAACCGCCACCGGCACGATCAGATCGAATCCAAGTTCGAAAAAGCCAATAAAATTAAAAACCAGTAGTCAGCATAAATCACAGCGAGGCAATAATGTGGGCTCTAACCCCGGGGGAGAGATCAGGGATACGGGGAGAAAGAGAAATGTGAACACTTCCTTTTGTCACATAATTGCCTAAATTGTTATTAGGGAGAATAAAGACATATTGCTGAGAGGGAGACTTATCCGTGGTTTTATTTACTGTGGATAGACACTACACAGTTTTTAGAAGAGCTGGTTAACTTGTGTTTATGATTTTTTTTTTAGATAACCACAAAGATCTAAGTAACTAGAGATTTGAGAAAATGTCAAAATTTTTGCAGGAAAATTAAATATTTGGCAAAAAAGTAAATTCTAGGAATCTTTTGTGTGGAGGTCTAATAATGTAATGGCACAATTTTACACATTTTATCTCATAAGAATGAGCCATGTAAGAAAGATCTTATATCAGTGATGACGGCAAATCTATGTAAATGAAAACTTAATGCGGTTTTTTGGTAAGCGCATCACTTATTTCTAAGATTTTTAGTAAAGAAACATTTGAAAATTTGTCCAGAAAAATGGAAAATACTGAAAAAAATGTAAGTAACTGTTTTTTTCAGTTTTTTTTTGTATGAACATACTAAGTTTTTATTTTTTGTATCAAGAAGACGTCTAGCGGGCCAGTCACTAATGAAGATGTAGAGTCTACATTATTAACTTGCTATCATCATTCATATTACTTTTCTTCACAAATCTTGCGATAGACAACACTGAGACAGCTAGCAGTACCCTGGCTGTGAGAGAACGGCTGCCAGTAATGAATGGGATGTCAGTTCTAATAGTGGTGGTTTTCGAAATATTGGTGATGGTGATGGTACAAATGATTTTGAATTTGAACTTTATGATCTAAACAGGTTATCTACCACCTTAGCTTAGGTATTGTAGACAGCAAAGTGACATAAGTGACGTTTTCGTTTAGCCAATCCACTCTTTAAAGTCACTTTATTTTACTTTGACTGGTCTAATAGCTCAGTTGGGAGTAACTTTTACTTTTTCGCTGTAGGTTGTGGGTTCAATCTCCACCCAGGACCAATATTTGTGTGATGAACACAGAATGTTTGTTCTGTGTCTGGGTGTTATTATGTATTTTATGCATGTATTTACAAAAAAAAGGTAAGTATAAAATTAATCTATCAACTACGTGGTTTCTATATTTATAAGTAGGTAAGTAGGTACTTCATAATATTATTTTCTGTTTTACTAATATTTATTTATTATTTATTAAAACTTTATCTTGTCTTCCGTTGAGAGAAAGCTGTCTACAATGCTCATGCTAGATATTGTGTTGTATTACCTACATGTTTAAGCAGATATCATTGACAGAACGAATTAAAAAAACAAAGAAAACTTTTTCGTATCACGAAGCGCAACAATTTATTTAACAGGTTCATTAGAATCTCCTAATAGTTTTACGAGAGCGCGGTGACAGTAAACTATCACAAACATTTCGGCGGCCAATAACAATAACACAAAGATGTCTGTGTGCGGTCCTTACAAATGTCCGCCACATGTTTACACACAACAAAACGCACCAATGACAGATATATTGGCGGCATTGCATTCGAATAAAAACCTCAACGCGATTACGAATTTAGAAAAAGAACGAACGAATTCCAATCTTAAAATTTTGCTCACACGGCTTTGAAATGTTCTCACTGTGTATCTTTTAATCTAACCTCAAAAATGCACTTGAAATGTTTACAAACAATATGTTTGAATTGAGACACGTTTTGACATTAATTTATTATCACTTTTAGAAAGATATGATAAGTTTGTAAAGCTCGTGTGGTTTGCACATGTGTTGATGGAGTAGTTAGTTGGTACAGGGGTGGGATGGGTCGGGAGCTTGTGTGGTCTAAACAATGTAAAAAAGTGTTGCATAAAACAAAAAACGGGGTATTATTTTGATAATTTATACTTTAGTCAAAATAATTTCGTCTCATAATGGTGAAGGACTAAATATATAAAGTAATAGCTTGACTTATTTCATTATTTAAGTATTAATTTTATTTAGCTTTGAATACATCTAGCAAACGTAAATTTAATAATTACACCCATCTAAATATTTTTTCTATATAGATGCTGTTATTTTGGTCCACATAATATCAGCGCCTTCCCGCACTGTGTGCAAGAAAAACTAGAAAATACCTACACTTAAATTAAAGTTTTGTTTTAAAATAAATTGTATAAATAAAAGTAACGAAAGGAAAGAAAACAGCAATCCTTTCACCTCACTGGTTCAAAACAACTGACACTATAGTGCCAGTTGTTTAATAATAATTCTTCTTAAAAGAATAATTGTAAATAACATTATTAGAGTAAATTTTAAATTTTGTGATCAAATTCCATCCCAAAGTTTGTTAGTACTAATTTCGTCCCCTGCGCTCGCGTCCACCGTTACTAATTGAGACGTATGTTGTCACAGTACATTTACCTCCTCTGTGCTATGCCCTCCTGGTAGATGAAGACAGAGTCATTAACGTTAATAACTGTCAGTTGACGTAAATACAGATGTAAATAATATGGATTAATAAATGGGATGTATCAAGACGACCTATTTATAAATTGCAATGATGACTTCCTATTTATAAATGAGTCTATCTGTAAGTCCTAATTATGTGCTATTTATTATGTAATGTCTATGATAGACGGGTTTCGCTTGAAGATGATAATTAATTTGATATAGCTTGATTCAAGCGTGGAAATAATTAGATGGGACATTATTTTAGAATAGGTACCGGCTTACATTTCGCGCCAAAAGCGACAAAATCAAGTTAATCTGACGCATAGTACGTGAATTTAAACATGGAATTTGATCACATTGGCTGTATTTTTTGTTGGACCTAATTCGTCAATTTAAATATGGAATTTTACCACATTGGCTGTATATTTCTTTGGTAGACTGGCTTAAAAAAAATAAAAATAAGTTCTTATTGTTCATCCCAAAGATTAAATCAGCGTAAACATTTTAAATGAGAGTTTAGAAAACTAAATTAATCCAATTTGGATTCTTTAGTGCCGATTTTCGTAAAATGAAGAAACAAAGGATATAATAGATTCTTGAACTTTTGATTTTACTGTAGTAGCTTTAGAGCTAGTTACTATGTTCTGATAAATAAACTAACAGCTTGTTAGCCTTTTAATTGCATGTTAAAGTTGTTTTGTGTTTAATTATATCCTGACAAAAGATTATCTTACGCGAAATTAAATGAAATATAGGTACATAGATAACGATATTTTAATATTCTTGTAAATTTGAATGCCCGATCGGGTAAAGCTTTTTTAACAAAAGTTTGGTGAAATTGGACCTTATAGTTTATAATGTAGAATTTCTTCTTCTTCAATTATAAAAGTAGAGTTGAAAAGTTAAGTACCTATACCGATAATAAACAAAAGCTTTCATGTTTATTATTCGCCTGTCATTTGTCACAAATGGACAAGTTAAACAGGGACGGCGATCAATCGCATCGAAGTGACATTGACAGCTGATAAATTGATAATCGATTGTGCCTTGGTAACGAATCGTTAATCGGTGAAACTTGGCAAACTTTCGAGGTCGCAGTCGGTAACCAGTTGTTAAAACATTCCAGTAGCCGTACCACGAGCTCTTCGGGCAATATCAAAGTAATATAACTTTCATATTTCGTACTATAACCTATAAAAATTTTATTTAAGTAGTGGGAATTTAAGCTTGAAATGTGACGTTTCTGAAACATGATGGTTTTTAAGGCCTTGTGGTAAGGCGTAAAAATAAAGTTTCCTCACGATATTTTCCTTCACAGTACCTATAAGAGTAACTAAAGAGAATAAAAAAAAACAATCGAAAGAAAGAATAATTTTTAAATTTGAATTTGGAACAGTGTTTCGTTTGCACCTTTCCGCGCGATTACTTCGAGTCACGTAGTGCTGCGCCCGATCCCTTTAGCAAACAAATGATCCCGGATTAGGGGGACAATTTAAAACGAACGCGGGCAAACTTGAGAGCGGGATCACACCTCCCATTTGTTACCATTACTTGCAAACTGATTTCGGAAAGATTCCCACTGTTCGTTTAAACCAACTTCGAACAGGAGGTTATTGCTTTTACTGTCGTCCGGTAGTGAGATTGGCTGACGAAATGGCACCAGTCGCGAAACGGAAAAGAGGCCTGGGTAAAGTCGGGTTGTGGATGATGATGATGACAAAGTATTTTATTAGGTCGAATGATTTCTCAAGAAGGTAGAAAACGATTTTTCTCTGTAACATTTCTTTAAGTAGAAAGTACTTAGTTATTACTTCCAAGACACTTAAATTTTAAATGATCTAAGAAAATAAAAATGTGCACTTTAATAATTTCTAATTATCATCAAAATTATAAATGAGTTTCATAATTGTGATAAAACTTCAGCCAATTATAAATTAACTGTAAGTTATATCTGCATTTATCTTTATCTATTAATTCACATGCTTTGTTCTGCTTTGCGCGGCTTAAGCGAATTATTTTAAAACTAATCGCTTCAACAGTTTATGATATGTTTTACTGCGTAGTTGATTAAAAGTAATAAACTTTAGAAGTCTGCACAGTGTGGCGGAAGTTGATTTGGTAGGATGAATATATGTAGTTCCTAATACGCTTACCACGTGACGTCTCACTTCAACAGTAAGTACCTAAATGAGCTTCTAAAACTCACTTTAATCCTTTCACTAGTACCCATAACACAAGCTTTGAGTAGCTTACTTTGGGGCTAGATGATGCTGTTTAGATTGTCCAGCATTATTTATTCACTATTCTTCCAAAAAATAAGTGACATGGTTTGAAGAAAAAATTCAACAGTAGAACTCACCACGCACGGCTAATTAATCCATACTAATATTATAAATGCGAAAGTAGCTCTGTCTGTGTTTAACCTTTTCACAAATAAATGGATAAACGGATCTTTATGAAATTTAGCAAGGAGATGGTATTCTGGGGAAGGACATAAAGCTACATTTTGTCTAAAAAACAAAAGATTAAACGCAGCCGAAAATGCGGGCAACAGCTAGTGACACTATTTTAATGTCACCTACCATTATCGGTACAAATCTAATCTAAAAACAGGGCTATAAAGCTTATTTTACAATGAGGGCCAATTTGTGGAGTGACATAGGTCCGCTAAAGTGAAATTTCGTTAGCAGGGTGGGGGGTGACACTGGGGCGTTTTCCATTTCACGCTCCGTTCGCCGCTGATGACACCGCATTCCGGGGAGCAAATGGCTCGACAAATGAACCGGGGCGCAGCAGGACACGCCCTGCCATGTCATAACTGTCAAACTAAGGGGCAAATCTACCCGCTCCCATTTCAGGGGCTAAAAGCTAAACTGACAAATTGATTCGATTTAACACAGTCTTAAACCCCGTTTAGTAGCACATTTAATTAGGAAGCTTTCAACTGTTTCTTCACACAGTAGAACATTGTCTTTGTTTAAAGTTGTTACTGTTGTTACTCATATGCTTTGTTAAATTACTTGTTTTTACGGCTTTGAAAATACTGCAGCCATAATCGTGAGTTTTAATTTTATTTACAAGAAATAAAATTATTTTTATTTGAAATCGTGTGAGTTGATTAGGATTATTGGTCTCTAACAATGAGTTGTGTATGTTTTATAGTTTTTTTATGCATTTTAATTAATGACCACACTCATAGAAAACCTCCATCACTAATGGGATCATAAAACATTTTATTTTTATAAAATAAATGCTTGAATACAATATTTAACTCGGTAACATGCTATGCTAATACATTACTTCTATAGAAAATATATTATCAAAAACATGTGGAAAATAACAAAATAAGTATACCATAAAACCTGGCCGAATCATTCGTACCTACATGTTTAAAAACTGATTACAGCAAAACGATAAAAAAAAAACAAATTGAACAAAAACATTGAGCATAGTTTACTTACTGCCTATTGGCGCGCATCGTAAGGTGTTTTCTCATGACGGCTCCGATTGTCAGTGGTTCGTGACAACTGTCAAACACCTTGCGACGATGTGCAACCGGTTCACATAAAAACCTTTTTGTCCACCTGAGTTGGCTATTAAGCTCACTGTGCGTGCATCTGTTACAGACATAAACATGAATGTCGATTGGTGTTTATCATTGTGCATGTCCAACTTACAATGATTTGTTATTCTGACGATCGCTATCAATGAGTTGTTGAAATAAATTATTTTAAAACTACCTTGAAAACAATAACGTCGCTTCTATAACCTTTTTTTTAATTAGTAGTTCGGTATTATTGCTAAAACTTAACTAACCTTTTGGCGTAACTGATATTTTAATGTTCTTTTTACCGATTTTAAAGATGAATCGATCTTTTTATTCGGTGTCTACAGTTTTTTATATAAACCTACCAATCTATTGTATTGTGTTTCATACTTCTACAATTTTCAATAACGGTGCTAGTAATAGTAACTAATACCTAAGGTTCGTAATTCGTTAAGGATTAAGCTATAAAAAAAATAAGAAGATTTAAAAAAAAAATGTTTTTGTCGTTTCCAAATGAAGCGAGGAAGCAATAACAAGAAGAGCAACTTTTTAATGTAGTTCGTCACAATGCGGACAAAACCACGAGATCGATTCCAATCCCGGCGGGTGGCGGGAATCGTCACACAGGTGCATCACTAGACCATAGACTATGTCAATTCGAAAATGGAATGTCGATATGATCTGTCATTTGGGAAATTGGACGCGCTCGATTTTATAGTCGAACCGTGCAACTGAGCGGATTCCTAGTTTTATGCGATTCTGTGATGATTGTAGGTAGGTAAGGCCCATTTCACACCACGCGTTAGTTACTTTAATGGTTAATGGGATTTTAACTGTTACTTTCACAAAATCACTTACGTAATCGTTGACAGACAAATAAATAAGTACTTCTCTGTTGTCTATCGTAGTTCGTAGATGACCTAAGTGTGACCAAACTTCCGGTAAGTATAGTCTCAGAATTAGGTATAATAGGTACTTATGTCAAATACAAGTCAAATGTCAGTTTAATGCGATGCAAAAAAAAATGTCAGTTTACTCTCGATAATACTATTTGCTCATTGGTCAAATTCGCCTTTAGTATCACACTTAATTCATAAACTTCAGAAAACTCTGATATCGAACTAAAAGCATTTTCAAATCCTACTTGTTACAAAATCTAGATTAAACAATGATAAATAGCATGTCAGTCGTCTAGTACCTAGGTACAACCTAATCGCAATTTCGTTTTCAGCGACACATCGTTGAAAAATGGCGCGCGGCCGCCGCCATCCATTACCGCTCGGCCGAGTGACAGCTCGTTAAATGTCGCTCAATGGCTTTAATTGGAATTCTTATTTTGAATTTGAATGTTTTTTTTAACCGTGTCACGTTTTGTCAATGTTATTTTGGCATCTGATTCATTATAATATTGGACGTTATAATGAGTGGACGAATCTCCTCAACGGTTTAAATGTTCTCACTATTCGTCATTCAACAAACAATTTTGTTTAACTCGTAAAATATTACTTACCTAGTTGAAAAACAAATGTAGGTATATTTCGTGAAATAACTTAATATCAACCAATCTTTTATTGATTTTTAAATAAAGAAATTTTCAATACTTACTCAAAAATCAAGTTTTTTTTAATAATTACAAAAATAATAAATTGAAAAAAAAACACCGGTATTTTACCAACACGCTAGTTGTCAATGTCAGAATGACATATAATTTATAAAATTATTAGTTATGGCAACTTTTTAATGGCACTCTCTGGTAGTGGGCCCATAAAAAATACTGTGTAGGTACTTATAAAGTCTGTGCCTAGGTTACTTAGGACTAGATTAGATATAAACTGTCTGCATTACCTAGATGCTGAATTTTTTTTCAGTCATGCTCATAACATTAAGTAGGAAATTAACTAGAGTGCTATTTTCCTCGAAAAGAGAAATCTAAAGTAATTCACATGCTATAATAATTTTATTATTTTCAACGAGATAAAATCTCAGCGAAATCTCATTAGGACAGTCTCATTTCTGTAATGAGAAACATAATCTCACAAGCAAACACATTCATAAGTCGACCATAAAAACAACCAAATTATCTGAAGCACATCTCTTTTCAAATAAGCTCTAAAAGTTTTATGTTGATGAATTCATTATTTACCGCTAAGAATAATCACAATGTAAAAACTACTTACATCCAAAACCATGTTATTTCAGCCGTTCCTCTCAGAGGCAACTAGCGTGAAGTCAAAGAGTAGACGAATGCGTCCGACAAACCGGCGAAAAAACATCCAAAATGAACAGAGAACTTAGAATAACTACACTGTTGCGAGGAAGTGGTAAATTCAAGTAGAGTAGTTCCACAGTTATGCGCGGTTTCGCAGAAGTGCGACCAGGTAGAACTGAACAAAACATTAAAATACTAACTAATCGCTTGTTTTTAGGTGCTAATAATATTGTATATTCATATGTTTAGTTTTTCAGGTATTAATCACTTGGCTGTTTTTTCACACACACCTTTCATTTATGGATAATTTCATAATATTATGTCAAAGATTTAAAAAATAAAGCTAACCTTGTTTGAGGACTTTTTCATCTGGCAACTCAACTTTTTTACATTTGGCTTCGCATTATTAATAGGTACATTATGCCATTTTTTTTTCACAAAATAATACATGGTGTTTTACAATGTTATCAATATTATTGTAATATCTTTATGAAGGCACATTTATTTTTAAGTAGGTATCTATTATACATTACTTCTGCTAAGTATGTGTTTTTTAACCTATTTCGTCCCACTATGGCAAATATTTTTGCCACAAATCAAGCCAATGCCCACCAACTAAGTTGGTTTGTCATTCCAATCTGTTTTCCGCATAAATTGACGTTTAGCTGTCAAACTGACAGCCGCTTTAAATGTTCGTAGCTCCACGTTCCGTCGGAGTTTGTTAAAACAAAAACTCGTCTAATTAAAGAGTTCGGTGCTGCGCAGAGATGAGCCAGAGATCCTTAGATTGGGCGTCGCGTCGGCTTCGGAGCTAAATCTGGTAGTTGGGATGAGATCGGAGATTGTAGATTGGCTGATGAACGCTGCAGCTATGTGTTTATTTATATTAGATGAATGGGTCTGAAGACTTTGTTAATAAGATGACAGTGATCTTGGCAAAGGATGGATTTTCTGGCAATCAGTCTATTTAGATAATAATGAAATGAAGAATAATGTCATACTGACTTTAGTTTTCACCTTTCTCAGCCGAAAGTCTACGCTGTCGCAACTAGAGACAATTTCGCGTTTGCGGAAATTAGCAGAACTAAGTATTAAAGTTGATAATAACACCATCATATTCGTACATTCACACTAGAAAAACGCGCTTCGCGCTGGTGGCACAGTAAACATTATGTTATACAGTAGGACGAAAATTTTGTTTTGTTCGTGAACGGCTGGATCAATTTTATATATTTTTTAAGGGCTAGCTTCACCATGCAGAGTGCGCAGTGGAAGCGTGCTGGGCCCATAACCTGTAGAACACGAAACTTATGATAGGAATAACACTATAATAAAATAGGTATAAGTACAATTTAGAAAACACAGATAAGTGACACACTTTGACATGCACACTAAACCTTAGAGTCAGGGTAGAGCGTTCATAATTTCAACAATAAATATAAATTGATGGCAGTCAGACAGACTAAAGTAGAACTACAGTGCTTTATCAAAACTATATTGATCATAAAACAGTGGACACGTGAGTGTAGCCAACCGGATCGTTCACGTCCGAGCGAGTCACGTGGTGATGCGAATTTTATGAACACGACACTTGCAAGGTTAAGGGCGGCTTCGACCAAACCAGTTTATGCACTATCCTCAGAATAAATCGTAGTTATTACAGAGTAAACTGATGTAGTACTTGCATTTGATATTACAGTATTCTGAGAATAATTTCATCAGAATTTGGTCAAATTTACTCTTATTGATATTTAATTTCTTTCATTATTTCCTTGTACTTACTGGTAACTTAATATACTTAATATACTTCCCTACTTAAAATATACTTAATGATATATCAAACAAAAATATTGAAAACCATTTATCCAAATCAAAAAGGCAACAGCAAAAAGCTAAGTTTATTTTCTCACTCCCAAATAAATCTATTGACACCTCTACAACAATAAGGGTCCGACCACACGAGGGCAGAAGAAAGGCACCGCAATAAAGCAATATGGGTGGCAAATGGCAGCAAGTGGCTCGGAAAATAACCCAGCACAAAGACGGGGCTGTGGCACAGTGCTTTTTATACAGCTGAGTAACTGTATCAATCTCTACCTAAAAGTAAATTATAAGTCAACTTACAGCGAGCTTGCTGACATTTCGTATTTTATACACATTTTATATTGGTCATTTCATACGAAAAAATGGTTTTTAGTGTGGTTTGATGACATTTTACTATGCAAAACGTAGGCATGTAAATACCTACCAAAATAATATTTATTAATTTTCTTTGACAATCCTCTTTTTAGATATTTGTGAAGATCTAAGTAACTAGAAATTTAAAATGTCTATGAAACAAAAAAATACGAAGAATAGTAAGTATCAAGAATTAGTAGTTAAGTACTGATAATATTATGTATTTTAATACACTGTAATACTCTTGATTACGTATTTCATAATTCAATTGATCGTCAGTTTACTGAAGTGATCGGAGTAACCCAGCTACTTTAGCAGCTGCTGTGATCCCGTACGAAACAGTGAGTTTATTTTATGTTTGTTCAGTGTTGACAAAGAGCCGCTTTGTTGCGATAATAGCAATAATAGTTTAGACAGGGCTTAACTTTATACGTTTACAAGATTAATTTGGCGATATTGTAAAAGAGAGCCACTGAATTAGGTAGGTAAGTCCGCAGGTTTTAATATGGCAATGTATTAATTGTTGTGTATTATATTAAAGTGCATAATATCAAGGAGCGTCTGAGGCACAGACTTTAATCCTTTCACCACACTGATTCACTAGTGTCAAGATAAGAAGAAAGATTGTTAAATCAATACGTAACAAAATGTACATTACACTTTGCGTACTCAAACTGTATTCACGAAGATACATAAAGCAATTGAAACGGATTATGACATCTAGACCCTTTTTTACAACTCGAAACACACGGTCGGTTTCCAAATAGTTACAACCAAACCCAACAAAAATATCTAATTATTTTTTTCTAATTTTTGTCCCCAAAGTACTCCCCCAAATCCTTCAAGTCTTCCCTGTTCTTGGCTGCGTCCCACCATTCTTTCGTAAAAGCTGCAACTAATCCCGCCAACATAATATACAGACATAATATTATCTAAATACGATGATTATTTTTTCATTGAATTCTCAACATATTTATTTCTAGACATACAAAGGAACCCTCCATATTTCAGGTCTCTATGACTTATGGTTAAGGCTAAGCCAGTCAGAGAATAACGTAATAATTTAAAATATTTCGATAAATACCGTGGACCAAGTTTTATGGCGTCTATAACTGCCAAATTAAACATTGCAATAGCAATGATGCCGTGTCGAATCACCCTTAGCTTAGTTGAGAAACACAAAGAGGATTACCCAAAACGGTTTAACATAAAACAACATCCAAAAAGTTTCGTTATGATTGAAAAAAGTTTAATTAAATAAAGTTTGATTTGCAACCCGACCCTTAAATTGAGGAATGTAAATGCACCCTTTCATTGCTCCCCTAATTGTAATCACTATTAGTTATTTTGTTATAAAAATTAAGAGCGATGGTTTCGCGATTCAATGATTTTACACTATTGTACCCTAACCATTGCGCTTTTAATTTAGTATCTTTTTTATTGATAGAAGTATTATACGTAATGGTTGAATCCAGTCGCGGGATTTAACCGTTCAGACGCTACGTGGCGTGAAATTGAATTCAGTAAATAAAAATATTGACGCAAATGTCTTCTGTTAATTGAATTTGCACGCCATTTATTTTAAAGTGTTTTCTGGTCTGCGCAATTTCTAGTATTAACTACTCGATTATTAACACTGATTGTGCAAAATAATTGCATTTTAGGGTTCCGTATTTGAACATAAAAAATGGAAAATATCAGATTAGGACCACTTTGTTCGTAAGAATGTCACAATTCTTTTTTGAGAACTGAAAAGTGTTAAAATTGCAATTTTGTGACATAACATTATGACAAAATACTCGTAAATCATATTATTTATTTGATAGATATATTTTTTTTAAACTGAAGGGTATTTCTCAAGTCATTTATTACATAACAAAATAAAAAATATGTCTATAGAAAAAAAGTCTGTAATTAATGCATACCTACTTGACGACCTCTGTGGCGCAGCGGGCGAGAGTCCACTTGCGACGCAAGAGATTGCGGGTTCGATTCCCGCCTCGGAACAAATTTGTGTATGATCTGAAGAAATTTGTTCCGTTGGTCTGGGTGTTTTCTATGTAGGTATAATAAAAAATATCTATCTATGTATGTATATAATGTATTAAATATATCAGTTATCTAGTACCCATAACACAAGCTTTGAGTAGCTTACTTTGGGGCTAGATGATGCTGTGTGGATTGTCCAGCATTATTTATTTATTTATTTTTATTTTTACTAGGTAAAATATATTACGGTTAAGCCTTCGTAAATCACGTTTGCTATTTAAAAGTTAAAAGTTTATGAGTTTTATATATTTTTAACTATTTATACTTAAAAACATAACTTGTTGTTTTTTTTAAAAAATGCTACCTTTTCCATACTTAGTAGAAAATCACGAAGGAAATGTTTCTAGTTTACTTCTCACGACGACCTCATAAAACCTAGTCCAATTAAAGCAAAACCTTCAAATATAATTAGTCCTAAAAAGCTGTAAAAGTACCAACGCCATTTTAGTTTGTCCTCGTTTTAGTTATTTTCCCCTAAAATATTGCTGCTAATAAGAGCTAGTTCATGATTTTAGTGATTTGTCGTGATCGGAATAGGGATAATAATAGCCGGTAGAGACGGCTTTTTTATGTGTTTCGTTTGTCCGGCAAAAAAATAAAAATGAAAATAATTGTACGATTTCACACAACGCCATCTAGCCCAAAACTATGCAAAGCTTGTACCTACTATGGGAACCAGATAACTGATAGATTAACTATTTTTTTTGTAAATACATCATGGAATACATAGTAACACCCAGACACAGAACAAACATCTGCGTTCACACAAATGTTAGTCCTGGGTGAGGATCGAACCCACAACCTGCAGCGCAGAAGGCAGCGCTACTACCAACTGAACTGTGATGCTAGTCAATATGTCACATAAAGGTATTTTTTTTAACAGTCAGATACTCGTAACACAATGAGAATTCTACTCATGAAAAAAATAATGCTCTGATCAGAAAGTGAATTGACTCAAAAATAATAAATTATTATTATGTCCCTGTGACTTACTAATTTATCCGGCTTTTTCACGATTATCCGTCTTTTTGCTACAGCCGTATCGTGTCGTGTGTAGGCACGATTTGGTCGCGATTTGACCGATAGCCGCCCTCACACGCAACAACCTATTTTACTCTCCAGTTATTATTTGTAGTGACTTAGAATTATAATAATATTATCAGATCTATTTGATTTTACTGCGTGCTAAATCAAAAAGTAGTTTATTTGATAGAGTGCAGGAAACGGGTAACAATAAAACTCAGTCTTTGTTATTTATAAAGTTCCACCAGTTGGAAACATTTATTTATATCTAAGTAGTATAAGTACTAACAACTGCGCATGCATTATGTAAGTCAAATGGCGGGCAATAAACTGCATTCTTGCAGCGATATTCACCTCCCACTGTAGGTAAGTACACAAAACTTTTTCAACCTACTCAAATATTAGGCCGGACACACACCGGCGACGGAAAAAATAGATAACGACTCACATCGCTACCGGTCAAAGAGACCCGTGCCGCCTCAGCCATGGGCGGGGCGCATCACGCACTAAACAAACTCGAATGACGCGCCAGACAGAGAGGCACATACCCCGCACCCGCGCGGTGACAGAGACGACAACAGCCCGGTGCGAGCACACGGCTAATTTAAAACTCGAAAATAAATTGACGGTGAACTCAAAACAAACAGATATGGCTGACAAAAAAAGGACGGCTGTATACGAAATCTTCATTAGCGAGCGAGCTAGAACAAGGGCGCCGGCGTTCCTAATTTAAAACGAAAGCAATCGCTATCATGATTCGACATTAATATTCGAAAACTAAAAAAACTCTCATTTCGTATTCAGAAGGATGATTTTTCAAAAAAATAAAACAACAGGATGACAGTGCAAAAATTGTGAAGTGAATGAAAGGGTAGGATTACTTGTACTAGCAAATTGAGACCGTTAAAATTAAATTATCTACTGGATTAATTAACAGAGTAATAAATCTGGAGTAATCAAACGAAGTATTAAATTAGCTTCGATTGAAGCTGAATGTCTAAAGATTGCTCATAAAATAACGGTCGATATGAAATTAGAGAAACTAATCTCACGGTGGAAGCTATAATTAGGATTATGGCGATTACAATATAAATATAAATATCATATTAATAACAGATAACAATAAATGCAATAAAATAATAGTATACATAAAATAGCGATAAAAAACTGCAATTTATTAAAACATGTTGGTTGGTATAATACTCCAGCCAATCTTTGCAACAAAAACTCTACCTTTATGACACTTGATCGTTTTTATGCATGTTTTTTGCTAAAGTGGCGCCAATGTTTTGACAGATGAGCGATGTGTGGCAACACTGAGCAGACTTAGCGTTTTATCAATGTTATGAATATTGTAAGTGGGCGGAGAGATAAAGACTTGAGTCAGCTAAGAGCATTTATGATTTCCTATTAGCATAATACGATAACCTATGGTGTATTTACCGATTAGCGTAGTCCTAAATAAGTTTTTGTCAATAAAATAAACAACAAAAAAAGGCGGGAGGCGCTTATTTCGAAAGAGAAACAATATACAAAAGGTTGCCCAAACTATGTTGATTTTGGCAAAACAAAAGACGGACCCCACATCATGCCGTTATAAAGTTGCATAACATTGCAAGATGGCTCAAATAGTATTTTTTTGAAACATTTTTTTTTCTATGAAAAGGACGCTATTTTGACACAATGTGACCGTCATGTTGTACCTACGTAACAAATAATTAGGTATTTAGGAGTAGTAAGGATTTTCTGCGATGCATTCGACTGTCAAATTTGTCGCTCTAGTTTTTAATTTTTCTCGTGTTATTTTAAATTTTAATTTTGTTAAGTGGGTAAGTAAGTAGGTAGGTACTTGTTTTTCCAAAAAGCTTCTTTTTAAAGAGAATTCTTGACCCCAGTGTAAAATAATTATGTGAATTAAAGTGAATCCCATGAATTTTAAACAAAACAGCCATCTTTTGTAATTGAAAGTGCAATAAGTTAAAAAATTCGCTTTAGCCTTTTTTACTAATATTTTTGAACAATCAGTAGGCATCGATTAATACGTAGTCAAAAACAATGAGTTTATTACAGTACAATATTATTGTAACAGATCTAAAATTACACTCATCCTTTACCTTTGCAAAATCATTTTGTAATAAGGTATACTCGGAGGTTAATGGCGAACATCTTGCCGGTAAATTGGTAACCCGACCAACATGCAGGGAAAAGGAATTAATTTGAATATGGAATAGAAGATACGGAAAGGAATAAATTAATTTAAAATTGTTCTAATTTTAAATTAATATAGGTACTTATTCCTTGTTTTGTTTATTATTTTATTTGTTTCGAGTTGTATAAAATTGTGCTTCTTTTTACTTCTTACTATATTGTTGTTTAAAATATAAAAAACTTTTTTTTTGCAATAAAACTTACCTACGTACAATTACCTAATACACACTTACTAAAGATAATTTAACATTATTTTCGTACCTAATGAGGGCCTAGTTCTTTTTCAATTATGGCATCTGGCTCTTAGAGAACAATTTTGCCAGTGTCAAGTGTATTTATTTATAAGTATTATCAACGTCACAGAGTCATAGTTGTCAAGTCAATTTTAAACAAAAGATGGCTGTTTTGTTGAAAATTTTCGGGATTTCCTCCGATGGAATTCGAAGAGAACTATTCACTCTAATTCACATACTTTACACTCGCATCAAGAACCCGGGCTTTATTGGCAAAATAACCACCAAAATTACACAATAAAACTCAAAATAACACGAGAAAACATATAAAAACCAGAGCGACGTAGTTGTCAGGCAAATACACCGCAGCAAATCCCGAGGGCCTAGTTATTATTATAATAATAGTTTTATGATGTTTATGAATACAGTTGTATAGTTGACTTCGAAAGTTTAAAACTACAAAAAAAATAAGAAGTATTATAATTTATGAAGATTATGAATGAATTACATATAATCGAAACATTAACTACTAATATTGATAATCGATTATGAAATAAGCATTAATGAATCCATTTTCGAATGATATTAGTAGTTCTGCATAATCGAATTATACCTACAACTATTTCTAGATATTTTAAGTAAGTAGGTATGTAAATGTGTGCTATCACCACAAATTTTACATTATGGTGCATTTTCTTCGAAGCGATCAGTCCCGTAAAAGCATTTCCCGTAAATATTGACGATCGTTTTTGTTTTAAAAGTATATTTTATTGTACTTACGTGTATTTTACGCATATTGCTATGAAGAATCATCAGCCCCACGTCACAAGGTAAGGAGTTCTCAGATCAATTAGAGTGTAATGAGGGCCGCAACTTCACCTGCCGTAATGAGATGTAATATTACCCTGTACCGTTCTTGCGCACGCGGCGGGTGCAAGTTATAAGCGCATAACTGGCCTCACAGCTTAGTTGTTAGTAGCTCTGCCTTCTGCGCTGTAGGTCGTGTGTTCGATCCCCACCCAGGACTGACATTTTTGTGATGAATACAGATGTTTGTTCTGTCTGGGTGTTACTATGTATTTACGAAAAAAGTGGGTATATTATTAGTCTATCAGTTATCTGGTTCCTATAGCTTTGATTTTGCTAATATAATAAACGTGAAAGTTTGTGAGGATGTCTGGATGAATGAAACTTGGAATACGCGTAGTTTATGATCTGGAATATCACATAGGCTACTTTTTAATCAGGTAGGTAGGTACTAAACGAGCAGAGCCGAGCGCAGTTGCTAGTTCCGATATTTTTTTATTTTTTTATTTATTTATTCGCATTGGGTATAATGTTGTAAGGTCGTCTTTTTCTTATAGTAAAATATTTATTTATTAATTATAATAAATAATTAATAAATAAATATTGGCGGACTAATTACATTTAGAGGTACTTTTTGTTTGTTAATACATAAATAGAATACATAATAAAATAACACCCAGACATAGAAAAACATTTGCGTTCACCACACAAATGCTATTCCTGGGTGGAGTTCGAACCTGCAGTGCAGTAGGCAGAGCTACTACCAACTGAGCTGTGAGGGCATTCAAATCGCTTCATCCTGTGCCTGAAACCGTAGGGTATCTACTAAAGATGTTACTATCGAGTGAGGGAGGCACATACGGCATTGTTAGCACAGAATCCAACTTGAATTGGTTCTATTACAAGTCCGGGCGAAAGAGTAATGTTACTCGAGAAACGATTGCTAGAGATTTTAGTCTTCTTCTTCTTCTTCTTATCTTAGTTTTTTTCGAACAAGTGTATATAAAAAAAAAGTAAGTATATAATTATTTTCAGTTATCTGGTTCCCATAGTACAAGCTTTGCTTAGTTTGCGGCTAGATGGCGTTGTGTGAAATGTCCAACAATACTTATATTTATTTAGCGTGGTGAAAGGATTTAAGAGCCTCATAGGTTCCTAGTGCACTTGACACTGTCTTCAAACTGTCTTCAAACGACGACCTCAGTGGCGCAGCGGGCAAGAGTCCGCCTGCGATGCAAGAGGTTGCGGGTTCGATTCCCGCCTCGGAACTAATTTGTGTACGATCTGCAGAAATTTGTTCCGTTGGTCTGGGTGTGTATGTATAATAAAAAATATCTATGTACCTATATCATGTATTAAATATATCAGTTATCTAGTACCCATAACACAAGCTTTGAGTAGCTTACTTTGGGGCTAGATGATGCTGTGTGGACTGTCCAGCATTATTTATTTATTTATTTATTTATTTAAACTAGCCCGGTTTCCCCACGTTTGTGAGTACACTGGTATAGCGTAAAACATTTTTCGAACAAAAAAATTCATTGGACTGGGTTCGAACCCACGATCTTAGGATCGGAAGGCATGGCTACTAACACTAGATCACCAATGATCTCGTTTTGGACGTGGCTCTGACTACCTTTTTTATATATCCTCAAAGATCTAAGGTCTACTTTGAGCAAGTCTACGAAAACTGGGACTAGGTGCAGTGATCACTGATCATGTTTATATTTTATTTTTTGAATAAAATTTAAAATTTCATATTCAACGTTTATCGATTTCAATGAAGCCTAATTTAGTCCACTTACCGGCCAGTGTCCGATGTCGCAGCGCGTACGACATAACCTGCCAATATTGATAACGACCGTAATCGCTCGAAACGCGACAACTAAATTACCAAACATAATTATACGGTAAAGAGTGTATAATTGGATAATGAGTCTACGTTTTCTCATTTTTATTACTAAGTTTTTTAACTTGTAGCAATTTTGTTGACCTCGAATTATTGCTATCGACTTATAAAAATGTAGTTTTTATCTGTGAAGCTAATTTAATCCCTGATTAATTCTAATTTAATGCTAGCTGTGTGCGGGATAGGCTTAATAAGACTCGCTTAACCTAAATTGATATTTTAAAATAGCTTTTATTATTGCAATTGGATAAAACTTATTATAGTTATACCTACCTAAATTCATGTTTATGGTGCTTATTAAAATGAATTGGTAGGTACCTAATTAGCATAATTGGCTATTTGACTATAGTAACGATAAAATATTTAATATATTAAATACAGTACCTTATAGGTTCACAATACTCATGCAATATGTTTTTTGCATTAAAATAAATTGTAAATATTTTATTTCTAAGTATCTTTCCGAAAACTGTCAAATAGCCAATTAAGGAAATAGGTCAAAAAGACAGAGCTATGTTTAGATTATTTGGATTAGATTGTCTTAGAATTCACATCAGTTTTTAATCTTTGTTTTATTTTTGCTTTTGTTATAAGCAGCTTACCGTACAGCGCGTGTGAAATAATGCATTAATATTATATTATTTCAACTCAACAACTAAGTGGTGACTATTAAGCAAAATTGTATTATGTAAATGAGAAAACTAGTGACTTTTTAACACTAACACTTTGAAATAGTAACGTATAATTAGAAGTCGTTAAAACTGTGTTACATGTAATTATCTACTTGTAATTGAGTGTATTTATTAGCTCTTACGTGTTCTGAAACATAATTTGCTAACAAATTAGTTTTTTTTTATTTAAAAAATGTGTCATTGAGTTGTGTGCATCACTTTCAACTTCCGTGAAAAACACGACAATTAATGTTGTTGTTTCTATAAAAAAAAATATGATCACGACTGTAATCCCCAGGCTCGGTAGATATCTTCCTCAGATCTTTAGTTACTTAGATCTTTGAAGATATCTAAAGGGGTAAGTCAGAGGCAAGTCCAAACATGACATTTGGTACATGCCCACATTTTGCACAGTAGTTAGTATTCCGTACGTGACAGGTTGCAAGCCCATCGCCGCTTATAAGAATACTAACCTATGACACATACCTTCGAATTTTTGGTTCTAGGGTATGTCGGTTTCCTCACGATGTTTTCCTTCACCGTTTAAGAGCACCCGCATTGCACACATAAATTTTTCGAATGGAATAACTCATTGGTGCACGACCAGGTTTGAACCCACGACCTTCGGATCGTAAGGCAGGGGTGCTACCACTACACCACCAGCGCTCTATAGGTACGTTTGTAAAATCACAGATATTTTGTTTCTATGTATGTCGGTTGTACATTTTATTTACTTATCTCATGACCCATTAACTTCATCTTGTTAACAGTTATTGCAAGAAGAATGTAGCAAGTATACGCTAAATTCTCAGTGTGTCTTGAAAACTTTAGCTGTATTTATGAGTCAAGTCTAATATATGTAGAAAGCACGAGCTCAAGTCAATAAGGCCCTAGGGTCTTATTAATTTGCAACAAATAACTTCAAGGACACGTCGTAAAAGCATTTATACGTCATTCAAAAGTTATCGTCTGAGCAGTTATTCTCGGAATCCATTTCCAACTG
The DNA here is from genome assembly GCA_963675405.1 of Cosmorhoe ocellata. Classification (NCBI taxonomy): domain Eukaryota; kingdom Metazoa; phylum Arthropoda; class Insecta; order Lepidoptera; family Geometridae; genus Cosmorhoe; species Cosmorhoe ocellata. The sequence continues at coordinate 4,645,625 of OY776266.1, read as the reverse complement.
TTCCTTGAAAAGTCATATTTACCATAAAAACTACTATTACTATCCAGTTATTACTAATAACGCCGAGTTTTCATTACGCTCTGCTGTTCGAAAATGTACCTTATGCGTTTGTGGTAAGAGTCACGGGGTTGTGTTGGGTGTGTTCTATGATCTAGTAGTACAGAAGACCAGCGCCTAGGGCCGGGCTTATTAGAGTCAGCTAACGATGTAATTGGCGCATGCAGCTGTGCGACATGCAATCTCTTGTTTTGTGCCTTTATAAAAATGCCTAGTTATAGATTTTTACGCGTTTGTAGTAACACATACGTGTAACTTGACATTCAAAGATAAAAAAAAAAACTAATCACATTACTAATCTAGCTAGACTGTGTTTAGTTTTTTTTTTAGGATCATTGAAGATACTCATCTGCAGAGATTTTAAATTTATCATATATAAATCAAAAAGAAAAAAAAACAGTAAATTCGTAATTAAAATATAAGTAACCATAAGATCGACATCAAATTACTGGCTAGAAAAATATTTTATCAAAAAACTTACCCCATTTGTTCAATGTGTAGAACAGCTATACATTTTGCAAATAGTCTACATTAAGCCTTGCACTGCAACATTAACAAGACAATTGCATTACACAAGCGAGCTAAACGACTGTCATTGTGAAACAATCGCCTCTCGAGCTTGAGGGTTTGCGCGTGATCAAGAAATACTCAAGAGTTCGACACAAGTTTTCAACTAATTTTTGGGCAGCCAAAGACGGATAATTTAGTTTAAGATCGTGAGGATTCTCCAGAAATATGTGTAGTGGACATCCCATAGATACATCAAATTGTTGAGACACGATATAAAATGTCAAAAAGTTCAAAATGGCGGCTGTAAAAAAGATATTAATAAATAATAATAAATAATGCTGGACAATCCACACAGCATCATCTAGCCCCAAAGTAAGCTACTCAAAGCTTGTGTTGTGGGTACTAGATAACTGATATATTTAATACATTATACTTATACATAGATAGATATTTTTTTATTATACATAGAAAACACCCAGACCAACGGAACAAATTTCTGCAGATCATACACAAATTTGTTCCGCAGCGGGAATCGAACCCGCAACCTCTTGCGTCGCAGGCGGACTCTCGCCCGCCGCGCCACTGAGGTCGTCGAATATTTGCAATGACTTTCCGATTTTGAAACCCAGAGATCGATCTTCATCCGTTTTTTCGATGCTTTTTCTCTAATTTTCAGTTCCAGTCTCAATATGACGTTTTCCTTCCGTCAATCTTTAAATTTTCAAATTTGCTTCCAGTCTCGAATTATAAAAATCTAGATGTTTAAAAATAAAAATGTAAGTTTTTATATGCCTACAAGTAAAAATAAAGAGTACCTAATACTACATTTCCCCATTTCAAAATCGGAAAGTCATTTCAAATAGCTTTTTTACAGTCGCCATTTTGAATTTTTTGACATTTTATATTGTTTATGTCACACTTGTGATCCGCACGAATCCATTGCCACTTCATCTACTTATCATAAGTTTCACTTCAGTAGTTGTGATTGTGTCCGCAAAAGATGTGCGTGAGTTGTTACAGTGTTGCTACATTGGCGCTTTTATACTGTATGAAAAGTTACGAGCTTATTAGAAGCGATATAGTTGTATACCGTAACAAAGAGGGAACTTTTTCAATCAATAAAAGTTTTATTGGTCCCCCCGTTGCCAAAAAGGAGACAAATAGAACTTTTTAGTCCCATCTGTCCCCTCAGTGAAACTAAGTACGGGTGTATTAGATAAGAAAAAGTTAGTTTTTAAACGTTACTTTCATAAATTTAGTACTTACTGTAATCAGGTAGGTACTTCAGAGTAACGAGAAGCATAGTAGGTACAAAACGTAATCAATTAGCATTTTAAATTAATTGACGAATATTTCAATGTTTATTTTGACTATGACGTAATAAAGCAATAACTATGAGAAATGGTTCAATACCTACATAAACCGTGTAAATCCGTAGTACTTTTAATAAATTATACTCTTTCAAAATTATGGGTAATCATATTTTCCATTCATTAAAATAGCTAACTTAAGTTAGTGGGAAAAACTTTTGCCATTTTAAAATTCTACATAATTTTAATGGTAATAAGTTTTGTCCTTTTAAATTATAAACTCGTTATTTAAGTCACCTCACGTCTAGTTGATGTACTTTATTAGGTAGCTCGGTCGGTCATAAAATACTCGTAAATAGTGAATTTTATTCGGAGTAGTGAAAAACTATAGTGCACACAGTTTACACTCATATAAAACGTAAGCAAATAAAAGTTACATTTAATCCCTTTTTAGCAACGGGACAAACAGAACTTTTTAGTCCCATCTGTCCCCCTAAGGGAATAGAGCAGGGGGACAGATGGGAATAATCTAGCAAACTTCAAGATTTTTTTTAACTTACAGCATATTTTCATTAACTGAGTGTCCCTACTCTACTTACGAGTATGTATTGTCGAAGAAAATCTTATAACATTCAAATTTTAAATTTGAATTATTCAAATTCAATAGTCATAAGGATTATATTGAATCGTTTTACATACTAGGTAATCTATGTAAAATAAAAAGTTACGAGTTAAGTTTACTTCTCAGAATACAGAAAGAGCAGAAACCGTGAACGCGCCTAATACTGAAGCGTCAAATACTACTCATAAAATGAGTAGTTTGAAGCGCAGCCGATCAGTCACTCTGTGGACGTCGTATCGCGTGACGTGACTTACCGGTGTGCAATTTAAACAAATTATGCCGTCTTGAGTCGTTCCTACCTGTAAAAATACAGCGGGGCTACAAAAAAAACAGGATGGGATCACATTTCACGTGTAAGTATCGCATTTAGATGTCGTTTTATTTAATTACTGAATAAATTGTTTTGTTTGTAATTGTCATAGAGATTGATGCGTCCATCTTGTTAGTGTTGCCAATGTAAGAGTTTTGATTTTCCCTGCTTTTTATTACGTAGGTAGGTACTGAGGGATTTTATTTTGAGTGATATTAAATTATTGAATACGTCTTTAAAAAACATTTTTACATTTTGATTTCGCTGAATAAAGTTATTTTGAGTTTGAGTTTAAGTTTCGTGTTTTATTTATAAAACTTTTATTTCTTGAGATTATTAGTTACATAGATATAAAATATGAATACATTTATAAGAAAGGACAATGTCGATTTATTATCTTACCTTCAATACTCTCAACGCTTACCCAAAAAAACGAGTAAGCGATATCTAGCTAGCAACATTACGCGGGTGGGAAGTGAGGTGGGTGCGGGACGCTTGTTTGGTTTTTGGACACAGCGTGCGGTTTGCGATTACAGTCGAACGCGGCTTCTGGTTCTTTCTGTATTCTGAGGTTTACTTACGCTACATGATAATTTGGTTTCTCTCGTGCATGACTACAAACTGCTACGGCGTAGCACTTTGACACAACGCAGTTTGCTTACAGTTCATACTGCTGCTGTAGTTTGATCATTATATCTCTGATGTTCTTAAGTTAGTTGATGAAGCCGGTATCTTTGATATGCGAATTTGTATAATAATATGCTAATTTTATTAAATTAAAGCGCCTACCTTTTTTGACGCTACACCTAGCAGTCGGTTAATTTGGGTGAAATTAAAGTATGATGGAACATTATTTGACGCTGTCACATTATCTTAAATGGGGCTACCTATACTTATTATATAAGTAGTAGGAGGAAAGTGTGTGGTTTGAACCCACGACCTTCGGATCGCGAGGCTGGGGTGCTACCACTACACCACCAGTGCTCGCTTACATAGGTACTCTATATTAATTGCTTTATCAAAACGCCAAAGTACAGTCGCAGAGTGAAAAGATTGACCAGTTTTCAAATAAATTCGTTTACACGTTGCAAGCACATCTTACCTTTTTTAACTGCGTACTAGACGAGAGTGCTGTACTGAAAATCATGTTTAACTGTTTGACAACAAAGTTTAAATTCACTTATACAAATGTTCATAGCAGATAGTTGTCAAATGGTTATCAAATTAATACCTACTGAGCAAGTAACACATCTTACGGTGGTCAACCTTTTCATTCCGCGACTGTACCTACCTTTAAAAGCTTATTCTCGATCGGAACACGATCCAAACTCGATACTAGACAGTTGTAAAATCGAAAGTGGGAGCCGCCTCGTCTCGCGCCGGCTAATCGCAATTTAATAGGTGCGGCGACTTCAAAGGCCCTCCACGCCACCGTGTCTGAACAATGTGTCGGTGAATGGGCGCGGGGTAATTACTAGGATAAAGATTCCCAGGTCAAGAATGGGTTAAAAATTAGGATGAATTTGAGAAAACTAAACTAGGGCCTTACCATAAGTTCAAGAATCAAGAATGTTGTTAGAAAGCCTACTATAATATTATAAACGCGAAAGTTTGCAAGAATCTATGGATGTAAGGATGTATGGATGGATGTACCTATGTTACTCTTTCACGCTGAAACGGCTGAACGGATCTGGATGAAATTTTGTACAGATATAAATTATAATCTGGAAAAGCACATAGGCTTTTTTATACCGGAAAAATGTACGGTTCCCGCGGGATAGATTTGTTTTTGTTTTTCATGGTACCACGCGGGCGAAGCCGCGGGCGGAAGCTAGTTTGCTAAATAAGTGTTACTAGGTTCTTAAATTTAATATTGCACTTAAAAATTATACATAGGAGGCATGCTCTTCAGGATATATCAAAGTACCTAGTATAACTTTGGTATAATAATAATTATTAAATCTATTTTTCCCGACGTTTCGACAGGTTTACACACTATCGTGGTCACGGGATGTCGAAACGTCGGGAAAAATAGGTAAATAAAACGCGATAAATACCCGTTTAATACTAATAATGATATCAAAGTTATACTAAGTATACTTTGATATATCCTGAAGAGCATGCCACCTATGTATAACTTTTTGCATTGTTTTTTTACAATAGAAGAAGAGCTCTTTCTTTTCTTATACCTAGTAAGATGCACAGTAAACCAGATTAAAAAAAATACTATTTAACCCTTCAACCTTCGCATATCAAACGCGCCATTGAAAGGCAGACCGGTACCGGTTTGCATCAAAACAAAAGATTTATATACTAAACCTAGTAATAAATTAAAAAAAAACCTTACATACCTACCATAATAATCTCTCTTTAAGTGAATTAGTTCAACTTCTGATTTCAAATTGAAATCTGACGATTCGATTTTTAAATAGTTATACTTTCAAATCGGCTCTAACACCCGCTGTTCTGTTCTCATAACCAGCCAGTAGTACGAATACGTGACCGCGGCCGCCTTTGATATTCATCCTTATTTCACGTTTTTTTTTCTTTAATTCATTTTTGTTATTGGTTACAATATTATCTGGCGGCTACCGGGCGCAAAGGGGTTATAATTCAGTTTTATTTATGCAAAATAAAAGTGATACCACGTTCATAAGATTTATTGAAGGACGGGGTGGTCGGTAAAAAATAAAGTGGTCAATGGTTTTTATTACACTTTCTTGAACATTTACACTCATTTGAATGTATGATTTGTGAAGCTTCTGTTAGAAAGTTTGGTGATTCGAAATGTTTAAAAATTCTACTTTAGGTGCTAAGAATTTGTAGCAAGACATTAACGTGTTACCAGCTAAACTATGTCAAAGTAATTTATTTTTGGATGTAGATACTCCTTAGACTTTAGTAGAACTAGTAGGTAAGATGACAATAGGGCGTTAGGTCGCACTTGGTATCAAGAAATAGGCTGCTGAAAACATTGCAAATCGTAAAAACATTCGATTATGTTATTTTTGTAATTACTAGTGACACGGAAAGAAGAAGAAGCTATTGTTCAACTCTGACGCAGTTCTACGACCATTCGAAGGGTTAAAATCTTTATGACTATTTTTGATATCACTAAAATGCAGGAAAGACCTAGCAACTATGTCTTTGATAGTATAACGTGCTTTCCAAAGCTTGTGATCACTCGTGTAAATCCAATCTATCAACATTATGATCACAAATGAAAAAATTAGTTCTAGGGTATGCCAGTTTCCTCACGATGTTTTCCTTCAATGTTTTTTTTTCAATTAACGGAATTAATAGGTAACTACTGTGCAAAATATGGGCATGTGCCAAATATCATGTTTGGACGTGCGTCTGTCTACCCTCTTTATGTATCCTCAAAGATCTAACTAGAGATCTGAGATCTACCGAGCCTGGCGATTGCAGTCGTGATCCAGTATGTTTTTTTAGGTTTTTTATATATCTACGAATCATTCGGAATTTCCCTAAGTTGGTGACGTCACACCCAACGTTAAATCTTCCGTCTCTCTCGAATCTGCCGAGATGTTTCGGGTGTTTCCGTCGGACCCGTTGAATGGAATACCTGCAGTTGTTTTATTCGCCACCGAATCGAATTAGTAACGTGTGAGAATTCGTCCCGCCCGAATTTATAAAAAACAATCGACTCAGATAGTGTTGCAGCTAAATATCGAGTTTAGGCGATAATTATGATCAGATTATAATCGATTTGAAGATGTTTTTATCCGATTAGTTTTTTTGGGTTTCAATAATCCTATCTTTATTACTTAACATTAGTGAAAATGCGAAAGATGTGTTATTTGTCATAATGCAGATATTTTTGAATATAAAATACAACCTAGCACACATGGCTAGGTTTTATTTAGAAATACTTCCAGTGGAATTAAAAGAGGGTTATAATTAAAAACTGCATAACCTCAGATGGAACCGCCAGGCGTAGCTAGTTATGATTTAGGTATTTATAAAACGCAAAATGAATGTTAGATGCAATCATCTTCCTGCCAAATGTAGGGCTATTATATACTATATACATTAGCTAAGTAAAGCCTCAGTATAAATCCACCAACCGAATAATTAGTTTAATAATCAACCATATTACCAAAAAGCGCAAGCGAGACAGCCTATTAGAGGGGGAGGCAAGACCGCGGTGGTCTCAAAGCGTCGGCCGACGCCAAAGGCGGCGGCTCCGTGCTAATTGGAGAGAGCGGCGAGATCAAAAGGAAGTACAACGTTTATATTAGGCAGGTACCGCCGCAGATGAAATAATACTGACTTATAGTTTCTCCTCTTAAGCCTGTACCAATCTGCGATGTGCAAACGATATTGAAACTTAAAGCTAGCACTCAAAAGCTCATAATCTGTTTGTTGAAACGCACCGATGGTATGTAAATTTTTTTTGGTTGGTGGTATACTTTAGCCATTTTCGATCTAAAGGTAGTGCAATAAAGTTTATATTAGATTAAAATTTGATTTAGAGTGACATGGACCTGGGCGGTACACTCCTGCGCAATTGATTAATTTCAAGATCGCGCGGCACAGTTAGTACGGCTTTGTTGGTCACCGAGGTGTTGTAGCGGGTTCGAATTCGTTAGGTAATGTTTTGGCTTGTCGTTTGTAAAAACTTTTTGAATAATCCTATAAGATTTTCTTAATCGTCTTGAATTAAAGTTAAATATGAAGCATCACTGATGCTATGTCACGATTTTATGTTTTTATGAATGACGAGTGGAATTCTCCGTCTCTCCTTTTCTTACTAAAATGTAACTTAATGTATCTATCTCTTTATTTCTTGCATTGCGTCTTTCTACGAATTTGTAGTTATTCTCAGATTGTTGACACTATTATTTTTAGGCTTATGGCTAATATATTGAACTGGTAGCCATTCGTTTCTTCCATTTATTATATTGTCACTATTTTTTTTAACTAGTGTGCTAAAATGCTCATCAGGCCTCCTTTCGTACTCTTCAATTAGTAATGTAGGTTACCATTCAAATTATTAGAGGGCCTTTATTAAAACGTAAGTATCACATAAATAGATGATCTGATAATTGAATTATACCTAATTAAAAACTTTATCCTCATTTTAAGTTTATGCTGGTGCTTTTTAAACAACACGGTTTTTAAGAACTTTTTTTTTTGTCATAATTACTTTTTTACGATTTTTTCCGGTTCATTATTGCCCATTTCCCTTTACAACACGCTCGAAATAGAATCCCTTAAACACGATTAGCTCCAATAAACCTTCAAGAGACCGAAATCGCTCAAAGCGCTCAATAGCGACGCGTGTAACTTTGTTCTAAACAACAAAGACATACCGTCGTCGACCCAATACTCATTTAGTAATTCCCCCGTGAAGTGTTGACACTAAGGCCAATTCGATCTGGCTTCTCTCATCTCAGAAACCACAATCACCAACCCCTTCTCACCCCTTATCAACACGATAGTAAGGTTTAATATCGCGTGGTTGGAGCTCGGTGTCAACTGGTCGGGTTTCCTTTCGGAACTTTTGATAACTCGGATTTGGGAGATGATTGGATTACAGTGTCAATTGCATGTAAATCATTGGAGCAGGTCGTTCAACTGTGAGCTTGAATGATGTTTTGTTGAGGTGTGAGAGCTCTTTCAGTCTCAGTGGTAATCAATTCAATACGCAAGATGGCCGACATCAAGATAAAAGTCCTAAAAAAACCTTTGTGATTGCAAATCGCGTAACACTGCAACAATTCAGAAATATTCTATGATTCAATACAGTATAAAGTAACGTAAAAATCACGGGTAAAGAATCCACTATTCTACTAAGTATTATTATTAGACACCAAGCGTCCTCTCCTCTCTCCGTCCTCACTCGTCACACGTCAGTCGTTCCCGGGCTTTTTCCCGTATACGTCATTCTGACATTGACAGGTGTATAACTTTAACAGATAACTAATCACTGTGCACGTGAGACAGATAATAATATCTACTAAGTAGACAGATACCAAAGACTAAGTTGATAACACATAGATATAAACACTACAACGCGCTAACAGAACAGAACAGACGCGCTAATATCAAAATTCTGTGACTTTTCCCCGTTTGTTGCACACAATTTGATTAATAGAATATTCGAGGATATTCCGAACGTGTTTCTTGCAAGTAGGTACTAAACAGCTTCTTAAAGTAACTACTAATGGATCTGTCGGAGATTGAGCCATTTGGAGCCCGGGGATCGATGCTATAGACACGTTTTGTTCTTTTCTGTTGGTCGTGTTTTGACGCCGACCCACTCATTATGAATTAGACCCGCTTTTGGTGTGCAGCGGCTAAATAGACCAAGTCATAATGTCTTAAACTAGCCATGGGCTTTAAGGTACTATCCTCTACATTACGTCGTTTTTTTTTTATTTGTAAACCCAAATATGGGCATGTGTCAAAATTACTCCTCTAGAATACTCTCTTTAGTACTTCTTTCTAGTAAGTTCTTAGATCCTTATCAAGAGTTTCATGTTTGGACGTGCCATTGATATTTATTCTCAGAGATCTAAGTAACTAGAGATTTGAAGAGATATCTACCGAGCCTGGGGATAATAGTCATGATCATGTTTATTGGTAAGTACTTAATAAAGTTAGTAAATCCCTATGAAGAGTTTTTAATGTCACAGAGTCATAATCAAAATGGTCAAGTAAATTTTTAGTGTTCACGTGAGATAGGTATTACAAGAAAGTAAATTAAACAAAAAGTAGAGGTAGAGAACTCATGAGGTAGGTACCTACCTAAATACCTAACTGGGTACTTAGTAATGAGTTTTCTAAGTGAATAATCTGAACAATTTAAAGTGAACAGTAGCATTTAACGAGTGAATGATCAATCTGAACGAATGAAACGAACCAATCAATTAACATTTCGCCACGCGCTAATCTAAATCTATGTTATCTATGAACTGGGCATTACTTTTAATTTAGTAAGTATTTAATATCTACCATAGATAAATTATCTAAAATTGTTTTGCGAATTTTTACGATGTTTTTTTAATTGTACGTGTTAAGATTACAGGATGTATATTGATTAATAAAGCAATTTCACGCGATGTGTGTAATTCAATTACTATAAATGTAAGATGGTAGATAAGATAATTAATTAATTGATTATACACCTTCCTTATTAATACTCAATCATAATATCAAACACTAGCTACCGCCCGCGGCTTCACCCGTGAGGTATCTACCTTCATACAAACAAATAAACTTTACTTTTTTATTAGAGAAAATCATTAAAATCAAAAATCAAAATCTACCTATACATTTTATACCGTATATATTTTACACGACCCTACTTAAAAAAAAGGTAGGAAGAAGAAGAAGTCAATTTAAAGTTATTATTAAAAGTAAGTGTGTAATGAATTAATGATAAATATATATTAATTAATAGGTCACTACGTTAGGTAACTTTTACTCCTGCTTCAGTCAGTCAGTATCGTTAGAGTTTTATATATTTAGCTTAAAGATTTCACTCCTATCGTATGTTCTAGTAGGTAATATTCAATTATTGATTCTACATATTAACATATAAGTAACATATAAGTTATAATAAAACCCACACATCATCTTCACTACATATAAAACAAAGTCCTCCTCTGCGTCTGTTAGTCTGTTAGTCTGTCTTTTCGCGATAAACTCAAAAATTACTGCACCAATTATCATCCTGTTTTCAAAAATAGGTAGAGTGGTTCTTGAGGAAGGTTTTATTATATAATTTGTCAAGTTTTTTGTATAAATTGGCTAAAATATAATGATACTAAGGCAAAGCCGTGGGCATCAGCTAGTTCCTTATAAAAATAATATATAAACCTATTCTGACAACATCGAAATATTATTTATTTTCATTTTCGAGTACGCCGTAATCCTATCAATCAAAACTGCACTTTTACCCACGTAACTAAGGTCGATAATTCTTTGTAAAACAACATGTACACAGTAGAGGTAATTCAGTCTCACAAATCACAATAAACTGTCGATTTGCTTGATATAAAACCGGCGCTGGCCGTAAATAGGCCATTGTTGTTCTAATCCTGTCAACTAATCGAGCCGGAGTTGCCAACTTATAGGCCTGTGTTTACAAAGGCTTTTGAGCAAAGCTTCTAATGCTTCGTCCACACTAATAGGTTTTTTTTCCGTGTAGACGTAATATTTATGCATTTTGACGTAAAGGTGAAAAACAACTTTTTCGCAAAAAAGACAACCACAGAAGTGAACTATAATAATTAAAAAAAAAAAAAAAAAAAAAATGATCACGACTGTAATCCCCGGGCTCGGTAGCTCCTCAGATCTTTAGTTACTTAGATCTTTGAGGATATCTAAAGGGGGTAGTCAGAGGCAAGTCCAAACATGACATTTGGTACATGCCCACATTTTGCACAGTAGTTAGTATTCCGTACGTGACAGGTTGCAAGCCCATCGCCGCATATAAGAATACTAACCTATGACACATACCTTCGAATTTTTGGTTCTAGGGTATGTCGGTTTCCTCACGATGTTTTTCTTCACCGTTTAAGAGCACTGGCATTGCGCACATAAATTTTTCGAATGGAAAAACTCATTGGTGCACGACCAGGTTTGAACCCACGACCTACGGATCGTGAGGCATGGGTGCTACCACTACACCACCAGCGCTCTCGTTAATTTAATCGTAAGTAAATAGTAAACAAAAAAAAAGCTCCTCATTGCTGGTACCTATCTTCTTAACGTGTCTTTCTATTTCAAACAAGTGCGGTGAAAGGCTTGAAAGTGCGCCTCAGAAATATCTTTCGTGCATTATTCAACCCGCGTTTACTTAACTAACCAAGTTTGTTATCTAAACGTTAGCAGCAAAACGTTAGACGGCCTCTGTGGCGCAGCGGGCGAAGGTCCGCCTGAGACGCAGAAGGTTGCGGGTTCGATTCCCGCCGTGGGACAAATGTTTGCATTATTTGCAGATATTTGTCTCAGGTCTGGGTGTTTTATAAGTATAATATGTATGTATTTACAAAAAAAAAGTATTTCTATGTAGTTTATCAGTCATGTGGTTCCCATAATACAAGCTCTGCTTAGTTTGGGGCAAGATGATGCTGTGTGATTGTGTCCAGCATTATTTATTTATTTATTTATTTAAAAGGTCCACCTAAATATCATTTTTTTTGACACTTTTAGTTTACCTAGGTACTAAATACAAGTTTGATACTTTATATTTTCTAACGCGATCTGAACACATAACTATTAGTATTAAACGGCCTTTATCGCGTTTTATTTACCTATTTTTCCCGACGTTTCGACAGGTTTACACACTGTCGCACGCATGTCGTCACGGGATAACTGGCAAAATAGTCACAACTTGATACTAGGTGTAAACAAAAAAACAGGTACTTATTCTACATGTTGTATGTGCAATATGTACCTGATTTTTACCTAAATGTAAACGCAGGGTTAGAGGTTTCTTCCGTTTAAACCAAAAGCGAACCCGCGCACAGTAGCTATAGCCAGTTTAATTAAACGTTAGTACTTCGCTATTAATAGTGGATTGGAAAAGTTAGTGCCAAACGAGTGGAGCTATGATGGCTATCAACTGTTACTCTAAAATTAACTTCTTGTAGCTGACTGAGTGCAAAACAACTTTAACTAAGTAGCTTGTTTTTTACATGGGAGCCTTACCATAAGCCCTTGCAAACCATGTTATTGAAACGTCAAAGTTTCAAGCTTGAAATAACACTACTTCAATACAATTTTTATAGGTCATGGCAAAGATTTAAATCTTTGGGTCATGGTACAAAATATCAATGTTACATTACTTAGATATTGCCCAAAGAGCTTATGGTAAGTCACTGGACGATTTTTCCATCCGAAAAAATTATGTTTACACTTAGGAAGGCGTAAGGCGTTTCTTGTGATCTGCCTTGTCTATGGCAGTAAATGAAAAGAGAGTCTTATTAGGCTACCAATAGTTATTTCCCGTGATATTTCCTACCACTCCAGTCCACCCCACGGCCTCCATGTGCGAGGTATTAAGGTTAATAGCACACAATTAGTTCCGTCGACCACCGGCGGACAAAACATGCCGTGCTCCGGACCGGTTCAGGGTGTCTACTCTGTAAAACAATCAACGATATATTGGCACAATAATCTTGCAAAGCCTACTCTAACTTACATCGTTTTGACCCTTTTACTAAAAGTACAAATAAATCGTTCAAATGATAGCATTTGAACGATTTATTTGTACTTTTTTATGGTTATCCTACTAATATTATAAACGCGAAAGTTTGTATGTATGGATGTATGTTTGTTATTCTTTCACGCTGAAACGGCTGAACGAATCTACTTAAATTAAATCTGGCAAAGAGATATTTATCTATAGTCTGGAATAGCATAGTTACCTATAGGTTACTTTTTATCCCGGAAAATGTACAGTTATCGTGGGATAGATTTGTTTTTGTTTTTCAAGGTACCACGCGGGCGAAGCCGTGGGCGGAAGAAAAGGACAGAAAGATGATGAACCAATAACGGTCATTTTAAAGCAGGACCAAATCATCCAACGAACGAATGAAGTGTTACTTCTCTCTTCTTCTTCTTCTTAATTATGTTAAGTATCTATCTCTACAATTTTGCCAGTGTTAAGTGTATTTAAATTTATTTAGGTGTTGCAAACGTCACATAGTCAAGTTGTTAAGTCTATTTAAACAAAAGATGGCTGTTTCGTTCAAAAAGCTGTGAAACACAAATGTTGCCAAATGAATAAATGAAACAGTAAATTCAAGTAATAGTCCGTCAAATATTTAAATTGTCTCCTTCCTCGTCTCAAATTGAATGCGGTTGCATTATGAAACTAAACGCAATCGCCCTGCCACAGATTAGGGAATATCTACTGCGGTTGAGCCGTTCTCATGGTGTCATTGGAATTGTGGAACAGCTGGGTTAGTGTCGTCATCGGAAGTAACTTCTCTAGGTTATATATTTAGTACCTGGGTGACCGAGCTTTGCTCCGGTTTTTTTTTGGTAAATGACGTTTTCTAAGAATGAAACCTAGCTGGATCGATTTAGCGCCCCCGAAACCCCCTGTATACTAAATTTCATGAAAATCGTTGGAGCCGTTTCCGAGATTCAGATTATATACTCGTATATACCTCGTATATACAAGAATTGCTCGTTTAAAGGTATACGATTTATGGTGGCAATTGCTTTGATATTGGCAACACCAAGGACATCTGCCCTTCATTAAGTCAAAATATACGGCACAGTTCAATAAAATTGAATAAACATATCAAATTCAAAAAAAAGGCCTTCCATCTTGTGCAGCATTGCACGCGCATTTGAACGTCCCGGTGTTGAAGAAAGTAGTTTTGTAGCACTTAAACATAAAGTAAAAATAGATTTTTATAAAATAAATACTTATTTTACTTAGTTTTAAGCAACTTTTATAAATTATTATCATTGATTTCAGGATACTTCTTTACGTGTTTTTGGGGTAAGGATAAACATTTTTATTTTTTGCTTTTTCTTTTGAAGGTACACTTAACAGCGCTAACTTCTGTGTAATATACGGACTACATCGTTGTTCTAAGTAAGTATTCACTCGCTTTAGGTACTATAAAACCTAGGTTTTAACCATACGAAAATTCATTGTTCAATTGTGGAGTCAGTAATGGTTTTACCATCATGCGTGTATTCCTATCATGATTATCTTATTTTCACTAGTTGCTTAGAGTAATCTAACGGTTATATTTTTGAGCTGTGGTCTCATGGCCTATTTACTACGCAACACTTGGTCGCGGTAAGGGAGAGTGCTAGGACGAAAAGCCTTCCAGATTTAGCGTGGTTTTGCAACCGCTTTCCAAATAATATTAGGACTTTGGAACAGTTTGTCTGCTGATACGTTGGCAAGTTTATAATACTACTAAACGTGAAAGTTTGTAGGTATGTATGGATGTTTGTTACTCTTTCACGCTGAAATGGCTGTGCGGATCTGGATGAATTTGGCACAGAGATGGATTATAGTCTGGAATAGCACATAGGCTTTGTATCCCGGACAAAAGTACGTACGGTTACCGTGAGATAGATTTGTTTTGATTTTTCAAGGTGCCACGCGAGCGAAGTCGTGGGCGGAAGCTAGTGGGTGTTGGTACTATCATAATTTTATACGTAGTATCTAGAATAAATCTTCATATTAAGAACCTATGAGTGAGTAATGAGATGACGAGTGACAGAGGGAAATGGAAGAGGATCACATGTTGTGCCGACCCCACATAACGTGGGATAAGGGCAGGAAGATGATGATGATGATTAAGAACCTATGTTTATATTGAGTAAGCACACTGACATTTTATAAGCTGTGACAGTATTGTGACCTTATTTTTTAGCGCAGTTTAAAAATCGAATTGTGGCCATCCATAGTGCATTATGGTATCTTATTTGTAGCTTTTATTAACATCATTAATACAGTTCAAAACTAGCACTGTTTTTACATGACATATTTATTAATATGAATTTGTATGGTTTTTTTACAGTACCTACTTATTTGAGTACATACTTACACTGTATTATTATATAAAAAAATGTTTTTATTAAATAATATCAGTCACAGTCCGCCATTATTGTTCCTATTTCAAACAAACCAATCACAAGCGAGCGGTTCATAGCCAATACTTCACCTCACCTTTGTAAACATAATTCAATTAAGTGTTGTACATACGATGTTTTGTTACCTTATCGATAAAAGCGTGGTGAATCGCTGTTAATAGATTGCCTTATCAGCTAGTGCGGGGAAAAATCGATAATCGCATTGCAACCGCGGCGAATGAGCTTGGTGATGTTAATTAGACATAGAAATGAAAATGGAAAATTAATATTCATTTTGTCGATTATAAAATGTTTGTTTTATGGATATTCCTAAGTATTAGCCATAATAATGTTTGTAAAATATTGTATAGTTTCATTAAATTGCTATGTTTTTAACTTTAAACAAGTAAATAGGGTACATTTTGCTGATGTTGACTTGTGTTAGTGAATAGGGGTAAAGAGTTTAAAAAGAAGGAAAGAAAATTGTTATTTTGCATCTTTGTTATGTATTGTTGGTATCAAAATGAAAAGATCTGCTACGATAATTATTACCCAAATGACTCTTAATAATCATTATTTATTTCGAGTATTGATAAAATAATTATCTTCACACACGAATTAATTATGAAAATTATGTAATGAATGTTTTTCAATAAAATTGCGGTATTCGTGACTGAGATATTAAATAATTTAAATCGAAGTTATAACAAATAAAATACCCGACGATTGTAGTAATGTGTGAAGTGCAATTACATTATTGTTTGACTGAAATCGAAAAGAGAATGTGCGATAATAGGTGTGGTTATCCCACAATCGTCTTTTGTTCGATTTTTAACCATCGACGGTTAAATAATTTTGAAAAAAGAATTTCAATATTCTTCCACGATGAATGCTTTTTTATGGGCAAGGAAAATTTTATATTATGCCAGTATTGTGAATGACGTACTAATAATGAAAGTCGTGACGCTGGCATAAAAACTTTTTGGTGAAGATTATTTTAATAAATTGACAATGTCCTTACGGCCCACGGGTCAAAGATTACCCATTCAATGATATTTTTTATGATGGTAATTTATTTCGGAATTATTTTTGAACTTAAATGTTAGTATTTATCCTTTGATCTGAAAAGAAAGACTGAAATCTCTTTTCAGTTATTCTACAAAGTCTACCAACCTAGTACAAAACACAAATATGACGTTAAATTGAGTGGTTCTCGTTTCAACCTACAATTTATCTACCTACTTATTTTATTTATTCAACTCAATTAAAAATCTTAATGTCGTTTCAACCCAATCCGAAAATTTGCTTCACAATGTAATTAATACGTACCTAGAACATTTTTTTTCTATTTTTTTTTTAATTTATTTTAACTTTTATTATATGGTACCTAAAGTTTTTCGCGAGAAAGTTTAAAATACTTTTAAAAACAAAAAAACCTCTTATGATTCATGATAATCGAAGCACACTTTGTCGACACTCACCTCCATTATACTTTATTATCCCACAAATTATTGCGCTTCTATTCAACCTCCTGTGGGGTCCCAAGGTGTCAGCCCCGACACGTTTATATTACCCTCTTTTATAAAAAAAAAAGAAAAAAAGGCGGCAAAAAGCCGCTATTAGGCGCTCGATACACATTTTCACAAATAATGTGAATTTCAAAGCAATATTGCTGACTAATTGATTGTAAAGAGGCTTTATTAGATTGGATACCAATGGGGTGCAATGGATACGGGATTTGGTTTTATTATTAAAATGAATTGGATTTTGCGGTTGGCAGAACTGTAATTATTTTGATCAATATTGCCGACAATGGGTTAGATTTTTAATTTTTACAGATAATCGATTAAAAAATATCGAATAGATACAAACATTGTACTTATTGTAATTACCTAGAAATTTAATAATCATAATGAACTTTGTCAGGATCGTAGCAAATGGAGATCCGTGGTCTCTGTCGGGAAACAGGCGTGATTTTATGTATGTATGTATGAACTTTGTTCCTTATATAATCTATCTATCTGATTAACCTATTACTTATGTACCTTTAAACGAGCAATTATAATCTGAATCTCCGAAACGGCTCAGGCTTATAAAAAACGTCGTTTACGTAGTATTTAGGTAAATAAATGGCCTTTAAACAATTTATACTTAGGTTAGACAATGACGTTGTTTTTATGTATTTATTTTAAAAAACTTCTCAATAAATTGTTTAATTACTGTTTTGGGTTATATTGCCTTAATCTTATTGCATCTTTAAACTGCAAAACAAAAAACAAAGTGATCAGATCATAATAGTGCAATTCAAACCAAACTAATAAAACCATCATTTGCAATCAAAAATATCTCAGTCCCGACACATTAATACTAATAACCTTCCAACAAAAAACTCTTGCGTCTCTGTCTTCTCAAAACGTGGGATAGAGACAGGTGCATTTAGTTAATTTAATTATACGGATGCAGGCCCATCTGTGGTAGATCTTAGATTAACGGGTGTCAGATGAATATTCATTCGACAGAAGAAGGTGCGACTATTTTATTATCTAAATACATAAAACTTTTACGTTGCTGTCTGATTGACATTATCAATGCACAATTACCATGTTCATGTTCTGGCATGTTCTGGCATGGGCATGTTCTTTTTTAGGTTTAGAGTTTTTCTGATTAAAGGGTTCTTAAAATACTACCTCAGCGTGCAAGAGGTTAAATGTTGAATTATGAAGGTTAATTTTTACTATTAACAATTAAAATATTTTGCCCAGTTATATTATAAATAAATAATAATAAAATAAATAATGCTGGACACTATCACACAGCATCATCTAGCCCCAAACTAAGCAGAGCTTGTATTATGGGAACCACATGACTGATAAACTACATAGATATACTTTTTTTTTGTAAATACATACATATTATACATAGAAAACACCCAGACCTGAGACAAATATCTGCAATATTTATTTTATATTTTATTTTATCATTATATTGCCACTAATATTATAAAAACGAAAGAAAAAAATGTGTTTGTTGAATTGAATAGGCTCCGAAAGTACCTACCTACTGGACCGATTTGAAAAATGCTTTCACCAATGTGTAGAATGGACTTTCAGAATGAACATAATATTAGGCTATATTTGATGCAGGTATCTCGCGGGCGTAGCCGCGGGCGGAAGCTAGTTAAGTATAAAATGATTCAGTATTTTGAAATTTAGAAAAGGTACGAGTATTAAAATAAACAATAACTCAAATATTTAACTAATTAGACATCTTTACCATTCTCGTACCCTATTCCGTCGCACGCGGCTAATATTAAAGGACGGCAATTCAGTAATAACCCCAAATTTGGACACCCAACGCCGAATTATAGGCGATATTTTTGTAAATAAACCCCTGGCCTTGTAAAAAGCCTGTTATTTCGATGCAATGCTCAAACGCCTCAGGTTTATGCTGTAGGCAGTGGAACCTCGTTTTATTTCAGGTTGCAAGTGTTGTACATTCCTGTAATTGTTAGCACTTATGGAGAAAACTATAGGTAACTAATGCTGGAAGGAAAATTTGTGATTTGTCTGTATATTTACTTACACTGTATAATTTGAAAGATTTGTCTGTGTTTTGACGCGTTCTGTGATATTGGGGTGTGTCGATGACAATGATATAAAACGTATGTAACACAAAACATGAAAAAAATAATAATTTACTTAGTAGATTTCGGCCATTTTGAAATAATCATACTTAGTTAAGTATTATTCGGCGATGGGCTTGTAACCTGTCACGTACGGAATACTACTTAAATAGGTAGGTAGGTACTGTGCAAAATGTGGGCATGTGCCAAATATGTAATTATCATGTTTTGACGTAGTAGGTACTTACCTCCGATTACCTCTATAAATATCTTCAAAAGTTTAACTAGAGATTTGGGGAAAATATACCAAGCCTGGGGATTACATTCGTGATCATGTTTTTATTCTTGTGTAATTTTGTTAGTATTCTAGCTAACGTATTTAGACTTCATAACACAATTGTAGCTAATTAAAGTAAAAAGTGTACCTATGTATAAAATATACAAAAGGTATTGTTAATTAAGTATCTCTACTATGTTGCCTTCTGATTAGAGTATTTTTTTTAAAAGATATACAATTGACTTCGACTTTGCAACGATAAAATACACTAAATAAAAATGTCTTGACACTGACATAATAATTGATCTTTATGAAAACAGATGCCACGAACAAGAAAAAACGATAAGTAAATTTATTTGTAGCTATGACCCTATGTAGGTCCCCATATATCCCAGTACATAGCGAAAGGGGCTGTTTCTACCCCAAGCTATTAATTTAGATAAGACCCAAAAGTCAATCGATTGATTTTTTATCCTCCTACCCTCCACTTAATACAATTATGTGTTTTTCTAATGCGCTTGTGAGTTTTTGAATCAGGTGTATCTTAAAAGGCTGCATATAAAAGGTGCAAGATTGTCTTATATGAGATCTTATAATTATTATATGGCATTTAAAAGCCATTAGGTAGAATAGAGTAGGTACGTTTTTTTGTTACTTTTACAATTATTATACTTACCTAGGTTCTTATATGGCTTGATATAATCATTAGGGGCATTTAGGTACCTACTTACCTAGGTAAGTACCTATATTCTGTTGGCTTGGTTTTTTGTATTAATTTAATGATATTTTACTTCTCTTTAATTATTTTTTATTTTTTTAAACAAAAGTAGGTACTTAATATTAATTACCTTAAACCGACGCGCATGATGTATGAAAAATGTAATGAGAGTGAATGAAGCAAGTGAGACCGGTATGTCAGGATCGTAAATCTCTGCCTACCCCGTCGGGAAATAAGCGTGTTTTTATGTAAGTAGGTACTTATGTAGGTATGTAGGTATATAAGCAAAGTGTTTATTTATGTTCTAGTACTTATAATAAAAGTATTTTCTTTGTTATAATCAGTAGGCACTTATACTTTAGTAAGTAAGTATGTACGCATAGCATATAAGTACCGCCTTCCACTACACTACCATATTTGTATTCATAATCACGTAAAGATTGGAGCGATAAGTACGTAAAGTACTCGAAATAAGTACTCAGTGAAATTATCATCGCATCAAAATTATACCATAATTTACAGTTATCATCGTGATAATCAGTGCCTGAAGTTATATAGAAGTAATGACATATTTAAGTTCAAATCACTACGATTAGCGTGGGGATTTATCAACAAAGCTATTCAAAATTAGTTTTACAATGTTGCGGAATGTGGGCATGTACCAAATGTCATGTTTGGACGTGCCTCTGACTACCCTCTTTAGATATCCTCAAAGATCTAAATAACTAGAGATCTGAGGAGATATCTCCTGAGCCTGGGGATTACAGTCGTGATCATATTTTTTTTTTTTTTTTATAATTGTTTTCGAACGATTTTCAATTGGACCGTGCACCGTGTTCTTAATTCAAATGATCGTTCTTTGTTTAAATACACTGTCGTCAGACACAGGGAAATAAATTATTAGAAATCATGATTGCATCCGTGATATCTAAATACGCACTTGTATATATTGGTCTGTTAATGTCCCGCTGCGGATAGGGGATGTAAAAAACATTATTTCCGTTCTATTATAAAGAAATGACTTCCTCAATCAAGAGCTCTTGTTGCTCTGAGCTACGAATGACAAATGACCATCCACTTACAACTTAATCTCCTAACATATGGAGTATAGACAATTCCCGCCTTTCTAACGCCTGTTTAAATTTCGAATACTTTTTTCTTTTTTGATGTCTTCTTTTGTGGCAGCAACAAAGGAGTTTTTGCAAATTGGGTTACACGGCCCGTTTTTGGGGAGCTTTGACTGTTGGGGTTTTAATGCTATTTAAAAGCTCATTGAATAACTTGTTACAATATTAATGGACGAATTTGTATCAATACGTTCGTTAACCGTAACAAAACTGCAGTTTACATTTTAAATTGGGCCATTTAAAATGTCACATCTGCAACTACTTATGAAAAAAATCGTCATTTAAAAAATTGTAATGACAAAATACATTTTAAATCATAATTATATATAATACGAGTACCTATATATCTCCTCAGGCCTCTAGTGACTTAGATCTTTTGTGATTATCTAAAGAGGTTAGTCAGAGGCACGTCCGAACATGATATTTATGTACCAAATATGGTCACATTTTGCACAGTAGTTAGTATTCCGTAACTGGTTCACATCCCATCGCAGCTTATAAGAATACTAACCAATGACACATATGTACCTTCGAATTTTTGATTTTAGGGTAGGTATGCCGGTTTCCTCACGATGTTTTCAGTCACCGTTTAAGAGCACTGGAATTGCGGACATAAATTTTTCGAACATAAATACTCGTTGGTGCATGACCAGGGGCCTCACCACGAATTCATAATACATTACCGAATTAATATTACATTGTTATTTCGTACCATGACCTATGCACTTTGTATTGAAGTAGTGACGTTTCTATAATGGAATCGTTACGGAATCGTTCTGGAAGACTTCGTGGTAAAGGCCCAGGTTTGAACCCTTGACCTTCGGATCGTGCGGCAGTGGTGCTACCACTACACCAGCGCTATTAGTAAAGCGAAACAAGAGTTTTATTACAAAGAAAAACAGTAATATTTTTTAACTTACGCGATCTGAACACATTAATATTAGTATTAAACGGGTATTTAACGCGATAATACCGGTTTAATACTAATAATAAAGAAAAACAAATATTTCGAAAAAAGGTACTACTAAATCATTAAAAAAACATGCGCAATCTTTATCAATACCATTGACAAAATACATTTTAAATAGCAGTTTTTACAAAATGTAATAACAGGGACGGACGCCGGCGTTCGGCTCGCCCGTTCAATTACGGACCGCTCAGTGATCATACGTAATCGACTATTTTCGGCCCGACTCGATTGTCATCGATAATCGATAGATCTAACGTGTTTATCGATTATTTTTAATGGCGGAGATGTGTGAAGTATCGGTTACAAAAGAACTCACACGGCTTTTGTAAGACGATTAGAAAGTTAAAATGCTTAAACTTTTAAAATACTTAGTAAGACTTAGGTAACATCTGGTGGGCTAATACCTATACCTAATACTTGTTCTGGGTTTCCCTAGATTATGTACATGCGTGCAAAAAAATCAGCCCACTCCAGGCTTTAATTACTATGCGGGTGGGTCGATTTTTTTGCACGAAAGTGTATAATTAGGTACCTACCTTAAAAAATGCAGGTAGATAAGTAAGTCGGTAAGTGTAGTAATCAAGTACAAAAATTCAATTATATTCAATTATAAACTTTATCCAAAAGTCAAAATGTCCTATTGGACACCCTGTACCTATGAAAATCAACGCCGTCATTGTTGGCTAGATGCCTACTTACTAATATAATAATAATTATATGTATGTATATAATAATTATAATATTAATTATAATCTATTAGCAATTGTCAGAATGAGAAACTTGCATTTGACTGTCAAAACCATAATTAAAAAACAGTGGATTCACAGTCAAAACAGGATAAACAGTCTTCAGTTAGATGGTTTCAATTTTAGACAATAGCCAAATAGTCGATAGCCTATAGTTTTTTTTAGTTTTTTTTTTATTCTTTAATTTGACGAAGGAGTTAAGTCGCTTAGCGAGTATGTCAGCCCTATATTTACAGATTGCATTTCTCTATCTATTAGTGTTTATAATACGAAGCCAAAAAAAAAGTATTTTATATTTCTTTCCTAGTCGGCTTAGACCTATTACCTACTAAATAACTTATCTTAAAAATGTACAGGTTAAACAAATTTACAGATTATTGTCAAAACTGTAAAAATTTACGGAAGATTTGTGACGTAACATGTAATATCATCATCATCATCATCATCAGCCTATAGCAGTCCACTGCTGGACATAGGCCTCCCCTAATGAGCGCCATTGCGCCCTGACCTCAGCTCGACGCATCCAGCCTCCACCAGCAGTGGAGGACCTCTCCAGCCTTTCGCAGATCGTCACTCCACCTAGCCGGAGGGCGTCCTACACTACGTTAACATGTAATATGCCAAAGTAAAACAGTTCTTATTTAGAACGACAATAAGAGACTAATGTATCAACCCTTGGTAATTAGGTACAATGGTATGTATTATTTCTGTGGTTTTATTCATAAACTTAACGATAAACTTATACCTATGTTCTCTATGGTTTAGTCAAAGCCTTCATCATGTAATTTTATTCAAAACCAATTGGCCAATTATGAACATTTGCCAACCAAATATGGTGTCAAATAAATTGAATGCTAGCCGTAATAATTTGTGTATTTTATGATATTTTTCTGTTTTATTTAATTGACGAGCCGTAAAACTTTGCCGTTTATTATAATTATAAGTAAACATAGAAAACTGTATAAGGAATTGTGAGTAAAATGTAAAATTGCACACAATTACTAAGCATTCACTTGAAATAAACGGATATTTTAGAAAGGCTTGCTCAATTTCAATGTGACTGTTAAATTGTTATCAATTCAAATAATTGCTCAAAAACTTTACTCATCCATCTTTGGTCAAACATAATTAAGATAACTTACGTCAAATATAGACACTTTAGTCAACTTAGATCAGGAGCTAAATCCAACAAAGTTATATCATAAAGCAACAACATTTATCTACATTTTTGTGAAATCACTAGTTTTTAAACATTAGGTATTTTCAACACAAATAAAAAACCTTCCCAACAAAAACACGATTCAGCCTTCACCAATCAAATTAAGACAAACTAAGATTCACTGTCTGATACGATCGGTTCAGTCTAATTACTAATTAGTGCAATTAGTTTGCATAACCAATGTGATGCAACAAGTAAATTGGTCTTTAATATCATGAAAAGTAGAGTTTAATATGCCTAATGCATGTTTGGATAGGTGACTGTTAATGGCATTTATAACAAAGTGTTTCCGTGATTTGAGAGAACGATACATGTCCCAGATTTAGCAGAGTAGTAAAATATACTTTATCTAAACTATCGTTAGAGCAAAATTCGATTGCACTCAAAATAGTTTTCTACGAAATTCGTATGTATTTATGGCATCTTTTATGTGGTTGGTTATCTTTGTAGATAAGTAAATATAATTATTTCCACGAGCATTTTGTTTAGCAATCCGCTAAAGAAGTCTCAGAATGGTAATGTATATTGAGTTAGATAAATTCAATCACTTATAGAAAAATACATGTCTTAAATAAAACATATCACTTAGTCAGTAGGTACTTAGTCTACCTCTTGGCTGCTTCTCCTAATTTGCAAGGAACAAAGTTTTGCTTATTGGAGTAGGTACCTAGGTACCTACCTCGTAATTGTATAGTAGATACATTGGACATAATGGTTTAGGTAGTATTTACTATTAGTTCACGATCACAATTATAGCTGCAACTTAAATTCTTATAGGTTTAGGTACTAATTTTTGTCACCGTAAATTAATATAGGTAATAATGTCTGGTACGTACAAAAATAAACTTTAATAGAATTGTTGCTCAGAGAACGTGGTAAAAATATAATTAGCTCTTACTCTATATTTCCTCTGTCAAAAGTTAACATAAGATACAAGTGTAAAAATGTTATTATCAACGGCTCTTGTAAAATACTACACTCAATTTTTCACATAAAATCCAAAAAAAGAAAATGAGTAAAAACCACTTGCTGTAATGTTCTATAGGTTTCCTCATACATTTTCTTTTGTTATAAAGGAATGGTTCATATTTTGTAATACTCGCCAAAACTTTCCCAAAAAAATCACTTTAGTTACCTAGAGTTTAATTCTCGTCTTTTGATAAAATAAGATGATAAATAAACACAAAAAAAAATTAACCTCCAACTTACCTTGACTGTCAGGATTATTAGCCTCGAAGGTTTTGCTCGTCATATGGAACAGAGCATCCAGGGGAGTGTGGGGTGCGTTGGACCCTGCCTGCGACGCCCGCCGCGGCTCCGAGCAGCAGTCAGAAGCAGACGACGACCGCTCCGACGCTGAATCACAGCATTCCGCTTGCGCCATGTCTCTAGGTCTCAGAAGCCCTAGCGCTGCTAATCTCCACCTCTCCCCATCCAGCAACGCCGCGCCGGCCAATCTCTGCAAGCGCTGCAGTCTTTCGAATCCGGAAGCGTCCCATGGGCGAACGATACGCGGCGGCGTCCGGGGACTGTGAGACAAAATGTCCAGGATAGAGAAACTCTTCACACCGTCACCCCGGCGCTCCTCCACCGGCTCGGAAGCCATCTTTAACCTCTTCAACGGTCGGAAGTAGTCTTGGGGCGACGGCGACCGCGACGGGGCCGGCGACGGCCGCCCAACACTGATGTCGTCCTCGGAGCAGCTGTGTCCAGACATCGACTCCTCTTCCATCATTCACAGATCCATCACACACCGGCGGTATGCGAGTTAGTAACACTAACGCGATAGCACGGGAAACGACTGACGGGTCGACGCGCCTCGGTCAACTGACGTGGCGCGTGACAGCCCTGGCCCGGGCGGTGAAGATGGGCGTGGCCCATTAAGCTCCGACCAATCCGCGAGCTTACCATTATTGCCAGCCAGCTGCGATTGGTCGGTTCTGTATGACCAGGCGCGGAGGATTGTCACACTTGGATCTCCAATAAAAGTTTTTAATCCCTGGATTGGGGGCGAGATTCGTGGTGTGATTAATTTAGCCGCCGCAGGGTGGGGGGGGGGGGGGAGAGCGTGGTATGAGGGGGGGGGAGTGGTTAATTATCGGGATGAAGACGCGAGTCTAACTACTCGCTCAATTATTTAGCGTCGATAAGGCCGCTGTTTGTCACTGGAGAAATTGCCACTTTCCTTCATTTATAGTTCATCGGTTAATTGTCGAAACGCGATGTCCTGATGAGGTAGGTCGGCTACTAATGGACACTGTGTCGGCGGGAACTGAACACGTGTGTCCATAATTGGGTTAGTTTTCTTTAATTGCTGTAATAGTTAATTTTAGTAAGTTTGAAGCACAGTTAGGCTTTTTTATAAGTACCTATTACTTTTGTCTGATTACAATTAAACTATATATCCTATTAAATTCTATTCTGTTCTAAGAGTTTATAAAAAAATACATTCTGTGCATACATTTACCTAGTAAAAATACAAAATGTGAAATAAATGATAATATTCGAGTTTGAATCCAACAAAAGTCTAATTAACAATGTGGGTACATAGTAGATTACCCAAATACTTATTTGGTACCTAACCGTTATCCGCCATTTTGTTTGTTTTCTTCACGGCCGGTGGCCACGAATAAAAAGTTATAATTTGACATTCAGTTGGTTTTACGAGGCTGTCGCACCGGCCCCGGCCATTGGGGTAGGGCCAAGGGGCCTTCGTAATATAAATACCTACTATTTAATTAAAACGCGTAACTTTATTGGTGGGGAAAATATTTTAGGTATGTTTTTTGTCGTTCAGAAATATCTTAATCAGAAAGTTACGCTAAATTAGTCTTTGGTGTGAACAAAATAAGAAGTTCATATTTTAGGATATTTAAGTAAGTACCTATCTTAAATTACTAAGTCAATATAGGTATAGAAAATTTCACAAAAAAGTACATAATCACTATAATTTTATTCGTTATTGTATTAAGCTAATGTTCCGGAACTGTCGCCATATTGCTCACTTTCCCGCGCTTTGGTCATCCAATCATAGGACTAATTCCTATATCCGGTGGCGCCTTCCATAACTGAAAACATTATACTTAATAATTCCCTCCGAAATGGCTATTCTCATTTTGAATTATTATTTATTTTTTTACGTTATATTTAAAAAAAAGTTATTTACCTACACCACCACGGACCCAGTAGGTAGGTAAGTAGTACCCAAGTAGTAGGTAAGTACCTACTCCACCTTATTCTTAATATATAGCTCTGTCGTAATTTTTATTTTTCAAGTAAATACTCATCCGGTTTACTAAGCAAAACCTTTTTGTAAGATAGGACATTACGCGATATAGGAAATAGGAGTTCTTGCTACTCTCCTATTTCCTTTACTCTCTAATAGAGGCTACGTTCATCAACACTCAAACAGCCGATTACTTTAAACACTGGATAATATAACCAATTATTAATTTTGTTTGATTTTGCTACCTGCTCCAGTAGATACTAACTAGGTAGGTACTCTTAGGTCATCTAGGATTTATTTTATCGATTTTTCGTAACCAAAATTTGAAGCTAGGGATTATTTATAAAGGAACGATAAAGACAACCTATCACGTGTCACGCTGACGAAATCGTAAGCATTTTTAAAAGTGATTTACGTAGGGATTATATGAATTTGGAAAGTTCTAGACTCTATATTGCTCATACTATAAATTTAGGACTTGGATCAATTACCACGCGTATTTAAAAAAAATACGAAGGTATTGATTAATAACAATTTATTAAATACATTTTTATTGAAAGAAACAATAGTCAAATTACTTTAACTGTTTATTCGTGAGTTAGCTCGTCCAAGTAGGAAGACATGACTATACAATCCATACGAAGATAATTGCGTCCGCCATTCTTTCATACAATTATTGTATGTCTTCATACAAATTGTGGTGTGGGTGGTATATTGTACTGGGTGTTTACTTTAATTACATACGTCTAATGGACGCAGTGGTTTCAACATTGTGGAAAGAAACTGTTCAGAGTCCTTACCACAAGCTCTTATAAACTATCATGTTTCAGAAATTTCATGTTTCAAACTTGAAGTAACACTAATAAACTCCAATACAATTTTCATAGGTCATGGTACGACACATCCAAGTTTCATTACTTTTATATTGCTCGAAGAGATTGTGGTAAGAAAGCCTCTGTTGTTTAGGTATGTCAAATAAATTAATGGTAAAAAAAACTCATTATAAACAGGCTTTCATTTAATTGCACTAAAAAGAAGAAAATTCTACCCGGACAACATACCTACCTACATTGGAAGTTAAATGGAAGCTTGTAATAAAAATAAATCAATTTTTATCATAAAAAATTCAAAACTGTATGTAACTTACTACAGAATACCCACAAAAATAACGTAAAAGCTCTCATCAAAGTCAATAAACCTATATTTGCAAATTAAATTGCTACTTGACTTCACACTTCCGGTCAAAACCACCGCAGTATCAATTTTATAAAATGACGACTCTATCGTATAATCGACTTTTTAATGGCTAAGCGCATCTTTCGCATTCAGCCAGTGACTGACGTGTGGTATCATTGTTTTGGCGTGGATACGTCTTCAATGAATTGCTCAATAGCACAAAGGGATGTCCAATATCACTTGTTATATCATCTAGCCTGGGCCTCTTACCACAAGCTCTTACAAACCATCATGTTTCAGACACGTCAAAGTTTCAGCCTTGAACTAAGTAACACTTCTTCAATACTATTTTTATAGCTCATGGTACGAAATAATCAAAGATGATATTACTTTGACATTGCCCGAAGAGCTTGGTGGTGAGACCCCTGCTCATATAAAGACTTGCGGTGGTAGAAATTAGAAAGGATTAGGAATTAGAGCAAAACATAGTAAAATTACGTTTTCACGTTGAAATTACGTTTTCACGTTGAAATACCGTTTCCCACCCCGAATTTTTTTCTTTTTTTTTAATGGCTAACCACATCTTGCTCATTCTACCAGTGTTACCCTATATTTAAAAGTGGCGAACTATTTGGTGGAATGGATAACGGAAATAAAGGAATGGAGCGGTGTCATTAGGAGCCTCTAGCGACCCCAGTGCCCGTAGGCACGATAGAGGTGAACTTGCGTTATAGATTGAGCATTAGACTCTTATTCGAGCTTATAACATTGTATTTAGGTATAACATTAACTAGCAAGCGCTCGTTGGTTAATTGGTTTTAAATTTTCTTTTCGTCACATTTGGGATTTTTCTCGGGATAAAACATGCGTTAATCCAAAATAATATTGTACATTTATACCAAATGTTATCCAAATCAGTTCAGCCGATACAGAATTAAAGAGGCTCAAACATAAAAACACCTTCACACATGCACACATACCTACACACAAACTTTTGCATTTATAAATATTAGTAGAAATCAAGAATAGAATAATGTATCTATATGACTTATCATTATACTTAGGTAAGTACCTAAAAACTACAAAGACATGGGGTGTCAAGGACATGAAAGTCTCTCATGCGCACATTAATACAACAAATCAAAAACCATGAAAATCAGTCCAGCTGTTCTAGAGTTATTATTGTGTTCGAACAAACCCGAATTAGTTTTATATTTAAGTTTATTTTTATTAAATGAAAACTAAAAAAACAAATTATGAAAAAAATAAATTCTCGCGTTCAAATGCCCCGTCATTGACGGGAGCGTCAGTCGGCTTACGGATTGTAATTTGGAAGTTACGGGTGCGGTCATTATAACACGTCTCAATTTAGTTTCAACACATAAATTGTAATAAGCAGACGTCCGTATGCGGGTGGCCTTAGATTATTAGGCGATCGACGGAGAGCGCTCTGTAAGCAGGTAATTACTAGTAATTTAGGTCAGTACATAAAAATACGAACGTAAATCGAGAATTTTTCATCAAAATGTTTAACCAAAATTTTGCTTTGGTATTTTTAATGGGAAAAATCGAATACTTACTTAATAAACTAAACTATCTTTAATTAGCATTAATGAACTTTGCTAAGGATCTACTCGTGAAGGCACAAAAAAACTAGGTACCTAAATTTAATACTTACCTTTATTTTATCTTGTAAATGCAATAGTACCTACCTATAGTCAATTAAAGTACTTATTAATGCTAAAAGAATACAAGTGCGTGTAGATATGTATGTACTACTGGCTGGATACTTACATGAAGTTTGCTACTGATAGAGAAAGAACAAATTCATATTTAGAACAATATTTAAAAAAATAATAGGAGGTGGGGCTGGATACATTGCTAATGAGTGAGAGAGAAAGAAAAAAATCATATTCAGAACAATATTTAAAAAATAAATCGTTCCATTTTTAAAATAATGGATAAAACACGGAAACGTCCCGGGGGCTTATTACGTACATTAACGTAGCCCATACATTAGTGGCCTTACCTAATTCCAAGGTGGCTATTACGGCACATTTCTATTTGAACGCAATGTGTAACCTAATCGTTTGTAATATAGTTTTAGAGGGAAACCGGAAGTTATTTCTTTTTATGTACGCCATTTTAATTCGGTTGTTGGTTTGATTTTGTACCAGCAAATTTGTCGCCAAACAAATATGGCATAGATCTCGCGGACTGACGACGATACCTGAATTTCGGGAAACCATAAACTTTCTATGTTTGAATTTCGAACACTCATTAAGCTTATCAAAGAAGTTGGTAAGTATATTTTTCTGTAGGTAAGTACCTACTTAAATATTTTTTATCCGATGAAGAAGGCACCTACCTGACGTCATAATAACTCAAATATAAATAGGTAATTTAAATTACAGGTTAGGTAAGTACTTATAATTATTTAATTAATAAGATTTTATATTGTGAAATATTATTCATAATAATATCAATACGTAGGTATTGCCAGTATTTTTTTGTTTTATCTTATTACCACAACAAACAAGAAAGAAGCAGCTAAAGTTTAACTTATATTTTTCTTATATTTATTTGAAGAATGATTGCTTCAAGAAGAAAATTATACCTACTTACGTAAAAATCATAAACAAACATTTGAATTGTAAATTCTCTCCACCGACCGCGCATCGCGCAAGCGCAGTACAACGATAGTGATAGCATTTGGAATTGCGTAAAATTGCAATCTGACACGATTTCCATCAAAATTGCTACTGCCGTAGCCTACTGGTATTAATATAGTAGGCACTTCGAAATGATTTTGTTTGATTGACTCTAATAAGAGAAATCTAGTAGAAATATCCCGCGACTTCCTTTGGGTAACTGTTTATTTCATCTACATCTGATGTTTCATAATTATTTTAATTTTAAGTCCTAAATTAGTACATCATCATCATCATCTTCCTGCCCTTTTCCCACGTTATGTGGGGTCGGCACAACATGTGATCTTCTTCCATTTCCCTCTATCATTCGTCATCTCAGTACTCACTCCTTTCTTACCCATGTCATCTTTCACACAGTCCATCCATCTTTTCTTTGGTCTACCTTTACCCCTGTATCCATTCACATTCATATCTAACACCGGTATTCACAAACACTACTATGAGGTGTCACAGTGCGCGCGGACGCACAGGGTCCCAAAAACCAATTCATAGATAATACTTGAGGGGCGATCGGCCAATCAGAATAGAGAAATGCCTTACTTCGCATAGTAATGCTAGTTTACTGAGGCAAGTACTGTTTGTGAATACCGGTGTAACACTCTCCTCGTCACGTGACATTCGTCTCTTCTCATAACATGCCCATACCTCGCTAACCTATTACTCCTCATCTTTTCTGTCACCGGTGCCACTTTCAGACTTCCTTTAAATAAAATCTTATTACGCAAATACTTAAATATTGTTATTGTATAAATGGTAAGAGCTGGGTCTCCTAACACAAGCAAACATGGCATACAGAGTGACTTCAGTACCCCTAGTATGAGTTTTTGATTTACGAAAACTTTTTTCGAATAGTATCCTTTCATATATTTACCTCCATCGGAAATGTTAAGGAACTAAAATAAGGTCGATAATATCGAAAATATTATGTAATCGGCAGTCCCAGCAATGATTTTCAAACCAAGTTTTCACGATATCGTCTTTATTTTAGTTCCGATGGAGGTAAATGTATGAAAGGATACTATTCGAAAAAAGTTTTCGTAAACTATCAAAAACTCATACTAGGGGTACAGAACCTGTAGGTACTTATGTATAGTTTTTAATTGTGTAGATAATCACATTAAACATTTTTTTTTGTTTTAAAGTTGTAGAAATTAAATTGGATTATTTTTTTAACAGTTCATTTATTACTTAAGTATGTACCTCCTATACTACACTAACTATAGTACCTATAATATATTTCTACTTAAACGAGTTTTGTTCTGATTACATTGGGTAGTACCTACCTACCTACATAAATAAAGTTTTCTACCAACAAAACGTTTTATGAACTATTGATGAATATTAAAAAGTAGAATTCGAAAGCTACCTGAATTACTATTAGGTAGGTACTTAATTTTAATTAAATATAATCACATGAAAATAAATTGATTCGCACTTAATAACCTATTAGGTAAATTAAGACTTACCTACCTCTTAGTTGCATTAATTAATGAAGCTAAACCATTTTCGATTGTGTTTATTTTATGGTGTCATATATACGGTGTGCGTACGAGGTTCGGTTTTCCCGTTTACTTCATAGTATTATTTTAATCCCATTTGAATAAGGACTATGTCTATCAAAGCGTCACGAACACACATTGAAAATTGGACGAGTAGGAAGTGACAAAATAGTACTTAATAGTTTTTGTCTAAGAGTGGGTTTGACCAATTTCTGGTATAACTCACTGGTATAACACTGGTATTCTCAGAATAATGTAATGTCAAATGCAAGTAAAATGTCAGTTTACTCTTCGATAACTTCGATTTATTCGAAGGATAGTGCTTAAACTAGTTTGGTCAAATCCGTCCTACGTATGTAGGTACCTAAGTTACAATGTAAAAAAAAAAAAAAAAAAAATGATCACGACTGTAATCCCCAGGCTCGGTAGATATCTCCTCAGATCTTTAGTTACTTAGATCTTTGAGGATATCTAAAGGGGGAGTCAGAGGCAAGTCCAAACATGACATTTGATACATGCCCACATTTTGCACAGTAGTTAGTATTCCGTACGTGACAGGTTGCAAGCCCATCGCCGCTTCTAAGAATACTAACCTCTGACACATACCTTCGAATTTTTGGTTCTAGGGTATGCCGGTTTCCTCACGATGTTTTCCTTCACCGTTTAAGAGCACTGGCATTGCGCACATAAATTTTTCGAATGGAAAAACTCATTGGTGCACGACCAGGTTTGAACCCATGACCTACGGATCGTGAGGCAGGGGTGCTACCACTACACCACCAGCGCTCTAGAAGTTACTATGTATTGTTACATAGTAAAAAATAAAAACATGATCACGAATATTATCCCCAGGCTCCGTAGAAAATCTCCTCAAATCTTTTAGTTTCTTTGAGGATATCTAGGGTAGTCAGAGGCACATGTAAACATGATATTTTGTACATGACCGCATTTTGCATAGTGATTAGTATTCCGTACGTGACAGTGACAGGTTGCAAGCCCATCGCCGCTAAACTCACAATTGACTGTTTTACTCATTCTAGCAAATGACGCCTTGACGGCTTTGAAAAACTGAAAACTATTTCATAAAGCGATAAGGTTGACTTGTGTACTGTAAGTTACAGAACGATGCCTCTATTTTGACTTTGATACTTACATTGAAACTATTTTTTTTACTTTGTGTGCGTAACAGTTTAGTGGACCGTGGCCCTTTACCAAAACGTACTAATACGAGATAATAGATTAATAAGACCTTCTTAATTAAACTTTATATCGCTACCTAAAACTGTGTTACTCATTTAAATAAAGTTAAAAACCGACTTACGGCCGCATTCAGAGACGTCAATTTCACGTCATAACCAAAAATGTATATATGATCACGACTGTAATCCCCAGGCTCGGTAGATATCTCCTCAGATCTTTAGTTACTTAGATCTTTGAGGATATCTAAAGAGGATAGTCAGAGGCAAGTCCAAACATGACATTTGGTACATGCCCACATTTTGCACAATAGTTAGTATTCCGAACGTGACAGGTTGCAAGCCCATCGCCGCTTATAAGAATACTAACCTATGACACATACCTTCGAATTTTTGGTTCTAGGGCGGTTTCCTCACGATGTTTTCCTTCACCGTTTAAGAGCACTGGCATTGCGCACATAAATTTTTCGAATGGAAAAACTCATTGGTGCACGACCTGGTTTGAACCCACGACCTTCGGATCGTGAGGCAGGGGTTCTACCACTACACCACCAGCGCTCTAAAAAAAATGTAAAAATGTTCTTAAGAAAAAACCAAGCTTTTTATCACAGTAAGCTAAAAAAGCCTGCGGCCTATTTGGTGATAAATAGTGTCATTTATTTTTAAAAAAAAGTTGTACTATGCATGTTATTTAGCTACAGCATTATAGGCTTACTTTATTTATTTTATTTTATTTTTATTTTGTTTTAGTGTCATTTATACGTTAGCTGTCACGTAGATATTTTCAGGACTTCTTAGTTTCTGCTAAACCCAGTCAAATTCTCGATACAACGCGATTTTTGAAACGAATCGATCGTGATGGTAATTTTTTTGTTAAAAAAAATAAGTGCGTTTCAAATTCAAATTCAAATTCAGTTTATAAATAAATAAAAATCAAAAATCTACTGGTAGGTATTTTTATATTTTTGTATTTTTATACCAGTATAAAAATAAGGTACTTAACTAAAAGTTCAAAGACGTGTCTAGTAGGTAGTCCAGTCCTTTCAGCACACTGGGAGAGAACAGTAAATTATATTAATATCTCTGATTATGGACATTATCGTAATAAAATTAGTACAAATCCACTGAATGATAACTTCGATGCTAATAGAGAGGCAATCAAGACCACCTTTCTGCCTCTATGGGGGCCATAAATGAATAAAAATAATTATTCAAAAACAAACTTATATAATTCATTCTTATTTTTAACATAAAAAGTAAAATAATCCCTAATTCGATGGCAAAAAGGGCTGTTTTAGATAAACTAATGTTAGAAACGGTCTTTCAAACGCACTATATATAAGGTATAGAGTATATTGTAAGTCTGTGAGCGATTATACAAGCGGAAGCGATTCATAAAGGTATTGTTTTGCATTTTGTTATTGCATGTGCAATTTTAATTGCATTTTAATTATATATTATGCTAATATACATTTTATTAGGCTGAATTAATTTTCTTCGAGTTTTATAAAAAATAATAGTTTATAGAGCATCGTCTCTGTCACTCATACCTACAGTTTAGCTCAACGTGAAACTCGCATCGGCAAAATGATTATCCATCCAATTATTCAAAGTTTACCTACGTACCTAAGTAGGTACTTGGGTAATTTCATGTAGAATTGCTAATTTAGATAAATATTAATCCATAGGTGACTGACTGACTTATAATTTAGGCAATAGCCTAAACCAGCTTAAACCATAGGTCATACGAAGTTGTAAAGGACCAAAAGAAAAAAAAAACATTCACACGACTGTACCCCCCAGGCTCGGTAGATATCTCCTCACATCTCTAGTTAGTTAGATCTTTGAGGATATCTAAAAAGGGTAGTCAGAGATACGTTTAAACATGATATTTGGCACATGCCCACATTTTTGTGAAGTAGTATTCCGTACGTGATAGGTAGCAAGCCCATCGCCGCTTATCCTACTAATATTATAAACGCGAAAGTTTGTAAGGATCTCTGGATGTTTGTTACTCTTTCACGCTGAAACGGCTTAACAGATCTAGATGAAATTTGGCGCAGATATAGATTACAGTCTGGAAGAACACATAAGCTACATTTTATCCCGGAAAAATGTACGGTATAGATTTGTTTTTGTTTTTCAAGGTGCCACGCGGGCGAAGTCGTGGGCGGAAGCTAGTAAGAAATAAGAATACTAACATAATGACATACACCTTCGAATTTTTAGTTCTAGGGTATGCCAGTTTCCTAACGATGTTTTCCTTCACCGTTTAAGAGCACTAGTATTTCCCAAAGGCCACACACGTGTCGCGTCTTCCCACCACTAAGGCCACACCCTCGCGGTAACATGAAAGCGCGCGGCTCTTTTGTGACGGCGCAAGCGCAATTAGGGCGCCGTAATGAGAGGAGCGACAGCGACCGCTAATCGCAGCCTTCAGGGAAGCACTTGAGCTAAGCTATACTATAACTTATAGCTAAGTACTTTAAGTAGGTCTGATATTCTGCCGATAAATGATATAAGGCCGCCCTGAATATACCTAGGTATTGTTATTTTTAACATAGTTTAAGACTTATAACTTACTAGCTTCTGCACGCGGCGTCGCCCGCGAAGTACCTACATAAAATATAGCCTATGTTCATCCTGAAAGTTCATTCTACACATTGGTGAAAGAGTTTTTCAAATCGGTTCAGTAGTTTCGGAGCCTATTCATTTCAAACAAACAAACAATCAATCAAAGTTTTCCTCTTTATAATATTAGTATAGATAAGTCACGCTAACATGGCTCATCAAAATTTTGGACGTTTTTGTCGAGTAAGTTGTCTCATATTCGCACGAGAAAAAGCGAGACAAAACAGTCGATTATATTGTGTCGTGGTATTAGCCCAGCAGGAGCGTATTTTCATAATTTTACAACAATCATCATAGCTAGTCAAAGGTAGGTACAATCCTACTAATGTTCTTTACAGTTGGCATTATGCTGAGCCTCGGCCATTTTGCTACTGCAGCACACTAGCTCACCTACTTATTATTATTATTTTATTATTTAATGTTAATTACTTTTTCAATGTTTTGTTTCCGTGCTTCTATTTTGTAACTGATCTTGTATTTAATTTTCATATTTGTTCTAAATGAATATATTGTGTGTATTGTGGTGGCGAATAAATGATATGTCTATGTCTATGTCTATGTCTAATATTATAAACATGAAAGTTTATATGTATGGATGTGTGTAACTCTTTTACGCTGAAACGGCTGAACGGATCTAGATAAAATTTGGCACACAGATAGTTTATAGTCTGGAATAGCACATAGGCTACTTTTTATTTTGGAAAATGTACTGTTCCTGTGGGATAGATTTGTTTTTGTGGGCGGAAGTGACCTCTAGTTTCGCTAGATCCCGCTCTCTGACAAGGGAAGGAAGTGCAATGTCCAATCGCTATCATTTTGTTTTTACTAAGAAGTTGACACTATTATAAGTAGGTACCTAGGTAGCCTATTAATACCTAGGTCTCAAAGTTCAGCCGCTATTTAGCGCAAGTTATTTTACATAAAGCTAAACATTAAGCGTGAAAACGTTTGTTTGTTTTGTTTATTTTATGGCGTCAACTATTTATGTATAGGTAGGTAGGTATACTTAATATTTGTCATATTCTTCGTTTATTATTTAAAGTAAACATTAGGGAAATAATTTTATAAAATATAAACGCGGTTATAAAAAGAATCGAAAATAGGATCAAGAGAGATAATTATAATAACAAACCTATCTATAATGTGACATCCATTGATGACAGATGACTATTTACAATACCATTTTGTATTATCAATCATCGAAACCAGTTTAATAAGTTTTTTAAATGGTTCTTCAATGCTTGATAATAAGAACTTTTTGTTCGTGCAGTACAAAAAAAGTTTTAAGGGTTTTGTAAAGAGTTTGAATAACTTTTAAATACAGAGGCGCTAAAAGGAGTTTGTTTAATATTTTTTTCTAACCGTCTATTGTTGACTTTATGATAAAGACGTCTCCTTTTTAGGGCTTCGCATTTAGCACTGTGAAAATTAGCACTCATCTCTCAAAGGATAATATTTAAAACTGTATACTTAGTCATAAATTCACAAAAGCTCTGAAAAGAAATTGCTTTCTCAGAATATTTTTTACGATTCGTACTTACCTACATAAAATACTTCGCTTTTGATAAACCGCATGTGTACATTGTGTTTTTCATATACCTAACTACCCTTATATATAAGTACTAGCTGATGCCCGCAGCTTCGCCCGCGTGAATGTCGATTATCGTGACTTTTCATACAAACTCTCATCCCCTATTTTATCCCCTCGGGGGTAGAATTAATCAAAATTCTTTCTTAGCGGATGCCTACGGCATAACATGCTGAATTTCAGCCCGATCCGTCCAGTGGTTTGGGCTGTGCGTTGATAGATCACTATGTCAGTCAGTCAGTCAGTCACCTTTGAGTTATATATATTTAGATATATACCTACCTAATACCTACAGTCCTATAGGTAGGTACCACTAGGTACTTATAAAAATGTGTTTTTTTTAATCTTTAAATACAAGCCTTTTCGTTTGGCGAACGTAGAGCTTTTTGGGTAGTTGTTGGTCAGTTAGTCTCCAATTACCTCTCAACGGCTCAGCGTTTTTGGATTAAACTTTTAATTGAGAATAGGATATAGGCTAAATTTTTGGCAGGTATCTACCACGCGTCGAAGTCGCAGAAAAAAGCTAGTTGGTAAAAGTATGCTTAGACTGATTAATTTTCTGCCAATACAAATTTTTAAACAAAATTCTTTGCGTTGGAAATTGATGAATTTATTTTTCTCCACACTGGCTCTAACGAACTAATGACACAATAAAGATCAAAATAACTGAACAAAACAACTGAATTGGTCTAAGAATCGTGTAAAAACAATAGTTTCTTAGTTAGATTGTTATTTATATGAAAGAAGGTAGTGCATCTGTCTCGAAATAGATGTCGCACGGCATTCAACATAGAGCCGTGGTATGAATAGTGACGCTAAATAACGTCAAGTATATCAGTCATGGGTAATTAAACGCGTTGTGGGGTGACTATGGCTTTTGACAATATCTACTAGAGTTTTTCGTTTGCAAAGTTTTATAAAACAAGTAAGTAGGTATTTATTTCGTTAAAAAAAACAATAGGTACCTGTCTGGAAGTAATTTAAAATATCGTTTTATAGCCGCCATATTGGATTTTTCGAACGAATAAAATTAAATATGGAATAGACCTCATTTATCAAATTCTTATCTGTTTTGCTGTTTGGGCTACAGCGACAGTCAAAAGAACTCACATACCCCAAAGTCCCCAAATACATTGTATATCCTTCTTCTTCTTAGACGGGTAAAAAATTACTCACGCCTCTGTAATCCCCAATTTCTCATAAATGAGCACCGGAGTTAGCGATTTTCCAGAAGAGAAGATCATTATTTTTTATGAGGTGGCCAAACAAGAATGACTCTCAAAATGAAACTATCATGTTTCAGAAGCGTCAAAGTTCAATGCTTGAAGTAACATTACTTCAAAACTTGTAATAAATGTCACTAGTCGACCTGACAGACGTTGTCCTGTCTTAAAACCTTCTTACATTACAATAACAAACACAACAAAAAAAGAACTACCGAAATTGGTCCTCTCGTTCACGCGTGATGCCGTGACCAAGGGAAATATGTATAAAAAAAAATTAAACTTACTATAGGAGAAGAGATGGTACAAAACATTAAAGCTTTTTTTTTGATATTGTCCTAAAATCTTATGCTAAAGGCCCGCTTGAAGATTCAAACAGACTGGTCACCCCACGGCAGCCTCCATCTGTACCTACTTCAATTGTCGCTCAACAATACATGATTAGCCATGTCGGATAAGTCTATCTGCAGTCTATTAGCGACATTGTCATCTGCGCGGCGTCGTGTCGCGCTGACAGCCATGTCGCCACTTCCATGATAGATCGATCGCTGTCTAACTGCACCTGATTTGGGCGAAACCTTTGAATTCAGATTGAAAATACATTATTCCTATTTTTACTATTTTGGATGCAATGGAAAATAACTTTTTATGGCCGCCATATTGGATTTCTGAAGTTTTGTATAGCCGATGTCACAAAAACACCAAACATGATCACGACTGTTATCCCCCAGACTTGATAGATATCGCCTCAGGTCTCTAGTTACTTAGATCTTTGTGAGATCTAGGAGTTTTAGGGGTAGGTACACAAGGGCGGATCCAGTTTTGGTGCCAGGGTCACATAGTCACATAGTCGTGGTCAAGTCACAAAAAGTTATAATCCATAAAATATATAATTTTAATTAGTGGTCCACCTAGGTCCTGGGCCCAGCCCAGGGAAGGGTCATGACCCCCATGACACCCCCCCCTGGATCCGCCCTTGGGTACAGTACAAGTAATTATACAAAATGACATAAAGTCCTGGCGTCTGTAAGAAGCTATTTTATTAAAGTACAGCTAAGTTATTTATGTACTTTCAGTCGGGTTTCAGTAATTTTTTTCAAAAAATACTAATTTTTATTTCCATTTATTTTACTTATAATTGTCATGTTAATTATCTACTTAAAGACGTAACTATTCAGTATAGATGCGTATAAAACCTTGTTATAAAATTATTTAATGTTATATTAACTGTTATTCATATAAATACGTTTATATTAAAAAAGCCTTTCTACTAAAACGATCAACACTTTACCATGAAAACTAATGTATATCTAAAGAGAAATTACCTGAACTATCAGAGAAATAAATCCATTAATACTGATATGATACCAAATTGTACGTAATACCATTGCTGTAATAGACAACATTAATGTGAACGATTTGAAATTACGCACCAATGTTACTTGAAACACCATACCCTCTTTGTCGACCGCTTACAAACTAATCTCTTACACTGTAACCAAGCCTTGTTTTATTCATTATAGAGTTGAATTTCGCCTGAGATTCTAAAAAGGTTAAGTTGGTATTTATTAAAAAGGGGGAGTTTTAATACGGAGGTGGAATTCGTTTGGTGGTAGAGCAAAGAGCATTAAGTTATTTAGGCGAAGGTTTATCTGCAATTTTGCTATTAGTCCGTTTTGAAATCAATTCGATGTTTTGTGTTACGCTAGTAATCTATTTATTTTAGTCTGTACCTACCTACAGAGTCTTTAGTAGGTATAGTGACTCAACATGGAAGTTACATCGGCTAGGTACATTCAACACTGATTGTGGAATAAAAATAGAACAAAAACTAAAAAAATCCCGAATTAAATAAAATTATCTGATATTATTAAATGAGCTGACGTAGATAGCTAATTCTTGTTTAGGTCTTAATTAAATAATTGTATGTAACAAACTAGAAAACTAATAAATACCTAATCAAACCAAAAAATTAAATATAATGTATATTTTATGGTTAGATTATGTATTAGTTTGTTAAATTTTCGACAATCGGAAGTCCTACCATTGAATGCACTTTCCTGTCTCTATTTCTCAAATAAGTTCTCCAATGTAGTCAAATGTTTAGCCTGCTTACCTTACCACCACTACTCCGCCAGCGCTCTACCATTCCATTTCTCAAAATTTGGTCCTAAATCCTCAAGTGTTAACTTTTAAGACCATGAGTCTTACCACAAGCTCTTACAAACCATTATGTTTTAGAAACGTCAAGAGTCAAGCTTGAAGTAACACTACCTACTTCAATTTAATTTTTATATGTCATGGTACGAAATAACAAATTTGTATACAAATAAAAAAATAAATAAATAAAATAAATAAATAATGCTGGACAGTCCACACAGCATCATCTAGCCCCAAAGTAAGCTACTCAAAGCTTGTGTTATGGGTACTAGATAACTGATATATTTAATACATTATATACATAGATAGATATTTTTTTTATTATACATAGAAAACACCCAGACCAACGGAACAAATTTCTGCAGATCGTACACAAATTTGTTCCGCGGCGGGAATCGAACCCGCAACCTCTTGCGTCGCAGGCGGACTCTCGCCCGCTGCGCCACAGAGGTCGTCAAATATTCGACTCAATTTGATATTTTACCGTTATTTAAAAAAAAAATATCCTTGATTTTAGAGCTCGTCTTTCAGATGGGGCAATGAAAGATTGGTTGATAATAATTTATTTCACGAAGGGTACATTTAAAATTAACTAATATTTTACGGATAATCAAAATTGTTTGTTGCGAACAATGACGAAACCTTTGAGTAGAAAGGGCCACCTTCAAATACATACCTACGTATATATTTATTATATATTAAACAGTAAGTAGCATAATACCCTAGTACTAAAAAAGTTAAATTGATATTGCCTGAAGAGCTTGTAGTCAGGCCCATCACTAAATCACCCAGCTTTTATGTACCTACCTAATTTCATCTTACACAATAAAATAGCGGATTAAGATGGTCATGTTAATAGAATATCTATCATCCGAGCCGTGTGTGGCCGGTGGTCCTTCGTACAATTAGTGGCTGCCTGGGAAAGGTGAGGTTGTATCAGAATGACATTCCGGGAGTTAGGGAATCGTTGAAAAGATGGTAATACAGGTTGTATTACCGTCGGGGATGGTAAGTTTTAATGTCAATACGTGCGGTGTCTAGGCTGATTCAAAGGTTTTTATATAAAATTGTTTAGCTCGGTTTTAGCTGTTTTTGCATTAAAATCGCCCAGTCTTTGCCAAAATGTAGGTACCTAACTAAAACAGTCATGCCGCATAATTTAGATTTTAACTATGCCGGTTAAGGTTTTTACTGTTGTAGGTACAACTATGGTAAAAGATTATAGGTACCTAAGTAAACTAACATCCGCTTACGGCTTTACCATTTGTGATGAAAGGAATAATGTGGGCCGAAGTGGCTCCTTTCGTGCAGTAGGTATTATTGAATTCAGGTCAGACCACCATCGACTGAAATCTATGGTAGGTAGGTACCAACCTAATGCAGGGTCTGTGTAGCCCATTCAATGTAATATTTGTATGATTATTATCACGACCGTATCACACGGTGTGGTCTAGTAGAGTAGGTACATCCAACCTAACTTATGGATAGGTACTTTACTTAATGATAAATCATTTTAAGGTAGGAAGTAAAAGTGTACTTAGGTACCTACCTACTAGTAGGTAGGTATAGGTACTAAATGAAGATCAGCCAAAAGGCAGAACCTTTTGGCTGATCTTTCGCTAAGCACTTGCTGATTTTTAATAATTGATTAATGTTTCTGAACATTATTCTAAATTTCATTTAAGTCATTTGATTGGAAAATATCCTAAAATAGGTTAGGTACCTACTCAAAAAAAAAACCTCGTAAATATGTTTTAGGGCATCTAAGCCAGTGTCAATAGGTACATAGATAAGAATGATTACTAGCGTAAAATACCTTTATATAATGTAAAGAAAATACTACACAGGTGATGTACTTAGGTTTCAGTAGTTTTTGGTTTGAGTTTTTTATTTATAGATACTGGCAGAGCCATCTTTTATATTTTGCTGAATAACATTGACGACAGTTTGATAGATCAGAGATGTCACTACTTACTCGAAACAGTTTAAGTGCTGCCATCTATCGTGCAATAGCAAAGATAATGTTTTTGTAAAAACTGACATCTAGCGGTGAGTAGCAGTACCACATAGGTAATGTAATGAATGACAGTAAAAGTGACAGCTGCCAGTTGGGTGAATGAAAATACGACCAATTTTAAAACCCTCACAAGCAAATGGCACATCATCAAAACCTAGATGGTAGTTTTAATTTATTCGCGTTGTTATACTACAGTCGATTTGTCAAAACAAACGTCAAACGAAATTAGTTTCATTCAAATGAAAACTTGCTTTGTCGAAGCGGGAATGTGAGAAATCTCGTTTGTTGATATCCAAGTGATTGTCTGAACACCTGAGCGATACGCGACCATATAAATAAATTTCGCCGAACATAATGCCGCCAAGTAGCTTACGAGTCGTCTACGCGTTCGCCAGAGAAATGCATCCAAAAACTACTGATGTTTTTATTGAGTACGGTACCGCTGGATTCCGCACAAAGTGAGTAAAACAATCAAATATTCATTTATCTCTAATTCTAACTACTAATTGAGGTCATAACTACAAAATAAAATCATTTTTGTATCACCTTTCTCTTATGCTTTGCTGTTGTCACGTAAGCAATCGTATTTGGTAGTATTTTTTTCTTTGGTATCGTAGTGAGTCATTGAAGATTCGTTCATGTATAATAAATTACTAACGGGAAGTCTGCGATGATAATAGATGGTCAATGACTGGGCAGGTAATCTTGTAAGGCAAAACAATGAGAATGTTACTCTAGGCCTTGCCTTTTTTATTAGTCAGTTATTCATTTATAGACAAAACAAGTTTTCCTCAGTGTAGGTGTGTAGTTTGCATGAATAAGATTGCAATTAAAACATGTAGGTCTGT
Source organism: Cosmorhoe ocellata (assembly GCA_963675405.1). Classification (NCBI taxonomy): domain Eukaryota; kingdom Metazoa; phylum Arthropoda; class Insecta; order Lepidoptera; family Geometridae; genus Cosmorhoe; species Cosmorhoe ocellata. The sequence goes on along the minus strand of OY776266.1, from coordinate 4,601,280 downwards.
ATGGAGTTATTTGTAGTTCACACATTGTGGTCTCACTTCCTGGGGGGTCGCTAGGCAATTTAATAATAGAATGATGTTGGTATGATTTTGCTAAACTCATGTAGGTATTTTATATTACTTGAAATAAAACAAATAGTAGGTGTTACAAGATACATACAACAAATAAATAAATATTTTTGTTACATATGGTAGATTTAGAAAGGTAGGTATTAACTACTAATAACATAGTGGGTATTATTTGATTACAATATAAAACCTTTGCTTTACCTGTAATTTATTTAAAAATAAATATCATTGTTTTACTTATATCCTCAAGCAAGACATAATTTTTTACATAAACAAATAAATTAATATTATGTATAAGTACCTACCTCTAGTTTGAAATTCATCTGGTTTTTATTATTTTGTGTTCATTGTCATTTGTCTAAGGACCCATTTTGATAAAAAAAAAAAAAAAAAAATATGATCACGACTGTAATCCCCGGGCTCGGTAGATATCTCCTCAGATCTTTGGTTACTTAAATCTTTTGAGGATATCTAAAGGGGGTAGTCAAAGGCAAGTCCAAACATGACATTTGGTACATGCCCACATTTTGCACAGTAGTTAGTATTCCGTACGTGACAGGTTGCAAGCCCATCGCCGCTTATAAGAATACTAACCTATGACGCACACCTTCGAATTATTGGTTCTAGGGTATGCCGGTTTCCTCACGATGTTTTCCTTCACCGTTTAAGAGCACTGGCATTGCGCACATAAATTTTTCGAATGGAAAAACTCATTGGTGCACAACCAGGTTTGAACCCACGACCTTCGGATCGTGAAGCCGGGGTGCTACCACTACACCACCAGCGCTCATTTTGATAAAACTGTATTATACCCTCTGAATATCTCCTCATGCAAATACAGCCCTCATTAGCTGAAAACCTAGACTCTACACTAGAAACTAGGCTAATAATTAATTAATCCTTGGTATCTACTCCAGGATTATACAGAATCAAGTTGAAATTTTTACACATTTACAACATAAACTGTGGTGTGTAAGATTTTTGAAAAGTATTGTTTTTACACCAAGCCTAAATCTGTCCTGTTCAAAGAATTGGGCGGTTTACATTTTCAGAAGCGACTTAATAAATTTTCCAATACACTTCATAATATTCAAACAAACTCAACTATTTTCATCAACACCAATAAACCAGGCTAAACAAATAAACCCAGATGCTTAGGTAGTAGAATACCTACTTCCATTGAGTGCCTTTTAAATTTTATTATCTTGGCACCTTGCCAGACACTCGGATCAATTTGACTGTTTGTGGTCTAAATCTAAATAATATTGGTTTCATGAAGATTTATTCTGGGAATCAAATTATTTATGTTGTTTGTGGTATGCAGCTTAATAATAGCAAGATATGAAATAAAAAGTTATTGCCTGTAAATCAAATGAGAAGGTTTAAAATGATATAGTAATTTTAGTTAGTGTAAAAAAGCACTTGTGCTATTTGTGAAATCTAACCTACTAATATTATAAACGCGAAAGTTTGTAAGTTTGTATGGATGTATGTTTGTTATTCTTTCACGCACAAACTACTGAATAGATCTGAATTAAATTTGGCACAGAGATATATGTAGTCTGGAATAGCACATAGGCAACTTTTATCCCTGAAAAATGTAGGGCTCCCATGGAATAGATTTGTTTTGGTTTTTGAAGGTACCACGCGGGCGAAGCCGTAGGCGGAAGCTAGTTAGGTATAACTATCATTTTCCACTTAATTCATATTTGTGGTACAACAAAGACCTCATATTTATTATTAAATATGTCCTGCCTTTATACTAACCTACCTAAATAAGTTTTATACAACCTGTCTTTAGTAATTACTGTGAGCTATTTGCCATTTACATAAGTAGAACTCGATCTATTAGATATGCATGCAGGCATCCTGCAGTGACGTCACAAGTAGCATATTAAACAGATGTGCTTTATTGATTTTGCACTAAGTAGTTTTGAAGTCAATTCTATTACATATACATAAAAATAGTCATAGACACTCATTTATTTGTTACTAATACAAATAGTACAAAGGAAGAATACAGGTATGGGGCTAGTCACTTCACAGAATAAGCACTCTTATGGTAAGGTAGGATTTTTGGTGATACCTACAAGAGATGTAGTGGGTGAGACAATAGGGTGTATTTAATATTAGTAGGTTATCTATCTGTATACCTCAGTAACAATTCAAAAACAACTACTTTTAAAATACCATACTTATCTACATATTAAAACGCAAATGCACAAGTTTGTGTGTGTGTGTGCTCATCTGTTACTTCTTCACGCTCAAACGGCTGGATAGATTTGGATTAAATTTTGTATGAGTGTAAAGTATATATCCTGGATTAACACATGGGCTACTTTTTATCCCGGAAATAACCCTAGTTCACACATGCGTTGTTTAGGCGCTGAGCACACCACCCCGGTGCGGCGGCGGTGTGTGCTGAAGGGGTTGGCAACCTTTTGTCAGGCAAGGGCCACAAGGTGGAAAAATAAACTAAAGGCGGGCCGCATTTGTCATATTAACCCTAGAAGCTCAAAATATGGCTCTCAAATGCCCATCTGTGAGACGAGAAGCATATTTATATTTTCTATAATTGACAATTGAAAAAAATTGTTCGCATAAATTATAAGTGCTACCAAAAATTGTAATGAACTCGCGCTTCGCTCATTTGTTCGTTCGCGGGCAGAGCGAAGCGCGTTTTAAGGCTGGGTCCACACTATACGGTCGATCGTGGTTCGATCATGTATTTATCTTGATATTTAACTTATATAAAAAACATTCACGGGCCGCAAGTAAGACGTCCGCGGACCGCGTGTTGCCGACCGCTGCCATAAAGTACTCTTGACCTAGTCTTTACTAAAGACTTTTACTTCAGAGATAAATAAAATTATACATAGTAAGTCTAATGTATACTGTCATCATCGACTGGCCTCACAGCTCAGTTGGTAGTAGCTCTGCCTTCTGCGCTGTAGGTTGTGAGTTCGATCCCCACCTAGAAAAAACATTTGTGTGATGAACACAGATGTTTGTTCAGTATTATATGTACCTATGTATATAAAAAAAAGTATATTAAACAATCTGGTTCCCATAGTACAAGTAAGCTTTGCTTAATTTGGGGCTAGATGGCATTGTGTGAACTGTCAACCAATATTTATTTAAGTAGGTACCTAGGTAGTATTATAGGTATCTAGGCATTCGTGAAGTTAGCCGCAAGAGCTGCTGCGCAGTATCGTTTTCGGGAGCAGTTGGAGGTATGAGGAGGGGGGGAAGGAACTGTACATGCGCCAACTCGCACCTGTGGCTAACTTCACGAATGCCTAAATCCGTTGGATGACCTATACTTTGGTTCTGATTACTATTTATCTGATAACGAGATATTGCTGCACACTAGAATAGAATCAATATTGCCAATTAGAATCGGATTGACTACTGATATCATATCTGTAGTCTTCACACACGATTACCCTTTATACATATCGGATCATAACGGATGGATAAAGCGTGTCATTGGTTACCCTACATGGAATTTAGGGCAATTAGTGGCTTTACCCTTGAAATAGGTTCATAAATTGCACGGCATTTTATCCAATAAATGTTACAGTAACATACCTTCACAGCGGCTAGTTTGTTATGGCTATCCTACTAATATTATAAACGTGAAAGTTTGTAAGGATGTGTGGATGTATGGATGTCAGGATGTCTGGATGTATGTTTGTTACTCTTTCGCGCTGAAACGGCTAAACGGATCTGGATGAATTTGGCAAAGATATAAATTATAGTTTGGAATAGCACATAGGCAACTTTTTATCTCGGAAAAATGAACAGTTCCTGCGGGATAGATTTGTTTTTGTTTTTCAAGCTGGCGAAGCCGTGAGCGGAAACTAGAATTAAATAAATGGTTTAGATGTGGCCCTGACTACCCCCTTTAGATATCCCTAAAAAACCAAAGCTGTGAGATCTGAGATATCTACCACGAGGGTTAGTCGTGATCTAGATATCTTTAGGCCTTAGGTACAAGCTAAGATTTGATTGTCAGTCTGTTTACTTGTTGGTTTTATTTTGATACCAACGTTCTCAGACAGCATATTTCTCGTGCCTTCAGCCGTACCATTAGAACATCAATCAACATCGAGTTAGAATGTTATCTCACTCACAAAGTATTTGCTTTTCATCTCTCGCAGATTTATTTTTGCATTCTGTATATCAGCGATCGGCAACACGCGGCCCGCGGACGTCTTGCCTGCGGCCCGTGAATGTTATTTAACATTTTGAATAAGTTAAATATCAAGATAAATGCATGAACGAACCACGATCGACCGTGTAGTGTGGACCCAGACTTTAAACGCGCTTCGCTCTGCCCGCGATCCAACAAATGAGCGAAGCGCGAGTTCATTACAATGAGATGGGCATTTGAGAGCCATATTTTGAGCTTCTAGGGTTAATATCACAAGTGCGGCCCGGCCCGCCTTTAGTTTATTTTGCCACCTTGCGGCCCTTGCCTGCCAAAAGGTTGCCGACCCCTGCTGTATATTTAATACCTAAGTACATTATTTACCGACTTCAAACAATGAGGTTTCATGTATGTTATTTTGTGTTTTCACTGATATTTCCGTCAATAATATTATGTTCTATATAAATTTTATTCAATAGGAATGATACTTTAAAACTTAATACTTACCTACCCGTAAAAAAAATACTTAATTACCTCTTCCTCGCTTGTAATTGTTTACGTAGTGAAACATTGAAGTCGTATTTATTTTCAGTTTTTAAAACTTAATTATTTTTATAAAAATTCACTTGCTATCCGACATCCGCGATTTGTGTTTCAAACGAAGTGAGTTGTCAAATTGATTTCATATCTTTGTTTCAGAGCAAGCTTACTCGAGCATGTTGTGTACCGGATGGGGCTTTTGGCTGTGCTTCGATCCAGGGTCAAAAATGGTAAGGTCATCAGCTCACATAGCATTTATAGTCCTTAAACTTTTAGTGTTTATATGTAGGTAGCCAAATTTCTCTAACGAAATTTTTAGGATATTTAAACCTCTATCGAGACCTACGACTATTTAAGCTGAGCATCATTATCTTCCTGCCCTTATCCCACTGGTGGGGTCGGCACAACAGGTTCTCTTCCTCCACTCTTCCCCTATCATCCGTCATCTCAGTAGCTATTAAGCTGAGCGTATATTTGTTATTATATTGTTATTATAAATGCAGAAGCAACGGACCAGTTTAAAGCTGAATTGTCGATGAATAATAAACAATAAGATTCTACTAATTTGATAAACGTGAAAGCTTGTGAGGATGTATGGATGTTTGTTACTCTTCACGCTGAAATGGTAGAACGGATCTGGATGAAACTTGGTATATGACCTGAAATACGTACATTTACTCACATGTGTATGTATGTACGTAATGTCCAAAGATTAAAATTCTGCCCTATTCTGACTTACACAGTTTGATTTGTCAGTATCTGCCGTCAGCATCACCCGAAAACGATAGTTTCACGTACGCTTTGAAGCTGGGAAGCGTTTGTCATCGTGTCATTTGTCATAGGGGACCACAGATATAGAAACTCATCCAACTGAAGATAGAAACGACTTGTCTCCGCGCGTTTCCTTCCATTTATAGTTCTAGGATGCGAGTTTCCTCAGTTTGCGTAACGATGAAGTTGATCAAGTTACATAAAACAATGGCAGACAAGGCCTTTGTATTTTTATTATATAACTTGTAGATCCCCACGACCTTATCCACATCTATTATATAAGAATGAATCCCTATTTCCCTTGGTCACGGCCTCAGAATACAGAAAGAACAGAAACCGTGAACGCGCCTAATACTGAAGCGTCAAATACTACTCATAAAATGAGTAGTTTGAAGCGCAGCCGATCAGTCACTCTGTGGACGTCGTATCGCGTGACGTGACTTACCGGTGTGCAATTTAAACAAATTATGCCGTCTTGTGTCGTTCCTACCTGTAAAAATACAGCGGGGCTACAAAAAAAAACAGGATGGGATCACATTTCACGTGTAAGTAGTGCATTTAGATGTCGTTTTATTTAATTACTGAATAAATTGTTTTGTTTGTAATTGTCATAGAGAATGATGCGTCCATCTTGTTAGTGTTGCCAATGTAAGAGTTTTGATTTTCCCTGCTTTTTATTACGTAGGTAGGTACTGAGGGATTTTATTTTGAGTGATATTAAATTATTGAATACGTCTTTAAAAAACATTTTAACATTTTGATTTCGCTGAGTAAAGTTATTTTGAGTTTGTGTTTAAGTTTCGTGTTTTATTTATAAAACTTTTATTTCTTGAGATTATTAGTTACATAGATATAAAATATGAATACATTTATAAGAAAGGACAATGTCGATTTTATTATCTTACCTTCAATACTCTCAACGCTTACCCAAAAAAACGAGTAAGCGATGTCTAGCTAGCAACATTACGCGGGTGGGAAGTGAGGTGGGTGCGGGACGCTTGTTTGGTTTTTGGACACAGCGTGCGGTTTGCGATTACAGTCGAACGCGGCTTCTGGTTCTTTCTGTATTCTGAGGTCACGGCATCACGCGTGAATGGTTGGACCGATTTCGCTAATTCTTTTTTTGTTGTGTTTGTTATTGTAAAGAAAAGGTTTAAGACAGGACAACGTCAGTCGACTCAGAGAGTAATTTTATAAAACTTCAATCTCCCGCTGCTCCTTAAGGTTGAATTTAGTGAATTCGTTTCGTCTACATGATATAAGGAACATTATTTTGAATTTCATGTTTCTAGGATCAGTGGACGCGTTGTCTGTAGGTCATTCAGTCAGTCACGCACGACAGATGTTTTAAATGGTACAAGCTTTTACCAGTGATTTCATCCGCAAAAAGGCAAAATATCAAACTGAGAAGAATCGCCAAGTCCATGAATATAACATAATGAATTCCGTAATAACTGATATCCGTTAATTCGTAAATTTCTATGAAGTGCAAAAAGAGGCGGTCACCCATTCAAAAACTCACTGAGCCCAACGTTGCTTAACCATGCGTTCCCCATTAACTTTCAATCTCTATTTTCGATGATAGATTTCTGTGGATAGCTCTATCTACGGTGCCTATAGTAGGGGATAATGGCTTAGACACTATTAGCTTTAGATCATAGATCTAGGTATGCTATTTGTGTCTTCGCTTTGAAGTTAACGGTAAAATTATAGTGAGTGGTGTGGTGAGCGTCTGCAGAAGTTATTGGTGCATAGTATGTATTGCAAACGAATTATGCAATCGAAACTGGACTATTTTGCACTAACACTTTAAACGGCCGTTTATAATAAACTAGCTTTTGCCCGTGCCTTCGTCCGCGTGGAATAGTTACTATAGGCAGTATTTTATTTTTTTAAGATTCTTATTTTGCACTTAACTTGCAATAACAAAAGTAAGTTTTTTGTTCAACCATCCAAATTTCATTAATATCGTCGGATTATTAACGAATTATACAGGGTGTTACCAGACTACTTCCGAAAAAACAGCTGTTTCATACATTTTAGCCAAGTAGGTGTTGAACTTTTGTATAATAATAATAATGCTGGACACTATCACACAGCATCATGTAGCCCCAAACTAAGCAGAGCTTGTATTATGGGAACCACATGACTGATAAACTACATATGCACTTTTTTTTGTATGAAACAGTTGTTTTTTTTCCCGTGCTCACAGTGTTGGTTTCTTAGAAAAATTAGTTTAGTTGGGTACTTTAACCCTTGAAGCTTTCGGAAGTAGTCTTGTAACACCTTGTATATTTCTGAAATATTAGCTCAGTTTGTCTATGTCTCGGCATGTGACAGTCATAATACTAGGTATCAGGTAAGATTAAAATTGACTGTTGTCTTAACCGTCGGTTAATGTATTGGTGAACTTCACCCTAGCTAGTATCTAGGTTAGTCTAAATTAACAATGGTACCAATCGATATTCCACCTCAACTAGTCTGTACAATAAAAACATCTTTATTACTTGTACAATACGGCTTGTTATCGCGTGCTCGCACTTGGTATGCTATTGTGTCATCATACGGCAGTGGTGACTAAGCGAGTAGCGGCCCCGCCTTCCGACCTAAAGGTCGTTGGTTCGAATCTAGTGTGCCGGTGAATTTTTTTTTATATATCTGTGCCATGAACACGTAATATTCGTATAAGTTAGAGAGAGATAGCTTTTTGTTTTGTATCAAAAATGAGTTTTTATCTCTTTCGAACCAAAGAAAGAATCTGTGAAGAAATTGTAATCTTTACCATAATTAATATTATATCATTAAATTCAGTTACTTAGTGCCATCTATCTTCAAACTAAGTAAAGCTTGTGCGAAATATGTTTCGCGGTCGAAGCCGTGGGCAGAAGCTAGCTATTCTATAAACGTACTTTTATTTGTAAATATGTATACTTATACTGAAAACTGTATGTTCATCGCACAAAATTTTGCCCTATCTGGGAATCGAACAGCTCAGAAGGCACTACAGAGCTACTGAAATCTGAGCTATGAAACCGGTCGTCTGAGGGGATTATTTCCATATGTCCCTCTACTCTGTCCCCTTGGGGGCACAGATGGGACTAAAAAGTTCTATTTGACAAACTCTCAGGGGGGTAGATAGAACTTTTATAAACGGAAAAGGTTCTATGTGTTCCCCTCTTTGTTACGGGGGGGTTATATAGATTTTTATTAATTGAAAAGGTGCTACCTGTCCCCTCATATATATCTATACTAATATTATAAAGAGGAAAGTTTTGTATTTTTGTATTTTTGTTTGTAACGAAGAAACTCAAAAACTACTGGTCTGATTTCAAAAATTCTTTCACCATTAGAATGCTACGTTATACCTGAGTAACATAGGCTATATTTTATGTAGGTACCTCGCGAGCAAAGCCGCGAGCGGAAGCTAGTCATTCATAAGGGGACGTACAGAGCTACATATCTCAACTGTCCTCCAATGAAAGAACATTTTATTAGGTTCATTTTTGTTTGCAGGTCGTACGATCGGAATGATGATCACTGCCTCTCACAACTTGGAACCCGACAATGGCGTGAAGCTCATTGACCCTGACGGCGAAATGCTGGAACAGAGCTGGGAGGCGATAGCTACCCGGCTGGCTAATGTCAGGTAATTTTGGCCCTTCCTGTGCGTCTACCATGAGTTGTCACATATAGATCGGCCGACGTTACTACAGTAGTAATACTCGTATTATGTTACTACGACATCTGTCAAAATTGTTACTCATGGTACCTAATTCTAAGCAAATGAATGAAGCGCAAACTACAGTCGCTGTAGTACGCTGTGACGTAGGATAGTTAGCTACGTGACGTTTTAGTACCCAACTATCCGCTAAAGGCGCTGTACAAGTTTTCATACATTTTTTTAACTACAGTCGCTAGCGAGTGTAGATTGTGAAAACTCATGATAGACCTACTGACCTAATATTGAATCTACAAGTACTAATACTAACTTTCGCCCTCGACTTCGCCTACAAGGTACCTACATAAAATGTAGCCTATGTCCTTTCTCGAGCTTTATTCTATCTTTGTACCAAATTTTAAGCGTAACAGACTGACAGAATTACTTTCGCATTTATAATAACAGTATGGATATATAAAATAATCTATTTTAATATTATAAAGAGGAACGATTTGATTGTTTGTTTGTTTGCTTTGAATAGGCTCCGAAACTACTAGATCGATTTCAAAAATTCTTTCACTAATGTGTAGAATGAACTTTCAGGATGAACATAGGCTATATTTTAGGTAGTTACTTCGCGGGCGACGCCGCGAGCGGAAGCTAGTATGTATATAAAGCTGTTATATCATGTTTGTTTTTTTGCAGTGATAATGACTTGGAGTCGACTACGGCAGAGGTTATTAAGGAGGTGAATGCAGATATGGCTCTTAAAGCCAGCGTTTTCATCGGAATGGATACCAGGTATGCAAAGTATCTATACATGTCTCTTTCGTTTATCCTAAGAGTAAAAGAGAAAGAAGATTCTTAATTAGTTTTATGAGCTTCAAACTAGTAATTTTCATATAGGTTTTTGTCAAACAGTGACAGTTGTAAGCTTTTTTATATTTTGACAATAATAATTTCGACTGGCAATGGCAAATAAATTCTGTCTCTATTTTTTTCGTAAATAAACGAAAGAGACGCAATACTTATTTAAATATCTTTAACTTGTTATCCATAATTACTTTTATCGTGTAGCTAGTTCTTTTGAACTAGTTAGGTGAAAGGGTCAGAGGCTCCTTTCCCGTTTCGTCATGATGTTTCCCTTCACCGTTTGAAAGTATGGCCATATTTTTTTTTTACCCAGATTAAATCCTTTATGGATACACTTACTGACAACTATTACTCCTCATCTTTTCTGTCACCGGTGTCACTTTCAGACTTCCTCTGATATACTCATTCCTTATTTTATCCATCCTTGTCACTCCACACATCCATCTCAACCAATGTGTTGTGAACAATGAATTGTCCACCAATCTACGAGTATATCTATACTAATATTATAAAGAGGAAAGTTTTGTATTTTTGTATATTTGTTTGTAATGAATAAACTCAAAAACTACTGGTCCGATTTCAAAAATTCTTTCACCGTTAGAATGCTACGTTATCCCTGAGTAACATAGGCTATATTTTATGTAGGTACCTCGCGAGCGAAGCCGCGAGAGGAAGCTAGTTATATATTATTGTAATCCACAGATACACGAGTCCTCGCCTCGCGGCCGCGGCGGTGCACGGGGTGATGGCGCTGAAAGGCACGGCTAAGGAGTTCGGTATCGTCACCACGCCCATGCTCCACTATTGCGTCAAGTGCCGGAACGATAACTCCTACGGAACTCCTACTGAGGAAGGTAAAAGGAATAAATATAATTGAACTAAGCAATCATTATCATTCTGTCTTTGTCCCATTTCAGTGGGGTCGGCGTAAAATATTTTTGCTTAAGGCCCAGAATACTCGTCACACTATTCCTTACGTAGAAGTTACAAAAAAAAGTGACATAGGTCCGTATAGCAACGCGGATCTCCGCGGAATCAGACATAGCACGAAGCGAAATACCCAAATGACAAGTAAGTAGAGTGCGGCATGATAATATGGCTGCTCTGAATTATATAACGAAAGCGACAATTTATAAAAAACATAAATATTATGTTCAAGTAAATAGCTTATTTCAAAAAAAGGGCTGGGTTGATTTGTTTCAAATTAACTGATTTATATTCATGTGAAATAGACATTCAAAATACCTTACTGTTCTGGATAAATTAGGGAATTTCTGAATTTTCAGAGGTGTTTTTGACATGATTTTTAACCAAGGTTTTCTAACTAATTCGTGTTTTAGCTCCGGTTGATTTATCACTTATATCCTTGAGTATCGTGTAGTTCAATTTCAATGTAATCTATTAAGCGGTAATAGAATGATTAGGGTTGCAATACTTGCAATTTTCAAAATGCTGGGCTTTAACTGCGAACAAAGAGAGTAATGTTTTTATGTAAGTTCCTATGGCTGTCGTTGAAGCCCAAACGGCTGGACAGATTTTGACAAATGAGATATCGTTGGATTCGTCTGATCACAAGAGTAAGATAATATTAACAAAAAATCCAATATGGTGTGAAAACCTATTTTCTACCTGTAACAACCAAATAAATAGACCAGACAGACAGAGGAAATAATTCTTAAAATCTCTGATTTCTTTTCTATTAGATACCTACTAATATTATAAACGCAAAAGTTTGTAAGAATGTATGGATGTCTGGATGTTTGTTTGTTACTCTTTTACGTTGAAACGGCTGAACAGATCTGGATGAAATTTGGCACAGATATAGATTAAGGCCTGGAATAACACATAGACTACATTTTATCCCGGAAAATGTACGGTTCCCGTGGGATACATTGTTTTTCAAGGTACCACGCGGGCGAAGCCGTGGGCAGAATCTAATGTATAATAAATATTATGTTATTCAGGTTACTACGAGAAAATAGTAGGCGCATTTAAGAAGATTCGCCAGAACTTGCCGATATACGGCGCGTACAATACGACGCTGTTCGTCGACGGCGCTAATGGCGTCGGTGGGAAGAAGCTTAACATCATCAAAAAGAGTCTAGACGGCGAGCTAGATCTCAATCTGTTCAACCTAGGCGGTAACGGAGGCAAGCTCAACTTAAATGTAAGTGTTACAGAGTTCAGAGTGTTCTTAGCCATGTTTCATGAAAATCGAACAGTATTACTTCAATGATATTGAAAGAACATGGTAAGGTAACCATTACTTTAAATATGACATGTTAGGGTAAGGTTTAGATGTCGGGGGGTTTTTAAAAATTTTAATTTGTATTTATATTTAATCTATTTTCAAAACCAACAGCTGTTTAAGATTTTTACAATCTTCGCTTTGGTGGAAACTACCCTTTAATATATTTATTTGCAGTGTGGAGCGGACCATGTGAAAGTGACCCAGAGACCACCGGTGGGCGTACAGCATGAACCATACCAAAGGGTCGCGTCTCTCGACGGAGATGGCGACAGGATCATATACTACTATCTAGATGACAAGTAAGTATATAATTGCATAGCGAATTAACTTTTAAATTATTTTTATAGATACATAAAATCACGCCTGTTTCTCAACGGGGTAGGCAGAGATAGATCTCCACTTGCTACGATCCTGATAAACCTCTTTTGCTTTGTTCACTCTCATAAAATTCTTTACTGTAATCCCCAGGCTCGGTAGATATCTCCTCAGATCTCTAGTTACTTAAATCTTGAGGATATCTACAGAGGGTAGTTAATATTCCTTACGTGACAGGTTACAAGCCCGTCGCCGCTTATGAAAATACTAATCTATGACATGGACCTTCGAATTTTTGGTTCTAGGGTATGTCGGTTTCCTCACGATGTTTTCCTTCACCGTGTAAGAGTACTTGTAAAAGTAACATTAATTTGACAAACCTTTACCATATTGCAATATATTTTTTTTTACATTTACAAAGATTTTTCTTATTTCCAGAGATAAAATGCATCTGCTAGACGGTGACCGCATCGCTACACTCTTAGCCAGCTACATCACGGAACTACTGCGCACGAGTGACGCGACCGCGCTGAAGCTAGGCTTAGTTCAAACCGCGTATGCGAACGGAGCATCCACCAAATACATTACAGACGAACTGGTCAGTATAATTTTATATACTACTAGCTTCCGTTCGCGGCTTTGCTTGCGAGGTACCTACATAAAATATAGCCTATGTTACTCAGGGATAACCATTCTAACGGTGAAAGAATTTTTGAAATCCGACCAGTAGTTTTTGAGTTTATTTGTTACAAACAAAAATACAAAATTACAAAACTTTCCTCTTTATAATATTAGTATAGATACTAGTGATGGTTATTCTGTTATAGACTGACTACAAAATGTTTAAGAGGTACTTGCGATCTTATTTTGTTCACTAGAAAAAACAAATTTGAGTAACATTTCTAAATGACACTTTTAAAAATAATTAAAATTTATATTTTGAACTATTTTTTTTCAAAGTAAATAAATATTGTATCTACTATGGGAACCAGATAGCTGATAGATGAGTTATATAGGTACTTTTTGAAAGCCATTTTGGAAGTGGCATCTCTAATCGTATCCTGTACCCCTAGTATGAGTTTTTGATTTACGAAAACTTTTTTCGAATAGTATCCTTTCATACATTTACCTCCATCGGAAATGTTAAAGAACTAAAATAAGGTCGATAATATCGAAAATATTATCTAATCGGCAGTCCCAGCAATGATTTTCAAACAGAGTTTTCACGATATCGACCTTATTTTAGTTCCGTAACATTTCCGATGGAGGTAAATGTATGAAAGGATACTATTCGAAAAAAGTTTTCGTAAACTATCAAAAACTCATACTAGGGGTACTGTTGTTAAGTAAAAAAGTATTTATCGTTCTTACAAGTAAATTATTTAAACTTGGGTTGGGAACTCTTCTGTTAGGTAAGAATACCTTTGTTAGAAAAGTCCCCTCTTTCTAAAGGCCTTAATGGACACGTGTAAGTAGGTAGATAATCATAATTATAATTTGGTACTTATACGTATGTTGTAGACTGATGGGCCCATTAATAGTAGATTAGTAGACAAAGGCTGTAAGGCATCAATTGCAGCCCGAGATATTTATAGTTCGAGGGTGCAATTGATGCTTACACCCGTGCTAACTACTCTGCTTTACATCTCGATTGTGAGGTAAGTAGAAAAAAACCGGCATTACAAGAATAAAACATTTTAAAGTAAAAGTTTTCTATTCCCGCCTTTTATCATCTTTTTTTTTAATTATTTTTTTCAAGAACGAAGTTGAGCTTCGCCGTTCGATATTTAAAATTGATGACTGTTATACTCATACGAAGACAAGGCTGACTAGCGAAGCGACCTCTTTTGTCATTGGGCTGAATGCATGATGTCTATTGCCAGTATGATGGTTAGATGTACGCGAACTTTTTGAAAGAGTGAAGTTTTTTTTTAATTACTTACCGCCCTATGGCTTTTCTAGCTACATTATTACCCTAGAGCGCTAATTGGTCACCTACAAGCCCCATTTGGGGTAATAAGGACCTACTTACCGAATATGAGAGATGTAAATGTAATGTAAAATGTTCCAGAAAATCCCAGTGTCGTGTGTGAAGACGGGAGTGAAACACTTGCACCACGCTGCCCTGGCATATGACGTTGGCGTGTACTTCGAGGCAAACGGGCACGGCACTGTCGTGTACAGTGACACGGCTAAACACACGCTTAGCAAAATCGCCGAAGAAGGGTAAGTTTTGCAAAACGATTTTTGGAACGAAGTTCCTTATCGCGCGTTGTGAAAGGGGGCTAGACGGAAAAAATTCTCACGAAAAGTTGTCACGACACTTTTGCTATAGTTGTAAGCCGTGCGGCGTGCGCGTGTTTCTCTGTCTGTCTCTCTCTCTCATAGAAAGCAAGGAAAGGAACTTCTTTCCATCCGGGCGTCCCTTGACACCTCTCAAGTATTTTTTAATTTGAAATGTTGTCACTTCATAATATTAATTTGACTGTTTTTTTCTGTGGATGGAACAGACTAAGCTAGTAATAAAAAAAAGTAGTTTATTTTGTGTCACAACTACAGAAATAGAACATAAAACATTACAACGATTTTTTAAATTTAAAATGTGGTCACTTCGTAATATTGATTAGACTGTTTTTTTCTGTGGATGGAACAGACTAAGTAAAAAATAGAAGTAAAAAAAATCAAAAGAAGTTTATCTTGTGTCACAACTACAGAAATAGAACACAATACATTACATAACAGAAACATATTAACTAAACTTAATTAGGACAGCAAAAGAGTCGTAAGAAAGTAATACAAGGAATAACTGTAAACTAATTATAAATTCGATTCTCGCTTTTCTAATATTATAAACAGACTGACAGAACACACATGTGTTCAATATTAACTCAAATATTTGTCACTAGCTTCCGCCCATAGCTTCGCCTGCAAGGTACCTATATAAAATACTAGCTGTCCCGGCGAACTCCGTACCGCCTTAGATATAATAAAAATTTTGTTTAATTTTCATGTTTTAATTATTATCATCCTATTCCGGTCGAGGACAAATCCAAAAACACAAAAATCATAAAAAATTGATCTATCTGTTCTTGTTTTATATAATATACATAGATAGTCTATGTTCACCATGAAAGTTCAAACATTGGTGGAGGAATTGAAATCGGATAAGTAGTTTCTGACATTACCTCCTACAACAAACTTTCATCATTCTCCTGCCCTTATCCCACGCTAAGTGGGGTCGGCACAACAAGTTTTCTTCTTCCATTCACCCCTATCATTCGTCAACTCTGAATCAACTCCTCTTACATTCATATCATCTTTCACACAATCAAACCATTTCTTCTTCGGCCTTCCTCTACTTGCGCACCCATCCACACTCATACTCATAACTCTTCTGGTGACATGGTTTTCATCCCTCCTCATCACGTGTCCATACCATGCTAATCTAGCACTCCTCATCTTTTCAGTAACAGGCGCCACTTTCAGACTTCCTCTAACATACTCATTCGTAATCCTGTCCAACCGTGTCACCCCACACATCCATCTTAACATCCGCATCTCAGTAGCACAAACTTTACCACTTTATAATAATTAGTGTAGAATATATTTTATATATTTTTTAATAGAGCGCTGGTGGTGTATAGAGCGCTGGTGGTGTAGTGGTAGCACCCCTGCCTCACGATCCGAAGGTCGTGGGTTCAAACCTGGTCGTGCACCAATGAGTTTTTCCATTCGAAAAATTTATGTGCGCAATGCCAGTGCTCTTAAACGGTGAAGGAAAACATCGTGAGGAAACCGGCATACCCTAGAACCAAAAATTCAAAGGTATGTGTCATAGGTCAGTATTCTTATAAGCGGCGATGGGCTTGCAACCTGTCACGTACGGAATACTAACTACTGTGCAAAATGTGGGCATGTACCAAATGTCATGTTTGGACTTGCCTCTGACTACCCCCTTTAGATATCCTCAAAAGATCTAAGTAACTAAAGATCTGAGGAGATATTTACCGAGCCTGGGGATTACAGTCGTGATCATATTTTTTTTTTTTTTTTTTTTAAATATATTTTTTTACCTACTTAATCCCTATATCGTTTTCCAGTGAGCCAGAACAACGGAAAGCAGCATCTCAACTGCTTAACTTCATCGATATGACGAACGAGACTGTCGGCGATGCTATATCAGACCTATTTCTGGTGGAAACAGTGCTCTGTTCCCGCGGCCACAACGTCAGGGAGTGGATGGCTGCCTACTCCGACCTGCCTTGCAGACAGCTGAAAGTCACTGTGAAGGTACAGTTGGCCCAATGACAGGGCACCACCACTCCTCCTTACCTACTGACATTAGTACCTACCGATTTAGGATGGCCCCAGAGCCATCCGCCAGTCGGTTGTCACCGCCCGCGCGCAGAGGTCGCGCGGTTTATTATCGCTAACTTATCGCTAACCTACAGTTTTTTCTTTTCTCCGACAACAACCGACAGGTACTGACACGGAACTTTAGGTATTGACGCTTAGGTAGGTATTATGTAGGTACCTTCCTAGATAGATGAGCAAGCTGACAACTCTAGTGCAAAAGCCAACGCTTCACTCTGCGCCAGAGTTACGCGTTAGAAGAGAGCGGCAACGTTTAGGTTAATATTACGGTAGCTAGGTATGGTTTCTGCGAGCTGAATTGCACTTTGTTGCTTAGTATCTAGAGTCGCTATTTCTAATAAATTATTGTTGTTATTCTTGTTATTCTGTGCCAATGAGTCGAGGCATTTGTGAAGTTAGCCGCAAGAGTTGCGCAGTATCGTTTTTCGGGAGCAATTGGAGGTATGGAGAGGGGCGGTGGGACTAGACATGCGCAAACTCGCACCTGTGGCTAATTTCACGAATGCCTAGATCCGTTGTATGAACTGTACATTACATACACAGTATGATCTATACATTATGATAAAATCGTTCATCTTTGCGTTTGTGCACGCTAATCTCCGCAACGGTTGAATCAAATCTAATGCAGTTTTCACTAATGTATTGAGATAAGCTTGGATATAAAATTAGGATTTGTTTCATCGGAATCGGTTTGACAAAATAAAAAAGATAAGAATTTGATATATTTTATGAAAACCCTTATTTGTGCCGATCCCACATAACGTGGGAAAAGGCCAGGAAGATGATGATATTAAATGCGAAAGTTTGGATGGATGTTTGTTACTCAATCACGCTGAACGGATCTAGATGAAACTTGCAATACGCGTAGTCTATGATCTGTAATGGCTACTTTTTATCCTGGTAGGTACAACGCTGGCAAAAGCTAGCAAAAGTAATATTATAAATATGATAGTTTTAGGAGTTTTCGGTGTTACTTAGTGAAGTCGGAATAACTGAACCCATTTCGATCAAATTTAGTATATAGATAGATATCTATCTTTATATTTATATATAAAATACATCTTGGGCTGTATACTTATTTGCCATTAGTATTTTTAAAACTATATCGATGGAACTTATGACGACCTCAGTGGCGTAGCGGGCGAGAGTCCGCCTGCGACGCAAGAGGTTGCGGGTCCGATTCCCGCCGCGGAACAAATTTGTGTACGATTAGCAGAAATTTGTCCCGTTGTTCTGGGTGTTTTCTATGTAAAATAAAAAATATCTATCTATGTATATAATGTATTAAATATATCAGTTATCTAGTACCCATAACATAAGCTTTGAGTAGCTTACTTTGGGGCTAGATGATGCTGTGTGGATTGTCCAGCATTATTTATTTATTTATTTATAAACTTCAATTATGTTCTAGGACCGCAACGCGATATCGACCACAGATGCAGAACGTCAATGCACAGAGCCGGAGGGCCTTCAGAGCCGAATCAACGAACTCGTGTCGGGGTACAAAGATGGCCGCTCGTTCGTACGTCCGTCCGGGACCGAGGACGTGGTCCGAGTGTACGCGGAAGCTGATAGTCAAGAGGTAAGGCGGTGGTCATAATAAAAGCGAATATTTTTATTACCGCTACTAATCGGGAAACTACGGGGCATTGCCACTAAACCACTAGTGTTATATGTACATATAACTTCCGCCTACGGCTTCGCCCGCGTGGTTCCTTGAAAAATAAAAACAAATGTATCCCACGGGAACCATACATTTTTCCGGGTTAAAATGTAGCCTATGTGTTATTCCATACCATAATCTACATATATCTGTGCCAAATTTCATCCAGATCCGTTCAGCCGTTTCAGCGTGAAAGAGTAACAAAATACATCCAGACATCCATACATTCTTTTCGCGTTTATAATATTAAGTATCCCTATTTCCCTTAGTCACATCACGCGTGAATGGCTGAACCAATTTCGCTTGTTCCTTTTTTGTTAGGTTTAAAGAACTTTAAAAAACTTTACTTATGAGATACATAGGAACCTTAATCTAGGTTTATAATATTTAATCTACCTTTGGTACCTAGAATAAATTAAAACTAAATATTATATAATCCTTACTAATTATTATAAATGCAAAAGTAACTGTCTCTGTGTTACGCAATCACGCCTTAACTACTCAACCGATTTTGATAAGATTTGTTACAAAGATAGACTAGAGCTTGAGAAAGGACACGCTACCTTTTATCCCAAAAAAAATTACAGTTCCCGTGAGATAGATATGTTTTTGTTTTAATGGAAGTTGGCGGAAGCTAATATTATATTATGTTGTGTTTGTTATTGTAAGAAGGTTCTTATGAAAGAAATAGTAGATTAGTAGACAAGGGCTGTAAGGCATCAATTGCAGCCCGAGATATTTATAGTTCGAGGGTGCAATTGATGCTTACACCCGAGCTAACTACTCTGCTTTACATCTCGATTGTGAGGTAAGTAGAAAAAAACCGGCATTACAAGAATAAAACATTTTAAAGTAAAAGTTTTCTATTCCCGCTATTTTTTTTTTCAAGAACGAAATTGAGCTTTGCCGTTCGATATTTAAAATTGATGACTATTATATTCATACGAAGGCAAGGCTGAATAGCGAAGCGACCTCTTTTGTCATTGGGCTGAATGCATGATGTCTATTGCCAGTATGATGGTTAGATGTAAGTACGCGAACTTTTTGAAAGAGTGAAGTTTTTTTTTTAATTACTTACCGCCCTAGGGCTTTTCTTGCTACATTATTACCCTAGAGCGCTAATTGGTCACCTACAAGCCCCATTTGGGGGTAATAAGGACCTACTTACCGAATATGAGAGATGTAAAAATATAAAAAGCACTCATAGTTAAGACAGGACAACGTCTATCGGGTCAGCTAGTGCTTGATGATAGTGTGATTGATTGTTTCAGTCTGCGGATAAACTGGCAGCGGAGGTAGCCCAAGCAGTGTTCGATTTGGCAGGCGGCGTCGGCGACCGTCCACAACTACCCGCGTAATAACACTACTTGTGGATTGACCAACTGGTTTAACTATTCTCAAAATCATCATCATTGGCCATTTACATCTAATAAAGATGATTACAGAAAAATTCGAAGCACTGGAACATTTCTATTCGTGACTAAAAAGTCCGGGAGTGACGCCGTGGCCATATATTTTACATATTTATGACCCTCAAGATTTTACCGGGTTTGCAGCGCGTTGGACATTTAGTAAGTTGTGCGCTAAAAGGTCTACAACACCGTGTAATAATGTAATGTAAATGCAAGCAAAATGTCAGGTTGCTCTTTAATAACTACAATTTAGTCTGGGGATAGTGTTTAAATTAGTTTGATCGAATCCAAGTTCAGAGAAAAACATAACCCTTTCAATGAGTCATACGCAGTCGAGTAACCGGGTAACAAAACCTTTACCACTTTTAATATAAAAATAACCTTTTAGTAGAGTATAGCGCCGTAACTCATAGCATTGAAAATACAAATAACTTCATACATTTTGTATGGACGATCGCTCAAAAAGCGATATTGCTTGTAACGTTTACACTGTAATCTGCGCCTTTGCGGTACCATGACACATATGTATAACAGGGGTAATAACAGTACCATACTCGTAACTCATATAACAGTGTTTGTAACAGTAACATAACAGATAACAGAGAAAACGTGCAATAGTTAAATATAAAAGCTCAAAGTCACGTTTTTGTATCTAATTTGATCTTATTGATAGCTAAATAATAGTTATATTTTTAGCAAATTTTAATATTTTTAATATACTCCTAACAGGTGCTTTTGAAGCCTGTTTTGTTATTCATAGTTATCTTGTGCTAGGTAGAATTTATTATAAGTTTAAATTTTTTCTTTCAAAAAAATCAAAAATAATTAAAATTATTAACAGTACAACGTTTTGCTAGTCCTATTGGTAATAAAGTCGATTTTTAAAAGATTTAAATCATGTTTTATCATAATCATTTGTATTGCTCATTTAGTAGGTGCTACTAAAATGTTATTTTATTTTTTCATGCTTAATATCGTTTCTTGTAGTTATAGTTTTTAATGTTGCTAAACCCAAGTGTTATTCGGTCGGTGGGTGCCGGCTCAAACCCGTTCGTGGCAATTTTACACCACAACTTTCAATACGGATAGTAATATAAAGTTAGAGTAAACACAATATGCTCATTGAAAACAATAAATATAAATAAACTTAGTTTTAAGAAGTCCATCACAATTCAAAACGTAACACTACGTAGAATTAGATTTTTTTTAATACATATTTTGCATGTTATTACTTACTGTAAGGATACTGCCTGTTTGTAAAGGGTTTAAATAATACGAGAGGTATTCCTTTGATGAGATTTTACTCATTTTTCGCAATTATTATAGGCGTTGGAAAAAAAGCCATACTTTTGTTAGCTTGTCGATACAATGGTGCTTAGGACTTTGTGGTGAAAGCACGAATTTTTACGTAATTAAGTGAGCTGTCAACTATAGTATCGGATTCGTAGTGCCTCGGTGAAGCTACGTAGGTGTCACGCAAGCCAGATTGAATCGGTGCGGCGACTACATTGGACCACTTCCTTTCTTTCAACTTTTAAAATCAGTTGAAGTACTTTGACTTAAAAATTCATAATATCGCAGTATTTTATTTTATTTATAAAACATGATTAAATAAAAATTTCTACCATGAATCTTAAAACAGACATACATTTTGTCGATGCCAAATTACCACTCAGAAGCGCCTACATCTTTTAAATTAATGCGAAACTAAACGTCCCGCTCAGTGCAGCCACCTTCTGGAACTTACTTCATTCCGTTTACAGGGGCTTTTTGATTTTACTATAGGGTACGAGCATCTAATTATTAGATGAATGGCTCGGGAGGGACTCTTCTTCAGACGAGACAACACTATGCGTCGAACGTCTCTTACAGGGGTAAGTTTGTTTGACTATTAAATTACGCTACGTTGTTGTCTCGTCTGAAGATTTTTACTCTGTAGATGTTAAAAGCCCAGTGAAAAATCAAAAACCCTAGTCAATTTTAATTATTATTATAAATTCTGAACATTAGATCATCAGTTATGAGTTTCCAGTTACAATAAAAATGTTGTAATCTGCCTACCTCACTTATCTCCTGAAGTTGCGATTTGGTTGCCGCTCCTGTAGCCTCTCGTCCTTCTTCTTCGTCTGCAACTTCCTGCCATAAGTTTGCCCCCCTGCCGCCACTGGTTTTTGTGTTCTCACATTTTGACGAAGAGGGCCCCGCCAGTTTAAATTCCTTGGATTGCCTTTTGTTACAGAATCAGTGTTCCGAGTTCCAGCAATGTTTTTCTTTTGAGGAACTTCTAAATCTTGAACTGACTTTTGAACAGTCTTTGCAGTTCTGATCATTTCAAAGGTCTTTTCCAAATAGGTATTCCTCTGGTTTTGTCTGCAGTAGAGATTCTTTTATATCCTTATTGATGCGAAAAAGTATTAGCGATCTTCGACTTTTGGAATCTAGTTGAAAAGTATCACATAGTAATCGAGAAGCTTGGCTGATCTTATCCAAATTTTCTTTGATAAAAGCTCCATTGATACAGCCTTGCATAGCCAGGCCCAGGCATGACAGAACAGTTGAAATCTGTTTTTGTCTGCTTTCTATAATTTGATCTCGCTTTTTAGCGGAGTCAGGCAAAGCCGCTTTGACCTCTAGATTCAACTTTGGAGTACATAATTCGGGGAAATTCTCAAAAGGTAGATTACTTTTACCAATATTTTCTTTTTCTTCCTATTGAAGTCCATTTGCAATCACTTCAGTCCGACGACTGGCAATTTCTTTGTGCAAAATTGATCCTTTTTGCTGCGTTTGCACGGATCCCAGTATATTTAATACAGATTCATCTCAGATGGGAGCATCATCATCTTCAGGGATCTCTGTTGGAGATCAATCTCTAGGTGGAGAATCCATCGATATGGAAACCAGAGGAGGAGAAAGATGTTCTTCTTCAACATCAACTTCACATTCACTTTAAATTGCGTGTACCGTTTCTCTGGCTTGCGCCTTAGCTTACAAAATAATAATTTACGTCCTTCGCTCTCTGTAAAGGCGCCATAAGTTTTTGTTTGTGCTAGACCGAGATTACTATTATTTTTAATTGCATGCTATTTACGTAATAATGGACCAAACTGTTTAGAAACTAATTTTGGTAAGAACAAACCATTAGTGTATGAGTAAGAACGAAAGAGTTGAATTTTTGTGTGTAAAAATTGTCTATAATCAAGAACCTATGTTATTATTGATCGTGAAAGTTTTTTCTTGATGTTTTTATCTTTAGACGTAATGTACAAAATGTGGTTTGGATTCACTGTTTGTTTGTAATTCGACGCCTTAACGGCCCGACAAATTTTGATGAAACTTGGACATATTTTTTTGTGTAATCTGGGAATAGCATTGGGCCAAAGCTACTGTTGCATAATTGTGTTCGTAGCAGCCATAGATTTAATACACAAAGGTTTTTGACCCTCGTGGCCAATAGTGGGCTAGTAACGCAAAAGTTATCTATATACGTAAGTCGCAGTAAAAAATTACGTAAAAAATCACTGGAATTGTGATTATTTGAAGTTTCGAGATAAGATTTGCAAGTACGCAGTTTTATTGCTCAATGATTTTGAAATGTTGAGAGGAAGTTTTCGTAATATTTATGGCTTGGAGTCGTAAAAATAGGCAAAATTTAATATTTACCAAAAAAAATAATATACCTAGATGGTAGAAAAAGATTATTTTTCCACTATGTATGTTAACAAAGGTGCTCCATAGCCTTATCGCAAAATCTTATTTTATAAAGAGATTAATTACTATCTATTAAAACATAAGATAATTTTTATATTTACATTTCCTTCACTAATTTTAGCTTTTGTGTGCAATTGTTGTGTGGATGGTATCATTATTTTACGCTATTGTTATAATTCAATAAAAATATTATTTACTAATTTTATATTTTTATTACTGAAATAAGCCTTGGGACGTCCATAAATTCAGTTCACGAGCTAGTGTGAAAACACTAAACCAGAAAAAAACTATGAAGTCCGACTTAATAAATATCGGTGGACATTTCATACAACGCCATCTAGCCTCAAACTAAGCAACTTTGTCTGCGCGTTACTCGTTTTTGCAACATTTCTTAATGAATCTCCGCTCCTATTAGTTGTAGCGTGATGTTATATAGCCTTCCTCGATAAATGAACTATACAACACAACAATAATATTTCACTTTTAAACTTACGCGATCTGAACACATTATAATTAGTATTAGACGGGTATTTATCGCGTTCAAATTACCTTATATTTTATATTAGAGTCTAGGTACCCGTGACCACGACAGCGTGCAAACATGTCGAAACGTCGGGAAAATATAAGATAATTTGAACGCGATAAATACCCGTCTAATACTAATAATAATAATATTTCAATTCGAACCAGTAGTTATTAGCGGGTTCAATCAAACAAACTCTTCAGCGTTATAATATTAGTATAGATTGTCTAATCTAATAATGATAGATTAATTAATTTCCTAATAATTCGTTTTAGATAAACTAAACGAAAAAATACTATATAAATAAAATAAGATAATGTAGTTTCCTAATAATTCGTTTTAGGTAAACTAAACGAAAAAATACTATATAAATCTAAATAACAAAATAATTTATTAACAAATACATTCAATACTACCAACACAAGTCTATATAGGTATGCTCACAATGGTATCTATAGATAGTACTACAAAAAAATAATCTGTGACTAAGATAATAGTGACATTAAGAAACAACAGCAAGATAAAGTAGGCATTTTAAAACTAAGACTGGTACACTAAAATGTCTAAAGTTGACAATATTAAGAAGTGAGTAGCCAGTTACCAAACTACAGTCCCCCATGGGATAAGTGCAAGAAGATAATGAAATGATGGCATAAACTATTATTACTCTTCTATTTGTGATTTAATAGTGATTACAAAAAGATCAAAATACATTCTCATAATATTTATCATTAAAATTGTATTTTAAAAGAAAATTCTAAATAAATGCTAGTAGGGTACACAATTACATTTTAACCCAAATCTTACATTATTGGTATACTTTATTCATTTCAATTTAAAAAATATATTTTTTAAATCTGAAGTTATACTCTAGTAAATCACACTTCTCTTATACTTAAAAAAATACATGAACAAGACCAATCCCACATTTTGGTATACAAGTTTTTATTTACTGAAACCTTTGAGGATATTTAGGGTGGGTAGTCAGATGCATGTCTAAACATTCTTATACTAAACTAATATTAACCTAGCATCCTAATATAAACAATTCCATTATTCTACGCAAGCTATTTTATCAATATTGAAAAGACAATGGCCTTATTTAGAGACAGTCGGACCAGGTACAACATAATAGAATTCAATAAAACAAACCCAAGTCAAGTTTCAAAATACTATAGTTATTCCACTTCATGATAAAAGATTTTTTGGAAACTTAACAAAAGTGTCAGTTTGGCTGGACAATCATTTTTTCAATCTACATTTAAATGGGTGAACCATTACAAAAATCATTGGATGGGACAAAATTAATGAATGTACCATTATCCCATTTAATAAATTTAAAATTTAACTTTCATGATTTAGATACTTACTAAATGTTGAGCAAAAGAGAAGTGATGTTGAAGTACAAAATAATGGTTAACATAATTGAATGGCATGTTTAATATCATCTAAAATGAATATAATAAAGTCATTAAAATTAATACTTAAAGGCAAATTAGGAAATGATAGCATATTATGACCAATTCACATTATTCCAAATGCATTCAAACACTGGATTGCTGTTTGAATGTGAACCGGCCATTAGTTATATAATATAATAGGTACATAAACTGGTAACTTTAGGCCCTGTTTAAACAAGCAGATGGTTAAACAAATTGTTGGTATTGTAAAGGTACATGAAAATCCAGGTACCGAAATTATTTACAATGGCATAATTCAGCTACACAAAAGTCTAAATATTATTGAATATATCAATAAAATACCATACCTAACACCCAGTCTGGGACCTTACCACAAAGTCTTCCAGAACGATTCCGTAACAATTTCGTTCTAGAAACGTCATGAAGTAACACTACTTCAATACAATTTGCATAGGTCATGGTATGAAATAACAATGTAATACTAATTCGGTAATGTATTATGAATTCGTGGTGAGGCCCCTGAACCCTAGTTTTAATTATTTTACTACAAGTGCAAAAAAATATTGAAACAAAGGTCATGTTGGAGGTAAAAATGAGTAAATTTAGTACATATTAAAAGTTGCACTGCATTTTTGTCAAATGGCAACTTCACAACAGACTAGATCTACAAACCTTGTTGTAATTTAGTTGGTTTTTCTTGAGACCTCAGATAAATATACACATCTAGAGAAAAAAAGCACAAAAATTTTGAACTTTTAATTTTGTTTACAAAATGACTTAGTTAAAATGGAATCACATTCCTTAATTTAATTAGTAATACAATAGAAGCTGTCACACTTGATGTTTGCGAGCTTGTTTGCAGAATAATAGCCTCACTACAGCCATTGACTCTGCCCTTATAGACTAACATTTACTAGAAGCTATGTAAATTGACGCTGACTAATACTACTGCAAAATGGTGCAAAATAAATTCAAATTCAACAAAATGACAATTTTTCTTTTTAAAATTGTTATTTACAAAATGTTACAGTAATGTATTTCTTTATTGTGGACAAAATTAGATTGTATGTATTTTAGGATTTTGAAGTTATGCGAATCAGTATTACCACCATTACTAAAACAGTCTATAGCCCTTGGGGATAATCAAATTATTTACGAATTTAATCATTTTTGTATTTCTACACTTATAGTTCCATCCATCCACTTTCCATAGATCCTTACAAACTTTACCTCTTCATTATAATTATTAAAAAAGTTTCTTGACAGTAAGCTTAATGTGCAACTAATATAATAATAATAATAATAATGCTGGACAATCCACACAGCATCATCTAGCCCCAAAGTAAGCTACTCAAAGCTTGTGTTATGGGTACTAGATAACTGATATATTTAATACATTATATACATAGATAGATATTTTTATTATACATAGAAAACACCCAGACCAACGGAACAAATTTCTGCAGATTGTACACAAATTTGTTCCGCGACGGGAATCGAACCCGCAACCTCTAGCGTCGCAGGCTATCATTACTGTCTTAGCTTTTTAATGACAAACTTGCAAACTCCTAGTGCGATAATGCTTTTAATTTGTTGTTACTTTCCTCCAGGGGATGGATGAGGATTAAACAACACATAACCCCAACTTAACATTACTTTGTAATATCGTCAATAAATGCAAGCGATTACACTTATCATAAAAGAGCCACCATAGACTACCATTTTTCTATCAGCCAATGTACCTAGTCTGTTATCCTTCCCAATATTATAAATGCAAAAGTCTATCTGTTACAAAATCACACCTAAACTACTAAACCAATTTTAATGAATTTGGTACAAAGATAGACTAGAGGTAGAGAAAGGATATGGGCTACCTTTTATCCCAAAAAAATGTATGGTTCCTGTGGGATAAATATGTTTTTGTTTTTCAATGTAAAATGTGGGCCAAGCCACTGGTGGAAGCTAGTTAAGTATAAAGATGCAAGTGCCAGCTAATAGATCAGTAGTCTATGATCACTCTCACTTTACTTGATTGTTAAGATGTGCTGTAAATAGTATTACATTAGCAAAATAGAACAATCAAATATGTAGCTTGTAATTCAAACTGTAAATGAATTAAAATATAGTTAGAGTCTTAAACTATACAGCAGTTCCACCCCTGGAGCCAACTCTATGCAAGAGCCGGGCCTAAATAAGGTTGTTGATCGCAGTAGAAACAGTCAGGTACCTCCATCTCTTGTAGTTGTACTAAATTAGTACTGATTTCATTAGCTACGTAATAGTACCTGCATTTTCTAGGGCCGATGTCGTCGATTAGAGAATCGTAAGGAGGGGACAGGATGTCGAAGAAAGCTGCCGGTTTGTCCAACGCTTGTATCTCGTGGAAGTTGGATATTGTAGGAGTTAGAACGCACGATTGTGAATCAGCTTTACAGACTCGGTCGTTGGATATTTTGGCGAAGAGTTGCCGTTTTGTGTGGATTCTATTGGCGATCCGCGCGGCTTCTAGCTTCGCGCGGATTTCGAAGTCGACCTCCCTCACTGCTTCAGTTAGGGGATACTCAGAATAACTTATAATGTTCACAGCTCCTGCTATTACCTTGAGCATGCCGTGCATGTGAGGGTGGTCGTGCATAGGCATCTTAAAACCTGGTTTCAGGACAAAAATACTCATGTTGACTCGACTGTTTTGAAAGACTTCTATGTAAGTACACGGCGCTTTGTAGGGCTTTTCCCAGAAGTGCGGGTTGTTCAGATCTTCGTTGAACCCTAGATCTTTGGCAGTGAGTTTATCCATTAGTGTTTTGAGTTTTATCATGTTGGTTTCAATATCGCGTTTGTTGTTTGCATCGAAGGTGTCAAGGGCTTGCCGGTATGTAGCCACGATGGGCGGTATATTGGTAATTTCCATGGTTGCCTTCGCATCCTCACTTTTAGCCATATGAATATTAACTGCACTGGTACACAAGAATTTTGATTTCCTAAATAAAGACGAAAATAATCTGGATGATATCAAAGCGCAACTGTCAACGGCGAACGTCATTTTTGTTACTGTCTGATTTGATTGACGTATGGTTTTTTCTATCTACGTTTCGTTCCGTTTTAATGTTTCGTTTGTCTGGTTCATTTTACATTAGAATGTTCCAAATTATGCACTGTACCAATACATACCTAGTTAAAATATTTATTTTACTTCAAAATGATCTAAGTACAATACTTTAGCTTATTCGTGTGCTCGAAAACATTAATTATCACAAAAATTTTAAACTGACGACAATACAGTTGCCATCTTGTGGTGAAAAGCAAAATCTTTTGAAAAACATGTTAAAGATTGAACCCTTGTCAGTACTGCGATTTCAGGGTGCTTTTCCAAGATGGCATATTGCTTTCTAAGCTTTGTGATTATGAATACCTTAAATTCTATTTAATTAAAATACCTTTAAACGAGCAATTCTTGTATACATATATGTATAGGTATATATATATACTCGTAATCGGAATCTCGGAAACGGCTCCAGCGATTTTCATGAAATTTAGTTTGCAGAGGGTTTCGGGGGCGATAAATCGAACTAGCTAGGTTTCATTTTTAGAAAACGTCGTTTACCAAAAAAAAAAATCCGAGCAAAGCTCGGTCACCCAGGTACTTTAAATAGAAGTCTGCAGAACAGTAATTGTTATCAGTGTGAAGCAGCGTAAAGGCAGCCTACCACTACTAGATACTGGTAACCTACCTTCTTACCTATACTATAGGTACCTACCTATAGTATAGGTAAGTATACCTATACTTACTGTTACTGCAGACCGAAGTCTACTATTTAGAAGTAAATAACCTCTTTTCTAAACCTACCTACTTACCCCCGAATTTGTTAAGTAATAGCAGTAATTATAGATCTAAAGTAGGTACTTATTTGAATCTAGCGTTTCGAGTAAGTAGAGTATCTTAGTTATAAAACCAATTCCACACGAAAGACGGCCACAAAAACAAAGAAACAATCAAAACGAGGTTAAATTTAATGTGTGGTCTCTGGTTGCCCACCGGCGGGCAGTAACACCACTTAAATAAATACAAGCCACGCTCGGAGTAGTAATGAACAAGCTATAGAACGGAATTTTGATACTATGTCAAGTTAATTGACGTCTATGAACGATGTGATGTTATACTAAAAATAAACTGACCAATCACAATAAAAAGGTTTTTAGCAATGCTATTCTAATGGCAATGGCAATGATCGAATTAGGTAGGTAATCTTATACCTATAAACGAGCAATTCTTGTATATATAATATATATATAATTGGAATCTCGGAAACGGCTCCAGCGATTTTCAAAAAATTTAGTATGCAGAGGTTTTCGGGGGTGATAAATCGATCTAGCTAGGTTTCATTTTTAGAAAATGTCGTTTACCCCAAAAAACGAGCAAAGCTCGGTCACCCAGGTACTAATTTAATTAAATACCTACCTACTTGTAGATAAGGTATCTCGATGTATACCTACAATAGATACATGGGTAGGTATGAATCTTCAAAAAGATAGGTATCCAAATATACCTTTGAAAGATTTATTGATCTTTTGTGAAGCGTAAGCTTTTTGGTTGGGTGACCGCCTCTTCTGCACTCCATAAAAAATCACAATTATCTAACCGATAACAATGATTTCAGAATTAATTTTATATTGATGGATTTTTGCCGTCGAAATCGTGGGTAACATCAGTAGGTTAGGTAGATACTAATTGGAAAATAGTAAATAAATTTTTAGTTTTAGGTTTTAAATTTGTTATTGTGCGCCGACCTGGCTCTAAGCCGGAATGGGTTGGCTGGTAGAAAATGCCCCCTAGGCCCTCCTTTTGTCACACATTTTTTAAGTAGTTACCACAATAATAAGTAGTTTTCCTCACTTATTACTACTCTGCTGGTAAATGCGATTTTATAGAGTTTCTCACTGAATAGTCTGTGTTTTATCGATCTGGCCGTTAACTGCCAACCAAACACACTAGCTACTAACGAGTAGATAAATTCATCAATACAAATAGATCCGTTTGAGACGGAAAAACAATGTCAATGTTTTTATTCGGGACTTGTAGTTGAGAAGGAATGGTTTATTGATTAACGTTCCAGTATACATACTGTCATCTGGGCGAATAGACCCTTTTTTATCCTGTAGGTCTACCATGAGTTATCACATTTAGATTGGCTGACGTTACTACAGAAGTAATAGTAGGTACGTTACTATGACATCCGTCAAAATCGCTACTCATGGTACCAAATTCTAAGCAAATTACCTAATAAGCGCAAACTACAGTCGCTGTAGTACCTACGCTGTGACGTAGGATAGTTAGCTACGTGAGGTTTTAGTACCCAACTATCCGCTAGAGGCGCTGTACCAAGTTTTCATACATTTTTTTAACTACAGTCGCTAGCGAGTGTAGATTGTGAAAACTCATGGTAGACCCTCAGAGGAAATCCTTTTTGGATAACATCGGCCCCGGGGGGATCCAGAAGGTTATGTCAGACTCCTGATACTGACTAAAACCTCTGGGGTATTCCTCTCTACGGTAGACCAACGAGCCGATGTATAGACTACCTTACGTTATGTAAGTATTTTTATTTTAGTTCTAAGTTTACCTAAGTTTATCAAAGTTTACCTAAGTTTACCCAACATTACCTAAAGTTTATCTATGCTTACCTAAGTTTGTCTAATTATGACTGCATTATTTAAATTGTGTCTTAGGTAAACTTATTATTATTACTATAATGTACTTATGTTATGTACATATACCTCGATCAAATTGGGGATGTTTTAGAGAAAGGCCAGGGGCCTTACCACGAAGTCTTCCAGAACGATTCCGCAACCATTCCATTATAGAAACGTCACTACTTCCATACAATTTGCATAGGTCATGGTACGAAATAACAGTGTAAAACTAATTCGGTAATGTATTATGAATTCGTGGTAAGGCCCCATGTCAAGACTATCCTAAACCATCTCGCATACCTATGTATGAAAAATGTAATGAGAGTGAATGAAGCAAAAGATGGACCTTTGTCAGGATCGTAGCAAGTGGAGTTCCGTCTGCCTACCCCGTCGGGAAACAGACATGATTTTATGTTTACATGTATGTAGGTATATGTATGTTATGTAAAACCTTTAAACGAGCAATTCTTGTATATATGTATATATATATATATATATATATAATTGGAATCTCGGAAACGGCTTCAGCGATTTTCATTAAATTTAGTATGCAGGGGCTTTCCGGAGCGATAAATCGATCTAGCTAGGTTTCATTTTCCAAAAAACAAGATTTAAGAGAAAAAAAACCGAGCAAAGCTCGGCCAACCAGGTACTGTAAATTATGTATGTATGTTAGTTACGAGCGTAGGTACCTCGAAGCTGCAAAGTGTATAATTTAGTTTTCCTTTCCTGCTCAATAGAGGGCGCTTGCCGCTACTGTGCCCTGCACTTCGTCTGTTTGTTTGCCAGCAGCGGGGCTCCCGGGTGGGCTTCCGAGAACTCTTCGATGCACATACGCCGCCTCAAGCACTGGGTATCGTCAACTCTATCATAGTCAAGTATTTTATAGAAGGAAATAAGACTAAACTAAAAATTCAAAGTTAGCTGACGATTTAATTAAAAATATTGTGTAATTTTGGTGGTTTTTTTTTTCAATAAAGCCCCAGTTTTTGACACGGGTGTAAAATATGTGAATGATAGTGAATAGTTTTTTTCTAAATCAATCAGAAAAAATCACGAGAATTCTAAACAAAACAGCAAGCCCTGAAGAAGAAAAGGAAGACATACGTCGGAAATTTTATATAAGTACAAAGTATACTTGAAACTGGAACAAATTGTTCTCTAATGAGCCAGATAATAAAATAAATAAAGAAGAATCCTAGTGAGAGAGCTTCGTAGACGTGCTACGTTAGTTCTACGACGCGTAGACGTTGTAGACCTTACGTAGACCTTACACTATTATGGTATGTAGGTAGGTATATAGGTACGTAAATTAACCAATATTCCCATTAAGTATACGATTCTTCTTAATTACGATATGATTAATTCAGAATACCATTTTAAAGGAACGTTATCTCATATATTTGACGACCTCAGTGGCGCAGCGGGCGAGAGTCCGCCTGCGACGCAAGAGGTTGCGGGTTCGATTCCCGCCGCGGAACAAATTTGTGTACGATCTGCAGAAATTTGTTCCGTTGGTCTGGGTGTTTTCTATGTATAATAAAAAATATCTATCTATGTATATAATGTATTAAATATATCAGTTGTCTAGTACCCATAACACAAGCTTTGAGTAGCTTACTTTGGGGCTAGATGATGCTGTGTGGATTGTCCAGCATTATTTATTATTATTTATATATTTGAGACTAGATGTTGCCAGCGATTTTGTCCGCATGACAATAACTTTTTGAAATAAAAAAACGTATATTCTGCTCCCGATTAGATATGCTTTGTCAACAAAGCGAATGCTACATGAAAATAAGCCGAAAACCCGTTCAGTAGTTTCATTGATGTGCATGAAAAACATGTTCAGATCGAAAGACAGAAATTAATTCTAAAAATTGCTGATTTTCGTTGTACTAGCTTCTGCGCAGGGTTTCGCCCGCGTGGTTCCTTCAAAAACAGAAACAAATCTATCCCACGAGAACCATATTTTTTCCGGTGCCACTATGCCAAATTTCATCCAGATCCGTTCAGCCGTTTCGGTGTGAAAGAGTAACAAACATCCATACATCCATAAAAACTTTACTAACTTAAACTTAACATACAAACTTTCACGTTTATAGGTAATATTAGTAAGATTAAGTAGGTATTAATAAATATATTCAAAACGAAACACACCGGATTTTACTGTTTTATTATAATGTATCTTTAAATGATCTAAAATAGATAAGATACGTGTAAGTTGGGAGTGAACTTGTCCATTTAATTATTTAGTAATTAATATTTACTTGAAAATTACATCCATAAGAAAACTCGACTGAATAAATAGGTAACATTTTCTTGCTGTTACATAATATCAAAGTAGGGTCTGTTTTGTGATGTCAATTTTGTAGCATAACCCAATGCTGAAGCATTTAATGTTATATGGCTTGCCCATGTCTATAAACGCAACTATTTTTACATGCAACCTCGTTTTGAAATTTAATGAGAATCATGTTTTTAATGAACATTAGTTTACGAGAAGTGAACATTAATGTGCTCATTACAGTCCGCTTCCGGTTCATTGGCACTTGACGAACTTGTTTATATACACAACATATTGCTGGAAAACATGTTTTTCGTTTTGATTTTATGTCACTTACTACCTACGGTTGATGCCCTATAACGAAACAAAGATTTAAATCGTAGATATGCCCGGACGCCAAAAACTGTGGCACGTTTTTACTTGTGTGTGTTAACAAAATGCCGATGCACGCACACTAATGGTTAGTAAAAAATTGAAACAAACAGTTATTTCACCATTTATTGTGCAATTATATTGCACGAACTTACGTAAAAAAATATACTTGTTCTTTTTGTACCCTGAAATTGAAAATATTTGGTGTGCCAAATGAGCGAGCTATCTCATTTTGTGTGGCAACAAAACGGCGCGGTCTCAGTACCGTACGGGCATATCTACGATTTAAATCTTTGTAACGAAACGCCACTTTATAAACCTAAGCTGATACCCGCGACTTCGTACGCATTAGTTTATTTGTATGAATACCTACCTACGTAATTTTTTAATGATTAGTAACCTGTCATCTGAACAAAAAGGTTGGTGAATTTAAATCTAAGTCGAGTAGAGACTTTTTATTATTTTACATTACTTTTTTATTTGTCTTAGTGTAAATGTCATCTGAACAAAAAGGTTGGTTACACTGTTTCTGTTGATTATTTTTCGACCACTCAAGATGTCATCTGATGTCAGTGATGTTTTGCTAGTGGCCAAAATGGCGACTGCGATTTGTCTCTCAGCACCATTAGAATTTAACAAAATACACTCGTCAATCCGAAGTTTACGTATAATATGTCGATCCGAAATCCAGAAACCCATTGAAATATACACACAACATTTCGTAGGTTCCAGGTGAATATCTGTGCTATGAGGGTCATGATTATCAGTATTACAGTAAGATATTATACACTGACCTCATCATCATTGGCCTAATTACATCTAATAAAGATTATTAAAGTGGCGTCAGGCTACAGAACAATTCGTAAATCTCGAACATTCTGTTCGTGGCTAAAAAGGCCTATGCGGGAGTGACAGCCGCGGCCATATTTTTTGCAAATATAAGATACGATTTTGTGCACTGACCTACATCGATAATTTTCCGTTTAAACTTCCAAGAAAAAGTCCAAGTTATATTTTCCAATAGTTGTAATGGGTTTTGGAGCACGGGTTGGTAATCGAACACCGTGGCTCGCTCTCGTTAAATGCTGTCCCGCCAGTGCGTTTAAACAGGGACCGGGTTATGCAGAAAAGTGCAAAGAAAAAAATATTTTGAAACGAAAGCCAGTAGTAGGAAATGTGGAAGTGATCTGCGACCAATGCTAATGGTTCAAAATATTACCGACCCGTCCACGGTTTCGCTCGCGTGAAAAAACAAAAACAAATCTATCCCACGGAAACAGTACATTATCTATACTAATATTATAAAGAGGAAAGTTTAGTATTTTTGTTTGTAACGAATAAACTCAAAAACTACTGGTCCGATTTCAAAAATTCCTTCACCATTAGAATGCTACGTTATCCCTGAGTAACATAGGATTATATTTTATGAAGGTACCTCGCGAGCAAAGCCGCGAGCGGAAGCTAGTTCAGGTATAAAAAGTAGCCTATGTGCTATTCCAGACTATAATCTATCTCTGTGCCAAATTTCATCCAGATCAAAAAAACAGGATTAGTTAACATAATACTAAGTTTGACGAAATAATCAAACAACATTGTATTATACTTATACAGAGAAAATTAATTAATAATACATCAACAATTAAATTTATGTAATTTACCTTAGTAGGTATTTATGCAAAAAATTAAAAAAATCGATTTAAGGTACTTAATTGAAAATAGCTTCTTACTTACCATATTGGATTTTTTGATATTGTGTATAGCCTATGTGACTCTTGTAATCCAGATAAATTCAATAAAACCTCATTTGTCTATATGTCCAGCCCTTTGCGCTACAGCGTCAGCGAAAGGGACTCGCATACATACAAACAAACATACATACACCCCAAACACATTACCCTCCTTCTTCACTTCACAGTCGGGTAAAAACAGAGTTCAAGGTATAAACTAATTCGGTCATCCCGTGACCACGACAGTGTGTAAACCTGTCGAAACGTCGGGAAGAATAGGCAAGTAAAACGCGATAAATACCCGTTTAATACTAATAATAATATAATAAATTTATTTATTTTCTCTCACAATAGGTTACAGTTACATAGGGTTGAACTTAAATACTAAATACTAAGATAAACCTGTTTTGCGAGAGACTGGTGCCTGAAATAGGTTTAAGAAAAAACCTGTGATACAGGTCACCAGTGCCCCACTCCGCTGGCTAACTTATATTTTAGTGATAGTGATGTGCGTACGTTTGTGTGTGTGATGCATGTGGGTATGTGGTTGTGTCATACTAATAATAACATGAACCTAGGTAATATTTAAATGCGTGTCTCACCTTGTTGAACACCATCCTTTAGCCCGTAACCGGATCCCCAATACATTTAATTGCAGATGTTGACTGGAACTAAAATAATTTATTTAAAACACAAATTGGCGCAATGATAGCTTAGACAAACTAAATGTGGAGCCCGGGATGCCAAGAACCCGCTAGTGAGTCGAGAGTGCTAGAAAGTGGTGCCCAAATAACTTGGAGTTCTTATACTTACCTTTGTTTGGAAATGGTTATAATGAACATATCTGATGCTTCTTCTTCTTTTGACAAACACTAGTTCTTTCGTAAGGCTCAGAGATTTCTTTCGTGCAGTGGCATAGGTTAAGCAAACTACCTATTTGATTTAACCTCTAACACTAATTATTCATTATGCAATAAAATAATTAGGTAATTACCTATATTTTTTACCTAAGTAAGAGCTAATAAGCTTATCCACCTATGTTATAGCTTCTCCCTAGTCTCTAAGGTTTGCTGGTAGAAAACTCTTGTAGGGCTAAGCTCGCCTTTGTACATATATTTTAATTTCTGTCTTGCTTGTTAATATTTTACTGTGTACAATAAAAAATTACAAGAATTAATATGTAAGTTAGGTAGTATTCTATTTTACTAAGTAGGTGCCTACAGTGAATTAC
Organism: Cosmorhoe ocellata; assembly: GCA_963675405.1. NCBI lineage: Eukaryota > Metazoa > Arthropoda > Insecta > Lepidoptera > Geometridae > Cosmorhoe > Cosmorhoe ocellata. The sequence continues at coordinate 4,564,241 of OY776266.1, read as the reverse complement.
TAGATTTTGAATATTAAACCAACATCATAAATGTAATCTCACACAACTTTGCGAGTTATATGAACTATGCGAAAATTTCTTCCAAACAGCTCGACGGATATTTATGAAATTTGAATATAGTCTGTGATACAGGCTGCTTACCTAAGTACCACACACAAAGTCGCGAGTAAGAGCTAGTAACTAGTATAAATCGATAGCTACAACTCGATCTGAGTTCGGCAGTAGGACAAGTCGTTTCCGCCGCCATTGTTTGTGTTAATACACCTACAGATACTAAGAACACCAAATTACGCTGTGCGTGTAGATTAATGTAGCATTCTAGAGAAAACACTAACGGAACTTCCCGCGACTTTGTTCGCGTGTATTTTTATAGGAACTTCAGCTTTGAAGTTTCCATTTTGTATCAAGCAAAGGAAAATTCAACCTTCAAAGAGCTAACTCTTTAAAGGTTTAATTTTCTGTTGAACTTTTTGAGTGCAGCTTTAAGCTGCCAGTCAGTAAATCAGTAACGTAAAAGCTTTATATAATAAGGTAGGTGGATACGACTCTAGTTTATCTACGTAGGTACCTATGGCATCCTTAAAAACTTAACAAGGAAAAAAATCTAAAAAAATCGCTAGGCCAAGCGAGTTTCTTAAATAAGCGTATTCCTCCATTAGCTTTAGCACTATCCCGAGAATAAATCTTAGTTATCGAAGAGTAAACAGACATTTTACTTGCATTTGACATTATACTATTCTGAAAACAGTTACACCAGAGTGGCTATTACGGAACTCTAGTTGCTAACAGTGTATATCAGCTACAATGCTGTGATTGCGTAATTCTAATACTTACAAACAATATACATACCTATGGCAATAAATCAAAATAATAATAATAATAATAATAATAATTATAAGGGAATAAATTTTCCTTATAGCAATTCACAGCTGCTGTTATCTAGAAGCAGTTAGTAATCATGTTTTGATAGTATCAGAATTACGTAATCGCAGCCCAGAAGTTGGGTGTAATTTAGGAACAATGAATTGTCTGCGTCACACCTACTCTACATCCGCAATACAAGAATCAAAGGCCTGGCGTGCGTCCAGCCTTACTCTCGTCAAAGACGTATCTATCGTTTGATCACTTGTTACTAACACGCTTATCAGTGAACGAGTGCAGTTAGTACCTATACCTACGTAAACTGTATGTAACAGCCAGAGAATCGGCAATGGTGAGAATTCAATTCAAGCTCAATTTACTCTATTCACAAGTTGCATAGACCGACCGTTCGATATCTATTTAGATTTAAAATAAAAAACCACGTGACTATTTTGAAAATGGAACACTTCAATTTTATTCCAAATAGCATAAGAGCAAGACCTCTTTGGAAAACTTCTGATAAGGTTATGTATTCGCATTGAAAAAGTTTATTACCAAAAAGGTAACCAGCCCAGCCTAGCTTGCCTACAAACACGTGGTCAACAACTCTAACAGGATAAAAAATCACTGCAGCCTTAAAAAATCTTAAACGACTATTAAAAGCTAACCCGCCCTCTAAACCAGAGGCCAGTAATGTAAACATTGTCTTAGTTTCAACGACAAAAAAGTTTAAGGTCCCGTTCGAATGCGAGCGAACAAAAATAATAAAAATAACTACTATATGAATACTTACTAGTAGGTATTTAACAATATGAGTATTTCTAGATTTCTTACTTATTTTTATTGCGAGTATTTTTTTTGTAAATTTAATAATGTAGGTACTTAGTCGAACTTTTAGATGGTGTAAAGTTTACCTACTTTATATGATTTGGACCGTAGTTTTTCATTATTTTCATGATTAAAGCGCTATGTGACTTTTAGAATCGTCCATAATCTGGATATTATGATTTTTTCTAGTTTTGACCACATCTTTGTAAAGATGTTTGCTTCGATGCAAACTACACCTTAAAATAAAATTAATAGCATCGTCACGTGTGTATAACATTCTAGGAAACTTGTTAATTATGTGTTGTAAACTCATAAAACGTAATAATGCGTCAAAAACGTGTTGATGCTTTACAGACGAGGTTTTAGGAATTTTTACGTAGGTACCTTACCTATAGCGGTCTGTTTATCTAAACGCCAACTTTTTTAAATTTCATGTTCTTGATTTAAATCAAATTAGGTAATAAAACCTCTTTGTTGTCTTCTCTGTGTCTTCTCTCTTCTCTGTATGACTGTCTGAACGCCAACTTTTTAAAATTTCTAGTTCTTAATTCAAATCAAATTAACAAAACCTCTTTCTTTTCTTCTCTAATTCATAAATAAAATCTCTTCATAGTACAAGGCGAATCGCCAGAAGTTTCAATCATCCAACAATCTAATTTCCCCACAAGCTATTAATAAGCAATAAAGTACACAGTAGAGTCCATCAGTGCGGCATTCTGTAAACCATTTCAATCGTTTGAACGCCACATTTACGTTTCAGTAGCATAAACGGTGATATGTTTCCCCTACCTGTTTACGGTCGGAAGTATTCGTGCCTCGTGTGAATCGAGCCAGTAGAGTGCCAGTAGACAGTGGCCTAGGAGTGACTACTGATATGACGGATGATAGGGGACAGTGGAGAAAGAGAACCTATTTTGCTAAAACTACTAGTGGGATGGCAAGTATGTAAATGGCGGCACTGGCTTCGCCATAAGTACTTTGTTTATAGCTAGGTTTCTAAACTAATTTGCTTCTTAAGGCACGTTAAATTGTTGCTTGCAAGCAGTTATGAGCCCCTATGAGTACCTAACTTTTACAAGAAAAAATATACCTTATTACAGTAAGAGGCAAATACACTATGTTGAACTGAGCAAAGTAAACAATCGGTATATTTTTTACCATAATATCTGGGGAATCAAAAGCAAAGACGCGATCCGATGTTACAACTACAACTATTAAGGCAAAATTATGGTCTATCTATACACCTAATAATTTTATTGTATTGGAATTTGTCTAAGTATATTATTTGGCTTGAGAAAGTGTGAAACAAGACTTATTTTTTTAGTTCAAGTACATACCTACTTGTTTTTAAATCAGTACAAACGCGCCACAATCCTTTCAGTTGTCTATGGGCGTTTTATTTTTACTGCGCGCGCGCACGTGCTCCCGCCATTGTTGGCCGCTGCGGATTCCGGGTGAAAGTTAATTGATTTTTAAACGTTCTAAGAAGTCTTTATGATTGAGCCGTTGTATACAAAGTGAGGCTAAATTGGAATCTTAATGCACTCAATTTGGGGGCTTTGAAAATGAAAAATACTAACAGAAAGATAAGATAAGAAATTCCCGTTGACCCCACCGAGAGAAAGTTTTTTTCTCAGTTTCGCATCTGCCCAGGCATCTTTTGTCTTTCTGTTAGGTAACGAGTTAATGTAACTCAATTCACCAGTCTTTTGAACCAGTGTGGTAAAAGGATTAAAGTGCGCTTCAAACTCTCTTTTTGCTTTTGACACTTTTTAAGTTCTATGTCCGTTTGAGAGTACCTACTGGTATATAATACACTATTCTATCACTATTCGTCATTGTTCGCATCAAACAATATTTATTGATTATCTCGTAAAATATTAGGTAATTTGAAATATACTCTTCGTGAAATAACTTATTACCAACCAATCTTATGCCATCTTCATGCTATCGGCTTGAAAGACGAGCTCTAAAATCATGGTCAAAAAATATCTAAAATTTCGTCAAAATAATGAATTGAGAAGAACGACTCAAATAATCAATTGTTGCACGACTCGAATAGAAAATATGACTTAATGAAAAATATCAGTTACACCAACATAAAAAACAGATAATCAACCGTAATTAAATTATACGCCGCTGTTAAAATAAACCGAGACTTTTATTACTGTGAAACAATAAAACAATATTGACACGAACACTTGTAGAAATAAACAATAAGTACACGTGTAGGCTGAAAAACGAATGCCAGGTTAATTACAGTGTTCCCAATGTCCCCAGTTGTTACTGCCCAGTGGGGACAACGGGACGTTGACTACGTAATCTCTAGGTTTGGTAGACATTTCCAGAGACTTCTTGCTACTTATTTTTGATGATATCTAAAGGGGGATAGTCAGAAGCACGGCCGAATTAATATTTGTAACATAGTCCGCGTTTTAGCAGATATACATAAATAAATAAATATTGGTGGATATTATACACAACGCCATCTAGCCCCAAACTAAGCAAAGCTTGTTAATAAACGCAGCATAATATGTACGTGACAAGCTACAAGTCTATCGCCGCTTATAAGATTACTAACCACTTGGGGCGTTACCATAATCTCTTCGGGCAATATCAAAGTAATAATATTACACTACTTCAATTCAATACAGTTTTTATAGGTCAAGGTATGAAAATCAAACTCTATCAAAGTTATTATAGAATTGAAGTGGTGTAATTTTCAGCTTGAAATTTTATAGTTTTGAAATATGATGGCTTGTAAGAGCTTTAGAGCCCTGAATTTTTGGTTCTAGGATACGCCGGTTTCCTCGCGATGTTTTCCTTCACCATTTTAAGAGTGGACCTACCACTAGACCAAAGCTAATCGTCGTATAAAATGCAAAAACTCAGATTCAAAAATACATGTTCAATCAGGACCATCTAAAATCAATAATAATTTGATAATGCTCACTGATGGTAGATGGTAGATGGTAGATGCTAAGCATGATTTACGATAACTGACCGTAAGTGCCGTCTGAAAAACTCATAAGTACCTGCGCAACCTATACAGCACAAGTTTCTGTAGGTCTACCATGAGTTTTCACAATCTATACTCGCTAGCGACTGAAGTAAAAAAATGTATGAAAACTTGTACAGCGCCTCTAGCGGATAGTTGGGTACTAAAACGTCACGTAGCTAACTATCCTACGTCACAGCGTACTACAGCGACTGTAGTTTGCGCTTCATTCATTTGCTTAGAATTTGGTACCATGACATGACTAACAATTTTGACAGATGTCATAGTAACGTACTGTTACTAGTCAAGTAACGTCAGCCGATCTAAATGTGACAACTCATGGTAGACGAACGGAACACTCGATTTTGACCGGGTATGTAAGTTACATAATATTTTTAGACTTACGCGATCTGAACACATTATTATCTTATACCTTTAATTAAACGATCAATTCTTGTATATATATATATGTATATATATCATCTGAATCTCGGAAACGGCTCCAACGATTTTCATGAAATTTAGTATGCTGGGGGTTTTGGGGGCGATAAATCGATCTGAAAAGGTTTCATTTTCAAAAAAACACAATTTACCAAAAAAAACCGAGCAAAGCTCGGTCACCCAGGTACTTAGTATTAAACGGGTATTTATCGCGTTTTATTTACATATTTTCATCCTGTGTCATCATAAGTCATCCTGTGACCACGACAGTGTGTAAACCTGTTGAAACGACGGGAAAAATAGGTAAAAAAACGCGATAAATACCCGTATAATACTAATAATAATATGTAAGTTACTTTTAGAACTAACTAAGAGTAAAATGTCAGTTTACTCTTTGATATACTTTATAGTTACGATTTATTCTAGAGATAGAGCTTATCCTAGTTTGGCTGAGTCCGCCCTAAATTTTCGAAAACGATAGAAACTGGTGCTAAAAGCTCAGACTACTACGGACCAGTTGCCAAAAGAATCGGCAATGTACAGATGGACATAGAAGTGTTTGAAATTTAAATATTATTTAAACAATGTTATTTTTGCCCTAAAGCTAATAAAAAGTGAGTAATTAATTTCGTTTCAATCCCGTCATTATTTTTCTAGAATACTTCTTACTTTTTACATACTTAGTGAAATCCTAAATTATTAAAAAAATAAATACTTGCTCTTTAATTTGATTACTTAACTAATATTCAGTAACACCAAAATATGTATACCTACCTATTTAAAAATTAATTAATTACTTGTTTGAATGTTTAGTGTTTATATGGTATCAATATATAGTTACCTACTATTTATTTAAGGTTAGTTTAAATATTGTAAAACCTAGATAAATTTGATCCTATATATCTCATTATAAGTGAACCATGTTTTTGTATGAAAATATAGTTTTTTAAACCTAAACCTAAAGATCTAAGTAAGAGATCTGAGCAAAGTGTCTACTATAACTTGGGGGTTACAGTCTTACCTAATATGTTTTTTGTTTTTCTGTTTTTGATGTGAAACATCTATAGCCGCACGTAAAACCGATTTCTGGCGTGGCGACGCATGCCGTGGCGACACGTCGCCACGCTATACGATGGTATGTATATACAGTCTATATGCAGTAGTGTGTACTAATAATGAAAATAATTGTTTATTCAATAAATAGTCATCGTTATCTGGAAAAAAATCGTAATATTTTATTTTATCTTTATGACATATTTAGTTCCTATCACAATTTTATTATGTTCTTTTCTGCATATTACTTTTACAAAATAATGTCGATGTTTCACATCTGCCAGGCGTCCCGTGACGGCTCACATTTTTTTTTACAGAAATATTTATTTAAGAGTTCTTACTAAAAAGTTTTGTATACGAGTGTACTTAAAAGAGGTGCCATTGAATTGGGCAAGCGAATCTCAAGTGGCTACGCGGGCCACATTTAGAGCACTTGTTCATTCGGGTTAATGGCGAAGTCTACCTACCTGATGAAGCCAAGAGCTAGGTACCTACCTACTAGCATTAGAAGGTTTATTTATTTCAAACTAGCTGATCCGGCAGACTTCGTACTTATTTAGAAAACGTTTGTATGGGAAATAGAAAAGGGCAATTTTAAGGGTTTTCCCGGCAGTTATTCGATTTTTTCTTACCTTTTAAACGTTTGCATGGGAAATAGAAAAGGGCTATTTTTAGGGATTTCCCGGCAGTTATTCGAATTTTTCTTACCTTTTAAACCTTCCCTAGACCTCCACGAACATTCCAAGACCAAGATAAGATAAATCCGTTTAGCCGTTCTCGAGTTTTAGCGAGACTAACGAACAGCAATTCATTTTTATATATAAAGAAGAATAAGAAGATATGAAAAAACCCGACTGAACGTAACTTTAAATAGATTTTTACAGCCGCAATCTTTAGTAACTATACTTATTATAATTTTTATTGACATTTTACATAACCTAACTTTTGTGATCCAGACGAATCCAACGACACCTTATTTGTCAAAATCCGCTCAGCCGTTTGGACTACAGCGGCAGCCAAAGGACCTCGCATAGATATAGGTACCTACAAACATACATTACATTAACCCTCCTTCGCTTCGCAGTCTAGTAAAACACACTCATAAACGTCCACCATTTTCATTTTCATTTAACTTTCACGAAAATACACCTTTCACAGTCCGCAACACTCCAGAGTACCAACGCTCAATTCATCTCCAATTTGCCCTCAAAACGTGCGCGCGAAGTCAATTCACCATCAAACGGGAAAGAAGGCTAATCAAAAGAGATTCAATAGGCGGAAACCGCCCGAGGAATTACCGAGAGGAGGAATTACGAAGGAGGAATTACCGGGGGAGGTTAACGCGGGAAAAAAGTGGAAATAATTCTTTAATCACGTAATTGGAGCGCGCTACCGAACCGGAAAACAAATTTCCTATTATTGAGAGCTAGGGCTGGCGCGGGGGCGATATCAGACACAAAGTAGTTTATTAAAAAAACAAACATGATTGATCAGTTTTGATTATAAGCTTCTGTCATCTGTCATCTAAATGAGCAATCAGTTTGCGAGTGTGAGATATGTGAAAGTTCCTTTCTAAATCTATCAGAAAATTTCCAAGAAACTTAAACAAAACTTGACAATTTGACTATGCTTTTCTGACATTGACTATTTAAGCTAAAAAATATATTGTTAGTTTAATCTTTTATTTTTTTAGTTCGTATGAATGTATATTGATCTATGATTATAGTACATTACTATAATACTATACATAGCTACATAATATTATAATATAATAAAGAATATTTAAAGAAGAGTATTCAGTCGCACGTCTAAAACATTGCATTGGCACATGCTCAAGTTTTGCACAGTCGGAATTCTTTCATTTACTTACTAATAATCGCGAAAAGTGGGTCAAGTAATGATTAATAATTATTTTCCAAATAAGCTGTGATAGGTATCATAAAACAATTCGGAGAAACTGAGCATAACGTTTTAGGTTGTACTTTTTTTATTTTTCTGAAAAATGTTTATTTAAAGCTTAGTTGACAACCCTAACAGCAAACTCGTCGAACAGAAAGTGTAGTTAGATAATTATTATTAGAAGTCGACTCATTAGGGTGCGATTGTCGTCCCGGCCGCCCCCCACCCCACCCCGCCCCGCCCTCCGATCGGACTGTCACACCTGACCGCGCTTATCGATATACGTAAAAGTACGTACTTTTTATATACAGGCTGATGTATTTTCAAATTGACTATCGTCACAGCTGAGTTGGTAGTAGCTCTGCTTTCTACGCTGTAAATTGTTCGATCCCCACCCTGGAAAAACATTTGTTTGTACGTGGTACCTTGAAAAACAAAAACAATCTATCCCGCGGGAATCTAACATTTTTCTGGGATAAAAAGTAGCCTATGTTGTAGTAGCCTTGTTCCAGACTACGAGTATAATCTATATCTGTGTCAAATTTTATATATTTAGATTCTCGGTCAGACTTAGAGCCCCCTGTATGTGACATAGTGAGTGTTAAGCCGCCATTGACCAGCTCAGCATATTATTGCCTTTACCGATGTGATCACACCAGCCTCTTTACCTGCCTTTACAAAAGAAGGGTATTTACTGTATGTGATCTTATTTTTCCACTATAAAAACTAAATTAGCTTAGTACCTATTTCTAAATGGCTATTTAAAAAAAAAACTAAAATAGTCCTTTGTTCTAAATCAAATTATTTTCTACCACTTTTTTCCACAGCGTTCGTCAGCACCATGGCTTCTGCTTCTTTGTTCGTCGCATCTGTCTCTTTTTTTTTTTTTTTTTTGGCGTCGCATTATTTATGCATTACAAATTTATATTACATTTACAAAAATTAGGGAAATAATTAATATTTACAAAAAAAGCGCGGGATTATGTAGGAACGGGAGAAGGATCAGGAGAGTTAGTAAATATCATCTGTCTCTTTTGAGATCAATTTTGCGAGTGTCAAGTGTTTAAATGAGTAAGTAATATTTTCAATGTCACAAAGTCAAGTCAATTTCAAAAAATAAGATAGCTTCTAAAATCTAATACTGAAAATAACGAGCAATTCTTGTTAATTATGTTTACCTATTATATAATATGAATCTTGGAAAAGGCTCTAACAATTTTCATGAAATTTAGTAGGTAGGTATACAGGGGGTTTCGTTCAGAGGTGATAATCAGGTACTAAGCTTAGGTATCACATCTATCAGTTTAGTCATTAAGAACTGTCATTTAATATGTGTACATGCTAATTTAGTCTTTAGGTTCAACAAAGTAAATTAATTAATTAATTAATTTTAGCATTTTTTAAGTCAGTCAGTGGAAAAACATAATTATACCTACTACCATTGTGTTTAAGTAGATAATCGCCGCCTCTTTAAAGACCTATTTACTCAACTGCGAAATATAAAAAGAGGTTAACGTTATAATAAAATCCAGATTATCTCGACCTCCCGTAAAAGAGCACTGACTCTACCCGTCATAACTGTCAATCAACTATCAGTCCATCAATCAATCAGTCAATGGTAAAACAAATATTTTGATCACCTGTCAAAAGTTACGCGTAAATTGAGTTTTGTGAAATTAGTGGTAAAGAAAACTCATTGAAACGAGGATCGCCTATTTTATAATTCTTCTTCTTCTTCTTCATGTCATTTCTTTTGAAACAGTGTGACGAAAGGATTAATGTGCACCTCGGACCTTTACAAACGAACTATAGATACCAACTCTGTCCAGATCACTGCCAGAGAGACTAAGATCTAAGTAACTAGAGATTTAAGATAATATCTACAGAGCCTGGAGATTACAGCTGTGATCATGTTTGTTGTTTTTTTATCTCTTATTGATCGAGCGAGCGAAGCGAGCGAAGATCTCAGTAGCAGTTATGCGATTTGGCGTTGTATGTATGCATATATGTTTGTTAGAGCATAACTTGAGAACCGTACATCCAATCTGCATGAAACTTGGAGAGCTTAGAGATACTGCTAATCAAATTTACTGGGAAGCATATGAGCTTAATCGGTGTAGTTTTTTTATTTTTATTTGTAAATAAAAACTTATTCTAATAAAACCTTTTTACTGTTATATCGAACTAAAAAGCAAACGAAAAAACGTCATATTTGAAGGAATGAGCAGAAAAAGTATAATATTTACATCGATGGAAAAAATGGAAGATAAACATTTAAAAATACGGAAGCTGGTCTGATCTCAAGGTCTGAGTGAAGAAACCATCCTACGAGGAATCGCTGAAAAATGTCTTCCGAGGATTTCTTTATCTCAACAACTCAAGTCCTGAAAAATATTTTAAAACCTTGACCAGTCCAGTGCTAACCCCGTTAAATTTCAGACACCTACTATAATATTATAAAGCATAACTAATCCTGGGACCAATATCTTGAACAAAGCCTGGTGAGGCCCTGAGGACGAAGCTTTGAAAGCTTGAGGAACGAACCACAGTAAATTGGGTTAGTTTCTACCAGCGCGACCAACAGAGTCATACAGAATCTTAAGGGACTCTCGCGACTGAAATTATCTACCCCGAGGTTCTTCTGGAGACAGATAAAGTTCACTCCGCTCATATTCTGTGGTCCAGTGGCGTGAGACTTTGAAGCAACAGCTATCCTAGATGCTCCTGCTAGACAGTCCTGGACTCTGAATAACATTTAAAGCAGAAGACTATATACCTAAATATTGTCCTCAATCGATTATCTGTATTTAATATCTAAACTCTTTAATTTCTATTAGCTTCAGTTTCATTTTTATTAATTCACTGTACATAGTAGGTATATAGGTAGGGACTAATTTGTAATATACATACATAATATATCTTTATACTCAACATTTTCTTTTCTTTGTTAGATAAATAGCAGTAGGCTGATAGTTTTCCTTTCTTAGGTAGGATAATCAAATATTTGTTTGTGATTAGGTTACGTGGCATACGTATGCGGCGTTTTGGATACGCATTACGTACATAATGCGTATCCAAAAACTTTAGGGCATGAATACAAATAAGGATTGTGGACATCGTGCGCGAGATCTCAGTTCGGGGCGAACTACTAGTTATTTATTTGATATTTTTAAGATCGTTAGTGAGTATTATCTACTCTATGTTAGCCTGCTCTAACAATAAATATTCTACACCAACGTCAGAGTTTAGAACAGTTAGTTTACATTGTCAGACAATGATTTTAATAGCTCACAAACGCTCATTTGGACGAATTAGACAAATAATTCATGATTTTTACGCTTGCTTGTATTCCTACTTCCTAGTGTTTTGCCTTGCACTCTACACAAAACATTCGCTAAACGTTCTTCTTCTTCTTCTTCAATTATGGCATCTGTCTCTTAGAGAACAATTTTGCCAGTGTCAAGTGTATTTATTTATAAGTATTGTCAACGTCACAGCGTCATAGTCAAGTAGTCAAGTCAATTTTAAACAAAAGATGGCTGTTTTGTTGAAAATTTTCGGGATTTCCTCCGATGGAATTTCAAGAGAACTATTCACTCTAATTCACATACTTTACACTCGCGTCAAGAACCCGGGCTTTATTGGCAAAATAACCACCAAAATTACGCAATAAAACTCAAAATAACACGAGAAAACATATAAAAACCAGAGCGACGTAGTTGTCAGGCAAATACACCGCAGAAAATCCCTCGCTAAACGTTATTCAAACAATATCGTTTCGAGTTGACATCGCCTAATAAAATGGCGAATTTTTTATCACTCAAATTAAGTAGTTGAGTATTTAACTAACTTAAAAATAAAGGGGTTGTTGTACATTTGCTACAAAGTAAATTCGTCACGAAATAAAGTACTTATGTGTAAATTCACCACACTTTTATTTTATTATTTTTGGTTGTCCATGTATTTTTTATTTGTACCTATATGTGGGTAGTAGAAACTTATAAAAAAGTTACATTTTGATGCTTAAATAATAGGTTTCCAATTTGAAATATTACTGACCAGTAAGTGTTTATTATAACTATGCAATTCCTATCCTACTAATATTATGATAAACGTGAAAGTTTGTGAAGATGTTGTATGTCTGTTACTCTTTCACGCTCAAACGGCTGAATAGATCTGGATGAAACTTGGGATACGCGTAGTTTATGACCTGGAATAACAAATATGCTAATTTTTATCCGGGTGAGTATGTACCATGCGAGCGGAGCCGCGCGCGGTTGCTAGTAAAATAAAAGTTCGAATAATGTGTAGCGAAACAATTCTCAAGAATGTTTGTGTGTAGAGTTGAGAGCAAAACATTAGTAGGAGACTCGGCTTATACACAAAGGTAATTTTAGATTCGTTATGTAATCAATGTAGGCGAGATTCTGTTTACAATTTCTTTTGTTATCGTTTTAATTTTTTTATTTTAAAAATAGCTGCGAGATTAATTGTATGTGATTGTTTGATTACTATGTATCTGCTTTTTGTCTGTATGCCTACATAGTAAGATTGAACACAATCTTAATTATCAGGGAAACTAACAGTCGCAAAAACTCCATTTCGCAAATTGCCCACATAATAATTAAGGGATTAATTAAGTCCTCATTTGAAACAATTGTTTTTGGAATCGTATTTGCAATAAATATATTTTTTTAAATAACCAGTGTTGCATCTGTTTCAATTATTTTCAGTGACGTTGTGCCTCTCCTAGTAAAAATTAGAAGCGAAGAAGGAGAGTTATGTGTTTGGGTGTAGGTACGTATTTATGTATGCGACCATATTTGGCTATCGCTTGAGCCCAAAAGGCTGGACAAATTATGCCAATTGAGGTGTCATTGGCTTCCTCTGAATTACAAGAGTAGTAGGTATAGGTATGACTAAATTTCAAAAAATCCAATATGGCAGCTATAAAAAGCTATTTTCAATTACTTTAAGCAGAGTTTTTTGAATAGGTACTAGTTAGTTGAAGTTATGACCCACTTATGTAAGTACCTTACAGTTTTTCTCTAACATTAAATCTTATATATCAATGAAAATCTAAATAAGTAGATTATGTATTTATAGAACAAATCTTCTAAATTATATTTTGAACTTTGAAACACATAAAACAGCAATTTTAGCTAAAAAGCTTGTAAAACCGATAAGGAACCAATCTATTAAATGATTTATGTACCCACGAGTGTTTTGAAATCGGTTCTATTGAAGTGGGTTTGTTATTGATATTGGTTGCGTAACCCTAAATTGAATAGATCTAAGTGCTTGAGATTGATGTCTAGTCTAGACTGCACAGTTTCTTAAAGAAAGGGGTATCTTAGTAGATTAGTATAATTAGGTACTTAGTTGATTTCAAAAATATCTTTGTGATCATAGGAAACTTTTATTTACAAAGAAAATTGATTTAACTGAATATTGTTTTTATTTAAATTTGTGTGTCATAGGTTAGATTTTTAAACCTAAGCGGCGATGAGCTTGCAAACTGTCATGTACGGAATACTAACTACTGTGCAAAATATAGGCATGTGCCAATATCATGTTCTGACCTGCTGGCTCGATATCCTCAAAAGATCTAAAATAATAATATTACTTAATTTAATAATAATTTTATCGAACGAGCGCTGCTCCCGGTTTATCCAGAAGAAATCCACTTGGAATATGTAAGATCTCTATAATGTAAGATCTCCAAATATAAGACCTTAATTTTGTAAGATTTCCATTATGTAAGAACTGAATAGTGTACAAGTTGGAAAATACTTGAAAACTACTTAAATAACTTGAGGTCTGAGGATTACCGACTAATCTAATTAATCTACCGATCCTGGGGACTACAGTCGTGATCATGGTTTTTTTAAGTTTGAATTTTTGATATTTTTTTATAAGTAGGCTTACTATTAAACTCTATGTCCGAAAACATAAAAATATTACCTTTTTCTATCAATGAGTTATAGTAAAAATGCAATAGATTTACGGTTCGCCTTTGGCAATTTTTTTTACTGTAGGTAATCCCACTGCTAAGCGTAGGTCTCACGCTAAAAGTCCATGGAAGTCACCTTCGCATTATCTCACAAAACTCAGAATTATTTCCCTTCACGACGACTATTATATTTTGAATCTTATGTCAATATCATAAAAGTCATCCTAACGGTCTTCATACAGAGCTCTATGACTTCAAAATCCTGGCTCTCAAGATGTAAACAGACAGACAAGCAGATAACCAATGGGTTACCACTTGCACTGGCTGTGGTGCTTAACAAAGTGTCTAGTGATGTTACCGAACAGTACCTACATCGATATCGATTGTTTTACTACTTACAGAAATATAGGTAAATAAACCTTGTAGATAGCTCAAATGATCCAGATCACTGCTGTGGATGCGGCTCAAGATGTTTTACTGAGTCAAAATTTGCGTGCTTATACAGATTTAGATGGTCTCAAAAAAAAGACACGTGCTATCAAAGAAAATGACTTGAGAAATCTGGCAAATTTGACAAAGAGATGGATCAATTCCGTTAGCTCATTTCATCACGCTGTGTAATTATTACTTAAATAACTATTAAAAAGACTTTAAAAAAAAAAACATTATAGTTATCCTTAATACCTATTCTTAGGTAGGTGCCATACCAACCAATAGACCTATGTAAAATTATTGTCTCAGTACGAAGAATCATCAGTTAAAAAAAAATATTTTCGAATACTTTGGATGAAAGAAATATTGCAAAGTTCATTTTCACTTAATTAGTTAATATTTCAAAGGAATTAAAATATCGATATCGATTAGCTACACACAACCCTACGTGACAAAAGGAGTAGAACTGAGGTACTTGAGACGTAAGTTGGCTGAGTAGCACTTCACCTGATATTTATGTTTCCTTATCTCCGTCAGTTGGTACTACTGTATCTCCTTGACGTTCTACAGGAGCTGGCGAAATGGATACTCCAGATTTATCGATAAAAAATACAAGGTTATGTCGAGCGCATCACTGATTTTTGACATGTTTTGAAAAATACGTTTTTTTTACTTATTTTGTCAAAGGTGTGTTTATTTTCATTAATACTTACACGTTTATTCATTCGCTATTCATACTGGATAATTTTAGGAATTATTCAAATTATACTCAAAAATAACTAAGCATAAGTACTTAATAGATTTCACATCACTTAGTTTCATTCAATGTTTAGGTTGGTACATTATTAAAATAGTTACTTGTGAATTCATAAAAATCTGGATATTCTCAGAATAATGTAATTTAAAGTACTTAAGTAAAATGTCAGTTCACTCTTCAATTACTACGATTTATTCTAGAGATAGTGCTTAAAATATTATTAAATAAAATAAATATTATAATAAAAAAAAAAGTTTGGTCGAATCCGCCCGAATTAGTGTAGTAAAAAATAAAAATAAAAAATGTTATAAGTATTATTTTCACTTAGTACTTTGTTCGAAGCGGACGAATTTCCAGAAAGAACTAAGTACCTACCTAAGTACTTATTTAATTTAATTTTGAAAATAGAATTGTTAGTAACCGCTGATTGGTGACTCGTTAAACCTACGAATGAATAGACACGCTATGTCTCCATTATTACGACTCTTCAAATGTCTATCATCGTGGGAGCCTGACCATCTCAATGTCTTGTGTGTCCTGACCCTTGAAATCAAAACCTTTGCATTTTCGACCTCAACACCTTTACAATAAAGTCGCTTTTCTTATGATATTCTGCACGGTTGTCTAAGGACATGGACTCATGGTAATTAACAAAACTTTAGACAAGGGGTTCAAGTATAAGGTATCTGTTTGTTAGATTATTAATCTTTGAGTGTCATGTCTTGTACTTGATAGTACCACTACTCATTTTGTATGTAATAATAATTAATGTTTAATTTAATGGAC
Organism: Cosmorhoe ocellata; assembly: GCA_963675405.1. Classification (NCBI taxonomy): domain Eukaryota; kingdom Metazoa; phylum Arthropoda; class Insecta; order Lepidoptera; family Geometridae; genus Cosmorhoe; species Cosmorhoe ocellata. The sequence goes on along the minus strand of OY776266.1, from coordinate 4,548,233 downwards.
GATTTATAAGATACTGTGTGGTTAGGGTTGGTAACTTAATGGTATACTAGCTTCTATCTGCGGTTTCACACGCGAGGTACCTACATAAAAAGTACTCTATACGCTATTTGGAATCACAGGCTACATCTAGTCAGAATTTCATCCAAATCCTGCAAGCCGCGTAGGAGTGAGAAACATTTAAACATCTACGTACACAAACTTTCGCATTTATAACATTAGTAGGCTGTGGATTAGTTCTATTATACCAAAAAATTTACTTAACCTCCGATCACCGAAGTTCCGCAATGGGAATAGAACCAGCATCTTTTCCCAGCCCGCCGCGACACGGAGGTATTGCCATTAATCTATCAAATAAAACGTAATCGGACCCCTTGGATCATAATTTTACGGGTCGTATATCGCCCCTCTTAAAAGCTAAAATGGAGTCAAGTGATTGTTGAACCGCAGGCAAATCTGTGTACATAGAGTGATCCATCACACGGATTGGACTAGACCAGGAGACAGTGGATCATTTGACACTTAATAAATAAATTCACAAAATGAAATAGTACAAGCCACAGTGGCTTGGTCCGTTTTTCCGTTTTGCAAATACCTGACTATGTAGTTAGTAATAAAAGTTTTTTACCTATATTATTTTCACAGAGAAAATAATTAATAATACCTACACTAACAACAATTTGATGTATAGAAAAAAGAGTTCAAGTCACTACGCGGAATATATTTTTTTTAAATGTTTGTATACATATCTGATGAATAAATGATTACTATTAAATGTTGTTTCCTAAATAAAATAATCGAACAATTTTTTAAAAGAAAAAAAAAATATGTAGGCGCCTAAATAAGGTGATGTTTTCGGTCGAAACGTCGCTTATGACGTCTGATATTTTTGAGCATGGTAAAATACCGAGGGTCTACCATGAGTTTTCACAATCTACACTCGCTAGCGACTGTAGTTAAAAAAATGTATGAAAACTTATACAGCGCCTCTAGCGGATAGTTGGGCACTAAAACCTCACGTAGCTAACTATCCTACGTCACAGCGTACTACAGCGACTGTAGTTTGCGCTCATTAATTTGCTTAGAATTTGGTACCATGAGTAACAATTTCGACAGATGTCATAGTAACGTACTATTACTATTGTAGTAACGTCAGCTGATCTAAATGTGACAACTCATGGTAGACGTACTGAACGGTGTCCATAAAAACTCACGCACGAGACGTAGTCATGTCATGCAGTAAATTTCCACGGTGTTGCATCGTATTTTGGCCATTCGGCAGTATCATTTCAGCAGTAGGTATTAGCTTAATTACTTAAGCAGTATTATTTATATAAAGTTAGTCTCCATCCCTCGGTCTACACCAGCTAGAGGGGAGAGTGCTCGCGGTTGGTAATGTGCCATTTGTTTGTTTGCTTGTCTATTTTCCGACCATTATTTAATGGTATCTGTTTCATGGATGACTATACAGTAAATAGAACACAATATTAGCGAATTCCTAACTGATTATATTACCTTCAGTAATTCTGCAACATTTTATTTAAAACATAATGTTGATATGGCACCTACTGTCGTAAACTGGCTCAATCCAAATTTCATGTTTTTTGGGAAATGAAGAAAACGGCAACCAATTATTAAGCAACGCTAAATACGCCAGTCACTATCGTAATGACAATAGGCGCTGCACTCGATATTAGGAAAAAGTTGAAAGATAGCGTTTTTCTTTTTCTAACCTAATTTCGGGCAGTTTCTGATTTACTGGGCGATAGCGCGCGCTTTTTTGAGTCGTTCTGCATACTTAACTCAATTCACCACAATTTTGGATTGAGCCAGTTTATGACTGGAGGTGCGATATATTTTTAAACTTATGCGATCTAAATACATTATTATTTGTATTAAACGGGTATTCATCGAGTCATCCCGTGACCACGACAGTGTGCAAACCTGTTGAAACGGTCGGTAAAAATAGGTAAATAAAACGCGATGCATACCCGTTAATACTAATAATAATCATGTAGATCGCTTTGTTACAATATCACCCAGTGATGCAGTTGGTACGAACTTGTCATAAAAACCACCAAAATATTTTCTTTATAAATATTTAAGCGTAAAAAAGTAACCCATTCTAATTTTGTGTGCGATTTACTTTGATTTTCACGTCATATTACAAACCCTTTTATTAGTTGGCGTCATAGATGTTTGTTTTAACTGAATTTTAGTGTCAAGTTACATGGCTTTTGAAAAAAAATCCGCGCGTATCGGCCACTTTTGTCACAGAATGTCAAACTTTCTAAGTAGTCTCTATAGATATAGAGAGAGTGCCTAGATAGGCACAGATTTAATAATACTATATTTACTAGTAATGTAGGTAAGAATATAGTCCTTTTTAGGGTTCCGTAGCAAAACGGAACCCGTATAGATTCGTCATGTATGTCTGTTTGTCTGTCCGTTCTTATGTCACAGCCACTTTTTTCCGAAACTATAAGAACTATGCTGTTGAAACTTGGTAAGTCATGTATTCTGTGAACCGCATTAAAATTTGCACACAAGAATTGAAAAAAAAAACATAATTTTTTTGGGTTCCCCGTATGTACATAGAACTGAAACTCAAAAAAAAAAAATTTTCATCAAACCCACATTATTAAGTGTGGATCTATTGATAGGTCTTCAAAAGTGATGTTGAGGTTTCTAATATTATTTTTTTTCTTTCTCTTCGCGGTTTTTTTGCAAAATAACCTCAACGTCTGTCGTATCACAAAAAACAGTCATGGAATTTATAGTTAGATCATTACTGTCTGCCTACGTCAGTAGCCGGCCACCTTAAGAAAGTTTGAGAGCCACAGCAGGCATTAGCGAGCGCAGTAGCTATTAAGTAATAGCCGTACGCCGGATGCGACTTGTAAATATTGCCGCACCGCTCTATGGAACAACGAAAACTGTAGAGAATTAGAGATCAATATACAAAGTAAAATCAGAACCACAATAAATATGATGATGTAACTGTCATATCCATGGTCCTTCCACATCTCCAAGTTACTCAGATCCAAACAAACAAACCCAAAAATTCGAAGGTATGTGTCATAGGTTAGTATTCTTATAAGCGGCGATGGGCTTGCAACCTGTCACGTACGGAATACTAACTAATGTGCAAAATGTGGGTATGTACCAAATGTAATGTTTGGACGTGCCTCTGACTACCCTCTTTAGATGTCCTCAAAGATCTAAGTAACTCAAGATCTGAGGAAGATATTTACCGAGCCCGGGGATTACGGTCGTGATCATTATTTATCAAACAAACAAACAAACTCAAAATTTTTTTGGACACCAAATAATATTTTTACTTATTTATGACTAAGCAGTTATCATTCTGTAATCAATCATCAAAAATACTTTACCTTGTTTTTTTTCTCTATTAGTTACTTATACTTTTTTCATGAAGCTTATTTCTTGTATCTTACCTACATTAATACTTACTTAATTAGAGGTAATTCTTTTTTGATTGCACTTCTTGGGATTAATAAGCCTCTTGGGATCAAAAAATCCATTAGAAAAAAGAAAAATATAATCTCAAGTCTCCATAATTATGATAATATGTTTCTACTCCATTGCTTTTTGCTTCCGCTTGAAAAGCGCCAATAAATTAATTAGAACTGCGCTAAAGACGTCAATCCCTTGTCTCAAACAAGCCTACGCTATACATCATCGACTTCATCATATCTGACGATCCAAACGATTATAGTCTTTATAGTCCCTAAATTGTCTTATAGAAATTCGGCACACAGGTTTACGTCTACTAAAAAATAAGTAAACAATTTATTTTCGTAGTTTTTTAAATATAAATGAGCTTCATTGAGGACGGAACGTTCAATGAGTTTCAGAAAAAACGTTAAAATAGTGTTAATGGACGTACGGAACCATTTTATGGGGAATTAGGCGGAGGATGTGCCTATAATGGATTTTTATTCTGTAGTTTTACGAGAAAGAGGTTTTATATCCATAATTATGTTTTTAATGTGCGTAAAGAGGAACGGTAATTTGATGTCGAAAGTGCGCGCGCGCAACATCACAGGAACACAACACTTCCTACTGAATCACACTGGTATTTAAGTTACAAAAGTTTTGATGTCTGTTTATTCGTTACCGGACAAAACACAAGAGAAGACACAATTTAAGATGTTTTTTATTCAATGGCGGCTGAAACGATGATATTTGGTAAACTTATACATGTAACTTTAGTCACTTAGTTTAGGTATATAAATGCTAAACTTATTCGTTTCTAGGTCGACTAAGTCAAGCAAAATCAACATTTTGTCATATAATACTTGGATAGGTGACAGTAGTGGTATTTTCATGAAAAACTATACCATCTAAGGTTACTATACCATCTGACAAGTTAGCTGCAACTATCATCTTATTTCCAAACAATCGTAAAACGTGTCTCTGACTACCCACTTTAGATATCCTTAAAGATCTAAGTAACTAGAGATCTGAGGAGGTATTTACCATTTGTTTTTTTTTAGAACCTTCGTACCGCCTTAGATAGTGACATGTATTCTCTTTGACGTTTTATGTCACGTCACACGAAAACGCGGTCGAATGGGATAAAAAGTCGTTTATCCTATAAAGTTTGTCTGCTGGTTCTAAGCTACCTCCCCACCAATTTTCAGCCAAATCGGTTCAGCCATTCTTGAGTTATAAATAGTGTAACTAACACGACTTTCTTCTATATATTTAGATTTGTTGTGAGTTCTTTGTGGAAAATTTGGTACTTTGGCACATAATGAGACTTCTCCGGCGTAATAGTCTATTTTACCCGGTTACTGAAAAACAGCCCACATCGTTAGTTGAAATGAGCGCGAAACAGATTCTTGACTTCATTGCATTTTAATGTGTTTCTGGAAAACGATAGATCATCTTATTTTTCTGAACTTTTAATCATCCTTAGAAACATTAGAAAAAGTCTAAGCCACATTATTTGCGTGTCATTCTTGCGCATGAGTTTGGATGTTTTACTTACGAGTTAAATATCTGCGGGCTCTGAATCTAGTAAGTACCCACTATAATACTAATTGTAACTTAAGTTTATAGAAACTTGATATTTATTTCAGTAATGAACTCTTGAAAAGTCAATTCAACAACATTTAAAAAGATCCAAGCCACTTTTTCTTCAGTTCATTCTTGTGTATGAACGTTTAAATATAAAATAGCCGTAGAATCTGATTCTCTAGAACTTCATTTTTATACCTAAATTGGATCTTACGAAATAAATCACACCAACTAACCTACTTAGATTAAAAAAAGAAAGATACTACACAATTTTATTGATACATTTACATATATAAAAAAAAAGATTAGAAACGCTACGTCAAAGCACAGAAAAAATACAGGAAGATTCAAAGACATTAAAATAAAGGGAGATCTTGTAAATACAGAAGGTATTACGATTTTTTGTATCAACTTACGCAATTTCATATTTAAAAAAAAGCTCTAGAAAGGCCATCGAGGTCGATTGTGGACCACACAAGGGCTGTACTCGAGCACATTGATTGCAAGTCGAGCACGTGAGCGGCCGCGCGGGCGGTCGACGCCTCTCGTCTAGACGATTGGCGAAGATTGGCGACATGTGACGTGGGAAAGTGAGATACGATCGAGTTTTATGTGAGAACAATTATTAATTTATAAATGGTAATTTGAAAAAGTTTATTACATGGTATAAATTATTTTTATAGGGAAATAAAATAATCGATTGTTTTTATTGCGCAAGGAGACAATATTAGTTTTAAAAATAGACTTTAGGTAAGTATAAAACAAAAATCAAATTTTTGGCCTCCAAGTACAAATTTTTAAGTTAGGGACTTACCTTTAACTTATCTTTTAACGACCAAATTTTCTAACAATTGCATTTTTGCAAGTAGAAAAAATACTTAGTGAAGCATCACTCACTACAACTTGATCGAAACTCATTTTATTCCGTCTTATAGTAGTGGCAAAAGCATTTGTGGTTGGGGATGGATAATTTTTTTCCCGTCGCGTCTTTAACTGTTTTGCCTTTTAGTTAAGTGGCGTGGCAAATTTTTACTAATTCACTGTTGCCGCCACCATTTTTTTTAAAGGGTTAATGGCGGGAATTTTACAAAAAAAAGCTTTCTGGTTTAGTAGAATATATTAGTTTAAAGAATATTTACTTAGGTACAAATAAGTGAACCAATCAGGTCTGAAAATATCATGAATTAGGTAGGTAAGTATTAAATATTTATTTTATTTTATTTAACCTAAGAACAAAAAATAGTTCTAAGTGCAAAATGGATCTAAGCGTATCGTGATAAAATGAATTATGTAAAGGTAATCTTGTTTTCTAAGAGAAATTAATACAGTGTACAATGAAAGCACTTTTGCCTTTCGTTATAAATATTTGTACCAACAAAAAGTATTGACTAGCTTCCACTCACGGCTTCACCCGCGTGGTAAGTTGAAAAACAAAAACAAATCTATCCCACGGGAACCGTAGTTTTCCGGGATAAAGAGTAGCCCATGTGCTATTCCAGACTATAGTCTATCTCTGTGCCAGATTTCATCCAGATCCGTTCAGCCGTTTCAGCGTGAGAGTAACAAACATTCATACATAGAAACACTCACGTTTATAATAATACTAGCTTTCGCTCGCGGCTTTGCTCGCGGGGTACCTATATAAACTATAACCTAATGTTACTCAGGGATAATGTAGCATTCTAATGATGAAAGAATTTTTGAAATCGGACCAGTAGTTTTTGAGTTTATTTGTTACAAACAAAAATACAAAAACTTTACTCTTTATAATATTAGTATAGATATTAGTAACATATTACTGCGTATACGCATCATAAAACAACTCAAGATGAGAACCGCACAGCAGTGGTGATTCGCACCAAATGTGCGATGTAAACAATGCATTATCATTATTACGATGGGAATGCAAGAGATCACCCGATAGTAATCACTTGAGACCACAATACACCGACAGATAAACGACTGGTTAAGATAACTGGGGGATTGGTGCGGGTGTTGTATTTTAAAATTTTATTTCCTTTCATACCTGCAGCGCCCTAGCTAGCCCGCCTAGCGGAAACTTACGGTAGTAAATGTATGGAAGGAAGCAAAACGAAATAGTTCTGTAAACTATCAAAATCCGCACTTCCTAAGCACCCAGTTAGAAACTGTAATCTAAATATGTGATGTAATATGATTAATCTTATCTTATATAGCTGGACCGACTGATATTGTAATATATATAATAGCCAAATTTGATTTGTTTATGTGAAATACTTTTGAGTTACGAGGGGGTGAAAAATGACCCAAATGGTTCCTGTAATATTACACACGGCGCGCGCTCGCTTGAACTTGGCTGGACACGCTGCCGCGTGTCTAGATAGGTACCTATTTGTTTCATAGATCACAGAAAAAAACATTTTCAGATAAAAGTATTTCATTAAAAAAAATATTTCAATCGCACTATCCCTAAATACTGAAACGGGTTCTCGAGTTTTAGCGACACTAACGAACAGCAAATTCATTTTTATATATATACCTAGATATAGGATAAAATTAAGATATTGTAATGATTCCTATTATTGGGAATCTAAGAAATGTGTCAGCAATTAACTGATTGTCGAGGCACTAAACAACACTAAGCTTATAAACAGAGCATGCATTAGACCGCTCATCCTCTCAACAGGATCAATAAGGATGGGCTTCTTATCGATGAAAATGTTATCGATAAACCATAAACTTTTAAAAATAAAAAACTTACATCATAGATACTTATAACAAGTAACCCAATCAACAGAATATACCTACCATGTATTTACTCGTATTATAAATAAAGTTAAATTAAATTTGCAATCACCTAAGTATACATTAACATAAACTTGAAAATCAACGATGACAGCTAAACAAAAACTAAAATCGTACTTCATCGATATCGATAAACCGGTTGCCCTTCACTAGGTACCGCCGCAGGACGCACTTTACTGCATTACCCGCGGCTCGGGTTACAGCACGTGCGCCGGATGTGTCGTCAGGTAAACAAATACCCGTCACTTGCACATCACTAGCGCACAACTTCGATAAAGGGTAATTTGTAACTGGCAATGAGTAAACAGATTTAAAAATAAATTGAATGATCGCACTTGATTGATGAAGTCAAATTGAGTCAAAATAAGTCCTTATTTTAATAATTATGAAAGTAAATAAAATTATTATTGTATGACATAGTTTTAAATAATTTATTATTTTGTTGTAATATTTATGGTGTGCAATAAAGTATTTTCTATTCTATTCTAGTCTAAAATCTGAGGACCCATTGTATTATTTTTAGCCCCTGGGTGAACGAGCATTGCTTGGTTTTTTTTTGGTAAACGACGTTTTCTACAAATGAAACCTAGCTAAATCGATTTGTCGCTTCCGAAACCCTGCATACTAAATTTCATGAAAATCGTTGGAGCCGTTTCCGAGATTCAGATTATATTTAGACAAGAATTGCTCGTTTATAGGCATTTTTATGAATAAACTTACTTATTTGTAGAGAAGGTTCATATGCTAAAAAGTAAGAAAGTCCCATCAGTAGGTCTACCATGAGTTTTCACAATCTTCACTCGCTAGCGACTGTAGTTAAAAAAATGTATGAAAATTTGCCTACAGCGCCTCTAGCGGATAATTGGGTACTAAAACCTCACGTAGCTAACTATCCTACGTCACAGCGTACTACAGCGACTGTAGTTTGCGCTCATTAATTTGCTTAGAATTTGGCACCATGAGTAACAATTTTGACAAATGTCATAGTAACGTACTATTACTACTGTAGTAACGTCAGCGGATCTAAATGTGATAACTCATGGTAGACCTACGGAGCATAATCTAAATAAATTTACCTACAAGCGCAGCAGTTATTGTACAGTAAACTCTAAATTGCGTGCAGCTCTGAATTTAAGAATTATCTAGACACATAATAAAAAGGTACTTACTTACATAGGCACCTAGATAAATCCGAACTACTTAGGTAGGTCTAAATCTAAATAAAAATACTTAAATATTCCCCAGGCTTGATAGATATCTAATCAGATCTCTACGTTAGTAAATACTTTCATTCTAAACTTAAATTCTGTAATAATATTACGTACAAATTTTCTCTTCAGATACCGTACTACGTACTACGTACGGTTCTATTTTTAAATCGTGACTTTCCCAAAGCTTGGTAGCACAAGACCGCTCAAACGAACTCCTCGCTTGAATCTTACGGAATTCTTCAACCGGAAGTCGAACCTTACTATTTTCATAATGTCGTCTTCCCGCGCCGAGGTATTCATATGATAATTTTATTTGAAGCACATTGCTTCGACGTGTGGAGACAGCTTTTTTTATAGAGGTTTTATTTTGTGTTTTGAAATCGGTAATTTTGATACATTATTATACTTAGATGATTGAGTAGGATAATTAATTGTAAAGCGATCTAGTCTGACAAAAAAAAAATGTTATACTTTTAATATTTGATGGTAAATGATAATGGTGGTAATTGTGTCGTTTTGTTGGATGAGCTAAAATTTCGTAAGCAAACAAAATATTGATATAGCTTATTTTAAAAGAACATTCAAACATTCAACATTCGAATTTCAAAATATAATTTATTTTTTAAAGCTGCGTTCACTCTATGCGGCCGCTCCTCGCAAAAGCTCGCAGCAATTTGCGCGCGGTGATTTCGCGGCATTCTTCACTTTCCCGTGCGGAGTGGCTTCTTCAACTGCAACTGTGATTACCAACTGTTCTTTGAAAATCTTGTCATAACTTAAAATTATAGGGTAGGGAAAAAATGGAATTTATGAAAAAAATATAGTAGATCCATCGTATTGGTAGGTAGGTATTAGTAATTCGATTATCGCAGTTTCAGATTGGAAAAATACAACTGATAAGACGGTAGAAAAAAATCGGTTCAGTAATTTCTTTAGTAATCCTCAAAAAATATTAAAGAGCTCAAATTTTTTTCCTCAGTTTGCCTAAAACGATTAGGTACAGCCAATGGCCCTTGCTAAACTTTAAGAGGGTTTTCTTGTTCTAACTTACCTACTCATAAGTCAATATTTAGCTAAATGATTGCCTACTTTCATAGATTGAGGGAAAAATAAACACAAAAATACTTTGCACTTTTAATTAATAACTAACTTTGTACTTACTAAGTATTTACAAACGTGCTTTGTGTGCATTTTCTATAATTACAATTATAACATTACATTCAGTTGGTAATCCAACCATTCAGAGCATGATAATTATCTGAGATAAGTATAATTTTAATATTAGTTAACTTAAAATTAATAAACTTTTACAATAACATTTATTTGATCTTAATAAATATTTACAACAAAATTAACTAAACAGTAACAATTTCTACTAACTACAAAACTCTTTTTCTAACTAATTAATGCTTTTTGGTTTATCTTTGGTTTTGAATAGCAGGTATCACTGGATTTTTTTTATTTCAGGAAATAGTTTTTATTTAATTTCATAGATTCCATTTCTTTTGACTTTTCGTCATTTCTCATTTAATGTTTTAAATTTGGAACATAGTGATTTTCGATATACAATTTTTTTTGGCTTCAATTTTCAATCTCAATATTACTGGCCATACTTTGATTGCTGTTCTCATTCACATCAACACTTTCAACAATTTTTACTTTCCCAGTTTTTTCTTTATCCGAATTTTCACCAAATCTTTCGGTTCTATCCATGGAATTTCTCTCGACATCGCACTGCATCGGCATCCCGAACGCGTGCCCCGGATAATACATATAAGAAAGCGGTAAATTTGGGTAGTTGACTCCTAAATGAGGAGCGTATAAAGACTGCAGTACCGCTTGGTTATACGACTCTTGAAGAAGCGTCTTGTATTCAGGATTCTTAGCGAAATCCACACCGTAGACCCCTGCAAAATGCTTCCAGATAGGCGATCCTTCTAGCAAGTTCGGTGGCGTGAATAAACCTGGGTTCAAACTCTTCGCAAGCATTGGGTTTTGGTAGTTTTTGAGATCAGGCAAGCTTGGCTGTCCATTGTTATTGACGAGCACTTTTACGGCTACTTTCCTAGCATGGTTCGCTGCTGCAGCCGCCGCCGCCAGCATCCCATTCTCTTGCATCTGTAACTGCTTTCTTTTAGTTTTGTACCGTCGGTTTTGGAACCAAATTTTAACTTGGGTTTCTGTTAGCTTCAAGCTGAGGGCTAAATCGGCTCGTTCAGGACCTGAGAGGTATCTCTGCTGGCTGAACCTTCGCTCTAGCTCGTAGACTTGTGCGTGGGAAAACGCCGCTCGGGATCGTTTCTTTCGTCCAGTGCTTTGGGAGTAGTCTGGGTAGTTGGGAGAGATTCGGCTGTCGCTCGGCGTGGAACACTTCCGTGGTTCGTAGAGGAAGGGCTTGAAGATGTCTGAGGTGGGGGAAGCGCGGCGCGGGGAGGTCGTGTGTGATGAACGTGAGTCGTAGTCATCTGCAAAAAAAAAAAACGGTTCGATATTGTTTTTGAATTTAAAAATAGAACAGTTCTTCTTTTGAAATATTTATTTTATTGTTTGGATAATTACGAGCATTTTTCGAAGCTAGAACATCCCATCTCTAACACATTAATTTTATTATTTTGTATTTTTATTGCATTAAAAATAGATAAGTTCATTGCATTTGGTAATACAATAAACAGTGTTATTGTGCTCATTATTTTGTAACTTGTAAAACTAGGCTATTCAAAAAATTAAGTCTCTATTGCTATCAAATATTTACCGATTACATACATTTATCGATAAAAATATTTTCTCCCAGTATCTCCACTCTAAAATCATTAAGCGTAGTTCACACAATCCCAAGGAATCAATTATAGGATATCGACTCACGCCATCCTCATATAAAGACACGTGCACAATGGATCCATTACGCAAATTGTCGCCGGTCGTTAGGCTAAACTATTTAAAGCGGTAAAAGGACGGTTCTAACAGTATTTTTGCGTGTGAAGCTTTTGTCAAAGTTTCGGCCGATTTGCGGTGGCGTTTATTGATGGCTTCAGAATGTAAGCGGCTTTTAATGAAGGTTGGATAATAGATGTTTTAGGTGTCAATTAGGTAATGATAAGAAAATTGTGTTCTTGTTTTTTTTTATAATTACTCAAGGCTATTTAGCGAAACTAGGGGTTTTGTTAAATTTATTGTGTTTTAGTGGAGTAACGTGGGTGCTAATAATTGATATTTTTACCATTTTAAAAGAAAATCTAAGCACCAAGTACTTTTGTACCTATAATCATGATGACTAGGTACCTACTTTTTATCTATAATGCATGATACTGATAGGTTCAGTTACGTGAAAAAAATACAGAACATTTTTTTTTCTGTACGCAATAGATAAAAATCTCCATATCCCAAGGTTTGCTGTAAGAGAACTATTTTTAGGGTTAAGCTCGCCTGTGTACATGCCATTAGTTTTAAGCTTCAAATTGTAATTTTATTTGTGTATAAAGAATAAATAAATAAAAAATAGAATTACCTATTCTACACTCCATCATTGTGATTTCAAACAGATTTATGGACTTAAAGAGAGGTAGGTACTCCTTAAAAACCAAAAATGAACACCTTAAAGAACTTTAAGTCAAAGGCTATTAAATTATGACTGCAACAATTTACATAAAAGCTAGACGCGTGCGAGCTACAAACCTAGTAATTACTAAATTGAATGCATCAATGAAGCTTTTAAGCGTCATCACTTATAATAATGAGGGTGTAGTGTAATCGAGCAAAGTGACGGCTAAGTGGCGACATCGCCGCGAGGCACCGGCCAGTGTGAACGCGCCATTACACTTTCATTGTTGACGGCGCAGTAATTATATGGCGGGTAATTTGAATTTTGAATTTAGATTGTCATTGATTCGCCATTTGTTTTCGATACTATTTTTAGTTTTTTTTAAAGGCCAGGTATAATTTTAAAAGAACCAATACTCTTACTAAGATTTGCTTTAAGTACCTATCCTTTGTAAGTAGGTAAGTAAAGATAATTGTTTTTTTTTTCACTCATTTGGAAAAGCGTCGGGAATGGTAGATATAATACGGTAGGTATTATATCTTCGATTCCCGACGCTTTTACCGACACTTTTACCGATATGTCTATCGGTAAAAGTATGTCCCGCCTTACTTTTTTGTGTCAGTTTAGAGGCAAATAATAACGGTAGAAAAGAATCGCTAATAGTAAAATAAAAAACAAAACAAGTAAGTACCTACATCACATGTATTAAGTAGGTACTTACCTATTTCATCTTGTTCTCCTATCAAGCATGTTTTTTTGTTACCTACCTAACTATTATGTGAGATGCTAGGAATGTTATGATTTTAGATAAGTAACTAAGTAGGTAGGAACGAAAAATCTTACATAGATACCTAGGTGTACTAATTACTTGGTAATGGTGGAAAGTAAGTAAAAGTAAAAGAAGTCTACATAAGAAATAGGTTTTCATCATCTTCATCATTGATAGCTCGAACCAACACACTGCTAGGCAAGCCCACTCCATTCTAATTATGCATTTTTACATATTTTTAATAATAGATAGTAATAATAGCTCACCTGAAAGTTCTGTGACAGAATAATGGTTCTTCCGAGACATATCCAGAGCCCCATCATCCGCAAAATCACTGTAGCCATGGCAATCATCGTAATACTTCATACTCTTATCAGAAACCGCCTTTTTCGCGAATCCATCCTCCTTACTGAACTCCGTAGCCTTTAAAAAGTTAATCTTCCCGCCAAAAGAAAACATTCCATTTTCAAAATCGCACTTCGAGTCGCTCTCTTTTGTCAAAATATCGTTTATCGAGAAAGGTGTCGTCAGGTTTGTCTTCTCACAATCTTGCAATAAAGAATCTTTGAAATTTAATTTTGCTTCCATTTTCAAAAAATTAAAACACAAATGATAGCACTTCACCGCGCGTAGTGAACTCGCCTCACCGCAAAAGCGTCCCTCAACCGAATAAACTTTGCGTGATAGATTGCCCGCCTGTTTGACGTGCTTAAGCCTTAGAGAGAGATAGCGATGAAGTTTTCTTACACCTTAAACCCGGGTGGAAACAGGATGGTTGATGTTTAGGGCGGTCGTTTTTTAAAAAAGCTCCCGAAGTAGTGTAAGTAGTGGGGATCGTTGAGTTTTTCTTGAAGATGTTTACGCGAATGCGATTTGATCGGTTAGGTCACTGCAGCTGTGATGATGTTGTGAATTGGCACTCTGTTGGTACATTTTCAACTATCAATTTTGAAAGTTGAATATTATTATGCCTACAAATCTAACTTATGATTAATTAACCTAAGTATCTACGTAAGGTAACTAGGTACTGATTCAATTTAGAAAATAAATAACATCAATAATTAAGTATAACTTAGGTAGGTACCTAGGTACTATTAAAAAGAGCTATAGAGCTAATACCTAACCTTAATGTTTTTGTTGCACTTTTTAGTTGCACCTAATTATTCCACATTTTCAACCTTTAATAAAATCAATGAGATACATAATTATAATTTTTCTAATAATGTCTTAGGAATAAGATTATATTTTTAGTTTGTAGGTAAATTACCTAGGTAGGTAGGACCTATTTCCCTGAGGTAAGCATTAATGTTTACAATATCAGTTACCTGCTAACTAATGTGAAGTGGTAGATAAATATACCTACTACATATTCACATAGACATTGAAATATATTTACGTCATAATTTTATATTAAGTCAAAAACGCCAATTCTCTCAATTGTAATAATTGCTTGCATCGTCTCGCACTTCCACAAGAACGTCGCTCTATCGATAAGTGCTTGAGAGTGTCTATCCATCCCCTTCACACTCTACCACGAGCCTAAACCTATTCACTTCGTCCCTTTCTGCCAGTGGAGCACCATTTAGACGGACCAATCAGGTGCCAGTGGGGCACTGAGAAGACCAATAAAAGAAGTGGGAAGTGGAAATGTCAACATTAATTTTCTTTTTAATTTTTCAAACTTTGAATGTGTGTCAAGAAGCGTTGGGAAGTGAATACGTAGGATAAAGAAAATAAAATACGAACGTCAATCGTATACCTACCTACATACTTGGCTATTCTTAAAACATAAGAGTTTTTAGAGTTTTACATTATTTTTATATTCTGAACATGTACCTACATAATTGAGTACTTACAACGTACATAAAATGGGTTAACTTTTCTGCTCAAATAAAAAGATAAATGTACAATTTTATGTCTCTAGGTAAGAATTATTTTTGTTCTAGTTAAACGCTCTCGTAGCATTAGTTTCGAGCATCTCTACGAAATACGAAAATGAAAGAATTTAACTTAATTTTTTTGTAACAACAGAACTCTAAGCAGAATGTAAACGCTACTGCTAGGGCTTTACCACAACCTCTTCGGGCATTATTAAAGTAATATAACATTGATATTTTGCACCATGTATAAAAAATGAATCAAGGTTTCATTGTGACGTTTCTTAACCATGATGGTTAATAAGACCTTGTGGTAAGGCCCCAAACTTTCGCTCTGTTCCACAATCGTTATTATAACGGTGCCAATGATTTTACTGTTTTGTATACTGAACAAAACAACAGAATGGGTTATTATTAGTCTGAGGGATGTATTACTTTTTGATGATGGTCGAGATGAGTGGATGATATCAAGTGGCCAGTAGAGTTAAGTATCTCACAGACATGACGAAATCATTATTTTGTTCTTTTATCACGGCATACCTATCGACGCTCGATTTTGATTAGTAGGTACCTATACATAGATTTACTTAGCATGTAAGACGTTTCAAAGTGATCCTTGTGATTTTATTGAATAAAATATTTTTCAATTTCAATTTCAATTAGGTACAGGGTGTCCTGGAATTACTTAGTACCTATGTCTTCCTAGAAGGACCATGGAAATTAACAGTTGTACATAATACCGTAAAACACGCTAACTTTGCCACCAAGGGTATCTTTGCCCGAAGATCAATTTTTAAGCAAACTTTTAAATTGCAAAAATATCTGAATACCTTGGTAAAATTTATTAACTTTGGTCGAAAATAGGTTATGTGTGTAGCGACCCTGTCTATCAGGTGTGTCGCTACCTTCACTGTGGAGCTTGTTGGAGCTCCTCGAGTAAGGTGCCTATTTTGGCGGGCAAATTTTAGTGCAAATTCAAAGTGAATTGTGCGATGGTAAAAACACAGGTTAGTTTAATTTTTAATAATTATGTTATACCTACAAAAAGACTTTAAGAGTGTTAATAAAGTTAATTAAAGTTAAAAATTATTCCAAATAAGTGGGCAAAGTTGACATGTTTTACGGTATTATTATTCTAATACTATTTAGATTCCGCGCGCGGCTACGCTCGCGTGGTAGGTATAAATACCTACCCGGATATAATGTAGCCTATGTGTTATTTTCGATTGTAAATTAACGCGTATTCAAAGTTTTATCTAGATCTGTTCAGCCGTTTCAGTGTGAATGGAACAAACATTCATACATCCATCCAAACTTTCGGACAAAGGCCATGCCGCCTAGGTATAATATTTTGCAGTGATCGACAAGGGCACGGCAATTCAAAGTTTTATCTAGATC
The DNA here is from genome assembly GCA_963675405.1 of Cosmorhoe ocellata. Lineage (NCBI taxonomy): Eukaryota > Metazoa > Arthropoda > Insecta > Lepidoptera > Geometridae > Cosmorhoe > Cosmorhoe ocellata. Next base: position 4,531,613 of record OY776266.1, on the reverse strand, counting down.
TGTTCAGCCGTTTCAGTGTGAATGGAACAAACATTCATACATCCATCCAAACTTTCGGACAAAGGCCATGCCGCCTAGGTATAATATTCTGCAGTGATCGACAAGGGCAAATAAGTTCTAAGTGCAATATTAAATTTAAGGTCAACCCATGTAACACTTATCTCATTAATAAACGTTCTTGATACGTATCAACTTGAGAATCCTCTTCTTCGTCGATTAAAAAATCTTTTCTAAAAGTTATTAAGTCTACATTAGTACATACCTAAAGTGGTCATTTGAGTGGCAGTAGGTAAGTGGTGTTTGCCGACCGACATCACCCCTATACTAGGCAAGTATAGACTAGGTACCTAGATACTACTAGTTGCCTGTGACTTGTCTGCATGTCAATAATTATTTTTCGACATTCGATTTGAATAAAAAGCCTACCTACATTATATTCTGCCCTGCCACATTATATTCTGCCCTGCCAGACTAACACAATAGCCGTGATAAAATTTAGTCATTGCTTTTGTTGAGCATGTTGTCTCATATCTAGACACGCGGCAGCGTGTCAAGCCAAGTTCAAGCGAAGCGAACGGGCGATGCGCGCCTAGTGTAATATTACAGGAACTATTTGGGTGATTTTTCACCCCCTCGTAACTCAAAAACTATTTCACATAAACAAGTCAAATTTGGCTCATCTATTGCCACTTGCGAGTAAAATATGTGCACCGAATTTCATAAACACACCTCAAACGGTTATTTAGATATTAACGTCCAAAATTCCTGGTTATGGAAAATTTTATCACTGACTGACCTATAGACGTTAATTATATTAAATAATTACAAGCTTCCGCCCACGGCTTCGCCCGCGTGGTACTTTGAAAAACAAAAACAAATCTATACCGCGGGAACCTTATATTTTTCCGGGATAAAATGTAACCTATGTGTTATTCCAGACCATAATCTATGGCTGTGCCAAATTTCATTCAGATCCGTTCAGCCGTTTTAGCGTGAAAGAGTAACAAACATACATCCATCCATACATTCTTACAAACTTTCGCGTTTATTAGTAGGATTATTATTAAATATACATGTATAATTTAAAAATCACGCCTGTTTCCCGACGGGGTAGGCAGAGACCACGGATCTCCACTTGCTACGATCCTGACACACCTCTTTTGCTTCATTCACTCTCATTAGGTACATTCTTCATACATGCGCGTCGGTTTAGGGTACACTGGACCTGGCCTTTCTCTAGTACGTCCCCAATTTGATCAAGGTACGTCCGCCGAGGTCTTCCCCTTCCAATATTAAATATAAATATAAAATAAATATTCGACATAATTATGTTGAAAGAGCGAGACAAAATTTTGTCGTGGCACTCATAATATTATGTCATCTACACGTAACAATCATTTTAGAGAGTGTAAGAAAGAACAAAAGGCAGAAAATAGTTCTAAAAATAGCTGATTTGTGTTTTTTAGTCACTCCCTTCATTTTTTTATTACTTTACTTCAATATACAGACAGTCCGGGTCCTTTTTTATTATATGTATATAGATATCAATGTGGTATAGAGCCGGGCACCGGTAATCAATCAGCTCTGTATAGAGAACTGGACATTTGTAGAGTCCATCTATCTCTACATGAAATGACATTTACAACATTGGAATAAGGTTCAATATCGAATAATATACGAGACTCCGTGAATAAAGTACCATAATTACGTTATACTTAGGTTCTCTACGATAATGCTTGGTTTATTATTGATTTATTTATTTCTCAAAGATATTTAGGTACATAAGTATATAAGGTAGCATAAGTAGGTACTTAGATAAGTTTTATGCAGCACGATGTTTTTCAATTCGATTTTCGGGTTTGTCTATTAGTTTCAAGGGCGGATCCAGCTTTGGTGCCAGGGGGGGTCACATAGTCGTGGTCAAGTCACAAAAAGTTATAATCCTTTTTATATATAATTTTCTTTATAATCATATATTTTTTTTTTATAATCCTTATTAGAGCGCTGGTGGTGTAGTGGTAGCACCCCTGCCTCACGATCCGAAGGTCGTGGGTTCAAACCTGGTCGTGCACCAATGAGTTTTTCCATTCGAAAAATTTATGTGCGCAATGCCAGTGCTCTTAAACGGTGAAGGAAAACATCGTGAGGAAACCGGCATACCCCAGAACCAAAAATTCGAAGGTATGTGTCATAGGTTAGTATTCTTATAAGCGGCGATGGGCTTGCAACCTGTCACGTACGGAATACTAACTACTGTGCAAAATGTGGGCATGTACCAAATGTCATGTTTGGACTTGCCTCTGACTACCCCCTTTAGATATCCTCAAAGATCTAAGTAACTAAAGATGTGAGGAGATATCTACCGAGCCTGGGGATTACAGTCGTGATCATTTTTTTTTTTTTTATATAACTTTAATTAGTGGTCCACCTAGGTCCTGGACCCAGCCCAGGGAGGGGTCATGACCCCCATGACCCCCCCCCCCTGGATCCGCCATTGATTAGTTTAATACGTAGGGTACCTAGGTACCTACTTTCTTAAAAAGGTAGGAAGGTAAGTTATTTATCTATACTAATATTATAAAGAGGAAAACTTTGATTGTTTGTTTGTTTGTTTGAAACGAATAGGCTCCGAAACTACTGAACCGATTTGAAAAATTCTTTCACCAATGTGTAGAATAAACTTTCAGGATGAACATAGGCTATATTTTATGTCGGTACTTCGCGGGCGACGCCGCGAGCGGAAGCTAGTTTAGTTATAATTAAGTAGATACTTATCCATATCTATATTAATAATTTCGTCAAGGGGTACGGTAGACTCGATCGAAACCTTGCCTGAATAATAAAGCAAAAAAAAATAAAGATTTCGAGTCGACAACATACTTATATCCGCAAAATTCGGATTGTCGAGTATTTTGTAAAATTCTAATGCTGGCTGAGAGACAAATTGCAGTCGCCATATTTGTCACTGACACCGGATGACGTCTTGGGTAATAAAAACTCAAAGTAGGTAAGTACCTAGGTACAATCAACAGTGCAACCAACCTCTTTGTTCTACTGCACTACGTAGGTTGGTAGGTAGGTACCTAGGTAATCGCAAACTTGGTAGTATAATCCGTTATTATTTGTTATGTTAAATTCTAATGGTGCTCAGAGACACATATTGTGTATTATGATGAGGCACATTTCACCCGAGCGAAGCCGGGTTTTCATCTAGTAATTGTACCTAAATATTTTGTCCATAAGGTGATTGTAATCTTATACAGAGGAGCTACTTGATGTAAGGTAACCAAGAAAAAACGTATTAAGTGACATCTGTGGAGGAAAGCTTTTTTAGGTTTATATATAAAAGTACAAAGCCAAAGCTCTTGATAAAAGCTTATTATAGTTCTGCTACTTATCGCAAGATGGCAGGGATTTCAATTTTAATACAAATGTTTTGCTTCATCTGCTACTCTTCAATAGATGGCGCTAGTATGCTGTAAATAGCCATATTGGTAGAGTATGGTGTGCACACTAAGTTATTACCCATTTATTAGGTAGAAATTTACCAGAATAAGTAAACACATTTTAAATACATAAAATTATTTTTAGTGGTAAGTACCTGGTACCTACTTAGCTACCTATACTTATTATTTTTAAGTTTCCATAAAAATGTTTCGTTTTTAATAGAAAATAATATTATTATATTCAAAAACACATTTAAATTAAAAATCCGAAAAATAATAAATGAACACAAATGAGTAGTACTACACAGAACTAAAAGAGATTTACATTGCCCTATAAAAGAGAGTAGAAAGAAAGTAAAAAACTGATTAACTAGGCTGGAAATCAATGAAAATATAATATCCAAAAACTCCCCCGAGTTGTCCGACACCCGACAGTAACCACATGCCGCTCACCGTTTAATATTCCGTGTAATTGATCCGATAATCGCCCTCTGTTCCAATACACCCAATACCACTGATTTATTCTAGGGTTGGGACATTAGCAAACAAAATAACATATGAAAAACCGGAAAAGCTGATTCAGTGGAGGTATCAACCACACTATTTTAAATCCTTTCAGCCGCGTACGAAACCGGAGGTTCGTAATCGTTGCGATTAAAAACTTTCTTGTATTTACTTGTACGAAACTGCGGTATACTTTGATTAATAAAATATCTACCTACAATGTCTTTTAGAGATAGCTTTGTATATTATGGAAAGGGATTTTTTAATAATTTTTAACCTCTGACACGTTCAGGCGGTGCCGGCGCGTCCGAGGACCACATTGGCAATTCGCATTTTAAAATGCATTGCTATAATTGTTATATTCTTATTTCATACATACTTATTTCGCTTGTTGCGTGTCGCGTGTTGCAATAACTGTAATGTGGAAAATCTGCGCTACATACGAAAACAGAAAGGTGATAATTGAATGACAGATTTTTATCCGGACAATATTATTGATAAGTCTGACGTCTGTGTGCTTACCATCACTAAATGCTTCGCTTAGTTGCAGGGTGAGAGGGCTCGTTGTCTGAGGGTGTTGTATTTTTGTGATGGATCAAATTAAACCATTTTACTTATATTTACAGAAGATAATAACCAACTTCAAATTTTTTAGTGTAAAACAGTCAAAGCTTTGAAATTCGTTTATTTTTTACTGACGACCTAATTACTTGTCTTTACCATCAAAAAGGGGCCTTGGACGGAAGGAGCCTTAATCCTTTCACCACATTGTTTAAAAAACGGATGTATGATAAGAAGAAGAGAGACTGTAGGACTTTACGAACATCCAATATCTCAAGTTGATCCATCGTCAATTTAAAGTTGGTAAATGATAGGTTAGTATCTAATCATCTATTAGTTAATAGATAAGTAGGTACCTACTTTTTAATTTAGATTGGTAAATAACATTGGGTTGCCTAAAAGAAGTTAATTTAAAAAATAAGTAGTGACTTACTTACCTAGGAGGTGTGTAGGTGGTAGGTACCTAAATGAGTGATCTATACTAATATTATAAAGAGGAAAGATTTGATTGTTTGTTTGTTTGAATTGAATAGGCTCCAAAACTACTGAACCGATTTGAAAAATTCTTTCACCAATGTGTAGAATGAACTTTCAGGATGAACATCATAGGCTATGTTTTATGTAGGTATTTCGCGGGCGACGCCGCGAGCGGTTGCTAGTATTTTATAAACATAGAATAATTATAATGCCTATTAGAATCTCCAATTACAAAAAATATCCAATTCAAAACAATTCTAACCCTCAACTTTTATGGTAGGTCAAAATCAAAACATATTAACCCTACAAAAAATTCAGGGTCAAATTGACCCAAATGAGATGAGATTGAATTATTGCTTCCACACGGCGTCTGAGGCGTTGTGGCGCCACCGTCTACATAATATTTGCAATGCAATGTAGTTAGGCCATCCCACATTGCATTGCAAATACATTGTAAGACTAGCACTTATCAGTTATCAGTACCTACCTACTACCTACCTACCTAACTGATTGCATTGGATGTTTAGTATCTATCTACCTATGGGAAATTGGGTTAGGTTGGAATTGGCACTTAAATTCACCTAGCATGTAAGACGTTTCAAAGTTATCCTTGTGATATTATTGAATAAATATAGTTTAACTTTTTTATTTTGATTTTATTTTTTATATTATAATTGGGATGGTTGGCGTGATTTGGGGGAGACCTTTGCACAGCATTGGGACGATAAAGGTTAATAAAAAAAAATATTGCTTACTTTCTTTAAGTTTCAAAACCTAACCTTGCTTTTGGAGCTCGTCTTTCAAGCTGATAGCATGGAGATGGAACAATAAAATATTGGTTGATAATAAGTTATTTCACGAAGGTAGGTACCTACATACAAAATTAACTGTATTTTACGAGTTTGTTGCGAACAATGACAAATAGTGAGAAGTTCTAACTTTAAAAAAATAATTTATACAATTTACCCAAAACTTAGCTATGATGTAGGTACCTACATGTCTAAAAGTGAGGATATAAAAAAAAATCACTAAAATCAACAATCAATCGACATGGTCACCTTTCAGCTATGAGTCGACTCCACCACAGATTAAATAACATAAAACCACTGCAAGTGGCTTAGTGGGTCCCGTTTCATAAGCTCTATTAAAGCGCGATCAATGTTTATTTCAGCTGGTACACTTATTCCTACCAAGCTATCCCTACTGGTAGGGATAGGTGCACGTTGGTGTAGATCTATTTCTACTGGTAGGGATAGGTGCACGTTGGTGTAGATCTATTTCTACTGGTAGGGATAGGCGCACAGAAAATGACGATCTTTCAAAAAAACTCAAAACGTGATTAAACTTAAAAATCTAAATTTTAATATAAAAACTATTGTTATGTTTACCCACGAAGAAAATAGCGACAAAATGACGCACTAACTGTTATTGCAGGAGTGTAGATGGTGTGTAGGTGTGAAACTGTAACTGTGAAAAAAATCATTAAAGTTAGCAAAAGTTAATGATTAAAAAATATTACCGTTGAACATAATTAGGTACTTACATAAAAATACATATACACCGTGAAATTTTAATGGTTGTTTTCCCGCGGCAGAACAACTTGCCATAAGGAGTACTTTCGAAAAATAGAGTAGGTAAAAGTAAAAAAACAAAAAAAAAAATATGATCACGACTGTAATCCCCGGGCTCGGTAGATAACTCCTCAGATTTTTAGTTACTTAGATCTTTGAGGATATCTAAAGGGGGTAGTCAGAGGCAAGTCCAAACATGACATTTGGTACATGCCCACATTTTGCACAGTAGTTAGTATTCCGTACGTGACAGGTTGCAAGCCCATTGCCGCTTATAAGAATACTAACCTATGACCCATACCTTCGAATTTTTGGTTCTAGGGTATGCCGGTTTCCTCACGATGTTTTCCTTCACCGTTTAAGAGCACTGGCATTGCGCACATAAATTTTTCGAATGGAAAAACTCATTGATGCACGACCAGGTTTGAACCCACGACCTACGGATCGTGAGGCAGGGGTGCTACCACTACACCACCAGCGCTCTTCAAATAAAAAAATAAAATAAAGATGTTTTTGTTTTAAAATAATTTAAAAATATTCATAAACTCTAAAATGTGAGGAACAATAGTAACATTAGACGTAACTTGTAAGTACTATTCGAATCGCACGCGCCGCCGGCCCCCTTCGCGTAGGTATCGGGATGAATTACTATTGGTTCGTGATCGCTTTCGAATTAAATTTTCAATTTTTTTTGTTTTTAATATATAATTTGTTTATACAACGATTGTATTACCAACACCAAACCATTTCGCTGCGGGAAAACAACCATTAAAATTTCACGGTATATAACTGATAATTTTTATGTTTGATTTTTAATAAATTCGATTATTTTGTTAAAATATAAGTGCCTCAGTAGGTATTAGGTATGTATTCTTATGAAACGGGTCCCAGTCAAATATTCTACCGAGGGCATAGTAACTTTAACGTATTCTGTCGGTGCACAAAAACACCGATCCCGTCTCGGTGTTGGCGCCTAGCCGCCAATAAATTACATTGGCATTTTGTCAACATACGCCCCAAACCGCCCTATATTAAAAAATGAATAAAAAAATCTGGTCTGTTTTAAATTTTTCTCATCCCATTTTTTTGTGATGAACTTATTTTCAAAAGGTTCTAATTTGATTTTGAAAATTTTCTACCATATGTATTTATTATAGATAACTTTTAATGGATTTATTTACGTATATTACTCGGAGGCACTACGTATTTTACGGCTAGGTTCACCATGATCTGTTAATTAAACTAACAGCTTGTTAGTTTTTTCTTAATCGCCTGTTTAAGTTGTTTTGTGTTCCACCACTATTATTGTCCTGAAAAATAATTAACTTCTGTAAAATGAAATGGCCTAACATAGATGACGATATTTTAACATTCTTGTTAATTTTGATGCCCGATCAGGTAATCCTTTAACAAAAGTTTGGTGATTAAAATGATAACTATTTAAAATAAAAAAAGGTGAGAAATGAATCTTAAAGATTAAAGTAATTAAACCTTTCATTACGATTAATATTAAATTTCGCCCTGTTACGTAAATTTTTTTTTTAAGTTACTTCATCGATTACTTTCCCAAATTATACCCAATATTTGATTGAAAATACAAAAACACATTATTTCCGATTTGCCGTTTTGTAAACACGCAACTTGTATTTATAGATATTAATATCGGTTGTAAATAGATCGAAAGAAATCTGGTTTCCATCTATACCGCCATGCATCATCTCGTCTCATGAAACAATCCCATTATTACTCATCCGTTCCTGAAAGATGACTAGTTATTTTATGATATAATTTCTGGAGAATGCAAAGATTGCTTTAACTTATCAAAATGATGAAACAGGCGTAGGTTAACTAACTTAATAAAAAATAATTTAAGAAAAAACCTATGACGCTCATTGCTCAAACAAAAACGAAGAAAAAAACAAGGTTATTTTAACTGATTATCTCGCAACTGAACAAATGATTTCAAATGTCACAATCCACAAAGTAACGAAAAAACAACGTTTTCTTGTAACAAAAGTGTAAATTAGTTATCTATATTGAAACGTAAGAATGTTGTCCGTCGTATGAGTCGGCTCATCGGCTCAGTAAAAGCAATTAATTGAATAAAACAGAATGAGAACATTAAACTGCGCACATGTACTGCACTGATAACTTTGAGAAAGATCCCAGCGTACACTGCGGGACATGGAAACTGTCAATACTGTTACAATTTGTAACTATACATAGATTTAATTATAATTGAATAACGGGTATTTATCACGTACCTATTTTGTTTTTATTCCCGACGTCTGCCCGCGACCACGAACGCTGTAATGTGTTCGAAACGTCGGGAATAAAAACAAAATAGGTACGTGATAAATACCCGTTATTCAATTATAATTATGTCATCAAATCACGGAAGTTTAAAAAGTTTAATATACATAGATTTTTTTTCTACTACTAGTTTATGTTTTGTTTTTCTTTTGTTATCTCATCTACAATGAACTTAATATTGGTTTTATATAAAAGTATCATTATTCAGTTAAAAACCCCACCTCTCGCGACACAGGCTAGCCTTCACGTTCCCACCGGTATTAAACCCTATTATACAATAGGTAGTGTGAAGGTATATTTTTTGTATCAACTGTTGTAATATATTAAAATATTGTATTGTAACTTAATCGTACACTGCAAGTAAGTACGTTTGTACGTACCTATATGCGTACCTACGTACGTAGGTAGAGTCCATTTGTGTGTCCGCCAGTGTACTTTGGTTCTGGAACGGGAGTCCGTCCAAATAAAAGCTAACGAGCACTGCTACGCCGCGGTAATGGAGTACACACGCAGGCGATACTGATGCCATCTCATGTCTCGCAGTTTACATTATACTCATGCTTTGTCCTCGAGATTAGCATTAAGTTTACATGTAGTAGACACAAGGTGTCGCCATTCTGCACTGTATTTGAGATTTTTCTTTTATTTTTATTTTTTGCGGGTATCTCGCAACGGGTATACCTTCATTACACATTTAGTGCTCCGCCAGTCCGCACGCGTCAATTTGTGCTGTGAATAGTTCCGTTCCGTTTCGTACGATATGGGGAAACGTACTCGTAACGTTTCTGAGGACTATGAGTCCATAGCAAAAAGAATTAGGAAGTTGGAACAAGAACTGATGCACACACGACGCAGAGACAAAACATCGAGACCATCGAGAAGGTCATCTAGGTCATCATCGGATACATCGAGATCGACGTCACGCTCGAGCTCCTCTTCAAGCTCCCGGTCGTCGACGCCGCCGGGAGGCCGCGCTGGCTTCGGCGCCACGGTGGCGGCGGGGACGCTGCCGATGCCGCCGGTCACATTATGCATTGAAGGTTAATACTATTTCATAATGTATTCGTTTTAAATCAGTAATGCGGTTAACCTATGGGGTTCTCACTTTATTGATAGACGAACGTATTGCTTTTTACGTTATAATATAGTACTGCGGGTAGTCTGTGGGGCTATCACTTTGCTATAATTAACGTAGGTAGTACTATCATAAGAAAAAGGTGGTGATGCGGTCATTCTCTGGGAATGTCACTTCATTGCTATTCTTATACTCGTATTTAAAAACACAACAATAGCAATAAATTAGCATTGCGGTCAGCTAATAGGGCTGTCACCTTGTTAATAATTGCAAAATATTTGGGTATGCGGTCAGTCTTAGGGGCTGACACTTACCCAGATTATAGGTACCTGAGTAAGTACTTAGTACCGTAACTTAATTGGGAATTCGTTCCCACAGATGTGCCACCAATACCATCGACAAGCGCCGCTCCTGCCACCGCGCCGTTACCTTCCACTAGTGCTGCACTCGCCACCGAGCTGCCTTCAGCTAGCGCTGTCTCCCACCTGGGTACAGCAGCACCCACCATTAGCGCCGATGTCGACCTGTCGCTAACCTCTACAGACCCGACACCTGCTCTCGACAATGAACTCCTTTTAATACTAGGAGATGATCCTTCCCAGGCGAAGTCTTACGGCGACTACATTCAAGCAGACCTTGCCATTCGCCTAGAGTATATGGCTAGGATGGGGTTGTCGAGAGAAATCCGCAAGGAGCTCACAGATAAGTACCTACCGCCGGCAAACTGTACTCTGATTGAAGCGCCGACTCTCAATCCGGAGGTGGTAGCTGCTGTTCCCGAGGCTGTATACAAAAGAGACAAGGGTATCGAACTTAGGCAGAACCAACGTACCTCTGCGATATCATGCGTAGCTCAAGCTCTCACAGTATTGATGTCATCGGAACCAAAAAATACTGCCCTTATCCAAATATTAATGGATGCTACCAAACTTATGTGTGATAGCCAAAACGCTGATTCGGCAATTCGGCGAAATTTCATACTGAACACGTTGAAAAAAGATCTCAAAGATCAATTACAAGCGACAAAAATAGATAAACTACTTTTTAGTGAAGGCTTAGCTGAGACACTAAAGGCTGCCAAAGCCATTTCTAAAACCGGAGCGGACATGAAACCAGCTCCTACAAAACAAGCGCCTATAAAAAATAAGCCTCAGCAGAAACATTTAAACTGGCGTGCTCCTCCTCAGAACTACAGGCCGAAAGGGAAGCCGAGGACGAAGGAGCTCACTTACAAGGATCGCCCCGCCAACTCATCGAAGCAGTCGTCGCGTCCAGCGCACAATCGCAACCGCAACCGCCGTTAGACACGGTAAAGTACGCTGGTAGGCTATCATACTTTCGCCATCAGTGGTCACTCATAACACACGACAGTACTATATTATCTTGGGTAGAGGGGTATCAAATACCTTTTTCTCGACCATTAAAACAGGGTAATGTTCCTGTGGCAAGAGCGCTTTCCGCTACGGAAAAAACTAATTATGAGTGTTCCATTCGTGATCTTTTAACAATAGGAGCCATTACTGAATGTCAACCCTGCCAGGGACAATTTATATCTCCTATATTTTTAATACCAAAATCGAATGGCAAATATAGATTCATACTGAATTTAAAATCGTTGAATAAGTTCATAGATACTTCTCACTTTAAGCTTGAAGATTTGCGAACGGCCTTAAAACTTGTTTCCAAAGAATGTTTTATGAGTACTATCGACTTAAAAGACGCGTATTTTTTGATACGCGTACATGACCGTTCTAAGAAGTACCTCCGGTTTCAATTTGAAGAAAAAACATATGAGTTTAATGTGTTACCATTCGGCTTAAGTACGGCTCCTTTTGTTTTCACGAAGATCATGAAACCGATAATCAGTTTACTGAGATCCTATGGTCATTTATCAACAATATATCTAGATGACACTTTATTGATATCTAATAATAAAGAATCATGTCTGCAAAACATTAACGACACAACTAGGCTTTTAGAAGCCCTTGGCTTCATTATTAATGTAGAAAAGAGTAATTTCTCGCCTGACACCAAGTGCAAATTCCTAGGCTTCATAATCGACTCTCACAATTTACAAGTAACTTTACCTGAAGAAAAAATTTTAAAAATTGAATCTGTAATCAGTAGATTCAAAACTTTAAAACACTGTAAGGTTAGAGAATTCGCTCGTTTAGTAGGCCTACTTACCTCAGCCTGCCCTGCCGTCAAATACGGCTGGCTGTATACGAAGGAGCTAGAGCGTTGTAAATATTTAACCTTGAAAAGCGAAGACAATTATGACAAACGCATGAACATACCATCGTCAATATTGCCAGACCTTGAGTGGTGGTCTCATGCAATCGTTCACCCCACAAATGACATTAAACACAACGAGTTTTGTTTAGAAATTTATAGCGATGCCTCAACTACGGGATGGGGAGCTGCATGTAGTGGGGAACGCGCCAGTGGGATGTGGACGGATACTGAACGTTTAAAGCTTATTAATTATTTAGAAATTTTAGCTGCTACTTTTGGACTTAAAGTCTTTGCGAAATCATATAGCAATTGCCAAATTCTTTTACGGATCGATAATACTACGGCAATTTCGTATATAAATCGTATGGGAGGCGTTCAGTTCCCTCACCTTACAAACGCCACCAGAGATCTCTGGCAGTGGTGCGAGGAACGCAATCTATTTGTTTTTGCATCCTACATTAGCTCAGGTGATAATTATGTTGCGGATGCAGAATCACGACGTGTCCATCCGGATATAGAGTGGGAGCTGTCAGATTTTGCATTCCGAAGAATTGTGAAACACTTTGGAAACCCGGATATTGACATATTTGCGAGTAGGCTAAACAAGAAATGTACCAAGTACATATCTTGGCATAGAGACCCAGACGCTTTTACAATAGATGCATTCACAATTCAGTGGTCAAATCTTTATTTCTACAGTTTTCCACCTTTTGCCGTTATTTTAAAGGCATTGAGAAAAATAGTTAATGATAAAGCTAAGGGAATCATGGTAGTACCATTTTGGCCCACACAACCGTGGTACCCCTTATTTAAGAGTCTTCTAGTTTCAGAACCCTTGGTATTTAAGCCTTCTGACAAGTTGATTATCTCCCATTCCAGCAATCGAGACGTACATCTGAAGATTACCCTGGTTGCAGGGATGCTATCAGGACGTCACTCTTGAAAAAAGGTGTACCCTTAGCTTCCATACCAATAATGCTGGCGTCACTTTCCAAAAATTCAGTAAAGCAGTACGACACGTGCTTGAAAAAGTGGTTCATATTTTGTAAATCCCAAGAAGTTAACTTTTACATGGGATCTGTGCCAAATATCATTAGGTTTTTAACGCAATTATATGAGTCAGGTGCAAAATATGGTACCTTGAATAGCTGTAGGTCAGCTTTATCTCTTATTCTTGGCCAAGAAATAACCAATAATGATCATATCAAGCGTTTTTTAAAAGGGGTTTTTAGATTGCGTCCACCGTTGCCAAAGTATAACACCACGTGGGACACATCTATTGTACTCAACTGTTTAGCAAGCTGGCACCCTAATGAAACATTAAATTTGAAAAATTTGTCAAAGAAATTAGCCACTTTACTCGCACTAACAACAGCACATAGAGTTCAAACCATCTCTAAGATTGACATAAATAATATTGAGTTTCTACCAAATAATGTTAATATTAAGAACCCAGACTTGATAAAATCTTCCCGTCCTGGAACATCGCAGCCAATGCTGATTCTTCCTACGTTTAATGAACGTCCTGAGATATGTCCTGTTGTTACATTGCGCTGTTATCTAAATTTAACACAAACCTTGCGTAGTGATGATAATCTTTTCATAAGTATTAGAAAACCTCACAAATCCATCACTTCTCAAACATTAAGCAGATGGATTAAGTCAACCTTAAGTAGTTGTGGAATAGATGTGTCCATCTTTACGGCCCATAGCACAAGACACGCCGCTACCTCTAAGGCTCATGGGCTAGGTGTCAATCTGGACCTTATCAGAAAGACCGCAGGGTGGAGCGATAGCTCCCGAGCATTTGGTAAATTTTATAATAGAATTGTAACTCAAAATGCTAATCATGATGGTTCTTTTGCAAGAAATATTATGAATGATTCATTAAATGATTAAATACATTATACCTAACGAATGATGTTAATCCTAATTACGTTATGTACAAACTTTATGTTCAGATAATATGATTGTTATATTATATATTATTAAGTAAATAAATTGCTGCATAATTCTTTGAAAAGTGTTGATATCTTCACTCTCAACATCTACATGTAAACTTAATGCTAATCTCGAGGACAAAGCATGAGTATAATTAATGATTAAACGAACTTACCTGTACGTGAAGTTCTATCATAATTATACGAGGGCTTTGTCCGAAGAGATTAGCATCCCACCCAACCCATGTAGCATTTCCCCATAAATAAATAATCTACCGTCATAGGTAGGTATATATTTGCACATTCATATATCAACATTTGCAAAGATTTCCAGGTGCTCTAAACTAAATGAAGGTATACCCGTTGCGAGATACCCGCAAAAAATAAAAATAAAAGAAAAATCTCAAATACAGTGCAGAATGGCGACACCTTGTGTCTACTACATGTAAACTTAATGCTAATCTCTTCGGACAAAGCCCTCGTATAATTATGATAGAACTTCACGTACAGGTAAGTTCGTTTAATCATTAATAATACTAGTTTCCGCACGCGGCTTTGCTCGCGAGGTACCTACATAAAATATAGCCTATGTTACTCAGGGATAATGTAGCATTTTAATGGGAAAATAATTTTTGAAATCGGACCAGTAGTTTTTGAGTGAATTCGTTACAAACAAAAATACAAAAATACAATACTTTCCTCTTTATAATATTAGTATAGATATACACTAGCACTAGCTGACCAACGCGCAACTTTGTCTAGGTATGCTTTTTAAATAATATAATATTTTTTCCCGTTTTTGCAATATTTTCATTGATGCTTCGCTCCTATTGGTTGAAGCGTGATGTTATCAATCTAATAAAGCCTTTCTCGACAAATGAACTATCCAACACAAAAATATTTTTTATCAATTCAAACCTTCAAAATTTCTGAAGTGCGTTAAACCAAACAAACAGAAAATGCCAGAATTTTCAAATTAGTAGGTAATATTTTCGTTCAATTTAAGTAGGTACTTCATTTTTAAACTTTGTTTAAGATTTTGAATCCACTTTAGCTTTTCATCATTCTCCTGCCCTTATCCGACGCGTGGGGTTGGCACAACATGTTTTCTTCTCCCACTCACTCCTATCATTCGTCAACTCTGAGTCTACTCCTCTTACATTCATATCATCTTTCACTCAATCAAACCACTTTTTTTCAGCTTTTATAACTAAATATCAAACTTTCTTGTGAAAATAATTATCTTTAAAAACTAATTTGATTAATCATTATTTAAATAAAAACCAGCACCGCCTGCGCACGCGCAGACGGGTGGCGTGGCATCGGACTATCAGGCCAGATCACCTTCCACCGGCGATAACCTTAAAAGCACCGCAATATTAATACATCAAACACCCAACACGAACACATAACGTCTACGAATTTATTCTATTAGTACTGCTTGTGGGTTAGATCCATCTATCAAAACTTAGGGGTAGACCAGCTTGTGGGTTAGAATAAATTACAATTTATTAAACTAGCTTCCACTCGCGGCTTTGCTCGCAAGGTACCTACATAAAATATAGCCTATGTTACTCGGGGATAATGTAGCATTCTAATGGTAAAATGTTTTTTGAAATCGGCCTATAGTATTTTTTGAGTTAGTTAAAGAGTCGTTACAAACAAAAATACAAAAATACAAAACTTTCCTCTTTATAATATTACTATAGATTATCTACCCCGTTGCCAAGAGGAAGACAAATTGAACTTTTTAGTCCCTGTGCGGGTTAAACTATCGTATATTAAAAGAAATGATCCGAAGTTTGACTACCAACTGACTCTGACTACCACAGAAATCTAAAATAAGGCACTTTATACAGAGTTCTGTGGACTGTACCTACTTTAAATAATACTAGGTAATAATATATTATGAAATAATATATTTTGATTGACGTGTGTTCCACTAGAAAAATTGGATAATAGACAAAATGTATTTGAGTAATACCTACCTACCTATTCAACAAAACTAATGCGCCCCTGCTCATTTGAGGCGCAACGTCAGCTGAAGGACTTTTTTACCTAAATCACTTAATTAACATTATTACACATATGTACAATAAAGAAGTTATTGTTGTAACATGGTGTGTATCAATAATACCTAGGTAGGTAGGTACCTACTCTTTTTTTAGCACACTCCATAAGCGAAGAGTTTAATTATTATTATTAATTATAAATGGATTTGTAATAGTAATATGTAATGCTACTTAAACAACTTAATAGCCTAATTTGAAGTGATCCAAGCATCAATAAGCCCGTTTACGATCTGTTAAAATAATCATAAGACCACAAAACCACAGACAATAAAATCAAAAGCACTGTTTTACAGCTTTGTAAAAAACCATTTTACTGTTCTAAAAACTGCGCACGCTCACGGTCGCTATACATATGCAAGCACGTTCTATACACGCTGGATATTTTACCTTACATCGAAAACTGATAATTTTTAATTAAAAGTTTTGACGTTTCCTTTAAACACTCACTTTGTCAAATCTATTATCAACGGCTTTGATGCATAACTTGCTGTAACTGTATTAAAGATGCATGTTTTTATTGTAGCCCAACCCATGCTCAATAAAATAACCATTAATTTAGCTTTCAAAGACAGGTGGTTTCGAAAATTTCCCATGCAAGTTGAACACTGTTAACTATTCTACGACACTGAGCCATACCATGGTGTATGGGACACGTGTTATGGGATCGATAGCTATTGGCGCCGGCGCCTGAAGATGATACGGGGGTGGGGGTGAGTAGACGGGCGTTTTACAGGCGTTATTTCAATTTTACATTTTTTTTATTTCAAAAAAGTTTACCTCTGACTTGAAATTAAAATTTTAAACGAACTGAGTTTCTTTACACAATGACGTCCATTTCAATTTATTCTCTTATAAAATTGCTTTTAAATTACACGAAACAATATAGTATTGTGGTAAAATTATCTAATAATAATAATAATCTTTATTTGGAAACAATAAAAAATATTACACGGTACAGGTACTGAACGATGATATCTGTGAAAGTAATAAAACTGTGTTACAGACACCAACGTCCTTCTCCGGCAAAAGTAGATATTCTTATTTAAACAAAAACAAAAATGATTAAAAATAAATTAGTTTCGTCTGACTCTGAGGTTCAAAAACATGCCAAAAATAATTACTTTATGGTTTGGTCGTTGACGCTGGTGAAAATCAATACTTCAACGCACGCCCGTCTGCAAAGACCAACCCTCACTTGCCATTGGGATGGTAGCAATACAGATAACAGCGATCCCTACAAATTGAACTGAAAAAACATGAAACATTCACTGTAAAGTGCCTGTAGTTTTTTTGTTTTTGAAAATTTACTTTCAGTGTTTTCTTTGAGTTATTTATTGCAAGAGAGATCTAAGAGATTGGTAACTATTTATGCAAGTAAACTAACGCCATGCCACTATGTGGCGTGGTAGTGGGTTGACTGACTGTGATACGAAAGGTGCATACAAGGCGAATATTTGTATAGTGTGTTCCAAATCCTGCATGAAAAGTCAAAAATCCCCTTTAAATATTCATTAGAGATTTTGACTCTAACCCCATTTTATGTCCTACTATGGTGTAATTGTACCTACTTCTGTTAAAAAAATCCATCAAAGATTTTGGATGGTTGGTTTACTAAAAAGAATATTATGTAAAGTAAATCTAAAAAATCTAGCTTTATTTAAAATCAATTGACCCTAACTTGTGTGTATATAAGTTAAAGAGTGTAGGTATTTACTTACGTATTTATTGTGTTGTTTAATACGTTTTGCAAAAATATCTTCAAATATTGAATGGAATAAGGCACAAAAAAAAATACTGCGAAATAATTTTATTTATGTATTTTCATATAACAATCTTAACGCTACAATACTTTGGTATACCTAGCAGTAAATATCAGCATTGCACATGCTAATTATCCGGTCACATGCCTGGATTATAGACGTAATAAAAAATAATTGTCTTGACGAGATCTACAGTCCGGCACATCAGAGGTTAACTAAAAATATGTATAACGAAATATGATTAAAACTATAATACTTTGGATCAGTCTAAAAATGGCAACGTATTTGGCATCAACAAACGAAATTCATTGGAAAATATTTTTTGTTTTCATCAGGTATATTTTCTGGGTAAATATCCTGAACACCCGATGTGTCTATACCGCTAGAACCTATGCTATCTAAGTCTATTTGCTTCGGATAATACTTTTCAGTTCCAGAGCTATCGTAAGTCAAACTATCTTCAAAATAAATGCTAGAAGCCAACTGTTCATCGGAACTAAACATCTTCGCAGCTTGATACTTCACTTCTTCAGGCTTGTAATCGAAGCTTGGGGTAGGAAACTCATCCTTATTTTCAGCACGGTAAAGCTTCTTCCCTGTAAACTTGCTTGGTTTAGCGTCCGTTGAAGTGGAAACTTCTGGACCCTTATTTCTTTTGCTTTTGTACCGTCTATTCTGAAACCAAATTTTTACTTGCGTAGGGGATAGATTCAGGCTTTTTGCGAGCTGCTCTCTTTCAGGTGCGGTCAGGTATCGCTGGCTTCTGAACCTGACTTCCAATGCGTGGACTTGGTTTTGGGAGAACAAGATTCTGGGTTTTCGTTTGATGGTCTTATCCTTTCGATCGGATTTTTCAGGCGCAAACACTTCTGTGAAAAAGAGAAAATGGTTATGCAAAAGTTTGGTAATGTTAGTTTTCCCTATTTTTATATTTGGACGCATATAATTGTGTAAAGTACCATAAAAGTAGCTATTTATTGGAGTTGAAACATAACTTAAATTCAACAGTAAATTTGAGAAGTGGGTCACTTACTAATGTTTTTCTTTGGCGAAGCGTCTTTAGGAATCATATCAGGTACAACAAATTCAGAGATTTTCTCCGCAATAGGCGAACAGGTGTCTACATTGATGGTTTCCTTCTCCTCAACTTTGGCTTCCACTCCTTGATAAGCAGGCACTTCAGCATACTCGTAGTTCTGGTGATACAAGTTGTGGCAATAAGGGTTGTAGCTATAGTAGTCTTCGATTTTGTGGTCGTGGTACACTTCTTGCGTCCAGTAGTCTATATTGTTGTGGACTGGTATGTTAGGGTAGACTTGTCCATAGTATTCAGGACAGTACCCTTGGTTCTGGTACATAGGGTCGTACTCATACGATCTTTTGTCTCTCTCACTGTATTTCCACAGATCGCTTCGCTCGTAATGACATGTTGGATTATTCAAAATATCCTTTACTAAAAACGGTGTGGGTTGGCCTCCTTCTTCCATTTTAAATCGGTAATCCTTTTGCTTTTCTGCATCCGGGAAAAACTCTTTGCAATCATTGTAATTATGTTTCAAATTATTATTGTTATAAGATGTGGACACTTCATTATGTTGTTCGTAGTTTTCCATGTTTTATTAAATGGTTCTAAAGCACTTAGTTCATTATTCACTTTTGACTAATTGTTTTACTAATGAAGTTGTGGTGTAACAGGCAAGCATGGCAAGACTGATGGTTATTAGATTGGGGCCTGAAGCCAATCCTACGCCTGTTGTTCGTGGGTGGAGTCTGCTCTCGGTTGTTCGTCTTCTCTTTCTAACTACTTCACAGTACGTATATATCCGTCTCTGTCGTACATCGGGAGTGTTTACTACGTAGCGTAAATAAAGCGGATGATTTCATTTGGCCTGAGATGCCCTTTGATTCCCTAATGACTTTGTAATTGGTTTTATTTTTTGTTTTTCTCTTTGGTTTTTTACAGCATGTAACACTATATGGGTAGGTTTTGTGAGGATTTGGTTTTATTGTATGTATTTATTATATAAATTAAGTAGGTTCAATTTCTTGATGTAGGTAAGTGGGTTTGTAGTTGGTACTAGACTTTTAGCTGATGTCATAATCATTTATGAAGCCAAAAAAAATTACTTATAATAATATAGGTAGGTAATAATAAGTTATGTAATAATGGTTATTAATGTATTCCTTTGAATGTAATGCATTAATGATGAAACGATTATTTTATTAGGTAAGTAGTTAATTTTACTCTATATTATATAAAAAAATATTTACTATAATGATAAAACTGATGTTATAAACAATAAACTCAACCTTTGCAAAGCCTGGTCTGCTATCATCAAAACATATTCTACTGATGAATAATTTAATTTATTTCATTACGAGATCAATCATCTACTCCAATTGTTTATTGGACGGTGTGAAAAAATAGAGTCATTGTTTGTGTTTGTCTGTCATCGACGGCGGGCGATAGGCGGAACAAAAGCCGCTATTTGAAAAATATGGTGGGTGATATTTTGTTTACCTCTAAAACCGTTCTTGTAGTCTGTAGGGTTAAAAATTTAGAGCTATTATAATAGGGGTCAATTAAACCGTAGCGTACCTACGTGGTGGTTGTGTTACGAGCTTTAGAAAAGTAAGTGTACCCTACGTGGTGGTTCTGTTACGCTTTAGAAAAATAAGTAGGTACCTAAGCATTTAGTTTTTGTTGCTGCCAATGTAATTATTGAAGTACTTATACCGTAGCTAATCGCGATACAAATTTTGCCTAAGTAAATTGATCGCCAACGCTAACAAATAATTTTTTTTTTTTTTTGTGTAGGTGAACTTCGCGCGCATCTTTCTTTATTTATACTTACAAATTTTAATAGTCAATAGTCAATAGTCAATAATCTTTATTCAGTAATATCACAAGGATCATTTTGAATCGTCTTACATACTAGGTGAGTCTAGGTGCCAATTCCAGTCCTATCCCCAGTACGAGAAGAACTGGCAAGAAAATCGCTGGGCCCTAGCGCTTTTTTTGTATTATGAACCTTGTTAACATTGTTAGGGACACCTAGCAGAGTTGGAGCTGATTCGTCCCAAGCTTTTTTGTCATCTAAGTACTCTGATATTCTATAATAAGCTTTACGAGACAGGTTTTGTTTAATTACATTTTTGAATTTCGCAATCGATAGATCAAGCATGTCGCTTGGGATCTTGTTATAGAAGCGTACACATTGCCCTATAAAGGATTTGCTTACTTTAGTGAGCCTAACCGTGGGAACAGCTAGTTTATTTTTATGTCTGGTATTAACATTATGAAAATCACTATATTTTTTTAATAAATTAATGTTTTTATGAACATACATCAAGTTTTCATATATATACTGACATGGCATTGTCATAATGTTAATTTCCTTAAACTTATCTCTAAGAGATTCTCTGGGACCCATGTTATAAATTGCACGAACAGCTTCTTCTGCAACACAAATATGGTGTTAATATCTGCAGCACTCCCCCACAACAAAATACCGTAAGACATAATGCTATGAAAGTAGCTGAAATATACAAGTCTAGCAGTTTCTACGTCGGTGAAATGTCGGATCTTTTTAACTGCATATGCTGCAGAGCTAAGTCTCTTCGACAATTTATCTATGTGCGGGCCCCATTGAAGCTTATTATCTAGAGTTATGCCCAAGAACACTGTGGTGTCCACAAGATCTATATTTTCGTTATTTATTTTTATATTGGTATTTATCTGCTTAACATTTGGTAGTACAAAACGAACGCATTTCGTTTTCTTTTCATTTAGTAATAAGTTGTTTACATTATACCATTTTACAATTTTAGAGATTGCATTATTCACATCGTCAAAATTAGTCGTACGCCGCTTTTGTTTAAATAAAAGTGACGTGTCATCAGCAAACAGTACAATCTCCTGATCATCCCTAACAAGTTTTGGTAGATCGTTTATTTATATTAAAAACAAAAATGGCCCTAATATTGATCCTTGTGGTACACCCATTGTTACCACTGACCCCGGAGAACGTTTCCCATTTACTTCAACTCGCTGTAGTCTGTCAGTGAGGTAAGATGTTAAAAGATTAAGTGCAACCCCCCTAACACCATAGTGCTGGAGTTTCATGATTAATGTTTCATGGTGCACACAATCAAATGCTTTAGATAGATCACAAAAAATACCTAAGGCATCGTGAGATTCCTCCCAGGTATCGAAAATATGTGATACCAACTCAACACCGGCATCAGTGGTTGAGCGGCCCTTTGTAAATCCGAATTGTTTTTTATCAAGTAAATTATTAATGTTAAAATGTCTTTGTAATTGATTAAGAATAAGTTTTTCAAATATTTTACTAAATGTAGGTAACACTGATATTGGTCGAAAATTACAAGGATCTGAATGACTACCAGATTTGAACAAAGGTGTAATCTTGCTATGTTTCATTAAATTAGGAAAGACACCACTGTCAATACATTTGTTAAATATAAAAGCTAGGTCAGGTGCAATAATTTCAATCAATGGTTTTACAACGCTAACAGAAACGCCCCAGAGGTCAGTGGTCTTTTTAACATTAATCAGTTTAAATGCCTTAATGATGTCGTTATTGTTCACATAATCAAAATGGAACGTTACATCACATTCTGCTAAACTATCTTTTAATATAGATTGCGCGATTACAGGTGAAGAGTTTAAAGATTTTGTAGTAGAGACTGGAATGTCAGTAAAGAATGTTTCAAATGCCTTTGCTACATCATTATCTTGGTTGATTGTTGTATTGTTAATGTTTAAATTGAATACAGTACTATGAGTTTTGACTTTTCCAGTCTCACTATTAATAATTTTCCAAGTAGTTTTGATTTTATCCTGACTGGTTTTAATTTTAGAACTTATATGCTGAGACTTTGCAATTCGACAAACATTCTTAAAAATTTTTGAGTAATTTTTAACTTTAGTTTTAAACTCTTCACTAAAATTATACTGTTTTTCACTGTATAGTTCATACAAAGTGCGCCTGCTTTTATGAATACCTGCTGTTGCCCACTCACAAAATTTAGAACTGCTAGAGACCACAACCGTTTTGGATTTAAAAATTGCATTGAACTTTTGATTAAACTCATTGAAAAAAGTATTATATAAATCATTTGGATTGTCATCATTATATAATAAGCGAGGTAAGGTGGTAGCTAGGTTCAATTTCATTTTTTCCAAACGATTAGTGGTTACAGGTGTATAAAGTTATTTTTTTTTGAGTATTTATTTTTACTATTGTTTCTATTGTCACTAGTTGACCAAGATGGTCTGATTGAATATTGCTAATTAATTTTTTCATTATTTCTTTTATATTAGTAAAAATATTATCTATGCAATTGGCTGAAGTAGCCGTTATTCTAGTTGGCTCCATAAATAATGGTTCAAGATTAAATGATTTGAACAAACTAATTATTCTGGTACTTAAAGAGTTTTTCTCTAGTAAGTTTACATTGAAGTCACCGCATACTATGATTTGTTTATTTGATTTTGATAAAATATTGTTCAAAATTTCCTCCATATTTCTTTCAAAAATATCAAATGAAGCGGTTGGTGGGCTATAAGTGCTTATAACAATGAACTGCTCCAACTCCACACAGGCTATCTCAATGTGTCTTTCTACAGAGTGGGCTACAATGTCTTTGCGTTCTTTGAACTTAATTTGTCTATTTATTAGAATTAATGATCCGCCTCTTATAGAATTTACTCTGCAGAAAGAACTACCAACTTGGTGATTCTGGAAATTAAACATGAGCTCATGGCTTCTTAGCCAATGTTCTGTTAGGCAGACTATGTCAATGTTGTTTGAGTTCATGTATAAGTTTAACTCTAATTCTTTTTTGCTAAGTCCTTGAATATTTTGATGCACCAAGTTAGTAAACTTAAACTTATTTTTACATGACATATTGTTTAATTGACTTTTTTTTGAATATTTGGTGCTAGAGATTTCCTCTATTGTCTCTGCATTTAATTTAAATGACTTGGAGTAATGTCCAGAGTCATGTCAATAATATGCTCAATAGAAGCATTATTAGTAGCCAAATTTTTGGCTGTTATACTAAAATAGTAAGATAGCGACACAGCTACCTGTCGTTTGTAATAATTGGGAAGGTAGTATTTACCTTTTGTCTGATAATAATTTTTATCAATAATACTATTGATGTCTATTAAATGGAAATTATTATTGCATGACATTGTATGCAAAGTCTGATTTAACTTATATCTAAGATCATTTTCTGCTTGTGGCAAGCTGTTGCTGTAGGGGAATGTAAACATTACAATTCTATTTACTTGTAAAGTTAAAAGCGTTTCAACATATTTAATTAGATCAAATTTGTTTACATTACCCCTATTTCCAAGCCATATCACTAAATTAGAGCACTGGTCAAAGTTATATTTACTTATATTTTGCATGATTTCATGCAGGTCGGAGTAAGGTAAGCAATTATTTATTATTGGCTGTCCCATTCTAGTATTTAATAACTGGCCCATGGTTTTTCCAATTTCATCGCAGAACATTATAGTTTTATTTTTAATTTTATTTTTGTTCAGCTCGGCACACAGCTGAGAAGTTGATGAGGCAGCACTCACTGGCCCCGGACTCACAGGAGGCTGACAGTGGCATGAGTGGTTAGCCACAAGGGAGTCAAAACGATGTTGATTGCTATTTGACAGCCTGAGTAGTTCATCCATGGCCAATGAGTACTCCCGTATCACTTCCTGGGACTTTTCATTTAAGAACCAACTAAATGAGTTATGAATCTTTATCAGTGGAAAAAAGGTCTGAAAAACTAACGTAGGTACTTTATTTGTTTAATAATTAATCTATGGAATCCATTTGTAGTTACCTGCTAAGGTCGATTATTCTTAAAGATCTAAGTAACTAGAGATCTGAGGATATAATCTACTGAGCCTGAGGATTAATGTCGTGATCATGTTTTTTTTCTATTTGTATCTACCTAATATTTTTTTATGTTACATTCAGCGAGGAGATACCTACCAAGCGGATTGATACAGTCATGATATTTTTTGATTTTTATAGGTATAGGCGACCAAGAAATTGGTTTACCACTTTTGATGACATCTCCCAGTAACATAATTATTCGCTAAGGATTACACTATGACATATATATACCTACACGCTATGACAGATTCTGACCTAGCAGTTATAATCTGTCAAGCGAAAATAGCCCTTGATGTTTTGTACGTGCAAATGATATGCAGCCTTAGAGTGGTAAACCAATTTCTTGGTCGCCTATACCTATTTGTACCTATTATTTTTTTAAGTTTTATGTCAGTTTGCAACATGACGGGTTGACCTCTCGGTATCACGCTGAGTGCAATAAAAAGTTGTCGCCCGTCGCACTGTGTCCGGCACATGTGCTGCTGTGCCACTTCCTTGTGCAATTTGATGAGGCCACGTTCAAATTCATCGAAAAACAATATTGTCCAAAAAAACAGCTGTCAACATCATGATATTAAATATACCAAATATACCAAATATTTTTCAGATTTTTTTATTTATAAGAAAGTTAATGATTAATGGGTAATATGGTAGATACTTACGTTATAATTTACCTAATAAGTACCTAGGTAAAAAAATATAGGTATAGGTAAGTATAGGTACCTACTTAGATAGTAGTTATGTAATAAAGTAGTAGGTAGGTACACAATATGAAAATACACGAGATTAATGCGAAGCTAAAAAAAAATTTTTTGGCTGTCAAAAGCTTATGACAAAGATAATACCTGGGTAACTTTCTTTTTCATTCTCAAAGTTTGTAGGTTTACTTTAGATTATATACCTACAGTGACCTATTATGTAGGTACCTACCTGTCTATCTAGGAGTTCGATTTATTTTTATACTTAGATAAAGACAACCATCACAGAGCTATGATTAATGCGAGAGCAAATTAATTTGAAATTGATTACTGCACAAACATAGCTAGTGATTGAACACTGACGACATTTATTCTACCTTATAATCTAAATATATATAATTCGAAGGTGACTGACTGACTGACTGTCTGACATAGTGATCTATCAACGCACAGCCCAAACCACTGGACGGATCGGGCTGAAATTTGGCATGCAGGTAGATGTTATGACGTAGGCATCCGCTAAGAAAGGCTTTTGATTAATTCTACCCCCAAGGGGATAAAATAGGGGATGAAAAGTCGCGATAATCGACATTCACGCGGGCGAAGCTGCGGGCATCAACTAGTATCATATATACCTATAGGTAGTAGTTACCTACTACTGAATTACTTATGTAGGTACCTACCTACCTACTGAATTAACCCAACCTGACGGTTGGGTACCTAAGTAGTTATAAGTAAGTAGGTATCTACGTACCTATAGGGTTGATTATTCGATAGGTACCTACTCATAATGTTGCCTACGTAAAAGTTTGTTATTTTTCCCATTAGGTACCTACTTACGATTTTTTACAATCGCAACGCAAAGGATCTTTGATAATGCTTCGATGTTTTTGTAAAATTGCTAAATGGATTTTAAAAAACTTGTTACGATTCAAAACTTGTCAAGTTTAGCAATAAAGTAGTAAGTTTACGATGTGACTACAACTAAGATATTTCAAGTGGATGCCTTTTTAGCAAGAGCTCCTAAAAATACCTTCTTACATATTTTCTAAATGGATGAATAAATCACAAAAATATTGATTTTGCTTCCAAGGTACCAAAGGTTTTTGCTGACGGTGAAGAGAAAGCAAAAATCTTAAAAAAATGACAGAATTACAAAATAAATAGTTATAGCTAGGAACTCTACCAAAATCGTTTCAGCTCTGCCATCTGTCATTGAGTAGCAAGAACACTTCTTCAAGAGCCCCTGTGCCATCACAGTGCCATCTGTTATTTTTTTAATGTACCATATTATGGTGGCAGTTCCACTATCTTCAAAAAAATAACACTATTCGCCAATGGATGGCGCTCACAAAGTTTACGTTTGAATTGTTTCTTAATAAATATAATAGATGGCGCTGTGCTACACAAACCATAACACACCAAATATCAATATTTTTTATATATTACCTCCACTTAAAATTATGGGTACTTACCTTTTTAATTAAAATGATCTAATACTGGATCATCCTCTGGTTTTGCTAGCATAAGTAGGTGCTTACGATAGTGTGGGTAGATCCATATTTTATAGGCACTTTGCAAAGCTTAGAAAGGCAGACAAAGGTATCAAACCATTCCAACGTTTATAGGTAGGTAAGCACTTACTTACTTACCTAGGTATCTACATTCTATTTTGAGAACTATAAAACTAAAGCCATTTTTCTATTTAGGTTTTCGGCAATTAAGTCGGCAATATTGTTATCGTTTAAATTATATAGGAACTTCTAAGGAAGTTTGTAAATTAAACTTTCTGATTATGTATTGTAATTTTTTTATATTAATTTTATTTTAATTTAAAGTACCTTACCACATTCCATACAGACGGACTAAGCTGCACACAACCGCATCCCAAAAAGCCATCTAATTAGATCGTTAGACTAATAACATACCGCGACTGTACGCGATTTCGCCGAATCATCGCTATCTCAAAGGCGATCGCCGAATCGATTCACCCGAGCTAAATAATCGATATATTGGAATATTATTCGATTGTTCTAATGTCTATCACTGTGGGTGGGCAGGTACGGTACAATAGATCACAGTTTGATAAATTAAACGGTATTTACTTTTGCGTCACGTTTCAAGTTCTGATTATCTGGATAATAACTTGGACGATTGGTTAATTAAAATTAAATGTATTAGAAAATTTAATTTCCTGATATTGTGTACATTACCTATAACATTTATTTCTTATTTACGTAAACCATATTGTGCTAAAAGTAATGCGTCTGAATTTGCTCAAAAATATTTACTTAAATTAGGTATACATAAAATCACGCATGTTTTCCGACGGGGTAGGCAGAGACCAAGGATCTCTACTTGCTACGATCCTGACATAGGTACCTCTTTTGCTTCATTCACTTTCATTACATTCTTCATTATGCGCGTCGGTTCTCTAATTATTATGTGAGTATAATCGAAAATATAAATTGTTATTGGTATCTATAGTACTATACTTACGTAGTATCTTACCTACATACCTAAGTAGCTAGGTAGAGCTAAACGTAGTGATTATATTCTCTTTGGGTAGAGCTACTTATTTTATGACTGTGTTTGTCATTGACCACAGACAGTAGCATAGATAAAAAGCTAGAGGCTAAATACTTTTTCTACTGACATCACACACGTAGGCATGAACAGATTTCTTTTGACAAGAACTGTCAATTCTCGTCCCTTTTATGCAACAGAAAAACAAATTCAATATGAGTGGAATTTTCACCAAAGTCCGGGGTTTACCCATAAGTTTGCCCTTATTAAGAGGCATGGTGTCCTATGCCGTCATCTGGCCAACTTGCAGCATTGTCCAAGAATATATAGAGCATGGAACAACTATAGAAAACGCTGACTTGGCTCGCGCAGCTCGGTTCGGGTTCTTTGGCACGTTTTTCATGGCACCGGTCTTTTACGGATGGATGAAGTATACCAGCCGGTTCTTCCGAAGCAAGTCTTTGAAGACAGCCATCATCAGAGCTGGTATCGAGCAGATTTCATACTCTCCGCTAGCGATGGCTTACTTCTTCTTCGGCATGAGTCTGCTAGAGTTGAAACCGGTGCATGCGTGCGTGAATGAAGTTAGAGAGAAGTTCTGGCCGACCTATAAGATCGGGGTGGTCTTCTGGCCGACTGCGCAGACGCTGAATTTCTACTACGTCGCGGAGAAGAACAGAATTATTTTCGTCAGTGCTGCCAGCTTTGTCTGGACGGTCTACTTGGCACATATGAAGGCGAAAGGAAATGAGATGCACACTATCCTGGAGACCACAGATTTGGCAGCTGATCAGCACCAGATTAAAGCATCTGCAGATGTGCTGGATAGAAATAGAAGCGGAGATCCGTAGACTTTAAAGGACCTGTAATGATTATGTGCAGTGATAGCACCAGCTATGTATCCTGACGGTACGTGATGCAACAGCCGACTCAACAGACCATGTGACGCTAATCGGCGAATGTAGGTAATACTATCTACTTGTACATAGCCTTTGTACTGGTAATTAGGTCGTCTGCGTACCTACTGAGATCTAGTCCAATGAAGTATAAATTACTTGTAAGCTATTTCTAGTATTTAATATTATGTGTTATAAATAATAAATTTACTTATGTACATAGTAAATTGTCGTTTATGACTCTGATTTTACTGTTTTCATCATCATCTCATGTAGATATTATGACGTCATAAGTTAGGCCTGGTGTACACATTACAAAATCATTCAACAGTGACTAGGTGATCCACTGTATACTATGTCATCGAGTGTGGCTAATGGTTCCATTCTGCGTCAGTAATTTAGGAACCCTTTTTTCATGCATTCTTCTTTTTTATTCACAAAAACTGGACAATATTGTTGGAATTTATACTTTTTTTGGAATATTTTATATTGTCATTAATCATGTTTTGTCAACGGCTTGCCTATGCTCATTTTAAAATTACAAAAGGGGGTGTGTCGTATAAAATTGGAGTGAAAAACGGTAAGCAGTTTTCAGTTCGGGCATCATTTGGACTTTTGAGCTTTTTTTAGTGTCACTGGTTTTTTTGAACCTATGTGGTGAAAGGGTTAGAGAGAGTGCGATAGAGTGAGTGCGCCTCTATGGTTCCTTTCATGTTTCAAAGGTCAGACTGCCTATCGACATAGGATACCTAAATTTTACATAAGTAAGTAACTTAGAATAACATTGTGATCATAATTATATTGTAGAAACTAACCCACTAGCTAAGATTCACTGTAGCAACCTACAAGTATGGATCAGTGTTCCATCAATGAGGTACTAAGTAGGTTAGGCCCACGTCACACCGATATGCAACCGTCTCGCTTAAATTACACCGTTCTGTATAAAAATCCTGTTACAATTTAAATTGGAACTGTCCACATTAACATTCACATTTAAAAAACAACGATTAATTAATACGATTGCCTTGTTGTTCGCTACCGTCTGATTTTAAAAACATTTGGCTCACAAAAGAGCCGAAACGGGTCCTTTTTCACTTAACGATCTCGCGACATTGACTACCAAAAAGATAAAAAATGTTTTTACCTGACCCTTTGTGATATAGAGATGTTAATACCTTCTCTATGACATTTTAGACCGTAGAAGATTAAAGCTAATTTATTGATCTAGCTTCTGCTTCTGCACGCGCGGTACCTGTATGTAAGTACCTACCTACATAGTACATAATGGGTACATAGCAATATATTCTTTTGTTCCATAATTTTAT
The DNA here is from genome assembly GCA_963675405.1 of Cosmorhoe ocellata. Lineage (NCBI taxonomy): Eukaryota > Metazoa > Arthropoda > Insecta > Lepidoptera > Geometridae > Cosmorhoe > Cosmorhoe ocellata. Next base: position 4,501,282 of record OY776266.1, on the reverse strand, counting down.
GTATTTATTATTGAGCGCTGGTGGTGTAGTGGTAGCACCCCGGCTTCACGATCCGAAGGTCGTGGGTTCAAACCTGGTCGTGCACCAATGAGTTTTTCCATTCGAAAAATTTATGTGCGCAATGCCAGTGCTCTTAAACGGTGAAGGAAAACATCGTGAGGAAACCGGCATACCCTAGAACCAATAATTCGAAGGTGTGCGTAATAGGTTAGTATTCTTATAAGCGGCGATGGGCTTGCAACCTGTCACGTACAGAATACTAACTACTGTGCAAAATGTGGGCATGTACCAAATGTCATGTTTAGACTTGTCTCTGACTACCCCCTTTAGATATCCTCAAAAGATTTAAGTAACCAAAGATCTGAGGAGATATCTACCGAGCCCGGGGATTACAGTCGTGATCATATTTTTTTTTTTTTTTTTTAATTTATTATTGGTCTAATGAAATCTAACTAATAAAAAAGGTTAAAACCTTTTTAAAAAACATAAAATAATAATAGAGCCAGTTGCGATTTCAATATGATCGAAAATAAAGGCATATGGATTAAATCACATGCTAGTTAATTTACAAATCATATAGTGAACAACTCGTAAGTATTAGGTAGGTATCTACTTATCTTTTATATTTGTAAGTAGGTACAATAGAATAATGGAAAAGAAAATAGAAAAAAAATATCAATACCGGGTGGTATTATCAACTCTATGTTATCTTAAGACTATTTCACGCTACTCGATAGACCTATATATTGTAAAAGATAAAATTGACCAAAAATCACAAGACATAAACCGTTTTTTGTCACACAAAAAGGTTTTCATCACCTGCCGCGCGACATTATTTATTGTTATTTGTCCAAAAAGTAAAATAAAAAAATTTTATCGATCGCCGAAACGTCCCGGTCACAGAAATAATTGATTTAATTTTTGAAGTTTATTAAATTAGTGTGAAATATGGATTTCTGTGTGATTCTTTTTTGTTCAATAGTGGAATTTTTATGATGGGAACGCGTCTTTGTGCCTATACTTTATCTATCTACCGGTAGAGTGTCTACAGTAGATGTAAGATCTCTGGTAGTGTAGTGGTAGTATGCCGTCTTCCGATTCGTGGGTTCAAACCTGGGGCCTTACCAAAAGCTCTTCACCGTTTAAGAGCACGGGTATTGCGGACATAGTTTTTTCGAATGGAAGAACTTATTGGTGCGCGACCAGGTTTGAACGCACGACCTTCGGATCGTGAGGCAGGGGTGCTACCTACCACTACACCACCAGCGCAAATAAAAACGCAGTAACTCCACTTACCACAGACCTCATGTCCGGTTTACGATTAATTTACGATAACCACTCGAATTGGAGTCTTAACGGACCGCTTTAGGGTTTAAATACCCTTAAGGGCAGCCGTTATACTATAAAGTCCAATCTTGAATTGTATCGCGGTTTTTGAGGACCGTTTTAAACACACGAGAAGGTTTTGGATGGCCGTTTTAATGCTTAAGCTTTACTCAGAATCAGATAGATTTAGGTAAGCAATGCTTAGTGCGGTCATGGAACTGGAGTAAAGGGACGCCATACAAACATAGGTACTTAAAACCACGCCATATTGTTTTCCGAAGGGGAAAAAGGGGTAGGCAGAGACCCCGGATTTCTAAAGAGAGACAAGAAGTGAAAAGATGCACTTTTTAGATACCTATAATATAAGGCTATAATGATTCAGAGAAGTAAATTACAGAATTTTTTTAACATTATTTATTTGAAAAAGAATAATGTTTGATAATATTTGTACGCATATTACCTACCTACCACTAGTTTAAAATCTCCATATCCCAAGGTTTGCTGGAAGAAAACTCTTTTTAGGGTTAAGCTTGCCTGTGTACATGTCATCAGTTTTATGCTATAATATGTAATTTTATTTGTGTGTACAAAAAATAAGGTAAAGATAATGAAAAATAATATTTTTTCATCCAAATGGGTGGTTTTGTTAGTTTTAATGTTTAAATTCTTGGAATATAAGATTAATCTTCAGACAAGACTCCAATTATCCCGATTAAATTAATACCATTAAATGGCAGGGCTCGATTCTAATAAAAGCTGATATCTCAATTAAAGGGGTATTTTGAGGTTATGACAACTCAATCGAGTTGAGAGTAATTGGTAGTTTCGTAATAGACTTTATAAACCCCGCCATTTTGCACGCGAAGAGTTATTTAAAAAAGTTTTTTCCCCATTTACCCCTTTAGGGTAATATTGGAAATTTCGAAAAGATTACCCTAAAATCGGTATTTGATAGTGCATCGGTAAAGCAACATGAAGAGAGTATTGCGTTGGTTGTCAGTCAGTCAGTCAGTCTTATAACAGTTTATTATTAAGTATTTTTTATGTACTTAGTTAAAATATCTAACTAGTTACGAGGTTTGATAACAGTTTTCAGAGGATCTGAATGAATGAATTTATTTAGGTAGGTACCTACTGATAGAGGAGTGGATGACCAATTAAATCGAATCTACGAAAAAACACAGAAAATGGCCACCATTGGGGCCACAGTGGCTGTAAGGAAATTGTTTTTAACTAAGTAAGTACTTTACATTATAATAATTATATTTTAAAGAAACATATTTTAGGTACTTACCTATATAACAATATACTCGTAGATATGTACGTAACTGATATAAGTGTTCCGGAGTAGAGTAAATGGAAACAAATACTTGGTATATCTAAACATAAAAATACTAAAGTTGCTCAAGACTTTTATATCACTTTAAAATCCATTTTAAAATTAAAAACGTCAAATGCGTCAAAACAAGGTCTACTCATATAAGTATAAATCTTATTTTTTTACCCCATTTTTTGAACAAAAAAGAAGCCATTCCCATAAAAACACTAAATAATTAAGACATCATCTCAAATTATAGCCTTTGTTCATGAGGATAGATGGGCGGGATCCCGTGGGATCATTTTACCTGACAAATAACATAGATCTGACAAGTTTATTCATTTGTCCAATCATCTGCTACGGCATTTTCAACTTTATTCTCTACCAAAAAGTTAAAACGCCAGCAAATTGGAGTTCTAAATTAAAGATAATTTTGTTTTATTTTTTCCCCATTTCGTTACGAAATTGACGTGGGCAGTAATTAAAAACAAAAATTATTGTGATTGGTTTTGGCAAATTGCAAATTGGTTCTTAATAAAGTTTTGGGAAAAAATAAAGTTGGAACAAGGTTCTGTGAGCGTAACAATTATTTGAGAAATTATCTGGGATGTTGTTATGATATCTATAATAATTATAATATTATTATCAAAGGAAGAAATTATTGTTAAACGGCTTATGTATTGTTTTAATTTAGTATAATAAATAGGTCCCTACTTAGTTGTTTCAGAATAAAGCTTTTTTTAATAAGCACTTTTTTTCAATTTTCCTAATTTTACACGCTAAGGAAATTTGAATGTCAGTTCCTTAGTATATTAATTTACATTTCTAACGGGCTCTTTTATTTCTTTGGTTATTATTAAGCTCAGTAAAGTTCACTAAACCTAGTTCACACACTTCACAACTGTCAAATCACTTGTCGCCTGTCACACGCGTCAATTGTCACGGCTGGTGTGTGTTAAGCTTTAGTTTTGTTTGAATTAAACAAGATGTGTCATTATTTATTGGATTTTAAACGATGCGTTGATAAACTGATCTTTATTGTGGAAAATGAAGGCGTCAAGTGCGAGCAGGGCATAGACACTGTGGCTTTTATACGTTTAATTTTGAGGGTAGAAGTCTAGGAAAAAATAATGTTACCTCTAAAAAGGGGTAAAATTTTTAAAATTGCTGGAGGGGTTATTGTTATAAAAAAACATTATAAATACAAATTTGGGAAGTAAAACGTAAAGTTTTAAAATTTATAGGTAATTATAGATATTATAATTATTATATTTTGTAAAATCCCGTGAATTATTCAATTTTGAATCTTATAATATCAATGTTATAAAGTCTCATAAAATGTTACTTACCTCATAGCTCAGTTGGTAGTAGATTTACCTTCTGCGCTGTAGGTTGTGGGTTCGATCCCCACCCAGGGTAAACATTTGTGTGATGAACACTGATGTTTGTTCTGTATCTGGGTGTTATTATGTGTTCTATGTTATTATATAAAAAAAGTATATAATTAATCTATCAGCTATCTGGTTCCCATAGTACAAGCTTTGCTTATTTTGCGGCTAGATGGCGTTGTGTGAACTGTCCACCAATATTTATTTATTTTAGAGAGATTATACTAGAGTGCTGGTGGTGTAGTGGTAGCACCCCTGCCTCACGATCCGAAGGTCGTGGGTTCAAACCTGGTCGTGCACCAATGAATTTTTCCATTCGAAAAAATTATGTGCGCAATGCCAGTGCTCTTAAACGGTGAAGGAAAACATCGTGAGGAAACCGGCATACCCTAGAACCAAAAATTCAAAGGTATGTGTCAGAGGTTAGTATTCTTATAAGCGGCGATGGGCTTGCAACCTGTCACGTACGGAATACTAACTACTGTGCAAAATGTGGGCATGTACCAAATGTCATGTTTGGACTTGCCTCTGACTACCCCCTTTAGATATCCTCAAAGATCTGAGGAGATATCTACCGAGCCTGGGGATTACAGTCGTGATCATATTATTATTATTATTATTACACTAGACTGAGATAGATGATCTATAGCTGTCTCGTTTTGTAAAGAAAGTACTTAGCTAGATAATCTTGGAGTGTGTAAAATATGGACATCCCGACCTTTCAAACGGCGCCACTTATATTACCTTTATGTCGCGGCGGAAGAGTATTTTGAGTCGTTTCACTAATGCTGTTAGCGCATCTTAATAGATATTATGTGCTAGGCTTACATGGTGTCGTTAAATGATATAATAATTAATAGTCAATGATCATAATGATCGTTTTTATTTTTTGTAGAAATATTAAAATTTTAATATTATAAAAATAGGTCGCTACTGTAATCTCGCAAGTTTGTTAGATATCTCCATAGATTTCCATGTACTTACATAGTTTTTTGAGGATATAATAATAAAAATAGATTGTCTACAAAAAAGAAATTTCTTGTACTTAGAACATACAATAAAACGGTATGAGTGTTTGAAACATTAATAAATATTAAAATCAAAAAGCTACCTTTCAACGATTTAAATTTTAATCTTTGATTTTTTTGATCCTTATCTTCCTAAATAGTTTATTTTTATAATATGTACCAATAGATACAGGTACCTACATAAAGGTACTACCTATAAAGGTAACCTACTAATTAATTTTATCCATAATACCGATTCTTTTAATCATGCCTAAAGCAAAAATTAAGACCCAGTCTAAAATTCAATTCCAAAAAATAAAAAATATTAAAAAATTCAACCCCATATAACCACGTCCTGGCGACATGATTATCTCAAAAATATAAATGCCACAGCGTAGATAAAGCGGTATAATTACATTCGGTGGCGGAAACGAAACGATTAGTGGCTTTTAGCCGGTTAATGGCTTCTGAATAATTTACCCTGTGGATTGAGACGTTCGCTCACAGTTCGAGCAGTAGCAGTAGGGAAATTTGTTATCACAGTTTGAAGAAACAGCAGTAGGAAAAGTACATAGCGTAACATAAAGAAATCTAGAAAAAATAAAAAAGAGGCGGTTTTATTCGGCTGTAATTCTCAATTACATTACATAATTTAGAATTTATCTATTTCACGAAATGCAATGAAATTTATGATAATGGTAATACGGTTCAAAATCTTTCACTATACTTCATGAATACTCTATCAAACTAAAACAAAGATTATTGGAAGCAAAACAAAAACATCCTTGGAGTATATACTCACATGGACTTCACTAGCGAAACAAATTTGCATTCCCATCTAATTACGGAGCCTAATTCGAGTCGAGACGTAACAGGTTCTCTAACGAGACCCCCCTCCCCCTCCCCCCAAGGGGGGGACGTCACGAGCTAATACAAGCTGATGTCTCAATACCTCCCAGTGTGCGAGCCTATTATTTCAGTCGCACACGTTGCGCATTTAGCCTTTATAGAGTGGAGATGGACTTTTATATTACTGGTGGATATAAGATAGATGACGTAAGACGAGGTCGGGACGTGGACGTGACTTTTAAACTTTTTAGAAGATGTTTTTTGCATGTTTTGTGTCGTGATGCAATACTTTTTGAGGCGACGCGTCCGCAACTCCGCGACGCGTCCTCGTCGTACGTCTCTTCTTTTTTGTACCTTAGTCAGTAGCATAGCATAAATTGAAGTTTTTTTTTAATCAACCTAGTTAGTAGATATTTATAAGTACATCATAAGTTCTTGACTTGAAAAACTGAGAGTAGGTAAAGCAAACCAATTGCAAACAAAACAATGGAACCAACGTGTTTTGAAAACGGTTTTATTGTTACCTAGTAGATTAAACAATCTCTAAATCATTCGTTGTAAGTTTAAGTTGTAAGTTATTATAACAACAAAATTCAGAGGAAATCCTGACACAATGAGATATTGTTCATAGATCAAAGTTCATCTACATTATATAGTATAATACCTTATACCTAGTTTATAATGCAAAAGCCGTTTCCACAAGTTAGTCCTTCCCCCATTTAGGTTCTACAAAAGCGTGGTGCATTGCATGGTGCACCTACAATACCATTTATGTTGTCCATGCAACGTTTATACGTAAACGATATAGTTACTTGTCAAAGAAAATTAATCTCTATCGCCATGACACTGCGTCCAATTTTCCTGCACTTCGGGAAATTTTCTTAAACGCATTCCGGAATTTATTTCTTAGCGTGTTTTTACAACTTTAGAGTTTATCTGTAAGCATTAGAGTTGAAAGTCCAAGCATAGACGTTGCAGTTTGAGCGTTTTGAAAATGGAATTGTGATTTTCAGATTTCGAATGTGTACGGTCTGTAAAGGTCTGAAGCGCCGAAGCTCCACAAACCACTTTGATACTTTACTCCGATCGAATAGAAGTGTGTTTTGAATGGGTTTATGTGGGTTTTATGTTTGTTAGTGTGTGTTTGAAACTAGCTAGTGTGAGGTAAGGTGAGTCGCGAAAGTAGCGCTATTTGCTACCGTATCGCGCGCCATCGCAGAGTCAGGGGTGTGCAACAATCGATAGTTTTGTGACATGGAAATTTAGATAAGGGGCTATCAAGTTGAGCTAGAATGGAAATAAGCTTTAATCTATAGCTGCGGAAGACAAGTAGGGCAGGTGACAGGCTTTTATGGCTTGCCGTTTATGGTAGACATGTTGAATTTAGTAACTTTGGCACTTCCGAATTTGGAGCTTTTGTTACCTCGGCCATCAACGTTGTCTTTGTTTATGCCTTTTTGAAAGTTAGTGCGCGTTTCACGGTACTAAAGGTATATTCGAATATTTTCTTTAATAATATTATAATAAAATAATTACGTTTTGTTGCAGCGTTTTTTTGTCACAATAAAATATTATTTCCACTTAATTTAATTTAAAATTTAATATTATCATGATTATTCTTATTAGATAATTTTTGACATAACTGATATGTACAAGTACCAAATCAGCAGAATGGTATATTTTTCTTTCTCAGTGCGATGTAGTGCAATTCTCAATCATGATCATCAAGTTAATTTAACTGTTCAACAGTTGGCAACCCCTACGTATAGCGCGTTGTCACATCTGCCGTCCGCATCCGTCCAATCAGTAGCATTATATGTTAATGGCCTATTAGAATATACCAGGCTTCTTCGCGCCGACCAGCGCGGCCAAAGTATCAAGACCTCTCCTTTCAAGAACTGACTAAATCTTGCTACAAGTCGTTAGGTTGGCACTATTGGCAGGTAATTAAGTTTGGTATTGCCATTCTATGCGTTTTAAAAATAGCTCTAGATATATAATTATGTAGCACATTCATAATTTCACAGGAATAGCAAAAAATATAATCTTTTTTAAAAATAGATGAGTGTATAACAAGAAGGTTTTATATAATATAAACCTTATATAAAACCTTCTTGTGTCGAATAAAACCAAGAAATGTCTGGTATAGTGTTATTAGGTACGTTTAAAAAGATGGAGCTCAAATTTAAATGGTCAATCGAACACCGGGGTTGAACTCTATTGCAGATAGTTATGGGAATTTGAAGCTTTAAGCTATCAGTAATAAGGGAGAAGGCATATGAATGATGGGTTTGTGATAGTTTGCACGGTGGCTTGTTAAGAAGTGAACAATGTTCTTGTTTTGATATTGTGCATTTTACTTGCTTGTTACCTATTTTAGTATTTTTTGTGGGTGGTTACTTGACTTCTTTATATATTCTTAAATATATTATCTCTTACGTTACTGATTGACATAGAGCAGGTATGGGCAAGCTTTGATAAATTGCGGGTCAAACTTTAGATTGTTAATGACACCGCATCCGGCCTGCGGGCCGGGCGTTTCTCACCGGGGGTTATTAGAAGTTCATTTCTAGAGTATGTTGAGATTAATCTATACAATAAAAATGAATCGCTGTTCGTTAGTCTCGCTAAAACTCGAGAACGGCAAAACGGATTTATCTTATCCTGGTCTTGAAATGTTCGTGGAGGTCTAGGGAAGGTTTAAAAGGTAAGAAAAAATCGAATAACTGCCGGGAAAACCCTAAAAATAGCCCTTTTCTATTTCCCATACAAACGTTTTCTAAAGAAATACGAAGTCTGCCGGGTCAGCTAGTGTTTTAAAAAACCGGCATACCCTAAAACCAAAAATTCGAAGATGTGTTACCATAAGTTATTATTCTTATAAGCGGCGATGGGCTTGCAACCTGTCACATACGGAATACTAACCACTGTGCATAATGTGGGCATGTACCAAACGTCATTTTTAACTCTTTAGATATTCTGAAAAGGTCTAAGTAACTAGAGATCTGGGGAGATAACTACCGAGGATTACAGTCGATGCGAACAAAGTCGCGGGTAATTCTACTAGTAATAAATAAACAATGAAAATATTTCTTCGAAAGTTTAAAAGACTCAATTCCTAAAACAAGGTATTGGTCCGTTTTGGGTCCGACGCGGTGTCTTTGTACGGACGTACGATAAGATCTTTATTCCTTTTTTTTCTTTTGGGGCTTTATAATGTTTCAATTAACCAGTAGCCAGTATTTATTGGTGACACGCGGAGCGATTCATTACCTGAGCCGCTATGAATTAACAAAAAATGCAAAGGAAAATGCCGCCTCACAAAGTTATGCGCTCGACACTTTAGATTTTAAACCAATTAGAGCATTTTTTATTAAGACCTTGGTTGTTCTCTCTAGGCCGTAATGGGATATAAGCAATATTTAGTTTTTTATAATATTTTAAAGAGGAAAGTATTGTATTTTTGTTTGTAACGAATTAACTCAAAAACAACTAGACTAATTTCAAAAATCTTTCACCATTATGCTACATTACCCTTGAGTAATACGGCTGTATTTTATATTAAAAATATAAAGATAGATACTTACTATCTACCCGGATGAAGCCGGGGAGTGTTGCTAGTTTCATATAAAATAACATCGTAGATCATAAAATAACTAAATGCACAATTTTTACGGCATTATGTTGGTATGACTGCATTGATATCACTTTTTAAAAAATTAAATAAACAATAAACTGCACTAATTAATTTTAAACTCTACTAAAATAAGTCTAATGTATGTACTTTGAAGGCTAAATAAATCGAATACCTAACTAAATCTAATTATTATCTACAAAATTTCAAACAGTAGCCAAGAGTGAAGCCCTATAAAGCCATTATCGTCTAATTAGGCATTTTGTTTATTGATCCCACGGATTTTTAAAATTGGAACTCTCAAAATCCCGTTTATTTTTTTCTTTTTTTATCGAATTAACTCACCTGTAATTGGATTTATGGCAAAGGCGGGTCGCGGCATTCCTCCAAATCTCTGAGGCTAATTACGCGAAGCATTTTAAAAGTGTTTATTGAGAACGATCTTAATTCAGTAAAGTGCTTATTAGTGGTGTTTATCGTAAAGCAATTTGGATTATCGTCATTCCCAGTGCCGTTGTAGTGAAATAAGATACTTAAGGCTACTTGCAATAATAAGGTGCTGTATTTTCTTATTTACCTTTTATTACCAACTAGCTTACGGCAACGTCTTCGCCCGCGTGGTACATTGAAAAAATATCTATCCCACGAGAACTGTATATTTTTCCGAGATATAAAGTAGCCTATCTGCTATTCCAGTCTATAATCTATCTCTGCGCCAAATTCCATCTAAATCTGTTCAGCCGTTTCAGCGTGAAAGAGTAACAAACATACATCCATACAGTCTTACAAACTTTCGCGTTTATAATATTAGGATCTTATTGTTGATAATAAGGGCCAATGAGAGCCACTGTCACACTTATTCCTGTCACTAAAGTGGTTCGTAAGAAGGGCCAGTAGTAGTAAATTTAGAAACGTGAGAACAATCAATACACCGACAATTTCAGATCACCATCATTCATCGTTATTATTTCGTGGCCATTCAAACGCCATTTCTTATAAAATATATTCGAGCGCCGCCGTAAGGGCATAAGGCCTATCGTGACGGGATACATGAAAAATAAATAAATAAAAGCTAAAGCGCCATCTCTCGTTATTATTTCGGAAAACAATAGCGCCTGTATTGTCACATCCAGCGCGCTCCATGCAAATAATCATAAATAAATAAAAATAAAAAATAAATATGAGCATCTCCGAGTGGATGTCTTATTTTAGGGACCGCGGTTTGCTATCGCAGATTCATTTGAATCTAGATAGGACTTAATAATCCCTTTAAGCTTTAGAAAGTACCTACTAGCTTCCGCCCACGGCTTTGCACCCTTGAAAAATACAAACAAATGTATCCTACGGGAACCGCACATTTTCCGGAATAAAAGTAGCCTATGTGCTATTCCATACAACAATCTATATCTATGTCAAATTTCATTCAGATCCGTTCAGCCGTTTCAACATGAAAGAGTAAGAAACATCCATACATCCATATATACGAACTTTCACGTTTATAAAATTAGTAGGATTTATTCCAGTTCAGTGAACGCATATAAACATGGAAGTATTCCTTGAGCTAGAAAATGACCCCACAGAAGTAGAGCTCTGGTGGGCGTGGCTTGTCAGTTTTGGCAAAGTATTATATCAAAAATTTACAGAAGCTTATTACGCGGCAATTTAAACCCAAACGTCGAGGGAATAAAGTCAACATTAATTAATTTTTGGCAAGTACTTAAAAGAGTTTCGGTTTGTGAAAATTGTTGTCTAGATATTTCAGACCACGACAGTGTGTAAACCTCTTGAAACGTCGGCAAAAATAGGAAAATAAAACGCGATAAATCCCCGTTCAATCCTAATAATGTTCAAATCGCGTAAGTTTAAAAATATATACTGCTTCTATGTTTATATGCGTTCACTATTTCAGTTCTTATTGTTGACTGTCATGTCACATCTAGCTCCCTTCACTATCTGCGTCACAAAGACTCGCTGTCCAAACAAGGGCTCTCTGTCCAACCGGCGCCATGTTGAATCTCTAACAAATGTCGTCACATTCAAAATAAAGACGTTCGATATTCAAAATGCGACTCGTATTAACATTGTGTTTTATTCTCTAGCTACAGTTTATAGTTTGATCGTGTGTCAGTACTACATAGATACTTACCAATATGGTTTTTCTGCGATGCATTCGACTCTCGACTTTGTCGCTCAAGTTTTAGTATTTTTTCTCGTGTTATTTTGAGTTTTTTTATGTAGCTCTGTAGTCTGCGTGATAAGTAAGTCTGCGGGTTTTAGGTGGTATAATTTTTCCCGCTTTTGCAACAATTTGCATTGATTCTTCGCTCCTATTGGTCGCAGCATGATGCAGTTTTTGAGATTAGCGCGTTCAACCAAACAAACTCTTCAGCTTTATAATATTAGTAAGTAGGTACATATATATTTTGGTGGTTATTTTTCCAATAAAGCCCGAGTTCTAGACGCGAGTGTAAAATATGTGAATTAAAGAGAATAGTTACCTATTTTCTAAATCCATCGGAGGAAATACCTGAGAATTCAATCCTTTATTTAATTGACTTAAAAATTTGATTGTTGATTGTATTTAGAACAAAATTTGCAATAGGTACCTACTCAAAGCATTATAAAGTAGTTAGAAGTCTGAATAGAAACACTGAAAAATCCAGAAGTATCGATTTTAATACAAAAGCTAGGAGCTAGAAAAGGATGACAATAAAAATCGCGCGCGCATTTTCACATTGACAACTTTCCATTTTCTATAAGAATCAACATTGTGGTCTCTATCTCCTCAAACATAAGGTTGAAGGTCAAATGGTTGGGGTTTAAATATTTTTGTATGCAAAATTGGTAGAAGCGCGAGTTTTCCGGACGAAATTGGAAAAATATGGCCGTTTCCACAATGGCGGCCGCGCGGGCTGCGCCAATTTGAATTTAGATTAGAAAATGTGACGACGTGCATTCTAATATGTGCTGTAGTGTTGGGAAAGTATTATGGATAATACGAGTATAATAAAATAAACTATTTTTAATAACATTTTTTTTTTCTAAACTCTGTTTTGAAGCTGTAACTACATAGTTTGTTGCGATTAGAAAATAGAGTTTAATAATTCATTTCAGGGTAACAAAAAAAGGATTTGTTTCATGAAGATTTGGTTGGAAATAAGTATTGTTATTTATTTGCTCTGCTCTGATTGAACTATCAATTACTTTAACCTGGTTTTTGTATTGAGTCCTTAGAATTTTGAAGTCGATCACTTGAGATACTACCCACCTGCTTTTATCAGACTCAAATTGGTTATGAATGTAATGAAAACTGCTTTGTAAAAGTACTTACCTACCTAAACTAAGCGCATGGTATGGTATCTTACCTACGTGACTAGTTTCGTCACTTGAAATGTATTTAACTAAGGCATCAATCTATCGATAGGCCCTCTGCGTTTATCGACACTTGTCACACCACTACGCTTATATTCCATGTAGGTCGTATGAAGTTGGGTAATGGATTTCCTGTCCCCGCCCACTTTGATGTTTGTTCTGCTATTTTAGCATATACTATCCCGGCGAGAAATTTATTATGATCCCGCTAAATTATGACAAGCTGATAGTGGAATACTATTTTGATAAATATTTATTAAAGTAGCTATGTATTTTATTTAAAACTAGCAACCGCGCGTGGCTCTGCTTGTACTTACTCGGATAAGTAACCTATCTAATGATAATACCTTTAGTTAGAGGAGCAATTCTTGTTTAAATTAATATAATCTGCTCCAAAAATTTTCATGAAATTTAGTATGCAGGGGTATTTGTGGGCGATAAATCGATATAGCTGGGTTTCATTTTTAGAAAATGTCGTTTACCAAAAAAAACTGAGCAAAGCTCGGTCATCAAGGTAATATGTTAATAAAGGTCATAACTAAGCGTATTTCAAGTTTCATCTAAATCCGTTCAGCCGTTTCAGTGTGATTGTGTAAAAAAAATGTGCGTACATCCATGCATCCAAACTTTTGCATTTTAATTTTGTAATTGTATTTAATTTTATTGTTTGATTAAATTAATTTGGGGTCTGAAATAAACGATGTTTATTTTTATTTTTTTACAATATTACGTTACTGATCACTCTATTAACAGCTAACCAATTTATTTCAAACGTCTAAACAACGCCGGGGATATCCCAAAACACTTACTAAATAGGTGATTTAAAACGTGCCCGCAACAGTGTCAAACAGCTAATGAACTGTTAAAAGCTTTTTTCATCTTCTTAAGAGTTTTTGAGAAAAAAGACTCATGTTTTTACGCTTTTAGAAAATGTCGAGCAGTTTCCGTTTCCACTACTTACAGATAATAGTTGAGTTTGTTTGACACACGTTGTTTTATCTGATTATTTCGTCGTACTACATAATATACCTATATTATAATACTAACACGCGACTTTGTCCACAAAACGCGCAAATGTTGTTGATCGTAGGAGCGACTTATATCTTATATCCTATATAGAATAGAATAGAATAGATTTTTATTCAGACACGGACACATACAGGAAAATAAAAGTAGATAAAAAAAAAAACAAAACAAAGGTAAAACCAAACAAAATTAGAAAAGTAACACAGAAAGTAAAATAAAAAAATATATATAAATTGTCTTTCCTGCATGCAAGTCGCGTGGCTGAATAGGACCAATCTCAGCTTAATGCTACCACCTAATGTAAATATCGACTTATATCTTAGATCCTATTCTATATTAGGTATGACGTTTCATCAAAATCCATCACGTAAGTTTCGACAGTAGGTAGGTGCCTATGCGATTTTAAAAGGATATGTTGATAGACAAAAATCCTAAAAAGTACTGTTTTGCATCTATATCGTATGCTATACCTAATTAAAGTTTACTAAGAATATTTCATGTAAGTACAGATTTTGCTCCGACACAGTTTTATTATATAACTACCTACCTATATTATATTCGTAGTATATTGTTCACGAAAGGACCCTCTGAAGCTTCCTTTAATCCTTTCACTAGACTAAATCGAAAGAACTAGAAGAACATAATAATAAATAAATAAATAAATAATGCTGGACAATCCACACAGCACCATCTAGCCCCAAAGTAAGCTACTCAAAGCTTGTGTTATGGGTACTAGATAACTGATATATTTAATACATTATATACATAGATAGATATTTTTTATTATACATAGAAAACACCCAGACCAACGGAACAAATTTCTGCAGATCATACACAATTTTTTTCCGAGGCGGGAATCGAACCCGCAACCTCTTGCGTCGCAGGTGCACTCTCGCCCGCTGCGCCACAGAGGTCGTCGAAATAAAGAGCGATTTTGGCAATTTATCAGACCAAGTAGGTTTTAATATTGTCTATTTTTGATTAATGGATCAGACGTAATACACAGTCGAACATAAAAAAAGGTATTTGTGTGATTTTTAAACTGTTTGAATTTCGAACGCCATCTTATTTTATATATATTTTTTTGAAATTCTAACGCTTTCTTTTTAATTTTTATATTTTTTATACGAATACACACCATGAAGGTAACAAATTCTTAATTTTCCATTCAAAAATAACTTGTTTCAATTTAACCGTTCAGACGGAGAGAAAGTTGCTTCCGCGTATTTATTAATTAATTAGCACGTTAATTACGTCAATTCACACAGCAATAAAGTGTTAAAATTATAAATTCCTCTTATTATACCTATTAGGTGTCAAAATTATTTATAATTAGGTTTATAATACCCTGTCTGCAGCTATGCTTGTATGATTATTAATTTAAATATCTTATTTAAAGTTAAATACTTAATTAAAAACGATTGATAAATTAATAGCGCTGGTGGTGTAGTGGTAGCATCCCTGTCTCACCTGGTCGTGCACCAATGAATTTTTCCATTCGAAAAAATTATGTGCGCAATGCCATGCTCTTAAACGGTGAAGGAAAACATCGTGAGGAAACCGGCATACCTACCCTAGAACCAAAAATTTTAAGGTGTGTCTCATAGGTTAGTATTATTATAAGCGGCCATCAGCTTGCAACTTGTCACGTACGGAATATTAACGACTGCGCAAAATGTGGGTATGTGCCAAATGTCATGTTTGGACGTGCCTCTGACTACCCTCTTTAGATATCCTCAAAGATCTAAGTAACTAAAGATCTGAGGAAGATATCTACCGAGCCCGGGGATTACAGTCGTGATCATAATTTTTTTTAAGTATATTTTACTAACTAGTAAGTACCTACCTAGTTCGCCCCGAACTGAGATTTAACACGCAAGTTTATGAACACACGTTATGTACTACATACATAATTATGTGCTATCACTACACCACCAGCGCTCTTACTAGTTAGTAGGGTAGACTGGGTACGGTTGTGCCAATTTTCATTTGATCGTCCATAATTTCATAACTATTCCAGTTAGCTGGAGGACAGGTGTATTTTATAGTAAAATGGACATTTGTCTACATATAAATGCTTTAATTTTTTTCATAAAGGCAAAAGTTAACCCATAGCAGCCATTAGAAAAAAAAGAAAATAATGTCAAAATTGTCCCCACCCCAAGGACGGTTGTGACAGTGCCTGGGGTCGAATGTGACAGGTTCAAAAACGCACATAAACGGTCGTAAACCAACTTTATTGCACGTATTGTATGTCATACAATCACCTATAAATGTTTTACAATAAATTTATGATAATATATAGAAAACAGTAACATTTGTATCACTTTATATAATAAGGCTCTTTAGCATCTTTAATTATTAGGTAAAAGCCTTCATATTAATTCTAATTAGGTATATAACAGCTTAAATAAACATTTTTGTAGGTGCTTAAACATGCAACAACAAAATCAATAATATCTAAGGAAGTTCTTACTTTTAAAATTTAACCTACTGAAATCTAGTCAGATTTTTCACAGTTATGAAAAGTTTCACTGCTTGATAAGCGTTTTCATATTCTTGCAGGTAACAATGACCTCTTTCCGTCTTCCTTACATGTCGTTGCGGCATCTAAAAGCAAAGAAAATTGTTTAATTATGTCACAACCGTACCCAGAAAATTTGGCACAAACGTACCCATGGTATCCATTCGCAAAAAAACAATTGCCATGAATAAACCGACTAATCTACGTTCAAAGTAATCACTGCTATTTAACCACTAATGTTTAAGTTTTTACGACAATAAACACTTATCACTCTATCTGTACACATAAAACAACAATCATACAAAGAAATCGAACAAAAAAACTTACTTTCCATCGAAAAATAGTAATGTGGTACTCTGCAAGCCGCTACGTCGCGCGCCGGATGACGCAATACTGTGAAGCACATTCGGACAGGCACGCCGCTCCTTTCTTCCCTTGCACCCAACCCCGTATTCCTTATAGTTTCGCCAATATGACGACTGTCACTACCGTACCCTGGCACAAACGTACCCAGTCTACCCTACAACGTGGTACAACTAAGTTATATTTAACCATAGAGCAACAAAAACTTTTGCACAGTACTTAGGCAGTATTTTGTATACTTAGGGACAAAAAAACACCATGGGAATAGTTTATGGAGTGGTTACGATAAGTACCCTCTTTTTTTGGTCGCAAAGTGCCCGCAGTCGGCAATGTGTGTGGTTCAAATCGGAGTAGCGCCACCCTAGCTTTCATCCTGCCGACACGGTAGCTAAGTGTGGAGATCGACTATTATTATTATCTAGTGAAGCTTCTCACAACTCTTCTTCTTCTTTATTATGGCATCTGTCAATCTGTCTCTTTTAAGATCAATTTTGCCAGTGTAAATTTTTTTTATAAGTACATTATGTTGTTACAACGTCAGTCAAATTATCAGTCAGTTTTAAGCAAATTTTTGGAAAATTTACTTATGAATTTAGAAAAATGCTATAATTTACATAAGTATCTCACTTGTGTCAAAAACTTGGGCTTTATTGGAAGACTAAACACCAAAATCCTACCTCCTACACTAATATTATAAACGTGAAAACTTGTATGGATGTTTGTTACTCTTTCACGCTGAAACGTCTGAACGGATCTGGATGGATTATTATTAGTATTAGACGGGTATTTATCGCGTTTAAATTACCTTATATTTTCCCGGCGTTTCGACAGGTTTGCACGCTGTCGTGGTCACGGGTAGACTGATAATAATGTGTTCAGATCGCGTAAGTTTAAAAGGATCTGGATGGAATTTGGCACAGGGATAGATTATAGTCTAGAATAGCACATAAGCTACTTTTAATCCCGGAAAAGTGTACGTTTCTCGTGGGATAGATTTGTTTTTGTTTTTCAAGGAACCGCTGGCGAAGCCGTGAGCGGAAGTTAGTTACACAATAATACTCAAAATAACACGATAAAAAAAGAAAAAGTAGAGCGATTAGTTCTCAGTCTTAAACATCAGAAAATTCTTCTTCTTCTTCTTCAATTATGGCATCTGTCTCTTAGAGAACAATTTTGCCAGTGTCAAGTGTATTGATTTATAAGTATTGTCAACGTCACAGAGTCATAGTCAAGTAGTCAAGTCAATTTTAAACAAAAGATGGCTGTTTTGTTGAAAATTTTCGGGATTTCCTCCGATGGAATTTGAAGAGAACTATTCACTCTAATTCACATACTTTACACTCGCGTCAAGAACCCGGGCTTTATTGGCAAAATAACCACCAAAATTACGCAATAAAACTCAAAATAACACGAGAAAACATATAAAAACCAGAGCGACGTAGTTGTCAGGCAAATACACCGCAGAAATCCATCAGAAAATTCACAAGTAATAATATGTTTAACAATGACATTTTGACAATTTTTTTACACATTTGTCACAATTCGTTTTTGGCGTACCGACTGACTATAATAATAATAAATAGAAAAATAAAAAAAGATAGGAAAACGTCTTTTAAAAGCTATGCGTTAGTCAGAAAAGTAAAATAAATAGGAATAGATTTTGTATTTGAAGTCCTTCTCCACACTCCTCCAGCTTGTCCGCTACTTGGGACAGGAACCCAACACCTCGGATGCGATTAGCTCTCCTTTCATTTCGCCGAAACCAATGCTCCGACAGAGCCGCCATGTTTGAACACCTTTGTAATGGGTATTTACTTACTGACAAGTTTATCTACTAATAATGTGCAAAAAATATTTTATATAGATAAATATTGCTAAATTTAATGGCGCCATCTAGATGTAAGCACTCAAACAAAGCAAAATGTGTTTAGATACTATAATAACCTTAAATTATAATCCTATAATATCCTATCGTACTAATATGGATGTATGGATGTTTGTTACTCTTTCACGCTGAAACGGATGAACGGATCTGGATAAAATTTGGCACAGACATAGATTATATTCTGGAATAGCATACAGACTTTTAATCTCGGAAAAATGTACGGTTCCCGTGGGATAGATACATTTTTGTTTTTCAAGGTACCACGTGGTTGAAAAATAAAAAATAACAGCCAAATTATCTCTTCCTTTTTACATAGTCGGGTAAAAGTTATAGTCCAAGTTCCCACAGATTATGTACCGTTTGTCCAGACAGATTGTTTGCTTATCTATAGGTATTTAATTGTTTAAACTATGACATGGCTACACGTCAGCTGTTAGCACTCCAGAGTAGGAAGCTAACAGAGATTCTTCTTTACATTCTGTTTCGTTATAAAGAAATAAATAAAACATTAATTTGTCATTTGGCAAAATAAAAATGTCATTTTTGTCGTCACAAATGTCACTATATCTTCTATTTTGTAGAGAAAAATGCCGTCTTTGCGGTGTTCATGCTAAAGGTAGGTAGGCAAATGTCACTCTTTGAAGGACGAAGACGGTTTACAACTTGCCAGTTTCCTCACAATGTTTTCCGTCACCGTTTGAGAATAGTCGCTGGTAAAGCGCACATAATTTTTCAAACAGAGAAATCCGTTGTTGGACGACCGTATTCAAACCCATGACTTTAGGATCGGAAGATGTGGCCACTACCACTGCACACTACAATCATCATCATTATCTTCCCGTCCTTTTCCCACGTTACGTGGGGTCGGCACAACATGGTGATTTTCCATTTCCCTCTGTCATCCGTCATCTTAGTACTCATTCCTTTTTTACCCATATCATCTTTCACACAGTCCATCCATCTTTTCTTTGGCCTACCTCTACCCTTGTGTCAATTATCCATCCACATTTATTTATACATTACACTCTCTTCCTCACATGATATTCATCTCTTCTCATAACTACATCAGTCATCTAAAAATTAAAAATCTATAAGTAGAAGAAGAAGAGAGAAAAGAAGAAGAAGAAGAAGTAATAAAGTAGAAAGTCATAACTACTCTGCACCAAAAATATCACATTTCCATCAATCAATGTCCCCACGGTCGTTAATCGCATCTCAAATATTTGGTCAGGAGTTGAATTCGTTTAGCGCCGTTCTACAGAGGGTGATGTTTTTGCTACAAAACCTTTATATACAGGGTGTTTTCAATTTACATCTTCGGTAAATAACCTAGAGAGAGACTAGGGACCGCCTGGATAGCTTGGACCACGTTCGACCACGAAATGATCACGATTTGATTAAAAAATTAGTTTACATTTTCCTTTTTTTGTACCAAGGTAAGGTTGAAATATAAAATATAAAAATAATTTGAAAGATTTTAGGTAGAAACTAGAGTTATGCAGAATAATTTTCCTAAAGAATAAATAGTAAAACAGTTTTGAAAAATCAGTACCTACCTAAGAAGCACTTGAGAGATACTTATTTTTAATTAAGTTTTGGTACTTATAGAAAAATATTTTCGAAAGAAATTACGTAATTTACCAAATATACGCCTACATTTTTTGATCGAATTCAAGTATATTTGTGAAGGTAATGAATAAACACCCTGTATAAAGAGCTCAATGTGTTTGAGTAAAGATTAAATTGTTTTAGAAGCCGACGAGATTATAATTTTGTTTTTATCATGAGAAGTAGATTGTTTGTATTGGATTTAAATCAAATGTTTGGTATAGATAAGTGCACGTAAGAAATCTTCCTCAGATCTTTAGTTAGGTACTTTGAGGACATCCAAAGAGGGTAGTCAAAAGCTCGTCCAAACATGATACATAGTATTCCGTACGTGATGACATTTTGCAAGCTCATCGCCGCTTATAAGAATTACCTAGACGAGCGCTGGTGGTGTAGTGGTAGCACCCCTGCCTCACGATCCGAAGGTCGTGGGTTCAAACCTGGTCGTGCACTAATGAGTTTTTCCATTCGAAAAATTTATGTGCGCAATGCCAGTGCTCTTAAACGGTGAAGGAAAACATCGTTAGGAAACCGGCATACCCTAGAACCCAAAATTCGAAGGTATGTGTCAAAGGTTAGTAGTCTAATAAGCGGCGATGGGCTTGCAAACCTGTCACGTACGGAATACTAACTACTTTGCAAAATGTGGGCATGTACCAAATGTCATGTTTGGACTTGCCTCTGACTACCCTCTTTAGATATCCTCAAAGATCTAAGTAACAAAAAATCTGAGAAGATATCTACCGAGCCTGGGGATTACAGTCGTAATCAATCATATTTTTTTATTTTCTTTTATTTTTTACACATCTTTGCATTTTTGACTCTAAGGTAGGTATGCCGGTTTCCTCACGATGTTTTCTTTCAACGTGAGCACTTGCGTATTTAATTTCTTTTTTATTTTCTTATGTAAAATGCATCTCGCTTGCCATGTGTCTGAAAATCTTTCAACCGAGACCACAGCATCCGGTTTGAAGTCTGGTCCAGTGCCCATCCTAGTGTGAAGATAGGCGTCGTCTATTGAGAAGCCTTGAACCCAGGAGTGCTACCCATTGTTTGATGCTGGAGTAGGCGGGTAGTAGGTTCAGTGGGCAGAGTTTCTAAAAATCACTATCAGATAGAATTTGTCATTTTTATCAATAGTACCTGGATGACCGAGCTTTGCTCGTTTTTTTGGGGTAAACGACGTTTTATAAAAATGAAACCTAGCTAGATCGATTTATCGCCCCCTAAACCCACTGCATACTAAATTTCATGAAAATCGCTGGAGCCGTTTCCGAGATTCCGATTATATATATATGTATATTATGTACATATTTATATACAAGAATTGCTCGTTTAAAGGTATAAGATAGGATTTTGGCTACCTTGATATTAATATTTGGCTATTTGGCATAATATAAAGAACACTCATCGTATAACTTTCTTTTAATCGTTTTAACGTTTTTTCAAGTCAGTGTGGTGAAAAGATTTAAGAGCAGCATAGACCTATGTATCTATCTATCTAACTCTCTATTAATCTATCTATAATAATCTATATATAATATATATTAATATATCTATATATAATAAGAGCGCTGGTGGTGTAGTGGTAGCACCCCTGCCTCACGATCCGTAGGTCGTGGGTTCAAACCTGGTCGTGCACCAATGAGTTTTTCCATTCGAAAATTTATGTGCGCAATGCCAGTGCTCTTAAACGGTGAAGGAAAACATCGTGAGGAAACCGGCATACCCTAGAACCAAAAATTCGAAGGTATGTGTCATAGGTTAGTATTCTTATATTCGATGGGCTTGCAACCTGTCACGTACGGAATACTAACTACTGTGCAAAATGTGGGCATGTACCAAATGTCATGTTTGGACTTGCCTCTGACTACCCCCTTTAGATATCCTCAAAGATCTAAGTAACTAAAAATCTGAGGAGTTATCTACCGAGCCCGGGGATTACAGTCGTGATCATATTTATATTTATTTATTTTATTTTTATATACATATATAATCTTTTCGTGAACTTTTACCTACCTATGTTTCTAAATATATGAATTAGTGTTGGCAATACTGAAAATTTTATAACAATTTTTTAAACAGCTTCTTTTGGCTTATATTGGAGTGTTGGCAACACCGTGAAAGTTTGTTTATGGATAAGGCTAAAAGAACGCAGATCCAGGTCTTTTAAAAAAATTGTTTATGGGTAGATAGCTTAAGAAAATAGAAATCGAGAAAATTAAATTTGAAGGGCCACAATCTCTGCGGATATTTCGTACTATGAACTATAAAAATTGTATTTAAGTAGTGTTACTTAAAGCTTGAAATGTGACGTTTGACGTTTCGATTGAAACATGATGATTTGTAAAAGGTTGTTGTAAGGCCCCATGCTTTTCTTGTGGATAAAACCTTTTTAAGGTCTCTTTAGAGAATAAGTAGACTTGTCAAGCATTAAGATAGACAAACATTTTTAGTCTGTCTTTAACTCATAAAAATAAGTAAATATATAAAAAAAAAGTTACGAAATAGTTGGAACTTCTCAGAACCTTAAAAAAATAGGTAAGTAATATTTTAAAAACAAAATATTTCCATTAAAATGCCCCGTTATCAACTTATCTTATTCACAGGAACAATAGCTTCCAAAAACGTGCCCAATAAATATTTCCCCAACATACATTACATACAAAATAAACATAATTTACACATAAGATAATCTACAGTTGTATTTACAAAATTCCACCGTCGGGGGGCGTGGCCGGAAGTGCGCTACCGGAAGTTCGTACGCCGTGTATCATTTTATGGGTGTAAGGTAACACTGAATGTGTGGTGTGAAGAATTCTGTCTGTCTGTACGTTGAAATGTAAAGTATACTGTCCAGGTGGAGAGGTTCTTTGGGGATTTACTTAAGAATAATAAGAATATCCTATTAATATTATAAACGCGTAAGTTTGTAAGAATGTATGGATGTCTGGATGTATGTTTGTTACTCTTTCCCGCTGAAACGGCTGAATGGATCCAAATGAAATTTAGCACAGAGTTAAATTATACTCTGGAATAGCACATATGCTACTTTTTATCCTGGAATATAAACGGTTCCCTTCGGATAAATTATTAATATTAGTTTTTGTTTTACAAGGCTTGTAAATAATATTTTATGACAATTATTTGGCACACACATAAAACAATAATAATATAGTATTTGTAAAAAAAATCAAAATGGCTGGTTTATTTAAAATTATCGAGATTCTCTTCGATGGGTATAGAAAGGAATTATTTACTTTAAACACATATTTTACACTTGCGTCAAGACCTCTGGCTTTATTGGAAAAATAACCAACGAAATAACAAAACAAAACTTAAAATAACACGAAAAATATAAAAAGTAGAGCGATAAAGTTGACAGTCAAACGCATCGGAGAAAATGGCAGGCATACTTCTTTTTTTATGGCAGGTCTCTTTTAAATGTAGTATTGTCACAAAGTCAGTCAAATTGTAACGTCAATATTAAACAAAAGATGACTAAAAATATAAAAACTAGAGCGGCAAAGTTGACAGTCGAATGCATAGTCAGAAAATCTACTACCCCTTTGAATATCAAATATCTAATGATCCATTAGATCGTTGACATTATTTAATAACATTTTCATGTTATTTTCTAACCAAATAGTTTTGTTTCATCCCACAAAATGCCGCAAACTGCTTATTGTCTCTCCAGCATACATATTGCAGAATTATTCAGATAGCTGCTAGGGTCGATGTCCACATAACCTTCAAACCATTTATGTATTATAGTTACTATCTTCAAACTAGTATTTGTAAAGTACCTACTAGCTGTTACCCGCGACTTAATCCGCAAAAAACCATCATTAAAAGACATTGATTATTACACTTTGGGTTACATTATTAAAGTTTTAGTAGGAATCCCTAATTTTTTCTAGTAATAAATACAGCTTAATTATGTTACTCAGGGATAATGTAGCATTCTAATGGTAAAAGAATTATTATTGAAATCGGTCCAGTAGTTTTTGAGTTTGTTCGTTACAAACAAAAACACAAAACTTTATAAAACTTTATCTAATCTAGATAAAAACTAGATTCATTAATAAAAATTTAGTTTCCATAGCACAGATTAAATAATAGTTACTACGCCCTGCCAGCTTTGCTTAGTTTGGAACTAGATATAATTTGGTAAAATGCCCACCAATATATACTATTACTTATATAGAAAATAGCTTCAGAAAGAGGCCATATTGATTTTTTTGACATTTTGTGTATCTTAGTTCACACTCTTTTCAAAGTTATCTGTGAGAATGACACTCTCAAAATAAAGGCCTGAATCTTGATTCTTTCAATGCATAATTTTATAGCCACTTTTCCGTTATCATTTGAGTACAGGGTGATCCTCATTGCTACCAGCACCCGAATATAGGATACACAGGGTGATCCTATAACGCGGTGTTCCCATTAAACTAAGCTGGGAAAGGTTGATTTCTTCAAATGTTCCCGTTATGGTAATACCATAGTAATATTATTTATCTATGGTGATTCTAAGTTGTTTATAGCTGTGTTTGCGAACGAAATATCTTGTTATTTATCACGTACCTATTTATTTTACAGAGAAAATTAATTTATCATTATAAATTAAACCAACGACAAATAAATTATTTATAAAACAAAGTTCAAGTTACTGACAAGTTTAATAATGTAGAAGCAATGATATCAAAAGAAAATTAAATATTTTTCTCTCACGACATATTTTTTATTTTCGATTTTTTTTGTATAACGTTAATAAATCGGCCATTTTTCATGGGATTTGTATGACAGGGTGTCAATTCTAAAAACCATTCTACATAACATAATATTATATAGAATGTTTTTTATTTCACTCCGCCGCCTAGTAGGTTTATTATTATTTCGAAACTTATATATTTAAGTTTTTGTAGATGTTAGGATAGTTAGATGTTTGTTTGTGACTCACGCCTGAATGGCTGGACGAGTATGAATGAAATTTGGTAAATAGATTAGATTTTTTGTTGCCTGTGATTTAGATAAAATATAATATGTAGCTACTATGAAACAAGGTCATTGAGGGTTGGTAAAGAACCAGTAAAACGAACAATTGTATTACCATCTTTTGTATTCAGATCTCAACCAAAGATAGACTCTTGAAATTCAAAGTCGATTGAATACTTTCCCAATAATAAGAGAACATTTTGACAATGCAAATAGCAATACCGTTTTATTGCGAAACGCGTTTCTTTGTCAAAGCAACGGTGCAATACAATAGAATCCTTTGCAATAAAATCTTATGCCTAACGTTTACTATGCAAAAATCGTTCAGACGAAGCGATTGGATGCGAAGGATCTTATTCTGGGTTCTTTGCTAGTTTCTGACGTTTCTGTAAAGCTTTAATACCGCCAAATGTCAATCGCTTCACGCTTCGAAAGACACTAGTTTTTTAGTAATTTAATAAGTTATTGCTGAAAATTTCTTATTCATTAAATATCTAGACTTAGTCATGTCATTCATAAGTACTTATTTGCTTATCTTTTTTTAATAAGATATTAATTCATAATGTAAAGAACATTATAACACTGATACAGGTAGGATAATAATATATAAAATTTTATTTACGAGTATCTATTTATTTTATTCGGACATCAGATAGTATTAACTAGATAAAAAATAACTTAAACAATAAATTAGTTACCGATTATATGTTTAAGCACTACCTATATTTATACTAAAAAGAAAAAACTAACTTTATTAACGGAGATAAAATATACAAAACTGAAATAACAATAACTAGGCCTATGAGCAATGCATAGCTATAATTAAACAACTTTATCATTCCGTAAAAAATAACCATTTCTATTTATTTTTGTTGTATATTTTTAACAACAAACTAAGACTACTCTGTCCGAGATTTATGAAACTCTATTCATCGCGATCCATCCCGAATAGGGCCGTCCAATAACGGCGTGAATAAAAAGAGTTGATTTTCGATTTGGATACGGCGGGTGGCAATTCCGTAGATCGAGCGATACTCCATCCGCGGGGAAATCGCCACTCAGACGGATGCAAATTTAACGAAGAGATGTAGATGCGAGCTCGGTGAAGTGCCAGAGTAAGGGTGTTCGCGCACTACGTCTCATTGACGATACTATTTTTTTTCTTTATTTTATTTATGATCTCGACTGTAATCCCCTGGCTCGGTAGACATCTCCTCAGATCTCAAGTTACTTATATCTTTGAGGATATCTAAATTAAAATTCAAAAGGTTTATTGCATTGCATACATGTTAGGTACCTACCTACATAAGGCCAGGTATTCCAACAGCACTCAGCAGTACCTAGACATTAGGCGCTGTCCCGGGCCGCCAAACCACTGCGCTTATACTTATTATTTTTTAATTACAAGCTGACCCGGCAGACTTCGTACTTATTTAGAAAACGTTTGTATGGCAAATAGAAAAGGGCTATTTTTAGGGTTTTCCCGGCAGTTATTCGAATTTTTCTTACCTTTTAAACCTTCCCTAGAACTCCACGAACATTTCAAGACCAAGATAAGATAAATCCGTTTAGCCGTTCTCGAGTTTTAGCGAGACTATGAATTATGAAAATCATTTTATCAAGCCAAACTCTGCGAATTCGTTTAGAAATAGTTCTGTTCTTTAGTTTAAAAGAGAGGTTTTTTAAAATTTCTTCTTTAAACACAGAAAATAATTTTAACCCTAAATTTTAGAAATATGACGTTAGTATGTCAGTCATACTAAGCAGTAACGTGAGTTTTAATAAATATTTCGTTAATTTACGTTTAAAAAATAACGAACCGAAAAATAGCTTCATTACAATAGAAAATTAAGTCCGTAATCAATTCTAAAACTTATAAAAATATATACAAACAAAATAACACTTAAAGTTTATTGCAAACGATAATTATTTAAAACAATTACTTAGGAACATTTTAATTTTATACGTGCACCGGGCTTAATTAAGAAATTAAGATAAGGCTGAGTACACACGAATAAAGCATTTAAGAGCGGAAGCGGTTCGGAAGCGAAACTGAGCCCGAATTTGTGTGCATAATAAAGCCTCGAATCGAATCTTGGACCCTACCATTGTATTTGTTGAGTATTATACGCTCCTGTCATAAATAGACTGGTAGGTACATCATCATCATTATTATCAGCCTATAGCAGTCTACTGCTGGACATAGGTCAAAGCTAAAAATCTTCTACTATAATAATTATGAATTTTAATCATTGTTTTAACAGTTTTTTTGTAATTCTTTAGTGTACACAGTAAAATATTTAGTAGCAAGACAGAAAAAAATACATATACAAAGGCGAGCTTAACCCTACAAGAGTTTTCTACCAGCAAACCTTAGAGACTAAGAAGCTATAACATACATGGATAAAATATGTGCAGAAAAAAAATTAAAATAATATTTAGCTCAACTACTAAAATGTAATTAATTTTTATGTTTTTCAACCTAGTCAATACTTTACGTGATAGAATCAAGGCTTATTTCTAGATTTTACCCCACCCCAGTAACACGAACGAACGTCTTTCTCTGTGGTGATAGGACTAAAGCCTCAGAAGCTCTTTCGTACACTAACGAACAATGAAAACCATTCGAGTTCCACTAGTAGGCACCCACCCGCTCAATACAAAGCGTATCGTCGAAAACATAAATTCCAATTAAGGCGAGGTGTCACAATGGATTCAAGAACTTTATCGCGTCTGACGCGTCATTAGAATACATTATCTGTCATTGTTTACGTCATTATGACAGCAGGCCTAAGCCGAAAAGCCGGTGCCGAAGACTGTGGTGACATGACAGCTGTTTTAAGGTTTAGGATTTGACTAGTGGAGGCTTCCTGCCTTCGTTCGTGTGTTGTTTGTAAGACCCCTTCTGCAAGCTTCCATTTTTTAAATAAGCAATTTTAATTTTATCCTGTATAGTACTTTTTAACTTATGTACTTAATAAATATAGTTTTTTTTAATTTTTAGTGAAAAAAAAATATAAGTAAGTACAAACTTAATACTATTTATTTTCAACATAAATGTAAAAAAAACTTCTATTTTTCATTAAGCAATTTTAATTTTATATTTCATAGTTTTTTTGAACTTATGTAAGTAATAAAATCAAAAGTCGTAAAATCTCCATTTCCTATTTTTTTGTGATAAAAAATAAGTAAGTACATTATTTTCAACAAACGAATACAAAAACAGGAGATATTCGTGTCGTATCTTTTTCGAATAAAACGTCGTGTATCAATCACTTTGACTTTGTATTTTACGTGCCGTAAGATTTACGGCTTCATTACGGAACGTAAGTGCACTTAAATACACATGTCACTAATACACATTGATTTTATTCAGGGATCGGAAAACCTATTCATAACGGTAACCGTTTCAAACGGTTACCGATAGAAACGGTAAGCGATTGAAACGATAACCCTTTTACATTGGGTTTTAATCGAAATAATAACTGTTACCGAATAAAACGGTATACCGAAATAATTCGGTTTTTTTAAACTGTATTTTTTGTTGCATTATTAGGGTACAAATACTTTGTAGAAATTGAGTGCGTGCGATATTAGGTATGCGAATGTTTTTCGACTTAGTTGATGACTGGAGGGATACTACTGAGCAAGCGGAAAGTGTTAAATTAATGCAGTGTGAGTGCGACTTTAATATTTTTTAAATTGTGATTTGTGATTTTCTTTTATAATAGTAATAGAGGGTATAATAATACCTAGTAGGTAGTACCTACAGTAGTACTACTAGGTATTAGTACCTACTACTACTACTAGTGAGTAGTAACTCAACTACTATACTAATTACTAGTATTTAAGTAGGTAACTACACCTACCTCCTACCTACATACATTATTAGCAAACCAAACTGTTTTAGTAGTTATAATAATAAAACAATTGAATAAATTTGCTTGAAGTGTGTCGGACGGAACGTATTACAGAAGGTAAATGTTATACTAAAATAAAATAGGTAGGTACAGTCACCGACGGAAAGGGGTAACCATTTTTTTACATTATCGTCTAATTTAAATTTTCAAAACAATTTTAGCAATGGAATAAATAATTTGTAGTATTCAATACAACTGACTCACAATAACTGAATAATACATTCGCCACCGCTTTGGCAAGAAATAATCTGTCTAAAAGCGGGTAGTTAGCGTAAAAACAACACGGCGATACCCGCAAACTACATTACCGCAACCCGCAAATACAGGTAACAAAAATTCAACGTATATTTTTCAATGAAAATAAAAAACCTAATTACTTTTAAAAATACGTAGTAAGTAGGGCAGCCTTAATATTATATAGGAAAACCTAAACTATGAGTAAAAGATGTTTTTATCAAATAAAACCAACATAAAAGTCATTTAGAAAACATACACTCGCGGGCTTTAAACTGGAATCGCTTCATCAAGACAATTTTGTACAATTTCTGTCCAATGAACAATGATTGTCGTATATCATTTGAAAGAATATTTCATTAGCTATTAAATTCTAGCCGAGAGATGGCGTGCCTACTGTGAGCAGTTATATACTGATCCCTTTTTTAACCGAACTGGAAGGAGCTAGAACTGGAACCCATGATTCTTCGTTCCGAAATAGCTACTGCTCTATAGTCTCTCAAGAAAGAGAAGGCGCCAGGAAGCGACCAAATAACAGCAGAGGTGCTTAAAGCTATGGGTGACTTGGGTGTGACGATAACCAATATCTGCTCACACATCTGGCAAAACGGTAATTGGCTGGAAGACTGGACGGAGTCCGTAATTCTACCGCTGCACAAGAAATGGTCAACTAAGAGCTGCGGTAATTATCAAACCTTGTCCCTCATCTCACACGCCAGCAAAATCTCGCTCCATATTATCAACAATCGCATCCTGGATACTTGGATTGGCAAATCCCGCAGGAGCAAGCCGGTTTCATGAAGGGCAAGGGCACTCGGGAGCAGATTCTCAATGTCAGGCAGATCGTTGAGAAGGCATACGAGTTTGATTTGCCAGTGATAATGTGTTTCGTCGACTACAGCAAAGCTTTCGACTGTGTCAACTGGGGTTGTATGGAAGGTCCTACAAAAACTTGGAGTACCAATGCATCTTATCGCTCTACTTCGCACCTTGTATGACTTAAGCCAGGGAGTCGTAAGAGTTGATAAAGTAACTTCTAAACCCTTTAAATTTTACCAAGGAGTACCTACGCCAAGGTTGCATTTTATCGCCCATTCTGTTCAACGCCTATGGAGAGTACATAATGAGACAGACTTGCGAGAATTGAGAGGGAGGTATCACAGTTGGTGGTGTAAAAATCACCAACCTGCGCTACGCTGATGACACTACTCTTCTTGCAGCAAATGAGTCGGGGATGATTACTCTTCTAAACCGAATGGAGCGAATTAGCGAGAAGATGGGACTTTGCATAAACAGGTCCAAAACTAAAGTTATGGTGGTAGACAGATCTGGAAAGTTAGAACTCACTGGCGATTTGGACCTAGAAACAGTGGACAATTATTATTATTTATTATTATTAGACTTGTACGGACTCTAGTCTTCTCGATCTTTTCGTATGGCGCTGAGACTTGGACTCTGGAAGCTGCAGACCGCAAACGCATTGACGCTTTTGAGATGTGGTGTTGGAGAAGGATGCTCCGTATCCCTTGGACAGCATTTCGGACTAACGTCTCTATATTGCGAGAACTCAATATCTCCTCGCGACTGTCCGTCCACTGAGTGTCTGCGCAGAGTTCTCGAATATTTCGGTCACATTGCAAGAAAAGACGGTGACAACCTCGAAAAGCTCTTTGTGATCGGCAAAGTAGACGGGAAAAGGCCTCGTGGACGCAGTCCATTACATTGGTCGGACCAGATCCGAACCGCGCTTGATATTTCGGTTCACAACCAACGCCCTCCACATCGCCGAAGACAGAAACAGATGGAGGATAATTATTAAAGAGAAGGTGATGCAGAAGGGAGGTCACGACCCTCAGCATTGAGGAACACGACGCAAGGAGGAAGAAAATTTTGAATATCATAACCAATAAGCATTCACCTTGTATCATGGAACGTAAAAAGAAAAAAATCAATTTTTTAATTAAACAAATCACCAACTGTTTGGAAGTCCTGAAATCCTATAAATAGTGAGCTTTTATGAAAATTGGTCATCAGTCCAATGTTTTACTTTACTGGGAATAGTTGAACTTAAGAAAAATGGAAACCACAACCACAGAAGCCGCTCTAATCGTCAGCCTAATTCAGCAAGGGTTGTCTCAGCGTAGTATCGCTCGACAGCTTCACCCAAGCCAGTCCAGTGTCTCCAAGGTGCACAAGAGATTCAGGGAGATCAGGAATTTAGTCCGGAGACCAGAATCTGGACGATGGCTATGCAATACGCCAAGAGATGGTCGATTTATTGTCACCACTTCACTCCGAAAAAGACACCTGACCGGCGTCGACGTCCAATAGCAGCTAAGAGAAGTTAGAGGGAGAGCTGTGAGCGAGTGGACAGTCAGACGAAAACACAAAGAAGTGAAATTAACCCCAAAAAGGCCAGCCATGGGAACTAAATTGTCTCCAGCCCACCTACAAGTCCGGCTTCAGTTTGCTCGCGATCACTTGATTATATGGAGCAATGGAGTCGAGTCCAGTTCTCGGACATAACCAGAATATGAACCGTCGTCGGTCAATACTATGTAGGCAAGGCACGTCCTACGACAAAGATTTTGATAGCTAAAAAAAAATGATATACTTACCACAATCCCTAGTTCATTGACCAGAAATTGTAAAAAATTGTCTTGATGAAGCGATTCCAGTTTAAAGCCCGCGAGTGTATATTGTGTAAATAGAACATTAATTATCTTTTCAGTCATGTAAACTTACACCGTACTTACTTCAAAATAAGCCGAGTATTTTTTTAAAAGACATAGTACATAATACACTTATATATTTTTTTATTATATAATTGTTCTAAAAATAACAAAAGCCTTTATATTGTAATCTGTCGTTTTTATGTTTTTACATACTTAAAGGTTTTTTTTATTTTCAGAAAGATTAAAAATATATAAGTATACGCACTATGTCATTATAAACAATCTAAAAAACCATATATATAATATATATATATAATAATTGCACAGCATAACGAAATCAATAAATATAATACTTAAATAAATATAATCCAACCAAATTATACTGATAATTACATTATTTTACACCAGAGAACATCGAAACACTAAAAAAAACAAATAAAATAATAAATAAATAGTGGCGGACATTTTTACACAGCACCATCTAGCCCCAAAAAACAAACAGGAATAAAAACTAACAAGTTAAAGCATATATAATTAGTTGAACCTCAAAACCAGGTAAGCGCCCATCTCTCAACACAAATTCAAACAATACGGTTTAACACGACAGAAGATGAGTGAGACATTATTTTCCTTCGCACTCATATTACCTACCGCGCTACTTGCACGCAGTACATGATGAAAATGCGCAAATTTAAACCTTAAGATAAAAACCTTTATTATTTCGGTTAATGTTAACAGAAATGTTTCGGTAACCTATAGTTTCGGTATACCGTAATTGAAAGTGTTAAACAACCGATTCATTACGGTGGTTAACCTTAACCGGAATATCCCTGATTTTATTTGGCTCAATTAATGTGTACCATGAAACAGTAAAGCTAAGAAACGCCTAGTACAGTCGTGAACGTAACGGCTTAAATTACTTAAAAATTAATGTATAAGACTGTACTGAGTCTCTTCAATGGTTTCATAATAGTTATCACTATTCTTCATTGTTCACAACAAACCATTTTGGTTATCTCGTAAAATATTAGTTATTTTAAATGTACCCTTCGTGAAATAACTTATTATCAACCAATCTTGTATTGCTCTATCGTCATGCTAACAGCTTGAAAGACGAGCTCTAAAATCAAGTTTAAAACAGTTTTATAATAACGGTAAAATATCAAATTAAGTAGAATCGCTTACCTATAAAACTAGAAGGCCATCTTCTTTGCCAGACTAACATAAGTGACTCGACAAAAATGATGTGGACTGATTTATCTCGCTCTTTTTCGGGCGCATTATGAGACAATGTATGACAAAAAGAGTCCATAATTTTTTTTCTTGGCCGCTATAATTAGCCAGGTAGATCTCTACTTCTTATTTAAGAATATTATCTCACAGAGATACCACAAAAATTTTAATTTTATGTTTTTTTTATCAAACACTTTTCTGTTCGCTTGTACACACATTTCCTTAAACTTTCTGTGGTAAAGCTGTTTACCAGATTGTTAACGTTTTCTTGGACGTGGTCGTCTGAAGTCCCCTTTATCGATATTGTTGGTACCATCGTTTCTTTGTATTGCACATCGCACGATATTACAATGTTACTGAATTGTAATCTAAATATACATTACTGACTGACTGACTGACTCACTGACTGACTGACTATAATAATTAACTAGTGAAACTCTGTGTCTCTCTCAGCACTTGTTAGAGGTTGAGTTTCGGATTTTTTTAAATTAACCTTTAGACTCCCAAAACAAACCTACCTTCTAATATCAGTACTCTAAGAATTAAAGCTTAGGGTGGTCGTTGATCTATCAGTCAGAAGAAATAATTGCTAACCATGCAAACATTTTTTCCCTCCGTAAGTCATCATCATCTTCCTACCCTTATCCCACTGGTGGGGTCGGCACAACAGGTTCTCTTCCTCCACTCTCCCCTATCATCCGTCATCTCAGTAGTCACTCCCTTTTTGCACATTATCGTCTTTCACACAGTCCATTCATCTTTTCTTAGGTCTACCTCCACCCTTATATCCATCCACATCTCTTCGTAACTATATAATAGAATAGAATAGAAAAATGTTTATTGCCAAAAAAAAACGAAAATAAAAAAAATTGACTTTAGTAAGTACCTACTATTAAAATATAAAACAATCAAAGTAAAGGCAAAAGGAGTTAATTCAGCATTTTGCTTACTGTTTTTTAATATCGGGTGCAGTATTGATTCCGCACCTCTCGCATCCCAGCCGGACACTCACCCACCACGCCACCGAGGTCGTTGAATGTATCTATGAATCTGAGTTCATCATAGGTATATAGGGTACTTAATATCTTTTTAGGTCGACCCATTGTTCGCTTACGGAAAATCTAAACACAATCGGAGGAAAAACCGCGTCTCGTTGTAATTAGGTATTATCTGTATTACATTCTAGGAATAGTTACATCTGTAGTTAGATGTTATAACTCGTTTAGACGGTTTATAAAACGAATATGAAGTCATACAAATGAGATTGCTTCGATCCAAAATTTCTCTATCCAGTAGGTATTTTTCTACGCGAGTGGAGCCGCGTGCGGAAGCTAATTTATGATTTAATTTATTCTACAAACATATAATCTACTTACTAGCTTCCGCCCACGGCTTCGCCCGCGTGGTACCTTGAAAAACAAATCTATTCCACGGGAACCTCACATTAGCCTATGCGCTATTCCAGACTATAATCTTTATCTGTGCCAAATTTCATCTAGACCCGTTCAGCCGTTTCAGCGTGAAAAAGTAACAAACATACATCCAGACATCCTGACATCCTGACATCCACACATTCTTACAAACTTTCGCGTTTATAATATTAGTAGGATTAGTAAGATATGCATGTACCTATCCTAATTATCCAACCTTTACACTCTGACTGCGATCGGTAATAATATACTATTTCTCTTGCAATTACTATAGCAACACAATGTCAGTGCAAATAATCGAATCCTACTAATAATCCACACTTAGATATAATAAAACTATAACAGTATTCTGTAAATTGAAGATATTGGATTTTTTAAAAAGGAGTTATTATAAGAATTGTCTCGTAAAAATTCAAGGTAATCTATTTTGTAGTATAGAAATTACATACATCGCAAACTCCAATATTAGTATTATAATAAATGTGAAAGTTTGAATGGACGGTTTTGTTCATGATTTGTTACTAAATATATGAGGAAATATC
Source organism: Cosmorhoe ocellata (assembly GCA_963675405.1). Taxonomy (NCBI): domain Eukaryota; kingdom Metazoa; phylum Arthropoda; class Insecta; order Lepidoptera; family Geometridae; genus Cosmorhoe; species Cosmorhoe ocellata. Next base: position 4,465,953 of record OY776266.1, on the reverse strand, counting down.
TACCGAGCCCGGTGATTAATGTCGTGATATTTTTTTATTTTTTTGTTACTAAATCGTACTGAAACGTCTGAGGGAATCTGTATGAAACTTATGTATTAAACTCTGTATGGAATAGTTTAATCTGGAATATCACATAGGCTACAACGCGAGCGAATCCGCGCACGATTGCTAGTCTTATACGTCAACAGAGGCAATTGACTAGATTAGCAATAATCGGTCTGTGTACACACTACGAACACTTAAGAATTGAAACTTAGTTTTCTCGTTATTTTTTTTAGAAATATAACAATTTTGCAAATAAAAAAAAGTTACGACTGTCATCTCGTCTGGTAGATATTCCTTCAGTCACTTCAGATCTTTGAGAATAACATAATCTAATCGGCAGTCCCAGCAATGATTTTCAAACCAAGTTTTCACTATATCGACCTTATTTTAGTTCCTTAGCATTTCCGATGGAGGTAAATGTATGAAAGGATACTATTCGAAAAAAGTTTTCGTAAACTATCAAAAACTCATACTAGGGGTACTGATATTCACGCGGTCGGAATTGCGGGCAACAGCTAGTCTATACTATATTACAAAGAGGAAAGATTTGTTTGTTTGTTTGCATTGAATAGGCTCCGAAACTAGTGGACCGATTTGGAAAATTCTTTCAGCAATGTGTAGAATAGAAAGAACTTTCAGGATGAACATAGGCTATATTTTATGTAGGTACTTCGCGGGCGACGTCGTGAGCGGAAGCTAGTTAACAATAAAATAGCTCTCACAGTAATTGAACAATAAGAATAACGGTATCATAGTGTGTACGATTCTATTTTCTCTTACTTTTTGTAGCAAAAGCCACACACGTCATTGTTTCGCAACAATTAATGTAATTGCTCCACTGAGATCCTGTTTACAGTTATAAGTAAGACTTGCCTTTAGATAATCTCAGTTGCAACATAAAAATAGTCCTTGTATTATCATTCGTAATAAACCTAGTATCGAACTAAAATAATCTATTTTTTAAAACAAACAGTTTCAGTCCATAACAAATCAAGATTAGATTTATTAATTTGTTTGGAATATGAAGTTGTTTTTCGTAATTTTGGTCGTTGTTTTAACAGTGGATTATTCTGTTTGTATTCATAAGGTGAGTTTAAGTTTTTTAAACAGAAAGTCTTCCGACAAAAACACATAGCCACGACACGAGACACGTCGTAGCACGCTGCGACGTAGTGGAATCGAACGATGTCGTATCGGAAATCTATGCCGACCATTATAAAAACCTTCTAGCTAGAATGACTTTAAATCCTTTTTACAAAAAAGTACCAGAGATGTTCTGATTATGAAAATGGTTTTTTTTTCTTTTTAGAAACACATTTAAAAAATGATTTTTTTAATACAATCTTCGGAGAGTAGTAGAGACGTAGATATAGCTAGTTTTGGTAAAAACTATTTATATTTTTTTAATTTAATCATTTTTGTAAGAATAGTAGCGACGTAGATATAAATTCCTTTTGTTAAAACAATTATTAATTTATATTTATTTGAATTTCCTCAGAAAAATGTGAAATTGCTTCCTGAAACCTCCACCGCTCTCATTTTAGCTGTTCAGAAGTGCATGCCTGAAACTGGAGTTTCAATAGACGCATTGCTACAGGTCTACCAAGGAGGTAAAATACATCACCAAACTGTAAAATGTTATTAAAAACTTTTTTAAACCACAACGCAAAAGCGACGGGTGTTACCCATAAGTTTGACGTGTCTGTCCGTGGCATCGTAGCTCCCGAACGCATGAACCGATATTCATTTTATTTTTTTTTGTTTCAAAGGTGAATTAATCGGAAGTGCTAGGCTTATGAAGTTTTAGCTATGTTTTATGAAAATCGGTCCAAGGTGGCCACTGCCACAAAATGATGGATTACATATTTTTTCACAACTCCCTCAATATAGGTATCAAATAAAAGGGCTTGAGTAGTAGATTACTACAAAACTATGACCAATTTCAAATCTAAGATGGCCGCCACCACAAAATGGCGGGCAAATTTGTGACGGGAGTTTTTTATATGTTGGTTTTGTTTCAAATGCGTGTTTTTTGTGACTCGTCTTTTTTTATGAGAAGTGTATTGTACTTACATTTAAAACTATTTCCTTTACATTCCACAGGTTATAGCGAAGACAAAAAATTCAAAGAATTCATCTACTGTTGCTACAAAAATGCTGGTTACCTGAAGCCAGATGGTCAAATCAACACGGAAAAGTCAGTAAACCTGTTCAAAAATGAACCAGCCGTTGTGGAAGGGGTGACACGGTGTGCGGAGGCAACCGGTAGAAACGCGAAGGATTCTGTATTCAACTACTTCAAGTGCTTTCAAGATACTGTACCTGTAAAGTTAATTATTTAGGTTGATCAACTTTTTATTAGAAAGTGCTTAAATGGGCAATTTTGGGCAACAATTACTCTAGTTATATAGAATCTGGTGCAAATTGTAAGGTTTACCATTTAGGATGACTAACTTTTAATAGAAATTGCTTAAATGGGCAATTTTGAGCAACAATTGCTGTACGTATATAGAATCTGGTACAATCTGGTGAGGTTTACCATTTAGGATGAAAAACTTGTGATCAAAAAATGCTTACGTAGTCAATTTTTGGAGCATGTTAGTGAAGCGTGTGATCAATTTGATCAATGATCAATCAATAAAATTCCTATCTGAAAGGAATGAGCAATTTTTAAATGACAATTGCTCGGTTACTGTATGGATAAATCTGGAGCAATAAAAGAGCGTGCTAAGTATTAATTATATTGATATTAAAGTTTAGGTGTTTGTATATTTTCTTTTGTGTTTTAATCATGATGTAACGGCTGAATGTATTTGCATAAAGTTTTACGCTAGATGAGGCAAAAGGGCAGAAGTCTACATTTATTTTTAGAGAGATTGTGCACCAAAGAAGCTTTTAGTCATATAAAAGGTTTACGCTAATTTAGTCTTTGGGATGAACAAAATAAGATCGTGCGTATATTAGCATTTGTAAAGTTAGTTTGCGTAACAACAGATTTTCCACCAGTGTGTAGATGGTAGGTACCTACTACAAAAAGATCGGCTTATTAGGTTCGAAAAATAATGGGTTTAATCTTCAAAAAATTATATGTTAACTAAATGGGGTATGGGGGTAGATAATTCTTTGTGCGCATCCCCTTATCGATATCTATGTTTGGATGTTTGTGGGGTGGATTCGTCTTTCGAAAATCTTTTTATCGAATCGGTTAATGTTATTTTTATCTACTGCGAAAAAAGGGGGTAATTGACTGCGTAGTTAATAAATAGTAAATTGAGCTCTTTTAAAAAAAAAATACTTTGTAAATACCATGTAAACATAAATTACAAAATAACACCGAGTAACAGAACAAAGATCGGCGTTCGTCACACCAATGTTAGTACTGGGTGGGAATCGAACCAACAACCTACAGCGCAGAAGGCAGAGCTACTACAGCTGATCTGTAAGGCCATAGTCATAATGTAACTATAAAAAAAAATTTGTCGGACATTTCACACAACGCCATCTAGCTCCAAAGCTTGTACTATGCGAACCGGATGGTTGATAGATTAATTATATACTTAGATACTTTTTTTGTAAATACATACTAGAATACATAATAACTCCCAGACACAGAACAAACTTCGCGTTCATCACATAAATGATTATCCTGAGTGGGGATCGAACCCACAACCTACAGCGCAGAAGGCAGAGCTACTACCAACTGAGCTGTGAGGAGAGACTTATAAACATTGCCAACTTTAACTCCTGTCAAAACACCTAATGAGTAATACATAATCCGTATCGCGCTTTCCCGTTCATTATGTATTGTTCGTGGGTTAGATATCATAATTACAGTTGGCGGCTTTTACTATCGCACATCATGATTTTAACTCTGTATCACTGTTGGATTATTAAGATCTACATTGGTATATCCACGGCGTGACCGTAGTTTCGTGGGTGTAAGTAACGAACACGTGTGACAATATTATTAGTATTAGACGGGTATTTATCGCGTTCAAATTACCTTATATTTTCCCGACAGGTTTGCACGCTGTCGTGGTCACGGGTAGACACACAATAATGTGTTCACGTCTAATATTAATAATAATGTGTTCAGATCGCGTAAGTTTAAAAGTACATACCTACGTATGACAATCACACGGATTGTCTGAACCTCGTGAAAAAGCAGACATTTTGCTTACAATTAAATACTGCCTTACATTATAGTAAATTGGTTTTGGTCATTGTCCGTGACTTTTTCTACATCATGTTATTGTTAATGTCAAGGGATGAATCGGATTTCTTCATCTTTTTCTCCATTACCACTCAATTAATGCTATTAATGCATAATTAATAGACAAAAAAATACTAAGATCGTTCCAACCGTTTACAAGGAATGTGTTTACCAATAAACTGTATTTTATTTTTGTATTATTTTTATATTATACTAGCTGTTCCGGCAAACTTCGTACCGCCTTCTACATTGCTTAGACAACAGTGAGTGATTATAATTTAATATAAACTTTATTAAATAGTAGATAATAAAGTTGTAATTAACTCTACATTTTATTTAGAAAAAGTTTGTATGGGAAATAGATAAGGGCTATTTTTAGGGTTACCTATCCCGGAAGTTATTCGAATTTTTAAAATAATTAATAATAATTAAAATTCAGAAAATTAAAGAAAAATCGAGGTCTAGACCTCCACGAACATTCCAAGACCAAAATAAGATAAATCCGTTTAGCCGTTCTCGAGTTTTAGCGAGACTAACGAACAGCAGTTCATTTTTATATTATTATAGATATAGATATTAACTGAAAGGCCGCCGTTAGAAAAAGTCATGTTTTTCTAAATACATACATATTATACATAGAAAACACCCAGACCTGAGATAAATATCTGCAAATAATGCAAACATTTGTCCCACGGCGGGAATCGAACCCGCAACCTTCTGCGTCTCAGGCGGACCTTCGCCCGCTGCGCCACAGAGGCCGTCAAATATGATCGATTTAATTATCGATTAAATGATCCGATTGAATGATTGAATTAATAATCGATAAACATCGATTGAATGATCGATTGAATGATCGATTCAATAATCGATTTAATAATCGATTGAATGATCGATTGAATAATCGATTCAATGATCGATTAAATGATCGATTGAATAATCGATTAAATGATCGATTAAATGATCCGATTGAATGATTGAATTAATAATCGATTGAATGATCGATTGAATAATCGATTGTATAATCGATTGGATGATCGATTTAATGATCGATTAAATTATCGATTAAATGATCCGATTGAATGATTGAATTACTAATTGATAGAGATCGATTGAATGATCGATTGAATGATCGATTTAATAATCGATTTAATGATCGATTAAATGATCGATTAAATAATCCGATTGAATGATTAAATTAATAATCGATGAAGATCGATTGAATGATCGATTGAATGATCGATTAAATGAACGATTCAATGATCGATTCAATGATCGATTCGAAGATCGATTAAATGATCGATTGAATGATTGAATTAATAATCGATTGAATGATCGATTGAATAATCGATTAAATGGACGATTGAATGATCGATTCGATAATCGATTTAATGATCGATTGAATGATTGAATGAATAATCGATTGAATGATCGATTGAATAATCTATTGATGATAGAATAACTACAATATAATACTACAATTTTGTGGAACACATCATTATATTATTATTGTTTTAGCGAGACTCGTTAGTCTCGCTAAAACTCGAGAATATAACTATATATAAAGAAGAAGAAGAAGAAGAAAGAAAGAAGAAGATTGGCCTCGTTCCTAATAAAATAAACAAAATCAAAGTTATTTACAATATAAGCGCTAAAAGTAACATTACCGGAAAATAATTTTCATTACTATAACACTAATTAAATAAATACTTGTGATTAAGAAGTGATTTTTTTTGTTACTCTACAGGAGTCAAAAACGTATTTTTAAATTTCCTATCCTATTATACCTTTATTTATACTCTTCCCCAGCCCACAATGTGCCGCAGCGTTAGCCGCTAACTGTACTGTCAAAGAAGAATATCTCTAATGTTCTGCCACAGACTATAATAGGTAACCTACTCTCACGTCGAACGGCAATCATTTATAATGTTCACCTGAAGTGACTTGTAAGTGAAAGATTGTGATTGGGTTCGTTTCCACGATCATTATGACTCTTCTTCTTTTTATCGCGTCACTATTTCTGTAAACCAGTGTGGTGAAAGGAGTAGGTACAGTGTTCCTCAGACTTCTTTTATTGAGATATCATGCGCTGTGGTTAAAGGAACAATAGCTATTGAACGTATAAACGTTACATATATTACAAATACGTTAATCGTATACAAATTCGACTAAACTATTTTGAACACTATCCTCAGATTAAATCGTAGTTATTGAAGAGTTCAGGGACATTTTACTTGGATTTGACATTTCATTATGCTGAGAATTATAAACAAGATGTTACTTCAATTCACCCTAAGAGAAGGATTTTATTTCGATTTAGTTATTTTTAAGTTTGGCTATACCTTGGCTAGTCGCGACGTGGTGGGAATAATTAGCATAATATTATAACAATAATAGACGTCATTAATTGTGATCCAGGACACGGCGGGAACTTTCAAACTTATTGGTATACTAGCAACCGCACGCGGCTCCGCTCTCGTGGTACCTACCTACCTACCCGGATAAAAAGTAGCGTATGTGTTAGTACAGGTCATAAACTACGCGTATTCCAAGTTTCATTTGGATCCTTTCAGCCGTTTCAGCGTGAAAGAGTAACAAACATCCATACATTCATCCATACATCCTCACAAACTTTGTGTCTTAACAGATTTATATTAAGCCTTCAACTTTTTTGCTTAATTATATTTTATACGATACAGAAATTTTACCGTGTCCAATTACTGTATTCTCGTTTTATAATGGAAACGGGAACTCTTGGCAATATTTTTTTCGAAGTCATTAATACCGATAGAGAGCGTGTGTGTATTAGCTTATCTGTGACGCTCGGATGCGTATACTCTGATGCTTAATCGATGACAGATCGGCGACATTCTTTTTTTGAATTTTTAAAAACAAAAAGCCTGTGTTCTTAAAAAAGAATTAGCTTAGTCAGTTGTAAAAAGAAAAATGGCGTATGTGCACTTTTTATAATTTATTAAGTAACTCAAATTTATTTTTATGTTAATCAAAATAATATGATTATGTTACTCCTAAAATTGTCTTTAACTGTGACAAATAGATACTTATTGTATACCTAAATAATTGTGAAGGTTAACTATTATAGAATATCAATAATAAAACTGAATATATTACTTACATCTCTCACAAATCTCTCCTAGGTTTTATCAAAACATCATATTGACATTTCTCACAAGCATTACGCCACAGTTAAGGCCCTCCCACACAAAAACAATTTATTACCTCCAAACCAATGTGAGAACTCCAAACAAATTTAATTCGTGACTTACGCTTGTAATCCACATTTGAATTTTTTATTAATAAAAGGTTTGGGTTAATAAATCCCAAGGGATAATGGCCATTATTAATGTTATAGGATAGGGTATGTATTATTAATTTAGTTATGAATAATTCAGACGAGACGAGGGTGTTAGTTTGGCCGCTAAATTGGTTTATTGGGTGTTTTATGAGAAAGGAGAATGATTGGTCTTGTTCGGGATATTATTGGGATAGTTCTTTCTCTTAGGAATGCCGCACGTGTGTTGAAGCAATATTTATTAATATTACTTTGAAAATTGCAAGTATTGCAACCCTAATCATTCTATTACCGCTTAATAGATTACATTGAAATTGAACTACACGATACTCAAGGATATAAGTGATAAATCAACCGGAGCTAAAACACGAATTAATTAGAAAACCTTGGTTAAAAATCATGTCAAAAACACCTCTGAAAATTCAGAAATTCCCTAATTTATCCAGAACAGTAAGGTATTTTGAATTTCTATTTCACATGAATGTTCAATCAGTTAATTTGAAACAAATCACCCCAGCCCTTTTATGAAAAAAGCTATTTACTTGAACATATTTATGTTTTTTATAAATTGTCGCTTTCGTTATGTAACTCAGAGCAGCCATATTATCATCCCGCACTCTACTTACTTGTCATTTGGGTATTTCGCTTCGTGCTATGTCTGATTCCGCGGAGATCCGCGTTGCTATACGGACCTATGTCACTTTTTTTGTAACTTTTACGTAAGGAATAGTGTGACGAGTATTCTGGGCCTTAAGTAAATAAAATTTAATGCAAATTATAGTTTCAATTATAGACTAATGAGAAAAAACAAAAAAAAACATACTCACGATTGTAATCCCCAGGCTCAGTAAGTAGATATCACCTCAGATCTGAAGTTACTTAGATCTAAAGAGGGTAGTCAGAGGCACGACCAAACATGATACTTGGCACATGCCCACATTTTTCACAGTAGTTAGTATTCCGAAGAAAAAAGAATAAGTTAGCGCGCACCTTTTGACGAAACAATCACGGCGACAAAAGTAACTTGTGCGCGCTATCACTAAAGACAATAATAAAAGCTTTAAAAAAATCACACGAAGATTTTTGAACGAAACAATACAAGCAATTTAGATCACTACGTCCAAATGACGGATGGGTTTATCCGCCAAAAGTTAATTTCCTCTCTCACACCAACTAATTCAATCCTAACGCACAATGCACCATATTTGCTTATCTTTAATTGATTCACTCTAACCCCTAGCCGTGATAAGGATTAGCTCTATTCACACTGACTTTTACAAGGGTAGCACCCTTAACGAGGGTGGGACATAGAGCAGAGATGTTTCCTTATAGTCATGTTATATGTCTACAGAAAGTTTGTCGCTGTGAGTCTTTGAATTACCTACACTGAACTTATAATCCTTGAAAATTTGTGTGTAGGTATGAATGTTTGTTACTCTTTCCCGCTGAAACGGATGAAATTTGGCACTGAGATCGATTATAGTCTGGAATAGCCTACTTTTAATCCCGGAAAAGTGTACGGTTCCCGTGGGATTGATTAGTTTTTGTCTTTCAAGGTATCACCCGGGTGAAGCCGCGGCGGAAGCTAGTCTGTTATATATTATTTTGAATGTCAAAAAACTGAATTTGAATAAGCTTGTTTTGAAAATGTAAGCAATTATATATTAATAAGCATTTTCGCATTTAATAAAAAACTTACTTCCGCCCGCGGCTTCGCCCACAAGGTAGGTGCCTACGTAAAATGTAGCCTATATCTTTTCTCAAGCTCTAGTCTGTCTTTAACCTATATTAAATTTCATCAGATTTAGGTACTATAATATATTTAGGCATTTATAATATTAATATGGATTTTATTTACTCAAAGAAACAGGCAATTTTTCTCATCCTAACTTACTGTCTCATCTCTTCCACCCCACGATTTCTTTCCATTTGACATCAGATTTCATAGGCGGGCGCGTGCCGCGTATTATCGGCCGCCGTTAGATATTTGATATAGCGATATTCAACATAACGCGATATTCGTGAATTACAACGTATTTATCGCAGGGAGTGTGCGGTGTGTTTGCTTGGGGTGCCAAAGACCCCGGTTTAATGGTTAAACGGGATTTTCTAAATCGTTTGGTTATTTTTGGTTGCGGAATGCTTTTCTTAAGGGGTGGTTTATTGGCACCCTTTAAATAAATTCAATGTGCCAAAATAATATCTGGAGAATGAAGACAAGACACATTTTTATCAGTCATAAATAACAACTTACACTGTTTTTTTATTTATTCTTTTTATTTTTATGTCAACTAAGTTTAAGTCTAAGTTTTCTCTATGTTACTAATATTATAAAAGTGAAAGTTTGTGAGGATGTATGGATGTTTGTTACTCTTTCACGAAACAGCTGAAAAAAACTGAAACAGCTGAACAGATCTAAATGAAACTTGAAAAGGCGTAGTTTATGACCAGGAATAACACATAGGCTATTTTTTAACCGAGCAGGTACTACGCGAAACCGCGCGCGGCTAGTTTATATTAATGACTACTGCCTACTTTTTATTAAAAAATATTGTCGCGTATAGCGCCGAGTAAAAATAAGTACCCATCAAGTATTTTGGCAGTTTTGCAATTTTCAGACAGCGAGCCGACAACGAACACGCGTCGGATACAATGTTAATAAAACGTCATTCACTCTTTTTCAATAACGTTTTAAAAAACCTGCCGGAGTCATTCGAGTGGACGCAGATACGGTGGGGTGGAAATTGGAAAAATCCACGGATCTCCACTGGACATGTCAGGTTTTTGCCACTTTTCAGTGACGTCACTGGATGGAAATATGTTTTTTTTCTTTTACGAATGCACAATAACAAAGGATATTTTGAATATTTGACGCAACATTTTAAATTATGAATGTATTGATGTCTGTGGTTGATAACGTAGTATACGGAATATATTTTAACTGACAATGTTTAATAATAAGATAGGTATTTAGAAATGATTAAGATGTTTATTACTTATTGAGACTTTATTAACAGAAATATACACATCTAAATTAATTAATATCTTAAACGGTGAAGAAAAACATCGTGACGAAACCGGCCTACCTACCCTAGAACCAACCAAAAATTCAAAGGTGTGTTTCATACATTACTCGTACTTATACGCGGCGATGGGCTTGCAAACTGTCACGTACGGAATATTAATCACTTAATGTGCAAAAATGTGGTCATGTGCCAAATATCATGTTTGGACGTGTCTCTGACTACCCTCTTTAAATATCCCATCACACCAAAGACATTGAATGTTTACGCTAGTTTAGACCTTACTGCGAACAAAATAAGTACCATACTGTACGAAATTTTGGCTAGTCCGACTAAAACAACTAAATCACCACTGTTACAAAATAAACACATGCATGTAATACTTAATCTTATCTAAACAATAAGTCAAGTCAATGTCATAATGTAGACAGTAAACCGACAAAAACAAGAAACAATAATTTAAAATTAGAACATACATTGTAACACTGGCGCCACCTATCACAAATACGCACAACAGCGGAAAGGGGCGGATCGTAAATTGTCACATACGCCGTTATGCGCGACGGGCGACGCGGCGCAGGCGTCAACATAGAGCTTTGATCATTCCGCGCACTGGAAAATAAAAACATATATTATTTTTGTAATTTAAGAGCGCTGGTGGTGTAGTGGTAGCACCTTCACAATCTGAAGGCTGTGGGTTCGAACCTGGGGCCTTACCGTGAAGTCTTCTAGAACGATTCCGTTTTAGAAACGTCACATTTGAAGCTTGAAGTAACACTACTTCAATACAATTTGTACGAAATAACAATGTAATATTAATTCGGTAGTGTATTATGAATTCGTGTTGAGGCCCCTTGTCGTGCACCAATGAGTTTTTCCATTCGAAAAATTTAAGTGCGCAATGCCAGTGCTCTTAAACGGTGAAGGAAAACATCGTGAGGAAACCGGCATACCCTAGAAACAAAAAATCTAAGGTGTGCGTTACAGGTAGGTTAGGTTAGTATAAGCGGCGATGGGCTTGCAACCTGTCACGTACGGAATACTAACCACTGTGCAAAAATGTATAATTATGTGCCAAATGTCATGTCCGGACGTTACTCTGACTACCCTCTTTAGAAACCCTCATAGATCTAGTAACTCGAGATCTGAGGAAGATATCTACGAAGCTCGGGGATTATAGTCGTGATCATATTTTTTTTGATGTTTTGGTTAACATTATTATTATTACCTACTTTTAGTTAGTATTCCTTATGTGACAGGTTGCAAGCCCATCGCCGCTTGTAAGATTACTAACATAAGACACACACCTTCGAATTTTTGGTTCTATAAGGGTATACCAGGATACCAGTTTCCTCACAATGTTTTCCTTCACCGTATAAGAGCACTAATTGCATTGCAAACAAACATTTTTCGAAAAAATAAACTCATTATTGCACGGCCAGGTTTGAACCCACGACCTTCGGATCGTGAGGCAGGGGTGCTACCACCACACCACCAGCGTTCCACTGGCGCATTTGTAAATTAAGTGGTTAATATGTGAAATTATTGTAATAATAATACATCTAGGGTTAGTTAGTAGGTATTTGCATGTCTTCAAATACCGACGATACCTATTTACAATCAGGTGGACCGAATACTTGTTAGCTGGAGTTAGAAAAATGTAAAGCCGATGCTACCCCGAGGGTACTTAGCTATAATTCAAAGTAAGGCGGGTCCGCTCACCCCTCACACATGGAATTATCTCCTTAGACTAACAGGGGCGGAAACATCCCTTATCGAATACCCTTAAGGGTATGCAGATCTATTTATGGCTGAAATACATTTATCTAACTTCAAAAATCAAAAACCCGACTAAAAGTGAAGATAGCTTCTGTATTCAGAGACATATTATAATATTACTATAGGTATATAAGTAATGTACCGTATTTAATTAATATAATTAAGTTTGAATAATAATATACTAATTTCCGTAACCATAGGCACATACCTACCTATGTGTGTAGTAGATACATAGAGTGCGGAATTTTTGTAAAACGAGCAATTCTTGTATTATAATTAGTACCTACCTGGATGATCGAGTTTTCCTCGGTTAATTTTTGTAAACTACATTTTCTAAAAATGACACCTAAGTAGATCAAAATTTACCGCCCCTGAAACCTCCTGCATACTAAATTTCATGAAAATCGTTGGAGCCTTTCCGAGATTTTATTTAAAACGATTTTCATGAAATTTGGTAGGTACGCAGGGGGTTTCAGTGGCGATAAATCGATATACCTAGCTAGGTTTCATTTTTAGAAAATGTAGTTTACAAAAAAAACTGAGCAATGCTCGGTCATCCAGGTACAAAAATTATAAAAGAATTGCCGTTTAATTATTAGAGTACCTGGTTGGCCGAGCTTTGCTCGGTTTTTTTTCTCGTAAATCTTGTTTTTTTTTGGAAAATGAAACATAGCTAGATCGATTTATCACCCCCGAAACCCCCTACATACTAAATTTTATGAAAATCCTTGGAGCCGTTTCCGAGATTCAGATTATATATACAAGAATTGCTCGTTTAAAAGTATAAGATTTGCCAATGAAATAGGTATGAAAATGTCAATAAAGTACAATATACGTAACTTCACGTAACATTGCTTATCATTGGGCATACTATGGTCTATTGGGCCGTTTGGGCCTAATGCATTGAGCAAAGTTTGTGGCCCACCCGGGTCGCTCAGCTGTTTTGTGGTAAGGCTAGATTACACTTGCGAGCACTATAATTGACCCAAATCTTATACCATTAAACGAGCAATTCTTGCATTGTGTATGTATACTAATATTATAAACGCGAAAGTTTGTAAGAAAGGGTGGATGTATGGATGTCTGGATGTATGTTTGTTACTCTTTCACGCTGAAACGGGTGAACGGATCTGGATGACATTTAGCACAGATAAAGATTATAGTGTGGAATAGCACATAGGCTACTTTTTATCTCGGAAAAATGTACGGTTCCCGTAGGATAGATTTTGTTTTTTAATATAATGGAATAATGATGATAGTAAAGAGTAGGGTAGTAAATATTCTGTTTGGCCATGCCTCTGACTACCCTCTTTAGATATCCAAAGATCATAGCCTCAAAAAGATCTAAGCAACTAGAAATCTGTGGACATGCCTATCTTCTGCACCCAGCTTAACAGTAATTGACCAATTAACGGACAGTCGATACGTCGGCAGTGCTAACGAGCCGATCCATGGATCAGGTGTGCTGTGTTTGGATTGACCCGCGCCAATGTTTGATCAGCGAATTCTGTAGACGAAAGTTTAACTCAAACCGGTTCCTAGAATTACCAACAAAAGTCAATAAACACTTAAAACATCAATAATTCTTATGAACACGACTGTAATCCAAACAAAGCAAAAAATCAAAAAACTTGACGTTTACTTTAATTTTGCTCGGCACTATACGCGACATTTCTTTTAAATATAAAGTAAAAAAAAAACAAAAAAATATGATCACGACTGTAATCCCCAGGCTCGGTAGATATCTCAAACCTCTAGTGAATTAGATCTTTGAGGATATCTAAAGAGGGTAAATAAAATAAAAATATCTAAAGAGGCACGTCCGAAAAAGACATTTGGTACATGCCCACATTTTGCACAGTAGTCAGTATTCCGTACGTGGTGGCAAGCCCATCGCCGCCTATAAGAATAGTAACATAATGACACACAGCTTCGAATTTTTGGTTCTAGGGTATGCCGGTTGCCACACGATGTTTTCATTCACCATTTAAAAGCACTGGCATTGCGCCAATATTTTTTTTTAATAGAAAAACTCGGTGCACGACCAGGTTTGAATCCACGACTTTCGGATCGTGAGGCAGAGGTACTACCACTACTTTTGTCTCTATAAATAATCTTGAAGGGCTAATAGGGGTTGAATGTTTGTATGGGGAACGAGGCGCAGTCAGTTTTTGGATGGGTGACCTCTTTTTGCACTCTATATAAATTTCCCAATAAACAATAACAGTAATTTTAGAATTTATTATGTTATATTGATAGATTTTTGCGGACAAAGTTATCGATATCTTATACTTATACTAATATTATAAAGAAGAAAGTTTTTTATTTATGTATTTTTTTTTTGTAACGAATAAACTCAAAAACTACTAGACCGATTTCAAAAATTCTTTCACCATTAGAATGCTACATTATCCCTGAGTAACATAGGCTATATTTATGTAAAAAAATAGAGATAAGTACTTTTCTACCCGTGTGAAGCCGGGCGTGCTGCTAGTTTTATATTAAACCAATATCACAATACAATAGCGTCTGAAAACAGCTATAACATTGAATACCGTGTCCCGTACGCATCCATGTCATAAATACCAACGTACCAAATCATAAATATATGGTACAAAGCAGTACACACGTACGACCAGACAACATCTCTTAATGATATGTAGATTCTACATTAGCTACATGGCTGTGTTCTCAGTGAGAACAACTGGCCAGCACGACTTGAACTAGGAAATACACTGCACGCCAAAATAAGCTCTAGCTTCTAAACAATACAGTAAAACTCCCTTTGGAACAATTCAGGAGTTGTAATCTTTCGAATGAAAGTACATTTCAACTCATTAAACAAGACATAATTTAAAGTTGTAGTAACTTTTCTTTGAATTTTCTACTCTATAACGTTTGTTTAAAGTTTTATATTGATTAAAATTGAATGTCTGACTTGCGTCGTTTTGAATTTAAAACGGAAAAATCATGCATGGTAAAGGGTAGAGGAATATGTGCTGAAAGAGTACGTACGTAAGGTTTAAAGTTGAGTGATAGAGAATTGAAATTGAGACATTAGAAATCTTCGAGCGACTATTGCCGTGTTCTTTTAACAAATGCTCGACGGCGCACGGAGTAAGATGTAACATTGTACCGACGTGCATAAATAAAGTTGGATGAAGTATCGGTTATTTCAATACGGGCCCCCAGGTGGGCGGGGGCCCCTCGTAAATCATCGGGAACAATTATTAAATTATCTTTTTCGTTGACATTAAGTAATTGTTTCGGCTGGTCGCCGCTCATAACTGGCGCGCCGGCGATGAGGTATCGCTTTTAAATTGACGATTTACTCGTACCTAATCGAATTCTTTTAGTGGTAATTTAATTTATTTTGGAATTTTTATACATTTTTATTTTAAATTGCTAACCAGAAATGAATTAACTCAATTTTAAAATAATTATTATTAAAAATTTATTACTGCGTGATAAGTATGAATGAGAATAGATACAGTAGAGGTAGGCCAAAGAAAAGATGGAAGGACTGTGTGAAAGATGACATGCGTAAGAAAAGAGTGAGTATCACTATTAGCATTTATTTTATCCATATTATGGATATTTAGGTCCATAACTTTTATTTTAAGCAATATTTCGTTAAAATAAAAACGTGCACGCCTAGTTTTTCTTTGTATCTACAACATTTCCAAAAATTATAAATATTGGACTAAGTTAAAGAGGATCAAAACGTTATAGCTTTTTTTATGAAAATTTACAGCTTCCAACCTCTTAAATATTTACTCTGTTTTAAAAAATCTGACTTTAATTGCCATCATTTGTGTGTCAATTCGCAATCCACAAGCAATTATGTCCATTAAACTATTCGCAGCCTATCTCACTATACCATTTATCATGCTCGGCAGTGTAACCGGGTCAGCTCAATGAATCAAGGGTAATTAACTCGCTAATACACTTATCACGACGTGTATTCAATTGGAGCGGGTTCCATTTAAGTTCCTGAAGTGTATGGAGTTATTCGGATTTTCATTGCGAAGTAAGTACCTATGGATACCTTGTATATTGTATACCTTGTACCTATATTGTATATTCTATACCTTGTTTGTATATTGTATGTATATTATACCTTGTATATTGGGAGCGACACATGTACATTTAAGTTTCTTAATCTATACTAATATTATAAAGCTGAAGAGTTTGTTTGGTTGAACGCGCTAATCTCAGGAACTACTGGTTCGAATTGAAATATTATTATTGTATTGTATAGTCTATTTATCGAGGAAGGTTATAGGCTATAATAACACCACGCTACGGCCAATAGAAGCGGAGCATCAATAAAAAAAATGTTGCAAAAACGGGAAAAAATATATCACTTAAAACGTATTCCATACGTCATTACAAGCCAATCGCGGCTTAATTATAATATGAATACCAACGCAATAAATACTTATTTTTTCTCTCATTTTAAATTTGAGTGCTAATTCGTACGAAAACAAAAGTCAAATCATTTTGTCCTTCACCATTCCTTTCACCATACACCTGCTAATACAGTTGAGTGTACCTACCTACTATAAGGTATACTTCCTACCTAACTACCGAGATGTTATCTCAACGTATTGTCTTAATTGATACGTTCTATGCCTTCCAGGCGTAGTTTAAACTGGCTAATTCACAGCTAGCCTATTTACACGGTGACGAGACGGACACGTGAACTATTTATAACTAGCTTCTGCCCCCGGCTTTGGCGTGGTACGTATATACAACGACACAACTTGACGACCTATGTGGCGCAGCGGGCAAGAGTCCGCCTGCGACGCTATAGGTTGCGGGTTCGATTCCCGCCGCGGAACAAATTTGTGTACAATCTGCAGAAATTTGTTCCGTTGGTCTGGGTGTTTTCTATGTATAATAAAAAATAAATATCGATCTATGTATATAATGTATTAAATATATCAGTCATCTAGTACCCATAACACAAGCTTTGAGTAGCTTACTTTGAGGCTAGATGATGCTGTGTGGATTGTACAGCATTATTTATTTATTTATTATTTATTTATTTATACAAAGTAGCCTGTGTTATTCCAAACTAGCTTCCGCTCGCGGCTTTGCTAGCAAGGTACCTACTTAAAAATAGTCTATGTTACTCAAGGATAATGTAGCATTTTAATGGTAAAATAATTTTTGAAATCGGACCAGTTGTTTTTGAGATTAACCATTACAAACAAAAATACAATACTTTCCTCTTTATTTATAATATGAGTAGGTATAGATAACAGACTAAAACTTCTGAATTTCATTTAATCGTTTGGCGTGATTGAACAATAAAGAAACTAAGAATCATTGTTAATTTTTAGTATTATAAAATCTTCTGAATACTATTAAAATCCTTTCAGCCGTTTCAGTGTGATTGATAAGCAAACTTAAAAATCATTTGTCTTCTAGCGAAAAAACCAATCACATAAGTGCATCTAACTGTAAGTTTTGCTAAGCATCTTCTCAGATCTCTTAATTGCTTAATTCTTTCAGCATTTTGAATTTTTTTTTTTAACATTTTAAAATATTATAAACATTGAACTAAGTTCAAGGGAAGCAAAACCTTATCGCTTTTTGTATGAAAATGTACAGCTTAACAACCCTCTTAAGATCAGAAGGCAGTGGTGCTACCACTACTCCGTGTCCGTCCCGTTACGATATAAATGGACTATGAGCTAGCTAATTTACAGATTTATTCCTCGCTATCTACGATCCGACATCTTTGATTTTATAGGCTTAATTTATCAGCGGTGTTTGAATTTCGAAGCGCGAAGTGAATTGTAAATCCGAATTAAATTGAATTGAGAATTGTTTATCCAATTCAATTAAACATTTTAGTAGGCAGAGTCTACTTAATCGAGTTACGACCTAGCAATGTTATGTGTCTAAGGTTATTTTATTAGGCTTATTCCCAAAGTACTCCACGTTTTGTTCCCAAAGTACTCCAAGAAATATTCACAAACTACTCCACAAACAAAATATTGTTTTTTTAGTTAAATTCGACTCCACCCTACTGGTGTCCAAAAATAATTATCTCATACATTCGTTCTCAAACTCCTCCAAACATTTAATATTAGTCATCAGTAATGTAAATAATACTGATTTATTTCGCATTTTACTCCACAAGGTAACTGACGTACAGTCAGCTTAAGAAATACATATTTTAATAGTACAATAAACAGATTTTTCTACTCTTATTATAGCGATAACCGCCTATAACGTCATAAAATGCCTTACCTAAACCTAAATGAATGAAGATTTAAAATAAAATACAGTACTTAACTGATTTAAAAAAAAAATATTAATCTAATCAACATCAAGAAAAAGAAGAAGAAGATCAACATAAGTACACATTTTCAAAAATAGACGGTAGAATAAAAAAAACAATATACCTACCTACTTAATTATGAGAAACCAAAATTTAGAAGTTTACCATAAATATTGATAGAAAAAAAACCATGACGTATTAACAGAAGGATGTTTTTTTAAAAGCTTAGAAACTTTAAATTGAAATAAAAACAACGCTATGAATAAAGCCAACTGGATGTATAAATTAATAACGTTTTTCTCTGTTTTATTTCAGTTTAAAGTTCTTCGCCTCTAAAAAACACCCGTTATTATAACTTACCTGTAAAAATCAGTCTCTTCAGCTATGCATTATGCTAATGCAAGACATATTAGGTCTTAGAATATATTCAGAAATAAAAAAATAAAATAAATAAATAAATATGATCACGACTGTAATCCCCAGGCTCGGTAGATATCTCCTCAGATCTTTAGTTACTTAGACCTTTGAGGATATCTAAAGGGGGTAGTCAGAGGCAAGTCCAAACATGACATTTGGTACATGCCCACATTTTGCACAGTAGTTAGTATTCCGTACGTGACAGGTTGCAAACCCATCGCCGCTTTTAAGAATACTAACCTATGACATATACCTTCGAATTTTTTGTTCTAGGGTATGCCGGTTTCCTCACGATGTTTTCCTTCACCGTTTAAGAGCACTGGCATTGCGCACATAATTTTTTCGAATAGAAAAACTCATTGGTGCACGACCATGTTTGAACCCACGACCTTCGGCAGGGGTGCTACCACTACACCACCAGCGCTCTTATTATCAGAAATTAAATCATTTGTAATTTGGTATTTGCTTGTAACATTAACATACCTAGGTGTAAACAAAACTTATCTCTTTTGCTACCCTTTTTTCTAAATAATAATGCATTAAAAGTATGTACCTAAGTGATATTGAAGTGATATTACAATTTACTTTATTTACCGCAGACGTAAACGTTCTAAATTCCTAATTTGAAGAAAACTTTTGCCAGCATACCTAATTTTATAACAGAAATACTGTGACAGACTGTACTCCTAACATTATTTTGTTTCGATGTTTTGAATAGAGTAGTCTTGAAACTTAAACGCACTATTTTTATTTTACCTTTTTTTAATAATAATTCTTTGGAGTAGATTGGGAACTAATGTTCGAGATTCTTATCTTTTTTGAACAAAAGAATGGAGTACTTTGGGAATAAGCCTTTTATTATTTTATATGGTGTCTCTAGTACTTTCAAACTTGTGAGTTAAAACACTTTACGTGACATTTTGTCTTCAGACTCCGACTGACATTATAATATGAAATCAGTACATAATTAAAAAACAAAGTCCTCCGCCGCGTCTGTCTGTCTGTTCGCGATAAGCTCCAAACTACTGCACCTATTTTCATTCTGTTTTCACCAATGGATAGAGTGGTTCTCGCGGAAGGTTTTAGTATAATAATCAATACATACTTACAAACTTTCACATATATAATATTATTAGCACCTAGGATTATTTATTTGCTAATGAAATTCAACTCTAAAGATACCCGATGCAGCTTTTCATATCATTAGACAAATGCCAATCCAAGCGTTAGAGTTATAAATCACGCGCAAACAAAATAAGCATCAAAAACGAATAAAATATGGAAATGGCGTTTCAATAAATTGGTGGGACGCTCACGATATTTAGTATGATCGCGTCTGCGTATTAACGTTCCAGCGAGCCGCGCCATTGCTTGGATAACTCAATTTTGTGCAGAGTAGTGTAACAGCAGGAGGTATATTTAAAAAAAAAATAAAAAAAATCTGTCCGTTGGTAAGGGCACAAAACTAGACGGTTTTGATATTTTTTAAATTTATTAGTGGGGGAAAAATTGGCAAATCGGATATTTATAGAATAAAGGCATAATTGTGTAAAAACCTATGGATTTTGTATAAATTAAAGACTCGTGATTCGAAAGATGGATGTGCGATATCTAATTCTATTACTTATGGTTTTTTTTACTTAGAAACATTTTTAAAAACATGACAACTACGAAAGAGATTCGGTAAACCCTACTAATATTATAAAGGCGAAAGTTTGTAATGATGTATGGATGTATGAATGTATGTTTGTTACTCCTTCACGCAAAAACTACTGAATGGATTTTGATGAAATTTGGCACAGATATAGATTATAGTCTGGAATAGCATATAGGCTATATTTATCCCGGATATACGGTTCCCGTGGGATAGATTTGTTTTGTTTTTCAAGGTAAGACGAAGCTGTGGGTGGAAGCTAGAAAAAAATAAGTAAGTAGTTTCTGACGTGTGTTTTCTCTGTAGCTGTATGCTCTGCACCCTGGTAGTTCCGACACGAAATCCACGATTTTTCCATTGCTTTTATTACAACTGGCTCGCTAGCTCCGTTGACAATAAGCCCGTATTTTATCCCGAGTTTTGTTCCACAGAATTCAGATTTATGACGTACGGAGCTGACGCCATTTTGCGATGCGAGTTCGGGCGCTTTTTTAACCTCACTACATTGTTATGTCTTTATGCATGTTACAGGTAATTGAAAATATGTGATGTTATAAGAGCTGGTGGTGTAGTGGTAGCACCCCTGCCGATCCGAAGGTCGTGGGATCAAACGTCGTGCACCAATGAGTAGGTACGTAATTAGTTTCAGTAATTCGCTCAAACAAAGAAATAAATAAAAGTTCTTCTATAACTTGTTGGTTAGTATTTTTTAGTCATCGCAAATCTGTTTTCATTACTTTTGTTCAATGTAAAAAAAAACACCGAGTTTTACCCTTTTATTACATTTACCTATAGATATAGATACCTATAATAATTGTTATGTTAAATAATTTGCTTCTTATAAACTTGCAAATAATCAATTCACATTTAAGGCTTATATTGATCTTAATAATCTTAATCTTAGCCATAAGCATTTTGCAGTATTAATAGGTAATGGCATTTAATTTTAGGCATTTTACTTCTTGAAAATTGGGGCCTTAACACAACTTTTGGGCAATATCAAATTATTTTATTTAAATCTATAAGTAGATCAATAAATTGTGGGTCTGAAATAAATGTTTTTTTTTTACAAAGCAATATAACTTTGATATTTCGTACCAATCATACAAAAATTGTATTGAAGTAATGTTACTTGAAGCTTGGCGCTTCTGAAACATAATGGTTTGTAAGCTTGTGGTAAGTTCACAGAATGCAGATTGTGTTGTAGTTTTAGCGTACAGTACCCTTAATCCGTCCATCATAACGGAAGATAGCAATCACAATCTTTAAAGCCCAAACAAACGATCAATTACAACAAATCATACCCCAGTCAATTTAACCCTTAATCAAACAACCCTCAGCGATTTGACGACAACTAATCAGAGATAACGCACTGCACGTGTATACTGTGCCTCATTACACGAGTCCACACGTCACGCCAAAATGAACTTTAGTTATTTAGCAACAACGATGTAAATCCTGTAGCAAGTGTGCGGCCCTTATGGTGGTTTTAAGGTAGGAGGGTAGTTTTAATACATAATCTGAGTATTAGCATCACAAAACGTTCATTCATCAAGCACATCAAGCTGATTGAACGTGATAACGGAGACTGAGTGGTTTTATGCTAGAAATATAAATATAGAGGTGATACAACCTAGGTTGTGTATAGGCGACCAAGAAATTGGTTTACCACTCTAAGGCTCAATATCATTTGCACGTACAAAACATCAAGGGCTATTTTCGCTTGACAGATTAATAACTGCTACGTCAGAATCTGTCATAGTAATCCTTAGCGAATAATTATGTTACTGGGAGATGTCATCAAAAGTGGTAAACCAATTTCTTGGTCGCCTATACCTACTTATCTAGTATTTACGATTAGCTTGTTGTTTCCCATTGGTCGATAAACTCAAATACATAGAGTTGAAGCTGATATAGACCTCAGTGGTGCAGCGGGCGAGAGTCCGCCTGCGACGCAGAGGTTGCGGGTTCGATTCCCGCCGCGGAACAAATTTGTGTATGATCTGCAGAAATTTGTTCCGTTGGTCTGGGTGTTTTCTGTGTATAATAAAAAATATCTATCTATGTATATAATGTATTAAATATATTATCAGTTATCTAGTACCCATAGTACACTATACTAGTACACAAGCTTTGAGTAGCTTACTTTGGGGCTAGATAATGCTGTGTGGATTGTCCAGCATTATTATTATTATTATTATTATTATTATTATTATTATAGAGTTCTGAGGCAGTGAGGTGGCGTAAGTAGAAATTCTTCTTTATAAGTACTTTAATTAATCGTATTACATGCATTCAAAAGCGTGTGGTTACTTGATTAAATCATTCTAAGGAGTTAAGCAACATTCAGCGTTGTTATTATTTAGATGGTAAGAATAACCTTCACACCTTCAATAAATGTCACACTAAAGTGATCGCCGTCACACCCACCTTACTCTATAATTGTTATTGCAAATAGTTAGATTTACGATAGTAGACAAACTAATTATACTGAGCTAACTCCGTCCTTTATTTGACATATGGAAATAACAAAGAACCTATGTCAAAAGAACCTATTTCAAAAAGTTCTATGGTTCTGAACCAACTCTAGCACTCTACAAATCGATTGTCTATGTTTTAATAGAGATTTACAGATAATGTTTTGAGCTTCCTGCTTTTTAGAATCGTATTAAAATATAATAATGCTCAAGTAGTTAGGTTCTTGGGCTTGTAAAGATTTTACTGATCAATTTCTACGTGAAACTACATGAAAACACCTAAGGTATCCATGACTTATGGTCACTATGACCTCAACAGGTCACTATGACATCTACAGTTCACTATGACCTCCACAAGTCACTAAGAATTCAAAAGTGATACTACCATGGTGTTGGTTTTACGATGTTTTGATTTATATATTTCTAGAACCAAAATTTCTATAAGGGCTTGCATCTGTCACGTACGGAATACTAACCACTATGCAAAATGTAAGCATGTGCTAAATATCATGTTTGGACGTGCTTCTGACGACGCTCTTTAGACATAGGTACTCAAAAGCTCTAAATAAAGTATTCCCAAAGTACTCCATTCTTTTGTTCAAAAAAGATAAGAATCTCGAACATTAGTTCCCAATCTACTCCAAAGAATTATTATTAAAAAAAGGTAAAATAAAAATAGTGCGTTTAAGTTTTAAGACTACTCCATTCAAAACATCGAAACAAAATAATGTTTCATTCTACTCCATGAGATGAAGGAGTACAGTCTGTCACAGTATTTCTGTAACAAAATTAGGTACCTATGCTGGCAAAAGTTTTCTTCAAATTATTTAGGACGTTTACGTCTGCGGCAAATGGAATAAATTGTAAGTAGGTAGGTACTTCACTTCAACATCACTTAAGTACATACTTTTAACGCATTATTATTCAGAAAAAAACGGTAGCAAAAGAGATAAGTTTTGTTACACCCACGTATGTTAATGTTACAAGCAATTACCAAAATAAAAATTATTTAATTTCTGAATATATTTTAAGGGGTTGTTCCTCGTGGCCAAACTATTTCGCCTAACTAGTTTGGCTACGAGGAATAACATTTCCTCATAGCCGAACTCGTGTCAAAATAGGAAAAGCAAGTACCTACAGTTATCTACAAAATGAAAATACCTCTGCAATACTTATGATGTCCTGGTACTTAAAACATTATTATTTATCCATTTGTCATGAAGGATGAATTAATGATGTCTTTTAGATAATTTAGCAAAGCCATTTTTGCAACATTATTTCGAAAACATGATTTGTCCAATGACGACAACGGATAAAATGTTTTGAAGTAAGTACCAGGACATCAAAAGTATTGCAGAAGTATTTTGATTTAAGCAAGTAAAAAAAAAACCTGTGCAACGTTTCTGATGTCCTGGTCTTTTAAAAAAATCCAAATCACAATTCACACATAGTGCATAATTGCTATTGCCAAAAAGATAGATACTATGTACGAAACAAAAAACAAATTAGGCGAAAAATAATAAAGAAGAAAAATAGGTTTATTGTAAAAAATAAATAAATAAATAAATATGATCACGACTGTAATCCCCGGGCTCGGTAGATATCTCCTCAGATCTTTAGTTACTTAGATCTTTGAGGTTTATTGTACTATTAAAATATGTATTTCTTAACCTGACTGTACGTCAGTTACCTTGTGGAGTAAAATGCGAAATAAATCAGTATGCTAAAGACTAATATTAAATGTTTGGAGTAGTTTGAGAACGAATGTATGAGATAATTATTTTTGGACTCCAGTAGGGTGGAGTCGAATTTAACTAAATAAACAATATTTTATTCGTGGAGTAGTTTGAGAATATTTCTTGGAGTACTTTGAAACTAAAACGTGGAGTACTTTGGGAATAAGCCAAATAAAGAGATCTGGGGAGATATCTACCAAGCCTGGGGATTACGATCGTGATAATGTATTTTAGTATAAAAATCCAACATTATCCTAGCCAAATGGTCTTGTCACTTATTTAGATGTAGACAAAAACCCCTTTCAAGACCAACTTGTTTCATAAAACGAAACTCGATCAAATCGAGACTCACTGATGGGATCATACATCACGGATATCTGATCTCCTCGCCGATTGATTTTCGGGAATCACCTCGAATAACCCCCAGATAAAGTGATTTACACTGATACACACGGCCGTTAAAGTTGTGATACTTGATTCATCTATCTCACATATTCTTAGGGATGACGTTTATGATATTGGTGTACGATTCAAATTCGAATAATTGAGCGGATTTCTTTATATAGGTAAGTAAAAATAAGTAAAAATTTAATAGACTCAAAAGAAGCTATAAGTATTACTCGTACTTAATGTATGTAAATGACTAATCGAAATGTCAGAATCGGTGACATTATTAAAAATTTAAATGTTTTAATGTTTGTTACATTACTATTTGCACCGAAAATAAACCTAAAGGGGGTGAAAAAACGGGTTAAGTAGCACGTGAAAAATTGTAAAATCGCGGATGACACCGCTTATATGAATCTAAATGGTAAAACTATCACTTACAACAGTAGCTTAGTGTTTTCAATAGTGATGTGCTGTGTGTCGATGAGTTTATCGATATCGAATCGGCTCTCATTGGCCGGCATGGTTGATTACTGTATTAGGGCGCGCTGATTTCAGCGACCAATTGCAATCATTCGGCACTGAGTGCTTCTGGATTACGTTATTTAAATTTTAAAAGGCAAATCATTAATTGAAGATTTTATAAATAAAACGAAAGAACTTTTGAAAATGAATAAAATTTACCTAAATACTTTTAAATGTTAAAAAGGTTTTGCATACTCTGTATTAATTCTGTTTATTTTATTTCACAGTCTTTTAATAATAGGATTATAATGCAATATTTCTGAGATAAATGTTTATAAAGACGTAAATGGATTAGGTAGATAAGTAATGTTATAAATCTTATTTGGTTTCATTGAACAATAAATCACACACACACTTCTGTACCCCTAGTATGAGTTTTTGATAGTTTACGAAAACTTTTTTCGAATAGTATCCTTTCATACATTTACCTCCATCGGAAATTTTAAGGTACTAAAATAAAGTCGATATCGTGAAAACATGATTTAAAAATCATTGCTGGGACTGCCGATTACATAATATTTTCGATATTATCGACCTCATTTTAGTTCCTTAACATTCCCGATGGAGGTAAATGTATGAAAGGATACTTAAAAAATTTTCGTAAATCAAAAACTCATACTAGGGGTACTGACTAGGATCCCTAGTGGCTCTAAATCCCTGACCATGGTGTGGCCATGTGGACCAAGGTTGGCACCACAACATCCAAATCTGGAAAATATATTAGAAACTATATACCTAGTTTATGGTTCAACTTTTAGAATCAAAAGTTTTATAATCTGTCCAAACAATACCTCGATTTATCAAGATACAAAAATACCTGCCGAACAAAGAACGAACAATATTTTCACAATTTCAAAATAAGCAGGCTGCTTTATAAAGCTGAAAAAGGCAGTGAAAATTAAACAGGTTATTAGTTGAAAATTACCGCGCGTCCCCGGACGGTAATGTCGTCGGCAATAAAGCCACCAACGATTTCACAGACCACAGATACACAAAAACTAGAATAGAACACAATTAACAATCTATATACCTAAGTGTTTTATAAAGAAAACTTGCGACCAGCCGTGTGATTCTGTAAGACTTCATTCTAAACTTCGAATCTGAATCCGCTGTGAGTTTCTTGATTGGCATTCTAAAAACTCGGTTGATAATTTGAATTTACACTAGCGCCACTCTTGTGAGCGTGTCAGCGAGTTGAACTAAATTGACAGGGAGATTTTGACAGATTAAGTATTAGATGACGTAAGAAGTGGCATTCTATACGGTAATTCCCAAGTCACTTCGACGCTCGCTTCGCACTTAAACCCGATTCAAAGTGTCAAATAAAAAGCATCTTATGCGAAGTGAGAGTGAATAGCGATGTGAGATGCCAGTTGATGTTTGAATTTTACAGAATCAACGTACAGCGCCCCTCGAATGCACCCGTTTTTAAGCAATTTTAAACTTTAACCCCCTTTTTCACCCTCTTGGGGATTTTTCCGGAATAAAAAGTAGAAGAATCTTCGAATATTTGTACTTTATTATTATAGAGTTAAAAAGGTGCAAGCTCATACACAAAAAGTTTTAGATTTTAATTTAAATTCTAATTAAATAAGGGTAGATTCAACCAAACTAATTTAAGCACTATCCCCAAAATAAATCGTAGTTATCGAAGAGTAAACTGACATTTTACTTGCATTTGACATTCCACTATTCTGAGAATACTAGAAGTTGATCAAATTCAACCTTAGTAGGATAGGATTAAATCGATGGTTGTCTACTAAACCTGGGGATGATCTTTGGCGAAGCATTCCTTGTGGATGACCTAACTTTGTTTTATTATAACACTAGAAAGTAATTTACAATGACGTTTGTAAAAGACACAAACAGTTATAAAAGGGGGTACGAAAAATTATTATGGACTTCAATACCATAAAAATGTAAATACCACATCCAGATATTTTCAATCTGGAGTTTTCGCGGGAAATGGGGGGAAAATGGAGGTCTAAGCCCAACCTCCAGGGGCCGGATAGGGTGGGAGAGGGTGAGGGGTGGCCTTAATTACCGCTGCTTTTATAGTTTTAATGAGTTCATTTTGGACCGGGGCTAACAAGCGGCGTAATACCTATTTAAACCAATTTTGAAATTAATATTTACAGTGAAGGGACTTTTGCTTGTCGATCTTTTTGACATTATCACAAGTATAATAATTACCTTATTCGCTTGATATTCCTTACGCTTCATCATGTCACTGGATTAGTCCCATCGACCCGGGTGGCTCTGACCCAGCAAGGGGTGAATGGAAAAATAAGTGCCATTGGACCCGGTGACATCTTTACTGGGTCGGATGAAACTTTTTCATCGACTCCACATTATAACTCATTTTCTTTTCTTAACTTGATGAAGTTTTAAATCAAGCCTTAAAATTGAGGCTTTATTTTAACTCTAATGTTGGATTTGATCAACTTCTGGTAACTTCTTATACAGCTATTCTCTTTACTCTTTGATAACTAAGATTTATTCTGGGTATACCTACTTACTTTTGTGCTAAATTTGACACTAAATAAAAGTGACTAGAATTTTCCATTTTTTTTGCATTGCTGTACCTACTGTAAAAGTATCGATATAATAAGATAATCATCGATACAATTGTGTGACATCACTAAAGCCTTTATCAGAGTTCGCTGGCGGTCGTTGACTATTTTGTCGATATTAATTAAAAAGGGGTCCGCGTACAAGTTAATATTAAAGAAAATTAAGCAATCTACGAACCGCGGGAGCTTCTAATGAATTTCCACAATAAGCAAGTAAATATACAAGCTTTATGTAAAATGAGGTAACTTAAATTATGTAAAACGGTATACAAGTAGGTGCTTATTTACTACTAGCTTCTGCGAGCGACTTTGTTCGCATGACAATACCTTTTCCAACATGAAACAAAAACTGAATTCTGCTCTAACAAATTTATCTCATGAGAACCTTACTTACATTTTTCTGGATACAAAGTAGCCTATGTGCTATTCTAAACTCTGATCTATCTCTGTGTCAAGTTTCATCTAGATCCGTTCAGCCGTTTTAACGTGAAAGAGTACATAACAAATATTCATACATCCATATACCTACATACAAACTTACGTCTCTATGCGTTTATAATATTATTAGGACTTTATATCTCTATGACATAACGTCACAAAACGAGCCTTTTTATAGAAAATCACTATGTAATCTCGGATCGCAGATCAAATAATTGGAAATGGCAGTAAATCGAAGTCCTATGAAGCCGTGGCCGGTGGGAACGTCTACCCTATACATTATAGGTTCCTATCGGCCCCCCATCAGCGGCGGGGGAGGGCCGTAATAGCCCCGCAATTATCGCCCTATTTAGCAGTTTAGGACGCCATTCAAGACGTTGGGGCCACTGGCACTGTGAGCTGCTGAAATGCTTTATTGCCTAGTTGGTATGGGATATTTCATAAACTACTTTTATAAGAGTAGCTTAGAGTGGCATAATATGATCACGACTGTAATCCCCACAAGCTTGGTAGATATCTCCTCAGATCTCTAGTTACATTGATCTTTAAGAATATTTTAAGAAAGTTGTTAACTATTAAGAATACTACTAACCTTCGAATTTTTAGCATAGGGTATTCCGGGGTTTTCACGATGTTTTCCTTTACAATATATGAGTAGGTACTGGCATTGCGCATATAAATTTTTATAATTTTAACACTTGACACTGTAAAAATTGATCTCAAAAAGACAGATACCATAAACAAAGAAGAAGAAGAAGAATAAGTTGTTTTAGTTTAAAAGTTTGTCTTTTTAAAATCCAGCAAAATACTCGTACTTTTCTTTCAAACAACTATTTACGGTCCGTACAAGAGTAAAAGGGATGCAAATATGCAAATTGCAAGCAGGAGTCTGTGCCGCGAAGCCTGATTGCACATTTCTGCTACTTTAAACACTATTCGATGCATTTTACAGTTGAAATTTCAATGGTGATATTAAAGTTATGTGTCCTTTATAAAAGGTATTCAAGTCTTTTGTTATAACTTCATTTGCTCCTACAGTTTTGTTCGTTTTGGGATATTGATTCAAAGTGGCTCGTAAGTAGGAATGTTGGGTATTTTTACGATTTATCGTCGTTGAATATTTTTTAAGGATTCTTCGTACAGGAATACAGTTAGAAAGTAGAAAGATAGGTAATTGTTTTATGTTCTTAATCTTGTTGTAATGATTTGTTAAAGATTTATTCTGGTGGTATTAACTGCTCGTAGTAAGCGCCTAGATATAAATAATAGCTCTAAATTACTTTATGATATTATAGGAAACTAGCTTTCGCCTGTGGCGAGCTCCTCCATCTGAAATCAGAAACACACACAAAACATAAAATAATTATCAACAAAAGTCAAAATAACAAGTAAATACAAAAACTTACCATAATTGAATCCAGCCCTGTAGGTATTCCTGAGTGTAGCCCTGTACACGCTACGCATGCGCCGTCCGCGGACTCTCGCGCACGGCTCGCTGCGGCTCGCGCCGCCCGCGCCGCCAGTGGTCAGCCCGTCCTCGTACTGAACGCACGTTCGTTTGCGCCGCGCCCGCGACTCACGCGACAGTGATCTAGACTGTTCTATACCTAAACTTTGTGATTGTGACCTAGTGACTATATACAGTGCTCATAGACATTCCTAACTTAACTAATATTGCATTTACTTACCTCTGTACTCTTTATTTCCGTGTTAAATTCCGTTTGTAATAAACCCTAACCTAAAGTGATACTCTGTGTTTAATCTGTACGCTTCCCGAGACTTCTACCAATACCTAACTCTCAAATACCGTCAGGAACGTATATATATATATATATATATACGTGGTTGAGGAACTAACACCTACATAAGTGAAACCCTCGACCACATAGGTGACCCCTGTTGAAAGTTAACAACATGCAGAAAAGCGAAGAGCGCGTACCTGACGAGAAACCCGTAGAGTTATTTCGTGTTGGAATTCGAGTGCCGCCATTTTGGCCGGACGAACCCGAAATATGGTTTGCACAAGTCGAAGGACAATTTGCGATTTCGAATATCACTTCTGACACCACGAAGTTCAACTACGTTATTGGACAGCTGGACCATCAATTCTCCAAGGAAGTGAAGGATCTGATCGTAGCACCACCTGCAACAGAAAAATACCAGAAATTAAAATCGGAACTTATACAGAGATTGAGTGCGTCACACGATAATAAGGTAAAACAGTTATTAATGCATGAGGAGTTGGGCGATCGAAGACCATCTCAGTTTCTTCGCCATCTTCAAAGCCTCGCTGGACCAAGTGTACCCGAAGATTTTTTGAAGACCATATGGAACAGCCGGCTGCCGCGGAACATTCAAACAGTGATCGCCGCCCAACCCACCACCACACTAGAGGTACTCGCTGACTTGGCAGACAAGATACAAGATATTGCCACACCAACACCTCAAGTTGCAGCAGCTCAGTCACCTGGACCTGGATCGAGTATGGAAGCTATGGCACGTGAAATCGCGGAGTTGCGTAAGCAGATGCAAAACCTTTCTTCGCAACTCGGATCGCAGAAGCAGAGATCCCGCTCTAATCAGAGGCGCGACCGTGGTAGGTCATTGACCCGATCCGTATCCAACTACAGGAAGTACCCCGAATGTTGGTACCATTCTAAGCACGGAAGCAATGCGAAAGTGTGCGTAAAACCATGTGATTACGGCGCGGAAAAATCTAGCGGATACGGAAACGAAAATTCACGTGACGGATATAGTGCGGAAAACTCCAGGGGCAGTCAGTAATGGCGACGGACGACTGCCCCCCCTCTTCTGGTCGCCTGTTTGTTACGGATCGCCGATCTAAGATGCCGTTCCTCGTAGACACCGGGAGCGACGTATGTGTCTTCCCGCGATCCGCCCTCCAACAGCGACGTTCTAAATCAGATTTTCAACTATCTGCAGCTAACGGCACACCTATAAGTACGTATGGTTACGCTCAGCTGGAATTAGACCTGGGACTGCGACGCGACTTCCCATGGCGCTTTATAGTGGGAGATGTGACTAAGGCCATCATCGGCGCCGATTTTCTGAAATATTACGGACTCATCGTCGATATTCGCAACCGCCGCCTTGGTATCCTGGATAGCAACACGACTCTATTCTCCATCGGTACACCTGTAAACTCGTCGACTACGATATCATCGATCAAGATACCACTCGGCGAGTCCAGATACCACGAGATATTACGTGAGTTTCCAGAGATCACGCGTCCGTCGGGTCGTCAAAACGAGGTAAAGCACAATACTTTACATTATATTAGAACGACGCCAGGCCCGCCAGTATCTTCTTCTCCCCGCCGTCTTGCTCCTGACAAGCTAAAAATTGCCAAAAAGGAATTCGAATCCATGTTAAAGTCTGGAATAGCCAGACCTTCGGAAAGTCCTTGGGCTTCTCCACTCCATCTAGCCCCGAAGAAGGATAACGAGTGGAGGCCTTGTGGGGACTATCGTATGCTGAATGCCAGAACGATCCCCGACAAATATCCTATACGGCATGTACATGATTTTACACACAG
This sequence comes from Cosmorhoe ocellata, assembly GCA_963675405.1. Taxonomy (NCBI): domain Eukaryota; kingdom Metazoa; phylum Arthropoda; class Insecta; order Lepidoptera; family Geometridae; genus Cosmorhoe; species Cosmorhoe ocellata. The sequence goes on along the minus strand of OY776266.1, from coordinate 4,433,525 downwards.
CATAGCAGGATGCAAAATATTTTCAACTATAGATTTAGTCAAGGCTTTTAACCAAATACCTATTTTTCCTGACGACATTCAGAAGAGTGCTATCACCACTCCCTTCGGTCTCTATGAATTCCCATTCATGACCTTCGGACTTCGCAATGCTTGCCAGACATTCCAACGTTTTGTGGACGAGATGACGCGCGGACTCGACTTCGTCTATCCTTATGTCGACGATTTTTTATGCTTCTCGAAAGACGAACAGGAACACGAAGACCACCTCCGTCAGCTGTTCAGCAGACTAAGGGACTACGGCGTCGTCATAAATACTGCAAAATGCCACTTTGGAGTATCTGAAGTCACATTCCTAGGTTACTCCATCTCAGCAAAAGGAGTCAAGCCTTTAGATACTAAAGTAGAAGCCATCAAGTCATTCCCAGTACCGAAGACCGTGCGAGAGCTACGACGATTCTTAGGAATGATTAACTTCTACAGAAGATTTATACCTGGAGCTGCGGAATGTCAAACCCCTCTGAACGCTCTTTTGATGGGTTCTGTCAAAGGTTCTCATCCAGTGCATTTAACAGATGACACACTAAGAGCTTTTCAAGACTGCAAAGATAGCCTATGCCGTGCTGCGCTACTTGCGCATCCAGATTGCCAATGCAAACTCGCTCTCGTCACTGACGCATCTGATACTGCGATAGGAGCGGCTTTACAACAGCTGAAAGACGATGCGTGGCAACCACTAGCTTTCTTTTCCCGCAAAATTTCTCCAGCTCAAAAGAAATATTCACCATATGACAGAGAGTTGTTAGCAATATATGAAGCTGTCAAATATTTCCGACACATGTTGGAAGCTAAAGACTTTACCATCTACACAGATCACAAACCCTTGTGCTACGCGTTCCACACACGCAAGGATAAATGTTCGCCCAGACAGTTCCGCCATCTAGATCTTATATCACAATTCACAACTGATATCCAGCACATTTCAGGCAAGAACAACGTAGTGGCAGACACGCTCTCGCGTGTTGAAGAGGTTGATTTTTGTATGGATTTCTCCAGACTGGCTCAGTCTCAAGACTCGGACCCAGAACTTAAACTACTGCTGGAGAGTGGAACTGCACTTCGCCTGGAGAAAATCAAAATCCCTGGTACACGAGCAGAACTATACTGTGACGTCAGTTCCCAGACACCTAGACCCTATGTAACACCCATCATGCGAAAACAAGTCTTCGAAAGCCTGCATGGACTTAGTCATCCTGGAGCCAACGCCACGATAAAACTTGTAACAGAACGGTACATATGGCCAGGAATCAAGAAAGACTGCAGAGAATGGACTCGTTCCTGCTTAGCATGCCAAAGGTCTAAAATAAACAGACACGTTTCAGCACCTCTTGGAACATATCAGCTCCCTCGTGCACGATTCATGGACGTGCATATAGATCTCATCGGACCTCTACCCATATGCAGTGGAAATCGCTACTGCCTCACAGCAATCGATCGGTTTACCAGATGGCCTGAGGTAATGCCCATACCCGATGCAACAGCTGAAACTGTAGCCAAAGCCCTTCTCACTGGATGGATCTCAAGATTCGGATGTCCCGCCACCATCGTAACAGACCGTGGACGTCAATTTGAATCGGCACTATTTCAATACCTATCGAAATCAGCCGGATTCCAGCATAAAAAGACAACTGCATATCATCCAGCATGTAACGGGGCCATAGAAAGATTCCATCGACATCTGAAAACTTCAATTACTTGTCACGGAACAGAAAATTGGATGGAAGCACTACCGCTCGTCCTGCTCGGGATACGGAGTGCTGTCAAAGACGACTTGAAAACCAGCCCAGCCGAACTAGTTTATGGCGAACCGCTGCGCTTACCTTGCGAATTCTTCGAACCTAGCACAGCTGGAACGACGGATCTCACAGATTATACAGCACGCCTTCGTCTATTCGCGAACAATTTGAAACCGGTACCTGCTTCGAGACACAACCGACAATCCATCTTCGTGTATAAAGATCTCGCTACCACCAGTCATGTGTTCTTGAGAGAAGACGCGCTGAGAAGCTCCTTACAACCGGCGTATACTGGTCCACATCCTGTAATAGAAAGAAATGATAAGATATTTAAACTAGAGATAAAAGGCAAACCTGTGACAGTATCCATTGATCGCTTGAAGCCCGCCTACATTCTTCCAGAAAGAAGATCCGTCCGATTCCCAGAACATTATCGTGATTTTGAAACTTAATCGCCCTACTTGGTCTCTGGAAGGGGGTGATGTGGCGAGCTCCTCCATCTGAAATCAGAAACACACACAAAACATAAAATAATTATCAACAAAAGTCAAAATAACAAGTAAATACAAAAACTTACCATAATTGAATCCAGCCCTGTAGGTATTCCTGAGTGTAGCCCTGTACACGCTACGCATGCGCCGTCCGCGGACTCTCGCGCACGGCTCGCTGCGGCTCGCGCCGCCCGCGCCGCCAGTGGTCAGCCCGTCCTCGTACTGAACGCACGTTCGTTTGCGCCGCGCCCGCGACTCACGCGACAGTGATCTAGACTGTTCTATACCTAAACTTTGTGATTGTGACCTAGTGACTATATACAGTGCTCATAGACATTCCTAACTTAACTAATATTGCATTTACTTACCTCTGTACTCTTTATTTCCGTGTTAAATTCCGTTTGTAATAAACCCTAACCTAAAGTGATACTCTGTGTTTAATCTGTACGCTTCCCGAGACTTCTACCAATACCTAACTCTCAAATACCGTCAGGAACGTATATATATATATATATATATACGTGGTTGAGGAACTAACACCTACATAAGTGAAACCCTCGACCACACGCCCATGGCTTCGCCCGCGCGGTATTTTGAAAAACAAAATCAAACTTTCATCCCCTATTTTATCCCCTTAGGGGTTGAATTAATCAAAATCCTTTCTTAGCGGATGCCTACGTCATAACATCTACCTGCATGCCAAATTTCAGCCCGATCCGTCCAGTGGTTTGGGCTGTGCGTTGATAGATCACTATAGCACTTATTACACTACACTTTCTCCAGGGACCCTTACCCTGAATAAGTGTGGTGTTATAAGAGTTAGGGAGCAAGGGACCCTTACTAGGGTGTCAGGGAGGACCCGGCAAGCCTTGCTCCCTTGCAAGGGGCCACGCCCACCCTTGCTACAGGGCCCTGCCAACCGTGTAGTGTAATAGGGCTTTATGTCAGTCAGTCAGTCAGTCAGTCACCTTTGAATTATATATATTTAGGAGATTAAACAATTTAAGTGTACTTTATTTATGTCATGGTATGAAACATCTAAGTAACATTACTTTGATAATGCTTGAAGAGCTTGTGGCAAGACCCCTGGCCTGGTATTGCACTGTGTAAATAATTATTCATGGTCATCGATTTAATTAAAAAATTACAAAAACAACGATTAAAGAAACTTAACATACTTAATTGTTAATCATAAACAAAACGCAAGTAAATAAATACAGCGCAAATTAATCCACTCAATATCGGAGCAGTAAAGTTAATGTGTTAGTGATTTGACCGTGGGGGTCCAATTTTAGCGCAATTTTAACCCAGCGGGTGCCTCGGACTAATGTATCCTAACCATTACGTGAGTGGCCATTTATAAACGATCTTTTAAGTGACCTTTGAGCTTTATAATGGACTAAATAATCTTTAACAGAGTACTTTGTGTTTTAAAATGGACAAAATAGATATTGTGATAAATACAAGTGATTGCCTAACTAACCGTGCGTAAATGCTATTTTAAATTACTATGATGGACAAAACTATCATAATATTGTTACTATTATCTTATATACTAGCTTCACTCCGCCGTCTGAACACATTATTATTAGTATTAGACGGGTATTTATCGCGTTTAAATTACCTTATATTTTCCCGACGTTTCGACAGGTTTGCACGCTGTCGTGGTCACGGGTAGACTGTAATGTAGGTAGAATATAAGGTAATTTAAACGCGATAAATACCCGTCTAATACTAATAATGATTCACTCCGCGGCTCATCCTGAAAGTTTATTTTAAACATTAGTGAAAGATTTTTTTCAAATCGATCCAGTAGTTTCGAAGCTTATTCAATTCAAACAATCAAATCTTTCCTCAATATTAGCGTAGATGTAGATTAAATGATATTGTTCTATAAAATAGACAAATATTCTTAGTTGACGGTAGCGAGGTGATTGCTTCATGAAAGAGTGCAAGTTTGATTCCTACTGCGGGATAAATTATTTATCTGCGAATACTGTTGTGTAAATAATAAAAATCTTCTTTTAAATTTGATTTCATACCACGAAGAATTATAAAGAAGTACCGACACGATCAAATCATTTGTATACTAAATACACTTAACGAGTGATGTGACTCACGACCGGGTTTTATTATCGATAAAAATCCGGATCAAATGAAGTATTCACAGGCGGTGTAAGGTTGTTTTTGAATGCCAGCAGTGTTGACAGAGACGCAATCAATAAATCACTCGGCACAACAAAGAATTCAATGTGTGTTGATTGTGCATCTTGGGAACGCTTTTTAGTAAACGCTAGTGGTGGGATTTGCTATACCATATTGAGTATCGATGCTTTTCTTTGCCTAAAACGGATCATCGATAGTTGTAGTCTTATTGGAAATCCGTAAGAATTATTAACTAAAACTAATTTGTAATTCAATTTCCAATATGGTAATAAAAAAAGCCCAGTTATTATTTTATATTTAAATGATTATACATTTAAACTGCATGACCAAATCTCTTGCAAGTATGTCAAAAAAAATTGTGAGGTCCTTAAAATTACTTAAGATTAAATTAGGTTCTGTTCTAACACTACTTACTTACTAAATTATTTTTTTACTAATAAATATTATCGAATTTACCCCTACATAATTATAGCCTCATCGATATCGATATCGATATCTGCCGTAGGTATCTATCATCGTTTCAAGAGGTTCATTGGTGGTCTGCCGATGCTTTGATGAAATCTGCTGAATCATGGCACGCGATTCAAATGACGATGATATGACTCTTGTGTCATACGCCACTTTATCGATAACTTTTCCAAACCTATCACCTCCTTATATCAAGGAGATAAGGTTGAGATTGAATCTTAAATTGTTTATAGAGTTGTGTTAGTGCGTAGTGTTTGTAGGAGATAAATTGTTGTCTATTTTAAACTGATATTATTTGGTGCCTTTTGATGAGAGGTTAATAAAATATTGTTGCCTGCTATCCGGTGTGTGGCAATTTCAGTGGTTTTCAATGCCTCAAATTAACCTAATTATACTGAGCTATGAACCTTTTGAGTTTAGCGTTAATAATGTGAGGGAAATTGCTGAAATTTATAATTTAATATTTTCCAACTAGATTTTTTACATGAACGTTCACATTTTTTTATTTTACGTTCACGCCGTAGCGAACTTAGTCGTCCCTAACAGTTAGTATTTTTATAAGCGGCTCTGGGCTTGCAAACAGTCACGTACGGAATATTAATTACTGTGCAAAAGAATTTGGACATCATAATATAACAAAACCTATCTCGTAATTTGCTTAATTTAATGTTGTTTTCGCTTTTAATTGGTATATAAGTTTAGGTATATAGATGAGCTTATCTGTTATCTAGTATAATACCTAAAATTGAATGTCTTAATATTATGCTGTTGGCAATTTTAAAGAAATAAATAATATTGTTTGGAAGTGATCTATAAATATCCTCAAAGATCTAAGTAACTAGAGATCTGAGGGGATTGTTATCAAGCCTGGTTATCATGCATAGAGATAAATTTACTAAAGTATAGAGTAACAAACTCCTTTTGTCAAGCCTTAAAATAGTGTAACGGCTTTTATGTTTTGACGACGTAGCTTTGAAACCATTGACATTTTGAACCAAACGCACAGCTTATCTCTTTTACTCCTTATAACCTACTTCTAAAGTGACATTGATTTTGATAGAGATAGATAGATTGCTTCAAATAAGAAACTTGGAGTTACCAACTTCTTAGTAAATTTTGCCAAAAAATTCACTAGTACCTACTTTGGGACCAGTGTGGTGAAAGGATTAAAGTACGCCTCAGATGCTCTTTTCATAGACTCTGCATCATCATATTGTATTGTAACTTTTATAGGTTCTAGGACTAGGTATCATTGACGCCATTTATGCCATGATTACCTAACGTGACATAATTTTTGAAAATAACATTGTGTTACACCAACTAAAAACACCTACCTAAAATTTGTTGATAAGTTAAAAAATAAAATGAAAAGCCAGTAAGTATTTAGCTTATGGTAAAATATTTTATTTCAACATAATAATCATGTGTAAGTAAAATCAAAATTCAACGGTCTTTTAAAAGTCAAAAAAAATAATTAACTAAAAACATAATTTATCAACTTAGTCCCCAGTAAGCTTGTTCGATAACTCTATTCACTCACAATTCTCCGTTATTATTATGGAAAATCTGCACTCTTTTCGTTGGAAACACTAAATGATATTTTAAATAAAATTCAATTTCTCCTGTTATTTACAATGACGAACTAAAGAAAAAGAAACAAACAAGTTATAAAAGGCATTCTGCTTGCTATAGTTTAAGTTTGCGCTCGCGAATTACACGTTTTCACGATACATTTGGCCATTTTTGTTTACTAATTATTTGATCGACGTCCATATTGTCAGTGATGGACAATTACACAGAATTAGGCTTGCAGACCTCTCTCAGGCTATTATTACGTTGCCATGGCAACTACATATCTCTTACTATAACAGATCACTGTTATCATGTTGGTTTTTAGTAAACACACTACTTAATTAAATTTTCAGTTAAAGTCTTGAAAATCAATAGAAAAAAGTATCCTGTAACAGTAGTTACACGGGTGGTCTCATATAAGAAGGTACATTCCAGTGTAAAAATGCATCATAAATTTACAATGACCATGAGGTTAGGAATAGGAGAGATAAATTATACTTGTCTAAGTTTACTTGTTTTAAAATAAAAATAATAATACTTTATGTTGGTCTTAATTATTAGATTACTAGCTGACCCGGCAGACTTCGTACTTATTTGAAAAACGTTTGTATGGGAAATAGAAAAGGGCTATTTTTAGGGTTTTCCCGGCAGTTATTCGAATTTTTCTTACCTTTTAAACCTTCCCTAGACCTCCACGAACATTTCAAGACCAAGATAAGATAAATCCGTTTAGCCGTTCTCGAGTTTTAGCGAGACTAACGAACAGCAATTCATTTTTATATATATAGATAGATAGATATAGAAGAGAAGATCGTAGGTCTAATAAAAAAAAACACTAAGAGCTTACATAGTAATTTACAATTTTGATTCGTTTTACACATTTAACAAAAACAAACATGATCACGACTGTACCCCCCAGGCTCGGTAGATAACTCCTCAGATCTCCAGTTACTTAGATCTTTGAGGATATCTAAAGAGGGTAGTCAGAGGCACGTCCAAACATTATATTTGGCACATGACCACATTTTGCACAGTGGTTAGTATTCCGTACGTGACAGGTTGCAAATAATGACACACATCTTCGATTTTTTGGATCTAGGGTATGCAGGTTTCCTCACGATTTATTAGGGGTAAAAATAAGAACGAACGTAATTTATCATTTTTAAAGCTAGTCCGTGATACAAGATACAACAGTAGGTCTACCATGAGTTTTCACAATCTACACTCGCTAGCGACTGTAGTTAAAAAAATGTATGAAAACTTGCCTACAGCGCCTCTAGCGGATAGTTGGGTACTAAAACCTCACGTAGCTAACTATCCTACGTCACAGCGTACTACAGCGACTGTAGTTTGCGCTCGTTATTTGCTTAGAATTTGGTACCATGAGTAACAATTTTGACAAATGTCATAGTAACGTACTATTACTACTGTAGTAACGTCAGCCAATCTAAATGTGACAACTCATGGTAGACCTACAGAATTGCCACCAATGTCCACTTATTATCGTTCGCATGGTCACTCTATTGACACGTAACGGCCTCTACTCATGTTCACTTTAATTACTGTATTATTAATTGTTTTAACTGTTTTACAAATACTTTGCACACTACTTTGTAAGATTTTTTGTGCGCATTACATCGTTAACACAAACGAAGCGGATAGCGTTTAAATATTTGAGTCTTCATTCAATACATACATAAAATCACGCCTGTTTCCTGAAGGGGTAGACAGAGACCACGGAACTCCACTTGTAACGATCCTGACAAACCTCTTTTGCTTCATTCACTCTCATTACATTCTTCATACATGCGCGTCGGTTTAGGGTAGGTACCTGTTCATTCATGCTTTTTTCTAAAACGTCCCCAATTTGATCATATTATAAAATAAATACGTATACATTCAATACAAAAACTATTTTGATGTTTCACTTGTCGTTTTATTAAAATTCATTAAAAAAAAACAATTCTATTTAACTTGAAATTATTCTTCCTGTAAATTTGGTTCCGAATAACTTACAGTCAGGATCAATTTGAGCTATCTACTCGATTATTTAACTCGATTATATCGATATATAACGATAGATTATTTGTTATGTTGAAACTCTGCCGTTGTAGCACAATGAACTGTGCATAAAGAGTAAAAAAGGGCATGTTTGCCAGCTCGGGTGAAAAAAAAACTTACCTAGGTACCTATATTATTATACCAAAAGCACCTTATAATAGTGTTTAAATAAATGTAGACCTACGTATAATGACAATTGAAAAAGTTGTAAGGAGTAAAAGGATAAGGTATTATATACCTACCTAATGGATGAAATAAAAAAATCTTTAAGAGACACATTTTTGGTTTCTCACAATCCATCAAAAAATATCATAACATCACCTGCAGTACCTATAGCATTACTTTATCGTGTAAGTGATAGCAAACTCTTAAAATTTGGTATGTTTCGGGAAAGGAATGATGCTCACCATTAGTTAAAAAAAGTTAAGGGTTTCTTTGACGAATCAGGGATTAGAATTTAGCTGTCAAAAGTTGTTGTACAGTCAACAATGAAACTATTGTACAGACGAGTTCATAATGCGAAAATGATTGACTTGTCTTTGTGAGTATTCGGGTGCGTCGAATCGTGTATAATCTTATTTTATTGGAGTTGTAGGTGGTGGGCCTATAGATGGAAAGTGTGGTAAATCCAAAATTTTAGTTTTGAAACGGCCAAAATTTTTTAATTTTTTTATTTTTATTCATAAAATTATGTTGAAAAATTAATTCCCAACGAAAGTAACATCTTGTTTTTAAACTTATATACGAGGGTTTTTTTAATATTTAAATTCAACTAAAACCTTATAAACAAAGTATTGTCAAAGTAAGTCAATTTATTAAAATAACAACTTCTAAAATTAAATACTGCCTTAAAAACAACATAATGCTTACCCCTTATTCCACGTAAATTAATGAAAATTTAGAAATTTGCACTTACCCGCACAACCTGTCAAAAATGAAATCTCAAATCCAATTGTTTACGGCGAAAACCCATGTCCGCCTGAGTGACAGGTCGGGGTGGGCACAATACGCCAATCACGGCACAATACACCAACAGTCACTGTCATGCCAGGTAGAACCGTCAAATGATAATTCAATAATTGTAATTGGATGGTTTTCAAAATCTTTATTACTTAAGTGGATTTTTTATATTTTTTATTTACACTTCAATGAGATGAGAGGTGAAAGCTTTCAAAATTTGCCTTTACTTATAGGTAGGTTATATTACTGTATTTTTTGCATGTTAAAAGTTCAATCGCGGCGAATGGAAAGTAACTACGCAAAACGAACAAACAGAACATTGAAACTTATAAACAAAATTACTAAAATATTGCACTTAAAGCTTTCATTATTAAAACTTTCAGCGTGAAAATAAAGTGGACATTGTAATGAAAGAAATAACAGATAACAGTCAAAATCTGATTTGTTCGTTTTGTTATAAAATTATAGTGAACATTATCTCTTTTGACTTATACTTAGTACCTAACATACTCGCAACATAATTCTTTAACAACACTGGTTAAAAGAATTAGCGATACTATAACAAAACTGCGTGAATGACTATGCTTGGATTTAACCAAATAGTACAAGCCTTAGAATAAATTCGTCGTTATTGAAAAGTAAACTGATTTAATTAAGTACTTGCCTTTGACATTACATTAGACTTGAAGTTGTTACTTGCATTTTCTCAGTATTGTCATTGTTCTAACAAACAATTTTGGTTATCTCGTAAAATAAATGTAAGTACCTTCCATTTGTGAAATAACTTATTAACAACCAATCTTTTATTGCTCCATCTTCATACTATCAGCTTGAAAGACGAGCTCTAACTAAAATCAAGGTTAATTTTTTTTTAAAGTAACGGTAATATATCGAATTGAGGAGAATCGTCCAGCTAGTAAAATCCAACCTTAGTAAGCTCACACTCCGTTCATCACTACACAATAAGACGCTGTAACACTCAAAAAAAAGACGCTGTAACACTCAAAATTACCAACATGTAGAAAGTTCCAAAAGTATTCCCATTATTAATTAACCATATCGACTGCGCGGTGCCATTCGATGTCAACCTGTCGCCTGCCCTCGTAGTATGCCGCGGGAATTCTTCGAGGCGGGTCTAATCGACCGGGAATTCCTCGTATAGATACATGAACAAAAACATTGCTTTTATGTACCTATAAATTTATAAATTATTTTATAAGCTATCTAGTTTATAGGACGATACTTAGTTTGGGGCTAGACAACGCTGAGCAATAGCTTCATAGCTTATTAGGAGTATGTAATAACTTTTGAAACTCTTAACAAAAGTGTGTGAGGAGTAGAAACGTTTGTGAAAGGTAGAGAAAAATCAACTTACAAAAGTAAAAACAATTTATTCTTAAGCTATAAATAAAACTCAACATCAAAACCGTAAAATGAACAGTTACACCAAAATCATGTTTTTTAATCCAACATAAACCGTCATTAAAGGGTTAAAAGCACTGTCTTAACGAGGTACCGCTACTGTGCCCCGACTGGTACAACAACTTTTTTATTATCTTCCATCCCAGTCACACTTGTGTATTACCATATATGGCTATCCCGTTCATCGAAGCAATTAACACTATACAGTAGCAAAAGAAATTAGTTGAGACGGCCCCGTTCCATGGCTTGTGTCAACAGAAGCTGTTTTTTTTATTTTATTTTTTCCGTTTCAAGTCATTAGCAGTTGCGTTATTGCGATAAAGCTAAGATCACACTCGCTACTTAGTTGATAATTCGTAATGCAAAATATTGCAATTGGATGTTTTATAAATGTATTTTTTGGTATATTTTTATAATTAAATAAAGCTAATTACGAAAATATTAATCAAAACTCAAATAGAATTTGTAGATTATGCAGAGAAATTAAAAAGATCTTATTTTTCTCTTTATAATTATTCGAAGTTACGTTTATATTTATAATTATTAACTACGAACAATTAGTAAAATAACTAGGTAACACATTAAAATGATTAAAATTTTAAAATACTTATATTTTGTGTATGAATATCTACATCTAAAGACTCCTACATGGTAAACCTGCTAATCGCTCTCCTAAAACACTACTAAGCACTTGACTTGCACAGTGTAAATCGCCCTTTAAGGTTAATTAATTCCATAGCATGTTGGTTTTTGTTGTTTTCTACAGTGACGTGTGAAGATGAAATATTACATGTCTAATGCTTTGTGTACGGACTGGGGAATTGCCAAGCGGAAAATGTATACCAACTTTATTTCTTAATTATTTTACTCGTTCAAATAACAACACCTCCTGCCAAAATAGTGTAAGTCACAAAACAAGATAATATAATTTGACCGTAAAGTAAGAGAAAACTCTAGGTTGTTTAAGAATTAAACAATTCTACAATTCAATTACGTATAATTAATACGGTTTAACCAATAAAAATAATTAATAACAATAATCGTGCCGTACATAGCGTTAAAAATATTTTTTGTTACCATTTTGTTTTCCACTAAATTATTGACTGTATTAGAAAGTCTAATTAAAGTAAAGACTTTACTTACTGTACTTAAAAGATAAGTGGCATTCGCAGTAATTATTTGTTCAATAGATATTTACAATCAACTAGAACCGTAATAGTCGGAAAACAGTACAAAAAAATCACTCAGCAAGCTATTAACGTCTGCAGTTGAATTGTTAATTGTTATAATTACAGGTTTTAGAGTTCAATGGGTGAATAAAATAAACGCTTAATGTCAGAGAGACGTGAGATAAAAAATGGAAAGGGAGTTATCGTACTTTGCCAATTAAACGTCGATTCGATTGATCGACTGGCATAGGTTTTTAATGAGTGAATGTGAAAGTTGGGTGCTCATGTTTAACAAAAAAAAACTATAAAAAATGCATTATTTAATTAAATAAAGCTCATAGATTACATAATCAAAAAGTAAACTTATCTACGTATAAAAACGGGACAGTTTCTTTCAAAACCCTCCACTTGTCGTCTTGCATAAATAAAATATGTACATTATGATTCATGAAAAAATTAGACGCTTATTTATTTTAGTAGGTATTTTTAGCTAAGGTGTGAATTCTTATAATTATTGTACTAACCAAAAACTTCTCACAAAACATCAGTCTCTATCCTTTATTAACATTTATTTTGTAAAAAGTTTAAGTTTAAATTATGGCAAATATATTATTTAACATGTACTTACTTAAATAATAGCACTGTAGTGCGACAATGACTATAAACCAAAAGGCTATAGCAAAAGGTGGCTGTTTCGATTCCTTTATTATTCAGTGTTACTAACTTCTCCTAGCCAGCACCTATCAGGTTCGTTTCTCACTTGCCCCGTTAGTGCAACACTAATGCATTCGATCGTAATTGCGTGCAATCAAACCGATTGCGAACCAATCAACCGATCCGGCTGAATTACTTAGCGATAGTTTTACTGTCTGTTTGTTTAATAAGAATTATTTATGTTATTTGATAAGATTTTTGATTGTTAAGTTCGACCGGTGAGCTTTACAAGTGACACGAAAACGAGCCTTTTATACTAACTGAAACTCGTGATGTAGTTTGTAGGTAGGTATAATTAATCTTACGGTCCTACCTTAAGACTCGTCAAAAATGACACAAGAAAGCTTTATTATTTATTTACTTATTTAAACATCAAATAAATTAAACTCATCCAAAAATTTACAAAAAAACAAAACTTATTTTTAAAACTTAAAACATCTAAATTAATGGTTTATGCACTTGTTGCCTTCGAAGGTGCGAATATTTGGTTAAAAACAATTCCAAAAAAAGAAACAAAATATTTAAATGTCTACAAAAAATGCAAAGTACAAAGCGTATAATTTCAAGCAAATAAGATTTAAAATGTTGAATAGCGTAATCTTATAATTCTTTGTAGGATTACAACACTTTCAAGCACAACAAACCCCCAAACTCACATTTCAAAGCTTTTGTGAATGCAATAGAAAAAGTCAGCGGGCGTCAGTTTGACATTGACGTTTGAAATTGACGTTTTGTATTGATACTTGAATGGTCACAATGATGTTTTTGCAATTGAGAATGCTGGTGGGCTCGAACATAATAATAAATAATAATAGTATTATTATAACAGTATACGCACTTATTCATAGAAATTGCAAAATTTGTTTGCAAAAGGTGTGAATCTATCGTCCAATGCAGAATTGAGACTGTTCTAAACCAACACTAGTTTCTCTAGTTAAATATATAATTAAAACTACAATAATTTAATTAGAAAAAGAAAAGAAAAGAAAGAAGTATGTCAGGATCGTAGCAAGTGGAGATCCGTGATCTCTGCGTGATTTTATGTATGTATGTATGTATGTATGTAGGTACAATAATTTGTGTGGACATGATATAACAATTTTTTCACAAATTTTCAGGATAATGTTAAGGAAACTAAGGTTTAGTTTCACCATGCTCTGTTAAGTACCTAAACTTACAGCTTGTTAGCCTTTTAATCGCCTGTTAAAGTTTTTTTGTGTTCACATGGTGGAACAAAAAAAGATTATCCTGACAAAAGATTATCTTCCGTAAAATGAAATGACGTAATATGGATAACGATAACATTCTTGTTAGTTTTGATGCCCGATAATGCTTTGTTAACAAAAGTTTAGTGAAATTGGACCCTAAGGCTTTAATATCTACTAACTTTATTCGTACTTAAGTATGTCATAAATATAAATAAAATAAAGGATCAAAAACTTCGTTAGCGTGATGTTTTTTCATAAAAACTTCAACCTATCACTGTGAATTATGGGAATTCCTACCTTAATGCACTACTAATCCTAGAAAGGAACCTAACACTCCTCATTTTAGTTATCCACATGGTTCAAAATGCGCGTGATAATGTCAGACAGACAGACAACGCATGATTTTTTAAAATACTTATATAGATTACTAGCTGTCCCGCCAGCGACTTCGTTCGCGTAAAGTATCTAAACTGAGTTTCAAACACATCACACAACTCATAAAAATCCCATACTAACTTTGACACCCCATTTTACCCCTTTATGAAGGTTATAATGAAAAATCCTGAAACACGTGTCCATTCGTTTTGCATTTACAGTACACAAACAAAGTTTCAGACCAATCGCACTACCCGTTAAAAAGTTCCCATACAAACATTGACCCCACATTTGACCCCTTTTTGAAGGTTAGATTGAAAAATACTGAAATACGTGTCTATTCATTTTGCATTTACAGTACACAAACAAAGTTTCAAACCAATCGCACCACCCGTTAAATAGTTCCCATACAAACATTGACCCGACATTTGACCCCTTTTTGAAGATTATATTGAAAAATCCTGAAACAGGTGTCCATTTATTTTGCATTTACAGTACACAAACAAAGTTTCAAACAAATTGCACTACCCGTTAAAAAAATTCCATACAAACATTGACTCCCCATTTGACCCCTTTTTAAGAGTTAAATTGAAAAATCCTGAAACAGGTATCCATTCATTTTGCATTTACAGTACACAAACAAAGTTTCAGACCAATCGCACTACCCGTTAAAAAGTTCCTATACTAACTTTGACACCCCATTTTACCCCTTTTTAAAGGTTATATTTAAAAATCCTGAAACACGTGTTCATTCATTTTGTATTTACAGTGCACAAACAAAGTTTCATGAAAATCGCTCCACGCGTTACAAAGTTTCATACTAACGTTTTCACCCTTTTTCACCCTCTTAGAGGTGGAATTTCCAAAAATCCCGCCTTAGTGGGTGGTTTTGTTATAAAAGGAAGCCACCTTCCAAATTTCAGCTTTCTATCTTCAGCGGTTTCGGCTCGGCGATGATCAATCAGTCAGTCAGTCAGTCAGTCAGTCAGGTTAAGCTCTTATATATGATAGATGATCTTACAATGTAAAGTTACAGTTTTTTCATTTAAGATAGCAGCTTTAACTTAAAGAAGAAAGTAACAAGAACATTGTTCTTGTTATAGTTATTTGGATCACTTAGTGTCCGTTTACACTTGTGACCTTTTCAGTGACTTGTGACAAAGATGTCAGCAAAATGCCCACCTTTTCAAGTGTCTTGAAATCTGTCAAATTGTCACGCGTATTTATACGGCAGTTTGTGGCAATGGTGTGAACGCGTTTTAATGACCAAGTCACTCGGTCAGTTGTATAGGTAGTAGGTAATTATTTAAAAGTGAGTTACGATTTGATAAAAGACATAAAACGCTCAATAAACTCTAGCGGAAATCTATAACAATATGTAAATCAGAATTTTATCAGTAAGATAAGAAAGGATTTTTATGTAAATTTCTAAAGCAATAAAACCAAGCGCCGAAAAGTGAATGTTATCTCACTTATAGCAATAAACGTTAATTGTAAGCAATAATTGCAATAAAAATTATAAATTATTGCACTTTTATCGGCAGGTCACAGATAAGTGCAGCTACTTATTATAATTAAGTGCTTTGTTTAGGTACTTAATGTCCAAAATACTCAGTTTATTTCTCGAAAACACGAAAGTTATTGCGTTTTGAATCTTACGATAGTGACATAAAGGTTTCATTTTTCTTCTTCTTCTTTTAGTTATGGCGTCTGTCTCTTTTGACATCAATGTTGCCAGCGTCAAGTGTTTACATTAGTAGTAGTATTGTCAAATCCCACAAAGTCATAGTCAAATTGTCAAATCAAATTTTAAAAAGTATGGCTGCTTTGTTAAAAATTCTCAGGAACAGCTAGTATATAATATTAATAATAATATACCATCTATCTACGAAGGTATTTAACTCGTTTTGACCTTAAGAACCTATTATAAAATTTAATTTAAAATATTAAAATTAATCGCAAAAATGTAAATAAACAGCAATCAATCTCATTAATTAGTACTAGGTAAATAAAATAGGTATGGTAAAAAAAATGTTTTCTGCAAGTTTCTGCTCATAAACTCGATAATTAATGTCATAATTAAAACTTTATGGCCATTCGCAGAGACATAAAAATATGTGTATATTATGCTCATTAAACTTTACTTCACTAATTCTGACCTAGTGTTACAATTAAGTCGTAAAAACACATTAAAAACGTTAATAGTACCTAAGTTGATATAGAAATAGAGGCTGCAGCGTAAATGATCAATTTTGAGACAATTTAATCAATTATACAACTTACTTGGATTTGAAATTGATTTTTTGCTAACACATTTGTTTTTAGCATGTGTTACTGCAGCCGATAGGACTATGTTGGCGACAACTGATCAATTTTCAAAACTAAATGCGTTTTGATCATTATTTGTTGACAGTGTACTTCCACTCGAATGAGTTTTAATACTAAATGTGTTTTGATCATTCGTACTGCAGCCGATAGTTTATTTGACCATTGGATACTGCAGTCGATAGTGCCTTATATTTATCTGTAGTATTGGTCCATAACCTTTAACCGACTTATCGGCGCGATAGCGTAAAAATGTGTTATGAATTTCTTTAGTCGAATAGTCACGTAGAATGCAAGTCAGATAACCTCTGATTGGCATAGAGTTATAAACATTTAGACAGCATCAAAAAATAAGTGGAGCTCTCCACGACTTCGTACGTGTGTTTTTTTCATACAAACTAAAGGGTAAATTAAATTTCAGTTATTACTTTCTTCTAGATCCCGAAATAAATCTGTCCTCCGAAATTTTGTCATGCCTGTGCGTTGTCAGTTGTTCAGTTCAGACAGTTAGTAAGAATTTTATATAAGTACCTAAAGGAATACTAGTGGATCCAACAGACGTCGTCCTGCCCGACAGCAGCGCCACCTATCGGGTCCAATTATATTTCCAAACCATCCAGGAACCTATTGAAATATACACACAAAATTTCATTCAAATCGGTCTATCCGTTTAGAAGGAAAGGAATTATGTGAAAAACACACGTATAGAAGAAAGACCCATTTTACTCGTACATACTGGGTGACCAAGTGCCAATTCCACTCTGACCAAAGAAATAAAAAAAAACAGTTGTCAAATTAAGTTAATTAAAAAAAACGCAACTGAAATCTACTAATAAGAAGCCAGGTTTCAGAATTCGTAGGCTCTAAACATTTGTAACTCCATTTACATACGTCTTTTCGTAGAAATTCAACGCGTTGTTATTGTCGTTAAATAACAACAGGGTTCAATTAAAAACGATAATTAATTTTATTGATATTGCCAACCTAATATGAACATTGTAACAAAACAAAATGGCGAGGTAAGTGTTATTTAATTTAAATAACACAACCAAGCTTCAGTTAGGTTGGATTTAACCAGCTTATGGGGCTTTACCACAAGGTCTTACAAACCATCATGTTTCAGAAACGTCAAATTTCAGTCTTGAAATAACAATACTTCAGTGAATATAAGTTTTATATAACTTTGATATTGCTCGAAGAGTTGTGGTATGGTTTTAGTAAGGCTCTTGGTATAACGGTATAACTAATCTCAGAATAATGTAATATCAAATGCCAGTAAAATTAGAGTTTTCTCTTCCATAACTAAGCAATAACAACTATGTAGGTAAGCAACGTTCAGTGCGGTCATTATTTGGATGGGTGACTGATGGATGGTGCTACTATAAAATATTATTATTGTAATTTTTTTTGCGGTTCTTTAGGCGCGAGTCGCACTCGACCGGTGTTTTTAGAGATACGGAATCCTAAAACACAGTTTCTTCGGAAATCGTATTCCCATAAGGTTCCTAATGAAGTAATTTACAGAAAATGTCGCTATAACTTCACATAGACACACAGATTACAGATAATTAGAAGTGGATATGCCCACCCATATTATTATAATGCTTCTGGAAGTGCTGCTGCCTTATGCCTATTATCGGAATATAACCAAAAACCACTTATCAGGTTACTAGTTAAGGAGAGGCTGTAACATAAATAGATTTAAAGGCATACCAATACCGGTTACTTACTAACTCAAATACTCGGACTGACTTCCCAAACGCGGTTTATACTTTTTTTTGACCGGCACTTTGGCTTTTAGGCTTAACTATGTATGAAACCTGAAGGAATTATTTCCATCTTTAGTCTAAAAGCGGCAAAGATGGGCTTGCAACCTGTCACGTACGGAATACTAACTGGGCAAAATATGAACGTGTGTCGAATAATAATAATCAGACGTGTTTCTGACTACCCCTTTTAGATATTGCCGGTAATCGTTGATCAATGAACATATTATAATATAATTTTATTTAACGTTTGGTAGATATCTGTAATTGCTAATACCTACTTAATTATCTTTTAGGATATTTAAAGACGGGTAGTCAGAGGCGCATCTGAATAATATCGTATTCCTGGCACACGTAAGCACTTAATTATTAAAAAGTATTTTTCATTGTCATTCAGGTAGTTAGAACTTATATACCCTTTCGTTAAACTAATAATGAATGTTAGTATGTTTGTTAATAATTTATGTACTTATATACTATATTAGTATGTTTGTGTTTCAATCGAGCCAAAAGAGTTGATTCTGTGAATAGTAAATCACGTTTTCAAAATTCAACTGCCCCTTAACACGACACGAACGCTACCCGACTTTTATCCAATATTAAAAACTTTTATCAACATATCTACATATATTATTTTTATGTCTTATTCTCAGTATTTTCCGGTAGCAGTTAATAGTTTAAAGTCATTAATGTTAATTTTAAATTCTCTCTTATCTCGCATTAGTTTTATGAACTATAAACGTAAGAGATGCAATAACAGATTTGTTACTAATTAATATACTTACCTACTTTAAAAAAAAGTCTAGTTTCCAAGCTAGAAGTAAAATGCCTTTATACTATGTCTAGAAACTGCAAAATGCCTAAAATTTAGAATATCTAAAATGGTAAATGTGTACGTCAAGCGTAAACAGTTCATACATACATAAGTAAGTACTTACATAAAATGACGACTGTTTAGAGCGCCCTCCGGCCAGGGGCCTTACCACGAAGTCTTCCAGAACGATTCCGTAACGATTCCATTATAGAAACGTCACTACTTCCATACAATTTGCATAGGTCATGGTATGAAATAACAATGTAATACTAATTCGGTAATGTATTATGAATTCGTGGTAAGGCCCCAGGTGGAGGGACGATCTGCAAAAGGCTGCCGGTGGAGACTGGATGCGTCGAGCTGAGGTCAGGGCGCAATGGCGCTCATTAGGGGAGGCCTATGTCCAGCAGTGGACTGCTATAGGCTGATGATGATGATGATGAGAACATTCCCTTGCACCACTGAGTGATTTCACCTTACTGGTTGAGTCTTGGTCACCTTGCTTTCATGTATTCACCAAGTTAAAGAGCCTTTATGACGTATTGTGATAAAATTATTATAAGATTGTATCAAAGGCGAATGCTGAGCCCCGACTGCGAAGCGAAGGAGGATAATGTTCTTGGGGTGTATACTTTTTTGGCTGTCGCTGGAGCAGAAACGGCTAAACAAATTTTGACAAATGATGTGTTCCTGGATTTGTCTGAATCACATGAGTGACATAAGGTTATACAAATTGTCAAAAAAATATAATATGGCAGATGTAAAAAGCTATTTTCAATTGCTTTAATTCGGGTTTCCTTAGTTTTGCAATAAATATGTACCTACTTAGTTTGTGATTTTGATGTCATATTTTACGATTAGATAACTTTACGAATCACATGGACAGTTCGTACCTTATAGCTCTGTAGCATATTCTTATTCTGAAGTAAACTCGATCTCTAGACAATTTGTAAGCGAAATTCGAGAAGTTAGTAGTTTCAGTTTATTTATCGGTTTTATGACCGGACCTGTTAATGATATCCAAATGTGGCCGGCGGAGGGTTTGAAGTTAATTTTTGATGCGGTTTTCGATTTAAGATAGCTGTTTTTATTAGAAGATTATTTGTCTGTGTATCCTGTACTTACCTATAATACGAATTCTACTTCTCTAAGGTCTAATTTCACCGAAGTTTTGTTAACAAAGCATTACCGATCGGCCATCAAAATTAACAAGAATGTTAAAGTATTGTTATCTGTTTTACGTAATTTCATTTGACGGAAGATAATCCTTTGTCAGGACATGGTGGAATACAAAACACCTTTAACAGGCAATTCAAAGTCTAACAAGCTGTTAGTTTAATTGACAGAGCATGTTGAAACTACTTAGTCCTTAGTTTTAAAAACAGTAGGTACTTGGCTAACTCAAAATTTTTAACTCAAAATTCTTATTGATATCTTAATACTTTTGAGAATAGAAAAAGGGGATAGTCAGAAGCACGTCAAACCTTATTTCATACTATTTTGCATAGTGTTCCGTACGTATTAGGTTGCAAGCCTATTGCCGCTTATATCAATACTAATCAATGACACACACCTTTTCTCCTAAGCCCTATAACCTAGAGTATGCCAGTTTCTTCACGATGTTTTCCTTCACCATTTAAGAGCACACATAAATTTCCTTCTCGAAATGATATATTTTTAACCAATGCCTTATTACTATCGTTTTTTTGATAAAATATGTACTTTTTAATAGCCATTCGATGGTAAGTATTAAAACTTTTTGGCTATTAAATTTTATGTTTCACGTTTAAAGGGCCTGACACGTCCTAACAACGATATGGCGGTTTTCTTTGTGAAACGGTAGAGTTTTAGGGTTGGGCTCTACATCAAGCGGAGAAAGTATGGTCTGTTCGCCGCTTGAACCCTCTCTGATTTCGTCTATTCTAGCTATATATCTATACAGAGATATATATCTATACAGAGGAAAAGAAAAAAAGAGAGAAAAAGATGACATGGGTAAGAAAGGAGTGAGTACTGAGATGACGAATGACAGAGGGAAATGGAAGAAGATCACATGTTGTGCCGACCACACATAACGTGGGATAAGGGCAGGAAGATGATGATGATGATGATGACAGAGGAAGAGGAAATTATTATAAAGAGGAAAGTTTTTTATTTTTGTATGATTGTATTTTTGTTTGGAACGAATTAACTCAAAAAGTACTGGTCCGATTTCAAAAATTCTTTTACCATTATCCCTGAGTAACGTAGGCTGTATTTTATGTAGGTACTTCGCGAGCAAAGCCGCGCGAAAGCTAGTCATATTATATAGAAATGCGTATTTTTGCCTCCTCTATGAAAATTTGTACTTTTTGTTAGTTCATCGCCCACTGTTCTAACCTTTGTAATACTTGATCAAACTATGTCCTCTTTTTGGACTATTTTTGAGTAAGGTAGAGATTTGCCCTATTCTTGTTTATAAACTCTTATAAGTTCTTGGCTATATACCAAGTACTGTCCGCTACAAGTGCAGCCCCACCTCGAATGGCCCAGCAATCAAAGGGACCCGGCCCAAACAAACATAAAATGGACAGTAAAATTTTACGAGCCCTTGCGGTGACCTATGGCCATTCGGGAGCCCTTCAACCGGATTTAGGAACTGATAAATTCAATTGAAACTTACTTAAGACGCGGTGGTCAGCTGATAGCGGAGTTTTGCTGTTTTTCAGATGCTTTACCTTCGGTTACTAAGGGTAGTAAATAACTGAAAGATCACAAAAAAAAATATTATCTGTAAATCTTTTTTTTTAATTTCGTTTAAACGTCGTATTTACTTTAGTATTATCTCTCGAAAAAACCTCAAAAAATTAACAAAACCTGCTTCTCCTTTTGTTAAGGTCATTTTCATATTATTTTTTTACGGGTAGATAATTTATTAATATAAAATATAACTTTAAATCTAACACAAATTATTACAATTCGAAAGGATAAAACTTAGTCTTTTTATAAAATGGGCAGTCTGCTGCTGTCCACTAGCTAGCCACCGCGCCCTTAGTCACAATTCTTGTGTGAAATGTCTGAAAGATAATATTAATGTAGAAAGTAGACTCAGAGTTGACGAATGATAGGAGTGAGTGGAAGAAGAAAACATGTGCCGACCCCACGCGTGGGATAAGAGCAGGAGAATGATGATTATGTCACAAT
Organism: Cosmorhoe ocellata; assembly: GCA_963675405.1. Lineage (NCBI taxonomy): Eukaryota > Metazoa > Arthropoda > Insecta > Lepidoptera > Geometridae > Cosmorhoe > Cosmorhoe ocellata. The sequence goes on along the minus strand of OY776266.1, from coordinate 4,411,038 downwards.
TCTTGTTATCGAAGAGCACTGGTGATGCAGTGGTAGCGCCCCTGCCTCACGATCGGTCGTGGGTTCAAACCTAATCGCGCACCAATGAGTTTGGCGACCAAAAAATTTAAGGTGTGTGTCATAGATTAGTATTCTTATTAGCGGCGATGGGCTTGCAATTTGTCACGTATGGAATACTAACCACTGTGCAAAATGTGGGCATGTGCCAAATGTCATGTTTCGACGTGGCTCTGATTACCTTCTTTAGATATACTCTAAATAAATGGTCTTATCACAAGCTCTTACAAACCATAATGTTTCAGCAATGTCAAAGCTTCAAGCTTGAAGTAACACTATACAATTTTTATAAGTCAAGGTACGAATTATTAAAGTTAGTATCAAATAAATACATAAATAAATAAATAAATAATGCTGGACAGTCCACAAAAACCAAGCTAAACCAAATCGAAAACACTGTGAAAATAGTGAGCGTTAGAATGGCTGGAACACAAGAGATTTTGATTCACAGCATGCTCATTATTTACTACCTATTTGCTACTTTATACTGATATTTGATTACTTTGATATTGTTTGGAGAGCTTGTGGCCCAAGGGCTTGTTTACAACGGATTACAAATAAATTAGCTACTGCGCATATAATTAGCAGGATACTAACAGCGCAAGTATACGTCCAATAAATACAAAAAGCAATTAAGATGCCGCGATTGTTCAATCATTCATTGAGCAGCATTCATACTGAAATAGCTTTATCTGTCCGTCTGTCCGTAGCGGAAGTCATAAAGCACTCACTGCGAATCTATCACTCACTTGACACAGTATAACATTTAGTAACTAACTTATACTTACTTCAATGAGATGCGGCTATTCTGTTGTACAGCGGACTAACTTAAAAAATCCTAAAATACACATTCTTATTTCGTTCACCCTAAAGACTAAATTAGAAAAGTCCCACTTTAATCCTTTCACCACACTTGTTCAAAATAACTTGACATAATAAGAAAAAAAATTGTTAACTACGATGAGTAGGTATTATGCTTTTTCTAAGGGTCTAATAAAGTCATTAAAATTGTAATTGTCACTTGGACAATCTAAACAAGTTGTTTTTTTTTATTTCACTAAAAAATCTATTATATTATGTAAAAATACGTACATAGACAAAAAAGTTCTTAAAAAATGATGAAACACACACGATTTTATTTTGTTCAATTCAAAGACTAAATTAGCGTAAACATTTAAAATTACAGTTCTAATTTGACTAAACTGACGTGTAATCGGCGTGATTTAGCTTATTTTAGAAGCCATGTCAATAATTGATGCTGACTAATTACGGAATACTGTTGGTACCTAATGGTGGAAAATAGTTTTTTTTTTTTTTTAAATTGCCATTTAGAAATATCAATCAAATTCAATCTCTATAGCGAACTTTTAAGACAGACTCAATTTACATCGCTGCGAAATGGAATGGAAGCGTCTCTTTGCAACGAAATTGTACTAGCATAATGAACTTTATGTCAATTGTTTAACACACAAACTAAATACCAGCCAAAACGGGTCACGCGTGTTCTGGGGAATCATCGCGCAAATTCACGCGCCTTCCTTCTCACTTCTCAAAATTGACGCTTCAATTCGATTCCGCGGCGGTGGTGTAAATTGAGCCTTAGTCTGAAGACCTACGGAATTACCGCCATAAGTATTAAAACCAATGCACCCAAAACGCGACATCCTTTATCTTAATGTTCCTATAACGGAACAATAATTGTTACAATACAATTATCATTATAAATTATGGTCAGTCATTAATTATAAATGATTGAGAAATGCGTCTACCTACTGATAGTAAATCGTAGAGATATAATTCTGTAGATCGCGTAGAGCCGCCGAACGGCTGATACCTATGTATGATAGTATTTTATTAGTTCAGTTCAAGGGCCTTACCACAAGCTCTTCGGGCAATATTAATGTATAACTTTGACATTTTGTACCATGACCTATACAAATTGTATTGAAGTACTTAGTGTTATTTCAAGCTTGAAATGTAACGTTTCTGAAACATAATGGTCTACAAGAGTTTGTGGTAAGGCCTTTGACCTATCACTCCGCCATTATAAGCTCTGTAGCGTTCTATACGCAAGTAGGAAAGTACCTACTTATAATATTCTGTGACGTAAGTGAAGATAAAGTGACATTTGTGACGACAAAGTTAGGTAAGTACCTATTTTTTTGCCCAATCGCAAATTATTGTTTTTTTGTGTTTATTTTTCCGTAATTTTCGTAATTATTTTGAATTAAGTATAAATAGCACAAAATAGTTCTTAGGTTTTTGATTATTAACTTATTAAGTAGGTACCTACTTATGTGATCTGGATCAATTGACTTAGGTTAGGTTAGGTTAGTAATTTATTAACTTAAAATTAATATGTCAATGACTAATTAGATATGTTCATACTGTATGTCTATAGGCGCTCTACATTTTATTTACTCTTACGGCAATAATAGTCTTGTTATTATTGCGAATGTGAATGAATCCTAATTATTATTATTATAGAGTTCTAGGTTATCTATAACTTAAGTAGAAGTGGCATTACGTATTAGCGTCATTCATAAAGTTCAAACAAACATACATTCATAAAAACACATCGATTTCTCGACGGGGTAGGCAGAGACTACGGATTTGTACTTGAATACAATTCTGACATACTTTTTTTGTTTCATTCCCACCAAAACGGCTATATGGATTTGGATAAAATTCGGAATAACATTAGACTGCTTTTTATTTAGGTACCATGCGCACAAAGCCACGGGAGGAAGCTAAGTAATGTACTTTTTAAATTCAAAAACAAAGATCTAACAATCAAAATAGACACGGCATTTTCGATTGAACAAAAAGTTGATTCACTTATTTGATTTCCACATTATTTGTCAGCGTGACATTGCGTTCTAATAGTAGTTATTATAGTCTGTGGCGATCTTATAGTAACTATGCAACTCACTGTGGAATTTCAGTAGTAGTTATAGTGCAGTCTGTGGCGGGGCGAGATTCGCTCGAGCGGTATCTAATGAGCGTGAGTGAAATACAGGCCGAATTCTCTGACGGTAGAGTTGGGACACGGAGTTTATCGATATCGATATAGCAATATTATGAAGATACCTAAATGGACACTGGTCATTATATTTCTTCTAGGCACAAAATACAGTGCTCTTGTTCTTACAGTGTCACAAGTTCTTTTGAACCAGTGTAGTGAAGGCCTCAGATGCTATTATTGTGCACTTTATTTAAAATAAGAAGTTGTACAAAATATCATTATGTTTTTGGGCCATTTTACATAGATACAGGTTGTTGTGCATGGCGTCAATCTTATAAGATTTTTCGCTGATTCTTAAGCAAGCTAAATAAACATGATTTGAGTATAATATTGCGGTTTTAATGATAAATTCTAATAATAATCTATCACTGGAATTGGCACTTAAATTTCACTTAGCATGTAAGACGTTTCAAAATGATCCTTTTGATTTTATTGTACAATTCTAATTGATATTGTGGCAGTTCTCATCAGCTCGTCACTCTTTGCAGTACTTGCGAAATAAATATCGATATCAATAAAAACATTTCGCAAGTGACAACACTACCCATCTCGTTTCAATCTCAAGCTGTAGGCACGCAACATTAACGTGATTAATTTAAGCAATTAACGACCAAAGAGGCGTATTATGCTAAATGAATAAGTTATTTATAATTACTCAGTAATTATTGCGGGCGTATGCTGTGAATTAATTTGTTTGTGATGGAGCGGAGAAAGAATGTTGTAACACATAGAGATACTGTTGTACTAACCGAAGTCGCGTTCCCACTGTTGGGACACAAACTTACAATAATGTCGTTCTTAAATATTTAAACTGTTTCCTCCACTATATTTTCCTTCACCGTTGTTGACAATGTGACATGTGACCCAACATTTTGACGCACAGGTTTGTAAGTGCAAAATGTCTGTGTTTTTTCACGAAGTCCTTTAAAATATCGTTTACATTGTCACGCGTGTTTGTACACGGAGCCACGGTCACGGCAGTTTGTCACTAGTGCGAACGCATTTTTACATTTTGTGCCTCAATACGGATTTAATGCGGATCGGTTCGATTCGATGCCATGTCAAACGTTTAAAAACGCTAGTAACGTTCAAATGCCGGATGCTAAGATTCTTCTATAATAAGAATGTTGCAAGTTTAGAATTTTGTGCCGTACGGAAACCGCTGGTACTTTACTGACCGCATAGGTACTACATTACATTACGCTTTAGTGGACGTTAGCCTCTTTCCTTCTGGGCGACTACTCTGCAAAAAAACAACAATACAATCAAAACTATATTATCATTGATTAAAATTCATCGTTGAAAAATGTCGTTCCATCGTTCAAATGATAGTTAAAGCGATATAGCTTAGAGTAGGTTGGTACGATTATCGTACCGATAATATCGTTGATCGTTTTGCAGAGTAGACACCCCTCAAGAACAGTCAGAGTACAGAGTACATGACGCGTGAACATTTGAACAGATGATGTTGCGAATGTGTCATGGTAGAGTTGAACTAATTTCTAACTGCTATTTTTGTGCTTAAAATTAGTTAATAATCTTTTTTATTCCTGGTTAATTAAATCTTAATATACACTCTATCCTACTAATATTATAAACGTGAAAGTTTGTAAGAATGTATGTATGTTTGTTACTTTGTCACGCTGAAACGGCTGAACGGATCTGGATAAAATTTGGCACAGAGATAGATTATAGTCTAGAATAACACGTACTTTTTATCCCGGAAAAATGTACAGTTCCCGTGGGATAAACATGTATATTCAAAAACTAGCCGACCAGCGCGCAACTTTGCGGGTTTTAAGTGATATCTATAATTTTTCCCATCTTTGCAACTTTTTACATTAATGCTTCGCTCCTATCGGTCGCAGAGTGATGTAATAAATCCTAAAGCCTTCTTCGATAAATGAACTATCCAACATAAAATAACTTTTCAATTCAAACTAGTAGTTCCTGAGATTAGCGCGTTCAAACAAACAACCAAACTCTTCAGTACGTCTACCATGGGTTGTCACATTTAGATCGGCTGACGTTACTACAGTAGTAATAGTACGTTATTATGACATCTGTCGAAATTGTTACTCATGGTACCAAATTATAAGCAAATTAATGAAGCGCAAACTACAGTCGCTGTACTACGCTGTGACGTAGGATAATTAGCTACGTGAGGTTTTAGAACCCAACTATCCGCTAGAGGCGCTGTACAAGTTTTCATACATTTTTTTAACTACAGTCGCTAGCGAGTGTAGATTATGTAAACTCATGGTAGACCTACTGTATTATGATATTAGTATAGATACTATGTGAAACAGTTGGGCTCTCTAAGGATCGTTACAAACAATCTATAGATAGCTCATGGTAATTAAAAATTTGGTTGATGATAAAAAATATGGTGTTTTTGCTAAAGCTATTATTCACTATTTATCAGTAGGTATTATGTATTATGTAACATTACTTTGTTATTGTCATTTTGTTATTATGACAGTTAAATAGATATTTTTATATTATCTAATGAGCAATTTAGATAACAATTATGTACTAATTAAAGTAGGCCATCTTCGATGTAGGTAAACCACTCCAATAAAATTTTATGTGTTGATAAAAATGTTATACAGAGTGATCTTAAAAACAAAACTCATTAGAATGCTACATTATCCCTGAGTAATATAGGCTATATATAATAAATTAAAAAAAATAGAGATTGCGTTCATCACACAAATGTTTATCCTGGGTGGGGATCGAACCCAAAACCTACAGCGCAGATGACGACTAACGTTTTTGTATGATCCAAAAAAAAGGGGAAAAAAAATCAAATTTTAATGTAATCCTAAAATTATCGAACTTGCTGGACTCGAACCTACGTCTATGTCTAGATAAATAAATAAAATAATAAATAATGCTGGACAATCCACACAGCATCATCTAGCCCCAAAGTAAGCTACTCAAAGCTTGTGTTATGGGTACTAGATAACTGATATATTTAATACATTAGTGATTAGATACATAGATAGATATTTTTTATTATACATAGAAAACACCCAGAGCAACGGAACAAATTTCTGCAGATCGTACACAAATTTGTTCCGCGGCGGGAATCGAACCCGCAACCTCTTGCGTCGCAGGCGGACTCTCGCCCGCTGCGCCACTGAGGTCGTCAAGAGAATTAACAAGAGATCTTTCGCTATTTAAAAGCATTGGCAATAAATACGAAGTATTTTCTCGGATAAAAGTCATATAAATCTGACAGTTTTAAAGAAAATGATAAAAATCTATAATCAAGTCTTAATTCAAAATAAAATAGGTAACCTATAACTCTATTTAGGAAAAAAAAATATGATCGGTATCGATAGTATCGATAGGATGGTAGATACCATCTCAGGTCATTAGTTACTTAGATCTAAAGATAATTCTTCTTTCCTTTAATCTTAGGTAGTCAGAGGCACGTCCAAACATGACATTTGGTACATGCCCACATTTTGCACAGTAGTTAGTATTCCGTACGTGACAGGTTGCAAGCCCATCGCCGCTTATAAGAATACTAACCTATGACACATACCTTCGAATTTTTGGTTCTAGGGTATGCCGGTTTCCTCACGATGTTTTCCTTCACCGTTTAAGAGCACTGGCATTGCGCACATAAATTTTTCAAATGGAAAAACTCATTGGTGCACGACCAGGTTTGAACCCACGACCTTCGGATCGTGAGGCAGGGGTGCTACCACTACACCACCAGCGCTATTTAGGAATAGGTACTTATAAGCCTGGAAGACCTAGACATTATCCATCCCCTTCCGGTTACAAATCATTGGTGGACGGAAAAGGGCTCAAGACCGTTCATCGTGGCACTTGGATGTTCATATCTGTGAAATTTATGATGATGATAAAGATGCTGGATGTGTTATTTTTAATTTAAAATCCCCTTTTAGCTAAAGTTAAGATAACCCCATGACAAAATCACATCTTGCCCATTATCAATGTTCCGACCTGACCCCGCTATCAGACAATTAACTTTAATGGATATATTTAAATTAGTTCTCTCCACTCAATTTGACAACATTAATATTATCTAATGGCGCTTGCAAATGGACTTCATATTTGACCGCATTCATGCGGTCATAAGATGCAAACAGTAAACATTCAAACATCGCTATGGAATAGAAAACTATACGATTTCTTGATTTATATAAGAAAAAGATCATTTTCATATATTTGTCTCTCGCATATTAGCACCAAGAGTGTCACTTAACACGCTAGCGCACTGAGCGCGCGATATCTGTTATCGGTATGAGTATATAAAAAGTTTGTACTTTCAGTACAATTTCAGTAAACTTTCAGTCAATTCAGCATCCATAATAAAAATAATAGAGAATATATAGAGAAACGCCATGGCTGGACGAGTTGACTGACATAGAGTTGACGAGTAGGTATACTTCCACACTGGGGTTAGTACTGGAATTGGCACCTAGATTCACATAGCATGTAAGATGATTCAAAATGTTGCATACTTATTTTGTTTATATTTGAACTTATTGACGTAAGCCGTCATGCAGTCCAGTCATGCAGTCCGTCTGATAGCGCTCATAGATAACCGTAAGTTTAAAGATCATTCATTTTCAATCATATTGTCATAGAGCTTATGCTCAAATTTGAATGGAGCTGTTATCCTAAAAGGTCAAGTACTATTTTATAATAAATAATAAACAAATTGAAAATAGGCTTGAAAAAGTATCTACCTAACTAAATAGGGCTAGTAATTTTTTTAGTACGTATGCTTCTATAAAGTTTTTTAAAACTAATTTGTATCTTTGATTGTTAGAACATTTCATATGCAAAGTTTGGGAAATATAATAGAATTTTTAAAATATCTTTATCTCTAGGATTTTCAAAGTTACCAACAATTATCAAGAATGAAAAAGCTTTTTACCTTGAAGAAATATATTTCCAGCTACATACATAAGTAGTTATAAGTAGATACAATCATTTAGATCTATATTTACAAAAAACTAACACTAAATTACACAATTACATAAAGGAAAACTAAATAGCAGATTGTAATTAATTTGGTGATAGGTAAACATTTTATACAATCTAATTAATACAGGGTGTCCCAAAAAGTAGTGTCAAGCGAAAGTCCAGAGATAGAACACCCCTTGGGGTACCCGAATCACCCCCATGTATGTTCCGCGATTTTTTATAGTTTTCGAGTTATTAATTTTTTTCCGAATTTTTGAAAATTTACGACTTGAACAACTTAAAAAGTTCTCAAAAAAAAAGTAGAAAACTTTCTTGAGATTTTTTTTTTGCTACTGAATTGTTATGAGTTGGTCTTTTATGCATAAAATAATCAGCTACGTGACTTTGATGAAAACTATGAAAATGTTGGTGTAAAGTCAAATAATTACATTAGGTGAATTATGACTAAAATTTTCAACTTTAAATAAAAAATCTTAACAAGTGATTTCATGGTTTCTAAATAAGTCTAAAGAATTTTCCAGACTCTCAGCTTTCATAATCATTAAAAAAAAGTAGTACTTAATTGGCTACTTTGGCTAAAATCGGCCGTCAAAGACGTTGAGGTGGAACATTTTTAAAATAAGCCTACCTGACTAAAAAATAGATTTTGGCCATTTTATCATTTCTAAGCTTAATTCGTATGTTAACTAACCAAAAATGACTGCAGGAAAGGATTTCATTAATATTTGAAGGTTTTATTTATTTAGTTTAGCTAAATTTATGAAATTTTTTACAAAATTTTTTACAAAAAGTTTTTAAAATGTCAACTTTCTAGGTCGATACAAATCCTACATTGTCTTGAAAAGGTTTTTTTTAATCGTATGAAAGCTATTTTAAGTGCCTTAATTTTTTTTTCGGCTTGTCTTAATTTTGTTCTTAATTCGGCCATATTGCTGATTTTTTTGGCGTTAACTAATTATTTGTAGTCATTTTTGGTTAGTTAAGAAACAAATTAAGCTTAGGAATGATAAAATGGCCAAAATCTATTTTTTAATTAGGTAGCTATTTTTAAGAATTTTCCACCTCACCGTCTTTGAAGGCCGATTTTAGCCAAAGTAGCCAATTAAGTACTACTTTTTTTTAATGATTATGAAAGCTGAGAGTCTGGAAAATTCTTTAGACTTATTCAGGAACCATGAAATCACTTGTTAAGATTTTTAATTTAAAGTTGAAAATTTTAGTCATAATTCACCGAATGTAATTATTTGACTTTACACCAACATTTTCATAGTTTTCATCAAAGTCACGTAGCTGATTATTTTATGCATAAAAGACCAACTCATAACAATTCAGTAGCAAAAAAAAAATCTCAAGAAAGTTTTCTACTTTTTTTTTGAGAACTTTTTAAGTTGTTCAAGTCGTAAATTTTCAAAAATTCGGAAAAAAATTAATAACTCGAAAACTATAAAAAATCGCGGAACATACATGGGGGTGATTCGGGTACCCCAAGGGGTGTTCTATCTCTGGACTTTCGCTTGACACTACTTTTTGGGACACCCTGTATATAAATTATACATTACTAGTATTTACTTAGTTATTTTTTAATATTTAATTAAATAAACCAACTATTTACACAATAATTTACATTTACTCGCACACAAATATCAGTACTGTCAACAAAAAAGACGCAAAATGAATTTTAAATCTGAAAATGATGATTTCATGACGTTACCTATTTATTTATTTGAATTAAATTAGAAATTAAAAATTCATTTTAATTTATTAAATAAATAACGCATTTAAGCGTTTATTTAACAATGAAAATGGCGAGGACTTAAGACCTTTATAGTTTTTATTAATCCGTTTTTTCTAAGATTGATTGCCAGTCTGCGCATTAGGTGAAGGTGAGCTCCCAGATACAGGTGGTTGGACCATGGCTAGGTGCTGGGGGGGCATTCCCATAGGGGGCAGCGGGCGTCCCCCCATCATGATGGGGTGGTGGGGGTGGAAATACTGCTGCAGCGCCGGGTGAGGGTACAAATGGTGGGGATGACGGGAAAACTGCGCCATTTTGAGTTTTTCAATCTCCGCCTCTTGAACGCGTTTCGCCTTAGCACGACGGTTTTGGAACCAGATCTTCACCTGTTGACAAAGAAAAAAAAATTTAATATCGAATTAACATAAAAAAAACATGATCACGACTGTACCCCCCAGGCTCGGTAGATAACTCCTCAGATCTCTAGTTACATAGATCTCTAATGGATATCTAAAGACACAAAGTCAGGCACGTGACCACATTTTGCACAGTGGTTAGTATTCCGTACGTGACAGGTTGCAAGCCCATCGCCGCTTATACGAATTAAAATGTTTGTAAAATTATTGAAATACTCGATAACATTCGAGATGTAAGATATCTTTAATGAGATATTTGTCATTGATAAGCAGTATTTATTTATAGAGATCCAATCTGGGGTTTGAATGGTATCATGAGAGGAATTTGAATGTCAAGGTTTTATGAGAATTTAAAAAAGAAATATGTAAGTACTACATTTCAAAAGCAATCGAGCTCAACCCTGTTTTGGTAAATTATAATTATACCTATGTGTGATTTAAAATTTAATATAAAAAGTGATATCAAAATAAATTGATTGATTTATGAACCATTAAAACATTTCTTTCCACACCACTTTTTATATTTATAAATGCTTAATTTCAATTGACTTGTGTTTACCTGTATCTCAGATAGTCCAAGGCTAATGCTAATTTCAAATTGACTTGTGTTTTATCTGTGTCTCAGATAGTGCAAGGCTAATTCTTAATTTCAAAATGACTTGTTTACCTATGTCTCAGATAGTCCAAGGTTAATGGTTTATTTCAAATAGACTTGTGTTTACCTGTGTCTCAGATAGTCCAAGGCTGGAAGAGAACTCGGCCCGTTCAGCGATGCTCAAGTACTGCTTGTCAACGAACTTGGTCTCCAAGGCACGAAGTTGTTGGGCGGTGAACGGAGTGCGTGGCTTGCGATTCGGCTTGTGCTTCCGAAGGTGGCACTTCAATTTTGGTGGCTCACTGTTTCCATCTGTTGAAGAAATTAAATAGACGGTTAAAATCGGATCAAATTTCCATATAGGTATTAGACCATGAATCAAATCAAATCAAAGAAGTTTATTTTGTGTCACAAATACAGAACATAATATAATACATAGAATACAATGGCATAGGTATGCAAAGAAAGGCCTATACCCAGCAGTGGGTGAAGTCGGTGTGCGGATGATGATGATGATGATGATTACAATTTACATAACATTGCAGTATTTTTTATAAGAAATAACTAAGTACTTAGCGTTTTCATTATCAAAATATTGTCATTAAAATAGCCTTATTGCCAAAAGTTTGGGTAAAAAACGACCTTAAACTTTGTAAATCTTCAAAGACAAACTTCGGAGATGATCAAAGAAATCGGATAAAATCGATAACTCCCATCAAGATGATCTGTGAAGATGTGAAATGTTACAGGAATCCGGTAAGGTTTAGAATCAAACCATAAACCTGTTGATAACATTCTAAAATTCAATGATCAGCCGACAATTTGCCACCTACAACCCTAAACATGAAAGCAGTTTTCCGATCTGATAACTTTGTACCAATGCCGCTTTTAAAATTATCCAATTCCAAAACTTAATGTGAAAAATTGTCTCATTCCAATACCAAGATAACATAATTTGATGCCTTAAATAATGGTCAGCTGATGGGTATTTAAGTTTCTGGTCGTATTAAATTTAAATTCAATGTTAAAAGGTATTATTTTAAACAAGTTAAGCCATTTTTATAAGCTTAAGCCGTAGATAAATGAAAAGTCAAACAATGCAAATGCGAGAGAAAAATATTAATTTTTTAGTAATACCTGCAACATGGCAACAAAATTTTATGTTTCAAATATGCGAAGTTTACTGGCAATATTCAGATTTCAAAGCGCACCGAATAATCTTAGGAATTTTCGACCATTGGGCTAGTAATCGAAAAAGAAGCATTTAACCGTATACGGGAAATAAGATCAGATAAAATCTTTAGACCTTTCTGTCATTTAGCAACGAAATTATTGAGAAATCGTCTTAAAATAGATAAGACGCCTACACCCGAGATGACAGAATGATTTCGTCAGTTTATCATGATTAAAAATTTACAACATACAGTCAATTAAATTAATTAGTTTTTACGATCTATTAAAATAAAATTTGTTAATAGATAGAAACGTAAGAGTGTACCGAATCATTTGACAAACAGAAGCCAGAACCACTTAGTAGACTAAAATATATGTAATTTATTAAGAAACTTGTTAGAACAATCGAAATTTAATGCAAATAACATAAAATTCAATACTAAATTTAAATAATTATTCGTTTTTGTATATAATTATTGTACACTTATTCTGAAATAACTCTATTATTCAAATATTTGTAGTGATTCTATAATATTGTTTTTTCACTGATCCAATTTGACAGCCGTCAATCAATCAATGACGAAATTAAACTGTTAATGAATCAATTTTATTAGCGATAGAAAAATCTTAATTCACTACTCGAATTGATTGAATCTTTAATAGACTGTAGCCTACAAAATTATCTTTCAACTAATTGGTATTTAAGTACTAATGAGTGTTCTGATTGATGCTTGAACACGTGCGAGTGTTGAAATGTCAGAGTTACTTTCACCGTTCTCGATTTCAAACATCATTCATCACGTTTTGACAAAAAAAGGTTATAATTATTTTAAAATCGTTTTAAAATTTTTAAAAAATATTTGTATCTGATTAGGCAAGTAGATGAAAGCCGAAGAAAAAGTGGTTTGATTGTGTGAAAGATGATATATGAATTAAGAGGAGTAGTCTCAGAGTTGACGAATGATAGGAGAGAGTGGAAGAAGAAAACATGTTGTGCCGACAAATTATCGAAAAAGTGGGTTGAATTTTTTATTATTTTATTAATCGCAATTATCGTTAAATTGCATTGCATTAGCAAAATACGATTCAAATTTGCATTAAAATAAAAGTGCTGGTAGCATGTTACTATCTGCCAACATATTAATACCAATGTCAAACCGTACGCTCGCTTTATAGCTAATGGCTCAAAAAACTGGTAAGAAAAAAGTAAAATATGTGACAGCTGAAAAAAAAGTTAATGTTTAATGTCGTGTTTAGCGGACGTCAAAGGAAGCGGCTACACGAACGGAAATAAAGCTGAGAGCGATACACTCGATTGAGTTGTGTCAGTTTCTTTAACACAAAGCTAAAAAAATAATTCGCATACGTTTTATAAAAATATGAACATGTTATTTTTACTATAAGTAATCAAAAGGTACAGTTTGTATGTTTATAAGTTTATTTGTGGAAGTAATTGTTTAACTGCTGATATTATTTCATAGATGCATGTTACCCTTTTACGCTGAAACGGCTGAACGGATCTGGATGAAATTTGACACAGAGATAAATTATAGTGTAGGACAGCATATAGGCTAAAATTTAACAAGCTACCACACGGGTGAAGCCGCGGGCGGAAGCTAGTATTTATATAATCTGTTTTAGGTACCTACTATATTTTTTTTTAAATAAAACTCTCTACTAGCTCTTCTAAATATCAGTTAGCATAACATGCAAATTTCCATAAAGTAAACAAAAGCAGAGAAACAGGCACACGTGTGTCCTTAAATTACTCGGTAACTAAATAACTTTTAAAAATACACTTAAACTAAGCTGTCTCATTCCATTCTCGCGTTAATTGTATAAAGAGATATCGACTACAGATGTTCCTTGCTAAATTATGTCCCTGTTGTGAGCGAAGAAAGAAATACGAGACGTTTTAAATGCATTCGTGTGCATTCCCCATTGTCGGACGAAATCATTTCTTTTTTTAAACAAACGTCATTTGAGCGTCTAACGGGTGAGTTATGAAAAGTGCAGCATTCGTTGCTGACTGTACCTAACGCAGCTAAAAGACAGTTAATATATTAATGAGCTTGTTTGCTTTTTGTGCGGGCAGTACCATTAATCGTGCGAGGCGCGGTATGTCATTCATTCCAATATTTTAAACGAGCGCAGTGTACTTGACGTTTGTGCTGTCTGTACAAGCGAGGCGGGCATTCCGCGCGTCTTGGCGGATGTTTGACATGTTTTACTCAAACTATGAACATTAATTTAGGATATTTACATAATAATGCTGTTTCAACACAATTTCAGCGGTCGAATAAAAGGTCGGGTTCGTAGCGCTCCAAATTCATTGTGGGATAATTGAAAGATACCTAGCTACGTATAAAATAGTAGTATTTATCGTTTTTTAGGCAGATATCCTCCAATTTATGTGTACCGCCTTGTCGATGACAATTTCACAAAAATAAGTAATAATCGGACGGAAAAATTGAACGGCCATTTTGTATAAACAAAATTTATGATTTTTTTTAAGAATATTTTGATTGTTAGTTACTCGTATTAATGTTTATGAAGGTATACTTTCAGGAACATTCAATTACCAGTGTGTCAAAAGTATTTCCCATACACGATCGCAGAATTTCAAAACTGCCATAAATTAAAGTTTAACCGCCTTTTTCGACGCGTGTAAATCCATAAACACAAAGAGTTTGAACTATTAACAGATCTTCCCGGATTCCTGCCACAATATTTATCTGAAGATCAAACGGAATGCCTACAACAGGCCATTCATCAGCTCCTATCGCTTTCTCATAATATAAAGGCCATAGACAACGCGGAAATAGACAAAAAAGAGTATTATTGTCTTTGGGTGATTTATGTGATAGCGATTTACTTTTAGGGTTAAGAAATATGAAAGCTTTTTTTACAGAACGGTTTTGGTTGTTAAAACTATGGTAGGAAATCAGAACAAAAGTTTAAAACACAGGAAAAAATACCTATAAATGTAATTGTAGTAGCTAAATAACTAATAAAAAAGATATATAAAAAAATATAAAATATATAAAAATAAAACTGCTCGTTAAGCAATTTAAAAAAAAAAATTTTTTGTTAATGTCATAAAAAACAGTTAAAAAAAAAAACAATCAACATATTCTTAAGTAATTAGTAAAACCTCAACTTTAACAGGCAGATTAAAATCACTTTTTTTCAAATCACTGATTGCATTTTTATTAAGTTTAAATTTTTTATTTAAACCGCTCTTGATTTCTCATATTTCGTGGCTTATCCTAAATGATCTATTAAGAGAGCTACTTATACTAAACTCAGTGTTCAGTTTACAAATAGCAGTATTCAATGGGACATTAGTATTTTGGCTCTCTGCCAGATCCCGACATTTTGACTGCTTGTTAAATACAAAACCATTCCGCTCAAACGCGATTCAAGTTTAATACGATTTAAGATTTAATACAATTTAATATTTTATACAATTAACAATTTTATACAATTCATTTAAGGTTAGTTTTCTTGTTTTTTTTTTTACAAGAAACTATAAAAAAACATGATCACGACACACAATAAACCTGAAAAAAAGTTGTGATAGTTAATTATGTTATTAAAGTCACGTTTTCAACTTTTTAATTATGATCTTAAGGACTTTTTTTTAAATAAGTCAGCACAATCAAATACCAACTTTTATAGGTATTCAAATTTTATTAAATTATTATATTAAAGTCATGTTTTCAACTTTTTAATTATGATCATAAGGACTTTTTTCAAAAAATAAGTCAGCACAAATAGCAACTTTTATAGATATTAAAATTTGTCTAAATTAGTTTTGACATTAAGTACATAAAATGCAAGAAGGAAACCTCTAAACGCACTTAAATCCTTTCACAGCCTGGTTGGAACATAAAAGAAGGTACATTAAGAATTTGTTTTGCTGACTGTACCGCAAATAAAGTGGTCGCGACAGTTTTGTTGCACATACGCGGTAATTGATTGGGAATGCTTCTATAATTAGGAGCGTGACTCTCGTCGCTGACTGTACCTACGTACAGTGTGACAGATACAAACATACCTTACCAGTAGAACTACCCGCGAGTTTGTTCGTGTAGTACTGAATAGGAAATTTTTAAATTTAATTACTTAAGTGTTTTCGGAAAAACCTCTTCCGTTTTTGTTTTAGGCTGGTTACAGTGCTTCACTGACCGTCGGTGCGTATGTCATTAATATGAAAATCCATAAAATCGTTCAGTGCTGGACCGACCGTACGCACGCGTATATTGCTACGCACTGCGTACGAGGACCGTCGGTCGAGCGCGTCCGCATGCGTCCGTCGGTCGGCATGGAAACGAATGAACGCGTTCAGTGCTGCACCGATCGTTGGACCGACCGTACGGACCGACGACGGATGTCTGTATCATTTTTCATCTAGCCAGTTTGTTGGTCAGGAGAGCACTGAATGATACAAACTGACGGTCGGTCCGTGTGTATCGTCAGGACCGACCGTGCGCACCGACGATCAGTGCAGCACTGTAACCCGCCTTAGACCATTAAATTGGGACCAAGGTGATTTCCACTTTGCCAGAGGTACCTATTGCTCAAAATTTGTTATTATATTACATGGATTATTATATTACCTATATTATATTATATTATGACATAAACACAGCTAAAGTCACGGGAATCAACTATTAAAACAAATTAAGACCAGTCAATAGCTTTTCTTCTTTAAAAAACAATTTATAGATTTTATTTCAGTTAATTATTATGATAATAACAAAATTTATAGTCACATTAAAAATTATGACCCTATCCGATTTCACGTAGCGCGTTTCTCACACGACATAATTAATATCAATTATAAAAACAGAATTATACAAAACGAGTTTCAAAAATCAATTTATAGAAAATATTCAAAAGTTATGGCAAAAAAATACTGTGTTAGCTCATTAGTAGAGTCCAGACACGATAGCTCACAATATTTGAAGTTGTATTAAAATTATAATAATTATGTGATGATAGAGATGATAAATTATGTTTTAAATTAAAAATTAGATATACTACGCGAAAAACAAGATGTCCGCTGAGCCACGTGACGAATATGCGCAGTCGGCTTAAGAATTTGTTCTGCGCATCTTATCATACTTTAAAAGACCGTATTCAGTTAATGAACAATACATGGAAGTATTCCTAAAAAATTACGCCATAAAAATAGTGCCTTGGCGGCTGTGGCTTGTCAGTTTTTCCAAAGATTTATATCAGAAATTATATCAAAAATTTACAGAAGCTTACTACACGTTGCACGGCAATTTAAATCCAAACGTCGAAGGAATAAAGACAACATGAATAAAATTTTGGCAACTATTAGAAATTTGGTGTCATCTATGTTTTTTCAATTATAGGTAAACTACCTAATAATTATATAAAAATAAAACGTTACGAGCGAATGTCACATTTGTTCATTGTTCGTAGGGGTCATCTTTGTAATTACTAAAACAATTCCAAAAATATATATCAAAATTTAAGTAGCTAGATTACTTACTTATGATACTAAGTATTCCATGCGGGTAAAACCGTGGGGCGGGCAGCTAGTTAATTATAAATTATTAACATAACTTAACGATAAATCAATGTATAAATCCGCGATCGTGCACTCGCTGACAAGTGGTCGGTAAATTAATTACTATGCACTAACTAAAGCATAAACTACACAGCAACTTGACTCATCTGTTACGGTCCACCGCTAAAGTTGGTACTTGAAATTGTACTGTAGGTCTACCATGAGTTTTCACAATCTAAGCTCGCTAGCGACTGTAGTTAAAAAAATGTATGAAAACTTGTAGCGCCTCTAGCGGATAGTTGGGTACTAAAACGTCACGTAGTTAACTATCCTACGTCACAGCGTACTACAGCGACTGTAGTTTGCGCTTCATCAATTTGCTTAGAATTTGGTACCAATGAGTAACAATTTTGACAGATGTCGTAGTAACGTACTATTACTACTGTAGTAACGTCAGCCGATCTAACGTGACAACTCATGGTAGACGTACTGGAATACAAACGTTACTATCCGTAGGCATAAGTCA
Source organism: Cosmorhoe ocellata (assembly GCA_963675405.1). Taxonomy (NCBI): domain Eukaryota; kingdom Metazoa; phylum Arthropoda; class Insecta; order Lepidoptera; family Geometridae; genus Cosmorhoe; species Cosmorhoe ocellata. The sequence continues at coordinate 4,392,995 of OY776266.1, read as the reverse complement.
TTGTGTATGAAACTGTGACACGCGATATTGTTACTTATAAATTAATCTGTGTGTGGCAGTTTTGATTTGAAACTAGCATTAGCAACCGCGTGCGGCTCCGCTCGCGTGGTACCTACCAGGATAGAAAGTACATACGTTATTCCAAATCATAAACTACATTTAATCCAAGTTTCAGCCAGATCCGTGCAGCCGTTTCAGCGTGATTGAGTAACAATATATAATGTAGAATAAACAGGTGAGCAATACTACGTTTTGCGAAAATTGAGCTTAATTCCAGTGTTATAGAGCTTAATATAAACTGAAGGTTAAACGCTATTTTAGTGAATAACGCTAGCTAGTATTGTAGTGAATAAAATGATTTTATAATTCTTTGTAGTGCCGCTTACGCCCACGACGCCGCGGCGCCGTGGGGCGTCTGCGCACGCGACTTCACAACGATTAGTGTGGGCAAGCCTTAACTATATTATATTATTAATAATGACATAAATCCTAAGCAATAATTATAGATAATTTGCAAATTGAATGATGAAATTTTTACGAACAAATACCTAACTGACTAAACCACACACAGAAGTGAGGTATTTGGCATATTCATAATTATTTTAGTAAGTACTTCAGTACTATTCAATCTGTTAATAAATTAACCGGTATTTTCTAAACACAGTTGAAATTATCTATTATTATTAGTATTAAACGGGTATTTATCGTAATATTATTTACCTATTTTTACCCGACGTTTCGACAGGTTTACACTCTGTCGTGGTCACGGGTAGACTGAAAATTATCTATACTAATATTATAAAGAGGAAAGATTTGATTGTTTGTTTGTTTGAATTGAATAGGCTCCGAAACTACTGGACCGATTAGTAAAATTCTTTCACCAATGTGTAGACTGAACTTTCTGGATGAACATAGGCTATATTTTATGTAGGTACTTCGCGGGCGACGCCGCGAGCGTAAGCTAGTTATCTATATAAAAATATTGTAAGCTCTATGTTAACTTGCTCTGTGGTTATTAATAAATGAAAACGTTAATGTCTGAACGGTGGAACCCGCGGGGTGTCTCCGGACTCCCACACTGCCCACCTACAGGACTGCATAGCGTAACAACACTATTACTGGACCACTCTAATATTAGGTATACTAGATGGCGCCACAAGAAAAAATAGAACGCACTATCGTTGTTTTGGTGTTGGCATGGTATAGGAAATTTTAGCTAACTTAGGCTTAATAATATTATCATATTCTTTGGGATACAATAATATATTTAAAAAATAATTATTGATTATGCAAAAGTTGTCTGGAACAGATAATTTTTAGCAATAAAGTAGATATTATAGCCCATTTTATTATGCATGTTCATTTTATAACGCGCTATCGTTGTTTTGGTGTTGGCATGGCATAGGAAATTTTAGCTAACTTTTAGCGACTGAATTTATTTCATATTTTTATATTCTTTGGGATACATTTATATTTAATTTAATATTATTAATTATTTATTTAGGAAAAGTTGTCTGGAAGAGATAATTATTAGCAATAAAGTAGGTACCTAGCCCATTTTATTATGCATGTTCGATAAAACCTTGCCTATTTTTTTTTGTTTCTTCTGAGTGTATACAATGAATTTACTAGCACCTATTTACTATAGCTAAAAAAACTGTATTGTGAAGTAGTTATTTACCTAAAAATCCTCTTAAAATATACAGGGTGTCCCAAAAAGTAGTGTCAAGCGAAAGTCTAGAGATAGAACACCCCTTGGGGTACCCGAATCACCCCCATGTATGTTCCGCGATTTTCTATAGTTTTCGAGTTATTAATTTTTTTCCGAATTTTTGAAAATTTACGACTTGAACAACTTAAAACATTCTTACAAAAAAAGTAGAAAACTTTCTTGGGAATTTTTTTTTTTGCTGAATTGTTATGAGTTGTTCTTTTATGCATAAAATAATCAGCTACGTGACTTTGATGAAAACTATGAAAATGTTGGTGTGAAGTCAAATAATTAATAAGCTTAATTAGTTTGTTAACTAACCAAAAAGGATACATGGGGGTGATTCGGGTACCCCAAGGGGTGTTCTATCTCTGGACTTTCGCTTGACACTACTTTTTGGGACACCCTGTAGGTATAATACAATTGGGTAAACGAGCAAGCAAAGCCGCAGGCAGTAACGTGGCCTAATAACCAATTAAGTAGGAAGGTAGGTATCTACATATATTTATAAAATAAAATTACTACTACAAATCGATGCAAAATCTGAATAATCGTAGGTAGTATACTAATTTATAGCTTCCATTTTTAAAACGTTTCTTATTTTATTCTTCCAAGAAGGTCTTTAATTTATGATGTTTCGAACAAAAGAAAAGGTCCGATGACAAATTATCTAATTCGTTATGGTTGATTATTTTAATTAACCATTATTGTAAGTCATTATGATTTATGATTATTCTAATTTCAAAACTATATTTATTTATTTATCGATTATAGTAAGTAAGTTTTGTAAGTAGGTAGGTACTTTATCTAAGTAGGTAGGTACCTACTCGTATTGCAAGAGCTGTAAATGTAGAAATGCCAAAAATAATTCGCAAAAAAGAAACTATTCCAAGTTACATCTGGTTTTATTTCAATGTATTAGCGTGGATGCATATTATCCACCAACTGCCCAATAATGACGAATTTAAAATTCGAAATATCATTAGCGTTCCATTTTTAAGCGCTACTGGTGGTTGTTCCATTTGTAAATTGACGGCTCAAATCGCATACATACTCTTTTGTTTTTTTTTTAATTGGCAAAGGAGTGCTGACTTCGTGAAGGAATGCCGCCGAAAAGAGTGGACATTTCCGAATTTTAATGGGTGTTTCTAATTGGTCAACGCGCAGGTCGAGGCCGTTTACAAATGCGATCAAAAAAAGTATCGAGCGAAAGTTGCATTTCAATGGGAATTTGACTTTTGTTTGCTACTTTTTGGCCTTGAAAAAAGGTTTAATATCTTGTTGCTGTGTAGGTAATATCCTAGTAATATTAACTTAGATTTAATAGAGTTAGGTAAGTATATTAAGTAGACAAGTGCCTTCTATAGACTAGAATGTCAAACGATTTTACAGCAAGCCGTTAATTTCTAACTAAACAATCCTTAGACATTCGCCCATCAACCCGCAATCCTGTTCTTTGACGTTAAATAGGCACTTAAACTGTTCAGTTCTGTTCATTGTCTAATGCCGTTCAAGCAACGGCGTTAACTTTAGCGTGTATAGTTCTCCGAAGTACTAAAAATATAACCAGTGTTCTACAGAACTGAATGAGTTACCACGAACTTGGAGTTGGCTTTACAGTTTTGAACGCTAATGCCTTCAGATTAAGGTTCTGAAGGTGGTATTTCGAAATGAGCTCAGTTGTAAGCGTTTTACTAATTTGCAAGCGCAGGAAACACGGATGGCGTGATGGGGACTCAGTACCGTATAATCTTTGCCTCTGATGTTATCTTTAAGATTTATTATTTACTGTCATCGTCCGAGAGATGGCAGCACGCGTCACTGACTGCTACTGAACTTATCTTTATAATAAATAGCGATTAACAACCTTATTACAATGCATTAAGCGTGTTGTACTTCATCTCGAAAGACCTCCCATCGTGCGATAGAAAATGATGGATGATTACTTTTTATTTTCCTCCGTTTTAATTGCTAACTATTACCGTCTCTCGGAAATGCAAACAAATGGATTTCAAAAATGGAATAAACCGATCGATTCATACGTCGATTCGATCGAATGACTCGCACGCAAACGAATCGATTAATCGCTTCGTTACACCGCTCGACCGCCAGGCGGAGCTACGCGTCAATAAAATACTTGTAAAACTATCGCAAAATGAATTAAAACAGATGGCGAGCCAATTAGGAGAGGCAATCGTGCGAGTACAGGGCGAAAAAAGACCTTTAAACAAATTTCAAATTAATATGAACCTTGCGGGCAACACCTAAGGTGTTTATTTGTTCGCTTGTGTGGCCGGTAATGGGGTTTCGGTTTACACGCGCTAACGAGAGCATTGGAAGCGATAAGCCCGTCCAGTTACACTGATAGACAAATACGGATATATTTATCATTAATTTTGCACTGCAGTATACGTTACAGTGCAGTCACTAGAACACAGCTGGTTCACTCCATGAGTGGATGCTTAAAACTCTGCATTGAACTGTGCCATTCTTTAAATATTTCATGTATAAGTAGGTACTTATAAGTAAAATGTCCACCAATATTTTATGTATGTTTCGTATTTTTATAATTTTATTAGTAAGTAGGTACTTACTAATAAAATTATACCTACCTAGCTAGTTAAAATATAAAATAAAAGTTAAAAGGGTGAAAAAAGTACTAACAACATAGATAAGTAGGGAGTTATATTTTTTAATGAGCATTTTTTATACACTTAATAATATTTTATGTACTTAAGTATCACGAAACCTGCATTTAGCTACTAATCATCTAGAAATGTCTTTATAATCTCAATCACCTAAGCCACGTAAGTACTAAAGTAGACTATTTTTATGGATTTTTTAAAAGATTTTATCTAAGTGTAGCAGCTGCATTAGTGAGCTGTGAATATCGCACGTTATGTCATTATACAGAACTAATTAGCCCGGCCAAGGAGGTAGACAAATTCTGTGTTACTTTGATATCAATGCATTATTCATAGATTCGCGGTTGCGAGATTGACGGCTAATTTTGAAATGAGCTATTTCGTTAACTTGTTTAAGTGCTAAGTGTATTTTCGTGTTGACTGTACAATGTAAGACTAGTCAATATTAGGAAAAAAAGAAAAAGTTTGTATATGTTTAATCAAAGGTAGCCTACTTTTTAAAGTTTACGATTTAAAAATGGAATGTGTGTTCAGAGTGACAGTTGAAAAGTTTAATTGCAATAAATACTTTATTGGTAAAGTTTGAATTTAGAATGTGATTGCTGGTATAACTAAACAGCTAGATTACTTTTGAGGCTAGTTATTTAAGCTTTAGATAATTATCACTTTCACTACTTAGTAAAAATTCTTGATCGATCTTTGATTGCACAAAAAACTTAAATAATTTCTGCCACTTACATTTTTGTATCGGAGCAAACCTCGGTATTCCTTATTTTATAAGTTAATTCGGTATTACTTATGATAATTTCTAAATAGCACAAATACTTGCCCCGCCCTATTCAAAACTCGTTATTATCAAGAGTTAAACGAAATAGGCATTACCTACATACATACACTTTGTTTTAAATCATGCAATTTCCAATCATAAAAGCCCGTAAATATGGTATCAAATCGTTCGCAACGTTAACTTTTATATACCAACATTCTGCAAATTAAATGATATTATCATGATTGCCATCATAAAAACAATAATCAGTAAATGCCGTAAATGTGGAAGGGTATTACAATCCAATAGTGTGAAATCAAAACGTTTAATACTTATTAAAAGTAATAGATTTGTTTTCAAATCATGATTATAATGATTACTTTGATACTGTGATATTACTAGTAGGTAGGTAGGTAATGAGTTAGGTAATAATGTGGTCTAGTTACTATTTCCTCGGACTGTGGCATTTTCTTTTTCGATTTGATATAAATTTTTAATTAACCTTACCAACAATATTTGATTTTAGAATGTACTATTTCATGCCAGTGTTTTTTTTAGATTAAAAAACGTTCTTTTTTAATCAATGTTTGGCATGATTAATTAAAAATGTTGGCTCGAGTTTAAAGAAAACAATAGAAAATTGCAAAATCAATTACTAAACTAATCACCATAGTTCTCACTAGCAATTCAACAATCTTAATAGACCATTACTGTGGTCCATAAACAAATAGGAAAGTGTATTAACGCGTATTACCTGCGAACGGGCATTATGCCTGCAGGGTACCTTTGCACGGAGCAAGTCACTGGCCGACAGTAGCTAGATTGTAGCTACTGGACCTACTTGTTCAATGTTTAACTAACAATGGTATTTATGCAGGTTGGCAAAAAGTGTGGAAAATAAATGGACGACCGCCACACTTTATAATAAATCAATTCATTAATTCATTTATGTAGTAGATAATAATTAAGAGAAATGTTTAAAATAGGTATATTATTACTTGTTGCACTTGGTTTTCGAACCTTTGAACTCAGTTACTAGGTAAGACCTACCAACTAATTATTAGGTAAGTACACTTTTAGTGTAGTGAATTTGGTGATAGGTAAATACCTAAGTATTCGATTTGGTACTAAGTCAGGTTTTAATGAATACTGATCATTGCTCGCTGAGTTTCAGGTAGCTATAATGGTAAACGAAGATAATTTTATTCAATTCGTAAAATTAAGCATGTGTTGGTTTATTGGGTTATTGCAAAAACAAAACTTACAAAAAAATTACAAAACATCTAGAAACAGAAAGAAGCATGGTGCGACTGGATGTACAAGTAAAATCACTGGCCTCGTGTAAATTGCCCTTAGATCCAGGGCCATTGTACGGATAAGGAACAGGTTTGAACCCTGTTCGCGTTTTATTTTTCAGTAGAAAGGACCCTTTTGTAAGCTCTGATTTAAGATAGGCTGTGGGTCGGTCAATTATGTGTGTCATCCGGTTTTAAGTGTGTTGTATAAACCTACTTAGGGAACCTTGCAAACTGTCAATAATATGCGGCTTGTCAAAAAAATTTTTTTTTACTCTTTGTAGGTATAATTTATCTGTGGAATAAATTCATGAAAAAAAGTGAAGAAGAAAAAAATGGCGGTTAGGTAAGGTTAGATTTTATAGAAAACGGAAGAAATTAATTTACGTAAGACTAAGCAGTATGGTCTATTAGCCTGCTCAAATAATGTAACAAAAACAAATGAAAAAAAGTTTCAAACACTTCATTCCAATTTCAAATTCAATACCTACTTGGGACTATTAAAAAAATATTTTAATTTGTTATGATTAAACTAATAAGTAAAATATAATTATACCGAAACGTTTTGTAATATTTTTCTAAATGATAACTTATTATTACCAAACAGTAGGTCTACCATGAGTTTTCACAATCTACACTCGCTAGCGACTGTAGTTAATAAAATGTATGAAAAACTTGTACAGCGCCTCTAGCGTATAGTTGGGTACTAAAACCTCACGTAGCTAACTATCCTACGTCACAACGTACTACAGCGACTGTAGTTTGCGCTCATTAATTTGCTTAGAATTTGGTACCATGAGTGACAATTTTGACAAAGTGTCATAGTCACGTACTATTACTACTGTAGTAACGTCAGCCAATCTAAATGTGACAACTCATGGTAGACCTACAGTTACCCAACACGGGGTCATAGATCAACGAAAGATAAGACACGGCAAAACAATAGTTAAAACAAATTCTGAGCAAATAATTTCTAATGTACGAAAATTAGTTCGGCGTAATCGTGAAAAAGTGTAATTCGTTTAGAGTCCGCTTTCGTGACGGGTGGCTATTATGGCGCTGATTGCATGCCCGCCTGCACTCCTCATTATTGTTGCTTGCAAATTATTTAATCGGTAATTTATTTTTGTTATGACAGTTTTCGGCGGGAAACAATTTTTCCCTAAATTTCGGGTATTTTGTTTAGGGAGTGGAACATTTTTTTTTGTTTGATTAATTATTTAATATACTTACTTATTATTTAAGTATTTCAGTTTTTAAAGTCAATATCGTTGGCATCTAGTCGTATAGGTATAATATCATTTACGATCTTGACACATTTCTTGGTACATTTAGTTAATTAGTTTTACTTTTAACCCGATGTTTCTTCAATACTTATGTAATTTTATTTGTAAGTTGGTGAATCCTGGTTACAGTAATTTCAGACCACCAAATTATCTCCATCCTTGTTTAAATTGTTAAGTCAGGATCAATAGCTAAAATGCTCAGATGTCAAAGTCAGTCGTCCAAACACGCTAATCTTTTCACCTTTCTTATTTTTTGTGTTTTTAGATTTGTTTTAATAAATATTGGGGAAGCTTCAATATGGCAGTTATCTCGATCAGTTGAGCTTTCCATAAACAGTTTGAAACGGTCCTTATATAACTCAACTGATTTACATGTACATTATATTATATAATATAGTGTGTATTATATCTCTATAATATACCTATCTTTAAATTGTATTTTAATAAATAAAAGTTTGTTAATACCGTCACTAGCGTTTCATTTATTCAAGTTATTAAAACAAACGTGGCTAAGTAAGATTTATGCACGTCCTATTTCATGTGAACCGCCTGTTTTTATTGTAAAATTATAAAATGGCGTGCCAACAATCCATGGTAACAAATAATTTGCGATATGCAGACCATTATACGTTTTTTCAACATAAAAGTCCGGACTGAATGTACAATCCGACGTTTTTCTGGTATGATGTGTATGTAAGTATGTCTAATCTTAAAAGCTATGTTAATGTGATTTAGATTCTATTTAACTTCCGGTATTCTTGGAATAAGGTTTTCATACTACCTACACTCTTTTTAGGGTTAAGCTCGCCTGTGTACATGCCACTAGTCTTAAGTTTTATAATGTAGGTAATGTTGTATAATCTGTGTACAAAGTTTAAAAATAAATAAATAAAGTTACATTTAAGCTACTTTTGACAACTCACTTTTTACATTACGGATCTAATATTTAAAACGAGCAGTTCTTGTATGTAAGTATATATAATAATCTGAATCTCTTCAACGATTTTAATGAAATTTAGTATGCAGGGGTTTTTTCAAGGCGATAAATTGATCTTATTTGATCTTAATCGATTTCATTTTTAGAAAACGTAATTATGTGAATTCAAAATCTAAACTAACTTTTACATAATTACCAATAACTAAAAATAAATGAACTATTAAGTACTTCTTGCTTAGGTTTAATATTACTATATTAAAGGCATACCAAATATTTATTATTAGGTAAATATGTAAATGTCATAATTTTCTAAAATTAACCTCGGAAGATCTCCTATATCAAAAACCACGAGTGCACCCAAATAACACAACTATGCAACTAGAAAAATTACTAAAAATCATACTTACTAAAGTAATTGAATAAGCATGTAGTTTTAAAGCTAATCGAGACTCAAGTAATGTCAGTTCTGCACGCGACGTAACTCTATGGAAAAATAGTGTACTTTTATCATTTTGTATAATAAATTCTTATGATTGATTTCGCGTAAAACCATTGTTATTTATACAATAAAATATATAGTATGAAATTTGATTCGGTTTTATGATGTTGAAACAAAGGGAAAGTGACTGATTTTATTCGATTTGAAGACTGATTTTACGTTTTTTATTTTGCTACTTTACGTACCGCTTTCGTTATTTTTTGCTTCGTCCAAAAATGAACGGTAAAGTCTTTTATGTAAACCATACTTAACAATAATTGTTATATCTACTATTAGTTACAAGATTAATAAAAATTCAATATGACAAGTCTACCAAAATAGTACTTACCTTAAGCTTCCAAAATGATTCAATACCTACTTACAAATAAGAAAGACAATTCATGTGGTTGCAAATATAACTGATTCAACGCCTTCATAATTTATAACGAAAATGGCAGATAATTATGGATCAAAACACATACTTAGACGATTCTACTTAATTTGATATATTACCGCTATTTTAAAAACTATTAAGAGCTCGTCTTTTAAGCTGATAGCATGGACCAATAAAAGATTGGTTAATAATACGTTATTTCTCGGGTACATACAAAATTAACTAATATTTTACGAGATAACCAATTTTGTTGTAAGCAATGACTAAAGTGCGAACAATGCCGAAACAGATGAGTAGAAAGGCACACAATATGACCATGTATTTTGGCCGTGAGGTTTAGCCATCGTCATTTTAGTGCTTAACTAGATACTAGATTTCTAAAACCTAATTTTATCGTCAAAAAGAGGTATCTACAAATCAAAGTGCGAGTTACGGAGTCTATAGCTTCTAAGCAATAAATTTATTTAAATAGACACTTAAAAGGATAATCATGCAATTACGGGTAATCATGTAGCTATTTGCAATGAATAATTAGCTATTTATTTTATGCTGTCAACTTATTCAATGTTAATATAAATCTTAGTTTGTATACCAGTAAGTTGGTAGTTAACCTATAAGGTTATGTAAGTTTTTACTTATAATTATATTCCTACATGATACTCTAAGTTATTATAATGTATAGCAATACCTCGTTATTTAATTTAAAATTTAATTCTAGTGTAAATGACAACCTTTTCTTTCACTTGGCTCGTATAGATTATTCTCTGTCTTTCTCTTCCTCTCCTAAAAATCTCAACCACTTGTGATTTTTGAAAGGTATTAAAACGGTAAAGAATATTTAAAATCAAAAATGCCGTGTCTAATTATCGCATAAGACTAGTATAGGTTCTAACTGTCGAGACATTTTAATGTGGGGCGTATTGTCTAAATAAATAATTCGAGACCCAAAACTTCCCAATTGTATCGGTCCTACACTAGATCTTTAAAAGTAAGAGCTCCTGAATATTTTTTTTTTTTTCTCATTGACTTCCAACATCCATTTTAACCGTGTTTATTTATTTATTTATACAATTTTGGAGAAACTAACAGGACAAATCACTGCATGTTTGTTGACGGCCAATTAAAAAAATCCGCAGATAGGTACTTAAACACCTACTTAAAAATAGCAAATTATAAAGCTAGTTGACGACTTTTAAAAAAAAAAACAATGAAAAGAACACAAGAACTAAATTAATTAGTTTTCCGAAACATGATCAAATTAGCATCATAAATTCATCTTAGTGGTTTTATTCAAATTCACCGCAACTCATTTGAATCCAACCTGAAATCCTTGAATCCCGTGCAAACATCGAAGAACAAAGCCGTCATAAATAAAGGATCTGTCGAAATACGTAAACAATATTCGACAAGATGGCGGATCAAGGGACCAATGGCGGGCGTTTTGCATAAACTTTGAATTTCGAAGTTTCAGCGAATCGAGAGATACAATAAAACACAGTAGAGTTTGGTAAAAAGTGTGGAAACGGAACCAAAATATTCCTCATATAAAATGAATAAATGAAATAAACACAGAGAAAGTGGTGCCCCTTCTTACACTAAATAAGTAGGTACCTACCTAGTTAATTTAAGTTATGATGAGTTCGATTGCTTGTATTAATATTACATATATTAAAGGATATTTTTCCCTTCATAACTTCTATTTTTGTATCATTTACTTACTTTATTTTTTTTTATACCTATAAACTTTTTATCACATTTTTTTCAACAGTTCACGAAGTATATTTTTTTATTCATTTTATATTATTTGGCTGCAGTGTGCAATAACAAAGTCTGTTTAGAACCTTGATATTAGAATCCTGTTGGAAACGGTAATTCCATGAATGGTTTTATCGAAAATCGAAAACAATATAGCCATTTACTAATACTAATAATAATGCGTTCAGATCGCGTAAGTTTTAAAGTCCATTAATAATTATTCCAGCACTAACGAGATGACTTTTGAAGTTATTAATTTAATTTAAATAACACAGGAAACCGTGATAAACTATAATTGTTTAAAAATAACGCCATTGTGGTTTTAAATTAATTATAATTACTATAAATAGGTAGTATATTATCCTCATTTTAGTTGTAAATAATTATGGGTATTTCCGAAATTTGTTTACTTATTAAATCTAAATAGTAGATATCGTAGCTTTAATTAGAGCGCATTTAATACTATACTATTACCTATTACCTTAATATTGGGTAATTCCTAAATTTTGGTGCGGTTAATACCTTATCAAACAAAAACCTTGTTGCCATAAATCAATAAACAAAAACCTAAAATACCTATCAATGAAACAAAATTTACTTTTGTAACTATCCGATTATGATTGCTTATCTAGGTACGTAGTGAATAATTTGTAAATAAATTAACTAACCAAACTAATTTCCTGTATACCTACTCGTTTTAAAATGAATTAATTATGTACATACCTATAAATATACCTACCTTTAAAGGTGCATTTACCTTTCGATCAAAAGGAAAAAAATGACAATAATAATCCTTAAGTATAACCTAGATTTCACTTATTTACCTAATTTCCTTGTTATATTAACTGTTAATAGGTATATTAATGCAGCACAAATGTTATTTTAAGTTATTTTTAAATTTATAAAAAAATAAGTACTTAACTTATATTCCGAATGTAATTTATGCAAGTAACTTTATTAATACTTTTATAATTAGAGCAAAATATTAAACAGAGTGTATCAAGAAGAATCAAAACCCTACTTCAAAAACCTTTAAAAATAATAAAATGCCTGAGAATCGTAATATAAAAGACCCAAAATATTAAAAAAATTGCATTCAATAAAATAAACTGAAAAACTCAAACACTCTAAAACGAATAGAAACTTTCAAATTGATGATTGATTATCAATACACATAAAGAGTGTACCAACTGCCGACAACCCACGCTACCAAACAACCAAAGCCAAAAACTAGTCATGCTAAAACTTAATACGAGATACAAAAGAATAAATTAGAAGAAAGGCAAGAGTATGACAATAATTGCAGTAAATCAGAAAAAAATACGTAAATCTAAGATGTCCACCAAACCTTAGCATTAATTCATTACCCTTTGATTTAGTACGTATAATTTTACGAGTATATTTTCAATCTCAGCTGAAACCAAACCTTCAGACTAAAAAGCAAGGACTCGAACAAGATTAAAACAAAAATCCAATGTTAAATACCTTAAACGAGATTTTAGTAAAATGTTCAAATAAAAATTTAACTGACTTAAAATTTGGCTGACCCATCCACCATGTGGGATGAATAGTTGGAAATAAAAATTTAAGGACAAAAAAAAAATCAAAAATTTAATCAAAAAATAAAGTTACTAACCTAAATGTCCAGGAAAGTGACTCTGGAACAGAGGTCCAAACGATGGCACCACTGGAGAAGGACCAGGCCAGCTGAGACTGTGGTACGCCGCCGCCGCTGCCGCGAGCGCGCTGAACGGAGTCGGTCTCACGAGCCTCCCCTCATTCGATTGCCTATCCTCATCTTCACTTTGCCCACCATTCTGCAAATCTTCTACATCGACTATAGAATCTTCTTGATTCACTGAATCTTCGTACTCTTCATCGGAAGATGTCACAGTTGCAGCGTTAGGAGGTGTCTGAGATAATGGTCTTGGGGAGATTGATTTTCCGCCGGGGAGCTCGGGCTGCGCTGACGGTGACTGCCGGAGTGGAGACTCCGGTATCGTCCGGTGGTGCCTAATCATCTCCGCCGTCTCATCCACTTGGTTAGTCTTCGTATCAGCCAGGATAGATGCAACGCTGAAGCTGATCCTGCTCGTCTTCGGTGGTTCTGTCGCCTCCGCCGGAGAGCTCGGGTACCTCGACACGCTCTGTATCGCCATATTCACTTCCTGGTTCTCGTAGCTTTTCTTTAACATTGAACGCTTTCCATTTAGCACTTCCACTTCGCGATCGGAGCGTGTACGCATGCGGGCGCGGTCTGAGGCTGACTGGCGGACGGGTTCCGGTGGAGACCCTCGGTCTGGGAAAGGCGGGGCTTCGCTGTCGCCGCCTGGTGCGCTGTCCCGCTCCACCAATCGACCGAACCGATCCGAGCGGGGGCCGAGGGGAGCGCGATTTAGCACGCTCTTATCTCGTTAGTCTCCTTTGTGATACTCGATTTTTTTTTTGTAAGAATCAAAACATAATTACCTTTTGTAGGGTTCGCGCGTTTTGATCGCGCACTTTATGTCAGAGGTATAAAGTATAAAAATATAATGAGGAGTCGTGACTGCCGCTTGTTAAATCCTTTTGAGTGAATCTTCTCCCTTTGTGGGATCAGTGAGGGCCTGATGAATTTCGCCGTTCGGTGTTTACGGATCCGCTTCAAATTAGCGCAGATTTACTGTAGCTTCAGTCACAATTATTTTGGGATTTGATTTATTGATGTTATCCTTTTTTGGATTTCATATCGCTTTGAAGTTTATTTGATCTTTAGCGTCTGATTGTACTCGATCGAGGTCTTTGAATTTTCAACGTGTTTTTTGTTATTAGATACCTACCTAGTACCTAGGTTAAAATAAGGGAATATAATATTTTTACGTAAATAGGCCATCTGTTATAAAGTCGTTCTAAGAGATAGGCAGGTAAATTTTATTTTAAGTAAATAGTACATTATAAGGGTACCATTTTATTACTGTTCCTGAATAGGATTTTTTTACTATTAAAACCCACACCTAGGTATGTAATTAGATTTATTTTAAGTACAATTTTAAAAAATCCTAAAGCTAGTCTAAGATTCTCTTGTAACTGCACCTATAATTTTGTTTCAAGTCATCTGTCACAATGTCTTTTTAAAATAAATCACCCTTCAAAAAGCAAATGCTTCCTCTTAACTATAAGCCAAACAGTTTAAATAAATTACATTCGTTTACCATGATATCGCTTCACACTCGATTTCTCTCAAAATAAACCGACACCAATGACAATACCATACGTGTATAAGCGCCCTTAGATCCGTGAAACCTTTAGGGTGAAATCTAACCTCTCCTTCTGTCTCTACCAAATCTATAACTCCGTCTCTGTCTAACTATAGTTGGTACTAAATAGGTGTTTAGTATTCTGAAGGGAGACAGTTAATTACTTGGGGTGTGAAGAAAAACTGTCATTGCTATGTTGCTTATATTCAACGGTGTAAGGTCTATTTTGGCATGTTTTTTTCATATTGTCCTGTGATGAGTAAGAAAGATAATATACGATCTATTACTGTTTGTATTGATTGAATATTGATAAGGGTTGCCAAATATGAAAGTTTGTAAAAAGGTTTTGTTAAAAAAGTTTAATAATTATATTCTTAGACTTTGGTTATTAAAGTCGCGATTATTATTAATTAATGATTTAGCGATTGAGTAGTACCTAACTAGGTACTAGGTAAAGTTCAGTAGGGCCTTTCTCTTTAATTTGATATTTTACCGGTATTTTCAAAAGTTCACATAGGTTTTAGAGCTCGTTTCAAGCTGATAGAGTTTGTTTAATAAAAGAACAGTCGCGAGTCGTTGCATTTTGTATCATACGCCATTGACATAAATGTCACTGGACGACTGTTCTTTTATTAAACAAACTCTAGCATGAAAATGGAGCAATACAAGATTGGTTCATAATAAGTTATTTCACGAAGGGTACATTTAAAATTAACTCATCTTTACGAGATAACTAAAATTGTTTGATTCAATATTGCCATAATACCTAGGCACCTACTTTTTGCTCTTATTTTATTGACATTTAAATTTTTAAAACGTATATCTGTAAATTTAAAATTTCAAAACCTACACTAGTATAAAAAATAAGTTCTATGTAAGATAGTAGATACATTTATAATTTAAAAACCTACACAATACATAGCTCAGTATAAAAAAAATAAGTTATTATTACTGATTACCTCGTGAATTATTTTTAAAGAGTTTTATTTCTTCACAAGAAGAATGTAATTTAATAATATTCTTAATCTTAGTAAAAATATACCTTATCACCCAAATTTCAAAATCATACTAAAATAAGGTAATATAATACTATTAGGTATCTTTTCCGCTACAACCCGACAAACTAATTAAAGTCCTTCCACTAAATAATTATAGTTTTTGCCTCCCTAATGATGTAGCATCAAATCTCCACATATGCGGAATGTGACCAAAGCCGACATTCACGTAGAAAGTAGGTTAATTCGGCGCTGGTAACCTTTTACTTATTTATAACTAGCTAACTCTACGCTCGCGCAATGTTTTTTTAAGTTTCCAATTTTCAAAGAATACTATTTTTCATCCAAAATATGTTTGCCCTTTTCACCCCTATAAATAAATAAATAATAATAAATAAATAAATAATGCTGGACAATCCACACAGCATCATCTAGCCCCAAAGTAAGCTACTCAAAGCTTGTGTTATGGGTACTAGATAACTGATATATTTAATACATGTAGGTACATAGATAGATATTTTTTATTATACATACACACCCAGACCAACGGAACAAATTTTTGCAGATCGTACACAAATTTGTTCCGAGGCGGGAATCGAACCCGCAACCACTTGCGTCGCAGGCGGACTCTTGCCCGCTGCGCCACTGAGGTCGTCAAGGGTATAAAGGGTAGGTACTGTTTCCAAAGTTATTTATAGAGCCTGCTAAATTTTCTGTTTCACAAATATTGCTTAGCTTTTTCAAGCCCAATAGGATCTCTTCATTGTTATTATAGCCTTATGTAGTGTTTATACACCATAAGAGAAACTTACGTTCTAAATCTCATGTTTCCCAATTATGATTTTGAGAGCTTTTTTAAGCTATGGCTTTGTATCTGTCTGTACAATAAGATCTCTTCATTGCCAATGTACCATATTATGTAGGTATAGTATATAGACATGTCAGAAAATGTCAAATTACTTACTTATACCTACTGCATACAATTCAGACAAAGTTTTAGATTCAGCGCAAAAAAAATTACGAAGGGAGGGTAATGGGTTTGGTATTCATTTGCATTTTGACAAAATATGAGTTGTCGTTGGATAAGTCTTGACCACTGAAATGTCAAAAAAAACGGATGTAAAAAGCGATATACACATTACTTTCAAGCAGCTTTTTAGTAATTTTTGATATAAATAGTTACCTTCGGAAAGACTGGTGCAAGATGGCGGATGACCGGGAGCATTGGAAGAAATTGGGGGAGACCTTTGCCCAGCAGTGGGACAGTATAGGTTACAAAAAAAAAAGTACCTTCTTGTTAACCAAATAAAGTTTCAGTCCCGGTTTCTGTAGAATATAAATGTTTTGTTAAACAAATGTGCCAGGAATCCAACCCCATACCTACAAATAACGTGGCATTCTGGCTAAACATCCAAACAGTTTGGATAAATATAGCAGTTATTTGAAGAATGCCGAAAGATGATTTACATGCATATTTGGCAGCAAAAATAGGGGAGGTAGGGGATTTTTTTGAACGGATTATTAAGGAAAATTCACAAAAAAATCTGACAAGTGCAAGTTACTGGGAGTTCAAGTGTTCTGCATCCTATGATAAATATTCACTGTTCATTACAAACAAAATCTGACCAAAGCTGAAGATGGGTTTCAACAGCCGCCATATTGGATTTTTTAACATTTTGTACCTATAGCTTGTTACTCTTAATCCAGGCGAATCCAACGACATCATTTCTCAAAATCCATTCAGTCGTTTGCGCTATAGCGACAGCCGGAGGAAACTTGTATCCTACCTACATGCATATTTATACATATCTACATACACTCCAACCCCATTACCCTCCTTTTTCGGGTCGAGTAAAAAAGTTTTTTTTTTCTTACAAGAATGAATTTACGAAACTAAAATTACTTTATCCAAAAGTTACTAAAATTCTTTCGTTTCCAAACATCAAAAATTCAAATTAACTTTAATTCTAACTGAACTATAAATAACTGAGAAAACACACAAACATACAGACATGACAGATAAATCTGTTTGTTTAAAAAAATATTAGAACGAATGAATAATTCCGCTTTTGCTTCTGGAACTCTAAATTTAAATTAGTAGATAACAGTAGGTATTGGACTAAGAAAATCACCCTTCTCCTCTCGCATTCCCAATCAATCATACTATTAAATCATGCATGCTCCATTGAAAAAATAACGTACGAGCTACTTATAAAATATGAACTGCTTAGTTTAAATAGAATTAGATTTATAAATCAAAATTTTTGTGTGTGGGTGATACTAACATAGATCAAAAGATATTTAGAAGTGACATTGTGTAAATTGACGTAGGTATTTGTCTCTTAGTAACGGTTTTAACTCCATTTAAATTTACTGTTACATTTTTAAATAAAAAATATACTTAAATAAAAGTTGACATATTCTTCATAATTAATACTTTATGTATTTTATAATTATATCGTGTACACATATTAAGAAAGATCTGTATATTTCTGTCAATAAAGTCATAATAAAAATTAATTCATATTATAACACATTCTATATTATACATATTATTATATTTTATGTCAAAAACATAGGTAAATGTAACCAGACAAGTTAAACTGACTAAATAAATGAATATAAGTATTCCATAATGTATGAGATTTTTTAATGAGTCTGATGATCTCATTCTAGGCAGGAACATGTCAATTAGCACGCATTTTGCCGTTGTTTTTTGCCGCCAAAAATATGATTTATGAACGCTCTATGTAACGTGAGACTCGTTAGGACGATACAAATTGTCTATGGTGTGGTTATGATTAGATAGTGATGGGAAATGTCGATGAATATCGGTGTTGTTAAACTACAATAAAATTGTATCTTTCAAATAGGATGTATGTTATGCGGCGGGAGGAAAGTCATGTTACAAGAAGGGTTATGGATTTGAATGTGGATGGATATAAGAGTAGAGGTAGACCTAAGAAAAGATGGATGGACTGTGTGAAAGACGATATGTGTAGGAAGGGAGTGACTACTGAGATGACGGATGATAGGGGAGAGTGGAGGAAGAGAACCTGTTGTGCCGACCCCACCTAGTGGGATAAGGGCAGGAAGATGATGATGATGATGATGAAATAGGATGTACTAATCGCATTAAATCTAGGATTCATGAAACGAGGCATCCGTTAACGGACGTGGTAGAATTACAAGTAAAGTGGTTAGGTAAAAGTTCTGGCTTAAATATAGCCATAATAATCAGTATGGTGTCATTTACACCATAAGCACCTAACTACACGTAGCATGATAATTATAATCGATAAAAAGCCGCACTATAAAAGTGCCGTTATAGCTATAAAAGTACTTCCTTTACATCAAGAAACGACCTGCCTACGTCTCTCACTGCCAACATCATAAAATATAATTGCGTTATATCGGCATAAAATAAACATTATTATAAACTTGTCGACTATCGATAGTTTCTGTAATTGTTTCGTCGATAATTTTAATGTAACTCTAGTACCTCACTAGCAATTAAGGGGAATAGAATTCACATTTTTTAATTTGCTGTTCGATATATTATGTTATGCCGATTTAGATCTTACCGTTTTGAAATAAAGATAAATTTGAGTTGTGCGAAAGGTTTAAGTGACTTTATTATGTCTTGTGGTTAATTTGCCCTGTAAATAAATATTTTAGTTTAGTATTCTATTTTGACATTTGTGTTAATTGTCCACAGGTGTGTGCGCGTATGTGTGGAATGTGTCATTGATACTAGTATTTCTGGAAATATATCATAGGGCTTCCTTGCAATTTTAGGGTTCCGTACCTAAAGGGTAAAACGGAACCCTATGAATAAGACTTCGCTGTCAGTCACCAGGCTGTATCTCAAACAAATCACACAACTCATAAAAAAATCCCATACTAACGTTGACACCCCATTTTACCCTTTTTAAAGAGTTATTTCAAATATCCAGAAACACGTGTCCATTCATTTTGCATTTACATTACACAAACAAAGTTTCATAAAAATCGCTCCACGTGTTAAAAAGTTTCATACTAATGTTTTCAGCCTTTTTCACCCCTTTAAGGGTGGAATTTCCAAAACTACCACCCTAATGTGTGATTTTGTTATAAAAGGAAGCCATCTTCCAAATTTCAGCTTTCTAGCTTCAGCGATTTCGGCTCGGCGATGATGATTCAGTCAGTCAGTCAGGTTAAGCTTATATAAGTAGGTAAGTATATATATGTTGCCAGCCTTTCAGGTACTTTACATTATTATCTACATTATTATACAAAAATTTATGTGCGCAATGCCAGTGCTCTTAAACGGTGAAGGAAAACATCGTGAGGAAACCGGCATACCCTTAGTATTCTAATAAGCGGCGACTGGGCTTGCAACCTGTCACGTACCTACGGAATACTAACTATTGTGCAAAATGTGGACATGTACCAAATGTCATGTTTGGACTTGCCTCTGACTACCCTCTTTAGATATCCTCAAAGACCTAAGTAACTAAAGATCTGAGGAGATATCTACCGAGCCTGGGGATTGCAGTCGTGATCATATTTATTTATTTATTTATTTTATTATAACTTGTTAGTTGTCGTTGTTAATGAAAACATAAATAGAATATCCAAAAGTGACTTAAACCAACGTTAAATCAGTTTCATACCACAAAATACACATTCACAATGTAAAATGTCCTTGAAGAAGCAAAAAGTTCTGCGCCCGAACAAAAATACCCTCATTTGTTCGATTACTAAAAGGCATTTTAATCGAAGCCAGATAAAAGTTTTTGTGAGTCGGAACGAAAGCAAATAGAATATTTTATCTCTCCAATTAAAATTTCAAAGCCAAAATGGCTGCCACGCACCGCCATTTTGACGAGTTGTAAAAAGTAGCGCCAATTCTAAAAATATTTGATTATGTTTGGTAGTTTATTGTTGTATGTGAGGACTGAGGGCCTGAAGTTGAATCTTTGAAAATATACTCAAAATTTAGTAAATATTAAATAACAATTTTATTATTATGAAAATTAAAAATAAATAAAATGAAAAAGTAGAATCAGAATTTGTCACATAATCACATCACTGATTTCGACTGTAATCCCCAGGCTCGGTAGATATCTCCTCAGATCTCTAGCTACTTAGATTTTTTAGGATATCTAAAGAGGGTAGTCAGAAGCACGTCCAAACATGACATTTGGCACATGTCCACAGTTTATACAGTGGTTAGTATTCCGTACGGGACAGGTGGCAAGCCCATCGCTGCTTTTAAGAATACCTACTAACCTGTGACACACACTTTAGATTTTTTGGTTCTAGAGTAGGTATGCGCGTTGCCTCACGATGTTTTCCTTCACCGTGTATAAGCACTGGCACGCAAATAAATATTCCGAATTTAAAAACTCATTGGTGCACGACCAAGTTTGAACCCACGACTTTCAGATCCTGAGGCAGAGGTGCTACAACAACACCACCAGTACTCTTTCCAGACTTTGTTAAAGTCAAAAGCAAAATAGAGCGAGTGATCTCATTGCGTTTATAAAGCTATCGTATATAATGACCTATGAGTGACAATGACGCAAATACAAACCGATCTTCTCCTTAGACTCTAAGGAGAAGATCGGTTTGTATTTGCGTCTTTGTAAAGTTACTTTGGCGCCATGACTGTTTCGTCACTCTTATCCATTCCGATGGTAAGAGATAGCGCGCACGGGTTACTTTTGTCGCCGTGACTGTTTCGTCACTCTTATTTAGTTC
Source organism: Cosmorhoe ocellata (assembly GCA_963675405.1). Classification (NCBI taxonomy): domain Eukaryota; kingdom Metazoa; phylum Arthropoda; class Insecta; order Lepidoptera; family Geometridae; genus Cosmorhoe; species Cosmorhoe ocellata. The sequence continues at coordinate 4,371,752 of OY776266.1, read as the reverse complement.
GTGGTTATGTATGGAGATAAGCGCATTTTACGACATGACAACTGGGTGACATCTTCATACATAACCACGGACTGTCACGGCGACGAAAGTAGCCCGTGCGCGCTATCTCTTAATCTTGAAGACGTATTATTTCAGGAAGCATAGAAATGGGCGCATCAGTCTATGTTTAAGGAAACTTAATGAAATAACCTCTTTGAGACTTCTCAAGGAGCTTAACAAGCTCTCAATAACGATGTTACTCGAGTGAGTGGGTCTAGCAGGAAGCTTAAAGTCATACGTTTATGTTTAACAAGTTGTTACCCCCGACTTCGTACGCGTTAGATTACTTACGCATAGCGTCCAACGAGCTCGAGATATAAGTAGTTCGCCCCGAACTGAGATCTCGCACGCGATGTCCACAATCCTCATTTGTATTCACGCCCTGAAGTTTTTGGATACACTTTATGTACTAATTTTGTATAGTGCCATGCTTACGTAACGTAATCACAAACAAATATTTTATTATTCTACTTAAGTAGGTACCTAGGCCCGTGCTAAGACCTCGGTTTTCTTAAAAAAATACTTTATCTAAATCTATACTAATATTATAAAGAGGAAAGTTTTGTATTTTTGTATTTTTATTTGTAACGAATAAACTCAAAAACTACTGGTCCGATTTCAAAAATTCTTTCACCGTTAGGATGCTACGTTATCCCTGAGTAACATAGGCTATATTTTATGTAGGTACCTCACGAGCAAAGCCGCGAACGGAAGCTAGTATTTATTATATCTTTTTTATTTGTCAGCTGATCTCGATGAAACAGGGCTTAAGTTTTAATCCAAGTTTATTTCAATACATTAGTGAAAACTGCGTTCGATTTGGTTCAGCCGTTGCGGAGATAAGCGTGCAAAAACGCACAGATAAACAGACAAACAGATTTTTTTCAAAAAATATGATTGTTATAGCGGGTTTTCTTTAGGTAGCACTAATTTTATTTCAAAATATCAGTGATACAGACACGGCTTCTCAACAATTTTATTATATGTAGGTAAGTATAGACTAGTAGTGACTTCGTTCGCGTAATAAAAAACAAACAAGATCACGACTGTAATGCCTAAGCTTGCTAGATAATCTCCTCAGTTCTCTAGTTACTTAGATCTTTGAGGATATCTAAAGAACTTCCCTCTAAATTTCAGCTTTTTGAGCCTTGATCTGTCAGTCAGACAGTAACGGAAAAGTTAATATAAATAGATATAATAGCATACGTTTGTAACAATTTTGACAAGACTCCAATAACTTGATCGAAAGTCGATAAAATCCAATTGTAAAGATGCTTTATACCAGCCAACAATAGCTTCAAGTATTTAAACTAAATTTATTGACCACAGCAACAAACGCTATTTTGGTTCAGCCTCGGTGGTCCTTCGGACAATAGTTTTTAAGTTTTTGCGCAATTGAAAACGAATTAGCTGTCTTTGTTAGAAAAGAGCAGGTGATGCGGAAAGGTGCGCAAAGTTTTTCTGTAAAAGACAATTACGATTGACTCTTAAATCGTTATAAATTGGAGAAAATTGGAACAGCTGCAAAATTGGCGTTTTATTAAACACTAGCTACCGTGCGCGGCTCCACTTGCTTGGTACCTACCCGGATAACATTTAGTCTTTTAATTAATGCTTTTTATAGTCTTTAATTAGTCTTTTAATTAGTCTTTTAATTAATAATTACGTAATTCCAGGTCATAAACGTATTCCAAGTTTCATTTAAATCCGTTCAGCCGTTTTAGAATGATTAACAAACATCCATCCATTCAAACTTTCGCAATTATAATATTACGAGTAGTAGGAAGAAGGATTAGATTAGGTTAAGTACCTACCTACTGAAAATTTTTTGGATTCTAAAAAGCCTCTACTTTCTTCTGAAACTTCAGAAAAAGATCTCTACATCCATCTGAAGTTTCAAGCTTCTGCTTTTGACATTGTTGAGCTATCTAATGACCATTACAAACGATCTTTGTATAGTAGCTCAACAGATCCAGATCACTGCACTGGGAAAATTGACCCATTTTGTAGACGCTTCTCAATCTGGAATCATCCAATTTATTGTTTCTTCACAAATTTTAAAATACTTGTTAAATAGTATAAAATCTGTCCTTATTACAGTCCTAACGGCCTCTGTGCCACAGCGGGCGAAGGTCCGCCTGAGACGCAGAAGGTTGCGGGTTCGATTCCCGCCGCGGGACAAAATGTTTGCATTATTTGCAGATATTTGTCTCAGGTCTGGGTGTTTTCTATGTATAATATGTATGTATTTACAAAAAAAAAATGTATCTATGTAGTTTATCAGTCATGTGGTTCCCATAATACAAGCTCTGCTTAGTTTGGGGCTACATGATGCTGTGTCACAGTGTCCAGCATTATTTATTATTATTTATTATTATTCATACGTTATTGAATAGAGTCGGCAACATAAGTGCTTTTTTACATCATGGAATTCTTCAATGTGTTTGAATGAGGTACGGATGCATAGCAACTAAAGACACTGAAATTAGTGTGAGCGAAGTCTAAAATACTTCCCATAGATTCCCAATGAATTTTTGAAACCGTATGATTTGCGAACAAAACATCTGTTCTTCGTTACAATGGTCCGAATAGTCTCAATGGCCGTTTAATGGGACGCCGGGCGGTGGGCGTGAAATAGAAATAATTTTCTGTCATATTTCAAGTTTTAGACCGTGACATAGGCGCCATGTGGTCTTAGAAACACTTTGAATGACCGCTATTACAGGATCCTACTGTAAAATAAAAAAAACGGGACAAGTGTGAGTTGGACTTGCGTACCGTGGGTTCTTATTTTCTTTGTTGTCAACCACCAAAAAAGGCCAGGTCAAGAGTACCTACCCTAAACCGACACGCGTGTATGAAGAATGTAATGAGAGAGAATGAAGCAAGAGAATGAGATTATGTCAGGTAAGTGGAGATCCGTGGTCTCTGCCTACAGACAAAAACAGGCGTGATTTTATGTATGTATGTACCTATTTATGTGTGTATCAATATCAACCATCAAACTAACGAGTTTTGGACTTATTTTGTAGGTACTAATGCCGTGAAACTTTGCTTTTGGAAAATTTCATGATTCTACAGATTGATTTAACGGAAAATAAAACCCACCCGAGTTTTTTATAATAAAAAAAACGGCACGCATTATCAAATACCTATACAAAAAGCAGCTACAGATTATAATAATCCAATAACCTCATGATAAAGAAAGAAAGAAAGAAAGAAAGAAAGAAAGAACAATATTTATTTCGTTTACAAAATGACTTATAATCTAAATTGCAAAATTATAGTAGGTATATAATGATATAGTTAATAATGATGTAGTTCGTCTTAATACGACCGCCGTTTTTTAAAAACTTGAGCTTAACCAAGTTAAAACAAATAGCTAGGTGTGTCACGGTGATCAGCACAGGAGCTGAGTGCGTGGGCGCCGATGGACAAACAGACAAACAGACAAACAACGGCCGCTTTGTGATGCCGGCGCGCCGGCCGGTCAAATTAGTTGAAACGTCTTTGTTTGAGCTTTGCATATAATATGGTCTAAGACTGTGAAAGTACCTATATTATAAAACTTTCTTCTTGCCATTTTAAGCCGAGGTCATGCCACTTTTTCTCCGCGATAGACCACAGGGTCTCTTATGGTAAACCTGCCAGCATATTGGAATATTCGATAAAAGATTTAAGACTTGGGGTAGGCTGGAATTGGCATTGCACCGCATGTAAGAAGTTTCAAAGTGATCCTTGTGATTTTATTGAATAAATATATTTTTATTTTGACTTTAGGAAGTCTAGAGCATAAATGGAAACAATGCTTGAATTAAAAATACCTAATTAACCGACTTCCACAAAAAATATTATTTCTCAAGACGAAAATATTCTACCAATTGACAATTTGACTTTCTTTCTGACCTTGACAATACTACTACACTTGGCATTGGCGAGAGACAGATGCCATAAACCGATAAAGAAAAATAGCGCGTTACGAAGTGTGTATACCGTAACATTTACGAATGTTTTGGCTTTGGTAAATACGTTAAATTACCTTGATTGTCCCGTTGGGACTTAACCACAAGCTCTCCAAGCAATATCAAAGTAATGTAACTTAGATAGTACCATGCCCTATAATTTTTTTATTTAAGTTACTTCAAGCTAGAAATGTAACTTTGAAGCATAATGGTTTGTAAAAGCTTGTGGTAAGGCCTGTACAAGCTTGAAATGTAACGACATGATGGTTTGTAAGAGCTTGTAAGGCCCTGTACGTCGATTCTGTAAAATTCTCGCATCTCACATCGCAATTCACTCTCACTTCGCGTAGGGTTCAAAATGACATTTGACATTGACCTCTTTATTTGACTCTTTGAATCGGGTTCAAGTGCGCAGCGAGCGTCGAAGTGACTTGGGAATTACCGTATAGAATGCCCTTCTTACGTCATCTCATACTTTATCTGTCAAAATCTCCCCGTCAATTTAGTTCAACTCGCTGACACGCTCGCAAGAGTGGCGCTAGTGTAAATTCGAATTATCAACCGAGTTTTTAGAATGCCAATCAAGAAACTCACAGCGGATTCAGATTCGAACTTTAGAATGAGGTCTTCCAGAATCACACAGCTGTAGTCGGCAGCCGAGTGCATGTAACTAGAACTTCTAAAGCCCGACAAAGCGTTCAAACAGCGAAGGATTAAGTACTCCAGAGTCAAGAACGCCGGCGCTTATCAAAGAATAATTATTAAAAAATGCGTGCGGTATTTAATTGATGTCAAATATTGGTGGTCACGGCAGTTACCTGCGGGAGGGCCGTGACCTACCGTCACCGTCACTACGCCTCGTAGGCTACAACTACTTAAACTAGGAACGAGTAACTTAGGGCTTATCTATCTATCTATATACATATAATAAAATCGTTGATCTTTGCGTTTGTGCACGCTAATCTCCGCCACTGCTGAACCAAATCGAATGCAGTTTTCACCAATGTAATAAGAAAAGCTTATTTAGAAACTTAAATTGTTTCATCGAGATCGGTTGACAAATAAAAAAGTTATGATTATCTTACTTATGCCTCGCGCGCGCGGTCGCTAACGCGTATAAAGTCGCGGGTTTTAAATATTTTGATAGTTTTTTTATAGTGCCGAATAAATGTTTTATTCATACAGTGCTATATTTTAGAACCAATTCCTTAGCTCCTTATTTATAAACAAAAAATAATTAAAACAAATTAATAAAAAGTTAGATACCTACCTACACTGAAAAATATTTTGTTCTTTAAAAAAACAACAGAAACCGAAATATTGAAAAACATACACACAACATGGCTAAAAAATTCAGCCAAATTGAAAACTTCAACCTCTTTCCAATTTCGTTAAATAAAGAGATAAGTAAGTATATTTTTTATTACAAAGTACTTCAATGGTAGAATGCGGTTGGTAACGGAACGGGTTAAAACTATGTTGAAACTAAAGTGGTCAAACTTCAAAGTGATCCAAGTTCGAACGGTTCGTAATAAGATGTGTTCTTACTTAATGAATAGTTTGCGATCAATTAGGCAATAGTTCGTAAAGTCCGGTTCACAAGGACTGTATTAAATTAAAAGGAGGTAAAATGGAGGTACTACCTTAATTCAGTATTGTGGAATGTTGGAAGTTCTGTACTTGGTTCTATTTAATTCGTTAAGTTAAAGTTTGGTTCGGTGAATTTTGTTTTGAGTTGGTATTTTCCTATATTTACCTCCAAAAATATTTTTTATTAATTGTTTTGCATGTGTTAATTCACTTTAAAAATAAAAATGGAACATAAATATTAGTAGGTACTTAGTTGACAAAGAAAAGTTTGAAAGTAAGATATAAAAAGGTATACCTAATTACTAATTCGTGAGGAAACCGGCATACCCTAGAACCAAAAATTCGAAGGTACGTGTCATAGGTTAGTATTCTTATAAGCGGCGATGGGCTTGCAACCTGTCACGTACGGAATACTAACTACTGTGCAAAATGTGGGCATATACCAAATGTCATGTTTGGACTTGCCTCTGACTACCCCCTTTAGATATCCTCAAAGATCTAAGTAACTAAAGATCTGAGGAGATATCTACCGAGCCCGGGGATTACAGTCGTGATCATATTTTTTTTTTTTTTTTTTTTAAATTACTATAGTTTTCTATGCTACAAACTGCGTGTAATGTCCAGCAAATTTTTTTGTCACTTTTTTTTGAAAACTAAGATTGGCTAACACAAAAACCGTTTTAAAATAGCAAATCTTAATCCGTAATCTTACAGATGAAAAGTTTTTTGGTACGACAAAATAAGCCAAGAGGCACAACCTGGGGCCTCACCGCGAATTCATAATACATTACCGAATTAATATTACATTGTTATTTCGTAACATGACCTATAAAATATGCAAATTGTATTGACTTCAAGTTTCAAATGTGACGTTTCAAAAACGGAATCGTTCTGGAAGACTTCGTGGTAAGGCCCCTGTCACTAATTCCTGCTATATTTAGCCCAGGAGACCCGGCCTAACGGGACCTACATTGTACATGCACTTCATTACACGCTTAAAGCCTATAAATTAATGGCAATATTACAAAATTATCTCCACGCTAAATTTTAAATTGCCGTGTGTTTTTGAAATTGCTTTATATAAACAACTAGCTAATGCCTGCGGCTTCGCCCGCGTGGCGAAGACAGCTTATTTTTTTCAGACACCTCCAACAAATATCGTTATATTCTAGCCAATGTATACAAAAACTTGACAAATTATATACTAAAACCTTCATCAAAAACCACTCAATCCATGGTGAAAACAGCATAAAAATTGCTGCTGTAGTTTTTGAGTTTGTCGCAAACAGAGAGACGCGGCGGAGGACTTTCGTCAAACTTTACAACTTTTTTTTTAAGTTAATATTTTAGTAGGTAGCAACATTATAATAACAGATACAAATAATTACAAAACAATCATGTTCATCAAACAAAAATGTTGTCCTGGGTGGGAATCGAACCCACAATCTACAATACTTGAAGGTATTAAGAATTATCATGATAAATGGTCATATACCAACAAATATACCTTTAAGGTTACAAACAAACAGTCAATGACAATATATCTTCCATCGCAGTCCACTAATCATTATAAAGCGACGATAAGGCCCTAATAGACTGTACAACTAACAATAAAGCCTTAATAGACGGTGCGACTAACAGGTAAAGTTGTAAGGGGTACTTTAACCCATTAGGGCACAGATCGTGCACGTTCTAGGGTTAAGACCTTGGGTAATTCTGCAATCGAATTCCTTTTGAAATATTTTAAGGCCAATTTTCTCTGGGTATAATAAGTCAAGATATTTTATTCCTTTTGAAATATTTCAAAGGCAATTTTCTCTAGAGAATAGTATGTAATTATGTTACGCAATAAATAAATAAAATTATTTCAAACCCACAATTATTTATCCATAGATTAATACACAATAAATTAAATTAAATTAAATGGTGGCTTAATGGCTAGACTGAATTAAAGCCTTGCCAGATCATTGAGCCACTAGTGAAGATACCGGTTTTAGCATCATTATCCAGTGGCCTATGATATTGGATACAATGCTAAAGCCCAAACTGAAGAAATCAAGAAACAATTGTAAACAAAGATGGTGGAATGGCCCCGCTGCGCGCGCAGCATTGCCGAGCTATCGGCGCGGGCGCGAATCTCTAATTTGTAATTACGCGAAAGCTGCTTATTAAGCCATTATCTATGCGACAGCACGAAGGTTTCTTTGTGGCCAAGAGTGAACCAGTATAGTAATAATTAAAGGTAATAATATATCGCCTGTGCATAATATACTTATTTACCTGTAGGTACGTAAGTACGTACTTACGTCATTATCTTTGAATGTATTTGGATGTTTGTTGAATTTGAAATTGATTATAGATTCCTATTTTTAATCCCGGAAAAACCTCTAAGGAGGATAAGAGCGTATAAATATATTAGGACCTGGGTGTTCGAGCTTTGCTCGGTTTTTTTTATGGTACCTAAATGACGTTTTTTAAAAATAAAACCTTGACAAATAAAAATGCTAAGTATTTGATATACTTACCTACTTTTTTATTCGTACAGTCACAGAATATTAAAAAGTAATCTAACGCGTAGGTACGTAGTCGCGGGTATCAACTAGTAATAAATAAAGAATTATTACCTTGACGCATTAGGGTTGAAATAAGAACTAACTATTTGATAAATGGGATGAATTCAAAAAAAATAATGACTAAGTTAAATTAATTTTGGTTAAAACAAAAAGCACTTGATGACGGTCAAAACTTTATTATTGCACGGCAATGCCTTTGTCTCTGACTACCCCCTGTTGAATAGAAGGCAGTCGTGAGAGTACGTGTGTATTTGCACTTCAGATGTGTCTGACATCGTGACTGAGCGTTTGACGTTTAATGAAGTCGTCTCGCTCGGGCTGGCTCACCTTACAAGTATGGAGACGGCTTTTTATATTTTCTGATTTTTACAGCGAGATACGTAACTTGTGACGTGATTTTGAACTTGTGCGGTTATTTATGGGTTTATTTTTTAAAAGGCATTGAACTAGTGAGAATTTTCACCTTTTTTTTATTTTTAAAGTTGCACTGTACGACTGAGACAAAAGCTTCTTCATTCGTCCTGTGTGTCACAAGTTCAGTACCTATACCTATTGGGCGTCTAATACGTAGAACGACCAACTATACACCGTGAAATTTTAATGGTTGTTTTCTCCCAGCGAAATGGTTTTGTCTTGGTAATACAATCGTTGTAAAAACAAATTAAATATTAGAAAAAAAAATTACAGATGTACCATTGTGAAAATTTAATTCGAAAGCGACCAGGAACCAATAGTATATACCAATAGTAATTCATCCCGAATCGTAAATTCGACAAAACTCGACGAATATTCGTTTCCAATTAAGTATATTATAGTTTTCGTTTTGCGGAGTAGACACCCTGAACTACAGCATAAAACTAACATAGAACGCCTTAAATTTTGTGGTATGTTTTTAAAAGTATATTGAATCATTGAATATCGAATTCGGTTCAGCTATAATGATAGAGGCACACTAAAATATAAAGCTTACTCCACACTAACACAGCTTTTATAGTCGACACTCTGGGTGGTGCTTATTATATCTCATTAGAACGTCGAGACACTCTTGTGTACGCCAAATTATCGTGTTTCACTCATATTAACTTCACCTTAAGCAGTTAAAAGTATTCTTTGCCTTTGTTGCCAGTTTCAATATATTAAGCTGGCAACCCTACCAATTAGAGGGCAGGCTTTTTGTCAAGGAACTGAGGCAAAAAGACCAAGTATCCAGGACTTAAAAGAATAGAGCTGGTTAAAGCTTTGGTCTCTTTAGGCGGCCTAATCGCTTATAAAAGATGATTATAAAAGACCTCTCATGCACAAACAATTATTTTTCATCACAAAAGTGTTATTTGAATATTTAAGTGCATATTTGCGACACACATTAGATAATATTCATATTTGAAAAACCACGTCTAAAGTCAATTTGCGGCAAGAGTCAACTGATTACAAGTGAAACGGCTAGCATAACCTAGTCAAGTTTGTCAATTGACTAAAACTAGACCGTTTAGTGTTGGCAACACATCTTAAAAACCCTAGCTAGACTAACTTCATTTCTACGATGGACGTCGTAGATTTCCACGGTGTGACATCACAACGCGACACTGTGAATATTTACGATGTCCATGGTAAATGTTCACGACACAAAATCGTATGGTTTCAGAGTGTCTTAACGAGTTGTGCATATGTGTTTGGACTTATTATCAAGGTGGACTACGAAAAACTATGGATAATTTGTGACTTTATTTTGTTTTTGATGATTCGTCATCATTCTCCTGCCCTTATCCCACGCTAAGTGGGGTCGGCACAACATGTATTCTTCTTCCACTCACTCCTATCTGTTTTCAACACTATTTTCATATGTTTTTTTCATAATGATTGTGGTAATGAATAAATCTTGAAACTGTGTTACAACCTCCTAAATACTCGAATACTTGTAAAACTTAATATTAGCGCCGCCATCAAGTTGTAAGACAGAGCCCTAATACTTGTAATAATATCTCTAAATGCTGGTAATTCCTTAGCGTGCGAAGCGTCGTTTCGTCCATTATATCTACCATCTTTACGTACAGTTATCGGATCGTGCTGTGGCACAATCTGTAGTATCTACCTACCTACTATACACTTGTGACTAGTTTTTCTATCTTCACGTAGGTAAAGTATTCGTTTCTGAGTCTGTTTACTCTTCAAAAACGTTTTATTTTGAGGATACTGCACTTGTTTGACACATGTCAAGCCAGTCACGAATGGAGACGGCATTTTATAACTGTCAATCTACTAAGGATTTTCAACCTCTTATTTGTAATGTGCTATGGCATTAGCCGAGAGCTACATGTGTTTTTGTTTCTCGTTTAGTTTAATACGTTTATCACAAGTTAACGCCTTTCTATGGGAAAAAATTGTCTTCGAATCATGGGAAATATTGTGTTTGGAAAAGAGCTTAGTTATACAACGGAAATTACGCACTTAAAACACTTTAAGTAACCTTTATGATGTGCGCTATACCAGGGGCCTCACCACAAGCTTTTGGGCAATATCAAAGTAATATAACTTTGATATTTCGTACCATGACCATTTGTATTGAAATAGTGTTACTTCAAGCTTGAAATGTGACGTTTCTGAAACATGATAGTTTGTAAGAACTTGTGGTAAGGCCTTTGGTTTTGCCAAAGAATAAATAAAATATTTTCTTTGCTGTAAAATAAAATAAAATAATCACAAATGAAAGCCAATCAAGCTTGAAGTAACACTACTTCAATACAATTTTTATAGGTCATGGTGCGAAGTATCAAAGTTTCATTACTTTTATAACTCCTGGGGCTCACCACGAATTCATAATACATTACCGAATTAGTATTATTTACATTGTTATTTCGTACCATGACCTATGTAAATTTTATTGAAGTAGTGTTACTTCATGACGTTTCTAAAATGAAATCGTTACGGAATCGTTCTGAAAGACTTCGTGGTAAGGCCCCAGGTTTTTTCAAGTATGCGGCCCACGTGTCGGTTGTTTCGCGAACACTCAGTAGGTGTGTGTACACAATCACTAAATACAGTCTTAACTCTAAATTAGGAGGCAAATTCCAAACGGGTATAGTTAAGCAGACTCTAAAAATAAGGACTTACTAACTAACATAGGTTTTCCCATCGGAAAATCTAAAGGATACTGAGTAATGGACGTTTTCATACACAAACATCCTAGATTACGGTACTGGACATCCTAAAGACAAGTTGCAATCGGAGTGTATAGAAAACGCTCTTAAACGTCACTTCTTTCTAAAGGTTGTGGCTTCAATGCCCACCGAGGACTAACATTTGTGTGATGAACGCAGATGTGCAGATGTTTGTTCTGTGTTTGGGTATTACAATTTATTCTATGTATTTTACAAAAAAGTACTTAAATAATGAATCTATCAAATATCTGATTCCCACAGTACAAGCTTTGCTTAGTTTGGGACTTGATGGCGTTGTGTAAAATGTTCACCAATATTTATTTATTTATTTTATAAGATAGCTTCAGAACGCTTGATAATCGGAAGTGATAAAATAACAGCATTAAAGTGGAGACACTGCAGTTGAATTGTTACGTTGTCTGATATTTTGGTTGTTTAGTATTTTTCCTTATAAAGAACATTTTTTTTAAGTACATGGATAGACCTATTCTTTTTTAAGTTGTTTTTAAGTAAGTGTCTTGTTAAAAAGTTTTATACAAGTTATAGAAAATTATAGTTAATTAAAACACAGACTAAGTGCATGTGTGCGAAGTAAATTCACAGATCATGTAGCATTGTTTATGATCATGTTTTGCATAACTTTCGTTTATCGCTAACGCTCCGACAGATACTTATTTACAGGGTCTATTCTAACACTTAGCAAATCACATTAGCGAATGTAAACAGCTGTGAGAATTGTCTATGGGAAATGAAGATTGATGGGTTAAAGCACCCATGGTTGGCGGGTGATTGACCTTATTCGGTGTAAATAAACATTATTTAATGTGTATACACATCGTACTCATTAGTGCGTTTCTTGTATTTTTAAAGTAAGATCCTAGGATTATAAGACTACTGGTGCTTTTTTGGTCTCTTAACTAGATAAGATATACATTTTAAAAGGGTTTTTTCTTTTATCCCTCGCAATTAGGAGTGGGTTGAAACAGGAACAAAAAAATGGTGTTGTAATTTATGAAACGAGAAATACCTACCTACTTATTCTTCTTTCCTGTCACTCACTAGTGGCAATAAAGAACCAATGTGTTGAAAGGATAACTGCAACTTATAAGTAGGTAGATACTTATTGCATGTCAATTCGTGGCGTAAAATCTAAGTAGGTACGTTGAACGCGGTCACACATTGTCATATTGGTCAGTGCCGTCACCAAAAGTGTAGGTGCCTGCACGTTCGGTAGGTACCTAAGTACCTACCTATTGTAAATTAAGATGTCTAATTTACCTACGTTCTACTTAGTTTTTTTAAATATTGCATCACCGTTAGTTTCCTAAAAGCAGCGAACGTCATAAGACGTCGTTATTTAGTAGATATTAACCTGAAAAAGACATCGTGGTGAAAAAAGCAGTTTTTTGATCAAAAATTCAAAGTTAGGTGTGTTATTCATTAGTTCGTTTTTTCTTTAGAAGCGGCAATAGACTTGCAACCTATCATCATTAACTACCATGCAAAACTTGGGCCAATTATAATTTAAAATATAACGGTAAGTTATAGGGGTTACGTTATGACAAATCGTCCCACCGCCATTTACATTGTTTTTTCAAAGTTTCTTGAATTTCCAGTTCGTTGAATGTAGTATTATAATGAGAACAATCAATGAAAATCACAATACTATAATAAAATACTTTGTCGTGACTTAGTGACAGATAAGCAGTGTCTAAACTGCTGGTATTAGAAACGTAAAATGGATGGTGTATTCCTTATAGCACGTTGACGTTCACTAAGAAATATTTTTGGAAAACTTACCCCTAAGGGGGTTAAAGGGGTAAAAACGTTTGTATAAAAAATAGTTTTCCTTGAACTTTCAGGCGTATTCCTTTCTATTAAAATTATAGTTTTCACTTAAGTAGGTAGGTACCTGTGTATACTTCAATGTGTAGCTACCTACTATTTTTTGAAGCGCATCATCTGAAAGCCCCATTACGGTCGTAACAAAACGGTGACTGGTTTTAGCAAACCGTAACTTTAACACATGATTTTGCTAATTGTGACAATGTTTTGATTCAATCATCTAACCAACAGCAAACCTCGCACTTCATTTTGAGTTTTATCACTTAGTTATAAGGATGTTTATCGTTTATTATTGAAATATTGTTTGTTTTATTCATGTTAAAATTGTGTATTTATCGTATTGTTGTGGGAATTCTTGGAAAAACAAATGTATTTTTTTTAATAATATTGGGAATGTGGGTAATAATGGCGATAATACCGGTTTTTTTACTTTTTTTAACCTTGATTTTAGATCTCGTCTTTCAAGATAGCATTAAGATGGAGCAATACAAGATTGGTTGATAATAAGTTATTTCACGAAGGGTACATTTAAAATTAACGAATATTTTACGAGATAACCAAAATTATTTGTGTTCACAACAAATAATTAATAACGAAATTGTTGAGCAGATTTGCATAAACCGTAATATTGCGTACACTAAGCAATATTATCTGGATATTATTGTCTAATGCGAATACGTAAATTATTCAGCCTAACTCTATACCATAGATAGTTCATACATGTGGGCAGATAAATACTACAAAATTAAAGTAGTTAGCATAGCAGCTATCAAACTGAGAAGGTTTTTGTAGTTTTGGTAGTTGCTGTTTGAAAGTCGCGCGCGCTGGTCGCTTCGTGTTTATCACTTTATTCGTTTATATTTATATTATTTTGCTTCATAACATTATTTTACAGCTTTTCGTTTCAACTTACAGTTTTTAAACCCTTTTTCTCGATTCTATTCATTTAGATACAAAGAATTTTTATTGCTTAGGTATATCTTTTTTTTGTCAGAAACAGATTATAAGGATTTTTAAAAAAGGAATCTCAAATCAGCAGATGCAGTTCCTGGCCATCTGTAACTATACTAACAACGATGCGGTAGTCCAAACTCAAAAAGGAGCACGACCTGTTTGGTCCTTCATTAAATACAGCGTCAACAAAGAGGCCCTAATGCGCGGCACACGTCAGACGGCAGCTAAAAAAGAAATTATTCTTAATTCAAAATAAATATCCTCGCATTCGATTCCGTAAAGGTACTCCGTCAGTCACAATGGGGTCGGCTTCACGAGTGGCCGTCTTTAAGTCATTTAAAATATATTGAGACCTACTACAAAGGAGATATTGTCCGGATGGCTATAAAGCGAACGTTTTTCTACGGTGAATTAGTTGAGATTACATTCGAATAGGGGATAATAAATCTTAGCTATGGTGAGTCTGAGTGTCCATTGATTTCTGTTGAGTAGGCGTGATTGTAGAAGGTAATCTTCATAAATTTTATGAGGAAAATCGATAAGTCAAGGAGTACGGACAGTTTCAAAGCAAAGTGCTTACGCTAACAATCAATGTTTAATGCTGTATCAATTATGAGTTATGGTTCGCGGAGGGTATTGCGACTCGCGAGCTATTCTTTAGAAGCAGTAGATGAAATGGACGCAATTATTGTGTTGAATCTAAAAGACGTAGGTTTTCGATTTAGCTTTATGTTTGCGAACGACTGTTTGTAGTTAACTTAACAAGTTTTTAGCTACACCCGGACTGAGGTTACTTACCTATAGCTTCATTATCATTCTCACCTCTACCTTCTGAGTAATCTCTCCCTTATCAATGTGGTGAAAGTTACATATATATAGATTCATCATCATTCTCGTCTCTATCTTCTGGTTAATTTCTCTCTTATCAGTGTGGTGAAAGTTATCCATATGTAGCTTTATTATCATTCTCATCTCTATCTTCTGGTCATTCATCTTATCAGTGAGTTGAAAGTTATCGTATAGCTTCATCATACTTGTCTCTATCTTCTGGGTAATCTCTCTTTTATCAGTGTGACGAAAGTTACTTATTTATAGCTTCATCATCATTCTCACCTCTACCTTCTGGATAATCTCTCTCTTTTTAGTGTGTTGAAAGTTATCCACATGTAGCTTTATCATCATTTTTATCTCTATCTTCTGGTTAATCTCTCTCTTAATTGTTTGATTCAGGCGTGACTTTGCGGAAATCCATTACAATAATCTTTCTCTTAGCAGTGGTGAAAGGATTATTGCCTCAAAGATTATTTTCTTGCTGGATAAGGGTTAATAAACCACTTCCTTGTGGTGCTATATGAATCTTAGCTCGACTTTTATTCTGTTCTCTCGATGGTGTCGGCCCATCTGGTGGTCTGGCGAAACTGATCGTTTTCTCGAAGTGGCCATTCCGTCAAGACACTCTACCGTCTGCTTTGTTGTCTATCTGTTGAATTTTATTTATTTATACTTCATTGTGAACACAGATTACAATAAAAATTGTGACTTAAAAAGAGTTTGATAACAAGGAGGCATATTCTACCATATTTTGAAATTGAATTTGAATTTAACTTAGCTGATGTAGTTATCAAGCAAGCAACGAGTTTCTCAAAAAAGTTAAAACTCTTTAATAAAAACAAAGAACCTGTATTTTTATCTGTGGCGAGAGAATTTGTATCTAATTAAGCTAAATTCACTCAATAAAGCAATCCTGCGCAGCCTTCATTTGCATTTACTTGGAGCTAGATTTACTTGGGATATCTGTAGGTTCACTCGCTGCAGCCCTTGGTTTTGTATGCATTTCCATATTATCTTGAAAAAATACTAATAATTTATTTTTACGGTCCTCATAACTCAACTGTTTCATTGTATTTTATATAAGAACAATATAGTACCTACATATTTCTGCAGAAATTTGTTCCGTTGGTCTGTATGTATAATAAAAAATATCTATCTATGTACCTATATCATGTATTAAATATATCAGTTATCTAGTACCCATAACACAAGCTTTGAGTAGCTTACTTTGGGGCTAGATGATGCTGTGTGGATTGTCCAGCATTATTTATTTATTTATTTATTTATTTATTAAGGTAGATCTGTTAATATTAATAATGAAGTAAATATTATGATTGTCGAAATAGCCAAGCATCAGACATCTTACTATCTGAAGTTACACAGATAATGAGTAAGGTAAGGGTAATAAGAGGCCCGTCCTATGATGGGGCTCTCAATTCTAAAAAATATTAATTTTTATTTTTGTTTCATTATATTTTTTAAGAATACTTAGTAAGAACAAAAGTTGATCAAATCCACCTAAGTCAAAATAAGTATAGGTAAGTCAATTATAGTTTGTCAGTTTTGACTTAAGTTTGCCTGGAGACATTTTTATTCATTCACATTATCCTTCCACCACATTGGTTCTAATGACATTAAGAAAACCTAAAGTTTCAACTACTAAAAAGAACTAGTAACACTTTCAGAAGACCTAAAGTTGCTACTAAATGTATGAAGGTATTAATGACAAACAGACCAACAGTCAGCTAGGGGGTAGGTAGGGGCAGATGTGTTTGAGGCTCGTTAGCAGACATGCCGTACTCTGACATCTTAATTAAGCTGCGCGGGATTCAGCGGGAGGGAAGTATTAAGTCGAAAGGGCAGGGGGGTTACTCTAGAACACTTTACAGATACCGACTTAAAAATAAGACTGGCGGTGTAGTGGGACCTCTACCTCACAATACGAAGTTCGTGGGTTTAAATCTGGTCATAAGTTTTCGATTCGAAAAATTTATGTGCGCAATGCCAGTGCTTTTAAGCGGTAAAAAAAATCGTAGGTTCTTTCTTCTTAGTATTCTTAGAGGCGGTGATGGACTTGCAACCTGTCACGTAGGGAATTGGTGATCTAATTTATTATAGTGTTATCATCATCATCACTCGGCCCGTTTGCACCCACTACGCCACTATTTCCGGTCTATAGTGTTAATAGCGCAATAAATTATTGTAACAGAAAAATCCTATGTTTATATACATATACTCGTATAACCGACACGCATGTATGAAGAATGTAATGAGAGTGAATGAAGGAAAAGAGGTACCTTAGTATAGGTCGTGCGAAGCCCCTGGCGGAAACTAGTATGGAATAAAATGGTTTTTTTTATTATGTACTAGCTTCCGCCCACGGCTTCGCCCGCGTGGTACCTTGAAAAACAAAAACAACTCTATCCCACTGGAGCTGTACATTTTTCCGGGATAAAAAGTAGCCTATGTGCTATTCCAGACTATAATCTTTATCTGTGCTAAATTTCATCCAGATTCATTCAGCCGTTTCAGCGTGAAAGCGTAACAAACATACATCCTTACATCCATACATCCACACATCCATACATTCTTACAAACTTTCAGGTTTATAATATTAGTAGGATAGCTGACGCGCATGTATGAAGAATGTAATGAGAGTAAATAAATGCTAAATAATGCATTTTCCCTGTAACATAGGTTATATTTTATGTAGGTAGGTACCTCGCAAGCAAAGTCGCGAGCGGAAGCTAGTATGAAATAAAACGGCTTTTTTTATGTATGTAAGAATCTAATTCGCATCGGCACGACCGAATTCGAAGTAGGCACAGGTAAATAACCACTATGCCACCAGTGTGCAGTTAATAGTTCCTCGCCCCCGTGCCTACTTATTAGGCTGTATATTGATGACCAATTAAGAGGCTTGTTCGGTGCAATCTGGATGAGGTAGATAGGAGCATTTGTTGGTGTCCACTGCCATACAGCGTATGCTAATACCGTCTACCACTCAATAGACTGGTGGTCTGATTACAAAACGAAATAAAATTTAGCTATTTGAATTAAATAGAGATGTGAGGATCTGATGGTTAAACCTTGTTTTTTTGGTATAGAATTAATTTAGTTGTAATGTCTTTTTTTATTGTGATAGTAGTTTTTTCGAACTATGGCCTTACTACAAGCTTTTCGGGCAATATCAAAGTAGTATAACTTTGTAATTTCGTGTAAAAATTGTATTGAAGTTGCTTACTCGATGGCCGCATGGCGAATAAAAATGTTGCATGTAGTGTTTATGAGTGGTAGAGATTCTCAAAAGTATCGAAAGTACGAAAAAATAGTGAAAATAACCTTTAAAACACCTGTTTTAAGAATATTTCCAACAACTACCTATAAGTTTTTTTGAAATCATTGACAAACTTCTTGAAATTTAACCCATGCAGTATCGCGCGGTACTTTGTACAAATACTTTACGCGACCGAAACAATCGCAAGTAAACGAAAAAATCGTAAAATCGTAAGTAACCGATTCGAATATAATATTTCAGATTTATTTGTAAAGTTTGATTTATCAGTCAAAATAAACTCGTATTACATTTGACCCTTTCTCATTAAGACGCCATTAATCTTAAGAATCACTTAACAAGCAAGAGCCTTTACCGAAAGCCATAAAAAGCCCGCGAACGTGGACGCATTGTGGCGAAAATTATATATCGTAACTCATAATACTGTGAATGCCGAATGTTAGGGCGCAGTTTCACTGTAGATACAAGACTTTGATAGGTAAAAAGTATCTATCGATACCAGCCTTTCCCAAAGTGGGCGATGTAGGCCTAAAGAAGGGCGGTAAGGGACCCAGTAAAGCCCAGAGTTAACTAGTCTCAAGTTAACTCTAATTATTATGTCTCAAGCTAGTTATTCTAAAAGTGTGTAATAGACAAAATAAGTTTGGGAACCCCTGATCTATACCATAATAATGAAAACGTTGAGAATCCGGGTCTGTATTTTTGATATTTTCAAATAAAAAATAGCCTTCTAGTTCGTATCTTTTAAAAAAGGAAAGACCATATTCGTAGCAAATGGAATCGTAGTTAAGTAAACGTAAATCCGTCGTCATTATTTTTACCTCGAAAATAGGCGTGGTTTTATTTAAATTCACATTATGCACAGTATATTTGAGTGTTTTCTATGTATACCTAATAAAAAATATTTATCTATTTTAGTATCATGTATCATAGTATCTAGTACCCATAACACAAGCTTTGAGTAGCTTACTTTGGGGCTAGATGATGCTGTGTGGATTGTCCAGCATTATTTATATATTTATTATATTTTCACAGTAGTTTTCGGACTCTCGAAATTTTTCGACTTCAGAATTTTGCCACCGACAACTTTCGGAGTCGCAGTGTGAACGCACCCCATGACATTGATTCGGCCCGTGTTTGGCGACTGGCGGTCAACTAATCTTTTCCCGCGCATTCGAAGGGCTCTGAATGGATGAAATATGATTAAATGAATATAAAAGACGGTAATCGGTATCGCTTTGACATTAAGGTTCATTGTCGTCAGTTTTTTGGTCATAAAGCCGACTTCAAACGACGAGCTAACTCTGATAACTCTCAAGGTCTGATAAAAAAATATACTAAAATTGGTTGTGTATTTAAATGCCATCAGTATTATATGTGTCTAGTTATAATTAGAAAATTAGAGGTAGGTATATTAACTTACCCACGAACGGCAAAAATGTTTTCTGCATCTTTTTATTCCCATTTCTGCACAAAACAAAATCACATTTAGTGCCGTTGTTCGTGGAAATAGAAAAAAATAATTAATATTGTTTCCATTTCTGCACTATATTCAATTTTTTATGTTAAAATAATTTATTTTAGATGATTATCTTCTTCTTCTATCTTCTTCTATATATATAAAAATGAATTGCTGTTCGTTAGTCTCGCTAAAACTCGAGAACGGCTAAACGGATTTATCTTATCTTGGTCTTTAAATGTTCGTAGAGGTCTAGGGAAGGTTTAAAAGGTAAGAAAAATTCGAATAACTGCCGGGAAAACCCTAAAAATAGCCCTTTTCTATTTCCCATACAAAAGTTTTCTTAATAAGTACGAAGCATGCCGGGTCAGCTAGTCTAAAATAAATATAAAACCAACACATAATTCATTCATTAGGTACCTAATCACATCTGCTTATTTTAATCGCAATAAATTCAAAATATTGGCAATCACAGTAATGTGTCATCGAGCGTTAACTAATAACCAATATAAATAAATAAAATACGTGCCAAACAGTACTTACTTTCAACATTTAATTTATGAATCGGTGCTCCTTTGCCATCCGAAACTGGTGGCTGATTATACCTGCGCGCGCACCCGCCGCCACGCTTCGTTACTGGATTTGCGGAACGGCTTCCAAATTTGAAATATTGCAGTTCCATTTTTGAAAAGATGTTTTTTCGGCCAGTTTGACCTTTTTGTTTAGTTTGAGAGTCTGTTAGCTTTTTTGTATTTTCTTTTTTGTAGATCGGAGCGTGAAGTGTGATGCGGTTCTTATGGAATGATATGGATTTTCACGGAACATTGGGTATCAATGTTGCCAATAGCAAATAGACGTGTTTGTGCTAGAGTTTCAATATTCCCACGCATTTGAAATATTTTATGACTTCTGACTTATTGAATTACGTAAGTAAAACCTTTTGGAATAAGTATTATTTTTACAAAAAAAATATCATGAAATATTTTGGACGTTCCCCTGACTACCCCCTTAGGCAAAAATACTGAACTGCCTTAAAATAAATAAAGTTCTAAGTAGACGTTACCAAATCTAGAAATTAAAATCTTGAGCTTATTTTTCCTTTTAATAAAATTTACGCTGCAAATACTTATAATGAAAAATGAATTAATCCCTAGAATTATCCCTATTTTTAAATGCCTACATTTAAAAATAACAATTATTTCATTTTTCATTGACAAAGTTGCAACATAATTAAACATAAAAACAATACACAATTAATTCGGAGCGTGGTAAATTGTACATTGTTATTGAAGTTATTGTTTTCAATAATATTATTGCAAAAGCGTAATTTCCACGTGAATTCCCAGGATAACGTCAGATTGACCCAATCAGCTATATTCTAAAGCACCCCTAGCACAATTTCCTGATATTTGACATTTACTTGTTCTATTTTATCGAGAGGAAGTCGTAAAAATCCAAAAATTTGACATTGACCTGCTCGTTAATATTGCAAACTAATAAATGTCAATAAATTTGTATTCGAAATATCGGCTTAATTATTTCATTCCAAAATGCGCATTCAGTTAATAAAAAAACCGGTCAAGTGCGAGTCGGACTCGCGCACGAAGGGTTCCATCATTATCTATAAAAACGGCAAATCATGTCTGTTGTTCGGGAGCCTACTTAAATATTTATTTTATTCTGTTTTTAGTATTTCTTGTTATAGAGACAACAGAAATATACATCATCTGTGAAAATTTCAACTGTCTATTACGGGTTTTGAGATACAGCCTGGTGACAGACGGACAGAAGAGAAGAGTCTTAGTAATAGGGGTTCCGTACCCAAAGGGTAAAACGGGATTTTACCCTTTGGGTACGGAACCCTAAAAGCATGATTTTTCAAACTTTTCATAATGACAACGTTACTACCATAACTGATTAGGTATTGAAAGTAGTGATATAAGTCATTATAAAAGTTTTTAATAGAGACGTAAGAGTACTCATTAGGCATTTTGACATTTTGTCCTAACTGGTGCCAATGGTAGGTGTTGCCGGATGATTTTGAAATAAATTGGCATGTGTTTTACCCATAAGGGGTTTATCTCAATTTAGAGTAAATTCCATAGGTTATTTTGAGCTAAACAATGGTTTGCGACCTTAATAGGGTTTTATTAGGAACGTCCAATTCTTTTTAACGACCTATTTTGTTTCTATTTAGGTAGTTTGTGACAATATTATGTATTATACTTACCTACTCTAGTAAAAAAGTTTTCAAATAAGTACGATAAAAATAGGTAAGTACTATGTTCATTATATTATCCTACAAATATTATAAACGCGAAAGTTTGTAAGAATGATGCATGTGTGTTTGTTACTCTTTCACGCTGAAACGGCTGAACGGATCTGGATGAAATTTGGAACAGATGTAGATTATAGTCTGGAATAGCACATGCTACTTTTTATCCCGGAAAATTTTACGGTTCCCGCGGGGTAGATTTGTTTTTGTTTTTCAAGGTGACACGCGGACGAAGCTTTGGGCGGATGTACCTATATAATAGCTTTACCTGACTGACTGATTGACTGACTGACTGATTCATCATCGCCGAACCGCATAGAAAGCTGAAATTTGAAAGGTGGCTTCCGTTTTATAATAAAACCACCCACCAAGGCGGTATTTTTGGAAATTCCACCCTTAAGAGAGTGAAAAAGGGTGAAAACGTTAGGTAATATGAAATAAGTAGATACTTACTTACAAAGATTTACTTCCTTAATACATTAAAAAGTAAAAAAAATATAATGATCACGACTGTAAAACCCCCAGGTTCGGTAGATATCTCCTCAGATCTCTAGTTACTTATATATTTTGAGGATATCTAAAGAGGGTAGTCAGAGGTACGTCCAAACATGACATTTAGCACACACCCACATATTGCACATTAGTTAGTATTATAAAATTAATGAATAAAATTTTAGTTTTCATGCATGTTATTTGCATTATTTTTTCTACACGAAAGTTCAAAAAAGAGACACAATAAACTAATTTTAAATTTTGACAAGGGATCCGGTTTAAAGAACGTTATAGTTCATTAACCCGCGGTACTATTAAGGGCTCTTTAGAAGTTAAAGGAACCCAAAAAACTTTTGTAAGAACAGTTTAAAGGGCGTCAAGAAATTAAGTGAACTGTGACCCGTGGCGCCAGTTTTTTTCGCGTCTGCGCTTTGCGTCGAAATTCGGCAAGATAACGTTCCAATTTCAAATTAACGCTACTTAATATAACACAAAAATAACGATTTATTTACTTACTAATATAAAGTTGCCAAACTCTTGAAAATTTTTGAACGTTAGTAAGAAATCGTTCCAATTTCAAATTCGTTCTAGGATAATTTTATGTAATACCTGTGTGGGGATCCTCTCCACATTTATATTATTTAATATTGTATTTATGTATAATTATTTACTATTACTTACTCACCTATCTAATTTTATATTGACATTCAACAGACACACAAACAATATCTATTTACATCTATTTAATTATTTACATCAAAACATTGTATCGGTGGACGTGTGTCGTGCCGCGATACGATATTGTAGTGGACACGCGCGGCTATCCTAGGCGCGTGACGTCAGTTGCTCAAAAAGCAATCGGCTTGAGGCGCGGCCCGCGCCGCGCTCGCGCATACCCGCCAGTCGGATGGAATCCTGCGTCTGATCGTGACGGTAGCTCGGTGCCCGCTTGCTTCTTGTGTATTCGCATCATCGTAAAATTATCTTCTCATCTCGAACTCTTGTGCTATCCACTCATACTTTCGCTCATTCTACTGTGCTTGTATTTGCTGTGCCCTTTCTCCTTCTAAACTGTAGTGACTGTTATAATATGTGCTGTGTGTGTCGGAACATTAAATTGTGTATCTAGTCTGAACTATCCGCTTTACTTCATTCTTAACAATCATTCCTGCCTGCTACGCACAACCATCAACCACCATCCCTACAACTGGTGACCCCTGAAGAATACTTAAAGGTACCTACCGAAAATGAGTGTCAGCAAAGAAACGGCGACGTCGAACAAAGAAACGGAGCGTGTTTCCACTAACCCACACGAGATTTTTAAAGTCGGCGTCCGAATCCCACCGTTTTGGCCAGAGGAGCCCGAGATATGGTTCGCGCAAATAGAAGGTCAGTTCGCCATATCAAACATAACCGCGGATACGACGAAATTCTATTACATCACCAGTCACTTGGATCCTCAATATTCCAAAGAGGTGAAAGACATAATTACGTCTCCCCCGCTGACCAACAAATATGAGAAGCTTAAAGAATGAAGTAAAGCGGATAGTTCAGACTAGATACACAATTTAATGTTCCGACACACACAGCACATATTATAACAGTCACTACAGTTTAGAAGGAGAAAGGGCACAGCAAATACAAGCACAGTAGAATGAGCGAAAGTATGAGTGGATAGCACAAGAGTTCGAGATGAGAAGATAATTTTACGATGATGCGAATACACAAGAAGCAAGCGGGCACCGAGCTACCGTCACGATCAGACGCAGGATTCCATCCGACTGGCGGGTATGCGCGAGCGCGGCGCGGGCCGCGCCTCAAGCCGATTGCTTTTTGAGCAACTGACGTCACGCGCCTAGGATAGCCGCGCGTGTCCACTACAATATCGTATCGCGGCACGACACACGTCCACCGATACAATGTTTTGATGTAAATAATTAAATAGATGTAAATAGATATTGTTTGTGTGTCTGTTGAATGTCAATATAAAATTAGATAGGTGAGTAAGTCTGGACCATTGTCGACAGTCTTTTCTGATCCCGGGCCAAACGTAACGCTGTGCTATAAGCTTGGCGGTTGCGTTTGCTCCAGGGTGACTTAGACCATGTAAGCTGTCGAATACCTGCTTACGCAAAGGTTTGGTCACGAATGGTCTTGGTGAGCCAGTACTTATGTCGCAGTAAATCTCCACCTTGCTACCGGGCTCCTCGATTTTCTCAAAGCGAAGCGAAGTCGGTTCGTCGTTGAGCAAAGAAGATAGTTCGGCATCTGAGGACTGAGATTTGGCGAGCACTTCGAGATCAACTGGATTTTGTAGTTCGTCGATTCGGGATAGCGTGTCGGCCACGACATTATCCTTACCGGATATATGCCGGATATCGCTGGTGAACTGGGAAATGAAATCCAGATGTCTGTATTGACGCGGTGAACAGTTGTTCTTCCGTTCGTTGAACGCAAAACATAAAGGTTTGTGGTCAGTGTAGACAGTAAAATCTCTCGCTTCGAGCATGTGCCGAAAATACTTTATACCCTCGTAAATGGCCAGTAGTTCTCGGTCATAGGGTGAGTATTTTTGCTGAGATGGGCTGAAACCAGCCTTCATTTTGTCGACTGCATCGCCACCTGAGCCTACTCATCCTCCTAATCCTAGTCCCACACCTACTCCGATACGCACTACACGATCCGGTAGGCAAGTCCGGTTCCCGGATTTCTATCGCCCGTAGTGACGGTCTTCGGAAGGGAGTGATGTGGGGATCCTCTCCACATTTATATTATTTAATATTGTATTTATGTATAATTATTTACTATTACTTACTCACCTATCTAATTTTATATTGACATTCAACAGACACACAAACAATATCTATTTACATCTATTTAATTATTTACATCAAAACATTGTATCGGTGGACGTGTGTCGTGCCGCGATACGATATTGTAGTGGACACGCGCGGCTATCCTAGGCGCGTGACGTCAGTTGCTCAAAAAGCAATCGGCTTGAGGCGCGGCCCGCGCCGCGCTCGCGCATACCCGCCAGTCGGATGGAATCCTGCGTCTGATCGTGACGGTAGCTCGGTGCCCGCTTGCTTCTTGTGTATTCGCATCATCGTAAAATTATCTTCTCATCTCGAACTCTTGTGCTATCCACTCATACTTTCGCTCATTCTACTGTGCTTGTATTTGCTGTGCCCTTTCTCCTTCTAAACTGTAGTGACTGTTATAATATGTGCTGTGTGTGTCGGAACATTAAATTGTGTATCTAGTCTGAACTATCCGCTTTACTTCATTCTTAACAATCATTCCTGCCTGCTACGCACAACCATCAACCACCATCCCTACAACCTGCTTACATACATTTACCAAAATAAAGAAAATTCCAAAGTTGGCAAGAAAAAGACGTTCCAATTTCAAATTAATTGTTGGCACAGAAATGGCACAGAACAACTAAAATAGTTCTTCTGTGATGATGGATAGGTTAATCCCTACCGGTAGAAATAGATCTACACAAAGGTGCACTTATCCCTACCAGTAGGGATAGCTTGGTAGGGATAAGTGTACCAGCCCATTCTATGATGGGTTTGAATATTTTTTTCTACTTATCAAATAGATTAACTATACAATTCCAAATCTGTATGTTATTTAGTTTAGCTCTGGAATAGAATATTTAAATTTTCCGTTTATCTAAAACCATACGGAACACTAAAAATTGGATTATTTTCAAAATCCCCAACAAGGTCCCACTGGTGGGATCTTAAGGTATTATTACCATCTCAAGATTCTGTCTATCATTCCCAAGGCAGTATTTTATGAGCTATAAAAATGTAAGATATTCAAATTTTTATTCGTTTCTAATATAATTCAGTCATTTGCACTAAATCACATGCTACCGAACTATGGCCTTTCTACTCAACGATTACGTCATTGTTCTCACTTTCGTCATTTGTTTGCAACAAATATTTTTTTTATCTCGTAAAATACTTATTAGTTAATTTTACGTGTGTACATAAATTTTAAATAAAACATTCCTTTTTTGTTTTTTTTTTGACAGCGGGATGAGTTAAATAAAATAAATAAATAAATAATGCTGGACAATCCACACAGCATCATCTAGCCCCAAAGTAAGCTACTCAAAGCTTGTGTTATGAGTACTAGATAACTGATATATTTAATACATTATATACATAGATAGATATTTTTTTTATTATACATAGAAAACACCCAGACCAACAACAAATTTCTGCAGATCATACACAAATTTGTTCCGAGGCGGGAATCGAACCCGCAACCTCTTGCGTCGAAGGTGGACTCTCGCCCACTGCGCCACAGAGGTCAACTCATCCCGCGGGATAAGTTGACACCGGCCTCAGTTGACCAAAGACCCATTTTAAATATATACCCTTTTCCCACTATCGCCATTGTTCACAACAAACAATTTTGTTTATCTCATAAAATATTAGCTAATTTTAAATAACACCCTGCGTAAAATACGGGTTACTTTTGTCGCCGTGACTATTCTGTCACTCTTATAAAATCCGTGGCTATGTATGGAGATGTCACCCAGTGTCACGTCGTAACATGCGCGCATCTCCATACATAACCACAGACTTGATAGAGTGACGAAACAGTCACGGCGACAAAAGTAACCCGTGCTATCTCTTACTTATTATCAATCAATCTTTTATTGCTCTATTTTCATGCTATCAGCTTAAAAGACTAGTTTTTAAAATAACGGTAAAATATCAAATGTAGAAAAGCCCACTTCCTGATCATTTCAAACCACCTACGATCGAAAAAAGGTGTCATTTTGACTCCATTTTCCCGCGCTTTAGTAATAACAGTTTAATAAATAAAATTAACAATGAATAACACTTAAATATAACTGTTAAATAAATATAAATCTAAATGAATCCCATTAAAAATTACCTAATATTTTATAAACTCGAATAGTTGTATGGATGATCATTAAAATCTAATCCTGTAAAAAATGTACATTAGAAGTAATAAAAATGTATTGTTGTGCAACTTCCACTGGTTTTATGAGTTATTTGTAATAAATTATGTACGACTAGCGGGAGCATGCGACTCTGCCCGTGTCCATATATTTTTGTCACCCTATCCTATTCAATACCAAACATTAAGGCGGTACCCCGAGTCAAACTAGCGCCGCCACCTATTTTATCTAATTATTCCGTAAAACAAAGGAATTTTCAAAAAGTGATCGGGTAATTTGTGATACCTATCATAAGCTTTTTTTTAATACCTCTGTAATAATTTTATTTTGTATAGTTTAGGCAGAGAGGCGAAAAAAAGAATTTAGTGTCCACCAAGTGCAACTTCGTATCTCTTGCTAAATTAAACAAAATAAAACTATTACAGAGGTATTAAAAAAAAGCTTATGATAGGTATCACAAATTACCCGATCACTTTTTGAAAATTCCTTTGTTTTACAGAATAATTAGATAAAATAGGTGGCGGCGCTAGTTTGACTCGGGGTACCGCCTTAAAAAAAATGTTTAACCTCTTTGTTGTTATTGTCATTCTAAAGTTGCAATGATTTTTTTGTGAAAATATTTCTGTTTAGTCACTGTAATTCATGAAAAATATCTCAGCGAGTCTAAGTGTGACTCGTTCGGGTAAAAAATCCCAGCGAATCTCAACGTAACTCGTTTGGGTAAAAATCGTTAAGATTTCATCAAGTTGATAAGCTACAGATTTAGCTTAGTTTTATAACATGATCATAAATACAGTGGTAAGTAAGATATTGCCTACTTTAATGTAGTTCTCGTATTACTAAACTACTATTATTAAACTACGTGTTCGAAATAAAAACTTCATTTTCATATTATTCTATTCTATATTGAAAAGTTTCGTAAAACTATCAAAACTCGTACTAATCCCAATATAGCCTATAGTTTTGACTAAACTTCATAAACTTCAATTAATATGACGTAAGTAAATATTATTTGCTATTTGCATACTTACTTAATTATGTTTTTAAGAGCCCTAAGTTTGTTCCAAAATTAACTTCTTACTTTAATTTACATCATCACTTAAGTTTAGTTACTTTATCAATAGACAAAAATATTCTACCCTTATAATATGTACAGACAAAACTTACAACTGCATTTTATATAAATACTTGTCCAATAAATTTCATAATAATTCGGTAGTAGCACAAATAAATCCGTAATAAGGTGTCATTAAGGTTTATTATTTAGTGAGTGACTCCACTTAGAGCTATTGTGAGCTTTTTTTAGGTAACATCTGGTGGGCTTTGCGCAGTATACCGAGTTGGGAGCACATAAATCAGAGTATTTTTTAAAATATTGGCATTACTTAGTTTAATAAATATATATAAATATAAATAAATATCACGTTTAGACGTGCCTCTGACTACCCTCTTTAGATATCTTGAAAAATCTAAGTAATAAGAGATCTGAGGATATATGTATTTACCGAGCCTGGGGAATGGGGATTCCAGTCGTGATCATGTATGTTATAATAATACCTATATATTACGTGGGTAATACAATACAGCTTTGCTTTAGGTACTTTTTTGTTAGACATTCTTGTTTTAGCCATCAAGATTTTACTAATTATACGTAAAAGTTTTATTTATTTAAAACTTTTGAGTTATCTACTGACTGCTGATAATCATAATCAGCCTAAACTATAATCTTAAAAGGCTATTTAGAGGTTCCTCTTGCGTTTAAACTGAGGATAAAATTCTTTAAATTTAATTTCTACACCGTAATTTCTGTAGCAAAACTTTGAATTTTTTAAAAACGAGGAAAGATGGTACTTCGTAATATCATACAACTATTTGATTTGTTAGTCATTTAGGAGTAATTAGTCATTTGGTATGATCTGTATGTGACGACTCAGCGTTGTCAAATATAAAACACATGCGTAAAAAATAATTTATCCTTAAAAATGACGTGTGACGACTTTATGTGGTCGATAACAGGAAAATAAAAATTACTTACTATTCAACGTGTTTATTTAGGTAAACCTAATGAGACTATTGTTTTAATTTTTACTTTAGTAGAAGGAAAACCGCACTGTTTAGATCACCTATTATAATTAATGTTACTTTTTGATTAACAATTAAGAGCTGTAACAGTAATACATATAAAAACGGGTATTTTAACGTTGAGTTTCTTAATGAGTCATCTAGGTATTTCATTTTAGGGCACAATAACTGACAGCTGAATGATTGCGTGAACACAGACTCCAAATGTTCGAGAGATTAAATACTACGTACAAAGAGAGCGATAGACTTAGATCGCGGTTAACTTTACGCACGTAATCTTAATTTTTCCATCAACACTTAATGTTCTTGATCTAAATAGTATGTTTTTCTTCGAAGACGGGTTTAATTATGTTGAACTTAAATACATTTATAAATTCAAGTTTCTTTGTCTGTCGCTGTAACCCAAACGGTTGGATTGATTTTGACAAATGAGTGTCGTTGGGTTCGTCTGGATTATAAAAATTAAATAGGCTTTATAATAATAATATGGCGACTGTAACAATATATTTTCAGGCTCTTACAGTCGGGTTTTTTAATTTTTGCAATAAATACTAGTTTTATAAAAGATTTATCTGAAAATTCAGAGTATACTGTGCAATAGTGACAATATTTATAGTTAATAGAGCAGCTCTATTGTGTTACCGTCAAACATTTGTAAAAACTTGCTTACAGTCGACTCGTCCACTAAATATTATATTAGGTATCTACAGTTCGATAATACTATCTACGGTTCGACGACACTAGTTTAAGCACTAACCCCAGAATAAATGGTAGTTATCGAAAAGTAATCCTACTAATATTATAAACGCAAAAGTTGTATAGATGTATGTTTGTTATTCTTTCACGCTGAAACGGCTGAACGGATCTGGATGCAATTTGAAACAGAGATAGATTACAGTCTGGAGCACTGCTACTTTTTATCCCGGAAAAATTTACGATTCCTGCGGGATAGATTTGTTTTTGTATTTCAAAGTACCACGCGGGCGAAGCCATGGGCGGAAGCTAGTGATATTATAAATGCAAAAGTTTTGATGAATGATAATGGATATTTATAACTCCAGAACGACTGGATCGATTTTCAGGATTTTTCATTTGTTGGATTTCCTCCGTACCGAATAGCAGAATAACGATTAAAACATTTTAAATACATTATAAATACGGAAGAAGTCAACGGCAACAGCTTGTCTCAAATAAAAATAAGTACTACATACCCATTTCTATTTCAGATTTTAAACCCATAGTATCTCAATTCGATTGTAATCATCAAAGAGCAATTTGACATATTTCATTACTTATACCTAATTAGTTATACCAAATACGGTAAAATCAAAATCATAAAAAAATCAGTAAAATAAAATCAAATGGCATTTAAAGTAATTATGATCTATAGAGTGTGAAAATCTATGGATATAGAATTCACTGTACAAACCTCCCGAGACTTTAACCCTTCAAATGGTCAATGAAAATCACACCGTCATCATTCTATTAAACAGAATCATTTAAAAATCCTACTGATTTCACAGCGGATCAGACAAACCGACGCCACACGCGTTGCTAAACCAATCTAAATCTTACTCCATTTCAATAGAGATCCAATTACGATTACTAAGTTCAAATTACTCGCAATTCAATTCCATTCACTAAAAATCGGATTTCAATTAATCATTTATTGTTGGTTAGTTTACTCAGCGTACTTCATTTTCTATCTCTTTAAGTCTCATTTTAATGATAAATGATGGACGAATGATAAATGAATAGATGAAGCGATGAAACGATGTTGAGCACATGTTACATTTCTCCACGAATGTCAGATTCCTTACAATTTTAAGACGTCATTCATATTAAGTTATTAATGGTTAGAGGATTCGGTGAGTAGGTAAAAAATGATTTTATCGCATTCGTTCATTTTTGGAATCTAAACAATAACGTACGCACACCTTCAAAGGCATTCACCATTCAATGGGTTGCAACCTTGCATATACAAATAGCTACTATGAAAAACGTGGGCATGTGCCAAATATAAAGTTTTGACATTCCTCTGACTGCCTTTAGATCTGAAGATTTTAGAATCCACTGAGTATTTCACTATTATTTTGGATAATCCATCTCACGCATGCACCAAGACTCTTTCTTTTTACTCTCTTTTCTTCACTCTCCACAGTTGTTCCCGGGCTTTTTTGTATACGTCATTCTAACATTGACAGATGCATAACGTTGGCAGATTACTAGTCACTTGTGTACGTGAGATAGAGATATGGACTAGATAGGCAGATATTGACTTTTAGAGTATGAGTGTGGCTGGGTGCGTAAGTAGAGGAAGGCCGAAGAAGAAATGGTTTAAATGTGAAAGATGATATGAATGTAAGAGGAGTAGACTCAGAGTTGACGAATGATAGGACTGAGTGCAAGAAGAAAACACGTTGTGCCGACCCCACGCGTGGGATAAGGCCAGGAATTTATTATAGATATCGACACTTAAATATAATAATAATAGAGATCAAATAGCTTAGCAAATAAGAAACATTACGAACACTTCCGTTTCCTAAACTTTATCAAGTCGTATCCAATTCCCGAGCGGAAATTAAGAAAAATTCCCCTGTAATACGAAACGCAAGGCAACATTTTATGACAAATGCATTAATGAATTCAAATCGCCCCTGTTATTTGAGCTGTTATTGCTGACTCCGTTAAACCGTGGCAAGCTGAGGGTTAAACGATCAATTGGACGGCATAATGTAAGAATGAGACAATCAAGTTTTTCCGTAGAGTTTTTAACTTGAGCATTTAGTTAGATAGACAAGTTATAAAATAATTCATGCTTATGTGACATTTTTATTTAAGTAACTAATAATAAGTCAAAATACATTAATAAAGAAAATATGGATGGACTGTGTGAAAGATGACATGGGTAAGAAAGGAGTGAGTGCTGAGATGACGAATGACAGAAGGAAATGGAAGAAAGTCACATGTTGTGCCGATCCCACATGACATGAGAAAAGGGCAGAAAAATGATGATGATGACAAGTCAAAATACAGTAAAAGTCACGGCAGTTTGTCACTAGTGTGGACGCGTTTTTAGGTCTCACGAACTCTTCCAAAGACCAGTAATGCCTCCCCATTAGAGCCAATTAGAGCATAAGCCAAATTATATTAGTAAATACGTCAATTTTTGTAAAATACTTTATAATTAAGAATTATTTCCATTTATCCCCCTGCTTTGTCAGAGGAGACAGATGGGACTAAAACTTTTATAAATTGAAATAGTTCTATCTATCCCCCATGGGGTCGAAGCAGAGGGACAGATGGGAATACTCAATAATTAATTGCATTTTTAAACACAGTCTTGCATAACACCGTCCTCATCTCAACCCTCGGAGTGATATGAAAAAATATCAGATTTACCGCCGCGCGCAAGGAATCAAACCAGCACCCCACAGTGGTTATTAAAATATGTCAACCGTATATTTACATAATGTTAGCTAACCAGCCTTGACTGATCCAAATTTACGGAGTTACTTTTCAAACCAAGAAAAATGTGAAAAAATACCAGTGCGGCGGAAGGATTAAATTGGATTAAATAAGATTTATAAGATTAAGTTTTAATTCTATAAGGTATACCTATTATAAGGTTGCACCTACATAAAGAAGGTACAAAAAGTATTTAAAAAACTTGCTTAGGTACTCTGGTTTTTCAAGCGTTATACTTTTTAGACCTAGGTAAACACAAAATATATTCCGAAATCTCTACAAAAACGTCAATATTTTCAGTTTTTTTTTTTGACATTCCAATTATGGACATATTTTTTCAAGTTTTCAAGGCCAATTTTGAACCACTTCGTAGATAAATTGTAACATAGATTTAGAAAGACTATGGTGTTTCAAGCGTCATAATTTTTTTAGACTTTTTTTGACTATTCTGAAACTCCATGTACCAAATCGTCAAAATTTGTGAAAATGTTTTTTTTACATTCCAAACATGGTCATTTTTATTCAAGTTTTCAAGGCCAATTATGAACCGCTACGTAGATAATGTAACTTATATAAAAGCTGTGGTTTCCTGTTTACATTCACCATAACTTGACACCAAATATCCTGCTAAAACTTTCGGATACACTAAATAAGGGATTGCCTCATATAGTTGAGGAAAGGTTATATTCTAAAATGACTGTGATTTCCTGTTTACATACCATAATTATTCACCAAAAACGGTGCAGCTTAATTAATGTCATCAGTGCACAGAAGGAACCTCTGAAGTATACTTTCATCCTTTCACCACACTAGTTTGTTCTAAAGCTAGTGACACCCGATCACACAAGACATACCTACATATATTATATATTATTTACAAACTCAAACTCAAATAACTTTATTCATTGGAATCACAGGGATCATTTTGAATCGTCTTACACACTAGGTGAGTCTAGGTGCCAATTCTAGTCCTATCCCCAGTCCGAGAAGAACTGACAAGAAACTCGCTGGGCCTAGCGCTTTTTTGTATGACCATTGTTAATTTTGTTAGGGACACCTAGCAGAGTTGGAGCTAATTTGTCCCAAGCTTTTTTGTCATTTAAGCACTCTGTCTGATATTATATAATAAGCTTTTCGAGACAGTTTCTGTTTGATTATATATTTTTGAATCTCCCAATCGATAAATCAAGCATGTCGCTTGGGATCTTGTTATAGAAGCGTACACATTGCACTATAAAGGATTTACCTACTTTAGTGAGCTTAACCATGGGAACATACAAAAGTTACTAAGTACATAACTAATCTATTAATCAGCTATCTGTTTTTTTTTAGGTACTAGGTATACAACATTGGGGTTAAATAGTGTGAAATGTCTATCAATATTTATTTATTCTTCATAAGTTCATAATAATTGCCACAATTTGATCAAATTATTTGTATATTACAAAAGGTTAGGTAAGTAAATAATAATAAACTAAATAACTATTACAAAACGCAAATCATTCTATACATCTGAATACCCCAACTCAAACTAAATTCAAACAATTTAATTCAATAAATTCACAGTCCAAAGTAATTGTCGAATCATTCACTGTACATTTTGTGTGCCGTACCCTATTTATAGTTTATGGAATAAATAAATATACAATCAGTGAAGTGCGGGCTATTAATACGGCAGCTATTGTATGAGGGTGCTAAAGTGCCCTATAATGTACCCAATATCGGTTTGAGTCCCAACATAATGCTTTAAACGTAACAAACTCCTTTATGCGTATCGGACCTTTTTTCGATGCGTTCAAACTATTTAGACATGTCAGATTTGTGACAGAACCAGTTGAACGCATTTTGTAACCGTTTAAATTTGGAACGATAATATTCGCTTTTGTTTTCTTTTGAATCAGGAATGATGGGGTTTTTTTATTCTATCTTGCCAGTGTTTATACTGTTACATAATAATAAAGCATATTACCCAACAGCTTGGATTCTTTTTCTTCTTTTTATTAAAAAAGTGTGTTAAGGAAAATAGGCATGTAACTATGTTACATATATGTACCTAATTTACTTAATGCAACATTCATAATCTGAATCATTGTACTTATGAACATTAGCATAACCTATTATTCATATATAATATTAATGTTACCTACTAAGGTCCATTTTCACCAAACATTTGTTAACAAAGCATTACCTGATCTGGCATCAAAATTAACAATAATGTGAAATGACGTAAAATAGATAACGGTCTATTTTACATCAATTCATTTAAAAAAAATAAGTATCTTTTCAATTGTGTTTAAATTGTATTTAAATTTTACTCTACTTATTTTGAGTAAATTTCATTTTACAGAAGATAATCGTTTGTCAGGACATGGTGGAACACAAAACAACTTTAACACCGATTAAAAGACTAACAAGCTGTTAGTTTAATTAACATGGTGAAACGTGTAAGTAGTCTATCGTAGTCAAAAAAAGGAACAATATTGTTTACCTAAATTATGGTGCTTAATTTGTTGATTTGCAATTTGGAATTCCCAACTTTTATAATTATATTAGCAAAATGTGAACCTACAAACCGATTATTCGATTTTCCTGTTTTCGTTTATAATTAGGTAGGCACCATACCAAGCTACCAACTACACGGCTTTTATTATTTTTCATTAATTAAAAACAAAGCTCTTGAAATAGTGATACTTACATTCGAAACAATCGATAAAGTTTTAATTAATTATTTTTTCCACCAAAAGCAGAGTTGTATTGAAAGAGTTATAAAAATTGATAGTGCCTGCACATTATTGTGTACGAACAACCCGAGATATGAACATTATATTGAAATACACTACCTACTTCAATACAATTTTTATAGGTCACTAGCTTCCACCCACGGTTTCTCCTGCGTGGTGCCTTAAATAAATAAATAAATAAATAAATAATGCTGGACAATCTACACAGCATCATCTAGCCCCAAAGTAAGCTACTCAAAGCTTGTGTTATGGGTACTAGATAACTGATATATTTAATACATTATATTACATAGATAGATATATTTTTACTATACATAGAAAACACCCAGACCAACGGAACAAATATCTGCAGATCGTACACAAATTTGTTCCACGGCGGGAATCGAACCCGCAACCTCTAGCGTCGCAGGCGGACTCTCGCCCGCTGCGCCACTGAGGTCGTCTTGAAAAACAAAAACAAATCTATCCCACGGGAACCGTACATTTTTCCGAGATAAAAAACCTATGTGCTATTCCAGACTATAATCTATATTTGTGCCTTTCATCCAGATCCGTTCAGCCGTTTCAGCGTGAAAGAGTAACAAACACACATCCATACTTACATAAATAAATAATAATAATGCTGGACACTATCACACAGCATCATGTAGCCCCAAACTAAGCAGAGCTTGTATTATGGGAACCACATGACTGATAAACTACATAGATATACTTTTTTTTTGTAAATACATACATATTATACATAGAAAACACACATTCTTACAAACTTTCGCGTTTATAATATTAGTAGGACGGTACGAAATATTATAATTATATTATACAGTTGTATCGCCTCATCGTTAACACGTTAACATTTTTGTCGACAGTTAATTCGCAGTAACAGACGTAAAAAAATACGTAATATTTCTAATGACTTTTTTAGTGTTCACACGCTATGTAATAATAATATAATATAATATAATATATGATCACGACTATAATCCCCGGGCTCGGTAGATATCTCCTCAGATCTTTAGATACTTAGATCTTTGAGGATATCTAAAGGGGGTAGTCAGAGGCAAGTCCAAACATGACATTTGGTACATGCCCACATTCTGCACAGTAGTAAGTATTCCGTACGTGACAGGTTGCAAGCCCATCGCCGCTTATAAGAATACTAACCTATGACACATACCTTCGAATTTTTGGTTCTAGGGTATGCCGGTTTCCTCA
This sequence comes from Cosmorhoe ocellata, assembly GCA_963675405.1. Taxonomy (NCBI): domain Eukaryota; kingdom Metazoa; phylum Arthropoda; class Insecta; order Lepidoptera; family Geometridae; genus Cosmorhoe; species Cosmorhoe ocellata. Next base: position 4,334,828 of record OY776266.1, on the reverse strand, counting down.
CGATGTTTTCCTTCACCGTATAAGAGCACTGGCATTGCGCACATAAATTTTTCGAATGGAAAAACTCATTGGTGCACGACCAGGTTTGAACCCACGACCTACGGATCGTGAGGCAGGGGTGCTATCACTACACCACCAGCGCTCAATCAACACGCTATGTATAACATCAATAATTACTCTAAGGTAATACTTATAAATAATATAACTTACGAGTACCTATAATAAACGCGCTATCACAACTCAAACAATAAATAATGAATTTCCGTTGCGATAAAACAAATTGCGTAATAAAACTGGACTCATTAAATCGTTTGCTAGTTGCGCTGTTCAAAAACTAAGCAATTAAAATACCTACCGTACATAACAAATAATTATAATTTTATCATAATAATAGTTATTTGTAAATGTATAAGTATTAGTTATTTGTGAAAACCTACTAGACATAAACAAAAATTTAATGAAAAGTACGAATGTGCAATAAAGAGGTTAACAGTAAAAAAGGACAGACTGATTTCGCATAATCAGTCTGTCCTTACCTTTAAACAAGTCATGTAATACTTTTTAAAAACGTATACTTATTTGAAAATGGAAGCTATTCAAATTGGGTATTCTTAAAAAAACTCATAACCGCCCAGGCAGTCACGAAAAGTGAATCCGCCGTTCCATATTTGAAATTCGAATCGATTCAACATTAACTCCGATGTACCAACAGGGTAAACGATCCCGTTTTCACCTCATTAAGCCCAAGTTAAGGACCCTATTATGTACTTTATGTATTCCTAAATTACCCATCACTTAATAGGGAACGAAAACGGGGAGTTTACCCTTCAGCTGGTATAACTTGACCGGTCTTTCGGGAGCTGTTTAAACATTTTTAAAAGAATACGAGGTGGTTGAGAGTTCAGTTTAAATTGGGTGATAAATTAAGAGGTGGGGTGGTTTAAAGTGTTTGTATGATTACTGGCCTGCTCAAATTTAATGCCGGTATCTCAGTAAATGTAATACAAGTTTGAAAATTGGACGGCTCATTGTTAAATGGAGGGTCGCTCGAGATCGGTAATGGCGGTGGGAATGAGCGAGATTCGAAATCGAATAAACTCGTTAGATTGGTAAAACATTAGCTTGCAACAATGGTGGTAAAGGCCAGGGGCCTTTACCCGTGACCACGACAGTATTTAAACCTGTCGAAACGTCGGGAAAAATAGGTAAATAAAACGCGATAAATACCCGTTTAATACTAAAATAATACAAATTATTCTTACTAATAGATAATACTAATTATTCTTATAAGCGGCGATGGGCTTGCAACCTGTCACGTACGGAATACTAACTACTGTGCAAAATGTGGGCATGCACCAAATGTCATGTTTGAACGTGCCTCTGACTACCCTCTTTAGATATCCTCAAAGATCAAAGTAACCAAAGATCTGAGGAAAAATCTACCGAGCCCGGGGACTACAGTCGTGATCATATTTTTTTAATACTAATAATAAAAAATCAACTTTTCCCGTGACGTGTGCAAGTTACTCAGAATGTGGATGACTTGCAATGGTTATGAAAAAAAGCTTGTCCCAGATATTAGAAGCCCCAGATGTCCAAACAGCATTGGACTCCTGACGCTATTGTGTCGGTGACAAACGTCGCCTATTGTCACCGCCGCCCTATAGAGACTACTTAATACACTACTCCGTAGAGTGACCATGAATTAAAACACCATCATTATTAGTATTAAACGGGTATTTATCGCGTTTTATTTACTTAAGTACCTATTTTTCCCGACAATCATCCCGTGACCATGACGCGATAGTGTGTTGTCTAAATGTAATAAAGTGACTTTACCCGTGACCATGACAGTAAACCTGTTGAAACGTCGGGAAAAATAGGTAAATAAAACGCGATAAATACCCGTTTAATACTAGGTAATAATAGTGTTCAGATCGCGTAAGTTTAAAAATACGAGTAAGTATTACATGAAACACCATCACTTGGTGACATTTTTTGTTTATGGTCTGTTAGTACTGAAATTCATACAGGGTGTTACCAGACTACTTCCGAAAACTTCAGGAGGTTAAAGTACCCATCAATAAAAACAACTTGTTTAAGAAACCGATACTGGTAGAGCGGGAAAAAATAGCTGTTTCATACATTATAGCCAAGCAGGTATTGAACTTTTGTATGGAACAGCTGTTTTTTTTCGCGCTCATAGTGTTGGTTACTCAAAAAAAAGTTGTTTATTGTACTTTAACCTCCTGAAGTTTTCGGAAGTAGTCTGGTAACATCCTGTATAGTACTAATCTCGTTTTGTAAAAATATTGTTTAGTACCTAATTATAATATTTGTGGAACTTGAAGGCACTTTTTTGCTTGGTTAGAAACTTTGCCTGCTCTACGCGAAGGTACAAAAACACTCTTTAAAAAATTAACGTACTATGAAAGGATAGATTTTAAAATTTTTAAGCTATCTGTCAAAATCGACTGACCTCATTTCAAAGGGTACCATAATCATAGACAAAACTCTATGTCTATGGTCACCCTAGAGACGTCGCACGCTGTTCCGATCTGTGCCATTCACAGTCGTTTTAATGACCGTCAGATAGCCGTTTAAAAACGAATTTGCTCACTTCTACTACATTAAACAATTTTGTATAGTAGATTTTATATGATGAAGTTTTTGTGATTTGTGCATTTTACTGCTGCATGGTAGAGAAAATTATAATTTCATCATTTAAATTCCAATTTATCTAGGTAAATTGTTTTTTGAATATTTTCCTATATTATACAAATTTGCATTAAGTAATTATAAAAACATAGGTATCTACATTAATGTCAATAAACATCTAACTGGTAACTACATTTATTTTTTGGATAAAACTTAGGTAGTATTGTAGGTTAGTTAGTACCTATAGTACCTAGGTAGCTAGGTCGAAGGCGTCTTTTTATATAAGGTTTTAGCAGAATCAAAAAAGTTAAAGGTAACTTATAAGTGGTCCACAATAAAACTTAATCTATCTCCATTTTACGTATCCTATCGATTTAAAACATTTTTAATTTTATCAAAAGAACCCTTTCAAAAAAAGTCCTCAAAGCTTTCAGCAGATGTTCCAACTGTGACTTTATCACGATTTAATACCATAAATAATTTGATTAGTCTCATATTTATCAACATAAAACCATCTCTTGGAAAAACGTCACCCATTCATAGACATTTAAGTCAGCCATTGAGTGAGACTAGACAACCGTTTAGAAGCCACTAATGTTATCTTGATATCTTTTAAAAGTAGAATCCGATTTGAAAAAAGAATGTCCTCTGACAAAAAAAGTATATGGAATGAAGTCGTAAGAGCTTTCATAAAAGGAATTCTGCGTGAATTGAAACGTCATATAAAACTGCTAGTTTTAATTTATCATCAAAGTGCAATAAGTCATGATAATTTGAACTTTATTATCATGTGCCGTAGAAGTTGTAAAAATATTGGATTTCTTCGTGAAAATTTTATTGCTGGATCTTTTTGATAGATTTTGATAGATATTTATATTATTGTTTCCGCCAGCGCATTTTTTTGCTAAAAATTTATACTTACTTCTAATTCTATTTTTTTTTGACAACACTAGGCACAGAACGGATTTTTAAGTAGTAGGTAGTTTTATAGTTGTTTTTGCGTCATTATCAAATGGAAATATTTTATTTTTCAAATTCAAACACTCGTTCAATTAGTTGTAAGTACCTAGGTACTCAATTTAAGTATTTTGCGAATTCGCAACTGATCCATAATCTCGCACATAAAAAGCATAATTTATAATTGAGAAGTCATTCTAGTTTCCGAATCATTAGAATATTTTCTTCAGTCCTCAATAAATTACAGACTAAGAACTTTTTATCGATGTTTTCGACTGTTCAAACCTCTCCAAACCTTGTTTGAATATACAGCTAATTACAACTTTACTCTAATACGAATCAGTCATGGGACCACACACGATGGCTCCTTAAAAGCGCATACAGTAAAAGGTGCTAATGTGAAAGGATAGCCGTTCCATTTTTGAAAACAAACACCCCAAACGGCGTTGCCGCCATAATCTGTACAAAGAGGTTTTGCTTAGACACCGTTGAAGGAGTTTGGTTATGATTTATAGCGATAAATAATAGTAAGTACTTAGTTAAACATGTTGCTCGGTACATTCATGGATCAGTAGATATTTCATTTTGTAATTCACTAGCGTCAGCCCGCGGATTTGCACTCGTGTTATGATATTCCAAATCATATCCGGGTTACATCTGTTTCAATTTTTAACCAAATCTGTTTAACCTTTAATGTGTAATTTATGTCACAAACAAACATCCAAACATGTTAACATGGTCTTTCGCATTTATCTTATTACTGGCAGGATAAGGTTGTGATTAAGTCAGTCGGCTCTACGTATAAGCAAACATTAAGATATTTTTAGGCGGTAATAAATAAATAGTTTTATCAAAGGTGTTGCAGATAATCGGATTATAAGATCTATTAGTATAGCACTGGCTTTCTTTGCCAAAAAAAACCACGGCGCCCCGATTGTTTGAAAATCGAACTTGTTACTTCCTTATTCAAAAGTGATACACGTTTCCTAAAAAAATATTTGAGCGTAATGCGCCCATTTTAAACTGAGCCTTAGGTATCATTATAGATATGTTTGTACAGGGGGCTCTTTCCAAAATGGTTCATTTAAGTGACGTGGTTAAGTGGCAACTTGATGTTTGGTTGTTTTAGGACGTTGTTTGTTTTCGAGGTTTAAACACGACGTCGTAACAAGGTTTATTTTTATCTTTGGAAAGGGTTTATGAATATGAAAGGAAGACAATGCGTTGGAAAAAAAGAAATGGTTTTTGTTTGTGGTTATAAAAGTCACTTAACAGAATGTATTACGGTATTTTTAGCTGTTATATTATTAGAAGTAAGTATCTTAATTAACAATATATATTGAGTAAGTACTTGTTGGAATCATTAGAAATAAATATTTTTGTGAAGAAATCAATGACAGTATTTTGAGGTAATGAAAATAACGATTTATTTTAGGTAGTTCTTACCCCAAACCCCAGTAATGAGGTAGGGTAAAAGTACTTGATGCAATATTTTTCCAAAACTAAAAAAATCAGACAAAGTTGGCAAGCGACTTACACAGGAAGTTAATTATCTCCTAATTTATTGCTACCTCCTTTAACCTAAAAATATAATTGCGGGGGGTATCTCGAATAATTACCCCCTCCTCCCCTTCTCGCAAAAGAATAACAGAAGGAGAGCAATTTCCAAATATTAAAAGCGGGAAAATGTGTTTACGATGACAGCGGCGGGTGATATGCGGTTTTATTACTTCTTGCTGTTTGTCTATGGTTGGTACAGGCTGCTACTATTTTAAATTTCGAATTAAATTAAACAATTCAAATTATAAACTACTTAGCTCTTTGTATGATAATGTCTGCTAATTCAAACGCTGATTATTACTTCTTGCTGTTTGTCTATGGTTGGTAAAGGCTGTTACCTACTATTTTAAATTTCGAATTAAATTAAACCATTCAAATTTTGTACTAGCTATTTGTATCTGTCTGCTTATTAAATTGCTGGTGCGAATTGCGAATCCGTATTTGTTCCAAATATAAATATTGATAGACATTTCACACAACGCTATCTAGCCCCAAACTAAGCAAAGCTTGTACTATGGGAACCAGATAGCTGATAGGTTAATTATATACTTTTTTTGTAAATACATACATACATAGAATACATAATAACACCCAGACATAGAAAAACATCTGGAGAGTTGTTTTTTAACTAGACGTCCATCATTGAAAGAAACAGATTTTTTTCTGCTAAAATTTGAAATAAGATAATGATTTTCAAGTCAACGCATACCTATGTACCTACTTATATATTTTTATGCATTAATGGTAAAGATCTACTAAGTACCTACCTTTAAACTTACGCGATCTGAACACATTATTATTAGTATTAGATGGGTATTTATCGCGTTCAAATTACCTCAAATTAATTGAGTCTACCCGTGACCACGACAGCGTGCAAACCTGTCGAAACGTCGGGAAAATAAAAGGTAATTTGAACGCGATAAATACCCGTCTAATACTAATAATAATAAGTAGGTACCTACCTTTAAAATACGCATTAAAAAGCAACTTTAAAGAGCATTCCGAATTGATGTTTTTTTTCTGAAATTATACGTTTACTTGAAATCATTTTTCTTTTTTTGTCAAAGAATCGGTCAATATAGGTATAATATAAAATCAAAAAATGCTCCCTATAAATGTTTTGCCATTCATTTTAATTTTGAATTTGCTAGGTATTGTCTTTTAACATACTCATTTAAGCATAATTATCATCATAGCGTCGATTTTTTTTTTGGACATTAATAAAACGTTGAATACTGTTTCGGCGCACCCTGTACATCCACAAAAAGGTCGCGAACTGAAAACTCATTTCTCGCGAGTAATGGCGGCCGGCCCCCACTTACCTACTATTATCATCCCGCTTTTTATTAAAAAAATCTCTCATCTCCGCTAAATTGTCGGCGCCACTCGGGAATATGAAGCCGTTATTTAAAAAGATTGCTCTTTTCGTATTATTTCAGTATAAATTTCAGTTAAACCGCTCTTGAAAGTCGAAGTATCTACATTTTATTGCGGTGACGATTGCTGAGTTTTTATGCAATTTATATCAAGTGCTGGAAATTTAATTAAATCGGAACAGGATAACCGAATATTTTATACATAGTACTTTTAGGGGTGCCTAGGATATTATACTCGTATATCTACTACCTACAGTAGGTACCTATATAATCTTCGTATAAAATAAAGTCGGGTTTGTTCGAACACTTCTAACTCTAGAATGGCTGGACCGATTTTCATGGTTTTTGATTTGTTGTATTCGTCCTAATAGCAGAATAACTATTAAAACATAAATGGATTAAATGCGGACGAACTCGCGGGCAACAGCTAGTGTAATTACCTACAGTTTGATCTAACTAGTAGTTTAACCTACTTAGACATATTATATTCGTCTAAGCAATTTCTTTTATGAAACTGTTAAAACGTTATTTTTATGTACTCTATAAATGTTTGGTTTGGACTTGCCTCTTACTACCTCCTCTAGTTGTAAGTAATTAGATAGGTATCTGTGAAATGTCTAACGAACTGGAAGATTTCATTCTATGTAGATCGTGTTCTTTTTTCAAACAATCAAAACTTTGTCTATGATCAAACAAATTGGATCGACAGCGTTCGAAAATTGAAATTTAAAAAAATATAGCAAAGGAAAACTTCCGTCAATTTTATTACGAGCCCGATGAAGCTCCATCATTACACTCTTTCAATTAAGGCTAGCGGTAATCTCTCTGTGTGATTACACTGCATTAATTGGCTAGGGGAAGCCACCCCTTAATAAAACGCCCTTAACACAACTGCTTTAGCGTTAAATTCCTTTGACACGTTCGAACAAACGTTTGTTAATATTTGCGAATTGATATCAATTATGACGGTGACATTTGATTTGAGCTTTAATTGGAGAAAATAAGGTCGAAAAATCAATGGCAAAGCTGAGAAGCATTTAGATGCACAAAAAGATGGTAGATAGCAATTTAATGCGATTAACTTCGTGTCAAGTGACATGGCGCTAATGGTGTGATTTGCTTTTTTAGGTTTAGTATCTTATTAATAGAAGATTACACTCGTTAAAAAATAATGACATTATTGTAAAGCTGTCATTTTAGATATTATAGTGAAACTTTTTTCCCCTTTCAATGAAAATTGTATCGATGGTCGAAAAGTGCAACGTTATAATTCAATATTTTTGTTTTTTCAGTAAGTAGGTTTAGCAACCTACTTAGTAGGATTTATTATTTTCCGAGCATTTTTATTAAGCTACTACTTAATAATAAGCTCGTTTTTCTTTTCGTCACGGTTATTTTTTGACAAGAGCAGGTTTGAGATAGCTCTTAAAAACTATAAACAATGGTAAAAAACCAATGAGTTTTAAATAGGTAAATACTTAAATAAATATAATCAAGCTATCTTCTTTTGTTTATATACCTATATCCTAAATAGCAATTCCACCGTGCGAAGTACTAGTGTAAGTAAACGTAAATGGACCATCTAAATTAGAACAAGGCACAGTCGAGCGAGCGTGAAGCGTCTCCGCACGGACTTCCGAGCACCCGCGTCTCTTCGTAAGCGGTAACACGTCACACGTCACATGTTACACGTCACACGTCTTACCCACCTGTCATAAACAAATCAAACATGGCCGGCCCGCCCGAGTTATTAATGAGACAATGAGACATTAGTTCGCTACAAAATGCCTCCGCATTCGCGAATAATTAAATCGTAAAGTCCCCTACACCACCGCCTACGGCAGACGTCTATTTACTCCTTTTTCATTCAACACAATACCCGCTGCAATCTGACTCGTTCAATTCCGTTACGTCATTTTATTGTTCGACAACTCAATCTAAAATAAACTTTATACGAAGGCGATAAAAGTCAAATTAGGGAGCTGTGATAGTATTTTATAAGGCGTACTCCATAGAGACTATTAATTTGAGCGCGACGGACCCCGCCTACTGAATATCGCGTTTCCACACATGTCGGATTGTATCGTCGTCTCGTTCGCTCCGCGCCGCTTATTAAAATTCCTCGGTCGGTAGCTGCATCTCTCTCGGTTGTTGCGGAGAGGAGAGGCGGTCCGCCACTCGCGGTTTGCGCCCCAATACTAGCGCGATTTTCACCGCGCTTCCACGCGAATCGACGCGGGCCATATCGCGGCTTTCCGAACGACACCAAGTTTCCGAACGTGGCTAATAGCTTCTGGCCATTTTCGACGTGCACTTTTTCTGCGTTCCATTTTTGAAAATCTAATTGTTGCAAATTGTGGTACGGTGATCAGTGTTGCATTTGACTCACGCTCCAAAGTGTAAATAAAGAAGAGTTTTGCGTGCGACCCATTCAAAATAACAGATAAAACGAAATTAGCATAAATCAACAAAAAATTTGGTACCTGCAAGAAAATACTTATTGGAATCGGTGACAAACGAGTATCATCTAACAATGAGACATCCACTTCCTGAAACATAATATCCGCTTAACAAACCAAAAAAAACAAATATTTTTAAATTGAGTTTGAGAGCAATGGAGACTCGGCAATAAAGGTTCTAGTTCTAAATTTGAAATGCTGAGTAGATGAGATGAAGACGACGCTCGAATGCGAGCGCGCCGACTCCGCGGAGAGCGGCAAAGGGCGGATATCGTTCAGCGTGGACTCGCTACTCCGCGGCAAAACCGACACACCGCAAAAAGAGCCATCTGTCGACGCAATCAGCAATGACGCGGAAAGTATTGACGCGGCGCCGGACACCGACGACAGTGACGTGGACATTGAAGACGTCGATTCGAACGCAGATGATAGAGAAGATAGAGAAACTAATGATGGAGAGGAGCTTGAGAATAGGGGGGTGGTGGTCCCCCAGCCGCTGCTGCCCAGGATGTACCAGGGTCCAGCCCCCCCGCCGTCCTGGCCGTTCGGCGCGTTTCCATGGATGGCACCCAACCCCATGTTCAGAACCGGTTCGTCTAGTAAGTACTGACTTAGATCTAATTTGATAAGATGCTGGATTGAATTCAGAAAATTCGTTCTTATCTCTTCTTATCTACGTGGGTACGAAACAGTAGTTAGAAGATTTATAACTATGTAAATGTTTTTTTTTCATTTGTGTGTGCTCGCCACCTAACGTGATAGTATTACATGCTATTTTTCTTAGTTTATCAGATGTTTAATCGTCGTTTCTCTAACGTGGAGTCATAACTCTATTTTAAATAATATAAAGCGTCGTTTTTAATTCTTATTCAGTTATTTACAATAATTGAGATAACAAATAAAAAACATATTCTTGACGGCTGGCTTCGTTCACTAGTTATTACTCTGGTTAAATCTATTTGTCTTTTTTACTTTTTTTACAATTTTATTATATTTAATTAGTAGGTGCATCGCACGCATCACACAAACAAAAGGACAATAAAAAACTAATTCAAACCTTAGATCATTCATACACTTGTAAGAAGGAACCAAGTTACTAACAGACACAATACCGCAGCCGCCGCCGCCGTATCGCTACGTCAGTGATACAGCGGTACAACTTACCGATCCACTCAATTAATTCAAGAAATCTCCATATTTATAGATAGTTTCAATTCGAAAACAATTAGCCAGTCAGTCATAGATTTTCCATTTAAAATAGTTTATTGTTAACAATTTTGCATACAATATTAGAATGATAATTTATTGTTGGTATTTTAATAATAAAAGCTTCGTTATTACCGTGTCATAAGTAGTTTTAACAACTGTGGTGATCGGATCAAAGTGCGACTCAAAGACTCTTTTCGTGCACTTGATACATGTCTTCAAACTTATTAGAAAGACATGTCAGTTTCCTCATGATGTTTTCTAACACTGTTTGAACGTACAAGTACGTTGATAGCACACACAATAAATGTTTACATTAGATTGCACTTCTTAAATAGATCAGCCTATGTGGCGCACTTTAATCTTTTCACATTGGTTAGTGTTCTTATTAGACAACACGAAGAAATGATTGATCCGATTTATGAGTAGATAATATCTTAACTTGCTATTTTTTACACGTGTGAAATTTAGTAAACTTCCTGACACTAATTAGAATACCTAAACCAAAAAAAATTATCAATTAAAATTTAAAGTCGCTTAATTCCTGTAATCACGTTATACGTACAAAATTTACGGGATGTACCTACCTAATTCTGTCTAATTTAGACTTATGGTCAAAGGTTAATTTAATTCAACTTATGATTCTATCCACTATACGTATACAATCACGTACGCATTGTATTTTAATTAGTTTCAAATTTAAATTCAATTAATTATCTACTTGTATAGATTTTTCAAATTAGAACTTCGTCTATGATCAGTAAAAGTACACATCACTTACTACGCACTTTTCACACTAAACACACATGCACTATGTAGGTGATGGACACCAAAGCAAAACAAACTTCTTGTCACTATAAGTAGGTATATCGAAGCTATATCCCTATTAATTCTTACACCCTATTGAAGAAATCCTTCTTCTTTTTTTTCTTTGAAAAATTTATTGTGCCTTGGTGGCTCTTTTCGTGCACTTGACAGTTATATGTTCAAACTTTCTAGGTTCTATGACATATTCTTCACGATGTTTTCCGTCACCGTTTGAGAGCTGCACATAAATTTTCCGAATAATAAATTACAGTTAGCTAACGCAGTTATGCTACCACTACTATACAAGTGCTCGTTACTATGACTTACGTCTTAAAAAACTGGTCTGATTATAAAAATAAAAAACAACCATTAAAATAATGGTGTTCTAAAATCAAACTTTTAATTAAAGAAAACTACGGTGTAATAGGCAAAAAAAAGTTAAACGCATAAGCCGTGAAAGTCAAAAGAAAAAATATACCACAAGAGAATGACACTTTCTTGTCAAAATATTCCTTCTAGCATCATTACTTATACATCATAGACACCATCATTACCAACTAGATGGCGCTGACAGCGCATCGTTAATCATACCTCTAATTAAATAGAATAGGTTCTGTGTTCGCGACTTTTTGTAATGTTGTAGTTACGCTACTTTGCCAGTTTACGGCAGAAATGAAATTGCGACCGTGTTACCACGTGCGAAAATTTCACATCATTAGGGTTACCATACGAGGTCAGTTTTTCAATGTTACCATGACAAAAAATTATACCTTACCTATGCTTGTTTATGGTTTAACGAACCTATAGATGAAGCCCGCTGTGTTAATAGACAATTCTAAGGCTAAGTCCGCAATTAAAAAAAAATGTTTTTAACTGTTTGCATAAGTCCTCCCCAGGTTATAGTCTATGTCTTTTCCAAATTTCATCAAGTATGATTCAATCAGGTGTTAAGTCGTGAAAAGGTTACAAACAAACAAACAGAGTTTGACGACCTCAGTGGCGCAGCGGGCGAAAGTCCGCCTGCGACGCTAGAGGTTGCGGGTTCGATTCCCGCTGCGGAACAAATTTGTGTACGATCTGCAGAAATTTGTTCCGTTAGTCTGGGTGTTTTCTATGTATAATAAAAATATATCTATCTATGAATTAAAATAATGTATTAAATATATCAGTTATTTAATACCCATAACACAAGCTTTGAGAAGCTTACTTTGGGGCTAGATGATGCTGTGTGGACTGTCCAGCATTATTTATTATTATTTTATTAGAGTTAGGTACCTATTCTCGCATCAATACATACCTAAAATATATAAACTATCTAGGTAACTACCTACTCACGATGTTTTCCTTTACCGATTATAGGCACTGAAATGACGCAAATAAATAGTTATTCCTAAAGGAAAAATCCACTGTCGCATGACCAGATTCAAACCCACCATATTACTTAATCGAAAAACAGCGTTGCCACTACGCGTAGGTACGTAGGTACTAATGTACCTACGTACCTACTCCAATTTATTTTGAGGTTATAATATTATTCGATAAGAAAATCGAATCGAATGAGCGTGTCGGCCACCATTTTGTGGCAATTATTTGATTGGAGAGCACCAATCAAACAGTAGATTGCTATCGATGCTAAACGGTTATCGATATAGCGCAACTATCGAACGGTCACGCTATGTTACTAATCGATTATAAGTACCTCCCTACCGTAAAGCCGTCTCTAAGACCCGAGTCTTTAAAAAAATTTTTAACTGACTTAAAAATCTGCTATTTTTTTCTATCCTTTGTTTGAATAAATTAGACTAATGAATGATTTGAATCGATTTAATGGTTTTTATAAATAACTAGCTTCCGCCCACGGCTTCGCCCGCGTGGTACCTTGAAAAACAAAATCAAACTTTCATCCCCTATTTTCTCCCCTTGGGGGTAGAATTAATCAAAATCCTTTCTTAGCGGATGCCTACGTCATAACATCTACCTGCATGCCAATATTCAGCCCGATCTGTCCAGTGGTTTGGGCTGTGCGTTGATAGATCACTATGTCAGTCAGTCAGTCAGACAGTCAGTCACATTTAAATTATACTCGTATATATTTAGACTAGCTTCCTCTCCCGGGTTTCGCCAGCGTGGTACTAAGGTACCAATTATTTCATTTATTTCGTCAATTTTCCAATGTTTTTAATAGTTGTTCTGCTGTTCGAGACGGAGATAAATACAACGAATCAAAAACAATGAAAATCGGTCAAGCCGTTCTAGAGTTATACCTAAGTGTTCGCACAAACCCGACTTTGTTTTATAAATTAAGATTACTATATTATGTAGACGATTTTAATTTTATCACAATCAGATTCATAGTATTAATTCTGGGAAAGTATTCGATTTTAAAGGCTTGTTTTTCTTCTAAGAGCGCTGGTGGTGTAGTGGTAGCACCCCGGCTTCACGATCCGAAGGTCGTGGGTTCAAACCTGGTCGTGCACCAATGAGTTTTTCCATTCGAAAAATTTATGTGCGCAATGCCAGTGCTCTTAAACGGTGAAGGAAAACATCGTGAGGAAACCGGCATACCCTAGAACCAAAAAATTCGAAGGTATGTGTCATAGGTTAGTATTCTTATAAGCGGCGATGGGCTTGCAACCTGTCACGTACGGAATACTAACTACTGTGCAAAATGTGGGCATGTACCAAATGTCATGTTTGGACTTGCCTCTGACTACCCCCTTTAGATATCCTCAAAAGATTTAAGTAACCAAAGATCTGAGGAGATATCTACCGAGCCCGGGGATTACAGTCGTGATCATATTTATTTTTATTTATTTTTTATTTTTTTTTCTTCTTGCATTACTTACAAACTATATCACGGAATGAAACTTGAAATACAGAATTATTCTGAAAGTACAGGAAACCGAATATACTTACATAATATTTTTTTACTTAGTATAACGAAATTTGTGGTAAGATTGTGAAATCCACCAGCCAATGGGTTAACATTTAGTAATTTCACCATTTGCGATCAGAATGTATTTCAAAAATCTTGTATTCTTTAATTGGATTCTATTAGCTATTCCCACGTATCAGTTTAAGATGCAAGTAGAACAGTTGAAGTTCCTGAAAACACGGGCGCTGTGCGTAACGAGCGTAATGAAGCGGTGAAGATGGGATAAGGCGGTTTACGTTTCGTTATCTTCTCATTTTTTATCGCTATTGCGAAAAAGCATGTACCTACATTTTTTATTATGTTATAGGTACATAGGTACCTATGTGTAATGCTTGTATACATATACGTAAGTAGTTACTAGCTTCCGCCAGCGGCTTAGCTTAGCACATACAAAAACATATCTATCGCACGAAAACCGTATATATTTCGGGATAAAGGTAGCCAGTCTTTTTTCAAGCTTTAGTCTATCTTTGTACCAAATTTCATAAAAGATTCAGTAGTTTAGGCGTGATCCACGTGATCGTAACACACCGCGTTTATAAATTACTAAGGATCTAAACACGTGTTACTTACATAAACACTAAGATCTTTATATTGTTATAACATGAAGCAAATTATACTTCAGCCGAAACAATAAAAAATACAAGAAAATTACGACAAAATCATATGATGAAATTATGAAATTAATGAATTCTCACCATATTGCGGTCGTCATGAAACAGTCGCTGTTTCTCAGAGAGCCAAGGGTTTAGCGTCAAGTGGAACAGTAACAGATACCTGACATATTTGTCAGCATAAATGGTCAGATTCTTGAAATCGGTTTCTTGTTACAGCGGTATCCATAATTGCGGTACCAATATGGCAAGGTGGCGGTTTCTATCGGGCGAGTGGTGGCGCTACACACAACATGTTTTCTTCTTCCATTCACTCCTATCATTCGTCGACTCTGAATCAACTCCTCTATCCTCTTTCATCTTTCACACAATCAAACTACTTCTTCTTCGGCCTTCCTCTACTTTATTTATTTATTTTTACTTTATTTTACAAACACAAAATAAATCCTACTAATATTATAAACGCGAAAGTTTGTAAGGATGTATGGATGTCTGGATGTATGTTTGTTACTCTTTCACTTTGAAAAGGCTGAACGGATCTGGATGAAATTTGGCACAGATATGAATTATAGTAAGTATAGAAACATAAAAAAATAAATAAATAAATAATGCTAGACAATCCACACAGCATCATCTAGCCCCAAAGTAAGCTACTCAAAGCTTGTGTTATGGGTACTAGATAACTGATATATTTAATACATGATATAGGTACATAGATAGATAACTTTTATTATACATACACACCCAGACCAACGGAACAAATTTCTGCAGATCGTACACAAATTTGTTCCGAGGCGGGAATCGAACCCGCAACCTCTTGCGTCGCAGGCGGACTCTTGCCCGCTGCGCCACTGAGGTCGTCACATAGGCTACTTTTAAAAAAAAATATGATCACGACTGTAATCCCCAGGCTCGGTAGATATCTCCTCAGATCTTTAGTTACTTAGATCTTTGAGGATATCTAAAGAGGGTAGTCAGAGGCAAGTCCAAACATGACATTTGGTAGATGCCCACATTTTGCACAGTAGTTAGTATTCCGTACGTGAAAACACATACTTCCCTTCGAATGTTTGGTTCTAGGGTATGCCGGTTTCCTCACGATGTTTTCCTTCACCGTTTAAGAGCACTAACATTGGGCACATACATTTTTCGAATGGAAATGTAGGTACCTATGTCAATTTAAAAACACTCATACAACATATCTACTCTCAATCAACATACTCTCTCTTCCTCGTAGAGTAGTAAATCCCTAAGTCTATAATAACATTTAGCTTATTCAAACTGTTGAAAGAGTTACAAGCCCTAATAACAAAATGCATTATACCTATAATTAGTTTTCACTTAGTTTTGCTGAGACTAAACTCGCTATAAGTCAAGCCAGCAGTCAAAGCAGTCAATGATTGGTTATTTTGGGAATTGGCAAGCTTACAAGCAACGGCAGTGCCTATTAGACAACTATGGATTGAGACAACTGCGATTCAAACATTATTTATTGAAATGAAATATATACTTCAATGATCAAGCCAGTTCTAGTGGTGTTTATATGAAGTTAAGTGATTAATGCACAAAAGGAGCCTCTCTTAGATGCTATATCTGTACCTATATCATCCGTTACATCTAAAACATGGACATCGTCATCTTTACCTTTCTTATTCCACGCTATAATGGGGCAGCATAACATGTCTCCTTCCTTAGTTTCTATGTAGCATTCGTCATCTCAGTACTCACTACTTTCTTACTCATATCATCTCTCACACAGTCCATCTATCTTCTCTTTGGCCTAATTCTACTTCTATATTTATCCACATTCATATCTATTACTCTTCTCGTCACATGACATTCATCCCTCAGACCCATACCAAGCTTACCTTCTTCTAAATTTTTCTGTCACTGGAGGACGAAAATACGTGATTGATTACGATTATGATGTGAGTTGTTTTCTGGAGACACAGCTTTAGAGATTCCCTCGCCAGGGTTGGCTATCAGCTCAACACCATAATGTTTGAAATAGTCTTGTGTTTCACAGAAACTAGCCAAATGCTTTTGTTTTCTAAATAAATAGTTTGAGTGCTAATGTAACGTGATCAGCTAAAGATGGGATTTGTTTTATTTAAGTACTACTATTGTAGACTTATAAGTAAAGAATTTTCTAGAGAAGAATCCATCAATTAAAGCAACAGTTCAACAGTTGAATATAATAAATTACCGCAAAAAGGTAGAGCGCATACCGCATTACCGCATACATTACGTATTTACGTCCTTACACCGCAGAAATGGCGACCGAAAAGCATTAAACGCGGTATGCGAATTGTGCCCAAACGGAGAGCCACGGAGGATATTTAATAAATAATTACACATTTGTCAGATGGTCCTAAAAAGTGGTATGTCTGTAGCCAGGCTTCCATATTTGGAGTGGCTTGCGGGCGAGGGGCTCGCAGGTGACTGCCAATTACCGTGGACCGCAAAAAGCGCGACTCGACAAATTGTGAAATTGTAAGACTGTGTGCCTCCAGTGTTTGTAACGCTTAGCCAACCGCCAGTGAGACTGGTTCGCGGGAGAATATTGTGCAGCGCGCCATGTTCAACGTAAGCAGGGACTTTTGCTTGGAGAAGTGACATAAATGTCATTGGGAGGACAATATTCGCGAAACACTGACTTAAAGATACCGTTTTTTATTTTCTTTGGAAAATATGTCAAATCTGCAAAAACTGATGAAAACAAGTATAAATACTGTGTCATTTGATTTGATGTTATCTCTTCCAGTGACGTTTATGTCACTTTTCCGAGCATAATCTGTTATCATATTTTCACCATTTTTGTAAGCGTGTTAAGCTTTGAATGGTCTAAGTACCACTTACAAGCATCGACCTCTCTATGTAACATTATTAATACCTCTTTATGATCTATTCTCTATCCCTTTCTCCGTGAAAGCAATGATCAGTCAGCAACGTGTTTTCAATTACGAGGTGTTCATGTTTCTTTCAACATATCGTATTTTCTCATGCTTTATATATCGTTACATAATAATCTCTACTTGTTTTTGCGAAACCCTATTCCATCTCTACTTTTGAGATTCTAGGTGCTCGTTATTTTCTATCTAATTTGTAACTTTATCGTATACTAGCGTATGCATATTACGAATTTTCTTTACAAAAAGCTATATGAGCATATTCCTTTTTACCTTGACCCGCATTAGGGTCATTTTAGATCAGTATATGTCAGTTTTCTAAATACCAGTCCTGTCATGACAGTTGACAGTTAACTCGAACCGTAGATGATGCTTCACAATGGGCATTGTTTTTTGAAAACCATTATTTTAATGAGTAATATCTATTGACATTGTGTTTTCATGCGATCGAATGCTTCTTTTTATTTAAGTACCTACATTCATTGTTTGTCTGTTGGTTTGTTAATTGTATTCAATGTTTGACCCTGCACTTTAATTAGTAATTAGTCAACTTAAAACATATGCAATAATACCTACCGTTAATGTAGCATTCAATATCAAATTCCAGAAGACAAGACCTACATTTTATAATTGTATGTCCTTTGTAATTTAGTGATCCTTTTCTTCCTATTTCAGTATAATTAAACTCAGCCCCTTAGATTATCTTACATCCATTTTTTCAATTTTACTGACTGTTGAACAATTTAATAACTTTTCCAGTTCTTACCGTTCGCTCTTGATTTCGGTTTTACCTTCTCTTGTTCTATAATAAGTACCTATTTAAAAGAATCGAATTTGAATTTGATATTTTTCTTAGGTACAAGACATACATTTGCATTTCCTATATCGAGTATGAGAAATAAAAGTTCTAAGATGTTGACCATACCCGGGTGATCTAGTATAACAATTATTGAACTTATCTACTATATAAAAGGATAAGTCCTGACTGATTTGAATAGATACAACGCACAGCCCAAACCGCCGGTCGTACAGACTTGAGATTTGGAGGGTATGTTCGTCTTGGTATGTAGGCGAGCAATAAGACGGGATTTTTGGAAATTCCACTTTTAAGGGGGTGAAAAGGGCTAAAAACGGTTGTATGAAACTTTTTAACACGCTGTACGATTTTCATGAAACTTTGTGTGTGTAATGTAAATACAAAACAAATGTATACGTGTTTCGAGATTTTTCAATATAACCTTTAAAAAGGGGTGAAATGGGGACTCAACGTTTATATGGGAACTTTTTAAGGGGTGGTACAATCGGTCTGAATCTTGGTTTGGATAGATTAGATGCAAAACGATGTAAAACGTATATCTTGATTTTACAAAATAACCCTCCCAAAAGGGTTAAATGGGGTGTCAAAGTTCTTTTGACGAGTGGTGTAACTCGGTTGAAATACTATCTGTCTTGATACGTAGGCGCCCACTAAGACGGGATTTTTGGAAATTCCACTTTTAAGGGGGTGAAAAGGGCTAAAAACGTTTGTATGAAACTTTTTAACGCCTTGTACGATTTTCATGAAACTTTGTGTGTGTAATGTAAATACAAAACAAATGTATACGTGTTTCGAGATTTTTCAATATAACCTTTAAAAAGGGGTAAAATGGGGGCTCAATGTTTATATGGGAACTTTTTAAGGGGGGGTACGATCGGTCTGAATCTTGGTTTGAATACTTTAGATGCAAAATGAGTACCCTAAACCGACGCGCATGTATTAAGAATTTAATGAGAGTGAATGAAGCAAAAGAAGTATGTCATATATATATAGCAAGTGGAGATCCGTGGTCTCTGCCTACCCCGTCGGGAAACAGGCGTGATTTTATGAATGTATGTACATATGTACATAGAAAAAGACGGGTTGGTTCGAACACTTATAACTCCAGAACGGTTTTCTTGGTTTTTGATTTGTTTTCTTTGTTTTATACAAAACATGAAACGCGGACGAAGTCGCGGGCAACCATCTAGTACATACATAAAGCACCTAACATAATTGCATACTGATCCCGCTATAACAAGAAGTGTTTAAAAATTATCAGCAAATCATAATCTTAAATAGCAACTCATTTTTATCATAAAACTCTTTCATCTTCAGCGATTCTCCGAATATTTTTATGTCTTAATTAACTTCCATATGCAGCGCGCGTAAAACTGCGCAAGCCTGTTATTATCAAACAATAATTTGGTTGTAAATTATTTTAAATGCTCACTGGGTGATTTCATGGCTCTGTTTTAAATGAACATTTATTTTGTTTCTAAAGATATTCAATTGATACCTATGGGAATAATCGAGTCAAATCAAGATACTCCATCCAATTTTGCTAAACGAGTTTTAAAATAAATTATACTTACTTATAATCCAGGTGCACTTAGTTGAGCTTCTTATATATTCACTTGCTGATAAAAAATAGTGGTAAACATGCTTTTTCTAAGCTTGATGTGTCTGTAAAGGTGTGAATCATAAAAGGCTACACTCTGGTAATAAATTTCAATAAAATGGAAGTGTGAATGCAAACCATAAAAGAAACATTTTATGTGGAATAACTAATAGTTTTCAATACGTTGGAACAATAGCGGACCCAGTAGAGGTCCTTAAAGTACCCTAATTTTATGTGTTTCAAACTTAGCCTAAATTGAAATCACTTACTGTGAATAACGTGGTTAGCTTTTTAATATTGAATAATACGCCATTTGAGAATGAAATAACTACGTAACAACCTTTGATATATTAAAAACATAAAAATTATAGCTGTCGAATGCCTTACAAAAATCAAAACATTATTGCAATATTCGACGCTATTCTCGTTTTTTGTCATTCCAATAATTTATGTTCCACTGACTTATAGTGAAATGACCATGCACTAACATGCACTAATACAAAGTATAGTATTTATTAGTTAGTATTATATGTATAATGAGGTATATTGACGTTAACAGATGATAATTTAAGAACAATCGACGCAATGCAAAAGTGTAGAGTAACGAAAAATAGTCGTACCTCTCCGATAAAATAATCTTGAATTTCTATACTTTTTAAATGACTTCAAACAATATTTCGAAAAAGGTTCTCAGTGTTGCGGTATTTTCTATTATTGTGTGTTCATCTCCACCAGTTGTTAACCACACTCCCTTTACTTTAAACCCGTTTGATCCGACTATCATTAAGTCGATAATAGTCGATACTCCACGAAGCAATCGCAGAAAAACTAAATACGGTTGGTGGTGCATAAATAACGCTATTATTCACCGGAAAATGGCAGAGATAGCATTTTCTTGCTAATTGTTGATTCGTGTTCGCAATCTTAATATAAAAGATCCGTATGCTACTGACTGACTGAATAAGATACATACAGTCTTCACCATAAGTGCTCGAGAGCTGAAATTTGAAGGATAGAGAGAGTCCTTTCAGAGTCTAGGGTTGCAAGAATTCTCGTCAGCGGGAGGTTATAGATTGTATAAAAACCACTACGCGAACGAAGTCACGGAATGTTCTATTACTAGTCTATACATAAAATAAAATCGTAGAAAAGCCGTGTCTGTACTTTGATATTTTCACATAAAAATTAATGCTACCTAAAAAAGACACGCTACTAAGCCTAAAACAACGGTTTTTAAAAAAAATAGTCTCTTTGCCTGTGCGTTTGTGCACGCTAATATCCGCAACGGCTGAACCAAACCGAATGCATTTTTCACTATAATGTATTGAGATAAGCTTGGATTAAAACTTAGGCTTTGCTTCATTGAGATCGGTTGACAAATAAAAAAGATATGATAATTATACTTATTTCTCAAGCGCGCTGGATGCTTATAAGTAATCTAATGTGTACGAAGTCGCGGGTAACAGCTAGTTTTCAATATAATTGGTCGATGCCACGAAGTATGGCTCGTGATGTATTTGATTTACTGATCTGTGATCAAGAGTCCTATTCTGATAAACTTATTTTTCTTATCATCTTTCGAAACAGTGTTGTGAAAGGATTAAGTGTATATCACAATAATTATGTCATGAGAAAAAAAAGATTAAACTAACTAGTTATTAAAAGTACTTTAATTTTTTTTTCTCATCCAATATTGTGTTTGCCTACAGATTGGTGTATACTTGTATACCTTGGACTAACTCTTAACTAAATTAAATAAATAAATAAATAAATAAATAAATAATGCTGGACAATCCACACAGCATCATCTAGCCCCAAAGTAAGCTACTCAAAGCTTGTGTTATGGGTACTAGATAACTGATATATTTAATACATGATATAGGTACATAGATAGATATTTTTTATTATACATACATACCCAGACCAACGGGACAAATTTCTGCAGATCGTACCTACACAAATTTGTTCCGAGGCGAGAATCGAACCCGCAACCTCTTGCGTCGCAGGCGGACTCTTGCCCGCTGCGCCACAGAGGTCGTCAAAATTATAACAAACAAATTTGTCACATTATAAGCTATTGGCGTTCCTTTTGCAATTGTTTCCATATGGATAAACGTAGGTAAATACTACGGAGTTTTTTTCATACAAACTTCAATCTCCCGCTGCACTGCATAAAAGTTGAATTTCAGGGATATTTTTATCTCTCTAGACCAAAAGCAAACCGACCCTCTAAATTTTTATTTTTTTATGGTTTAGGCTACGCGTTGATATGTCAGTCAATCAGTGCGTAACAGTTTATATATATAGATGTAGGTATAAATTAACTAGTAAATGCGTCATGCAAGACGTTAATCTAAGTAATCTTTCGTAAGAGTTTTGCCAAACTTCAATACTTTATTGAACTGTTGAAACCCTTTTGAAGTCACCGAAATCTGTTGCATGTCCGATATAAAAACGAGCGGGCGTCGAGATGCGAGATCTTTCTCGAGCACGCGAGAATACACCCCGCTTGCGGATTGTTCAGACGATAATAATTATTTCTCGATTAGTTGAAATTATCTCAGCAATATCTCGCATTTTATCAGAGATTGGCGCAGCATTGCAGGAATGTTCGGAGGAAATCGACTTGTACTTACAATGTGGTAACAAGATATCTACTTGTTTATGTTTTTGATATGATTTCATAATCAACATGATATTGTTTAGGTATAGCCAGTGATCGAAAAAACATAGAATCATAAATTATAAAAAGGCATTATTCAATATACTTCCCTATTTTGTTCTTAGAGACATAAAATTCTTAGCAATAAAACTCTCTGCCTGCCTCAAAATCATAATTTATCTATCCACCTAAGTAATTACTTACAGATAATACTTAGGTAACTACTATAAGTATTTAAATTACCTATATAAAAATACATGTGAAACAGTTAATTTTAACAAAGATACACCAATTAAGCTCCGACATTGACAACTAAATCGTATTAAGTAGCCGAAACAGGCTTAATTGGCGACCATTACACAACTATATCTCTATGGTCAAAATGGCGGACGGTTTGGCGGCAAAATAAATACGTTTAGCGATGGATATTATATCTTCATTAGCGTAGCCAGTCTGCATTGATATGTCCACAGGTGGGCCATTGAATTTGTTCTGTTTTATCACCGGCCTGGCGATGGCCTTATTGGATTGTCTATGGCTGTATCGACTGCTGCCAAGGCCTTCATATCGAACGTGGCTTTATTTAGCGAATGAATGGATTTTCATAATATTATGTTATGTTATTTCCCGATATTGTATTCAAATTGGCAAACATATTTCATACTAGCGAACTTGTGGTTTCACCCGCGGATATGCAGTTTTAAATTTAACCCCGTTTTTCAATCTCTTGATGGATTTTCCTGGAATAAAAAGTAACAATGTAAAAAAGTAGAAAATTCTTAAATTTTTTTTTTTTAGTTCTATTTATTTTCCACCTTTTTTTATATAGTTTCCACAAAAATATTACATGGCTTATAAATTAATCTAAAACACGTCAATCACTATCAGTTTAGTCAAATTAAAAATACCTACACATTTAAAAAAATATGCTAATTTAACCTTTGGGTTGAAAAAAAGTTGATCGTAAGTATTTTATCATTTTTTAAGTTTTTCCGCAGTCGTTACAACAGAATGACCACCATTACCTAGCTCTGAAAAAAAAACAACGCGAAATAATTCGTTGGTAGTTTCACCGTCTATTAATACTTATAAGTACCTAGCTAAGTACCTACAGTTTATGTTATTTGTTTTATTTATTTTTTTTTATTCGAGAAATTGGTTCACGAATTATCATTTAGATCGAGTGGTATTATAAATCGTTTGATTAGTTTTCATTGTAAATACACTTTAGTCAACAACAGTAGGTAAGGGGCAATGTTAATATAACTAAATCAATCAGTGGATGGAAATTGAATTACTTACATTAAAATAAATTAATTATGCGACTTGTTGTAAATACCTACTTAACTTAGTTATAATATATAGTATAGTATCTACTAGCTGTTGCCCGCAACTTCATCTGCAATAAATTCACTCTGAAATGTTTAAATAGTTTTTTTTAAATGATACTTATTAACCTACTCGCTGTGCGAATATGGGGCTATTAAGAAAATATACAACAAAAACAAATTTAAAACACTTCACATTTTAATAATAAAAATAAAAACCCATAATTATCTACCTTCCTATTATTAAATCGTTATTTTGCTATTCGGGGCGGAAAAAATCCAACAAATTAAAAAATCATGAAAATCGGTCCTGCCCGAAAATATAATAAGTAATATAAATCGTGTAACTAGCACGTTTTTTTAATATATAGACTTAAATATACGCTGGCTTGGTTTCCCAATTTCCGTATTCTTTGCAACGCTGTTCAGAAGCATGTTGGCGGCCACATTGGCGCCTTCTGTAAAACTGATAGAATACGGAAATCAGTCGTAATAAGTTGGGTACTTTTGCCGCTTCCAGGAAGCCACTAAAAATAAAATGTCAATTAGTATTTTAATCGATGACTAAATAAAACGAATTCGAATAAAATACACCAAATCAACCCTTGAATTACCATTCAAACTTAATTAATATTTGAATTTAATCGATTCCCGCGGCCGGAAGACGGACAATGGTGAACTAAATCGATTATACACTCGATTGAACCGATTTAAATATTCAAATCGCCCGGCGCATTATTCGGCTAATGACATCAGCGTTGTGATGAAACAAAGAGCTTTCGAAATTAAGGGAGAAATGGATAACGTAAAATTTATTTTTTTTAGTGTTATTAACTTTTTGACCGCCATATTCACATATAAATGGCAATCGCTAGCCAACTCTGTGGTCTAACGACATGACATGTGTACGTGACAAAAACCCCTAACAAAATACTAAAAATAAAAATAACAATATTACTGGTATTTTTACTAAAAAATTCATAAAATAGAATATTTACGAAAACATCCGGTATTGCACTTAGGGCGTGGCGATCAAAAGGTTAACATTTTTGGAACCTAAGACTAGCCAAATGTGATTGTTGAATTTCATTTTACAAAACTATTATTATTTGACAAGTAGCTTTTTAGGGTTAAAAAACAAACTAGAAAGAAACAAATGACGGTTACAATAGGGTAGAGTTATAATAGTGTATGTAAAGGTATCTAGCAGTTGCTAATTTTGCTGGCAAGCCGACTAATGCAATTCCACGCGTGTTTAGTGAGCTCACCGGAAGATTTTACGCTCAAACACTGGGCAGAAATAGACTGACTGTGGGGGGTTTACTACGGCACCTACTACATCACGGTTACAGATTTGTAAATAAAATATACGTAAAATAGCAGGTTTGACAAGTAAAGCAAAATTAAAAAAAACCATGACGGTTAAAAAGTAATTGAATAAGAACACGCACCAATCAAATCCGAACCCATAACTGAAAACCGCATCTAAATCGAACTAGTCGTTTTGGAAAAAAATGGCAACATGGATTTGCAAAAACAATCTTTGCTGCAGCGCCCCCTGGTGAATTGTCAACGTAACATAATATCTAAAAACATGCACCAATAAAACCCAAACCCATAACCGCATCAAAATCGGACTTGTAGTTTTGGAGAAAAATGGCAACATAGATATTCAAAACAAACATACATACATACATACATACATAAAATAACGCCTGTTTCCCGACGGGGTAGGCAGAGACCACGGATCTCCACTTGCTACGATCCTGACATACCTCTTTTGCTTAATTCACTCTCATTACATTCTTCATACATGATACATACGCGTGGGTTTAGGTTTATTTTATTTTATTTTTTTTAGGTTTTTTTTGTTTTTCAAAACAAACATCCTGACCCCAAACGCATATTATTATACCGTGTCCGTTCCATTGCGGATAAAAATCAACAATAATAAATGTTAGTTTAGATAATACCCTCTTAAAAACCAAGCACTATCGTTTTGCTATCGATTTTAAAAGTTATCGGTTCCTCCTCTTGAAGCCAATTTAAAAACAAATGGATGTTAACCTAAGAGCGCTGGTGGTGTAGTGGTAGCACCCCTGCCTCACGATCCGAAGGTGAGTTCAAACCTGGTCGTGCACCAATAAGTTTTTCCATTCGAAAAAATTATGTGCGCAATGCCAGTGCTCTTAAACGGTGAATGAAAACATCGTGAGGAAACTGCCATACCCTAGAACCAAAAATTCGAAGATATGTGTCTTAAGTTAGTATTCTTATAAGCGACGATGGGCTTGCAACCTGTCTCGTACGGAATACTAACTACTTTGCAAAATGTGGGCATGTACCAAATGTCATGTTTGGACATACCTCTGACTACCTTCTTTAGATATCCTCAAAGATCTAAGTAACTAAAGATCTGAGGAGATGTCTAGCGAGCCCGGGGATTACAGTCGTGATCATATATATTTTTTTTTGTTAACCTATAATCCCCCCCCACAGGTGCCCCCTCCGGCCCTCCCGTCGTCCGCTGCCAGCTTCGGAAGCACAAGCCGAACAGGAAGCCACGCACGCCTTTCACCACGCAACAACTCCTGGCGTTGGAGAAGAAGTTCCGGGACAAGCAGTACTTGAGCATCGCTGAACGGGCCGAGTTCTCCTCCTCTTTGAGACTTACGGAGACACAGGTAATTGTCTTTAAATAGGTCAACTGTTTCAGATCATCATCATTATCCTGCCCTTATCCCACGCTAAGTGGTGTAAAAATAATTATTTAAGAGGGCTCCCATACAATGAACGTTATTTTTTTCCTTTTTCCCTTTTTTCCTTTACAGAACCCTTCGTGTGCGAGTCCGACTCGCACTTGGCCGGTTTTATATTAATAAAGGTGGTAATTCTGTACCGCGGATTAACTTAAAAAATGCTTAAATACTTACGATCTTGGAAATATGGTAAAAAACAATCCAAACTATATAGGACAAAATGAATACTTTAGCTTTTTAGAACCTGTCATTTAGAAATAGCATAGTAAGGTACACCCAGTATAAAAAATAACAATACCATCTATTTTCAGGTCAAGATCTGGTTCCAGAACCGGCGAGCAAAAGCAAAACGTCTTCAAGAAGCTGAAATAGAGAAGCTCCGTCTATCGGCCCGGCCCCTCCTCCCCCCTTCCTTTGCGCTCTTCGGTGGAGGGGGGGCGCCCCCACTCTTCGCAGCAATGGCTGCAGCCACGCGTCCCCAGCTCAGCTTCCTCGGCGGACCTCCAAGTCACCAGCACGCTATTAATATGAATATCCTTAACTCCTTGCAGCCTCATTGACGTTTGTATCACGCGGAATCGCGTGAAGACCCGCCATCTTAATGGCATGGAGACAATAGTGCTCCAAGAATGATGAAGCCCTAACCCCGTCACCAGAGTTGGCCATCATACGAACTTAGTGATTGAGAAGTGTAAATTTAAGAAGCCAGTTATTAACGGCAGTGGCATCTGACGGTCGTAAAATAACAAAGCATCACGTGTAAATACTTTCTTTGAAGTCTGACAATCACGATCGCCGCTTTATAACTAGTATTTTCAAAAAAACACTTTGGTAACACTCCATAGGAAAATACTTGTACAATCAGTGCCATAAGAGGCCATGTAAGTTAAGATGTCGATTCGAAATAAAGAAAAAAATAGTTCAATTTAAATTTCTTGACTATGCAATAACTGTTAAAAATATTCTGCGCATTATTCCTAAAATATTGAAATCACAAAGTATTTTTTATATAGTAATAATTGTTTTAAACGAGCGAGTTAGCCGCTAGTGGAAAAAAAAAAATTTTTTAGACATGTTTTTTTAGTATCGTTTTATGTAAGACTAGCTGTCCCGCCCGCGACTTCGTTCACTTAAAATATCTAAACTGAGTTTCCAACACAACACACAAGTCATAAAAATCCCATACGAACTTTGACACCCCATTTTACCCCTTTTTGAAGGTTATATTGAAAAATCCTGAAACGCGAAACAAAGTTTCAAAAAGTTTCAAAAAGTTTCAAAAAGTGTTAAAAAGTTCACATACAAACATTGACCCCACATTTGACCCCATTTTGAAGATTATTTTGAAAAACCCTGAAACACGTGTCCATTCATTTTGCATTTACAGTACACAAACAAAGTTTCAGGCCAATCGCACCACCCGTTAAAAAGTTCCATACAAAGTTTGACCCCACATTTGACCCCTTTTTGATGATTATATTGGAAAATCCTGAAACACATGTCTATTTATTTTGCATTTACAGTGCACAAACAAAGTTTCATGAAAATCGCTCCACGCGTTAAAAAGTTTCATACTAACGTTTTCACCCTTTTTCACCCCCTTAGAGGTGGAATTTCCAAAAATCCCGCCTTAGTAGGTAGTTTTGTTATAAAAGAAAGCCACCTTCCAAATTTCAGCTTTCTATCTTCAGCGGTTTCGGCTCGGCGATGATCAATCAGTCAGTCAGTCAGTCAGTCAGTCAGTCAGTCAGGTTAAGCTCTTATATAGATATAGATGACTTAATTATTTTATATATATCTTCTTCAACCCGAAATTACTATTAGAAAAGGAAACAACTATGTAAAATATCAATTAAGGCACCTAGTATAACGTATCCTTGCAATGTGAAATGGATTTTTCTTTTAATACAATTATTTTTCATCTTATATGAAATTAAAATTTATAACTACATAAATAATTATTTAATTTAAAAAACCTTGTAATAAGTACTTACTTATTTTATGTTGAAGAGTCAGTGTTTGTTTTTAGATTTTATAATTAAATAGATTTATACTAATTTAATTTTCTAATTCCTACAAAGCTAATGTAAATAATTATATTATTTATTTTTATTATTATTTAGTAGTTTAATTATGCTGGACTAAATAAAATAGATTTTTTATAACAAATAATTGTGAAATAGACTTTAAATATGTACAGTCAGTGATAAAAGTCTATTATGAAGTGACAATTGCAGTAGCTTTAACACTTAATACATATTTACAAATCCATAAAAATATTTAATTAAATACATAACTGACATTTTTAAGTCACAAAACATCTGTCGCTGACTGTACATTTTTTTCAATCGTATTAATATTCAATTCAATATGTGTACATAATCAGAAAATGTTGAGTTAGGTACAAAAAAATCAAGCATTTTGGTACAATAACTAATACTTTTAAAATTAAATCATCTGTTTGTCCGTTATCTTTTCCTACAATACAAGTTGTACGTAAGTTCGACGAAATTTGTAAAACATTGATTAAATTATCATTCGTTTTAAGTGAATTTTATTGTTTTATTGTAAAAAATATGTCAAATATTTAAAAAAAGGATTAAACGTAAGGATATTCGTAGCACTTGCTACGTCGTAGCAACATAAATAAAAGTAGGTATTTACACGTTATTTGAATTGGAGTACGAGTAATTGCGATTTAGTGGTAGTAGCCACGGTTTTCGATTCTAAGACCGTAGGTTTTTGACCGTAGGTCAAAGTCAAAGACAAAATGTACAGGGTGTTACCAGACTACTTCCGAATACTTCAGTGGGTTAAAGTACCCTTCAATATAAACAAATTTTTCTACGAAACCAACACTGTAAGCGCGAAAAAAAATGCTGTTTCCATACATTTATAGGTAGGTATTAAACTTTTGCATGGAATATTTATTCAATAAACTCACAAGGATAACTTACATTCTAGGTGATTTTTTTTATATCAGTACACTAACTAATGGATTATTTTGTTTGAAAAATATATGTCCGCTACACTCCTAAACGGTGAAGGAAAACATCGTGAGCGGTTTGCTCACGATGTTTTCCTTCACATGTTGTGATGTTTCCTTCGATGTTGTCCTTGGCATGTTGTAGAACATAAGTTCGAAGACATCGTGTCAGGTGCACTAAAGAAGCCTCAAAGGTGTTCTATCCTTTCATCACACTGGTTCGTAAGAAAAATTAAAAGTTTGAAAGGCAAGTAAAATTACGTAGCGAGTAGACAAATTAACGATTTCGACAACTTCCCTGGGGCCTTACCACGAATTCATAATACATTACCGAATTAGTAATACATTGTTATTTCGTACCATGACCTATGCAAATTGTATGGAAGTAGTGTTACATTAAAACGGAATCGTTACGAAATCGTTACGGAATCGTTCTGGAAGACTTCGTGATAAGCCACTTGCCATCTAATGGGCCATATGCTGGTTTCCGGATCGATTTTTAAAAAGACATATTCTTATCATCTTTCTGATAAGATTTAAAAGGTACACAGGCAACACGCTTTACAATGTTTTCCTTCACCGTGTGAGTGTACCTACCTGCTGTTATAGAGAACTTAATTTTATCACAGATTCATCAATTTTTGCACGATTTGATTCGAACCTACCTTACGATTGGAAGGGACCATTACCACAAGTCACGCAAAGTCGCGAGCAGAAGCTAATCTATACTAATATTATAAAGCTAAAGAGTTTGTTTGGTTGAACGCGCTAATTTCAGGAACTACCTACTGGTTCGAAATGGAATATTATTGTTGTCTATTTATATAAAATCACGCTACGGCTAATAGGAGCGCAGCATCAATAAAAAATGTTGCAAAAACGTGAAAATATTACTTAAAACGCGCAGACAAAATTACGCACGAGTCTGTAGTCTAAACTAATATTATAAAGAGGAAAACTTTGATTGTTTGTTTGTTTGTTTGAAATGAATAGGCTCCGAAACTAATGAACCGATTTGAAAAATTCTTTCACTGTTGGGAAGCTACACTAACAGCGGGTGACATAGGCTATATTATATTTTCAAAAAAATTAGGGATCCTTACTAAAACTTCAATAATGTAAGCCAAGGTGTAAAAAAATTACCTAAAATATTCTTTATATCGCGTGCGCTGCGAAAACTATTGACGATAGAATAAAATAATGTACTACGACTTTGTAAAACACATCATTATTTACAAAAAGTGTCGTGATAGCATATGTCCAACTATTATAGTTATGCCACAATAAGAGTTCTTTTATTTTAAAATTTTAATTGAAAGGCTACTCTTAGAAAAATGCTCTTTATTTCTATCTTAATATTAATCCTTATCAAAATAAATCACATCATATTCTAGACTGCTTCAATACCTTTATATAGTTTTTTGAATTACTCAATTCGGACATTCCATTCAAAAGATACCATTAAATTAAAAATGTAAGCAATAGAAAAAAGTTGCGTGAGAGCCGCGTTAGCTTATGCACTGTAGGCGTCACTGGGTGTACAGGATGTGTACAGGATGGAGTCAATGTGAAAAAATAAATAAAAAATATAAACAAAAAAATACATTATAATAAATAAAAACTTCATTAAAATAATAATACTAAAACTTTCTATACTTACAATTTTTTTTTTAGTTACCTGACGCAGGGTATGGTTAGACATGTGTGTATTATAAATAATGAATTTTGAAATTTTTGTTAAATTTGAGAGCACTGGTGGTGTAGTGGTAGCACCCCTGCCTCACGATCTGAAAAAAATAAATAAAAAATATAAACAAAAAAATACATTATAATAAATAAAAACTTCATTAAAATAATAATACTAAAACTTTCTATACTTACAATTTTTTTTTTAGTTACCTGACGCAGGGTATGGTTAGACGTGTGTGTATTATAAATAATGAATTTTGAAATTTTTGTTAAATTTGAGAGCACTGGTGGTGTAGTGGTAGCACCCCTGCCTCACGATCTGAAAAAAAAAACAAACCTGGTCATGCACCAATGTGTTTTTCTATTCGAACAACTTATGTGCGCAATGCCTGTGTTCTTAAACGGTGAAGGAAAACAGCGTGAAGAAACCGGCATACCCTAGAACCAAAAGTTCGAAGGTGTGTGTCATAGGTTAGTATTCTTATAAGCGGCGATGGGCTTTCATCCTGTCATGTACGAGTACCTACTCAAAGATCAAAGTAACTAGAAATCTGGGAGATATCTACCGAGGCTGGGAATTACAGTCGTGACTATTTATAGGTATATATAAATACCCGTGCGAAGCCGGGGCGGACTACTAGTTATAAATAAAATGTAGTTTCTTTGTAGGTGACGCTCACCCAATTGCCACCCGTCACGCTTTCCCAAGCCCGGCCATCTTCGTTTCCTGTCCCTACTTCACTAATTGGTGCCGTCAGCAAATAAAAACTGGCCACTCCATAATCAATGTTAATACTTTTTAATGCACAGATTTGTATGCCGCGGGGCGACAGCTGCGGAAATAGTGATGCGACAGTGTTGGACGTGTTTTTATCGAGTTTACGATTCAATCAATAAATGTCGACATAGTACGGTCGACCAAAAAATTGGTTTACCATCCTAAGGTTGACTGCCGCTTGCAGGTTCAAAGGTGATAAAGATTAGTTTCGCTTGCAGATCTATCTGCTGACAACTTCTATTTTTTTAGTATGTACTTTTGTATACTACCTTGTTGTAATTTTTGATGACTAGGAAACTAAATCAAAAATGGTACACCACTTTCTTGGCCTACCGTACCTATACATACATAAAATCACGCCTGTTTCCCGACATAATATATTTATTATTAGTTTTTTATTTGCTCATATAGAGAGCACCTTGATGTCCAAAGTGGGAAAGAGACAATATATACCTACTAAGCAAATGTGAAAAAAAGAGCTAACGACTGAGCTCGTACATTATTTATCATAATTTATATCCAAATCAATCAAAGAAAAATCTACTGCATAAAACACAAATCGTAAACCAACGTAACATAAATGTATACATTTAATAGGATGAAAATTTAGTTTTAATGTCTACTTTTGAAAGGTCATGCCTCAGTTGAATCTTATAGTTTCAAAGAATAGAAGTTCATTGTAGAATACCAAACTCGCAACACTATCGCAACTCGCGAGATCATTAATTACTCATTTATTTATTTACTCGCCCAAAATGGCCGTTTATTGCTATCCGCGTCCAATAGTTTACAGTAATTGGTCATTTTATACGTAATGATGGCCAGTTGACTAACTTATTGCACACAGCGCCAGTTTATCTTGGCCTCCACGCCCGCCCTTTCCCACCCACTATCGATAGACATGTTAACCCCTCAGGTGTCTTTTAAGAGTAGCGATGTTTTATTGTATGAATTGGTAAGTCGATAGTTGACAGCTAAGATGTTTTCGCTGCGTTTTTGTAGATTTTTATTACTTTGTAAGTCCTTGTTAACGGTTATCGATTGTATTCCGTTAGTATTGCCAGCACTACGTATTTCAATTCATTTTGTGGTGTGAAAAAATACAAGTGGATGTTTAATATTGTTATTTCAGGCGACAAAATTTTATTGTTAAAATACAATGACAATTGCTCAGTAGAAAATAAATTGCTTATAGACTAACATAAAAAACTAGTGTCCACCCGGAGCTCCGCTCGCATTGACAAAAAAATATATATTTAAAAGGTATTATCAGTAACTATTACAGATCACTGGTATTATCAGTATTAGCTAAGTATTATATAAAACAGGGGATATCTCGAGCATGACAAACTATAGGCCTATTTCACTGGCCACGGTAGTGGCCAAGGCGATTGAACGAGTTATTCAGTCCCATTTAAGCTCAGTATGTATTGATGATGGACAGTTCGGTTTCCGTCCGCAGGTGTCAAACTGACATGGCCGTATTTTCACTTAAGCAGGTTGTGGGTTACTACAAACAGCAAAATACCACGGTGTATGCATGTTTCTTAGATCTGAGCCGCGCCTTTGACACCCTCAATCACGGTCTACTGTGGAGAAAATTGCGTGACTCCAGCGCGGGGGTCGCGCCAGAGATTGTTGATCTTCTCGCGTATTGGTATCGTAACCAGACCAACAGTGTCAGGTGGGGCTCTGAGCTATCAGACAGCTACCGACTTCCTTGTGGTGTGAGACAGGGGGGACTCACATCTCCCGATTTATTCAACATGCAGGTCAACGATTTGATCGTGGAGCTGAGCGGTACCCCCGTCGGACTCAGGTTAGACGACAGATATGTCAATAACCTAAGCTATGCAGATGACATGGTACTGCTCAGCCCCTCGATCAAGGGTCTGAGAAAACTCATGGCTGTCTGTGAGAGATATGCAAAGGAACACGATCTGGTTTATAACGTGAAAAAGACCGAAATGGTGATATTCCTGATGAAAGGGACCTGATAATGTACCAGATGTATGCCTCAACGGACAGTCAATTAAAGTAGTTGATAGTTTTAAGTACCTTGGCCATATCGTGACGACAAGCCTACAAGATGACGCAGATGTGGAGCGTCAACGAAGGGCGTTGTGTATTGTCGGGAATATGGTCGCTAGGAGGTTTCACAGGTCATCGCAGGACGTGAAACTGACGTTGTTCTGGTCTTTCTGTCAGACATTCTACACGTGTCAACTCTGGACTAATTACACTAAAAAGACGCACGATAGAATCCGGGTTGCCTATAACAATACCTTTAGGCATCTGATGGGCCTGGGGCGCTTCTGCAGCGCTTCAGAAATGTTCGCGGATGCCCGGATTGACTCTTTCAACGCTATCCAGCGAAAGAGAATAGCGTCCTTTATGTCCAGAGTTGACGCGTGTGGCAACAGTATCATCAAAAGCCTGGCGGTAAGGCTTTTATGGACAAGAACATATGAACGGTGGATGGATACTGTTACCTGACAGGGTAAGTACCAACCATGTACATTAAGTACCTACTCATATTTTATGTTGTGCTTTTTTTGAGTATGTTCTTTTTATTTTATTTTATTTTGTCGTGTGAAAAATATGGAACTTGTGTCTGAAATAAATATTATTATTATTATTATTATTATCAGTTACCTACTTCCCATGGTACAAGTTTTGTTATTTTGGGACTGAATGGCCTGTGTGAAATTTTCGTATAATATTTATTTAGGTAGGTATATGTTTTTACAGATCTGAGGATTACTTGTATCTATTTAGTTATACTGAGTTGCCCACGCGCCTCTAAAGCTATGTACCTATATGTTAGTATGAAACACATCCATATTTTGCCAACTCTACAAAATTAAAATTATTTGGAGAAGGCCAAATAATTACTACAGCTTAAATATATATTGTACCAACCAAACAGGCAACAAAGTGATTAAATACAATTAATTGCCGAACAATTTTCCAGACGGGCTGTAATTAATATTTTTACTTAAAATTCCACCATTTAATAACTAATGACGTAACGTAAGGCTGCGTCCACAGGTTTGCATTCCTGTTACCGATTAAAGAACTAATTGCTGCCAAAAAAGCCTTGACCATAGAGCTGCGAAAGTTTTAGTAGCTCTGGTATAAGCAAACATTACTACACAAATACTACAAGAATATTCAGACAAAATATTTAGTCTTTACTACTATTCGATAGGGTTTTAATCAGGTATTTTATTTTAGGAGATGTTTATACATACATAAGCTTTGAACATGAACACGTCGCAAAAAAGGATATTCTGACGTTGATAAAAAAATCTTATATAACTAACGGCTGTAAAAATCAATTTTCAGTTACGTTAAGTCTCGGGTCTCTTAATTTATAATAATAAATAATACTAGTTTATTATGTTATGTATATAACACAAGGCGTCTCTATGACGCAAAATAAAATTATCAACTATCAGTTTATTTTTTTATTACAAACTAGCATCCGCCCACGGCTTCGCCCGCGTGGTACCTTGAAAAACAAAAACAAATCTATCCCGCGGGAACCTTATATTTTTCCGGGATTAAATATAGCCTATGTGTTATTCCAGACCATAATCTATAGCTGTGCCAAATTTCATTCAGATCCGTTCAGCCGTATTAGCGTGAAAGAGTAACAAACATACATCCAGACATCTTGACATCCATCCATCCATCCATACATTCTTACAAACTTTCGCGTTTATAATATTAGTAGGATTGTCATGATTAAATAAATAAAGCTGATATCAGACTCGCTATGACGAGTAATTGCTCAAAAATACATCAAACAAACATATTCGGACTATCTGATTGAATACCAGAGTAACCCTTTCCATCTAATTTAAATGCTCGGCATTTTTCGTGGCCACCGCAGGTTCGGTGATTGTGATCGTTGTCCGGGCCTATTTATTAGGAGCTACTACAAGTTATTCATTCTCAATAGCCGGCAACTAGAAGTAACCATTCAATAATCTATACTAATATTATAAAGAGGAAAGATTTGATTGTTTGTTTGTTTGTTTGAATTGAATAGGCTCCGAAACTACCGGACCAATTTGAAAAGTTCTTTCACCAATGTGTAGAATGAACTTTCAGGATGAACATAGGCTATATTTTATGTAGGTACTTCGCGGGCGACGCCGCGTGCAGAAGCTAGTAAATAATATATAACTAGTCTGTATTTATTCAATAATAAAACCTGAGAAAGTCATTAAAATATATAAAATATTAATAATATTTAAAAAAAACAAGCTTTTTTTGATTTAATGTGACTAATACAATTAGTTAACGTGTTCTTCTCGGTAAGCCCTTTCATTTGATACCCGTACTATGTTAGTACAGAAAAAATAACTAGTCGGCCATCTTAGATGATCCGCCATATTGGAATTGGAATGACGTCACATAGCTAAGCATGCATTGGCATCCAAAATAAGCGTGTATACCAAATTTCAGCTCAATGGGTTAAAGATAATAGATTTAAAATTCAGTACTTAACAAGAGATTCCACCCAGATTAACATAAAGATACATTGCAAGTTAAATAAAAGCTTGTAAAATAGCTTCGTACGGTAGGAGGGTAGGTACCACCGTATTGTTTTTATTTTATTTATACTAGCTTCCGCTCGCGGCGTCGCCCGCGAAGTACCTACATAAAATATAGCCTATGTTCATCCTGAAAGTTTATTCTACACATTGGTGAAAGAATTTTCCAAATTGGTTCAGTAGTTTCGGAGCCTATTCATTTCAAACAAACAAACAAACAAACGATCAAAGTTTTCCTCTTTATAATATTAGTATAGATATAGATAACCTATGTATGTTTCTCTTGTAATCCAGACGAATCCAACGTTACCACATATGTCAGTCGTTTGGGCTACAGCGGCAGCCAAAGAAACTCGCATACGTATACATAGGTAGATACATACACCCTAAACACATTACTCTACTTCCATGCAGTCGGGTAAAAACAGGTTTATCTCACTTACTGTTTGACCGGCAGATTTCCTGACACCATTTTTAAAGGTAAAAATGGTTTTAAGTTCGTTCAAAAGTCCCATGTAGAAAGAGTCAAATATTCCTAGTCATAAAGAGAGTCAGATAGGTATTCCCGTATTTTCCAATTTTTGGGGCAACTATTTTTTATTTTTACTTTGAAAACTAGTTTTTGCCCGTGACTTTGCATGCGTATCATATAACAAGTAGACTGTTAAGCTATTTAACATTTCATCTAAATCTGTCCAGCCGTTTATGCGCGATTCACATATAAACATCCAATCATCTATACAAGATTTTGTATTTACCTATAATATTAGTACGATCATCGCTACTCTGCAGTTCGATTAACTTTGCAAGGATTAATCAAGAAACCCCAAATATAGGTTTTCGAATGGTGAATAGCAAACGCGACATTTCAATTTCATGTAATTATTTCAATTTCATGTAACTGTCATGTTTTCTCTATTTTGTGAAAAGTTTCAATAAAGTTTTGTAACTAGTTTATTGCTATTAGAAAACAGGGTTTTCATTCATCCGAACCAAAGTAGGGAAATAAAAATTGGAAAAGTAACCCGAACATTTAAAATATTCCTACGGGAAAAACTGCAAAAACGCTTATTTTTATTCGAGTTTTCTTTTCGTTGTTTTTTGATTGGTTCATTTTCTTTGTAGATTCTTAAACCGTTTAGCATTTCCCATGTTAGTAATTCCCTTATAATATTTGAATATAAAAACCTGATCCACATTTAGCTACTTGTGAGTTCGAGTTCCATTCTAGTTACAGTGGTAACAATACAAGTTAATTAGGAATCAGTTGTGTGGGCGCG
Source organism: Cosmorhoe ocellata (assembly GCA_963675405.1). Classification (NCBI taxonomy): domain Eukaryota; kingdom Metazoa; phylum Arthropoda; class Insecta; order Lepidoptera; family Geometridae; genus Cosmorhoe; species Cosmorhoe ocellata. The sequence goes on along the minus strand of OY776266.1, from coordinate 4,296,883 downwards.
GCTTTTAATGTAACAGTGGCACAGAACCCGCCCGCCCCCGGCCAGCGGCTCATTTGTCTCGCTGTCCACCATTCTACAAGACATGGTGGCCCGGTTTCCACCTAAGCAGAGAGGAGACGAGACGAGATGGGTTTGGATAAAGCAATAAAATTTCGTTATTTCTACATCTCTTCTCCGCTTAGCTTCGGTGGAAATGGATCAAACGGAGAGGAGAGGAGAGGTCTCATTTTTCTGTAGTATGTTCGGCGCGGCAGAGCAGAGAAGTGTTTCGTCGGGCGGCACACTCACACTCGGCTAGCTCACATCTCCAATCAATAAAATCTCTCTCAACTACACTTCTCCTCTCTGCTTTGGTGGAAACCGGGCCTAACTTATAAATCAGCTGACCAGACATTGTTTCTTTCAAATTTCAATAGATAAAACTATTAAAGTTTTCCCTGGATTTTAGCAAAATCCGGCAAATATTTAGATTTCTCTTTTCATTTCTTGTTCGGACAGAATGGACATTTTTGTTTCTATTTTTTAATTGAATTTAAATTAATTTTAGTCTTAGTGTATAATAACTCTTGTAACGAAATAAACATTTATATTGTACTAGCTGCACCCGCGACTTCGCCCGAGAAACGCGCAAATGATGTTGATCATAGGAGCGTGATGACTTTAGTATAATCTTAGATCCTATTCTATAGTATCTAGGCTAACATTACGTCAAGTTTCATCAAAATCCATCACGTAGTTTTGACAATATGCGATTTCAAAAACACATACGGACTCAAAGACTGACAAAAATTCTAAAAAGTGCTGTTTCGGCATCTATCGTATCATCATAATCTTCCTGCCCTTATCCCACGTTATATGGGGTCGGCAAAACATGTGATCTTCTTCCATTTCCCTCTGTCATTCGTCATCTCAGTACTCACTCCTTTCTTACCCATGTCATCTTTCACACAGTCCATCCATCTTTTCTTTGGCCTACCTCTACCCCTGTATCCATCTACATTCATACCTAACAATCTCCTTGATCCTTCGGCATCTATCGTATGTCATTTAAAATTTACTAAAAATATTTCATGTTTTTCTCCGTTACAGTTTTATTAATGTAGTATAGATTATTATTATTATTAATGCCTAGTTTACTTTTGCTGGGAAGATGGCACATAATATTACAATCATAAACTTACGGAACCATCGACAGGCTAACCAAGAAAGAACCGCAAACGCCTTCGAGACAAGACAGCTAAGACAAAATATGAAAAATTATCTGTCGGCGGTAACATGGACCACTGATGGTTTAATTAGCCCTGAGGCAACGGCATTTAGCCATACAGCCAATTGGAGTCTCCATATCTAGGGTTGATACCTTGCTAATTCAAGGAATTTGTCTACATTTGTTAATTCTTGGCTAATGTGTCTAGGTGTGAGTCAGGAAGATGTTTTTGATAGAGCGAGCGAAGCGTCTTAGTTTCGAGATTCGCCAATTTGTCCGTCTGTTCTCGCTTTTTTTGGCATTATCACAAGGTAAATATCAATGTAATATAACTAAAATTTCGTACCATGACATATAAAACTGTATTGAAGTTGCTTCAAGCTTGAAGCTTTGACGTTTCCGAAAAATTATGGTTTGAAATAGCTTGTAGTCCCAGGTCGCATTTTTCAACCGATTTTAACAAAAATTGACACACAAGATTACTTATATTGCCCTTAGAACTTGTGGTAAGGACCTGAATAAAGTGCAACCCTACAGACTGCACAGAGCCCGGTTAGTTACTGCTAAGGGGGCATGGAAATTGTTTAACGCCCTTCCAGTGTCGTGGATATCTTCATTTCGCTAAAGCTATGGTTTTTTATTAATTAGTGAACGTAATATAACGCTGCCGTTTCATTAAAATCACAACCCTCATTCTATATTCATAAAAAAAATGTTTTAGAAGGACATTATTACATACACTAGGGTGTACCTACTTACGTTGATAAAATCACTAACTTAATTAAATTGAGATTTGCTGGGGACTGGAGAAAGTGGCGTAATAAAGAGGAGGCCTATACCCAAGTGATGAAAAGTTGTTGAAAAATTACCCTAACTCAACATAATATTGGGGATTGAAAAGTACATTACCCCTTTTCAAATATATTTACAATTTAGCCCGTTTGACTCTTTAAAAACCATATGCGATCCATGAAAATAAGCTTTTGTTTGTCTGCAAACAAAAGCTTACTTTGAAGGCTTCCAGTAGAAATGTCTATAATATAAAATATCTGGCATACAGTAACAGTTACGACCGCTATAACCTGTCGTCGCTCTTCAGAAGACCAGAGCTTCAGTAAATTGAAACACTGGGCAGCGGCCAGTGGCGGCTTACAAATTAATGTTTGTGATTTAATCAACCAAACAAAACCGAGGATAAATCGAAGGTTTGAACCTTTTTTATTGAGTGATAATCACAGTTACTGGTGATTGCGAGTAAGACGATAACTTACCACTTACTGATTTAGAAATATACTTATCGTTTTTTTTACCTGTTTCATCCCACAGCTGGGCATAAGAGCGGTAAGAGCGGTTACGCACTGCGTCCGATCCGAATCCGATCAGTACCCGTGAAAATAATTATTGATCTAGAAAACTCGGACCTAATTCGGATATTGCTTACGCACTAGTCCGATCTCTGATATAAATCCAAGCAATTCAGTAGCCACCTTTTGCATACGTCATTTTACGTGACGGAAATGACGAATGACGGAAAGAAATCGGATGACGGAAAACGGATGTAGTGCGTAAGCTACCATAGAAATAGTTCTACGCTTCGAACCATATCATTTTCACGGGTTCGAATCGAATTCGGATCAGACGCAGTGCGTAACCGCTGTTGTCTCCCCTGTATAACGCAAATCTATGAATTATCTACCAACATAGGTACAATACATAAGGCGGTTATCACATAAAAATGTGCTGCGCGCCATCGACGAAAAACAGCTCAGCTAAGCTATGAAAATGGAGCGATCCTATTGGTCGGTTTGGCATGACGTCATGATGATTTGACAGCTAACAAAACCTAGCGCATCTATGGGCCGGTTTACATTATTCAAGTCTTTAGGAAAGTGATTTAGTTGAGACGTTTAAACGCTACTTGCTTTAGTAGATACCTGCTTTAGCTTTAGTTCTGAGCTGTGATAGTCAATCCTTAGTTCCAGCATCCTTTATTATGATATTCGCAATTAAAATCGAATGATGCCGAGTGAGTTATCATTCGAATGCTTTACAACTCGCAAACCAATTAACCGACCGCTCCCGCCATAATCGATTCCACTCGCGATTTTAATAATCGATAGGAATCTGCGATGAGTTATATTTATTTGTTTTGAGTATTCGATTAACGGATTCGTTGATTGGTATTTTGATTTGGTTATCACTTTGTCATTACAGATATCTAAGTATTCAGTATTTCGAAAACCTACTCGTGCTAAAATAAATTAAAGGATATTAAAACAATGCATACTTATTATTGATTTTAGATACTTATCATGTTTCATGTAACATTTACTGCTTATGACCTACACAACCGATAGCTAAATAGAAATAAGTAGTGTTAGTTTTATTTATCAAAACGTCCGGGTTCGATTCCCGAGCTGAGTACGAGTTTTTTTTAAATGTATTGATGCAGTTTTCTTTGTTACTAAAATCGATGGCATAGTTCCTAAGAACAGAACTTCGTAATATGTCGGTTTCAGACTTTTCCATACTGACCGATCTAAATGTAACACCTGTAGATATAAAATAGACTTTCAAACTTTCGAAATACCCCATTACATGATACGGCGCCACATACCTACTTACTATAAAAACAGACTACCTACTTAATGCTTCCTACCTAATAGGTAGGTAGGTATGTACACCACTGGACCACAGACTGAATAGTAGTTAGTTATTAATGAAGATCCCGCTGAGCTATAACAACTCGTAGCTAATGGCAACAGAAAAATATGTCGGTAGAAAATTTGAGAAAATCTGGCGTGTGATGACATTGTGAAAGCCTAAAGTCCTCAGTAGTACCTAAAGGTATTTCAATAAGTTTATTTATTGTTTTTTTATTGTTAAAAACTGTATTTCATAGATTGTTTTTTTTTATATACCTATAGGTACTTATACCTAATAATAAATTAATAATATATATGGGTGATGCCATATAAGTAGTCCCAAAAGTAAGCAAAACTTTTATTATGGGAACCAGATAGTTTTTGTAAATATAACAATAACTCGAAAGTGTGTGTCATTATGTTAGTATTTTTATAAGCAGCGATGGGCCTGCAACCTGTCACATACGGAATACTAACACTATGCAGAATGTCGGCATGTGCCAAATATCATGTTTGGCGTGCCTCTGACTACCTCTTTAGATAATTCTCAAAGATCTAAGTAACTAGTGGTATAATAGACAAAAAAAATGTTTTATTAATATATTTTGTTTTCCCTGCTGTCCCTACCGCAGTTGCAAGTGTCGCGAGCTAACTGTGCAGCCTTCACTCGCTAATTAGTCGGTTCGATTCCCGGTAGCGGCTCGCCGGTGACTTTTTACACAATATAATTTTTAGCCAATAAAAGATACTTATCATTGTATCAATTAAAGAGTTTTCCGGCCAATTACTGGTTCCATATAAGTGCATAGTGACTATGAGGTGCACTGTGGTATTTTAGGAGTAATAAGGAAGGACCAGGGTATGGAACGGTTAAAGGCAGACACAAACGTACTGTCTACACTTACTATCATGTTTGGACGCGTCTCTGTTTTATATAACTAGGAATCTGAGGAGATATCTACCGAGCCTAGGAATTCTTAGATCTAATTAGTAAAATTTCCATGTTATTTACAAGGCATAGGCAAAAAATAATGCGTGCATGCGTCATTATATTCATACGAGTACATACGCCCTGGCCCTGTAGTCTGGTTTTATTACTCCATAGTAGTTTTATAATACTGCCGTTGTTATTTTGATGTAATTTTGAAAAGAATTTAGAGTAAGTACCTAAAACAATTATGAAATTATGAAATACCTAAACTTAGTTAATTAATCTTCGCCCACTCACCTACAAAAATTCTCGGAAGTATTTTATTTCGACGATTCATAAAAATTTGCTATAAGTAAGTACCTAGGTACTTAGCAAATCTTTACGAGTAGGTATAAATGGAGAAATTTTCAGTGTTTGTATGTTTGTTTGGATGACGTTTGGAAGTGTTACATTTACGTGATCTACCATCAGATGGGCCATAAATCACTTTGTCTCTAAAAAAACCTACAACATTTTTAAAAAGGATAATAAAAATATAACATGTTAACGACAGGTGACAGGTTGCAAGCCCATTGTCGCTAAGAATACTAATCTATGACCATACTTCGAATTTTTGGTTCTAGGGTACCTATCCCGGTTTCCTCACGATGTTTACCTTCACCGAAAAAATCATTGGTGCAGGTCTAGGTTTTAACACAGAGCCTTCAGATCGTAAGGCAGGGGTGCTACCACTACACCACCAGTGACCAAAAAAAATATCTTATACCTTTAAACGAGCAATTCTTGTATATTAATCTGAATCTCGGAAACGGCTCGAACGATTTTCATGAAATTTAGTATGCAGGGGGTTTCGGGAGCGATAAGTCGATCTAGCTAGGTTTCTTTTTCCAAAAAACACGATTTACCAAAAAAAAGCGAGCAAAGCTCGGTCATCCAGGCACTTATCTACTCACTACATCCAGCCATAAAATACGATATTACCTACTAGAATTAGGGATTAATAAATAAATAAATAATTGGTGGACTATACTTACACACAACGCTATCTAGCCTCAAACTAAGCAAAGCTTGTAGGTATATGGGAACCAGTAGTGCGATTACGGAATTCTGATACAATCAACACTTGTCAAAACTGGCTCAAATTTATTGAATAAACACTCTTATGTCATACCAAATTACTTGATTACAATGAAAACGTATTGACATCGATTGTAAGCAAAGATCCATAATCGCCCCCCAGATAGCGGATAGATTAATAATATACCTACTTTTTTTTGTAAATACTTAGGTACATAGAATAGTTAATAACACCCAGATGGATGCCATTCAAATATCCAAATGGACATCTCCTTGTCTCTTGTGCCCATTCGTTGCAAATGTTCAAAACACGCACACTTTAATTGACACCAAATTCTACGAAGTTAATTTCACAAATTACTTCCAGCTACCGGATTTTGAGATGAACCGGACAAGATAGCACCTTGTCGTTTTAAAGGGCTGAGAACTGTCGTGTAATGTGGAAGGAGGCGGTAGTAGGGTTAGTGAGAAAAGGTTGCTCGCTACAGGTTGTGTCGCAAAAAGTGATGTTGTGAGCGGAGGGAAATGTTGACTTATTTCAAAAAGCTTGGGTAATTTGGTCCTTTTTGTTACTAGATACTATATTAGTTACAATAGTTGGGACTATTTACATAAGTATTTTCAGAAAAGAAAGAAAGAAAAAAATTCATTTGAAAGCAAAAGAAATCATTCTTTTCTTTTCTTTCTTTACTTTCTTTTTTTCTTTTATTCCTTTCTTTCCTTTTTTTTGGCAGTTATTCCTACTGCATTGATATACCTAAATACAACTAATCTCAAGTCTTCAAAATAAGGTATACCTACCTACTAGGCGTAATTTATGTTCTCTATCATCCATCACATATTTATGTAAGTAGGCAATATTTAATTACTGCACGAAAGTGTTCAGAAGCTCTGAAGCTCACTTTTTTTTCACCACACTGCTGGTTCGAAAATACTAGTGTCACCATAAGAAAAAGACTATTTTGTTACAATAATTATTAATGTGGTATAAATAGGTAGGTAGTCAGAAAGAAAGAGAATATTAATTAGACACTGTTCAAAACACCTATAAACCAAACTGTAGCGGCAACATGTGTCCAAGAAAAAGTAGGCTGGTATCATTGTATCTGCCTTCACTGCGACTCCAAATTAAAATTCACGAATTTTGTCTTGTTAAGCTTTAGTGCTGGATGTAGCGTTGACTGTTATATCTATCTATGGCGGTGGTGATTAGATAAACTACCTACATAGCCCTTTATTCTGAGTTACATAAGTAATTTAGAACATACCTACATAGAAAAAAATACATCTAGGTATATTATATCTTCTTATTATTTTTTGACGACCTCAGTAACGCAGCGGGCGAGAGTCCACCTGCGACGCAAGAGATTGCGGGTTCGATTCCCGCCGCGGAACAAATTTGTGTACGATCTGCAGAAATTTGTTCCGTTGGTCTGGGTGTTTTCTATGTATAATAAAAAATATCTATCTATGTATATAATGTATTAAATATATCAGTTATCTAGTACCCATAACACAAACTTTGAGTAGCTTACTTTGGGGCTAGATGATGCTGTGTGGATTGTCCAGCATTATTTATTTATTATATCTTCTTTTTATATAAAAATGAATCCCTATTTCTCTTGGCCACGGCATCGTGAACGGCTGGACCGATTTCGCTAATTCTTTTTTGTTGTGTTTTTTAATGTAAGAAAAAGGTTCTTATGAGAGAAAAAAAACAATATTCATAGTTAAGGCAGGACAACGTCTGTCGGGTCAGCTAGTAAATTATAGAATACTAGCTTCCGCCCGCGGCTTCGCCCACGTGATACCTTAAAAAACAAAAACATCGCTATACCACGGGAACCGTACATTTTTTCGGGATAAAATTTAACCTATGTGTTATTCCAGACCATAATCTATATCTGTGCCAAATTTCATTCAGATCTGTTCAGCCGCTTTAGCGTGGAAGAGTAACAAACATACATCCATCCATACATTCTTACAAACTTTCGCGTTTATAATATTAGTAGGATTACGTAAATACATACATATAATACATATTAACACACCTTTAACAGAACAAACATCTGTGTTCATAACACAAATGTTAGTCCGTTGGGGATCGAACCTACAACCTGCAGCGCAGAAGGCAGAACTACTACCAACTGAGCTGTGAGGATAGTCAAAAGTATTTTTTCAGTTTGAGTTCCTAACAAGAACACACAAGTGAAAAGGCATCTAAACTATTGACTTTCCATCAATTATTATAACACAGCATTGTTCCCCTTTTTCATGGTAATTACCGAACCATTTTCTATAAAATTACAGCACTTAGTTAACAATTAACAATTACACAAGTTAATCACTTTCGTGAGAGGTAATTCAATATCTAGTGTATTGTTTCCGTTCATTGATACCGGAGACATTTCTTGTGCTTTCTTACATCTATATTTTTCTCTATAATATAATGATTGAAAAGTGGCATACTGACTGTCTGTCCATGCTACGTTATTGTTGTTCATTCACACGTGAACATCGTTCATTCATTGGATTTTATTGATATAAAGTTTTGATACTTTGCAAATTTCTAATCGATAAAATCAAAGCTCTTGAAAGGATGGATAAAATAAGGAATGAGTATATCAGAGGAAGTCTGAAAGTGGCACCGGTGACAGAAAAGATGAGGAGTAATAGGTTAGCGTGGTATGGGCATGTTATGAGAAGAGATGAATGTCATGTGACGACGAGAGTGTTAGGTATGAATGTGGATGGATACAGGGGTAGAGGTAGGCCAAAGAAAAGATGGATGGACTGTGTGAAACATGACATGGGTAAGAAAGGAGTGAGTAATGAGATGACGAGTGACAGAGGGAAATGGAAGAAGATCACATGTTGTGCCGACCCCACATAACGTGGGATAAGGGCAGGAAGATGATGATGAAAATCAAAGCTCTTGACAATTTAACTTTCTCTTCTGTATTTTAGAGATGACATGCATGCAAGACTCTACGGGTTTGTTACTAGGCAAAAGCAGATAGATACTACATATAATGTAGGTACCTACTAACTACCTAAATTGTAGATATTGATACTTTTTGAGATAGAACTGTTTTAAAAATGCGTATAAACGTACAAAAATTTCCCTTTATAAATACTTAGATGGTCTATTAGTTACGTCTTGCGTAATATTATAAAGTCTCAAGATTTAGTTATATTTCATTCCAGTAACACATTACAACGTCTACAAGCGATGTTTTGACTATGGCTACCCACAGAGAGGTTTATATTATTATTTATTCTAAGATTTATCACTTGCAATGACGAATTTGTTCTATTATCCCCCATAATAATGCATATAAAAATAAATATTGAGTCAATTTGAGTGTATAAAAGAAAAAATATCTTTGAAAAAGGAATATCGCCCTTCTGTTTGAATTTTCGACGTGTCTCTACATTGTTTGGATATCGAGTGACGGGCGTTTCATCGATTAAAATCGATTTTATTGGATACAATTGAATTCCCTTTGTTTGCAAATAATATCCGCTCTATGTTATCTCTATGGCTTTTTAATGGTTGATAAATAAAATGCCCGTTTATAAAACAAAACGTTAAATATATCTACAAATAAAACCGAACCGCTTGCTTATTTTTTATTGTCAATTTCTTATTCAAGCTGGAAGTCGTTTCGTTCGAAAACCATGCTAAGAACATGATAAACTCTTCCCATGATCGTTTGCATAGCATTAATTATGTTTTCATTCGAGATCGTTGAAATATCGATTGCATTTTTTCCGAGAGCTCGATCCCGTATGCAAAAGAGAACATTTGCATCCACGTTCAGCCTAATTTGGATGCACCCGCTGTCTCTCTGTAATCGTTAAAACGCACGGTAGCAAAACATAAAACAATAAACAAATAACGAGAACAATAAATATAATTAAAAACGACAAAAAGCGTTCGTCCACATGACGCGGGTACAAACGGTGGCGCGCCCGCAACGACTCTATATTATTATCGATGCTTTTTTAAATAAAACCCGTGTTCGTTTGTAACAGAAGGTTGAAATTCGGATGTTTAATAATCGATATTCATTCCACATTTTGTCACTAAACGACACTTTTCGGAACGTTCCTCATTAGGGTATAAGTATTGTGTTTTGAGTTTGATATTCAGTAGTTAGCCTACCTGAAAAGGCGTATAGAGTAGGTTGGTAAAGAGATTCGTAATTTAGACGAGCATCAACAAAATGTTGATTGATTTCATATCCATAAAAAAATAATAAAAATTTATGGTTTTTGTTTTTTTTATCTACTAGCAATTGATCGTTGTGATAATCGCAGATATACATAATCTGTTCTCGCGAAAATTGCAAACTCTATGACAGGCCACAGACCCTATAAGGTTAAGACCTTCCCGCGACGCCAGTGAATGTTATTCAGAGTTGTCACAGCATCCCAAAATTTATTGCACCAATTAGTAGAATCCACGTGAAGGGGTTTATCTCGTATTTTGATCGCACTCTATTTGGGAGGTAACGGTCGATAATGGCCGAATTTCGGAGAACGTATCTCACTGAACGCATCTTTTTTTTAAGATAGAGAGGCAGGCATGGCATGGTATTTTCGGAAGCGAGAATGTTACAAGTTAATTGGATGAAAATATTCTGATGCCGGCACCACGGTGGCTTATAAAGTACTTGGGATTAATTATGGGCTACCGGACTTTGATCTTATAACTGGATTAAGAGATAAACAGATAGTTACTGCGGCTGTAATTGCTTGAAGGTTTTTATTTAAATTGTTAGGTTGATTATCTATTTACCTACGATGAAGCTATGAAGTTAATTCTAGTGATCGTTGGAGGTAATTTCTGTTTCGTAAAGCTAGTTTGATATGATTGCTGCTATGATATCTACACAGAAAATATTTTGAATAATTTTATTTCATCTCTGCTTTTGATTATGTCATCAGGTGCTTGAATAATTAGTCACTTTTACAGTATTTACTATTATTTATTCTGTGACTTTACATCATTTACCTACCACGCGATGGGTAAGATTTAATCTAAAGATAGATTAAGTAATCTAAAACTTTCGATTCAATTCAATCCAGTGAATTTTGGTTTGAGTAAGAATTAAATACTACCTACTTAATAAAATATCTACACTTATCTAAAGGTACCTACTGTGACGTAGGTAAAAGTATGCAAGCAGTCTTTTATATTTTGTTCTGTCTGCATTTTGATTTAAATCAAAATAAGAAATTGTTCAACAAATCTGATTTCTGAAAAGTCTGCGAAACAAAACGTCTGCTACCGACCGTCAAAGATCAAGATTGCGTGGTCGCGATAGTTCGTCTTCGAAGAAACTTCTATTTTAGACAAGTGACATTAAATTTTTGAAAATAATCATTTACTTACCTACTTACTTTTAAATCGTAACGTCTTAAACAACCTAAATAGAAAAAAAAATACCTGTTAATTGGGTAAATGGATAACATGGGGCCTTACCACAAGATTACAAGCCATCCTGGAGAAACGCAAAGTTTCAAGCTTAAGCCGTGTTGACACGATCAGAGCCAGCTTGGACCGAGTGAACTCGGATACCTACTTGGACGTAACTCGGATTTTAGCAACTTCTAATCCGAGCCCACTCGGACGACGGCGTCCGATCTAAGTAGACTCGGACCGTGTTCTACTCATCCGAGCTAGCTCGTATACGAGTTGGAAAACAAAATGGCGGCTAATAACAACAACCAAGAGTCTCGTGCGAAAAAAAAGTGGTCTGAGCGTGAAACAAGTAGATTTGTTGAACTGTACGAATCAGAAGAGGTTCTCTGGAACGTACGGTTGAAGGACTACCTACAATTTTTTTTTTTTTAATAATTTAATATATTTTTTGCAAGATGCCATAACTCTTTCCCGTCTTAGCTCCTCTATCAGCAAGTCTGTGACAATTCCGATGCCACTTCGCACTAAATCCGTCATTTTTCGATGTTGACTGATAAAAATAATTGGAATAATGACGAAAATGATCCGAGTGAACTATGATAATTATAAACAATTATCCTAGTACACTCTTATGAAGCTACTCCTACGAGTCCACTCGGTCCGAGCTTGGTCCGAGCTGGCTCTTATCGTGTCAACGCGGCTTTAAAGTAAGTAATACGACTTCCATACAACTTCTATCAGCCATGGTACGAAATATTAAAGTTATGTTACTTTGATATTGTCTGAGGAGCTTGTGGTAAGCTCCAGCAAAATTACGTAACTAGTCAGATACCTACCTACTATTTGTAAAGTATTTTGTGACTTGCAATAGGTAATGCTTCTAAAAAAATCCTGCATCAAAATGATTTGAGTTAAGTAAAATAAACTCAGGTACCTAAGTATCTATATTCGATGCCCATTTCACGGTCAGAATATAACAGATTGATATTAATCATCATTATTATTGTGGAATCCCACGGGATAATAAAAATGACAACTTCATAGAGTCACCTCGTGATATCACTGAGGACCCTACAACCCACACACAGGATTTTTTTGCGTTTGCACGATTGAATGAACATAATATTTTATGAATGAATGGATAGTTTTTTTTTTCAACCTGCATTCGTATTTCAAATAGTGTTAGACGATAAAAATTTGTATTGTTGTATAGTATGAATATAATTTACGATCTTGGAAATTATTTTTATGAATGGTGTCCGAAATTTCGAGTGTGATTATAAAAAATTAAGTGACCATTAGGTTACGAGCGGATGAATGAATGAGATTGTAGGTACTTATAATGGATTAAAAGAGTCAGGTTGGCAGACAATAATTTTTAAATAGGTAAGAGCAGGTAGGTATCAATTTACAAACCTAAAAATAATTTTAAGGAACTAACTTAACCTAACCTAGGTAAACCAAGGTTTTTTGGAGTTGGAGTTGTTTATTTACGTAAATTAAATGCTAAACAAAGATCATTGCATGCATCCAAAATCGTAGGTAGGTACCTACTCCATGGTAGGTAGGTTTTTTTAAAAAAAAATAGGTTTTCGTTTGACCACTCTCTACCTGACACCTATAAGTTATTAGAAATAAGTCTATTTCCTCTCTTTTTTCTTTAGTAAAATGTAGAACAACATCATAAGTTCCCACGACCTAAGATTATAGTTTGACCACATAAAATCACGAAGATTCGTAAAAAAAGTGTTGCAATTCAAATTTAGAACGTGAAATTAATGACGCGAAATAGAGTTAATAGGTAGTCCAAAGCAATAACTTCCCACGAGCTGCAAAAAAAGATACAAATGCTGCCATCTATTGTCAGGATGCCACCTGACCGAACATAATCTTCAGATTTGTAAATATTTCACAGATTATTAATTTAAATGCTTTACTGAGTTAAAAAAATATAAAAGTCAATCTATGAACAGATTTTCAAAAAAGTTCTGTAACTATAAATGAAGACCAACTAAAGAAAAATTTGACTTACCTATTGTCATGGAATTGAATTTATTTTTAGCCGACTGCTTATTTTCTAGGACATTGACATAGGTAGGTACCTACTGTAGATATTTTAACATAACATGCGGCGCATTTAAGCGTGTTTTACCATTTGCATAAGTCAAACAACATAAGAAAGCAAACAAACCCCAACAAGAATAGATTAGCACAATCCAATTCAGCCGTCATAAATCTCCATCTAATATATAGGTAGTCATATTCGCACGAAAATTTCGTACCTATAATCTCCAAACGAGCAACGCGTACCGTCATGAATAAAACTAGCTCGTGTATAAATTCAAATTTCCTCTGTACCACACGCTCATTTCCATTTCTCGGCATTTGGCCCTCTCCCCCTATGGTTTATTAAAACTCAGTGCAAAAACCGACACCGAAGTTATTCGCTATCTTTAGGAAATGGCATTATCGGAGGCCCGCGCACACGTCTCAGCCAATAGGGCATTCTTATCAGAAAATGACTCATTTCAAATGACAGAGTGTTCTAAAGCGATTTCTAATATAGAATGCCGCAATCACTCTCTTTCGACCTATCACAATTCCGACTGTATTTCTGGAGTCATACATTCCATTTTCCAACGACAGTGTAACGGTTGGTTAGGTCGGTGAAAAGTTGGCGCTCGCTCGGAGAGGAAATTGGAATAAGAAAATTTGGGGTGTAAAATGAAAGATAGACGAGTACTAATTTCCGGCTATTACTACGTCTCTTTCTTTCCCGCACATTCATTGCGGAGAATGTGTACGGGGGTGGCATATCACCGTCTTTTTCTAGCGTGGAGAGGTTCACCATTTAATAAAGCGTTATAAAATGTGATATGAGACTGGGAAAATTGTGTTTGCCACTTGAGTTTGTTGAGTAGGGTTGTTTAAGTTGGTTTGGTATTTTACGGGTGTCACCTCTTTTTAGGGTTGTTTATTATTTTACTAGGTACCTAAGGTAAGTAGATTACCTACCTATTTTAGAAAATCAACTATGCAGGTTACATACTTAATTCAAATTCGTTGATACAATAAACAAAAGTTTATTAAATAAAATATTTCAATTATAGGTCATCAGTTTACTTACATACCTACTTTTATTGAGATTAAGGTAGTTTACAAGTTTCATCGCAAAGCAATTTAATTAATAACTGCAATATATACCTACTATAAGCTCTCCGTACTTCTACGTCCGCATCGAATGAGTGCTCAATAGCAAATGACGACTTCGACCGAGTTCCGTCACCGCAACCGGAATTTATCGACTACCCGCAAACAATTCGCTTCACGCCAACATCATTCTATTGAAACAACTTAGGCTGTGAAATTATTATTTAGTAACAATTTACAACGCAATGAACTAGATAAATACCTATAGTTATTTGCGTAAGTAATCACGGTTCCTAGAACTCGTATATTTTGAAACAATAAATGTTAGGGTGTAATATTTTAGGTGAACGTGTAGGAGTAGACAATATTGTAAAATTTACAGTGCAATTGACCGGCATGTTGCGAACGGTAGGTGCCTTTTGACAAAGACTTCATTGTTCCTAGTTTATGTCTTGAAACTGGCGGGTATGAACTGCGAGTTTGAGTATCGAATCGTTCGAGTGAGAGAATTCGCAATGAACAGCTCATAAACCTGATCAAACTAACTTTGAGAAAATGGCTGCACCTAAAAGAAGGTAAGGCTTATTGTTGAAACTAGAAACGAGATAGGTAGGTACAGAGAGGGTAAAGGATCAAGCTCTTACGAACCATAATGTTTCAGAAATGTCACATTTCCAGTTTTAAGTAACACTATTAAAATATTCATAGGTGTACGAAATATCAAAGTTATATTACTTTGATATTGAAGAGCTCGTGCTAAGGACCCAGTTAATTTTGCGCACTATAGGTAGGTAAAGGGACAGGTAGGTACCATACCAGGTTATAAATCTCCATCACCTAGATACAAATAGACTGCGCTTAGTAACTAGGTCTCTACACCTACCGACATAAAAGTTCTTTCTAATCTCTAGACCCCTCTGTTTAGACTACAGTTTAACAGTCATTTTAATTAGTGACAATAAAATTCGACTTGTTGCAACCATTCCAATGCCGTTTCCTGTGTAAAACCGACAAAGACCAAAATAATAACCTATCAAATTAAAGTTCCTGCGTGAAAAAAGCACCAGGACACCGCAATTAATTCAAATCGATTTCCACTTAACCAAACCTTCGCCGCGTACGATCAGAATTTCAAATACACCTTTCAGAAAACCCAGCCAGCATGGTGTAAAGGTCCTTTTTTGATTCCAATATGCCATTTAAATGGGACGCACTAAAAGAAATAGTAGCTGCAGCCGAGTTAGGTTGGCCAGCTTGATGCTATCTTGGCAGTTGGCACACCTGACCGACGCTAATTGGACAATAAATCAATTCTTCCCGCTTCTTATTGGCGAATCGTGGCATTCCAATATTGAAAATTTGGCCGCGCGATATTGACAACATGATAAAAAACAATAGGCGGCTATCTTTTTCTTTTGTGTTCATCTTTGGACCCCGGTTCTTATTAAGGCTGAATCGTTTACTTATGTTTTGTTTGTGTCGAGCCCAATGTCTTATCGGTTAGACAATTTGTTTTGAGGAGCTCGTTATTGAAATATTAATATTGATAAGTTGTACATTTATCAATATCAATATCACCTTGCCAAAATTATTCTTGTCTGTGAGATGATTACAAAATGGCTACGTACCTACCTACCCACAGAAGTACCTATAGGTATTGTAGGCAAAATGCGCACGTCATCCATTTAGAGTTATTAACAAACGGACGCGCGCGGGGCTAATCTGGGCTCACTCCGAGTGTAATTAAATTCTCAGAACAAGCGAGCTATTAAAGCGAAACGGTAGCGCGAAGCCCATTACCGAACGAAACGTGCATAATTATTTTGTTCCCGCCTTTTTTTGCTTTTTTTTCTCATTCAAAGTTCGATTTTTGAAAGCTCACGCTAATGCACCGTCTCTGTCTTGAAGCACGAAGTCTTGTAAACAATGTTCTCGTAAAAACATGTTCGATTGCCTCACGCGTTCACTTTACTTCAATAAACTGATTAGTTTTCTTTTAATTAGTTTCTTGAGATTCAAAAAAATTGGTAAAGCTTGTGTAAAAACGATTTAAATAACACATCAAAAACCTAACGAACATAATTATTACGAGTACCTATCTAATATTTAGGTAGGTATGTGATTCATGATTGCATTAAGTAGTACCTAGGTACCTGAGTCATTTTCAAAAAAGTTGTACATTGTGACACAAAATTGTGGTCACGGATTCAAATTAAAATTAAAAAAAATTTGGGGTTCGTACAATGGCAAAAATTAGTCAGTATTGTTGCTTGGACTTCGTTTTATAAATCTAATGCAGTATTTAACTTGATTTTTATTATTTAAATAAAATAAATAAAAATAAAAAAATAAAAAAGCCTTTTATTCCATAACCTTAAGAAAACAATTTCAATCGTGCATATATAGAGAATAGCTTGTCGTAATTTAAAGTTAATGTAATTTTATGTCAAGTATACAAAGAATTCATGTCAATATGTGATCTTAATAACTAATGTAGCTACTTATTATTGAATGTCAATAGATTATTTTCGATTGAGTTTAATATTAATATTTTGTAAGTAGTTAGGACCCCTCTCGGGTAAAGGCCTCCTCCAGTTTTGTCCAGTTATTGCGGTCTTGTGCGACGCTTGTCCAATTTTGCGTTTTTAAGTATTTTCTAATATTAAGAACCAAACGCCAAGGTGTCCTTTTTTTTGTCCAAAATAGCAGAATATGTTTTCGTTGTCTTCTTGAATATAAGTCGTATCCTTCTCTTCGAATCTCGCATAGTCCTATTATGTCATATTTTATATTTTAGATTGCATGTTCAAATGTTACCATTCTTTGCTCACTAGAGAGTGATCTAGCGTTGTAGGTACATATGTATATAATGTTTTTCTGTCTCGTTGTTTTTGTGTTGACTGGAGGGTTTTGGTCTAGCTCTCCCGCGGTGACCAGCCGTGTTGGGATGCTTCTTTTTGTCTGTTGTTCTTTGTTGTCAAGTTTTGGAGGAGGTGCCGTTAATTGCTATTGTTTTGTGTTATTCTCTCTCGTGTGTGTCGTCAGGTATTGCGTTATATTTCTGTTGTCATTGTACATTTTGTTTTTCTTGGCTGCCCTAATGCTGTCTTTATTGCTCGTACTTGGCCCATTTTTACTATAAAGAGTCCTCTTCTTATGATTTATTTCTTCATTCTGTGTTTTTGTTGGAGAGTTTGGTCCTCGGACAATAAGTTTATTGTACTTGATAAATGCTTTGTTTCCTTTTTCAGTTTCGGATTTCAGCTGTTCTTGGAGTTGTTTTCTTTCTATTAGGATTTTGGGCGGGAAATCTTCTTTCAGGTACAAACCGTTTTGAATAAGTTTGTTTTTATTTTTTAGGATTTCTATTTTTTTGCTGTATGTAGTAAGACCCACGTTTATCGGTCTAGGGTTTTCTCCCTTTTTTCCAATGCGTCGAACATGTTGTATTTCACTTGGATTGGTTTGTATTTGTAGGTCATTGTTTATAATGTTGAGTATTTCTTGTTCTAGCTCGGTATAGGTATTTTCTTGAACACCACGTTCCTAATTCTTATTTCTTTTTCAAGATGATCTAGACGTTCTTCTTGCTTCTGTTGGTTTATCTTTAATTCGTCAAGTTGGGGCTGAAGAGTGCTTATTTTACCATGTAGGTCGTCAATTTTTGAAGAAAGTTTAGCGTCGGTTTCTTTAATTTGTTGTCCAATGGCAGCAATAGCCTTCATTAGTTCATCCATTATACTTTATTACTCAAATAATATTATGAACAAAAAAATATTTGTGCAAAAATTCAGTTCCAGGTTAGAGATTTGAACCAGCAGCGGTCGCTGCGCAGGCCAGTATAATCTCGGTACGTTAAACGACTGAGCCAGCGAGCCGATGTCCTATGCGTCGAAATAGAGGATTGCTTACTATATTTCTAACGGTCTGTTCAAAAGATTTTACGACCACCGTCAAGTAAGCAAAAAGATGGAGTATAATAAATACGAACACTGATTTTAATAACTTTATATTAACTTGTTTTCACTATCTGTTCGAAATTTTGTGTTATTTTGTATTATTTCACTTGCGGTGTTTAACTTGTAGTGTTTAACGTCTCATTCACTTGGCTAGCACTGTTTTTTATTGTCTCAGTTCGCAGATCGTTGTCGTTGTTATTGTTATTGTAATCGCTGTTTTGTAGCTCTAATTTGCAATGTTTTGCCGAATTAACGTTTTCACTTGTTCCTGGAGCGTTTTTTATTATATTCACTAGTTTCATCACTGTTTTAACCCGAATTTCAATTTTAAATTAATATTATTCGTGGAGCTGATGTTGATTGTGCGAGCGCAGCGCCCTCTCTCTCTTTTATTATTTACTATGTCAAAATCAAAACAAAACACTATGCTAATTTCTCTCTCAGTACAAAAATAAGGATGGTCACGTCCGTTTTTACGAGTACAACGTATGAATTAATACTCCTATCATCAAAATATTACTAAATTGTGTGATTAATACGTTAGTTAAAATGTTTTTCTATTTATAAATAATATTCAAATTATTATATTATTAAAAATAAATAATTAAATCAAATTAAAAGATGTGGTCACACTTTTCATTCTTTTGTGTAACTGATTTTGTAACGGTTCTTGTCAGAGATATTTTGCGTGTAGTGAACGCATCCACAATTTTTCAAACCTTGCAACATTGCACGGAGCTACCAATCTAACAAAATAAAGCGTAGCCATTGTAGTTTTTATGACATTCAACAAAACATAGTGGTGCCGGTTTTTGTCATAAAAATTGGGTAAGACGTAAGACTGTGTAACGAGATTTTTTGGTAAGTTTTAATGAAAATCATAAATATTTTACTGCATTGTATAGTTTTATTCAATAGTTATACTGTAAAAGATGATAGTTTGCAATAATAGACGGTATATTTTTTTTAATGAATTTTTTGTTGTGTTTTCACGTTGATTTTTCGTTCCAATGTGTAACACTAGTCCGTTACACATCCTTTGTGTGACGTGACGTCATAGGTAAAGCTGCATTTACAAAGCATAAAATAACTACTTTAAGTTGGGCTACTAGCTACTATAATGTTGTGGGATGTGATGATAATGTACAGCATTACTATTATTTATATAATTGGGTTATTTTTAGGTGATGATAAATAATAATGGCGCCTATGACTCCAGCAGAACGTCGTTTTTTTTCTTGTAAAAACTTTCTTCATAATAGGGATTGTTTGACATTTTGTAGTATAATGTTAAAACTTAAAGATTAGTATTCACCTAGAAATAAAGAAATTATAATATTTTGTAAAATGACTTTTCATTGTACCTGTCTAGATCCTACTCAATTTTATAGGTATAATAAAATCATTATGAACGGTTCTTTATAATTATTTTGTGTAACAATTCCTTTGCGTTTATTTTGTGTCACTATGTACAACTTTTTTGAAAATGACTCACCTACCTAAATAAAAGTTATTTGTGTTTTTTTTTTCATAACAAATAACTGGCAAAAACCGATTTTGCAATCCTCTGCGACATTACATGAACATTGTTGCCAACACAGCAACAAAAAGTTACACAGTTTTTTCTATCAGACCACCAGCATTCAAATGAGGCATATCATTATCCGTACGGTATAAACAATGTCGTAAAATGACAGGTAGCAAAGGTTGTCACATCCTTCGTATATTATTCATGTGTTATCTGTGTACAATCTAAACTGTTCGTCGTACTGTTAACATGTATTTTGACAGATGACATAAGTTTGGCGCCATATCGCTAGTTTGTCATCTCGTTATGTGTAATACCAATTCGGGATAGTTATTATTAAAGCTCCTGTCTTACGTTATCTGATAAGAATAACTTGTGTAAATCAATGTAGGTACCTACTTATCTTAGCTGTGAGTGGGTGGTTAATTGAGAGTTACATAATGTGATGAAACTAATCGCCTTTTTTTATGATGGCTAGATGTAGTAGGTATAACAAGACAAGACTATGCCCCATAGGCATTCGGTTCTTTTGTCACACATACTCTGTTATCTGTGTGCATAAAGTATAGGTAATAATTAAATAAAGTACCTGGTTGACCGAGCTTTGCTCGGTTTTTTTTCTCGTAAATCTTGTTTTTTGGAAAATGAAACCTAGCTAGATCGATTTATCGCCCCCGAAACCCCCCTGCATACTAAATTTCATGTAAATCGCTGGAGCCGTTTCCGAGATTCCGATTATATATATATATATATATACAAGAATTGCTCGTTTAAAGGTATAAGATGACGTTAGTGGAGCTGCTTCCATCTAGATAGGTCCCGCCTAAAGCTTGCGTTCTTCACTTCGCCACTTTTTCCATAGTGTATTAATTAATATTTAATCTGTGCCATCTTGTAAAATCACGGTGCTCTTACTTGAAAAAAAAAACGTAGAACTTACAAAATTTAGGAAAGTACTTAGTTACCTAAGGTAGGTTAGTATACCTACCTACCTTAAGTAAGGTAGGTACAAAATATTAGGTACTTACTGTATTAAATACTAGACCACGTACCTATCTATCTTTACATTGAGTTTTGAGTTTGACTTGCAGTTCCAAAGATAATCGGGTTTATAAGCGAGCTTCATACAAATTTTTCGCAATAAAATTATAACTCATCTGTTTATGTTCTAAAATTACTTTTTTGACTTAATTGAGCATAGTACTTAATAGTAAACAAAAGCCGTATCCAACAAAAAAAACGACCCTACAAAATTCAAATCCCTATGTCTATGAATGTCGATTTTCAGCCCACTGTGTGCAAGCTAAGTATATTTTTTGCAATGTCCACAAGGGCGAATTTAATTTTAAGAGCAATGCATGTATGTAACACTTTATTTAGCAAATACATACCTATTCTTGATTCTAGTACCTACATAGCTACTAAAAATAACATGATAACTTTATGAGGGTTTAGGTACCTACTTTCAAGTTATAAGTCTGGTTCTATGAAACGTCATTCTTTAGTGATTTTATCATTTTGAGCACGAGTCAAAATAATTCTCCAGCTACAATGATGAATGGTCACTCAGACTCACTGACTGACCCGTATCTACCCGGGTGCGATGCGAGGAATGCGCCTTTGACAAATATATACGTATCAGCAGGTCTACCATGAGTTTTCACAATCTACACTCGCTAGCGACTGTAGTTAAAAAAATGTATGAAAACTTGTACACTGTACAGCGCCTCTAGCGGATAGTTGGGTACTAAAACGTCATGTAGTTAACTATCCTACGTCACAGCGTACTACAGCGACTGTAGTTTGCGCTTCAATTGCTTAGAATTTGGTACCATGAGTAACAATTTTGACAGCTAATGTCATAGTAACGTACTATAAATGTGACAACTCATGGTAGGTAGACGTACAGTGTATCGAGTCTGAGTAGGTAGGTATGTTTGGACACTGTGTTCATAATTTAATTTATTATTGATATGAAACGTATGACTATGATTATTAATTTGTTAAAATATCGGTGATAGCGGTCGTAACGTACCTAGGTACTTACCTACTTACATGACTATAATTATACCTATATAAACTAACCACCGACCGCCAAACGCCCGTTTGGGGAACGCAGAAACCTAAAAAACTGCAAATGATTTGAATTTCGCATAGTAAATGAACGCATAATTAGTGATAATTTTATTTCGCGGGACTACTTTGACACTATAATAATAACATAATAATAAGTAGGTACCTAAATATAGGTAGGTAGGACGTGGTACCTACTTAGCGACCCACACATAAGCAGTTTTCTCATTTTTTTCAGTTGTATTGTGTAATCTTGGTTATTTTTCCTAGACACACACGAGTGTGAATTATAAAAATTAAAGTGAATTGTCCCTTTTAAAATTCATCCGAAGATTTCCCGAAAATTTCAAACCAAACGGCCATTTTTTGTTGACAATTTGATGACTAAGACGTTGACGTTGTTACTTTAATTGTAAAAAACATTTGACACTGGCAAAACCATATTTTTGAGGGACAGGACAGGTGCCATGACATAAAAGAGAAGAAAAAAATGAAAAAATCAGATCAAAACAAAACAAATAAAATTTGAAATAGAAGAATTTTGGCCGTGATTGATTGTAGCCAATTTGTTAAATTATCTATGATATTGCTATCGATTTTTATTACTTTTTCTGTGTGGAGTGTAAAGCAAATATTTTACTTTAATATTTGTTTACCAAAACCCAGAATTATGGCAGACGACGAACGTTAGTATATACATAAACATAACCTAACAAAACTGTTTTCTTTTAATTTTTATAGTTTTTTTTAGTGTTTTTACGAAATCAACTGACTGAACGACCACACCATTTTGTGTGTAGGTATTTTATTTTATCAAATCTCCAATCAAAGTTAGTCCTAGGATCATAGTATTATGATCATACTAAATAGTGATAGTATACTTCTGAAGGTAGTAAGTAATTCCTTTTGTGGTACCTATTCAGTTCCTGCAGACAGCAGCTTACTTGTGATCATAGTGGACACCAATCCGAACCAGCGCTACATCACTGAGGATCCTAAAGTGCTCACAAATTGTCTCGATGCAGTCATAGCGTTTGCAAACTCCCATTTGATGCAGAAGGCCCAAAACCAACTGGCTGTTATTGGCTGCCATTTTCATAAGAGGTTAGTCTAACAAAGGAGGTCAGGTTTCATACAAACATAACTTCTAACAGAGTAGTGCAGTTTTTATGATTCTTTTTATAAAATTGATCCAATTCTAAAGGAGGTCCAAAGTGCCGAAATGATTGACCAAATTTTGGGCCCAAAATGCCATAGTGCTGGCCAACATATATTTTATAATAAAGTGTAACTCCCTAACTTTACGATGTATGATTTATTTTTGAATTTTCAGTGAATACCTCTACCCGTCACCGGGTAAACCACTAGATGTCAGACAAATTGATGGACAATATGAGCTGTTCACACTCGTTGAAAAGACTATCAAAACAAGGTAAGTTTAGTCTCGGGTTTTGATTCTTGCTGTCAAACAAATGTATACAGGCTGTTACTCTGAATGCTGTGATATTGTGGGGTCTGTAATGGTTTGTACCCATAGCAAAGGCATTGCCGGTATCCTCGTATTATGTGTGATATGTATTTATTATTTTCAGATTGGTGAATTTGGTAAAGAGTCAGCCCCAAGATGATAAACCAGGAGAATCCCTACTAGCTGGAGCAGTGGCGTTGGGGCTTTGTTTTATTGCAAGGGTAACTTCTCTTTTGTCTCACCCCCTCTTCTTTTCTCTTCCCCTCCTCTTTTCTCTTTTCAATATCTCATCCAGAGTACAATTTAGCCTATGTTTAACTTGTCACTAATATACTAAAAATACTATGCAAAACAAATAATAATAATATTAGCACACAACAGTCACATAAGTAGGCACATATGTAGTTCTGAGTTCTGACTCACATTAGAACTCCTATTATCATGGGTATTACAATCTACGAGTACCATGTTACAACAAGACCCAGACCCATGCAAAACATGCAAAAATTTTTTCTGCCGTGAAAACCAAACCCGCAACTCTCTCGTCTCAGGCGGGCACTCGCCCACCTCACGACCAAGCTAGTCAAAATGTGGGCATGACCAAATAAAATGTTTGAACATGCCTCTGACTACTCTCATTCAAATATCTTCAAAGGATATAATTAGCAACAAGAGATCTGGGGTCATACCACGAAGGCTTCCAGAACGATTCCGTCTTAGAAACCTCATGAAGTAACACTACATCAATACAATTTGCACAGGTCACGGTACGAAAAAACAATTTAATACTAATTTGGTAATGTAAGGAGCGCTGGTGGTGTAGTGTGGCACCCCTGTCTCACGATCCGAAGGTCGTGGGTTCAAACCTGGTCGTGCACCAATGAGTTTTTCCATTCGAAAAATTTATGTGCGCAATGCCAGTGCTCTTAAACGGTGAAGGACAACATCGTGAGGAAACCGGCATACCCTAGAACCAAAAATTCGAAGGTATGTGTCATAGGTTAGCATTCTTATAAGCGGCGATGGGCTTGCAACCTGTCACGTACGGAATACTAACTATTGTGCAAAATGTGGGCATGTACCAAATGTCATGTTTGGACTTGCCTCTGACTACCCTCTTTAGATATCCTCAAAGATCTAAGTACCTAACTAAAGATCTGAGGAGATATCTACCGAGCCTGGGGATTACAGTCGTGATCATATTTATATTTTATTTTATTATGGTAATGTATTATCAATTCGTGGTGAGGCCCCTGAGAAGATGTCTACCAAGCCTGGGGATAACATTTATGATCATGTTTATCTATAAAAGTGTATAATATTTAAACACTTTCAGATGAGACGCCAAGCCACACCTGGTCTTCGAATCAGCTGTCGGATCCTCATTGTCACGGGAAGTTCTGACACCGCCTCGCAGTATATCAACTATATGAATGTGTTTTTCACTGCTCAGGTATACCGCTACCAGTTTTAATAACTCCTCAGGACAGTCCACTCACCCGGACTGTGGACCTTTGATTTAATGAAAGCTTCACATGGCTTTTTATATGTGAACGGGCATGTAGCTTGATCTAACAGTTAGATCTGAGTTTGAGTTAGATTACAGGCCCAGTTGATGTCGCATGACAGCTGATTCAGGCGTGACTTTGCGGAAATCCATTACAAATACTGAAAAGGACGGAAATATCTAGTACTTTCCCGCTAAACAATTAAACCATTATCTAATGCAACACAAACTCAAATAGAAATTCGACGCGTGTCGCTTCTCCACGAAGCATCCTTGGACCAATGACTCGCTCCGCACTGGTGTTGCTCCACCGAGCGCCGAGAGAGAAGACTTTTGACTTCTCTTTCCACCGAGCGCCGAAAGAGAAGTCAAAAGTCTCTTTCGGCGCTCGGTACTAAATATTTCCGTCCTTTTCAGCAGTGCCTAACATGTCTGTTATTCACAGAAACAGCAAGTAAGCATCGACGTGTGCTCATTGGACAAGCACCTCAGTCTCCTGCAGCAGGGCTGTGACATCACCGGGGGGCTGTATCTGAAGGTTCCGACGCTGGAGGGACTTCTTCAATACCTATTGGTAAACTACCTGTTACCTGCGGCTTTGTTTGTATCTTGACGACCTTTGTGTCGCAGCGGGCAAGAGTCCGCCTGTGACGGACGAGGTTGCGGGTTCGATTCCCGCCGCGGAACAAATTTGTGTACGATCTGCAGAAATTTGTTCCGTTGGTCTGGGTGTTTTCTATGTATAATAAAAAATATCTATCTATGTATGTATATAATGTATTAAATATATCAGTTATCTAGTACCCATAACACAAGCTTTGAGTAGCTTACTTTGGGGCTAGATGATGCTGTGTGGATTGTCCAGCATTATTTATTTATTATTATTTATTTATCAAACTTTGAGGCAAAATGGATACAATCTATCTTCTTGTCAAACTTCAGAAAATTCTTGGCTTTAGCTTCCTTTTGGAGGTTCTAGAGATGAATTAAAAAATAAACTCCTCAAATTTAACCTATACAAGGTGAGAAAGTTTACAGTTTTTATGAATATATTATATAAAAAAAGTGAGTAAAATGTAGGTATTTTTGAAAAAGTTGACAAGATAAATCTAACGAGCCATAATACGATATGGCTGCTTTATGCTATATGTATAGAGTTGTATAACAAATGTGCTGCGATTAAGTAATTTTGATACCTACAAACTATACATAGGTAATTAATTATACTAATGATACTATATCAAATTTCAGCCTATTCGGTCTAAAAGAACTGGTACAAAATTCAGTTTCAAATTTTGACATACCATGATTAAACATGCTAGTAGGGAAAACGCCAAAAAAATTTCCTCACTGATGGGGACAGCTTAGTGGGGATTACATACATACATACATAAAATCACGCCTGTTTCCCGACGGGGTCGGCAGAGACCACGGAGATCTCCACATGCTACGATCCTGTCATACTTCTTTTGCTTCATTCACTCTCATTACATTCTTCATACATGCGCGTCGGTTTAGGGTACTCTGGACCTGGCCTTTCTCTAGTACGTCCCCAATTTGATCGAGGTACGTACGCCGAGGTCTTCCCCTTCCAACTGTCCCATTCACACTCTCCTTATACAACTGTTTCGTCAATCTCCTTACATCCATCCTTTCTACATGCCCAAACCATCTTAACATACCCTTCTCAATTTTCATCACTACGTCTTCTTTCACTCCACAACGTTCTCTTATCACACTTAGTGGGGATTATGACAATCTATATCTATATAAGAGCTTAACCTGACTGACTGACTGATTCATCATCGCCCAGCCGAAACCGCTGAAGCTAGAAAGCTGAAATTTGGAAGGTGGTTTCCTTTTATATTAAAATCACCCACTAAGACGGAATTTTTGGAAATTCCACCTCTAAGGGGGTGAAAAGGGGTGAAAACGTTAGTATGAAACTTTTTAACTCGTGGAGCGATTTTCATGAAACTTTGTTTGTGCACTGTAAATGCAAAATGAATGTACACGTATTTCAGGATTTTTCAATATAACCATCAAAAAGGGGTCAAATGTGGGGTCAACTTTTGTATGGGAACTTTTAAACGGGTGGTGCGATTGGCCTGAAACTTTGTTTGTGTACTGTAAATGCAAAATAAATGAACACGTGTTTCAGTATTTATCAATATAACCTTCAAAAAGGGGTGAAATGTGGGGTCAACGTTTGTATGGGAACTTTTTAACGGGTGGTGCGATTGGCTTGAAACTTTGTTTGTGTACTGTAAATGCAAAATGAATGGACACGTGTTTCAGGATTTTTTTAAATAACCCTCTAAAATGGGTAAAATTTGGTGTCAAAGTTATTTATGGGATTTTTTTATTAGAGTGATTTGTTTAAAACTCAGTTTAAATACCTACTATAAGTGAACGAAGTCGCGGGCGGGACAGCTAGTAAACTCATAATGTAACTGTTGTTTGTTCCAGTGGGTATTTCTACCGGATGCTTCGGAGCGTACGAAGTTGGTGCTCCCTGGACGTGGCAGGGTGGACTACCGGGCCGCCTGCTTCTGTCACCGCGAACTTCTTACTATCGGATATGTGTGTTCTGTGTGTCTGAGCGGTGAGATATTTAAGATTATCTGATTGGCTATTACGGAACCCTTGTTGCAATCAATTACTATCAGATTCTATCAGCATCAGTGCTGCGATTATGTTAATTCTGATACTTAAATATCTTAATCTGATTTGCTATTATAGATCTCTAGTTGCAATCAGTTACAATCAGTTTCTAGCATCAGTGCTAACGTAATTCTGATACATAAAATACCTAAGGCAATAAAAATTTATGCAACAAAGAGACGCGAGATCCAAAGTCTGAGTATTTGGATCAACGAAAATATTTTCGAGAAAAACTCTTGGTGAAAACAGCATGAAAATCGGTGCTTTTTTGAGTTTATCGCGAACAGACAGACAGACAGACGTCGCTTAGGACTTTGTTTTATAATAATAATAAAAAAAAAGTGATAATATCAATATTGTGATGTTTTGTTTCAGTGTTCTGCAAATTCAGTCCGATCTGCACCACTTGCCAGTAAGTTTTTGATTTTACTGCATATCTTTAGTTCTAGAATCTAGATGCTTAGATCTCATACTACATTTTTCCTCAGTCAGACTATTTCACCTGAGAGTGTAGTACGAGTTTCGATAGTTTAAAGTTTCGAAAACTATCGAAACCAGTACAAAGGCCAGGCAAGTGTTTTTTTTTTGCTAAAAAAAAGTATTGTACATTTGAACTTTAGTGCGTCTCCTTAGTCGAGATTTGCAACCAGTTACGTACCTATAGTTTTTTCTTATTTCGTAACTGGGTTACGAACCAATAAAAAATAACATGACGAAACCGGTATGTAACGATCTCAAATAGCTAAGTGGCATTTCAACTTTAGGTACTACATACAAACTAATCATCATTTCCAATAAGTAAACCACTATTATATTTTCAGTACTGTGTTCAAGATTGGAGGGCCGCTGCCCATCAAACCAAAGAAAAAGAAAATGAAACTATAAATATAAGGGAACCATTATATACTTGTTTAAGTGAAATAAGTAAGTAATTCAACATTTGTAAATATAGAATAAGAATTTTGTATTCTCTCACTTTTAATTATGAACCAGACTACGCGACTATACCACAATCCCACAAGAAATGAAATATTTGCAGAAAATTCTAACGTTTCTCCCGCCGCGGGAATCCAACCCGCACCTCTCGCGTCAGCCGTATTACTCACAACGCCATATAGGTCCTCATAATAACTAACATTCAAAGTAAATAACACAGGTTTATATATAATGACAATCAGTCTTTTATTCATATACAAAAGCCAACACTTATCACAATAACTTACAAATTAAATTAACATTTCTATATATCTTAGCTTTGGCTGGTTACAGTGCTTCACTGACCGTCGGTGCGTATGTCGGTCGCGCTTGTCATTAATATGAAAATCCATAAAATCGTACAGTGCTGGACCGCCCGTACGCACGCGTATATTGCTACGCACTGCGTACGAGGACCGTCGGTCGAGCGCGTGCGCATGCGTCCGTCGGTCGGCCGACGCGCTATGGAAACGTATGAACGCGTTCAGTGCTACACCGATATCGTTGTACCGACCGTACGGACCTACGACGGATGACTGTATCAATTTTCATCTGGTCAGTTTGTTGGTCAGGAGAGCACTGAATGATACAAACTGACGGTCGGTCCGTGTGTATCGTCAGGACCGACCGTGTGCACCGACGGTCAGTGAAGCACTGTAACCCGCCTTTATCGTAATCACATCTCCTTGTTCTTATCCCACGTTTTGTGGGGTCTCTTTCCATCCCTTTCTATCAGCCGTCTCAGTACTTACATCTTTCTTACTCTTATCTTAGCTTTATCGTACCTAGGTAGATACATAATATCTAATGGTAAAAATCTTATTTTTCTATTCAAAATTATACATATAAAAATTATACTTACACTAAAAATTTCACTAAATATAGTACTCAAGAAGAAAAATCTTTAGATACCTATATTACCTAAATATAAGAAAATTTACCTAGGTAGCTACTACAAATAAGTAAATACTAGGTACATACTATTGTACATAAGTATAATTTTCTTCTCGTGCTAGAAATATTTATCAATTTGGATTTTATTTGTTCAGTTAATCTGTTTTTCAAGGAAAGTTTCCAAAATATTGCATTATTTTATGATAATGATTGTGCTAAATACAAAAGGCCATTATCAATCAGTTAAGATATCGGCGGAAATCGCTAGGTGACGATTAGGTCGGCGATTCTACTCAATTTTATATTATACCGTTATTTTAAAAACTTTTTAAAAATATATCCAAAATTATATTACTTTTTACAGAAACAAGCTAAATGATCTAGTTTTATTTTTATCTTATACCTTTAAACGAGCAATTCTTGTATATAGTCGTGGTCAACTAATTAGGGACATGCAAGATAGTGAAGAACAATAACCGGTTATGTACATACAAATATAAAACCCTATTGATTTCTCAGTAACTATTATTTGCATAATTTGGTCCGATTATTATGCTTTAAATGGCTGTAAATAAAAGAATAAATAAATAGAAAAAAGTATTTAATATCAAAGGTTGAACATGTATTCAATTTTAAGGTATAATTCTGTAGCTGGACATTTAATTAAGGACAGTAAACTATAATGAAAAATAGAGTTAAACAAAACTAATAATCTGCAGTATTATAATATCTTTAACAGCTCCATTTTATTACGTGTAAAATCAGTACCCAGTAGCAAAACCTTTGTTAGTAATTACCGCTTGACACCGATGTGGCATAGACATTATCAGTTTCTGGCATGTTTCGACAGGAATGTTTGCCCATGCCTCACAAAAAGCTTCATTAAGTTCATCTAAAGTTGTGGTACGATAAGTGGCTACTTTTTTCTTGATTTCGTGCCAAAGGTGCTCGATTGGGTTAAGGTCCGGGCTATTTGCTGGCCAATCTAGCACCGATACTGACTGACTGGTAAGAAACGACTTGACTGAACGGGCGGTATGTTTTGGGTCGTTATCATGCTGAAACGTCCATATAATAGGGAGATGCTCCTCAGCATAGGGAAGCATCGTTTCCTCCAATATTGCCTTGTATTGATGTTGGTCTAAGTTACCCTGAACTTTCCTCACAGGTCCCACTCCACGTCCAGAAAATGAACCCCACATTTTAATGTTTCCACCGCCATGTTTCACCTGCTTTTTTGTGAATCTTGGATTCATTTCCGCTTTTACTGGACGCCGTACGTATTGCCTTCCATCTGAAGAAATCAAATTAACCTTGGTCTCGTCAGAGAATAATACATGTTGCCATTGGGCGTAGGTCCAATGTCCATATTTACGTGCAAACGCCAAACGAGCATTTCTATGTTCTTTCTTCAACAACGGTACTTTGCGAGCCACTCTTCCGAACAACCCTGCTTCTACCAGACGTCGTCGAACGGTCCTAGCTGAGACACCAGCTCTTTCGTCTGTCCCAAACACTTCGTGTTTAATTAAAATAGAGCCTAGAAACGGATCTTTCTTAGCTAACCTGGCTATCATTCTATCTTCTTGCGGAGTTGTTTTTCTCGATCTTTTTGTTCTGGGCACATTTAAATCTGTGTTATTGCGTCTGACATGTTGCACTGCATTGTATACCATAGTTTTTGAACAATTTAAATGTTCTGCTATCCTTCGGTATGGCCAACCATGCTCGACAACAAACTTCATGATAATTTTTCGTAGTGTTGGATCGCAACTTTTATTTTTACCCATTTTTCTTCAAAATATTTTTCAAAACTTAAAATAAATATCGGGATTGCCGCCAAAACTACCACGAAACAATAAGAGAAAAAGTAAAAAAGTATTGAGATTCAAATTTTGAAAATAGAACGCAATATCTCAGTGTCCCTAATTAAATGGCCAGCCAGCATTATTTGAACAAATAGCACTACGATAATCTATCAGCTATACTGTAAAGAGGTTTAATGTTTAAGAAGTTGTTATTGTTTGTATAATCGGGCACATAAATGACTAATTATACTTACATGTAAGAGATATGGAATATGGTTTAGACTCGTTGGAAAATAAAAAATAAATTCACAATTCGGTTTAACCAAAGAGTGTCCCTAATTAGTTGACCACGACTGTATATATGTATTATATACATATATAATCGGAAGCTCGGAAACGGCTCCAGCGATTTTCATGAAATTAAGTATGCAAGGGGTTTCGGGGGCGATTAGGTTTCATTTTTAGAAAACGTCGTTTACCCCAAAAAAACGAGCAAAGCTCGGTCAACCAGGTACTAGTATTTATATGAAGTAGGAATTTGAATTTTTTTGAATTTTTTTGTAACGGTTTTAGCACCGATTGTTGACACGTTAAGTCAAATGATAATCATTTTTTTTTGTTTCATTGAGCAGGCTAAAGTCCAAGACCATACTGCCTAGTCTTACGTAAAAAAAATTCTTCCGTTTTCTAGATAATTAACTTACTTAAAATCTTCCTAGCTAACCGCCATTTTTCTAATCTGATAATCATTAACAAGAATTATAAATGTTAAGATAATGTCTATAACTGAACTGGACTGACAGTCAGTCAATCAATCAGCCGATTCATTTAATGTGAGAAGAAAAAGCGGATCTCAAAAGAGACAAATGCCATAAACAAAGAAGAAGAAAAACATACCGATACCGTAATATAGGTAGATTTAGGAGAGCCGTTATGTACCTACTTTACTTATTTACTTATAATTGGCAATAAAACGTCCCAAATACAAAATACTTCTACGGCTTCTACTATTGAATTGCATGCAATTTAAGCATTACTCTCTGTTCATTCATCATACATTACTTATACATAGTTTGGAGATACTTATTTCAGTTGCTACGATTTGTCAATTATCTCAAAAGCACTGTCTATTTCTTCGTCAGGCGATTTGCTACCATCACGACTTGCAGTATTTTTTGGTGGTTCGGTTTTAGACGTTATGCTCAGGTTTTGTAAGTCTAAATTCGGCTGCTTCGCGGTGATTGGTTGAGGTATTGGTGTGTTGACGTGGTATTCTATTGGCTTTGGCCTTTCTGCTGCATGCAAATCCTGAAACAAATTGGACCTAACTACAAGATTTTATGCCTATATCATCCTGCTAGGTAGTAAAGTGGGGTCATTAAGGCGGTTTTATACTATTAGTAGTTTTTTTTTTAATTATTAAAATAATAACAAGATAATCCTGTAAGTATTTTGAAATGCACTAATAATAATTTCCCATATAATATTTAAAAACTCTAATAACAAAATATTCTTCAACGCTAATGCCCAAAGGCCAGGCTCAAAGGTTGGCTCACCTACCATAGTTATCGAAATATAGGTAGAATCTCTTAAAATTTTGTATACCTACATAATGAACAAAATTATAGAGTAGGTACTTACCTACCTTAACTTTACTTAAAAATTCCCTACTTAATATCATAAACGCGAATGTTTGGATGGATTTATGAATGTTTGTTACTCAATCACGCTAAAACGGCTAAACGGATAGTAGGTTAGTAGTGCCAACATTCAAACATTCTCAAAAATTTATGTGATCACGTGACTTATCGATTAGAAATGTCATTCCCATACATTTTTTTCTTTTACTGGATCCGAAGAGTATAAATGTTAAAATACGAACCTCTCCTCCATAAACATCGATGCTCAACTGCTGTCTTTTCTTATAGGACTGTTTCAGCCTCCCAGATCTTGACATAGAGAGTTTTCTTCTCGAGTCCAACGGTGGGGTATCTGCATCTCCCTCTAACTCCTCGTCGAAGCGCATGCTTCTTCTTTTGTCCGGTGTGAATATGGATTTTATGAATTTCGCCATTTTGTTTTAAATATCACGCGGATTTTCTACAAAGAAAATTACAATATCAGATACCTACTAGGCACATACGGGTTACAGGATATACCTTAATAAATGAACCTACGTAGGTACTTGCCTACTAAGCATATACCTACTTACTCGTAGCTAGGTATACCTAAGTTTTATCAGAATCGCAAAACTAGAACATTCCTAACTAAATTCAATTACAGAAGCGTGATTTCATGATCATACAAGATTCGTATTCATATAGGTAGGTATACACTTAATAGGTACCTATTACCTAGGTACTATTAAACAGAAAACCTACTCTAAAATTTGCAGTAGGTTAATGCATGCATAGTAATAGATATAACTGGGTAGGTATATCTAGTAAAGATAAGCTATCAATTACCTTGTAACAAGATGTCATAAATAGCAATAATTAATGCTATTGACAAAGAAATGCTAATGAACCTAGACAATTATTACCAACCTTATAGTCTTGGTAGTCTAGTCTTAGGTCCCTGGCGATCTATGTAGATCTTCAGTTCCACACACAGATGAGTGATAGGTACCTTGGTGCTTAGTCTTGCAAACGTGATGAGTAGTCTGTAAAAACCCTGTAAAAGTTAGCGTGGTCAAACAAAAAAAAACGAGTGTGCTACCCACGAGGCCACGACTGATTAAATTTCTTTAGCTCCATCTATATGTATGTATGTAGGCCTGGACTGGACTAGGTCTTAGAATATACGAAACGTAACTGGCTATGAAATAAAGAGAGAAAGAAAATGTGTGCTAGCACCTGTCTCTCTTGCGCCTACAGTAATATACGAAAAGTTTATTCTTTCTATCTTCACTAACTTATATCTCCCTCTCAACTTCCGTTCGCCTCGCCCGATCACACTTTTCGTAACGCTCTCGTCACGCATTCACCAGCTTACTCTCCAAGTCAGGCGTGCGTAATTTTTACTTCAAAAACTGCTGAACCATTTTTTAACCACATCAGTGCACCAGGGTCGGTGTTTTCCTACTCAAGAAACACTTGCCGTTTTAACTTTCTCCACATAATTTCCGAACACAGACACTAAATGTCAAGAGCGGTCTTGAACCGTCTCCATCCACCAGCTATCGTCGGTCCATTAGTAGTCTACGTTATCGAGTTCAAAAGAAAAATTCTTATCAATTCACGTAATTTTAACCGATTTTTAAAATAGGTTACGTATTCAAATTGGCCGTACCTAAACTTTCGGATACTTAGTCCTAGCGTACATAAATCCGATGTGGTGACAAGAACACACGAACACACAGCACTCACCTTTGGTAGGTAAACCAAACTTCGATAAGACTGTTTGGAAATGAAAACTTTTTGTTAAGATAACAATTCTCAACTTGAAACTACAAACATACTGCAATATGTGTATCAAGTAACTACTATTTACCATAATTTCATCTGCCTGATAAGATAACTGATAATGATAGCCTATCAGTCGATAAAAATTGATAGCTGTTTACCTTATCGTTATCACTTTATCAGACTAATGGTTTATTTTAATTCGATTTTGCGATATTGCAATTTGTTTTAATGTTGTTGCATCCTTATGTATGTAATTTAAAAATTTAATCAAGTATATTTTCGGAAAAATATGCCAATTTATGTTTGGACGTACCTTGACTACCACTTGTTGATAAGTAGGAGTAGCTACGTAAATCTCGTCAAGACATAGATTACCTTCATCATCATCATCATCATCATCATCAGCCTATAGCAGTCCACTGCTGGACATAGGCCTCCCCTAATGAGCGCCATTGCGCCCTGTCTTCAGCTCGACGCATCCAGCCTCCGCCAGCAACCTTTCGCAGATCGTCACTCCACCTAGCCGGAGGGCGTCCTACACTACGTTTGCCGAGCCGCGGTCTCCACTCGAGAACTCGTTTACCCCAACGGTTATCGGTTCTTCGACAGATATGGCCAACCCACTGCCACTTCCTTCATACTGGATGTATATTTGTTACTCTTTCACGCTGAAACGGCAGAACAGATCTGGATGAAAAACACAGATATATGTAGATTATAGACTGGAATAGCACATAGGCTACTTTTTATCCCGGAAAAATGTACTGTTTCCGTGGGATAGAATTGTTTCTCAGGTACCACGCGGTCAGAGCCCACGGCTTTATAAAACAAAGTCGATTACGCCATCTGATATTTTACCATTATTTTAAAAACTTTTTTATCCTTGATTTTAGAGCTTGTCTTACAAGCTGATAGCATGAAGATGGAGCAATACAAGAATGGTTGATAATAAGTTATTTCACGAAGGGTACATTTAAAATTAACTAATATTTTAAGAGGTAAACAAAATTGTTTGTTACGAACAATGACGAAAGTGAGATCAATGGCGAAACTGTCAAGCAAGTTGGAAGGTCCACACGTCTGAACCTATTTAGATAAAAGAATGTTTTAAACTGCACTAAGCTACCGTTTATCACAGTATCTAAACTATAGTAAAGCCGCGACATATCTAACAGGTTATGATTTGAATCAATTCCTATCGCAAAAAAAACTAATTAGATACTACCTACCAAATTTATCTATCGGTGTCGCGGTGGCGCGACAGTGTCTAATGCCGGCTCCACATGTTGGTGTCAGCTGGCCGAACCATGGCCAACTCAAACGCAAACAGGGACAGTAGAGATGATTCAGTCTAAAAATGCACGCCCCTCCACTTGTACTTGTACCGCATGTAGAGGTAAATACATTGGAGGGGCGTGCATTTTTAGACTGATCTAAGTAACTCTACCTACATAACACCAACCTACGCGAGCATACAGTACAAATTTCGGCAAGCCTATACCACTTTTCCACATATCGGTCGTTAGCTATGGGTCGGCGAACTAGAACCAACGTGTGGTACCGGCCTTATCTTTTTGTAAGTATTACAATCAATACTACGCTTGTGATGTAGCGCATCTAAGCAACTTTTAGTGCAGTTATCAACACACGGAGCTACATACTACAATGAAAAATTCGTAATAATTTGTAAGAATATGTATTTTATATTCTGTGGTAAAAATATTTACACGATAATAAACAAACAGAAGACATGGGTGATTTCGCTTTCGAAACGTCCAAACTTTTGCGTTTTGAAACACATTCAGTACTTAGTAAGATTTAAAAAGACATTTCAACATGAAGGTATAAAATAACTAGATATTACCATTGAAATTAGGTTTTAGTTTAGCATAACCTAGATTCTAGATCTAACTAATGGCAAAGATGGCCCAACTGAGCGTTGGCTAGAAAACTTTATTGGTCATTATTTGTATTTTTTTATGCACTTGAAGATTTTCATTAAAGCTACTGTAAGGGTGCAACTACACTGTCAATGCAGAATCGGCGGTTGTAAAAAACCTTTATGTCAATGGCTTAAGATTGGCAAATAGCCAACAGTCAATATGAAGGTTTGGTGGTAACTTTGTTGTTCCGCGGAATAACTAAAAAAATGTTGAATTACGGACGATCTTATTCTGTTCACGCCAAAGACTAAATTAGCACACATAACTGACAGTTCTTATTTGAGTAAACTGACGTGAAATCATCGTGTTTTAGCTTATTTTAGAAGCCATTTTAATTGGTATTGACTAAAACTACGGTAAAATGGTGGAAAATTTATTCAATTTAGAACCAAATCTTTTTTATAACTGTCATTTAGAAATGTTACGCGTAACTTAATCTTTATAGTAAATAAAAAAAGATGGTACCGTTTTAGGATTTTTTAGTTAGTTTGCGGAACAACAGAATTACAACCTTATTCAGTCGATATAAAGATATCTTTTTCGAACCGTCATAAATCCGCTAACATTGCAGAAGAAATTGCAAAAATTTTAAAAAATATTAATATTTTTTTAAACTCTGACTCTGACATATTACACCCTACATGAGCCAAGCTATCTATTAGAATTCTCTATCTAATTAACTGTCATAAAATTGTTAAACATTTTTGCAATTTATTACAAGTTACATATTACCACAACTGCAAATAATCACATCTCTAATTTTGACTATTTAACAATAACGACACTCGGAAAAAAATATAAAAAAATAAAATGTTACTCTAGCTAAAACGATTTTACAATAAAGTATTTACAAAGATATACATAGGTAGTATATAATACATATTACACGCTGCTTATATATTTAACGCGTATAGTATATAATATACACTTTCAAGCACCTTTTAGAAGCAATAATACATCTTTTGAGCAAACTTGTACGATGTACGGTCGCCCTTAAGATCTATGTTTACAACTGTTGAAAAACAGCAATCATTTTTAGTTATTAAGCTCTTAATTTTTTCTACAAATTGTTTTAATAACAGATTATAGACATTATATTATATGGAAGTTAGCTTTTGACTGATAACTACATGAGTTTCAACCTTTCTCACATCCCAGTCATTTTTGTTTGACCGGTATAAAAGTACTAATGATCGAATTCCAAAACGTATACTATATTAAATTCTAAGTACCTTAAGCGCGCATTGTTTTTTCTATATATTTGGATTTAATATTAAAAAGTGTCTATCGACTACTCCCATTTAGTAAAATTCTGGATTTTTAATAAAAGAAAGAGACAAATATAGCCTATGATATTTCAGACTACAATATTCCGTTCTTTTAACCCAAATCCAGCTATCGCGTTTTCTATGCGAGTAGTCTATTGGTAAACGGCCGGTACATCTCATAATCTCAGAATAAGTTATGGTCGTCCAATCTAAATAAAACCCACGATTTTAGGAACTGAAAACAAACTCAGTGTATCAACATTAGCCGATCAAACCAACATTTTTAGATTTCAAGCGTCCTCTACACAATCATGCAAGCGTCAGTCAATTCCATCAGTCACACGACAGACATAATTATATTTGTCCCAGTATAAAAATATTGATATTAGGTACAAATTAATTGACTGGAGGTTGATATTAGATATTTATTTTTAATCGTCACTATATTTCAATCAGCACATTCCACGATAGTTTCGTCAGTCATAGGTTGGCATGGTTAAACTGACGTCTGATTCATCGTGTAATGAAGGCTTTAGATTAGAATAGAGGTATCCACCAAACTGCATGACGTCATTTTTGCGCAATTACTACACAACTTTATTGGATGATTTTACAATTACCATCATATGAGTTATATTGATTGTATCTTTGCGCTCTGATGGGTAGTTGCCTTAATACTGGTTTAACAGCCAATAAAAATTATCAAAATTATAATAATGGCTTTGCAGAGGCTAAATCTCTGCCTTGTGGGTTTGATTCCCAACCAAGCATTTGCGTGATGTATATAGAGATATTTGTTTTACGTCTATTTAGTTATACGATAATCATAGTACAAGCTTTGCTTAGTTCGGGGTTAGTTGTATGATCACTGACTACCCTCTTTAGATACTTCAAGATCTAAGTAATAAGAGATCTGAGGATATCTACCAAACCTGGGGATCTCAGTCATCTTATATGTTTAAACGAGCAATTCTTGTATAATATATAAATCTAATCTGAATCTCTGAAATGGCTCCAACGGTTTTCATGAAATTTAGTATGCAGAGGGTTTCGAGGGCGATAAATCGATCTAGCTAGGTTTCATTTTTAGAAAACGTCGTCTACCAGGAGTGTGAATGGAACAGTTGGAAGGGGAAGACCACGGCGTACGTACCTCGATCAAATTGGGGACGTACTAGAACAAGGCCAGGTCCAGAGTACCCTTAACCGACGCGCATGTATGAAGAATGTAATGAGAGTGAATGAAGCAAAAGAAGTATGTCAGGATCGTAGCAAGTGGAGATCCGTGGTCTCTGCCTACCCCGTCGGGAAACAGGCGTGATTTTATGTATGTATGTATGTATGTCGTTTACCACAAAAAACCGAGCATTAAAGTTGTATTATGTCATCCAACGAAATTTTTTTTGTTTTTTATAACCAAATATGTGTATGATGTGAAAGATGACATGGGTAAGAAAGGAGTGAGTAATGAGATGACGAATGATAGAGGGAAATGGAAGAAGATCACATGTTACACTGACCACCATAACGTGGGACAAGGGCAGGAAGATGATGATGATGATAACCGACAATGCGCGCTTTTGAGTAACTATAACTAAAGGCCGGGTTCAACTAAACAACTTGCTCGGAGTCATCTCTGGTGCTCGTCATGGCATCGCTGATTGATGTCGCAACATCTTTATATAGCCTGAGGTTGGATTCCGTATAGTCGAGGATCTTTCTGCTAGAGTGTCTGATGTATAGCATCTGTTTGTGGTAGATCTTCAAAGCTCCCTTTATTGTAATATACGTCAGTCCGCCGAGTATGGTTCTGAAATAGATAAGTAATAGTATTTAAAAAATGTGGACGTGAGCTAGACGTCATGTTCGAGCGCCTTTGTTGCCTTTGAACCACAGAAATTTTAAAAAGTGTAGGCATGTGCCAAATGTTCAGACGTGCCTCTAACTGTAATCCCCGGGCTCGGTAGATATCTCCTCAGATCTTTTTAGTTACTTAGATCTTTGAGGATATCTAAAGAGGGTAGTCAGAGACACGTCCAAACATGACATTTGGTACATGCCCACATATTGCACAGTAGTTAGTATTCCGTACGTGACATATTGCAAGCCCATCGCCGCATTTTTTTGTAAATACATAGGTACATACAATCTATGTATGTATTTAGAAAAAAAGTATTAATCTATCAGCTATCTGGTTCTCATAGTAAAAGCTTTGCTTAGTTTGCGGCTACTGTCCACCAATATTTATTACTAGCTTCCGTTCACGGCTTTGCCCGCGAGGTACCTACATACATAAAATATAGCCTATGTTTCTCAAGGATAACGTAGCATTCTAACGGTGAAAGAACTTTTGAAATCGGACCAGTAGTTTTTGAGTTTATTCGTTACAAACAAAAATACAAAAATACAAAACATTCCTCTTTATAATCTATATATATATAAATGAATTGCTGTTCGTTAGTCTCGCTAAAACTCGAGAACGGCTAAACGGATTTATCTTATCTTGGCCTTGAAATGTTCGTGGAGGTCTAGGGAAGGTTTAAAATGTAAGAAAAATTCGAATAACTGCCGGGAAAACCCTAAAAATAACCCTTTTCTATTTCCCATACAAACGTTTTCTAAATAAGTACGAAGTCTGCCGGGTCAGCTAGTATTGTATATTTATTTATTATTTATGATTATTTATACAAGTACCTGTGTAGATTATTCTGGATGGATCGGAAGAAGATCTTCCCCATGATGGTAGATATGGTGGGCAAGAGTAGAGCCGAGCAGAATATCCGAGTGGGGGAGAGGTGAGACGAGCTGGTGGTGGGCTGGTGGTGCGTGGTGGCGGCGGGGCCGGCCACCACCGTGGACCGCTCCTCGGGGCCGATGCCGTTCGTGCTGGAAATAAAAAAAAATGGTACTAAATTTTTAGGATTGCGTACCCAAAGGGTAAAACGGGACCCTATTCTCCTAGACCTCTCTAAAGACTCCGCTTTCCGTACGTCTGTCGGGTTGTGTCTCATGAACCGTGATAGTTAGACAGTTGAAATTTTCACTGATGATAATTTTCTGTTGCCGCTATAACAATAAATACTAAAAAACAGAATAAAATAAATATTTAAGGGGGCTCCCATACAACAAGCGTGTTGTTTTTGCCGTTTTTATTGATAATGGTATGGAACCCTTCGTGCTCGAGCCCAACTCGCACTTTATGATTATATTTAAAAAAAAGTTGACTTAAAGTCTTATCGGATTACTAATTCTTTCGAATCAGTGTGGTGAAAGGATTAAATTAACATAACATTAGGCATTATAAAAATAAATAAGAAAAAACACGAATTTTGATTGTTCATACATAATATTATGTACTTTTAAACTTACGCGATCTGAACAAATTATTATTAGTATTAGACGGGTATTTATCGCGATCAAATTACCTTTTATTTTCCCAAAAAATTTTTTTTTTTTACTGCGTGCAAACCTGTCGAAACGTCGGGAAAATAAAAGGTAATTTGAACGCGATAAATACCCGTCTAATACTAATAATAATGTGTAAATACATAACACTTACCTCCCAAAAGGTAGTATGTAAGCAAGGGCTGGTATCTTCGCGCAATATTTCCTCAAGAAGAGGAGCACTGAATCCTCCCAGTTGTACATCTTCGCGCTGATGAGAGTCACCGGTATTGTGGGGAGCAGCACCAGCAGGACCAGGGGGTCGGCGGATTCCATCATCTCGAGCCCCTCTCGGTGACCTACCACCTGGAAAAAACATCATCATTGTTAACTTTTACGATTTTTCCCGGCGTTTCAACAAGTCTACACACAGTCGTCCTGTCACCTGTAAATCTGTCGAGACGTCGAGAAAAATAGGTAAATAAAACGTGATAAAATACCCGTTTAATATTAATAATAATGTGTTCAGAACGCCTAAATAGTAATCGAGTATTCCAGTATGAGAGATAATTTTTAGGAGAGTAGGTAGTTTTTCATAATCTTGCAAAAATCTTATAAAATGAAAGTAGTTTCACTCGAACGCCCTGACAAAAAAGCCGCCATATTAGATTTTTCATCATTTTCTTTTGTCTATTTTTTGTCTCAAAAAATAATTGCATGGTTAAGCAACGCTGGTCAGTTTTTTTTTAGATAGGTGACCGCCGCTTTTTGCTTTCCATAAAATAAATGTAATTAACCGAGAATTAATATGTTATATTGATGCATTTTTGCGGATTAAGACGCGGGTACAGCTTGCGAAAGTGTGGATGGATGGATAGATGGATGTTTGTTACTCAATCACGCTGATACGGCTGAACGGATCTGGATGAAACTTGGATTACGCATAGTTTATACAAATAGGCTACTTTTTATCTGGGTAGGTACCACGTGAGCGGAGCCGCGTGCTATTGCTAGTATTTAATATAAGTATGTATGCCATTAAATAAATTACCATATGCAAATGCGAAATATTTGCTTTAAATAACTCCGGCTGAATAATTAAAATCATTTCGGCACTACTGTTTAAACCTGTGTTAATACCCTTGATCGAAGTCAATATCCATATGTAAATAAACTCATTTTCATAATATTTGAACTTCCGCGCGCAATAATCGATTTTCGCTCAAGCGTTTCTAAACATTGACGTCCGTGTAAACACACCGCTACACACGATAATTGGCCAGCAATCGGTAGTCGGTATACCTACAGTAGATGCCTACATAACCCACATACGAGTAAAATCAATTAAATCAAACGAATTAAGACGCGAGCACAGGGATCAAATGTTTCTGTTTAAGGTTATAAATAACATTGTAGATTCTCCTTTCCTTATGAGTTGCTTATCATTCAGATGTCCAAGGGTTAATGCTCGTTCCAACATGGCATTATTTTCGGTGCCTATTTGTAGAACTAACTACTCAGGGAATAGGTTTTTGATTAGAGCTTGCAAAGCACATAATGATCGTTACAATCACATTGATATATTTAACTCCAAACTAAACTGTTTTTGTCATTTGTTAAAAAAGTAGATACCTCTAAACTAGGCAATAGTTAAAATTCTATGTTAGCTATTTCACTTTGTCATTAATGCTTATTTAAAACATTGTCATTTTGTAAATTGAATGTTTTTCGGCCTTCACTATGTTATTACACATCATTAGAAACTATTTTGGCTATATTTAAGATTTAACTAATAACCTACACATTTGTAATATTTAAGCTGTTTGTTTCTTTTGCCAATAAATAAATAAATAAATAAAAATCACTGTGAGCATTAGTACCTCTATATCGCAATTTTTTTTTCGAACAGAAAAAAAAATATGATCACGACTTCATTTTAATTGTAACTCAACATTATATTTTCTGTAACTTTGAAGGAAAACATCGTGAGGAAACCGGCATACCAAAAATCGTATTCTTCTAATCGTAAGTATTCTTATAAGCGGCAATGGGCGTGCAACCTGTCACGTGCGGAATACTAACCACTGCGTAAAAGTGGGTGTGTGCCAAATATCATGTTTGGACGTGCCTGTGACTACTCTCAAAAGATCTAAGTAAGTAGAGATCTGAGGGGAGATCTACCGAGCCTGGGGATTACACTCGTGATCATGTTTTAATGTAATATTCTTGACGTTTATTAATAACTTTATCTACAAATAGTGAGATAAAATTATTGCTTTTCCAATCCAAAGTGCAAACTAGCAAAGACTACAAAAACATTAACACGTGTTGCTCAAATAGGTAGGTCAAGGGTCGAACTACATATCAACCGCTTGCATCAGCATAGCGCGACTGTATTTTGCATAGACAAAATAACTTCACTCAGTACCTCAGTGGATAAGAAAGTATTACTGGAGGTGTACCTTGCTGAGTAATTCGTTACAGAACTAAGCATCTTAGAGCCTGGTCAAGCACAGTTCAAAGATTAAACACTCTATAGAAAATTTCTTAAAAGTATACATTATAATCCTACCAATATTATAAACGCGAAAAGAAGGTATGGATGTATGGATGTATGTTTGTTACTCTTTCACGCTGAAACGGCTAAACGGATCTACGCCGCGGGCGTAAGCTAGTAAATTATAATAGGTTGAGATGAGGCTAGCAAAGGCATTATGTAAAGAGAGGCCTATAGATACATGTTAATTTAATTATATTTAGGTATCTCTATGTTTTATGTAGCTGTAAGTTTTCCAAAAAATAATAAAATAAAATATACAGCAGTGGGTGAAGTCGGGTTGCGGATGATGATGATGATGATGAGAGTAAAGATTGAGAACAGCTGTGTGTCGTATTTGAACGACACACATTAGACAATAGGTTGAAATATTTAGCAGCGATTTCTTAAATCTACAAACTCTCCGACATCAAAAAAATAAAAACGGACAAGTGAGATTCGGACTCGCGCACGAAGGGTTCCGTACCATTATCTATAAAAACGGCAAAAATATCAGGTTTGTTGTATGGGAGCCCCTTAAATATTTATTTTATTCTGTTTTTCAGTATTTATTTTTTATAGCGGCAACAGAAATATACGTCATCCGGAGGGTTCAGTACTATGAGTCTTTATAGCTCTTTACACGTCTCGGACACTTTTTCCTATAAATTTAATATTTTTATTTTATTTTATTAGGAAAAAATGCCGTATTATAAACTAGCTAAGAAACATTATAAACAGACCAATTAAATGTTTTGTGTTTAAGACATTTCTTTCTCATAAAGAATATAACATTCACTTGCATGAGAACAATTTTTACATGTAAATTTTTTTATGTAAACAAAGCTAAATAATGAAGCTCATTGAGGGTAGACGTGCACTTCACACTCTACGGAGGTTCACATTCCACAGAAACGTAGATCTAGCGCTTGAT
Source organism: Cosmorhoe ocellata (assembly GCA_963675405.1). Lineage (NCBI taxonomy): Eukaryota > Metazoa > Arthropoda > Insecta > Lepidoptera > Geometridae > Cosmorhoe > Cosmorhoe ocellata. Next base: position 4,252,094 of record OY776266.1, on the reverse strand, counting down.
TAATTAAATGTTTTCACATAACAAACTAAAAAGAAAAACAGGACTTAATTGACGGAGGAAAATAAAAACAAACATAACAATGACTAGGGGAAAGACAACAGGCCTAATTAAATTATATTAGTAGGTACATTTAGATAAATATTTACTATCTAATCAACTATTTGAGTCACCGACATACTACCCGTTCGTAACACGCTTGAAAGAAGATGGATTTAAGTTAAATTACACCCAAAATTAATTGATTAAAATTTAGTGTCAAAAAATATCTAAAATACATAAATTTTTAATTTTTCTTTTATATGACAGAGGAGCATTGGTTTTCAATTTTGTAATATCCATAAAAAAATGTGTTAATTCGTCCAAGGAAAAATATATTAAGGGTGAAAATACAAAAATCAATGGTTTTTAGGTACCATTTGAAGAACCAGGAATTACAACTGTAAAGATGCTATGGTATAAAATTGAAGGTCATATATTCATCTCTGCAGGTAGCTAATAAAAACTGGGCAGTTCCATACAACATTTTCATGTAAATATGGTTTTACCATCGCAAGATGCGCTAAAAATGACGAAAAATGGGGTCTGGTTAGGTACCAAAATAGCTTAATCCACTGCATATTATATCGTGAAAATCATAAGAAATTGTGGCTTATATAGTCCTCTATACGTCTAGGTTATTAATTCGTTTTCAAATAAATTACTTTTTCACTTATGAGAAAGAACAGCCAATAGAAAATGCACTATAATTTCTCCATACATTTTTGTATGGGGATGCCCTGTTATATTGACGGAATTTTATTTTGTTCCTCATTCCGCGCTCAGACGCGGTCATGGAAGCACGGGTGCATCGCATTTTTTTTTTACATATTTAGAACGACAAAGTGCTAAATCATCATGTGTGTGGTATACTGTTCCTGGATAAAGTTGATACTTTTTAGACATTGTGGTAGATCATCAGCATCATCACGTCATAATCATTCATCCATCACGTTAGGTATAATTTTAAATCAAATTTGCGGATGTTATAGGTATATTATAGGAGTTATAGGTGTAGGAGTTATAGTTATATGAGATCTAGTTTATTTGACAGCTGTCAAAATAAAAACAGAAATACCTCAGAAACTAGACGTCATAGGTTAGTGGTTTCTTTGGAGAAGTTATAGGTATCTACGAGATCTACATTTTGTTTGACAGCTGTCAAACTTCAAACAGCAATATCTCGGAAACTAGACGTCGTAGACTACTGGTTTCTTAGGAGAAGTTAAAGGTATCATTGAAATATACATTTTAAGTGACAGCTGTCAAACTTCAAACAGCAATATCTCGGAAACTAGACGTCGTAGATTACTGGTTTCTTTAGAGAAAATATAGGTATCAATGAAATCTACATTTCAAGTGACAGCTGTCAAATTTCAAACAGCATTATCTCGGAAATTAGATGTCGTAGGCTAGTGGTTTCTGTAGAGAAAATATAGGTATCATTGAAATCTACATTTCAAGTGACAGTGTGTTCGTTGGGAAAAAATCCGCTCGCCTAAAGCCCGCGTAATACCGTCACAGGCTGTCAGACAACCTAACATACAGTGACTTCCACATCACAAATATAATTTCATAACTTACCTATCTGACCTTCAAGTACCAAGATTAGTTAGCTAATGTATAAAATCGAGCGTCAAGCGGCTTCAATGTGTGTGTGTGAACTTTGCTGTAGTGTGCTGACGCTGATAGCTGAATTCGAGAACGTCAAATCTGTAATTACGTCCTTAATACTAGTAGCACTTAGGTCATCTAGGTATATCATCAATTATGTAAGCTAAAAATACCGATTATATCATATTATAAGAGGATCTAAGGCTACATTTTATTATTATAAATACTATAATAGGATCCGTAAACGGATCACTTAGGTCTTTAAAGTTTCAATTGGAACCCAAAACAGTAACGAAACTAAAGAAAACATTGAAGTAAGTGTTGTTTGTCCAGTCAGGGTATGTCAACTGTAATGGTTCCGTTATCGACATACGAAAATGTAAACAGAATTTGACCTAAAACGTGTTTTTCCAATAAAATGGACGTAGCTGTTCTACTGTTATGTGTTAGAACGAGCTATTACCCGCGACTTCGTGTGCGTTCGATTACTTTTACGTATAGCGACCAGCGCGCGCGAAAATAGTAAAATGATCATATCTTTTTTATTTGTCAACCGATCTCGATGAAACAAGGCCTAAGTTTCAATCCAAGCTTTTCTCAAAATATTAATGAAAACTGCATTCAATTTAGTTCAGCCGTTGCGGAGATAAGCGTGTACAAACGCACAGAGAAACAGGCAAATAGAAAAACAGTATATTTTTTCAAAAACAGTTATTTAGGCTAAATAGCACTAACTTGGATTTGAAAATATCAAAAGTACAAACACGGCTTCATAAAGATTTTATTACTTACTAGCTCCCGCCCGTGGCTTCACCCACGTGATACCTCAAAAAACAAAAACATCGCTATCCCACGGGAACCGTACATTTTTTCGGGATAAAATGTAGCCTATGTGTTGTTCCAGACCATAATCTATATCTGTGCCAAATTTCATTCAGATCTGTTCAGCCGTTTTAGCGTGAAAGAGTAACAAACATACATCCATCCATCCATACATTCTTACAAACTTTCGCGTTTATAATATTAGTAGGATAGGTAAGTATGCATAGAATTGCACAAATATTATGCCAGTTTTGACACGTATTGCATACCTCACCTACTAGAAGATTTATAGTTTTGGATGATTCAGTTCGTTACTTTATTGCGAAAGCCAGGCTTAATAGTCGATATGCCGGAATGTAAAAGCCAAAACACACGATGCGACGCAGTGTCGCGATGCGATATCGTATCGTAGAAATTCTGCGACGTGCACTTGACACTGACTCCGAACTTTTTAAGTTCTACGACATGCCGGTTTCCTCGCGATCTTTTCCTTCACCGTTTGTAACTTTTTCTAGACATTAAAATCAGTAGTTTGTAGAGTTGACTTGAAAGTTGGATTAAGTACTTATATCAAAATCCTACTAATATAATAAACGCCAAAGTTTGTAAGAATGTATGGATAGATGTCAGAATGTCTGGATGTATGTTTGTTACTTTTTCACGCTGAAACGGCTGAACGGATCTGGATGAAATTTGGCACAGATTTAGATTATGGTTTGGAATAACACATAGGCTACTTTTTATCCCGGAAAAATGTACGGTTCCCGCGGGATAGATTTGTTTTTGTTTTTCAAGGTATCACGCGGGCGAAGCCGTGGGCGGAAGCTAGTTATGTTAATAAAACATCTATGCACGTTCAAAATTCAAGCAGGTAGTTTGTTGAAACCAGATTTAACAAGGTCGTTTTAAGTTGATTTGCATGAAACATGACTTAGGTAGACCAATTTAATCATAGTAGGTAGGTTTATGTAGGTAGGCGAGACGTCACAACTTACGTCACATTCGTTATCTACGTAGTTAGTACTAGTTATTCTGTGGTGCAGTCGTCATTCCAATTTCCAACGCCATAAGTGCGATAAAAGATCGGTTGATAATGTTATTTCACAAAGAGTACCTACATTTAAAATGAACTGATATTTTACGAGATAAACTAAATTGTTTGTTGCGAACAATAACGAAAGTGAGGATAATCACGAAACCATTGAGTAGAATGGTTTGCTATCTTCAGATTCTATGGTGTTCATGCTAAATGGACAGTAGGTCTACCATGAGTTTTCCCAATCAAACTCGCTAGCGACTAGTAAAAAAAATGTATGAAAACTTGTACAGCGCCTCTAGAGGATAGTTGGGTACTAAAACGCGCATCATCAGTCACGTAGTTAACTATCCTACATCACAGATACTACAGCGACTGTAGTTTGCGCTTCATTCATGTGCTTAGAATTTGGTACCATGAGTAACAATTTCGACAGATGTCATAGTAACGTACTATTACTTTATAGTAACGTCAGCCGATCTAAATGTGACAACTCATGGTAGATGTACTGATGAGCAGACTAACCTGCATAACTGTGACAGCACCGTATGTGATCGCGATCCAGTATATAGATCCCAGAAGAACGCCACCAGCTATGAACGGGCAAATCTTATGCGTCATGTCTTCTACTGCATCAAGGAGTGCCACGAAGGCACCCATGGAAGGGAAGACTACGATGTACTCCGCCTTGCATTGCGGACAAAGGACTTTTCGGCTTATGTTTCCGCGCTGTTTCTCATCGACCCACCGCTGGAGACAGCTTTGATGGACCTGCAATGAAGTACATAACATAACATGATCACGACTGTAATCCCCAGGCTCGGATATCTCCACAGATCTCTCCTCAGATCTCTAGTTACTTAGATCTTCGAGGATATATAAAGTCAGGGGCACGTCCAACTATGAAATTTATTTATTTATTTATTTATTAATATGGCACACAAAACAGAATACAGTCCTAGAATCATTATCATAATTAATTAAACAAGGTATTTGGGCTAGAAAGCCTTCCAAAGTACATATGTGTACACATCATAATTATTATCAATTTAGGCAGTGAAAGCTCCTGTGGAAAATATAACATAATACATAAATAATAAAATAATTATTGAGTCACTCTTTTCAAGAGTGGCTAAGATATATTTTTTAAATTTGACACATGCCCACATTTTGCACAGTAGTTAGTATTAGTATTCCGTACGTGACAGTTTGCAAGCCCATCGCCTATGACACACACACCTCGAATGTTTGGTTCTAGGGTATGCTGGTTTCCTCCCGATGTTTTCTTTCACCGTTTGAGAGCAATGGCATTGCGCACATACATTTTTCGAATGGAAAAACTCATTGGTGCACGACCAGGTTTGAACCCACGACCTCCAGATCGTGGGGGGGATGCTACCAGTGCTATAAGTACAATAGTTCACTAATGTGCATCATCAATATCACCAGCCTATAGCAGTCCACTGCTGGACATAGGCCTCCCCTAATGAGCGCCATTGCGCCCTGTCCTCAGCTCGACGCATCCAGCCTCCACCAGCAGCCTTTCGCAGATCGTCACTCCACCTGGCCGGAGGGCGTCCTACACTACGTTTGCCGAGCCGCGGTCTCCACTCGAGAACTCGTTTACCCCAACGGTTATCGGTTCTTCGACAGATATGGCCAGCCCACTGCCACTTCAGCTTGCTAATTCTCTGAGCTATGTCGACAACCTTAGTTCTGTGTCGGATAGTCTCATTGCGGATTCTATCCTTTAGATTAGAGAAACTAGACTTAACTACTTCAGAGACACTAATGTGCGTCTGTGTTCATTGCCATTCAACACACTGGTTTCGAAAGAATTAGTGACACGTTGGTAAGAAATGTGTGGAAAAACAATTTTCATTGAGGTGTTTTGTGCATGCTTCGAATGGCCGGGCAGTATTTGGCTCGATGCCCAAATAATTGTCCTTGTTATTTGCCTTAACCTTTGCACCAGTATTGTTTCGTGAATTGGACATTTAATTTTCGAAATACCTAGATACTTCCAAGAAGACCAAAATTTACGTTTTACTTCATATTTTATGGATGACTCCATCATTCAGTTTCTGTTGTTCATTGTTTTGTTTTGACCAGTAGTTTGTTTAATTTGCTTATCAGCTGTTATCAGTTAATCAACCTAATAAATTTCGATGCAAAGACAACATCTTATCGACAAACGCCTAATTTGATAGTGATAAGTATATAGGTATAATAACCTCAATCAAAGGAAACAATGAATTATGTTTATACTGAGAACAATGGTTTATGGGTTTGGTAGTTACTGGTTTTTTCATAGTCATTTTGAGTTAAGTAATTATGTAAATTATGAGTTAATTGTGTAACCCATACAGTACATGGGTACCTCAATGACTTCTTGGAACATATTATGTAGATACTACATAATAATGTCTCAAGAAGTCATCAAGGATTATGAAATACACCCCACTGTGAAACATTGTAAATTATATTTGTTTATATGGAAACATTTGAATACTTGAATTAAGTGGTAGGTAATACTAGTCAAATATATAAGCCGGAATATTTAAATACTACATACTTTTTTTGAATAAGAAGTGTAAGAAGGGAGTGACTACTGAGATGATAAGGGAGAGTGGAGGAAGAGAATCTGTTGTGCCAGAAGGGCAGAAAGAAGATGATGATGATGAATAAATTGAATAAATTTATTTTCTTTTTTTGAATAAATGATAAATAATTTAATATAATATATGTATCTAACAATAAGAACCAACAACTCAACTTCATCATCAACAGTTCAACTTGAATCATGCAAAAACAAACTTATCAATTACGATGCACAAACTGTTGATAAGATATTTAACAACACTGATTAATCTGTATTATATTGCAGAATTTGGAAAGGATGAGGAGACTATGCCCAGTAGTGGGACACAGATTTCGAAAATATTGACACACCAAAAGCACCTAAGTAGTACCTAAACCTGATATTTGATGATATTTGATGCGGGCCGGACCTGGATGAGGCTAGCAGCAGACCGTGGACAATGGCATATGCAAAGAGAGGCCTATACCCAGCAGTGGGTGAAGTCGGGCTGCGGATGATGATGATGATGAGTACCTAAACCTAACCTATTTACAGGTATTTGACCTATAATTTGTCAAGTTTTGTCAATGCAAGCAATTTGACCATGACATTAATGTCAAGAAACCCTACAGGTAAGTACAGTCAGACTCTGTTAACGTTATTGTGAAAGGAGGAACTCAAGACAAGTACACAATGCAAGGTCTTAAGCACAACAACCTTTTATTAACCAAATATTATTGTGAATATGACACATTCATGCTGTTTTTGAAGATCCCACTGATATTAAGTGCTTATTCTTTGTGTTACCAATAAATTACGGTACTTTTTGATTACGTTGACATAAATGTAGGTATAAATATGTACTGAGTATTAAAGTGTTTACAATAAAATTGGTAGCAGGTAGTTTTAAGTATAACAAAGTGTTTTTGGAGACATAGGTACCTGTTTGCTTGTTTTGTCAAATTTTTTATACCTATTTTACTTACAGTACCTACTACTGGTTTTTTTACTTTAAAGTTTATTATTCTAAGTTTGTTTTACGATAACAACAACATGATCATGATTGTAATTCCCACGCTCAGTAGATACTTTCTCAGATATCTAGTTACTTAAATCTTTGAGGATATCTAAAGGGGGGTATTCAAAGGCACATCCAAACATGATATTTGACATGGGTAAGAAAGGAGTGAGTACTGAGATGACGAATGACGAATAACGTGGGATAAGGGCAGGAAGGTGATGATGATGATGATCCAAACATGATATTTGGCACATGCCCACATTTCGTATAGTTAATATTTCGTATGTGACAGGTTGCAAAGCAAGTCAGGATCATAGCCAGTAGACATCCGTGATTTATGTTTTAAAGAGATATATCAAAAATTATTTTAGGAGATGCAGCATTATGTACCTCTATCAATTCAAAATTAAAAAAAAAAAATATGATTTTGTTAAATCTAGACAATTTGTATGTGTATTTAGTAAAAGGTTAATAATTTAACGTTAGTATTTTAAGTGTTGCCTAAATTTTTACTAATAAAATAATAATATAAAAAAACAATAACTACTAATAAATTAATTATGTCAAGCTTTTATGATTTTTTAATGATGTCACAAATACCTACAGTATAAATTATTTATTTCTATTGATCTTGGATCTGCAAATGTTCAGTGATCCTATAGATCGATAATATTTACAAATCAATCCACAATAACAAAATGTTATTCAGAGGATAGATTACAGCTTATACCATTAATCCTACTATAATAATTATAAACGCGAAAGTTTGTAAGATTGTGTGGATGTATGGATGTCAGGATCTCACAATGTTTACATGAACTTGAAGTGAGTACTGAGATGACGGATGATAGAGAGAAATGGTGGAAGAAAACATGTTGTGCCGACCCCACTTAGCGTGGGAAAAGGGCAGGAAGAAGAATGTTTATATAAACTTGTGTATTTTTAATAAGATAGGTTCATACACCTGTATCATCATCATCTTTTTGCCCTTTTCCCACGTTATGTGGGGTCGGCACAACAAGTGATCTTCCATTTACCTCTATCATCTGTCATCTCAGTACTCACTCTTTTCTTACCCATGTCATCTTTCACACAGTCCATCCATCTTTTCTTTGGCCTACCTCTACCCCTTTATCCATCCACATTCATACCTAACACTCTCCTCGTCACATGACATTCATCTCTTCTCATAACTTGCCCATACCATGCTAACCTATTACTCATCTTTTCTATAACCGATGCCACTTTCAGACTTCCTCTAATATACTCATTCTTTATTTTATCCATCCTTGTCACTCAACACCTTCATACACCTTTATATTGATAGTATTAAATGCAGCACTACATACCCATCTTGTGGTCCCAATGCATTTGCAAGGATGCACCCAGGCAGCGAGCCTGTCATCCGCCTCTGTAGCGAAGCATACCCAACAAGACTTTGTGTTTTCATCTTCAAGAGCCTGCAATGCCTGGGCAGGCCGAGAGCTAACTTCGGAAACGGGCACCGAATGATCGCGGTTATCACCAATAACACTAGTCATTTTACTGTCTGCCAAACTGACTTTCGATCTGGTAATTGAGCACCGTAGGTGATTAAAATATTAATTTATTATTTTGTAGAAGCACAAACATATTACACAGCTGTATGGCCAGTTTCGCCAGGCGCGTTGAAGCGCGGGCCAAGGTTTTCGTAATTTTTCAGATCAGTGATGTAGGTAGTAAGGTGTTTTTCGCCTTCAATTTCACTGTTATTTATTTCCTTCCTTGTTTCTGTCCTGCTAGCTAACTGAACTGAACCAATCAACAACTGACTGACAACTAATCAAATGACATGACAGACAGACAGTTATGATTATGAGATATTTATTTACGCATGAACATAATGTGCATGAGCTCGCTCGGAATAAAGCCGGAAACAAACTATCTATTGGACGCGGCTGACGGACGCGGCTTAAAGCCGCGACGAATGGTATCTAAATATAATGATTGTTCACTGAGCTGTGCAAACTATCGGACGTAGAAAACGTCCGCGGACGTTAGTCACAGGGTGCGGGCGGGACGCGTCAGAGCGGTGGAAGGAATCGCACTCCGCAAGAGCTCGCAAGTGCGTACCTACCTAATTCTAGAAAAAATGGACGTGAATAATAGAGTGTATAATGTGTTCGCAGCAGGGAATTTGGTTGATGAATAAAAAAATAAATAAGTATCTTGATAAATGCGGATACAAAGTGTGGAATTCACCAGACTCAACACGTCCTTCTTTTATTTACGTCTTGGACCTAAACGCTCTTTTTAATTTTCTTCGAAGAAACCGTCCTCACTTTCACTACTCGACATGTTTTTTGGTCTACACAGCAGTTATCTGTGGAATGGGTGTGAACGCGTCCGCAAGCTACGTCCCAACATACTGTTCATACTAATCAGTCGCGGCTTTAAGCCGCGTCCGTCAGCCACGTCCTATAGTTTGTTTCCAGCTTAAGAAAATAGGTATTAGACCCGACTGACTGACTGACTGCTGAAGGACTGATGTGTATGTCTGTGTCTGATGGTCTGATGTATATCTTTACTCTGAGGTCTGATGACATGACATGGCCGATAGATGGATGGATGAAGATGACTGATTGTCTGATAGTCATTCCAGGTCCCTTCGGATAAACTTTATATTTTCTGCAATGCATTCGACTGTCGGTTTTGTAGCTCCAGTTAAGTATATTTTCTCAAGTGTTATTTGAGAGTCAATTTTGGTGGTTATTTTTTCAATAAAGCCCGAGTTCTCGACGTGAGTGGAATTTAGAACAAAACAGCAATCTTTTATTTAAAATTGACTTGACAACGTAACTGTCTCTATGACATTGACAACACTACATTTGACATTGGCAAAATTGTTCTTTGAGACAGCTGCCAAAATTATGAAGAAGAAGAAGAAGATGAAGTATAAACTAAATGAATGAGCAGCGGGCGCGGGCGGGCGAGTAAGAGTCGGACCAGCCAAACAGAAAGTAAATAAATAATATTCTACGTCTATGTATGTAATGTAAAAAGTTTATACAATCATTAATCAGATAACTTTGCGCTTAACAAGTTATATTAAGCTGCCACCCAGGACCAAAGTAAGTAGTATTCATTCAACAAACTTTCACTATTGCATGCAAATTCTCTTGCTCAATGCACACACACCACACCACACAAAAATATTATTTGTTCATTATATTCACGTGCCTGTTGCGTCTTTCCCCTGCTTTTTATTCCTGCCTGTATAATTAAATTAGGTAGATACCTACATGAAAATGTTATTAGGGAATATTTAACAATTTAGTAAATACTTAGTTCTACACAGGAATTTTGTTTTTGTATGCCAGAAAATTAAACGGTTTATTTAAGCATAGTTTGTTTAATTTTTTAAGGAAATATTAGATAGCATTATTAGTACCCACTTAGACGAGGATGAGGCAAAATATCATTGTATTATGTAAGCTAACCTTCACACACAGGTCAAGATTTAATAGGCTAGGTAGGTACCTAGTATTTTCCTAGGTTTTAGTTGCTAGCTTAATTATTATAATAAAAAATATAATGAGGATTTCTAAATTAATGATGCAACTCACTGCAACGTCATTTGTATAATATTTTTTTTTCATACACAACTTCAACCTCCTGAATGCACTCCTTAAAATTCCTTTTTTATTGCACCTAAAAAGGTAATTACTATCCTGAGCTCTCTAGGACTTATGTTTTAGTAAAAGTTATGTGTTGATGATATTTAACAGTAAATCCATAATTGTTGTGCTTGTTGCCTCCTCATTACCGAGCTTATCGGTCCTGTGCTAGTCTTTATCTATTGTCTTGTATATAAAGCTGTCTATTTATTATTATTTTTTCATATATTTTATAGCCCATTTGCCCAGTGTCAGGTATAGGCATCATTTATAGGTCTAAGATAAAGAAACAAATCTGAAAGTGACTACTTCAGCAATACTTTTTGAAGTTAATTAAAAGTTTTTAATAAAAATAATCATATGTTTCTAAAGTAAGCAGAAAAAAAATAAAGAAAATCGAAATTAATTATTTCCAACCACAGATGGATAATACAACAAAAGAAGATTTCATATAGATTTAACAAAGGTACAACCAGATTTAAGAGTTATTATTATAAACAAATGTTGGCTTGATTACAAAAAGGCTCAAAAAGGTTACAACTCAGCGGTTCAAGTATAATATCTTCCGATGGTAGTACCATACCATAATAAACCCTATGTGTAGTAAGTGTTATTCATCCATAGTAAAGATCAATGAATGACCCTTGCTATTCACTCAGCCTGTCTCATAACTTGATATCCTTGAATCACTAAGAGCTGCAGGGGACATAATAAGGCATAGTTTAGCATAAAGTTTGTACTCAGATAATGTCGTTCGGGCGGATAGGTACCTACTGAGAATCGGCCAATCGTCGAGATTTTGTGTTGCCAACGTAGAATTGTTCTGCTAGATCCTGAAAGGTTTATAACAAGTAGGTATTTTGTACTTAATGAAAGAGGAAACTAGCCTTACTCTGTAAACCCATCTTTGAGAATAAATGATTTGATTTTTTATTATTTTTATTAATAAATTAAGTGCTTTGATACCTAGTCATTGTGGTAGCTAGAATTAAAAAGTGTTTAAAGTGTTAATCGTCATAATATTCATACGGCTATTTTGCAGTATTAAAGCGTCTACACACGACCTTAAAGTCACTGGCGATATCGGGACAGCGGTATTGGGTATGAAATCGGCTACTACTCTACACACGTCCCTGCCAGTTAGTACGAAACCGAACGTGCAACAGACTGCTCGTTGTTCCGAGATGCCGCCGACACTCACAAAACAGCAGAAAATAGGCATTATTTTGGCACTTACTACGGTGCCACCTAACCAGAGACATAAATATAAAATTTTCTAAAAAAATTAAAAATAAAAATTTTCGGTTGAAATAATCTTTATGTTTATTATCCCACAAATATGGTAAATCTTTGAATAGATCGATAGCTTTGGTCCTCGCTTCTCGATCTTTCTCCTTCGCCATGTTTTCGCGCGAAATAAACAATTATAGTCGCAAGCACGTCGTATCGTCGCGGCACTCAAGCGCAGACTGCGTAGAAATCAATCCTGATTTCGCTACACACGTACTGACAACGCTCCCTAGACGATAATTGTCCCTAAATCGTGAGCTCGCTCGGAGCGATTTAGGGACGATAAAAATCGGGTACGATTTGCCTACTCACGACGCGATTTATGATACGATCTAGGGTCCTCCCCCGATATTGCCTGTGATTTCAGGGTGGTGTGTAGACGCTTTTAGCTTACAATACCTACGAATCGTAATTTGATACTACGATTGACTTTTGACGCAAATTCGTGCTATCATTTTCTAACATCTGATATAAACACACGAGAAATAGGTACCTATTAAAAAAATCATATTATTGCATTTATAAACCGTAGGTAGGTATAGGTCTGTCCAACGTCAAACCCTGTGTTTGTCAGCACATTTCGTAATTTGTAGCTGGCAACACTTTCTCATTGAACCAGCCAGTACCAACGCGTAGTGCGTGAAGAGCGCGCGTCCCGCGTATATTCAAACTTGGAACCTCGAAGTACGAATAGTGTTGTGAACTTTCACTAGGTAGGTAACGTACCTAACTATCTGTTACATTACGCAATATATCGTACCTATACTTAACTTGTTTTGTTATTTAAGCACCATAGTGACGCGGTAAGAAAAGTAACGGGAATTAGCGACCTGCATCTAAAGTCATTTCGTATCTAACCTACCATCTCGCGTAGATTACCTATAGATTTGTATGATAGTTTGCAAGCTTATCACATTTATCACATTCCTAAGATATTAACTTATCTTGTTGATTTTCCTCTTCCTTAAATTAGTTTTATCTAATGATTTTTTAGCACGTTTTTCCTATCAATGTATCGAGTATGCAACTTAAGTATAGGTTAACTTTATACCTATCTCTTTTGTATTACCAATTACCTAGTTTGGTTTTCAAAAACCACTTTCGGGGGTCGATGCCAGAGCCACTTAACGTGAACATAAAACGTAACGTATGTATTAATAACGTGGGTAACGTTACCAAATTTTCGCAAGCACCCTGTTCGCAATTCTACTATCCAATCAAATCATTCCATTCATTCATTCTTAAATAATAATGGAATAAGTACCTTCAATGTACATAAATACATCTTTAGTGACTCTCGTTTTATAATAATAATTTACGAACTCTCCTTATCCTTCTCCCGTTCCTACATAATCCCGCGCTTTTTTATTGGAACGAAGTTCCTTATCGCGCGTTGTGATAGGGGGCTAGACGGAAAAAATTCTCACGAAAAGTTGTCACGACACTTTTTGCTATAGTTGTAAGCGGCGCGGCGTGCGCGTGTTCTCAAGTTTTTTTTATTATTAATTGGTTCCTTAATATATTTTTGTAAATGGCAAATGCGTAAATAACGAGACACCAAAAAAGAAAAAAAGTACTTACCTACAAAACAAACAAACAACTCGAACTTCTGCGACGTTCATTATAATTTTATAGGTAATCTTTTTTCTTATCGTGTTTCTCCTTTCGAACCAGTGTGGTGAAAGGATTAAAAGAGACCCAATTTTGGAGTGAATCCTTTAGAGATTGAAACGGAAATACAAGTTACAAATACTAAAGCCATATCTGTTGCAATATCCACCCTGTGCGAAATTATTAAAGTCTAGTTTCACACACTTATTGAACAGGATAAATTAAGCGCACAACATGCTGCCTGGGTTTTACGCCTCTTCTTAGTAGGTATCATCCTACTCTATATTGTTTGTTCATTCAAATATTCTATAGTAGAAATAATAAAACAGCCAATAAGATAAATAAATAAATAAATAAATAATGCTGGACAATCCACACAGCATCATCTAGCCCCAAAGTAAGCTACTAAAAAACTTGTGTTATGGGTACTAGATAACTGATATATTTAATACATTATATTACATAGATTAGATATTTTTTATTATACATAGAAAACACCCAGACCAATAACAAATTTCTGCAGATCATAAGTACACAAATTTGTTCCCGAGGCGGGAATCGAACCCGCAACCTCTTGCGTCGCAGGTGGACTCTCGCCCGCTGCGCCACAGAGGTCGTAGATGGATCCGATAACTCAATAGGTACCTATCTAAGCTACCGGCCTCACAGTTCAGTTGGTAGTAGCTCTGTCTTCTGCGCTGCAGGTTGTGGTTCGATCCTCACACAGGACTAACATTTGTGTGATGAACGCAGATGTTTCTTCTGTGTCTGGGTGTTATTATGTATTCTATGTATGTGTTTCTAAGAAAATAGTTCTCATAGTACAAGCTTTACTTAGTTTGGGGCTAGATGGCGTTGTGTGAGATGTTCACCAATACTTATTTGTTTTTTTTTTGTAACTGGTAGGAATCGAACCCGCGTCTGCCTAGAACCAGTACCTACACAGTATAGGTACCACCACTCGAGCAACATTCGTAACACTTTGACTCGTTTTTTTCGAGTACTTACATGAAGCGGCGATTAAAGTCTCAATAAAAACAATTTGCAAGGATTTCTTGATAAGTTGTATATTACGCAACTTACATAATAAAATAAACAAGATAAAAACCCAAGACTTATTGCACATACTTTGAGCAGCTAAACAAATTAGGCCTCAAGGGCCCTAGGGGACCTATGTCCAACTGTGGACGGACGTCTAACTGATAAAATAGTCCAAAGTACTAAAAATAACCTAAAATCGTTGCATAATTTAGATAATCAATGTCACGTTCACTGAAACTGATTACAAAATGGATTATAATTATTTCGCCACCGTGATTATTGTAATAAGGAAATCATGACATCTATTCAGTAAATAATTACCTATTGATAGGTAGACCAAAGAAAAGATGGATGGACTGTGTGAAAGATGATAATAAATACCTAAATAAATAAATAAATAAATAATGCTGTACAGTCCACACAGCATCATCTAGCCCCAAAGTAAGCTACTCAAAGCTTGTGTTATGGGTACTAGATAATTGATATATTTAATACATTATATACATAGATAGATATACTTTTACTATACATAGAAAACACCCAGACCAAAGGAACAAATTTCTGCAGATCGTACACAAATTTGTTCCGAGGCGGGAATGGAACCCGCAACCTCTAGCGTCGCAGGCGGACTCTCGCCGGGTGCGCCACTGAGGTCGTCTATATCGTTATACGTGATATAAGTAGGAAAGGTGTAGTACAGAGATGACGGATGAAAGAGGGAAATGGAAGAAGAAAACGTGTATGCCGACCCCACATAAGGTGGGACAAAGGCAAGAAGAAGCAGATGGGAAAAGCAAATGATTAAGGTTTAATCTCACCACTTACCGCCACCGTCACCACTGAAAACTAATAAAAAAAATCGGAGTAAAATTTTCGGAAGTACTAGTAGGTTGAGAAATTATGAAACATCGTAAGAATAAATGAAAAAACATCTAGGGGTTCCCCAAAATAAAAATATTTTTACAGATGAAATTGATGCTGTTTTTATTGCATAGGTAGGTACTAGTTTTTACAGAGCCAGCCAGTAGCCACTCTGCAAAATGAGGGCATGTGCAAAATGTCATGTTTGGACGTGCCTCTGGCTACTCTATTTAGATATCCTCAAAAAGATCTAAGTAACTCGAGTTCTGAGGAGATACTTATCTACCGAGCCTGGGGATTAGTCTTGATCATGTTTTTTTTATTGAATCCTATTTAAAATACTGCTACATTTATACTCGTACATTAGATAGCTAATATTTCCAAATAAGCTATATATTTGAAAAAATCCATTTTGGTCTTTGATTTTTAGAGGGTTTTCAGTTCATCGTGACTGTCGTGTCGACACTCCACACCATAAAACATATCTGATGTTTAACCGTCGACCGTATTTGGGTCGTTCAACTACGTGCTCATTGTCAAGTATCACATCTTGTTCGTAGTAATTGTTCCCTAAGACCTTGCTAACCATTATTTTATCAGCAATTGAATTATCCATTGTTTTCCGAGTATATGTAGTTCTTCCGTTCTTATAAGTAGCTCAATCAATAATGATGAGTTCCAGTGTAGCTTGTAGACTACTAAAATCGCTTGCTTTTATTTCTGTCCTCTGACGCCCTCCGTTTAGTTAGATAATATCCTCAAAGATCTAAGATTTGAGACAGTCTACCAAGCCTTTTGTAGACTTCTTTGTTTGTTATTCCCTTTATTGCGTGTTGTAGGTATAATTGAATCATTCAAATAACCCAATTACAAAATTTCTAAATGAATTTGTTTGGCCAACGAAAGGTCACTAATTTCAAAGGTGCATAAATAACTGTCTGGCGGATATTAACGTTTACTTCAGGTGGTTACTGTTTACTCACGATTGGCCACGAACCGTCTTAATTATTATTTTCTACTGTTATTGCTGTATCCTTGAGAATAACCGCTTAACGTAAAATAAAACAAGTTTTGTGATAAATTGAAGTTTCTTTTAATGTATGCGTAGATAGCGTACCTAGTAGAAGTGAAATTCAGTGAGGATAAAACTTCTTCTTTCGTGTCAACGACTTTTAAATGTTTTCCTCCCAATATTCGGCGACTCTTACGCCTCTCTGTTGCCTGACATGAGAGCAGATGCTCCATGATCGGGTGCTCCGCAGTTGCACTCGCTCCAGGATGGGTCGATATAGCCCCACTTAGCTTTGACGGCAGCGGCTAACTTGACTACGAAGTCGACTTCAGGGACTTCCAAGTTGGCCACGGCTATTCGTGACCAGGAGGCAAGTGCTTCTCTGGAGGGAGGCAGTTTGATGCCTGGTGCCTTGATGAGGGACTGGGTTTTTGCTAGACCACAGTTCACAACTTGCATTGTTATCTATACTAATATTATAAAGAGGAAAGTTTTGTATTTTTGTATTTTTTGTTTGTAACGAATTAACTCAAAAACTACTGGTCCTATTTCAAAAATTCTTTCACCGTTAGAATGCTACGTTATCCCTGAGTAACATAGGCTATATTTTATGTAGGTACCTCACGAGCAAAGCCGCGAACGGAAGTTAGTATATTATAATCTGGTGTAACATTTAGATCGGTCAGTATGGGAAAGTGTGAAACTATAAGACATACGAAGATCTGTTATCGATTGAGTAGGTTTTAAGCAGTAAATGTTACTGTGAATCATAATGTCTAAAATTAATAAAATTCATTGTTTTAATATCCTTTAATTTATTTTAGTAACTCGTTACGCACCTGAACGAGTTGAATGTTGTATTGAAAAAAATGGTAGTCATTTTGAACACCTACTTAAATAAATTTAATAAACACGTAAATATTTTCCCTTGATTTTCCCATACAAAATGTTCATGGGTCACGATAACTGATATTCACGCGGACGAAGTCTCGGGCAACATCTAGTACCTACTATGGTATAAAACTGAATTCATCGTAGTTACCTTAATGTTGTTTGCGCGTTACCTTTTTGTTGACCTTCAAGAATAAATTGTCCAACAACGTTTAGGTGCTGTGCTACTCGTGTCGTGTATGTAGCAGCTGTATTTATTGTGCAAATAAAATGTGACTTACTTAATAGAGTTCAAAACAAAAGAATATATTTATAAAAAACTTGTTTATCGTGATATTTCGTCTGTATTAGCTCAGACTATTTAACTTTCCATATGGCAAATAAAACTTGAAAATTTATTCTTCTTCGTTGGCTACCGAACGTCATTCGCTACCTACTTATCATCTATCTATACCTACTTATAAAAGGCTTTGTCCTGCAGTACGATTACGGAACTCTGATACAATCAACACTTGTCAAAACTGGCTCAAATTGATTGAATAAACACTCTTATGTCATACCAAATCACTTGATTACAATGAAAACGTATTGACATTGATTGTAAGCAAAGATCCATAATCGCCCCACTGAATAGAATGACTGACTGACGGATCAACGCACAGCCTAAACCACTGATCATAGAGACCTGAAACATGGAAGGTGTGTTCTTAGTAAGACGTAGGCATCCTATAAGAAAGGATTATTCGAAATTCTATCTCTAAAGGGGTGAAAAAGGGGGGCAAAGTTTGTATGGGACAACAAGATTCCTTGGTCCAATCTATTTCGAATTTAGCATAAACCTTTTTTAACAGAATTGATGGAATACGTGTTTTGTATTTTATTGAAATCCATCTTCTAACGGGGTTAAAAATGCTATTAATACTATTTTTGACTTCTACGCGGACGAAGTCTCGGGCAAAAGCTAGTTGAAGAATATAAAATGTAGTGTGCCACTTTATGAATTATAAAATCCACGCCAGACCGTCACGTCCAAGGTAAATTTGAACCTTTTGACTTTGTTTCGCATGAATCGTTTTCCATTTGAACGGTATCTGTGATTACAATTGTTAATTTTAACCTCTATAGGACCTACCATTAATATTATTTATTATTTTTTCCTCTTCGTTTAGTTTTATTTTTTCTATCTATTTATAAATAAATTAATATGAGTGTTAGATTGTAAATATGTTAGGTATAAAATCTGATACTAATAGGCTTATCATACAATGTCCATTGCGATGTAAATAACTGAATTATAAACACAATAAAACTAAGCCAGTTGAACAAATCTAATCAAGTTATTCCCTACCTACAATAACACTTGGATTTAATTCAAGTGCTAATCAATAAAAACAATAATCTAAGGCCTTACCACAACCTCATCGGGCACTATCAAATTTCGTACCATGACGTATAAAATTTGTATTGAAGTAGTGTTCCTTCAAGGTTGAAATGTGACGTTTCTGAAACATGATTGTTTGTAAGAGCTTGTAGTAAGGCCCATGAATGACATAGTAACGCTAATTAGGGTAGGTAATCTAATGTATAAATTATCTGTCTTATCTATACGTGACCAACAACACGAGATGGTATTATAAGTCATCTAGATTGGGTAATACCCAATTCGATCCTTTCGACTATCGCCTTTAAATCGATAGGTATAAGTTCGTGGATAAGATTATCATTATAAACAGAGTGCTACATACTTTTATGCTTTGGGTGGACTGTATTTCGACACTCGCGGTGGAATCCGGACGCTAAGTGAACGTAAAAGATGTTCCTGTGATCTTTTTCAAGCAATTTTATTTGTTTTTCGTGTACTTGATTCAAGAGGTAGATACATTCAATAACACCATTACCACAAGCTCTTACAAACCATAATGTTTCAACGGTGAAAGAAACGTCACGTTTCAAGCTTGGAGTAACACTACTTCAATTCAATTTATAGAGGTCATGGTACGAAATATCGAAGTTATAGTACTTACTTTGATTTTGCCAGAAGAGCTCGTGGTAAAGCCCGACCTTACCTTTTGCGAAGATCTTAGTTATTTGAGTTAATTTTTATAGTAATCGATAAACCTACCTCATCTTTTTGTTACCAAATTTTGTAACGGCTACACTGTTATTTGGATTTGACAAAACTAGTACCTATAGGCACTATACTCAGAATAAATCGTAGCTATCATAACTGGCATATTACTTGCATTTGACATTACATTATTCTGAGAATTGTTATACCAAAAGTTGGTCAAATCTACCCTTAGTAAGACTACACAAAATAATAATTTTATTTTCCATTATTTTTCAGAAAAATAGGTCAAGATGTGCCCCATCTGGCCACTGCACCTGATAATCCTGTACGTCCTGGCGTTATGTCCCCTATGGGTGATCTGCCAGACACTGACGGCGTCCTACGACCCTGATGAAATCAACGTGCATATGCAAACTTATGTGGACGTCAACGTTTCTGTACATGGTAAGAATTTTGTACCAACTCATCATCTACACTACAGCCTTATTTTAGCCATGCCATGGGAGGCCTAAACCAATACAAATTCAAATTCAAATTCAAAATATGTTTATTTTCAATAGAATCACAGGGATCACTTTGAAACGTCTTACATACTAGGTGAGTCTAAGTGCCAGTTCCAGTCCTATCCCCAGTGCGAGAAGAACTGACAAGAAACTCGCTGGGCCCTAGCGCTTTTTTTGTATGATCCTTGTTAATTTTTTAAGGAATACCTAGCAGAGTTGGAGCTGATTCATCCCAAGGTTTTTTATCATCTAAGTACTCTGATATTTTATAGTAAGCTTTTCTAGACAGTTTCTGTTTAATTACATTTTTGAATTTTCCAATTGATAAATCAAGCATGTCACTTGGGATCTATACCATGTGTGATATTACTTTGCGTGACACGGTTCGCTGCTAGCCTCATCCAACTATCTACTTATTAAAAAAAAATACATTGCGTAGTAGAAAAGTATAGGTAAGTATACTTTTCTATCACGTAGGTAAAGTTAATGATTGATTACACTATCATGTGCGCTGAAAACTTGTCACCGGCTCTGTCTGTGCGAGGTAGGTATGTTCTATAAAATAAATACTATAGGCACTTACTTGAACCATTGATTAGGGACCATAGAATAACCAAACAGGCGTAAATTAACCAATTTTTTACTCTCAGCACTTGCTCTAATGGTATAATATGTTTTTCTCTTAAAATAATTTGCTCAGCCTTTTCTATTTGACTTCATCATCATCATCATCATCATCATATCAACCGCATGACGTCCGCTGCTCAATATAGGGCTCCCCCATAGATTTCCAGAGCGATCGATCTTGCACCCAACGGGTCCCAGCAACATTTACTAGGTCGTCCTCCCATCTTGGGAGAGGGGCGTTCTTTACTGCGATTTCCGGTGCGTGGTCTCCACTCGAGAACCTTCTTGCCCCAACGGCCATCAGTTGTACGAGCTATGTGCCGCCCACTGCCACTTTAACTTGCTAATCCTGTGGGCTATGTCGGCAACCCTAGTTACGGATCACTTCATTTTCTTGATTCGGTCTTGTCGAGAAACACCAAGCATGACCCTTTCCATAGCTCGCTAAGCGACCTTGAGCCTTATGAGTATTGACTTAAGCTACAGCAGATAACAAACTGACGAAACTAGATAGCCTTGGCAACTAGCTAGCTATTAGCACTATTAGTTCAAAACGATTTCGTTTCACAATACGCCATGTCATTATTACCAGCAAGGTGAGTTACTAATAATTTATTGGATCTAACATTTCGCCACATGCAAGTCTACGTGGCAACTAAGTGTCGATACACTAATGAACATAAAATTCATATACACTATGAAAATATACGTTACAAAAGATCTTAGCCCAAAAATTTCGATAGACAGTATTTGACAATTTCTTAGGAACCGACTAGATGATTAGAGATTGTGCATTGGCTTCGCGCAAAGACAGGGGTTCAAGTCTTGCCCGTTCAAAAATTTTCGATCATTTCAAAAAATATTTAGACCAAGTGTTTGCAATGTTCTTTAAATCCGTTGATATTTATTAAGTACCAGCTTCCACCCGCGAGGTACCAACATTATATTATGTTCATCCTGAAAGTTCATTTTAAACATTGTTGCAAGAATTTTAGAAATCGTATGATTATTTACGGAGATTACATACAAACAAACTTTAATTGTCTATATACCTAAGTGTAGAAAAATAATAATAAAGTTTTTACTCAACTGTAAAATAAATATAAAGAAGGGCACGTTATCAAAGAAAACTACCTGTCTTAAACAGTTAAACAATTTGTAAAGAGGTGATAAACTACACAATTATTTTAATCTGAAACGGGGACGTTGTAGGTACTCGTGTGACATTTCAACACCGTCGCACTAGCTAAGGTCGTCCTACATACGAAGGGAAAGTGGTTTTCAAAGTAACCAACAAATTATTTGAGTTTTTTAATAGTCAAAATTTAAATAGTATTGATTATAATGACGTGCTTTGATCTCATAACAATACTAGCTTCCGCTCGCGGCTTCGCCCGCGTGGTACCTTGTTGAGTTATAGCCTGTGCTATTCCAGACTATAATCTTATAATCAATCTCAGTGCCAAATTTTATTCAGATTTGTTCAGCCGTTTCCGCGTGATTGAGTAACAAACATCCTTTCGCATTTATAATTTGAGTAAGATTAGTTGCGTCCCGCGGTTATGCAGTTTTGAATATAACTCCTCTTTTCATTCGGTTGGAGGTTTTTACGGGATGCAAACTATGTTAATCCAGGGTATAATTTACATTAATACATTCCTAATTCCATCCAAATCCGTCCATCCGTTTGAACGTGAAAAAATAACTAACTAAACACGCACAAACTTTTTCATTTATAATATTAGCGTGATTAACTTATCAAGCCATTTAGATAGATCACAGTTTTTTAAAAATATTTTGAATATCATTTTATCTAAAACTGACAAATATTTAACATAACAATTTTGAAAGCAAATAGATCTGCTTCGATAACTCAATGATAATACATAATCAGAGTGCAATTAAGCGTGCTTTTTTTTAATTCACTTTTTACTGATAATTTTCAAATCTTTCATAACAACACGAATGTCTGCTTTAATCATAAATAGAGTACCTACCTACATTTTAGTTAAGTACTTATATAAAAAAAGTGTTTTACGGTTTTCTTCTGTCTACTTACCTATCTATTCCAAATGCCTGAGTTGACGGACCACAAATAAATATAAACCTTCACTTAACAATAACAATTGTACTTACCTTAGCTTAACAAGTATTTATATATAAATCCTACAGGAACTAATTAAAAATAGCTCTTTACAGCTCATATTAGATTATTTGACATTTTCATACGTCACTCATGTATTCAAACGAAGCCAACGACACCTCATTTGTCAAAATCTGTCCAGCCGTTTGGACTACAGTGACAGCCAAAGGGACTCGCATACCTACATACATACACCCAAACACATTACCATTCGTAGTCGGTTAAATGATTGATTTAGCTGTGAATTTATGGAAATCCATTACATATACCGAAAAGGACGGAAATATCTAGTACCTACTTTCCCACTAAACCATTATCTCATGAGCTTCATAACACAAAATCAAATAGAAATTAGACACGTGTTTCGCTTCTCCACGAAGCATCCTCAGGACCGTTGACTCGCTCCGCACTGGTGTTGCTCCACCGAGCGCCGAGAGAGAAGATGAACTTCTCTTTCTTAAAAATTTATTAAAAATGGCGCAGCGGGCGAGAGTCCGCCTGCGACGCTAGAGGTTGCGGGTTCGATTCCCGCCTCAGAACTTGTGTACGATCTGCAGATTTTTTTTCCGTTGGTCTGGGTGTTTTCTATGCATAATAAAAAAATAATATCTATGTATGTGTATAATGTATATCAGTTATCTAGTACCCATAACACAAGCTTTGAGTAGCTTACTTTGGGGCTAGATGATGCTGTGTGGATTGTCCAGCATTATTTATTTATTTATTTATTTATTAACTTTGTCTTCCAGGTACGGGAATGCAAATTGGTGATCAAATGATACTTCGGACAAGAAACGATCAGTTAGCTGAAGTAGAATTTAACACTACAAATAGTCTGATAGACGCTGAAGCGGCCGCCGGTAATAGATGGACCGGCAAGTTTCGTGTTTTGGGAAGATTCTTGGGTAAGTTTTTTGATTGAACGAGTGAAGTGAGAGACATATTCAGTGGCAAACAGGCCGATTTTGAGTTGCTGACGATTCGGACAAATTTTATTGAGACAGTGCCGCAACTGACACTTTTGATTTTAATATTTTTTACTGTTGATTCGGACACCATCAAATTACTGAAGCTGTTGAGTCAGGTAAAAAAAAATATTAAAATCCCCTATAAATTTTGTCCGAATCGATAGCAACCCATGATTTTGCGTTGTATGTTTATTAGAGCATAACTTTAGAACCGTTAATCCAATCTGCAAGAATTTGGAAGGTCTAGCTAGAGATTCTGCTATGTAGATTTGCCGGAAAACATATTCTGAGCTTAATCGGTGAAGGGGTTGTGTATTGGGTTCCGAAGTCGAAAAAAACTTTTTAAACTTATTGAGTGGAGTATCAAATGAAATGCCTTTACTTGTTCATTCCGAAATGAATTTTATTCTAGGATAGATAGTTTTTGAAGTATAAAGAACTAGCTTCCTTCCGCCCACGGCTTCGCCCGCGTGATACCTTGAAAAACTAAAACATCGCTATCCCACGGGAACCGTACATTTTTTCGGGATGAAATGTAGCCTATGTGTTATTCCAGACCATAATCTGTATCTGTGCCAAATTTCATTCAGATCCGTTCAGCCGTTTTAGCGTGAAAGAGTAACAAACATACATCCAGACATCCAGACATCCAAACAAACTTTCGCGTTTATAATATTAGTAGGATAAAGTAAAATTAAGAAAGCGCTGACGTCTTAGTACGGTTATAAGTACGTAGGTAGGGTATTCATTGATTAGGACCATCTTACGTAGGCATATGCACCTACCTATGCATGTAGTAAAGTGTGTCCAAAACCTTCAGGGCGTGAGTTACAAATGAGGATTGTAAAATCGCGCGCGAAATCTCAGTTCGGGGCGTACTATTAGTTTTTTGATATCGAAATGAATAAGCTTTGTTATGATCAACATCACTTAAAATTCAATTTAAAAACTTGTTTTTATTATAGAGTCAACAGGCTGGGTATCGGCCAAAGTCCTTAACATAAATAATATGTAAACAAAAAATAAAATGAGCTAACAAACAAGAATTAATGTGTAGTGAGGATAACTTCCGCTTAGTAGGTACAAACTTATTTTTACTGTTTTGCTTAGTCACTCTATTTTTTATTGGAACGAAGTTCCTTATCGCGCGTTGCGAAAGGGGGCTAGACGGAAAAAATTCTCTCGAAAAGTTGTAACGACACTTTTTGCTATAGTTGTAAGCCGTGCGGCGTGCGCGTGTTTCTCTGTCTGTCTCTCTCTCTCTCTCTCTCTCATAGAAAGCAAGGAAAGGAACTTTTTTCCAGCCGGGTGTCTCTTGACACCTCTCAAGTTTTTTTATCTTTCTTATTAAAAAAATATCTTTCTTATTAAAAAAAACAAAGTCGGGTATGTTCGAACACTTATAACTCTAGAACGGCTGGACCGATTTTCATGATTTTTGATTTGCTGAATTTGTCTCCGTGCAGAAAGCAGAATAACTATTAAAAAAACATTTTCCCACACAAAATGCTCATGGGTACCGCGATAAGAAATTCACGGGCAACATTAGGCTAGTATTAGATTATATTTTCTCTTCTATTATTTATTACTTTTTTAATGAATCAACACTTACAATCCCGTGAGTTCGAAAATATGTCATACTACCTTCCGCCTACGGCTTCGCCCGCGTGGGTACCTTGAAAAACAAAAACAAATCTATCCCACGGGAACCGTACATTTTTCCGGGATCAAAATCCATTCAGTAGTTTTTGCGTGAAAGAGTAACAAACATATCATACACTCTTACAAACTTTCGCGTTTATAATTTAGTAGGATAGTATCATTATGCTTTTAACTTTCCTTAATCTCGTTTTCCTACACTCCCAATAAGCAAATCATCAAATTAGCAATACGCGTTGCTAGACGTATTGCTAATTTAGTTGAACGGTTCACGCTTTTGGACGTTTTGCTACTTAGGCGTATCGACTAAAGCTAAGTGGGTTATGTAATTGATACCGATGAAGTAAGCGGAAAGCCGGTATCCGTCGGATCAAGTTTCACGTTACTGATAGGTTTAAAGCGGGTATTACACTACCCAATTTTAAGGGACCCTTACTGACTAAGAGTGGTGTAATAAGAGTTAGAGCGAAGGCAAGCTCTCCCTAACTACCGGGCCCTGAATACCGTGTAGTGTATTACCCGTTTGAGACACGTCAGCGGAATACAAAGATTATATTGTACTAGCTTCCGCCCACGGCTTCGCCCGCGTGGCACCTTGAAAAATAAAAACAAATCTATCCCACGAGAACCGTACACTTTTCCGGGATAAAAAGTAGCCCATATGCTATTGCAGACTTTAATCTTTATCTGTGCAAAATTTCATCCAGATCCGTTCAGCCGTTTCAGCGTGAAAGAGTAACAAACATACAAAAAAGCTTGGGACGAATCAGCTCCAACTCTGCTAGGTGTCCCTAACAATGTTAACAAGGATCATAATACAAAAAAAGCGCTAGGGCCCAGCGAGTTTCTTGTCAGTTCTTCTCGGACTGGGGATAGGACTGGAATTGGCACCTAGACTCACCTAGTATGTAAGACGATTCAAAATGATCCTTGTGATATTACTGAATAAAGATTATTGACTATTGACTATTGACATCCAGACATCCACACATTCTTACAAACTTTCACGATTATAATATTAGTAGAGATAAGTAAATTTAGGTGATGATGATGATTTTAGCTATAATTTCTTTTCACAGGTAGAACAGAAGTAGTTGTCCAAAAGCGCCGCGCCGCACAATACTTCGATATAAATGACACTCTACCTGTCATAGTGACTCGTCCAGAACGAGTGATAGACACTATATTCGTTGCCAGTGTTGCCACATTTGTAAGTAGTACTACTATCCATACTAATATTAGTCTACTTAGAGCACCGGTGGGTCCATTCTACTCAACGGTTTTGTCATTGTTCTCACTTTCGTTACTGTTTGCAACGAATTCGTAAAATATTAGTTAATTTTAAATGTAACCATCGTGAAATAACTTATCAACAAATCTTTTATTGATCCGTCTTCATTGAGAATGAAGATGGATGCTTGAAAGTGTCTTACGTTCGTATTGTTATAAACGACGATAGGCTTGCAACCCGTCACGTCCGGAATACCAACTACTGTGTAAAATGTGGACTGTACCAAAATCCACCTATTCCACTAAGTTCAACTATAAGTTCAACCGTTGAACTAATTGCACCAAAAAATTCCAGTTCTTTCAACTTTGTTATTTTTTCATGTTTAGAAGTGTCTCTGACTTCCCTCATCAGATATTCTCAAAAGATCCATGTAATTAGAGATCTGAGATATCTACCAAGCCAGGGGATTTCAGTCGTGATCGTATTGTGTTTTTTTGTTATTAGTTTACTTATTTTACTCAAATTAAGAACAGTCATTTAAAATCATTTATTTTTTGTTTTTTTTATGTAATTTTAGTTGTCTTTGTGAAAGGTCAACAAAAAAAATCGTGTGTAAATAGTAAAAAAAATTAAGTTAGTCCGCGAAACTAGAGAATTACCATCAATGTGTTTACATTATTGATTATTAACCTGTGGTATGCCGGGATTCCAGACATAATAGAAAATCTATTATGTCTCGCGTGGATCTGCGTTCCGGCATGTCACAGGTTAAAAAGCCAAGTATTTACCTACTACCCTGTCGTTATACGAAAAGTAGGTAAGTTAGTTTTATGACTAATCAGGAAAAAAACATCCATTTGAGGTTTAAGGTTAAACAATAAAACTGTAGTTTTAATTTTATTTTTAAATATGATAACAGTATTTTTTTTATAAAATATCATGTCATGAGGTCGCCTTGAATTATAACTTTTAACATTATAACAGGTCAACTGGCTTGGCAAACGTTTAATTTCTTTAGAGCCAATGAAAATGCGTTACGCTAAGCAACAAGTAACGCTATGTTATGTTATGCAATATTTTTAATATCTTTAGCAACAAATTTAGTAATGTTTCGTTTCGTTACTAGTTGAGTAACGTTACTTTATATAAGCAAAAAGAAGTTTAGTAACGTAACGATAGCAACAAATTTTGAAAAGAAACAAAACAAAAACAAACATGATCACGACTGTTATTCCCAGGCTCGGTAGATGTCTCCTCAGATCTCTGGTTACTTAGATCTTTGATGATGTCTATAGAGAGTAGTCAGAGGCACGCCCAAACATTATATTTGACACATGCCCACATTTTGCAAGCATTTTGTATTCCGTAGGTGACATGTTTGCCATCACCTCTTATAAGAATAAGACAATAAAACATAAGACACAAACCTTCGAATTTCTTAACAAGTTTTGTGACATTAAGATATGAAATCACTTGTTAAGATTTTTAATGTAAAGTTGAAAATTTAAATCTTAATTCACCGAATGTAATTATTTGAATTTACACCAACATTTTCATAGTTTTCATCTAAGTCACGTAGCTGATTATTTTATGCATAAAAGAACAACTCATAAAAATTCAGTAGCAAAAATAAAATCTCAAGAAAGTTTTCTACTTGTTTTGTTAGAATGTTTTAAGTGGTTCAAGTCGTAAATTTTCAAAAATTCGGAAAAAAATTAATAAGTCGAAAACTATAGAAAATCGCGGAACATACATGGGGGTGATTCGGATACCCCAAGGGGTGTTCTATCTCTGGACTTTCGCTTGACATTACTTTTTGGGACACCCTGTATAATCTGAATCTCGGAAACGGCTCCAACGATTTTTATGAAATTTAGTATTGTATACTTTCGGGGGCGATAAATCGATCTAGCTAGGTTTCATTTTTGAAAAACGTCGTTTTATCAGTGTTTTCACCGAGTAAAGCAAGCAAAGCTCGGTCATCCAGGTACCTTAAACGCGCAGAAAAAGTTGCATGAGTCAGCTAGTAATAAATAAATAAATAATGCTGGACAGTCCACACAGCATCATCTAGCCCCAAAGTAAGCTACTCAAAGCTTATGTTATATATTTAATACATTAGATACATTGATAGATATTTTTTATTATACATATGTAGAAAACACCCAGACCAACGGAACAAATTTCTGCAGACCGTACACAAATTTGTTCCGCGGCGGGAATCGAACCCGCAACCTCTTGCGTCGCAGGCGAACTCTCGCCCGCTGCGCCTCTGAGGTCGTCTAAATTTAATAATTTCCTGAGTAATTTTTTAAACGTATTTCTTACAGGTATCTCTAATCTTCATTAACTTCGGGTGCGCCATGGACTGGCCGACCGTGAAACAAGTAATCAAGAGGCCTATAGGGCCGCTCATAGGAATGGCTGGACAATTCTTATTTATGCCATTGGTAAGTTTACAAAAAAAAAAGTTTGAAAAGAATTGCTGTTCGTTAATCTCGCTAAAACTCGAGAACGGCTAAACGGATTTATCTTATCTTGGTCTTGAAATGTTGGTGGAGGTCTAGGGGACGTTTAAAAGGTAAGAAAAAATCGAATAACTGCCGGGAAAACCCTAAAAACAGCCCTTTTCTATTTCCCATACAAACGTTTTCTAAATAAGTACGAAGTCTGCCGGGTCAGCTAGTTTTTAATAAATATTATAGAGAGGAAAGTTTTTTATTTTTGTATTTTTGTTTGTAACGAATAAACTCAAAAACTACTGGTCCGATTTCAAAAATTCTTTCACCGTTAGAATGCTACGTTATCCCTGAGTAACATAGGCTATATTTTATGTAGGTACCTTGCGAGCAAAGCCGCGAACGGAAGCTAGTTTTTAATTTAGGTGATGACGAAGAGGTTGAATCTACAATGCTACACTAATATTATAAAAAATTGTATTTTTGTATGTTTATAACGTGTAAACTCAAAAACTACTGGACCGATTAAAACAATTCTTTCACCATTAGAATGGTACATTATCCCTGAGTAACATAGGGTAAATTTATGTTATCTATACTAATATTATAAAGAGGAAAAATTTGTTGTTTATTTGTTGGTTTGCATCGAACAGGCTCTGAAACTACTGATAATAAATAAGTACCTACATATAAATTTATACTTATGGGTGGATTTGACTAACTTCTGGTCTATTCTCAGAATAATGTAATGTAAAATAATCAAATAAATAAATAATGCTGGACAATCCACACAGCATCATCTAGCCCCAAAGTAAGCTACTCAAAGCTTGTGTTATGGGTACTAGATCACTGATATATTTAAAACATTATATACAGAGATAGATATTTTTTCATTATACATAGAAAACACCCAGACCAACGGAACAAATTTCTGCAGATCGTACACAAATTTGTTCCGCGGCGGGAATCGAACCCGCAACCTCTTGCGTCGCAGGCGGACTCTCGCCCGCTGCGCCACTGAGGTCGTCATATATTATTAAATCGTCGTCAATAATTATTAAAGTCATGTAAACTGTCGTTACTCTTCAATAACTACGATTTATTCTGAGATAATTCTTATACTAGTTTGGTTGAATCCGCCCTATGCATTTTTTTTATATAAATAACAAAATTAAACATAATTATATAAAAAAACTAGCTTCCGCCTTCGGCTTCGCCCGCGTGGAACATTTACATTTTACCGCACATTTTTCCGGGATAAAAAGTAGCCTATGTGCTATACCAGACAATCATTTAAATCTATGCCAAATTTCATCCAGATACATCCATATATTCGTACATCCATACATTCTTACAAACTTTCGCGTTTATAATATTAGTAAGATTCTTAAAGCGCTTCACATCACTCTTAATTTTACTGTTTTTTTTCCAGATATCATTTGGTCTGGGATTCTTGATATTCCCGGACCGTCCTGACATGCGCCTGGGCATGTTCTTCACGGGCGTGTCGCCGGGGGGCGGGGCCTCCAATATCTGGACGTTCATTCTCGGCGGGAACCTTAACTTATCTCTTGCCATGAGCTCGATATCCACTCTCGCTTCTTTTGGTATGCTGTTATAATACAAAATTTTAAAAATTAAAAACCTAAAATTTTAAAAATGGGGGTTTTTAACCCCCCGACATCTAAACTTACCCTAACATGTCATAATTAAAGTCATGGTTACCTTACCATATTCCTTCAATATCATTGAAGTAACATGGTACCAAATTTCAAATCGATTGGACATAAGGAAGTTAGTCAGATCCCCTCATAACTATAAAAGAGCTGATGATCTTCAAATGGCTGAACAGATTTATATGAAACATGGCTAAGAACACTCGGGATAAAATTATCTATGAAATAAAAAAAGCTAAACGAAAATCGGTTCATCCGCTTGGGAGCTAAGATGCCACAGACAGATACACAGATACACTGACAGACACGTTAAACTTATAACACCCCTATTTTTTGTTGGGGGTTAAAAGCATTCTAAATAACACATCATCTTCATGCCCTTATCCCACTGGTGGGGTCGGCACAACAGGTTCTCTTCCTCCACTCTCCTTTATCATCCGTCATCTCAGTAGTCACTCCCTTCTTACACAAATTGTCTCTCACACACTCCATCCATCTTTTCTTAGGTCTACCCTTCTATCACTCTTCTTGTAACATGGCTTTCGTCCCGCCGCATAACATATACTTCGCCAACCTTCAAAATGACATACAGACAGATAATTCTAAAAATGCTAATACGGAACTGCTAAAGTTTTTAGTACCCTTATTCATAACATTCAAGTTTGTGTGTGTGTTTTTCTGTAATGGCTAATGGCCGAACATATTTGTTTGATATTTTAAGTAAGGAAGAAGTGAGATGACAATGATAATAAAACTATCAGCTATCATCATCATTATCATCATCTATCGGTCTTTCTGCCCTCTTCCCACGTTATGTGGGGTCGGCACAACATATGATCTTCCATTTCCCATAATACAAGCTGGCTTAGTTTGGGGCTAGATGGCGTTGTGTAACATGTCCAATGATATTTATTTATTTATAAATCTTAACTATTTTGTTTCAGCTTTCATCCCAGCATGGTTGTTTTCGCTCGGCCAAGTGATCTTCCGGGACGCGAGCATAGTTGTGCCATACAGGAATATCGCCACATTTGTTGTAGGTACGTGAGCTAGAGGTGTAAAAGTAACGACAAAAAGGTGTAAAAGTAACGACAAAAGGTGTAAAAGTAACGACAAAAAGATGTAAAAGTAACGACAAAAAGGTGTAAAAGTAACGACAAGAGTAAGACGTATGTACTCGGTACTATAACAATGAGTACTCGTTACTATCGAATCGAACACGTTACTCGTTACTTCAATACGAGTCGTATTGCGTACTCGTACAGTATGACGTCTCGCAGCGTTGCAACATTCTTAATTTGTAGAAAACATACCAAAAATGTAAGGTGCATTTTTTCACTTTTCCGTATTTTGAACCTTTTTTTTCGGACTGGACAAATGCTTTGCCTGACAACCTGTGACACTAGGTTCCGATACTACAAAAGATGCGAGTAAAGACATGCATTCGGGTGTAACGACTCGATACTCGGTTCGAAATGGCTTACCCGTTACTCAATACCGAATAACTCAACAATACTCAATACAGCTCACTAAAGCTGTAGCAAACCGTATTCAGTACGGTCAACATTAAGACGAAAGGGACCCCAGGCGCCTTACCACGAATTCATAATACATTACCGAATTAGTATTACATTGTCATTTCGGACCATGACCTATGCTTCGTGGTAAGGCCCCTGGTCTTATAATGGGCATCAATACCTAATAGGTATTGGTGTACTATTGTTTCCAGGTCTAAAACCAGCTTCCATTTCCAGGTTTAATAGTGCCGCTGGGCATCGGGCTGGGCATGCAGAAGTTCACGCCGCGCCTGGCTCGCTTCATGGTGCGGATCCTCAAG
Source organism: Cosmorhoe ocellata (assembly GCA_963675405.1). NCBI lineage: Eukaryota > Metazoa > Arthropoda > Insecta > Lepidoptera > Geometridae > Cosmorhoe > Cosmorhoe ocellata. The sequence goes on along the minus strand of OY776266.1, from coordinate 4,219,448 downwards.
GGTTTCTCCACCACACTCCTGCTTTTCATCATCATCTTCGCTATCGTCACCAATATATACATCTTCCAGCTATTCTCGTGGCAGGTATGAGTCTATACTAGCTTTTATCCGCGGTTTCTTTCGTGAGGTACGGGCACGATCGTTAATTTGGGACCCACCTAAGGTGGAATATTGCATAGCAACATTTTTACTGTAATGTTTGACGTGCACATTATTTGACAGCTATGATAGAACGAGAGGCTGACACGATTATATCCGATTTAGTTTTAGATTTAACTTCGATCAATTTTCATTTCACTGAATTATAATGTTGTCATTTCAACTTGAGCATGTTATTCATTTTCAATTTATATTTATTAAATTTGCGCTTTGAATCTTGTCAATATTACCGTCTTCTTTAACACTGACACAAAAAAATAATAATGATTATAGAGAATTTCACAACACGTTAGAGAGGTAATCATTTCTAAACCATCAATAAATTCAACAAGACAAGGTAAGACAGGTATTGTATAATGTCTCTGTCTACATTTGACATTTAATCACAATTATTGACCTAAACTTTCAACATTATTGCATTCTGAGTGTTCTTAGAGAACATTTCGAAGAAATAGGTCCCAAATTAATATTCGTCATTGTACATAAAAAGAAGCCAAGCGGGTTTGTTCGAACACACGGGCATTCACTAGTATAGTTATATTTGTTGGAGGTGTATGAAAAAAATTTATCCGTCTTCGCCACGCGGGCGAAGCCGCGGGCATCAGCTAGTTAATAATAAATGTGTATAATTCCAGATAATAGTAGCCGGTGTATGTATACCGTGGATGGGGTACGGCGCGGGGTACGCGGTCGCGCGGCTCCTCAAGCAGCCGCACCCGGACGCGCTCGCCATCTCCATAGAGACGGGCATCCAGAACACGGGCATCGCCATCTTCATGCTGAGATATGCCCTGCCGCAGCCCGAGGCGGACCTTACCACAGGTTGGTGATAGCGCCATCTAGCGGGCTTAAATGTAACAAGTTGATGCGCCATTTAGCGGGGTTCAATGTAACAAGTTGATGCGCCATCTAGCGGGGTTTCATGGAACAAGTTTGTTATTATGCTCTATCGGGCCTTACGCTCTCCGGGCAATATCGAAGTAATCTTTGATAACTGAGACTGAGTTTTTGATATCTGTAGGTCTACCATGAGTTTTCACAATCTACACTCGCCAGCGACTGTAGTTAAAAAAAAATATGAAAACTTGTACAGCGCCTCTAGCGGATAGATTGGTACTAAAACGTCACGTAGTTAACTATCCTACGTCACAGCGTACTACAGCGACTGTAGTTTGCGTTTCATTAATTTGCTTAGAATTTGGTACCATGAGTAATGTTGACAATGGTGGTGATTCTGTTGTTCCACGGACTAACTAAAACTAACTAAAAAAATGCTGAAATAAACGCGACCTTATTTTGTTCACATCAATTACTAAATTAGCGTAAACATTTTAAATTACGATTCTAAATTTGACTAAACTGACGTATGATTGACGTGTTTTAGCTTAATATAGTAGCCATGTAAATTGGTGTTGACTAAAGCTACGTGAAAATGGTGGAAAATTAATTAAATTAGAATGATTATGTCAGTTTTAGATCTTTTTAAAACTGTCATTCAAAAATGTTACGCTAATTTGGTCATTATAGTAAGCCAAATAAGATCGTAGGTACCTATGGTAGCATTTTTTAAGTTAGTCTGCAAAACAACCGAATTACCACCAGTGTCATAGTAACGTACTATTACTACTGTAGTAACATCAGCTGATCTAAATGTGACAACTCATGGTAGACGTACTGCCTGAGATGACGGATGATAGGGGAGAGTGGAGGAAGAGAACCTGTTGTGCCGACCCTACCTAATGGGATAAGGGCAAGAAGAAATGAAATGAAATATATTTATTTCTTGCAAACCACAACAAAACCAAACATAAAATAGAAATAAGTTGCTTAAAAATATTATGTACCCACTTAACAAATGAGGTAGGTATAGAAGTTATCCTATCTTATATAAATCTTCAGTAATACCTAATATATTGTTGTGGCAGAGAAATGGCCCATAGCTCAGCTTGATGCTCCAGCATGTCTCCATGCTGTAGCGCTGAAGATGATGATAACTTTGATAATTCGTACTATGACCTATAAAATTTTTATTGAAGTAGTGTTACTTCAAGTTTGAAATGTGAAGCTGAATGTATCATGTTATTTTTTCAGTAATTCCTGTATCTGTGGCCATCATGACACCCATACCGATGACATGTATCTATATCTATCAGAAGATTATGTCTTGGTGAGTACAATACCTTGTCAATGGAACATGCTTAATCTAAAACTACATAAAATCGCATCCTTCAGCAATACGCTGCAGTGCGTTGTGTGACCTTCTTCTTATTCTGATATTAATTCTTTGAACCAGTGTGGTGAAAGGATTAAAGTGACACCAATAAGCTGACAATTTACTTGTGTGAATTTAGCTGTTTTCCAGACTAAATTGATAATACTAGAGCGAGATAGATGCAATTATTTCCCTGCAATTCGTCTGTCTCGTTCTTAATCCTTCGAGTTTCTTCTATTTTTTTACTATTTTTATTATATTCTACTAGTTTATATCTGCGGCTTCGCTCGCGTGGTAATTCAAAAAGTAGCTTAAAATCATAGTGGATCATAATTCCAAATTTCATCGAAATCCGTCTAGCCGTTTTATTTGAGCAACTAGCATCCTATTTTCATCAGACTTTCACATAGTTTGGCGATGGTTTGAGAGGGTTCGATTCCCGTATCGGGTTAATTTTTGCATGGTTTGCTAATGTTTATGTAATTAGTATTACCATCATATTTTGTAGTTCTGTATGGTATTTTGTTGACCCAAGGCACAGTCTGGGGCAGTGAACGGAAAAAAACATGGAAGCATTACTTCAAAATATCCGCGAAACTTGACACTAAAATTCACACATCTAACCTCCTTCGTGGATTTGTTTTTGATTTATATTTGGGACGCTCTGTTAAAAGTCGCCTATATGTCTTCGTAGTTTGGGATTAAATTGGCGTGTTACTTATTGGAGTAGATAGCTTAAGTCAATTTCTTCAACACCCTCTCGCTACCTGGGATGATAATTATATGATACTAGCTTCCGCCCGCGGCTTCGCCCACGTGATACCTCAAAAAACAAAAACATCGCTATCCCACGGGAACCGTCCATTTTTTCGGTTAAAATGCAGCCTATGTGTATATTCCAGACCATAATCTATATCTGTGCCAGATTTCATTCAGATCTGTTCAGCCGTTTTAATGTGAAAGAGTAACAAACATACATCCATCCATCCATCCATCCATACATTCTTACAAACTTTCGCGTTTATAATATTAGTAGGATGTGATGATATTCAAGGCATAATTGACAAGCCCCGCCTACCAGAGCTAATTTTTTGTGGGATAATTTTTTAGCTCAAGGAGTGCTTCCATGTATTTTCCGTTCACTAGTCTGGGGCCATTGGGAATGTGACTGTTGAGTGCATGTTTATTACAACAGCTTTATTTAGATTTAAGTAAGACAGGTTTTGTTTTTGTCTGCTTAAGTTTAAGATAGTTTAATTTTTTTTTAAAATACAGTTAAGTAAAAAAAAATGAAATACCTAGGTACTTGTATTATCATTATTTCTACAAAAGTACATATTATTTTGAATTAACTTCCGTGTATTAGCTACATAAATATAGCCAATATGGTATTGGTATTCCAGATTACAGGTTATATTATTCCAAATTTCATTCAAATCTATCCAGCCGTTTAAGCGTGATTATGTCACAAACAAACATCCAAACTTTCGCATTTATTATATTAGTAGGAAGGAATTAATTGTTAAGTTTTGTGTTGGCTAAATTATTATTTTTTTTTATTTCCATATTCCCATAACGTCATTTCATACCGTTATGTCGCAACAGTACGGGAGGTATGTTACATTCGCATTGAATTTTATCAAAATTGGTTCAGCGGTTGTGGTTTCTTTTTCAATTCATTATCCATATGCTTTGCTTCTAACATGTCTGAATTCAGAAATGTTATGTATGTACGCTTGTAGTTTGCTCATTTACGTATTTACTGAAAGCTGTGATGACCTTTATGTGACCCGGCGTCATGGGGGCTGGGTCAAAAGACCCGGGACTATTTTGTTAGCTTACAGATTGGTAACTGTGTAAGTGACACTGCCTCTCTTCTCAGTAGCTGGAGTTAAGGCCCAGAACTTTGAAAATTGCAAGTATTGCAACCCTAATCATTCTATTACCGCTTAATAGATTACATTGAAATTGAACTACACGATACTTAAGGATATAAGTGATAAATCAACCGGAGCTAAAACACGAATAAGTTAGAAAACCTTGGTTAAAAATCATATCAAAAACACCTCTGAAAATTCAGAAATTCCCTAATTTATCCAGAACAGTAAGGTATTTTGAATTTCTATTTCATATGAATGTAAATCAGTTAATTTGAAACAAATCAACCCAGCCCTTTTTTTTAAATAAGCTATTTACTTGAACATATTTATGTTTTTTATAAATTGTCGCTTTCGTTATATAATTCAGAGCAGCCATATTATCATGTCGCACTCTACTTACTTGTCATTTGGGTATTTCGCTTTGTGCTATGTCTGATTCCGCGGAGATCCGCGGTGCTATACGGACCTAGGTCACTTTTGTAACTTTTACATAAGGAATAGTGTGACGAGTATTCTGGGCCTTAATGAGTTGCGCTAAGCAATGTTTAAAAAGTATCAGTTGGACGGCGACCGTGTTTGGAGCTAAGTGCGTCCAAAGTTCAAAAAGGTAAATTTGTCCCACCCCCACATCCGTGTAGTCATTTTCTACCCCGATGACGCCGGGTTAAGATTCAAAATCCAATAATTCACGGTTTTTTCGTGAAATGGACACTTCACAAGTGAATATTATTATCAAATAGGTTGAAGTATAATAATAATATTATGTAGTAAAGACTGAAATTTAAGATTTCATATAAACCGAGCATTCGAAATCAAGATCTAACTTTACTAAAATATGATAATAAAATAGCACACATTATCTTTAAATTAAAGTTATGCCAACGATTGTTTACGACTCTGCAAAGTATGTGCTAGTAGGGATAAGAAATTGACTGTGCACCTATCCCTACCGGTAGAAATAAATCTACAAAAACGTGCACTTATCACTTCCAGTAGGGATAGCTTGTAGGGGTAAGCGTACCAGCCGAGATTTTCAAACTATTAAGCAGCAGTAGGTCTACCATGAGTTGTCACATTTAGATCCGCTGACGTTACTACAGTAGTAATAGTACGTTACTATGACATTTGTCAAAATTGTCACTCATGGTATCAAATTCTAAGCAAATTAATGAGCGCAAACTACAGTCGCTGTAGTACGCTGTGACGTAGGATAGTTAGCTACGTGAGGTTTAAGTACCCAACTATCCGCTAGAGGCGCTGTAGGCAAGTTTTCATACATTTTTTTAACTACAGTCGCTAGCTAGTGTAGATTGTGAAAACTCATGGTAGACCTACAGTTTGGTTGAACTTTTTGAAAAACATGAACGGAGTCGCGGGAGTTCCACTAGTACTTTTAACAAAACTTCTCATCAACTCTGTCTAATCTTTGGGCTTATTATTTTGGGATTGTTTGTGCAAACGTTTCTCAAAGCTTTATTGGTGATAGTTTTAATTATAAATAGTAATATAATAATTTTCTATACTTCTTGTTACCGTGTTACTAGTTCTTTCGGACAAGTGTGATGAATGGTTTAAAGTGCGCGGACGTTTCTACTCAATTTGATTATATTACCTTTATTTTAAAAACAAAAATTCGAAGGTGTGTGTCATAGCTTAGTATTCTTATAAGCGGAACCTGTCACGTACGGAATACCAACTACCTACAGTGCAAAATGAGGGCATGTACCAAATGTCATGTTTGGACGTGCCTCTGACTAATCTCTTTAGATATCCTCAAAGATCTAAGTAACTAAAGATCAGAGGAAGATAATCTACCGAGCCAGGGGATTACAGTCGTGATCATAAAATATAAAAATATTTTTGTTGTGATGCATGAATGGAGTAATCAAAAATTGGTTGATAATAAGTTATTTCACGAAGGGTACATCTAAAATTAACTAATATTTTACGAGATAAAAAAAAAATGTTTTTTTGCGAACAATGACGAAAATGAGAACAGGGACAAAACCGTTGAGTAGAAAGGCCCGCGCCTCAGAGGTTATTTTTGTGCACTAGAAGCTTTTTCTTATTAAATAATGTTCAAATCAAATAGTGAAGGAAAACACCACAAAGGAACCCGCATGTCTAAAGGGCGTTGGGACCTCACTTAACGCACGGGATCTTTTCTCCACGCTTGTTTATTCCATGACCATCGTTATAATGTGACTTGTATATTTATGTATCTGTATTTACTTCCAGCGTTATCAACCGAAGACCAGATAAAAAAATCCTTGAAGAAACCGACTCCCCCGTTCACGAGACATCCGAGCCCACAGGCATCGCAACCATTAATGTCTCAAAGTAGCGACGTTGTATAACATCAAAATATTGAACTTATATGTGTAACATCATATATATATATAATATCATATCCAAGTTATATAACATCAAAATATCCAAGTTATATAACATCAAAATGTCCAAGTTATATAACATCAAAATGTCCAAGTTGTATAACATCAAATATCAAAGTTATATAACATCAAATATTGAAATTATAACATCAAATAGTGAACTTATAAAACATTTAAATATCCAAGTTATAAAACATCAAAACATCCAATTTAACAACAAATATCCAAGTTATATAACATCAAGAGCGAAGTTATATAACATCAAAATAGTGCTTATCAACATTACCTATTATAATCATTTTATGAAGCACGAACTGTTTGGTAAAGTTACAAATAGACCATAAGAAAATATGAACTAAAAAACTGATAGAACAAACAGAAATAAACCTTATTTATAAATATCTACTAAGGCAAAAATGAGTTGAGATAATTATGTATCATAGTTCTAATCTACTCATATCATATAAATTGTATGTAATTGTATAACAGTCCTTAACCAATAAGTGTGTAACTTTTACCAAACATGTTTAATTTTGTCAATTATTTAATTTACCTTAGATTTTTACCAGTGGGGATATTATTTAAACTAAGCACTAAGAACAAATGAATGAAGAAACAACTATCATAGAGTTACCTACAGAGTTTTGTATGAGATATTTTATTATCTACAATGTATTTTAAAAATTTAAAAGTTTCGACTTATATAAAACATTTTGAAAAGTTCTATGAATAAACTTATTCTGGAAATTATTTATTGAGAAATTAATTATTGATTGCGTAGCCTTCATATGTTTTGGCTATAGCAATTTTATGCCAACGATTTTCACCTATAAAATCATATTTTGCAATTTTATTTTTTATTTTTTTGGGATGGGTCAAGCTTTCTATTTTATGTATTACAGCGTGTGGTAGAAATAGTATTGTGACTAATTAAGCCTGACTATTTAAGAAAATAGATGGCGCCACTGATTATTGTGTTTCAACGGTGATTTTTGTTTTTACATAGTCTGTTCCTTGATAACAGATGCGCGTGAGTTTGAAATAACTGTACTATTTATATCTAACCATTATTGAAAAACATATCAAAGTCAGGCTTGTTGTGAGAAACCCATTTTTTTAACGTATTTAGTTGCTTTTATTATAATAAGTAGTTTTCCCTTTTACTAAGCGTTGTGGAACTCCAATAGTTTGAATTTGTACATTTTGTTTTGTTTAAAATTATGTTTTGAAAAACAACTGTGGATTTTTTATTTTTAACAAACTTTGTGTATGACATTTTGTTTGTTTAAAAAAATTGTTTTGTTATATTATTATGTTAAACATTTAGTTATTTACAGCCAGAATTATACAAATTAGGTACTTTAAAATAATTATAAACGGTCGAACCGTCCAACATTGTTATAAATTTTATAAAACAGTTAGATATAAATTATAATGTCTACAACGCATAGTGACGAGTTAAACATTTTTGCTTTTATAGTATTTTAAGAGATCTCAGTTTGTTCACATGACTGGTTTTATAGGTGAAACAGATGTGGAAGGCTGCTATGTTACACTGTAACAGTATTGTTATGTTGTGAGAGATCTATCTTAAGGAGAAGAAATACAATTGATTTATATTGATTTTTGTTTTTTATTCTATTTTTCTTTCGTTTTCTTGGCGCTCTACTGTTTTTAGGGTGCTGTTGAGGCTCGGTAGATATCTCCTCTCAGAGTTACTTAGATCTTTGAGGATTCCTAATGAGAGTAGTCAGAGACGCGTCCAAACATGGTATTTGGCACATGCCCACATTTAGCACATAGGTACCTTACCTAGTTAGTATTCCAGTTAGGAGTGACATACAATATGCAATACAAGGGACAACTTTTACGTAGTTCACGCAATACTCATAAAAAATGGCTTTCTAAAAGTTACAGCAGATTCTAGTACCTTTTTTTACCTTACCTTAGTACCTTTTTCAGGTATCTTTATTCTATCTGTGGTTTTTACATTTTGTATAGGTATTTGACATTACTTCTATAGGGTTAATGTCAAATACCCAAAGACATTCTATCTACTGACGTAGAACAGATTCCCGCCAAGGAGAAAATGGCGGTTAGGTTAGGTTAGATTTATAGAAAACGGAAGAAATTAATTTACGCAAGACTAGGCAGTAAGGTCTATGACTATAAGCCTGCTCAAATGAGCGAATAATTTAACAAACAAACTGACGTAGAACAATACCTTCCTAAACCAAAGACGTTCTATCAAAACGTAGTGATTATATTCTCTTTGGTTCTATCTGCTGACGTAGACTATACAAAATCCAAAATCCGCAGATAGACAAAATATAGAAACCGGCCGTTAGTAACTAGACTGGAAGAACTATATTTCTATTGCAAACTACGGACAAAAGTATACCTACTTACTATTATTTATTAGGTAGGTAGGTACCTACTTAAAAATGAACAACCTCAAAAACCAATAGCTCTCTCTGAACTTGTTTCGATGCCATCTAGACTTTTTACCGTCTAAAACAAAATAAAAACATTTTATGACATTCCAAAACTAAAATGGTATCTGTCAATCAAAATCTCATCCTTCAGTCTATCCTCACCCCTCACCACAAAGCGCCGGAAAAAACAAAAAATGGGAACAAAATAAAATTCACCCACCAGCACAAAAATGTAAACACCCTGATCACAAACCCACCACCCCATAACTCTCAAAATAGCTAGACCAAACCGCATCAAAAATGGGTAAGCCGAAGTTTGATACCCCGACTGCGACCTTTCCTTACAAAATCCCGAAAAGGTTGAACATACTGAGTGTACCCAGGAAGTACATTATTGATACCGGGGAGGGAATGCCGGCATATACGCCCAGAGGCATCAGGAAATCGGCTCTTAATAGTCAGTTGTCTGACAGAGTCAATGATGCGGCATGGCCTTATTTACGGTAAGTACCTACCTACCATCTGCTTACTAGGAAAGTAAAATATTTATTTCAATAGTAACTACCTGCCTACGCTTTTATGACAACTCCAGTTTTGTAGTTAAATAAAAGGAGTAGTCAGAGACACGTACCTATACCTAAACATATTCGGCACATGCACACGTTTTGCATAGCAATTCTGTGCGTGACAGGTTGCAAGCCTATCGCCGCTGAAAGGTAGGTATACCTACCATCAAAAAGTCATTAATATACGACCAGGGGCCTTACCCTGTTACAAACCATCATGGTTCAGAAACTCAAGTTTTAAACTCGAAGTAACACTACTTATATGTCATGGTACGAAATATCTAAGTTATATTATTTTGTTATTGCCCGAAGAGCCATTATAACGTGGTAAGGCCCCAGATTCGAACTCGCGACCATAATATAATCAAACGGCGGAGATACCAGTCTACCCTAACGATATTATAAAGTGGTAAAGTTTGTATGTAGAAGGCAGGTAATCTCCGACACTAACCATTTGATTTCAAAAATTCTTTCACCTGTCTAGAATTAACTTTCAGGATAATTTAATATAGGCTATAATTTATATTTAGATAGGTACCTCGCGAGCAAAGCAACAGACAGAAGCTAGTTTCGTAAATAACTAATGTTATCTTTCAGCCGTTTCATCCTAACTAAGAGGATGTACAAGAACCGCTTCAGTCTTGAGCGCATGGAACGTATAGACCGCATGATTGAAGCTGCTAACGCTACTTGCTATTCTAAACTGGCCAATTGCGTGATAGACCTGAAGAAAGCTGACACCAAAGAGGTGAAGAAGAAGAGGGGATGGACCGAGAGCGAATGGAAAAAGCATATGGACTATATTAACCAGATCGCTGGACCTAGGCAGGACTTCCAGCCTGAACCTATAAAGGTAAAGTACCTGGATGACCGAGGTTTTTATTTGGTAGGCTTTTTATAAAAATGAAATCTAGCTAGATCGATTTATCACTCCCGAAACCCCCTAGGTACATACTAAATGACATGAAAATCATTGGAGCCGTTTCCGAGATTCAGATTATATTATATATAAGAATTGCTCCTTTAAAGGTATTAGATAACATTTCACACAACGCCATCTAGCCTCAAACTAAGCAAAGCTTGAACTATGAGATCCATACCGTTGACTGATGAACCTAGACAAAACAAACATCTGTGTTCATGACAGGTTGCAAACCCATCACCGCTTTTATGAATGCTAACGTAGTAGACACACTTTCGAATGTTTGGTTCTAAGGTAGCCGGTTTCCTCACGATGTTTTCCTTCACCGTTTAAGAGCCAGTGCTCTTAAACGGTGAAGGAAAACATCGTACATTTATGTGCGCAATGCCAGTGCATTGCGCACATAAATGCTTCGAATGGAAAAACTCATTGGTGCACAACCAGGTTTTAACCCACGACCTTCAAATCGTGAGGCAGGGGTGCTACCACTTCACCACCAGTGTTATAAAAAGTAGTATTAACACTTAATTATTTGACAGAGGGGAGAACGCATGGCACTGGAGTTACTTTTGCCTAGGATCAACCAGATTTGCTTCCTCCCTGAATATAAGGTCTACCGAAGGTTGTCACAGGAAGCCTGGTACAGGAACCCTGAGAAGGTACTTATATAATCTATACTAATATTGTAAAGCTGAAGAATTTGTTTGGTTGAACGCGCTAATTTCAGAAACTAATGTTGAAAAAATTTTTGTGTTGGATAATTCATTTATCAATGAAGGCTTTAGGTTTTTCTACATAATTTATGAAAAACTTTTCGCAACTTCGTTACTATTAACCGACTTCTAAAAAAGGTTCTCAATTCTGTTTTTTTTTTGTTTGCTAACTCATAAACCTCTTAGATCTAAAATTTATGAAACAATTTAAAGAAAATCTAATTCTTTATGTAAAAGGATTTTTTCAAGTTTTTTAAGATGAAATGAAAACTTTAAAACGTAATTATTTAGTTTAAACTTTAAAACAATATTATTATTTATTTTGTAGGGAACTGTCTGTTACCCGAAACTTCGTATGTTTCGATGTTTTTAAATTAATTTGAGGACAAATTTAGCCTTTGTTAATTTTGTAAATTTAGCCAAGGATACAACCTATTGCCTTATCGTATTCCATTAAAATCCGTTTAGCCGTTTAATCGTGAAACGGTTAAAAAGAAACAGAGTTAACGCTACCTAAGCATGGACCAGTATTATGAGATTCAGTGACTTTTTTCGAAGTTGCTTCGCGATTTTTATCAATTTCATTTCAGCATTGTCTTTAGCTTTCGACCATTTGTCGACGCCAATGGCCTATGGCCGGATACTAACGCTTTTTTTATTCCTTAGGTTGCACCATTGGCCCTTAAATACGTGATATCAGACAGAGTGAAGAAACTAGCTGTGGCGAGAGTTATACCCCAGCCAGGCGCATTTGACTAACACAACTCCAAACCCTACAGCCTATAGAATAGTGACGAAAACAGCGTGACAAGTTTTGTATAGTACAGTCGTATATCTCTTAGCAATAACAGTGTAAATGCCATAGCAGTAAAACCCAGTTACAGACGATTTAATCGTTTTATTTCTATTTACAATGGTAACAGGATGATCTAATAAATACTTAAACAAAATACTGAATACGCGGCGATCAAAAAGGCGAGCAAAACCGTCGGTTTTTATAAACGAGAACTATCCGCAATCCATTACGATTGGTAAATTCAAAATCCGCCGGATTTGCTCGTCAATTCAAAATACGACGGATTTACTCGTCAATTCAAAATCCGACGGATTTGCTCGTCGAAAAAAAACGATTATTTGTTTGACCAGTTTTAAAAAATTGATTAATTATAAATAAATTATTCTTACAAATAGGGGGATTAGAAAGGGGTTTTGCTAAAGTGATTAAAGCTACTTATGTGAGGCAGTGGATGACTGCATACGTGAAGTCCTTGGTCGTAGATTGACCTCCGAGATCCTTTGTCCTCACTTTTCCGTCTTTCAAGACCCTGGAAAGAGGAGAATATTAAATTATTATTTTTCTAGCATCTGCCCACGGCTTTGCCCGCGTGATACCTTGAAAAACAAAACAAATCTATCCCACGGGAACAGTACATTTTTCCGGGATAAAAAGTAGCCTATGTGCTATTCCAGACTATAATCTATATCTGTACCAAATTTCATCCAGATCCGGTTTCAGCGTGAAAGAGTAACAAACATACATCCACACAATCTTACAAACTTTCGCGTTTATCAGATTAGTAGGATAGATAAATACAAGGGTAGAGGTAGGCCAAGGGAAAAATGGATGACTGTGTGACAGATGACGTGTAAGGAGTGAGTACTGATATGACGAAAAATGGAAGAAGATCACTGTTGTGCCGACCCCAAAGATTTAAATCGTGGATATGCCCGTACGGTACTGAGACCGCGCCATTTTGTTGCCACACGAAATGAGATAGCTCACTCATTTTGCACACCAAATATTTTCAATTTCAGGGTACAAAAGGAATAAGTAAGTATATTTTTTACGAAAGATCGTGCAATATGATTGCACAATACATGGTGAAATAACTGTTTGGTTCATTTTTTACTAATCATTAGTGTGCTTGCATCGGCATTTTGTTAACACACACAAGTAAAAACAGTGCCACAGTTTTTGGCGTCCGGGCATATCTAAGATTTAAATCTTTGGCCGACCCCACATAAGAAAAGGAAAAACGTGGGAAAAGGGCAGGAAGATGATGATGAATATTAGTGGGATATTCGTATAGTAGCTCACTTGCTGATCGCGTTCTTGACCATCTTGGAGTAGGAAGACAGGTTGACGTGTGCCAGCAGGTTGGCTGAGCAGAGCAGCATGGCGGTCGGGTTCGCGATGTTTTTCCCCACCGCGCCGGAGAAGATGTGGCGCGCTCCCTACATAAAAAAATAGTCAGGAACTTGATATCAAAAAAAGAAATTGATTCATCCCAAAAATGTTTATCTTAAAAGTTTATATTAAAAATGTCGAAAATGTTATCCTAGGTGGGGATCGAACCCACAACCTGCAGCGCAGAAGGCAGAGCTACTACCAACTGAGCTATGAGTTAATTACGGATCTCTGATTACAATCAATTACAGAATGTCTATCAGCAACTGTACTGTGATTACGTAATTCTGATATTTACAAACAATATACTTACAGTCGTGGTCAACTAATTAGGGACATGCAAGATAGTGAAGAACAATAACCGGTTATGTACATACAAATATAAAACCCTATTGATTTCTCAGTAACTATTATTTGCATAATTTGGTCCGATTATTATGCTTTAAATGGCTGTAAATAAAAGAATAAATAAATAGAAAAAAGTATTTAATATCAAAGGTTGAACATGTATTCAATTTTAAGGTATAATTCTGTAGCTGGACATTTAATTAAGGACAGTAAACTATAATGAAAAATAGAGTTAAACAAAACTAATAATCTGCAGTATTATAATATCTTTAACAGCTCCATTTTATTACGTGTAAAATCAGTACCCAGTAGCAAAACCTTTGTTAGTAATTACCGCTTGACACCGATGTGGCATAGACATTATCAGTTTCTGGCATGTTTCGACAGGAATGTTTGCCCATGCCTCACAAAAAGCTTCATTAAGTTCATCTAAAGTTGTGGTACGATAAGTGGCTACTTTTTTCTTGATTTCGTGCCAAAGGTGCTCGATTGGGTTAAGGTCCGGGCTATTTGCTGGCCAATCTAGCACCGATACTGACTGACTGGTAAGAAACGACTTGACTGAACGGGCGGTATGTTTTGGGTCGTTATCATGCTGAAACGTCCATATAATAGGGAGATGCTCCTCAGCATAGGGAAGCATCGTTTCCTCCAATATTGCCTTGTATTGATGTTGGTCTAAGTTACCCTGAACTTTCCTCACAGGTCCCACTCCACGTCCAGAAAATGAACCCCACATTTTAATGTTTCCACCGCCATGTTTCACCTGCTTTTTTGTGAATCTTGGATTCATTTCCGCTTTTACTGGACGCCGTACGTATTGCCTTCCATCTGAAGAAATCAAATTAACCTTGGTCTCGTCAGAGAATAATACATGTTGCCATTGGGCGTAGGTCCAATGTCCATATTTACGTGCAAACGCCAAACGAGCATTTCTATGTTCTTTCTTCAACAACGGTACTTTGCGAGCCACTCTTCCGAACAACCCTGCTTCTACCAGACGTCGTCGAACGGTCCTAGCTGAGACACCAGCTCTTTCGTCTGTCCCAAACACTTCGTGTTTAATTAAAATAGAGCCTAGAAACGGATCTTTCTTAGCTAACCTGGCTATCATTCTATCTTCTTGCGGAGTTGTTTTTCTCGATCTTTTTGTTCTGGGCACATTTAAATCTGTGTTATTGCGTCTGACATGTTGCACTGCATTGTATACCATAGTTTTTGAACAATTTAAATGTTCTGCTATCCTTCGGTATGGCCAACCATGCTCGACAACAAACTTCATGATAATTTTTCGTAGTGTTGGATCGCAACTTTTATTTTTACCCATTTTTCTTCAAAATATTTTTCAAAACTTAAAATAAATATCGGGATTGCCGCCAAAACTACCACGAAACAATAAGAGAAGAAGTAAAAAAGTATTGAGATTCAAATTTTGAAAATAGAACGCAATATCTCAGTGTCCCTAATTAAATGGCCAGCCAGCATTATTTGAACAAATAGCACTACGATAATCTATCAGCTATACTGTAAAGAGGTTTAATGTTTAAGAAGTTGTTATTGTTTGTATAATCGGGCACATAAATGACTAATTATACTTACATGTAAGAGATATGGAATATGGTTTAGACTCGTTGGAAAATAAAAAATAAATTCACAATTCGGTTTAACCAAAGAGTGTCCCTAATTAGTTGACCACGACTGTATATGGCAATAAACAAATAATATAGTATAATAATTTTATGGCAATGAACTTTCTATGATACAATTCACCGCTAGTAACTAGAAGCTGTTAGTAACTATGATTTGATAGTATCAGAATTACGTAATCGCAGCACTGATGATGTAATATTGTTGATTAGCTATACAAATGTTGTGCCGACCCCACATAAGGTGGGAAAAGGGCAGGAAGATGAGGGTATACCTGTTCAAAGACAGCGCACTCCGAGCTGTAACTCGCCCCGGCGACCACTCCCGCGCCGCCCACCAGCCCGCTAGCGAGGTTGTCGACAATGTTGCCATATAAGTTCGGTGTTACCATCACGTCGAACTGGTTCGGGTTGGATACCATCTGCATAGTGCAGTTGTCTACGATCATCTTCTCGAACTGGATGCGAGGGTATAGCTTCGCCATCTGGAAGTAGAAGTGGACATTTCAAGAAGCAACCATCATCATAGCTTTGCTGTCTGTTAGCAGAAGTGGACATTTCAAGAAGCAACCATTATCATAGCTTTGCTGTCTGTTAGCAGAAGTGGACATTTCAAGAAGCAACCATTATCATCATCATTATTTTTAAAGTTACGCTATCTTAACACATAATAATTAGTATTAATCGCGTATTATTTACTATTTCTCGACGTATAAGTAAATATTTTTTATAGTGTGTGTCAAAGACTCGAAGATTAGTATTCTTATAAGCCTGACCGCTTCGGAATACTTTTACACTTAGCAAAATGTGGACATGTGCCAAATATTATGTTTGGACGTGCCTCTGACTATCCCCTTATATCGTCACTTCACTTCTTTAAAAAAAAGTGAAGTGAGGATATAAGATCTAAATCCTTATATCCTCAAAGATCTAAGTAACTAGAGATCTGAGGGGATATCTACCGAGATTTGGGATTACAGTCGTGATCATGTATGTATGTACATATGTATGTATGTGTGTAGGGGAGGCCTGTATCCAGCAGTGGGAGAAGTATGGTTACGGATGATAATAAATAAATAAATAAATAATGCTGGACAATCCACACAGCATTATCTAGCCCCAAAGTAAGCTACTCAAAGCTTGTGTTATGGGTACTACTCGTAGATAACTGATATATTTAATACATTATACAGGGTGTCCCAAAAAGTAGTGTCAAGCGAAAGTCCAGAGATAGAACACCCCTTGGGGTACCCGAATCACCCCCATGTATGTTCCGCGATTTTCTATAGTTTTCAAGTTATTAATTTTTTTCCGAATTTTTGAAAATTTACGACTTGAACAACTTAAAACATTCTTACAAAAAAAGTAGAAAACTTTCTTAAGATTTTTTTTTTGCTACTGAATTTTAATGATTTGTTCTTTTATGCATAAAATAATCAGCTACGTGACTTTGATGAAAACTATGAAAATGTTGGTGTAAAGTCAAATAATTACATTCGGTGAATTATGACTAAAATTTTCAACTTCAAATTAAAAATCTTAAAAAGTGATTTCATGGTTCCTAAATAAATTTAAAAAATTCTCCAGACTCTCAGCTTTCATAATCAATAAAAAAAAGTAGTACTTAATAGGCTACTTTTGCTAAAATCGACCTTCAAAGACGGTGAGGTGGAAAATTCTTAAAATTAGCAACCTGATTAAAAAATAGATTTTGGCCATTTTATCATTCCTAAGCTTCATTTGTTTGTTAACTAACCAAAAACGACTACAAAGAATTAGTTTATGCAAAAGAAATCAGCAATATGGCCGAATTAAGAACAAAATTGAGACAGGCCGAAGAAAAAAATAAGGAACTTAAAATAGCTTTCATACGATTTAAGGAAACCTTTTTAAGACGATGTAGGATTTGTATCGACCTAGAAGGTTGACATTTTGAAAACTTTTTGTAAAAAATTAATAAATTTTACTTGTTGTTTTATTTCATAAATTAAGCTATTATGATTAACTAAATAAATAAAACCTTCAAATATTGAAGGTTTTATTTATTTAGTTTAGATTCCTGCAGTTCTTTTTGGTTAGTTAACAAACAAATTAAGCTTAGGAATGATAAAATGGCCAAAATCTATTTTTTAATCAGGTTGCTAATTATAAGAATTTTCCACCTCACCGTCTTTGAAGGTTGATTTTAGCAAAAGTAGCCTATTAAGTACTACTTTTTTTTAATGATTATGAAAGCTGAGAGTCTGGAGAATTTTTTAGACTTATTTAGGAACCATGAAATCACTTTTTAAGATTTTTAATTTGAAGTTGAAAATTTTAGTCATAATTCACCGAATGTAATTATTTGACTTTACACCAACATTTCCATAGTTTTCACCAAAGTCACGTAGCTGATTATTTTATGCATAAATGAACAACTCATAACAATTCAGTAGCAAAAAAAAAAATCTCAAGAAAGTTTTCTACTTTTTTACACGCTTTATATTAGCTTCACCTGTATGTTTGTATGTTTGTTTGTAACCGACTTCTTTGGGCGCGATTTTGACCCACTTTAAACGGCCAGATTTCGTTCAAACTTTGTAGATTTATCGAGGACCGATGACAATACACTATTTTGATAAAATTATTCCATTTTTCAATTTAAAAATTTTTTTTCGATCGTATAGCACTCTCTGATGCTTCGCATCATGAGTCGTGCAATAGTTTAAAATTAAAAAAACAAGCTATTATAAATAAACCAAACTAAAAAATAGAAAATAAATTTAAAAAAAAGCGTGGAGTGCTCTTTAAGATATTATCGAAATGAAAATCACTCTACTCATATCTGTCAATAAAATATTTATAACTATTGACACCATGCACCCCACACTTTTTTTTAAATTTATTTTCTATTTTTTAGTTCGGTTTCTAAAAAAAGCGTGTTTTTTAGTTTTTTTTAAACTATTATTTATTTGTAAGAATGTTTTAAGTTGTTCAAGTCGTAAATTTTCAAAAATTCGGAAAAAAATTAATAACTTGAAAACTATAGAAAATCGCGGAACATACATGGGGGTGATTCGGGTACCCCAAGGGGTGTTCTATCTCTGGACTTTCGCTTGACACTACTTTTTGGGACACCCTGTATACATAGATAGATACTTTTTATTATACATAGAAAACACCCAGACCAACGGAACAAATTTCTGCAGATCGTACACAAATTTGTTCCGCGGCGGGAATCGAACCCGCAACCTCTTGCGTCGCAGGCGGACTCTCGCCCGCTGCGCCACTGAGGTCATCATGATGATGCATTAGTCTTTACCTCTTCGCAACTGCGGAGGAACAGGCCATCTCCTAACTTCATGATGTTGGCCTTGTGCACGGCGGTGACCTTCTTACGGCCCATCTTCACGGCGTAGTCGAACGCGAACTTGGCGATGCGCTCCGACTTGGACGCGGTCACTATTTTAAGGCACTCCACTACACCTGGGTTACAAACATAATTATCAGCATCTGGTTGCATACATGCTTTACTTATTATTATTAGTATTAGACGGGTATTTATCGCGTTTAAATTACCTTATATTTTCCCGACGTTACGACATGCTTTACTTAGTTTGGGACTAGATGGCGTTGTGTGAAGTGTCTACCAAGATTTGTAGTTTGTAGATTTGAAGTATATTCAATATTTAGGTGTGGTAGTAGGCCGGTTTCAGAAATAGATGAGTTCGAGTCGAAATTGAAAAAGACGAGTTAGAGTCGAAATTGTGTAAGTATCATGTTTTTTGATGAAATTCTAACACTGCATTGTAGAACCGGTTTAAGCACTATCCCCAAAATAAATCGAAGCTATCGAAGATCAAAATTAAATTTGACAAAAATTTAATAATTTGCTTTTTTCTGTGAATAGTTTTACCAAAAATTGGTCAAATCTTATCTTCAAAAGAGTGGACAAGACAAGAAAAATCCACTCTTTGCCCGTAGTACGGTTCGGTGGTCCGTTGGACCGGACTACGGAGAAAATATATTTTTCATGATTATACAACCAAAAATAATATAGAGCAGTGTTGCTGTTAGAAAAAATTATATTTTACATAAATATTTAAACTTCTTTTCAATTTCTCAAAACAATTACATAGAATCAATTAAAAATATACTTTAATGACGATCGTGAAAGGTTGAAAATCACTTACCAGGCACACCCTCGTGCTCCAACGCGGAGTATTCACCCTCGGTCTGTTCTCTGATGATGATGCAGTCCACGTCGTGATGCCGGCACTTCACGTTGGGCAGCGACTTCACGTGGACCACGTTCGCGTACAGGTCTAGAGCGTTACGTAGCTTCATGTTCAGGGTTTGCAGTTCGCCGGTGTGGGAGAAGTCAGGTGTTGCCAGGATACCCTGAAGAAAATGTACAAAAAATATAGTGTAACTATAACTATTTCGATCGTGTTCTTTTTTTTTTCGTAAATACTTATGTAACTGTGGGATGTCATGTTACAACTGTCATTTCCATAATATTTGACACAAACAGAAAATGTATCTTGTCTAGAGAGACTCCTGGATGAGGCTCGGACAAAGACAAAGACAAAGCATCGGACCGTGTGGCAAGCACACAAACGAAGGGATAGGCCCCTATCACTATTACCCTATTACCCTAGTTAAAAAAACCATATACACGAATGTAATCCCCAATCTCGGTAGATATCTCAGATCTCTAGTTACTGAAATCTTTGAGGATAAACCTAAAGAGGGTAGTCAAAGGCACTTCCAATGATATATAACACATGCCCACATTTTGCACAGCAGTTAGTACCCTAATTTAGTTTGTTTAACAAAATAAGATCGTTCATTAAGTTTTCTTACCTAGTCCACAAAAAAACTAACACCATTATACACTAGGCCTACCTTCATACAGATCTTGTTTTTGGCGATGGAGTTGACGACGTCTTCAATAGGAGCGCTGAGGGTAGGGTTCACTTCAGAGAAGAAGAAGGATTCGAAGTCAACAGGGATGCTCGCCGCCTGAGAGTAAAAATAACTATACAGACAGACATAATGGCTTGACAAAAACCATAAAGAATTTCTGTGGTATCAGTATACCACAGTACTGACTATATTTAGTGACATAGAGACATCATTCTAAGGATAGTTTCTCTATGTCGACCTCAGTGACGCAGCGGGCGAGAGTCCGCCTGCGACGCAGGAGGTTGCGGGTTCGATTCCCGCCTCGGAACAAATTTGTGTACGATCTGCAGAAATTTGTTCCGTTGGTCTGGGTGTTTCCTATGTATAATAAAAAAAATATCTATGTATATAATGTAATAAATATATCAGTTATCTAGTACCCATAACACAAGCTTTGAGTAGCTTACTTTGGGGCTAGATGCTGTGTGGATTGTCCAGCATTATTTATTTATTTATTTATATAAATAACAAATGCAACGACCGACGGTCTTTCACCTTTCTTCTTCTTATCATGTCACTAGTTATTTTAAACCAGTGTGGTGAAAGGAGGTGCGCTTGATACAATGTTTTCGAACTTTTTAGGTTCTGGACCATTCTCCGCAACTGTTTCATCATTTCTCTCACTATCCGTCATTGTACGCAACATACTTTGGTTATTTCGTAAAATATTAGTTAATTTTATATTACCCGTCGTGAAATAACTTATTATCAACCAATCTATTATTGCTCCATCTTCATGCTATTAGCTTATAAAAGTTTTTAAATAACGGTAAAATATCAAATTGAGGAATATCTTCTACGTCATGGCGGTTTCCTCTCGACGTTTTCCTTCACCGTGTGACAGTAGTGGAACCGGCATAAATTGCTGGTCGTAGAGTCTTATATTTACCTTGAAAACCTCCTGTACAGAGTATACAAGTTCAGGCCCGACTCCATCGCCAGGGATGAGGGTGCATTTGATGCGACCCTCCTTGTTCGCATTTTGTTGCTAAAACATTATTGAATTTTAAAATTAATAAACTGTTTCTGAAACTATCTTTTTATTCTTTTGATTATATTTGTAATCAGTTTTATTATTATATTTAGCATGACTTTGGATTTTTTAAAGTCGTTATAAATTATACTAAGTAAATAAAAAAATATTTAATCAAAATTTGAAGTAGATTGGACCAAGGAATCACGTTATTCCATACAAACTTTGACCCCCTTAGGGGTAGAATTTCGGAAAATCCTTTCTTATACGTCATACAAAGAACACACATTCCAAGTTTCAGGTCTCTACGTTCAGCGGTTTATGCTGTGCGTTGATCCGTCAGTCATTCAGGACATAGCCTTTTATAAGTATAGATAGATAAGTCTTAAAACATGGTGTCAAATAGGATAATGTTCAATATTTAAATGTTTGTTCCTTCTCTGTGTTTATAAATGTATATACCTACTCAATGTAAAAATTAACAAAAAAAACTTGGATTCCTATCATTTTTAGGTTACATTGTACAAGCTTTGCTTAATACCAGATTGTTATTGTTACATTAAAAATATCTGGCGTAAGATTTATTTATTTGTTCATTGATTGGTTATTTATCTTATCAAATATGTAACCTTGACTTGTATCAGACCTTGAACTAAGGTCAAGGGATGTTGATTAGTTCCTCCTTATTATTATACAAGTTGTGTATATAAACTTACCATTGAATATAACTATAAATATATAAGTAATGTACACATATTTGTTACAAGTTAAACAATATTCGGACATCACAAAGCATTGAATAATTCATGCTACACATAAATTATGTATTTTTTATCACAGTTTTATAACATATGGTTTTAGTACCTACCTGTGTGTGATGGTGAAGTGTAATAAAATTAATAATTCATTGATGTTGTTTTTAAAAGTGTAAGTAGCTATGTATGTAATTTTTTCATTTAAAAATTAATATAAACTACATAATATTAAACAAGGATTTGAGATGTGTATTCAACAAGAATTCGATATTGGATGGACATATTAATATTATAGAATAAAACATAGTTAAATATTAAATAACATTGGACAAATGACACATAATAAAATAGAATAACTCATATTCATGCTATGCTATTGAAGCTAATTTCTTTATCCACAAATGGAGTAAACATTAAAATACATTCATGTCATGCAACAAATAACTCTTACAATACAGGGGCTGCTGTGGATTTCTAGAACTCAAAAAATGTATTAGTTTCAGAGACAATTCATTAAACTTTTTAATTTAGTCTGATTTGTATAATTTGTTGCCAAAAATACTAATAAATTAAATTTTGAATGCCAATCTCATGTTCAACTTTGAAATTTATTCAAAAGTGCTGTCACTTGATTTTGATGCCGAATATGAATTTTGGTTTGGTTTGTGTGCCGAATAGTGTAATTTTGAAGCCAAATACTTACCAAGATCAAATGTGTTGAGCTAATACAATTAAGATGTCTCTATTTGAAAAATTGTGCAAGTAATGAAGGAATATTGTAAATAATAGTTACAGTTTCTAGTGTCAATTCTTCAAAATTTCTCTTTCAAAGAAAAAATATGCAAAGTTAAAAATTTATCCATAAATGTTCATTATTTTCTATCCAACTAGGTCTACGAATTTTGTTGAGAAATGATTGTTTTTATCATTTATCTGAGCAATGTTACATTGTAACACAAGTCATGGCAATAAATTAATTTTCTAATTCATGCCTCTGACTACCCCTTTATGATATCCTCAATGATCTAAGTAACAAGAGATCGAGATGTCTACCTGACCTGGGAATTACAGCTGGGGTCATATTTGTTTTATTCCAGTGCGGTAAATAATTATACTTGAGAGGAAATTTATCAGGATATACTTGCTTCATTACTTGCACAAACTACGAAAGATTAGTAGACAGTTAGTGGAGCTCACCAGGGAACCGGGGGTCATAGGTGCAAAACATACATTTTTCTCAGCGGATACTGTACTTGTGTGGATGCCCTTGCAATGCTGAGAACCCTGAAATAGACAACAGTTTTTAAAGCATAACAATTAGAAGATATAAGAATAGAGACAATCTTTTAATGTACCTACCTACATAAGGTTTTTATAAGGCAATAGATACATGAGTTAAATGATCACGTGAGATAAATAGGCAAGAACTTGTATGTAGGTAGGTATTCGAAGCAATTACTACGCATAAGAATTTGTAGCTTGAAACTTGATAAGCCAAGAAGACGACATTTGCTCGATTCTATACATGCTATCTAAAAACTAGCTATAGTGCAGAGTTACCTACTTATTTCTAAGAGAGGTTACGAAACACATCAGCTGTAGGTTCAAATTTACTTTTGCAAAGAAATCAATGAATTCTCAAGAAAAGAAATACATTACCTGAACTAGGGTGCGGAATACACTTCGGCTGATTAGGGACATCTTTGTTTTGGTTAGAAACCTTTAGAAAAAGGTTTATTTGCGGAAAATTATTTTTGGATGGCCTTAGCCAAAGTCGTAACTGCTGGTAGAAGAAGCAGAAGAAGAAAGAATTAGATTTACGATGACGGGAAATTGACAGTGACATATAACATACATACCTACATGTCATTTCCGTGATTTCTGCATAAAACGGAACGTAGACGTAAGAAAATGTGCAATGTCAAGGCAAAAAACAACGTGACTAAAAGTGAAATTTTATTATAATATGCTGCATACGTAGATAATATATACATATAATTAAAATTAAATAGTTTAAGATAATTAAAAAAAAAATTATTGGGAGCAAGCAACACATTTCAAAACTCCAACAAAGAGTCTCGGATCGATAAAATGTCATTTCTGAAAGTTCCCGTCTCGGGCGGGTCTGTCGGCGCAACCACCCGGCGCGCAACATTTCAAACGTGTTGTGCCGATCACTTCCTTCAGTAAAAATTAACAAAATATAAAATGGTTTATAATAGGTTTACCTTCATAGTTACAAAATAAATAATACCAGTACACAACTAGAAAGTGGTCTGAATTACTGGCTGACCTGAGAACGAGGAAAATGTAAGTCTCCTGCCATTATTTTCATTATTTTTATATTTGATAGAGTCCAGATAGGTACAAAAAAATATTTTCGGTGACCGTGAACAGAAAAGTACCTTATCAAATTACCTACCTATAATCTCAATCGCATGAAAGATTCTTGCGCTTGATACTTAATTATTAATTAGTGTGAAAATTTATACAAACTAGAAATAAATTAACTTAGAAATCTGAGCATTTGCAAAGACTACGTACCAGTAAGTAGGTAGGAACGAAGGTAATTTATGTACCTGCCTACCTATCTAAACCATGATCATTTAGAACTAAAACTATTGATTTTTTTTGGTTGAGTCGTACTTATGTAATCGTATATCATTAGCTCTATTACCTACTAAAGACAAACTAACAACATTATTATGAAACACTGATAAGATGCAAGGGTCAGTCAAGTTTACTCTACAAAAATGATAAAATAATTCTAAGTAGGTATTGAGTTATTTTATTAGTAGCTTCAGATACCTACAGACGTAGGTATTTGGTTAGACCTAGCTTTATATATTGTTACTTGCTTCCGCCCACGGCTTCGCCGGCGTGGTACCTTGAAAAACTAAAACAAATCTATCCCGCGGGAACCGTACATTTTTCCGGGATAAAAAGTAGCCTATGTGTTATTCCAGACCATAATCTATATCTGTGCCAAATTTCATCCAGATCCGTTCAGCCGTTTCAGCGTGAAAGAGTAACAAACATACAAACTTTCGCGTTTATAATATTAGTAGGATTAATTTAAAGCAGCGATATGCTAAAATCGAAATCCTTGGGAGAAAGCGAGGACCTCTGATTTAGGATTTAAGACCATGTAGATAGATGTTCATACTAGTAGATAGAAGGTAGGTAAGGGCTTGTTCACACTACATCCGTCATTGACGAATCGTTATTATTTTTTAACTTTTTTAAGGATAAATTCCCTTTTTACTTATTCCTGATGTTTTTACTTCGGTAGAAATAACGATTCGTCAATGACGGATGTAGTGTGAACAAGGCCTAAGTAGACTACCGGAGAGACTACCGGTAAGAGACTTACCAGCACCTCCCTCATTGCATCTTCAAGATAACTAAGTTGTCCCTGAACTGAAGACTAGATATTTCAAAATGATTTAAATGTTTAGGTACCTACCACAACCTTCTATAATCTAATATTGTTTACTTACTAATTTCCTGAACTACGCATGTCTATGTGCGTAATTTACCTAAGTAAATAACCTGCTTAAAATATACAAAACAAAAGTTACCTACTAGGTGAGTAGGTACCTACATTCCCTGCCTACATAGTGTGTAAGTAGGTAGGTAGGTACTTAGGAAGAATAGTTACGTTGGTATTTAGAAATGGTTAGCACAGTATAACAATCATTATTCTGTGGTTGTAGTAAGGTAATTGACTTTATTCCTAATAAATTACCTAACTGAAGATAAGTAAATAATATCTAGTAATAGGTAGGTAAAAAGTCATTGAACGCGATAGCAAGAAAAAATAAACAGTAGGTACCTACCTATCTAAGTAGTTCGATAAGTACCTACGCTTTCGCCGAATGTAGACGAATGGACCCATATTGTTGATAGATAACCAATCAAAATAATTTGTTAAAAGAGATAACAGATAGAAAATCTTGTCAGATATTCTTTTTTAAACACGTCGCTTTCCTCATGATATTTTCCTGGGACTAGGGATAGGGCTGGAATTGGCACCTAGACTCACCTAGCATAGGTATAGGTAAGACGATTCAAAATGATCCCTATCATTTTCGTGAATAAAGACAAAATAAAGATACCTAGGTATTTTATTTTCACCGGAGCCCTCTGATTGGACGGCCACAACAACTAGACTAAGCTTTAGTTATAAAATATACCAATGTACCTATACCTTTAAACTTACGCGATCTGAACACATTATTACTTAATCGGTAGTATTAAACGGGTATTTATCGCGTTCTACGTTATCTTGTCTACCCGTGACCACGACAGCGTGTAAACCTGTCGAAACGTTGGGAAAATAAATAGGTAATTAGAACGCGATAAATACCCATTTAATTAATAATAATATGATTCCTTTCAGCAAAAATGAGTCCACCACCGATAAACCTAGACAAATCTCCATACAACCTGAACACATACTTCGGGCGAGCTCAGCATTTCCTGCGGCTCACCAATCCCATGAACATCTTCGCTTCAGAGAGTCAGCTCAATGAGGCGCAACAGATCGTCACTACATTCAAGTACAGTCCAACTAATCATCTTTATGCATGGCATTGATACTTACCTACCTAGTTTTAAAATAAACTCATAACTACTTAGGTTTTTAGGTAGGGACAAAATATTTCAAAAATCTAAGACGTGATAAATAATTTTCATTTATAAATTTTGAATGAGGAATTTTTTGGCTTGTTTAAAGACTTAAAGATCTAAGTTAGGTAGGTACTAGAGAGAGATCTGAGAAGATTATATAAACTAGGGTTTATTTTCAAATTAAATTCTTGTTTGAAAACCATCTTTTCCAAGGAAATGAACACTTATTTTCAAAACAAACTGAATACTAATGAAACAACTTTACGTAGGTACCTGATTACTTACCTACTGAGTAGGTACCTACCTACATAAACCAGTGCAGATGTTCTTTGTCTTCGGCATTGCTGTATTTTTTGCTGAAAATATAAATGGGCTTGTCTTGTATTGTAGGTACCTACTAGTTTTCGAAAAAGTAATTAAGTTTACTTTATTATGAGGTATTTTGTTTTACCAACTATTTTTATGGTTATGTACCTACCTACTGACAACGGTTCCAATCCAAGGGATCAAAGCTTGCAGCTTGCTTGATCCCTTGGATTCTTGCTTGTTAGTTTTGCTTTATATGTATCTCACTTGTTCTTACGTAGTCCGTGTTTGCTGTCTCTTACGAACTTTCGGAGACCCTGCATTCAGTGTTGCCTACTAGATAGTTTAATTCCCTGACAGAGTGTGACCTTTTTCAACTGTTTCCACCAGAAAAAGCAGCCGATTGCCGCCCGGTATGAGCGAAGAAAAGTTATGGGAAATGAAGTATTTATACGATAGCGCGTTCCACCCGGACACGGGCGAGAAAATGTTCGTTCTAGGTCGTATGGCGGCGCAGGCGCCGATGAACACAATCATTACTGGCTGTAAGAATAATCATAACCTTACTTTAGTATTTAGTAGGTTATACACTAAACATCGCGTGGAAACTACACTCAAGAACCAAAAATTCAAAAGTGTGATCTGTTAGTATTTAGGTACCCACCTATTCTTGTAAGCGGCGAAGGGCCTGCAACCTGTCACGTACGGAACACTTAAACTTAAGTACCAACAACTCTGCAAAATGTGGATATGTGCCAATTAGGTACATAATGTTGGGCCGTGCTTCTGACGACTCCCGTTTAGATATTCTCAAAGATCTACAGTAAAAAGAGATTACAGTCGTGATCGGCCCATTCTACTCAATGGCAGCTTGAAAGACGAGCTCTAAAATCAAGGTTAAAAGTGTTTTAAAAATAACGGTAAAATATAAAATTGAGTAGAATCGATCTCTTCTTTATTCGAGTCTCCGTCTTGTGCACAGGTATGATAACGTTCTACAAAACGAACGCAGCCACAGTATTCTGGCAATGGGTGAATCAGACGTTCAATGCAGTCGTCAACTACACGAACCGCTCTGGATCCACGCCACTCACAAAATCGTAAG
This sequence comes from Cosmorhoe ocellata, assembly GCA_963675405.1. Taxonomy (NCBI): domain Eukaryota; kingdom Metazoa; phylum Arthropoda; class Insecta; order Lepidoptera; family Geometridae; genus Cosmorhoe; species Cosmorhoe ocellata. The sequence continues at coordinate 4,191,268 of OY776266.1, read as the reverse complement.
TCAACCCTTCTTTTGTCAGTCACTGGTATAGGTAGATATAGTTCATCCAACGGATCTAGGCATTCGTGGAGTTAGCCACAGGTGCGAGTTTGCGCATGTACAGTTCCTTCCCCCCCTCCTCATACCTCCAATTGCTTCCGAAAAACGATACAGCGCAGCTCTTGCGGCTTACTTCACGAATGCCTAGATTCGTTGAGCCAACTATACAATTTCTTTTGTCACTGGTATAGGTACAATTTTAGATGCCCTGCTTAGTCTAGAATTTGAATTATTGTCAGTATACGAACCTATCGCTGACCAAGCCAGGGTGACCAAAAAAGATCAAGAGGCCATCCTAATGGCTTAAGTTAATTTTAGAGAACTGCTGACTTCCTACTGCGCTGCATGTGGCGGCGCCTTGGGGACAGCTCTCTACCTCAACAGCAAAGTCAAGGTAATTTAAATAATAATACCAACTGGCCTCACAGCTCAGTTGGTAATAGCTCTGCCGTCTGCGCTGCAGGTTGTGGGTTCGATCCCCACCTAGCACCAGCATATTTTGTGTGATGAACATTGGTGTTTGTTTTGTATCTGGGTGTTATTATGTATCGTATGTATGTATTAAAAAAAAGTATATTTAATCTAGACCTTGGCCAAGCTTTAGACAAGCCTCATCCAAGACATTGTCTAAAGCCCTACGCACGAATCCTGTGCCTTTAGCTAACAAAAAAAACTCCACTTGATAAATGCTAGGGTAGGTAATTAGTAGGTACCTACTAATACGGAAGGGAACACTTCAAACCATCGCATAATATTTACTTGCTCGTTACAAATGATTAAGGAAATTCCATTATCTTATCAGTTATCACCTTATCAAGACATCATGAAACGCATAAAGTGGAAATTACGTTATCAGTACCAGTATCAAGTCAACAGCTATTTTTGAGAGTCAACAAGCATAGAGTAGGTACCTAAATATTAGAATAACTTACGTAGGTAGCACCACGTAGGTACCTACATTAAGTGCCACTTCAGATTTATTGCGTCAGTGGTGGAGGTGTGTACGGGTTTTGATAGTTAACAAACTTTATTACGTTTCGTTTCCTTCCATAGTTTTTCCTGAACTGGCTGTACTGCCGTTTTGTTTAACTCTTCAAAGTTTCCGTGCCACTGCAGGCAAATGTATGGAGAAAATGAAATTAAATTTCATCAACTCTAAATTAAATATATTTAAGTATTGCATTATGTACCTACATTCAGTTCACCCAATTTTGCGCTCATATTTTAAAGGTGGGCAGTTCACGCAACGCCATCTAGCCGCAAACTAACTAACCAAAGCTTGTTATATGGAAACCCAGATAGCTGATAGACAAATATAGATTTTTTTTCGTAAATACATACATAGAGTACCTACCTACCATAGGTACATAATAACACCCATACAAAATATCACAACATAGAATACAATACTTATTTAATACTTAACACCCATACACAGAACACAATCAATCGTCTTTCTACCTTATTTACCCATCTTGTTACCAGTTCTTGCCATTTATATTTGCTATAGAATCCTGCCGTCTTTAAGGAATTCCCAGATCCACTGTAATATTAGCTCTAAGTTTAATCTGCGACGCCTTGTCATGTCATCGTAATCCGTCATGTAGGTAAATCTCATTAGGATGTGCTAACGAGCCATGGAAGCCCACTTAGCGAGTGCATAGAGACACGATTAGGATATACCTACTACAGTTTGTTTAGAGATTATCTACTTATTGTTTAGTGTGTGACGTCGTTGACGCGCCCCCACACACCACAACACTGCGTTTTGATAAGTTAGTGCAGTATCACTGTATTCGCAAACTTTATACACATGCGGGGTTTGTATACCTAAGTAAGAGGGTTCAATAGCTGTTTATAGAATGATCAAGTTTCTGCTGTAAGTAATTTCCCTTTGTTGTAAGTATCTACTTAGGAAAAAAAATGTGAGCTGTCACGGGACGCCTGGCAGATGTGAAACATCGACATTATTTTGTAAAAGTAATCCCATCAAAAACATAAATGTGAAATGAGAGCCAAGTTCAATAAGTATGTTTTAGTCGTTGACTTCAGCGACAAAAGAAGTGAGATCTAAACGGGTGCCAAGTACAATGGTCAGTCCTGAAACTTATTTATAACAATGTGAAATATTTTTAACAACTTTAAAATATCATTTCATCTTAAAACTTAGGATATTATATTGAAGCCTAAGGTCTAACTTGGCTAGTTCTCATATACGAATTAACTGAAATGATATTTTAAAGTTGTTAAAAATATTTCATATTGTTATAAATAAGTTTCAGGACTGACCATTGTACTTGGCACCCGTTTAGATCTCACTTCTTTTGTCGCTGAAGTCAACGACTAAAACATACTTATTGAACTTGGCTCTCATTTCACATTTATGTTTTTGATGGGATATCATTACTTTTTGTACAGAACTTATTAGTAAGTAAGTACCTACTTATTCTTATATTATTACACTTATATAATCTACCTGCATAAACGGCTCAAACTATTGGCACATTGTAGGTATACATACTAAGCAGGTAGGTAGGTACTTGAGTACTTACTGAATAAGTATACCTACCTACTACCTATCCGACAAACCGAGACACACTATAATCTAGGCCTGAAATAGTTATCTAGCCATATCTATTTACCTGCATAGACTGCTCAAACTATTGGCACATTGTATAGGTACCTAGGTAAGAGTGTACTTCTTACCAATCCAAGACACTACTTCCACTCGTTATTATATTCACGTCAAGACCCTATTAAAATCCACATAATGACCGACTGTCATCTATTTAGATTGCTATTCTTATATTACAGGCGCTAGTAAGGGTTCCTAGGAGAATCAATTAATTGAAAAAGTATGTTAATAAAAATTTACAAGTTTCAGATTTTTTCCTTTGTATCCACCCCACTACCTACCTGGACGCCAAATTTGAACGTTCTAGGTCATCTGGAACTGGGTTATAATTAATCTATAGGTCAGTCAGTGATAAATTTTTTCATAAAAAACCATTTTTGTACGTTGATATCTAAATAACCGTTTGAGGTGTGTTTATGAAATTCGGAGTATATATTTTACTCGCAAGTGGCAATAGATGAGCCAAATTTGACTTGTTTATGTGAAATAGTTTTTGAGTTACAAGGGGGTGAAAATGGCTCCAAATGGTTCGTGTAATATTACACACGGTGCGCGCCTCGCCCGTTCGCTTGAACTTGGCTTGACACGCTGCCGCGTGTCTAGATATGCAGAAAAGAACATATTGTGATAGGAACTAAATATGTCATAATGATAAAATAAAATATTACGATTTTTTTCCAGATAACGATGACTATTTATTGAATAAACATTTATTTTCATTAAATACAAAAATTTACGAATTTATTTCAAATCGTGACTACTTAATTCGATTGCGCGTCGCCACACCGTACACACTACTGCATATAGACTGTATATATATATATATACCATCGTATAGCGTGGCGACGCGTCGCCACGGCATGCGTCGCCACGCCAGAAATCGGTTTTACGTGCGGCTATAGATGTTTCACATCAATACAGTAGAAATATCACTACCTAGGTGCGTACCTACTTCGATTGGTACACATTAACTAGGTCTTAGTTTGGCTTGTAGGTATATCAGGAGTGACGTTGTAAGACGTTTCAAAGTGATCCCTGTGATTCTATTGAAAATAAACATATTTTGACTTGACTTTTGCTATTTTGATTTACCTACACAATAGTTGCACCACGATGGGCGCCAATATTAGATTTTTCTCTAGGGATCATAAATTATCATTACCGTTTTCCTTTTTATAAATGAACATGTTATACAGAACGATGTACCTAACAATTATGAAGTTTAAGAAATTATTTCAATAAATTCTGTGGTTTATCCTACTAATATTATACACGCGAAAGTTTGTTTGGATGTCTGGATGTATGTTTGTTACTCTTTCACGCTAAAACGGCTGAACGGAACTGAATGAAATTTGGCACAGATATAGATTATAGTCTGGAATAGCATATAGGCTACTTTATCCCAGAAAAATGTAAGGTTCCGGGATAGATTTGTTTTTGTTTTTCAAGGTATCACGCAGGCGAAGCCGCGGGCGGAAGCTAGTGGATCATATTTCTATAACATTCTCTTATATTAGTTTAAAGATATTCTTTTTGTTTTGTTTAGAAAATGAAGCCTATTTACGCCAGGTTGGTGCCGTTCGCGGCCGTATGCTGCGCCAATGTCATCAACGTCCCAATGATGAGGAAAATGTGAGTGAACACTTAGAGGACTATATTAAAATGGTATTTAAGTACACCCGACGGCGGCCATTGTTCTTAAACTTCACTTTGTGATTCCATATCTATAGGTTCCTAAATCGTAAGTATGTAGATTTGTGAGTACCTACCTACCTACCTAATTAACTGGGTGGTTTTTCTCTATACCTATAGGTGGTTTTTAAACTTTAACCTTGCTTCAAGCTAGCCTGAAGATGGAGCAATAAAAGATTGGTTGATAATAAGTTATTTCACGAACTGTAGGTACCTATATTTAAAATTAACTAATATTTTAAGAGATAGTTTACCTTTTTTATAGAGATAATTTAAAATGTATCCTTCGTGTAATTTATAAATATAATTTATAATTATTATACTAACCTACCTACGCCTGAAATGGTAATAACGGTTGAAACTTTCCGTGATATATACCTATATATCATCTGTACCAAACATAACACAGTTTGAACAATAATTTATTCTTATACGTGAAATAAATTAATATTGTTTGTTGTTTGCGAACAATGACGAAATCATTGGGTACGTCACGAGTTACCTAACTATCCTACGTCACAGCGTACTACAGCGACTGAAGTTTGCGCTTCATTCATTTGCTTAGAATTTGGTACCATGAGTATCAATTTTGACAGATGTCATAGTAACGTAGGTACTATTACTACTGTAGTGACGTCGCTCATCTAAATGTGACAACTCATGGTAGACGTACTGACAGTTTGTAACCGGTGGGTATTGTTCCAGTGAGCTCTCGAAAGGCACGCCCATCTTTAACCCAGAAGGTAAGAAGGTGGGCGAGTCCATCAACGCGGCGCGGGCCGGGATTGGCTTCGTCGTCGTCTCCAGGATACTAATGGCACTTCCGGGAATGAGTACGTACCTTTTTGAAAATCTAGTACCTACTTCCTTAGGTAAAAACTAAAATTCACCTACCATGTGAGACATTTCAAAATGATCCTAGTAAATCTGATGTGTAAGGTATTATTGTAAAGTTTCATCAAAATCCATTAAGTACTTAGTTTTTGCGTGAAAGAGTAACAAACATAGTCTTACAAACTTTCGCGTTTATAATATTAGTACCTGGATGACCGAGCTTTGCTCGGTTTTTTTGGTAAACGACGTTTTCTAAGAATGAAACCTAGCTAGATCGATTTATCGTCCCCGAAACCCCCTGCATACTAAATTTCATGAAAATCATTGGAGCCGTTCCCGAGATTCAGAATATGTTTATATTTATATATATACAAGAATTGCTCGTTTAAAGGTATAAGATGTAGGATATTTACAAACAAGCCATTGAAAAAATACATGTAGGTACAAACTAGGATTAAAATCTAGGGAGAAGTTATAACAAGGAATCCCTGTGATTTTATTAAATAATGTTTTATGAAGATTTGCTGAGAAACATTATGATCTAGAGTTCAGCGTTTGAACTGTATATTTTGACTTGCAGCTTTAACACCATATCTGACGAACATCGCTGTTCGTCGCGGCATGTTCTGCCGCTACCCGCTCGCCGTCATCCCCTTCCAAGTGGGCCTGGTGGGGCTGTGCGTCACGTTCGCCACGCCCCTCTGCTGTGCACTCTTCAACCAGACCTCTTCCATCTCTGTCGACAGCATCGAACCACCCCTCAAGGTAACCTAGCTATATGTAGTTTGTCTAGATTCCAGACATAAGAATATCTATCGTCTTGTGTAGATCAACGTTCTGTACGTCTACCATGAGTTGTCACATTCAGATCGGCTGACGTTACTACAGTAGTAATAGTACGTTACTATGACATCTGTCAAAATTTTTGCTCATGGTACCAAATTCTAGCAAATTAATATAGTAGACGTAGGATAGTTAGCTACGTGAGGTTTTAGAACCAAACTATCCGCTAGAAGCGCTGTACAAGTTTTCATACAATTTTTTAACTACAGTCGCTAGCGAGTGTAGATTGTGAAAACTCATGGTAGACTCTCTGATATAGGTACCATAGGTCGGGCGCGACATTTACATATGCGGTTTTTAATATTTCCTGATTAAATGTAGTGTGGAAACGTAGTTTTGGAACGATTGTCCCATAACATTATTAGTATTAAACGGGTAGGTATTTCTCGCGTTTTATTTACCTATTTTTCCCGACGTTTCGACAGGTTTGCATCCTGTGACCACGACCGTGTGTAAACCTGTCGAAACGTCGGGAAAAATAGTTAAATAAAACGCGATAAATACCCGTTTCATACTAATAATAATGTGTTCAGGTCGCGTTTATATAAATATAAATCGCAAAACATTTTCCATCTCTACGCGTTTAGAACATTTTTATTTGTGCGATCAGTTTGGAAATTATGTTGGTTTAGTTAAATTTCATGTTAATCGTCAAAATTATCCAACTGGACATATAAATCAAAAGTTTGCTCAACACAGGTCGTACAAAATGACTTACAGTTTTCGCAAAACAAACCATTTATAAAATATTTAGCAAATGATTTGAATTTTGCGCCCGACCAAGACAAATAAAGTTGTGTTTTGAGAACGTCAAAAGAGTGCTGCAATATAGAATTTATATTTTATATCGAATGTACCTAGTAGATTAGATATTAGTTATTAAGTTTACTAATTAGAATAGCGGGTAATATTATATTAAGTAGAATAAGCATTAAAATAGTCCTTTTTACTGTAAAAATCGGGAGTTGCCACATCGGAAATCATATTTTAATATAGATAATAAAAATCCTATGTGAAATATGTACTATAATCGTGACATACGCCAAATAATAAGAAACAGTATGTCGAGTAGAGTTAGTAGTCTGTAGTAGACATTTTTTTTATTTTTAGTTATTTTTTTTCATTCAAGAAATATTATTCTATTTCAGGAGAGTGTAAAGTACAACTTTCCGAAGATCAAAGAATTTGCCTACAAAAGAGGGATATATTTATTTCGTGATTAATTCAGTTCGTCTCTAGTTATGTGTCTACAATCCGTTAAGTCCTAGGTTTTAGTCCGTAGTTTTATTATGCAATAAATATATGTGGCAACAAAAATTATTTTCAATAAACTAATTTTATTTATTTCAGGAGGAAATAAAGAAGAATTACCCACAGGTGAAGGAAGTGTACTTCAATAAGGGACTTTAAATATAAGCTTTGTAGGGTTGTAACTTGTAGGGCTTAGATGTATGCGAAAATATATCATTAAAATGATATTAGGTTTTCGATGGCATATTATCATAGTGGAATGTATGCCGTTAAACTTGGTGATCAGCCGGGCTAACGTAGCGCCACGACAAAGTTTTATCGACTGGTTTGTCTCGCTCGTTCTCGTGCGAATATGAGACAACATGCTCGACAAAAACGTCGACAACATTTTATCGACTATTTTTTCTCGCTTTTTCTCCTGCTATATGAGACAACATGTTCGATAAAATTTTATCGACTGTTTTGTCTCACTTTTTCTTTTGCGAAGGAGACAACATGCTCGAGAAAAAATATCGTGGCTGCATGTTAGCCTGGCATAGGTCAGGATAGCTGTCAATTTATATGAAATTATTGATCTAAGATCAAACAGCTAATATTTGAATATTAGGTGTTGTTAATCGAATACTGAGAGGGAAAATATGCAATAGAGCGCACTTCGAATAGGCTCTTAAATAGTTAAACAACGCATGAACAGTTCAAAGAAATAGCATGCGCGATAGCTATTGCTTTATATGTATTTACTTTCATGTGTGAAAAATATTAAACAAAGTGCTAGGTTTTCCCCTAGCAATTGAAAACTATTTATTATGTAACTATAGGTATTCCTAAACCATTTCACAACGCAAACAGTTCAGCCATAAACTCTTTGTTAAAAACAATAACATTAAAAATGCCATAAAAGTTTGAATTTTAAGGCATAGCTCAACAATTCAAAGTTGAGATAATGTTCAAAAAACATTACAAAGTTAACCGAAATAATTAATATCATTCACTTTAAGATTTATTTTTATATTAATTACTAATTTTATTGAAAAAGTGATATTATCTCGAGACATTCCAGAAGATATTTTTATTATAAGCTGGTTCAATTATTTTTATAGATTTAATCGTTTAAATATTTTTTTATAGATCAAGTGCTGAAGTGTACAGTAGCCTTTAATTGGGTTACTTTGAACTTAAAGTTATCTTATAGGTTGTTTAGGTTGTGATGTAATATTTTTGAGAGCATTTAATTTTATTATTCTCATATCAAAAACAATGCAGTTTTATGCAAATTTATTTGTATTTTCAAAATAAACTATATTATCTGCTATCTCTACCCCTTCATATTAAAACTCTACTCAAAATAGTTCAAAACTCTTACTTCAATACATACTGCTATATTAATATCAATATAGCGGGTCTCAAACGCTCAATTTCACATTGTCAATTAATTACAGGTTGTAAGAACAATATTCATGTATAATGATTTGCCAGTCAATTTTATGAAAATAAACGGTCAATTTCAGGTTAAAAATAGCATTTCGAACACATTAATCTGTTTTGATCTGACCGCTTTGTCTATTTTGGAAATAATTTCAGTAGTAGTTCAATAGCATTCTATAGTTTCTATAGTCATAAATAGGGGGTTAAAAATTGTTTAAAATGGGTCACGTAGTATGGGTACGATCCCTTATTGCAAATTGCTATGTCGTGCGGTATGGTGAGTGATGAACTTTCCTTAGCTATAGTGTAGGTGTTGTGGGGATTAGTAAAAGATATTTTATTCTATACTAATATGTCATAATTAAAGGCATTTAAAATTTTTAGGCATTAATTCTGACAATAACTATTAGAAATTATGTGTTATCTTAATATTGTTCGCGTATGTTTAAAACGTATGAAATAAATATAGAAATATGCAACCGTTATCATGGTTTTTCTATACATCCACTTCCATCCACCCTTTAAACTAAACCTAGCATAGATAAAAAGCATGCCACCGACGATTAAACACTGTACCCACCTAAGCAACGTGACAGGGATTAACGTGATTAACTGTACCCACCTAAGCGGTGTGGCAGTAACGTAATTAACATGAACTGTACCCAACTAAGCAACGTGATTAGCTACCCACCTTTGCAATGTGACACGTGATTTGACAAGTAACTTGTCATTCGCATCAAGATTTAAAATAATTATATGGAGTGGTACCTATCCGCGTGGCGTTACTGTCACGTCGCTAAGGTGGGTACAGCTAATCACATTACTGTCACGTCACTAAGGTGGGTACAGCCGTACAGCTAATCACATTACTGTCACGTCGGTCGCTTAGATGGATACATACGATGAACAGTCGTCAACGACTACATATTCATGAAGTAAGGTCGAAAATCGATGCCGAATTGAGACTTGTCCGATTTTTTAAAGGAATCAATGAACTTTACAATTAGAATTAAAACATTCGCATAAATACAATATAATAGTGTATTAATTTATTCAGATTACATGAATATTTACCTATCTAATAAGTAATAATATAATATACACAACCCGCGGCATTTTATTGATTTGAAACAATTATACATAGTGGAAAATATATTTTAAAGTTAACAAGCTTTGTATGAAATTTAATTATTATTCAACATTTTATAGGTACCTACCTCAACAGAAAGGAGTTATGTATTCTGGGGGGATTTGATTTAAAAAAACTTAATTTCGTTTCACTTCTTTCCATACATTTACATGCCCCTAGTGACAGTTCAGGGGCCTTACCACTAGCGCTACGGGAAATAACAAAGTAATATAACTTTGATATTGAAATGTGACGTTTCTACAACATGATAGTTTGTAAGAGCTTGTTTTAAACCCTAGATAAAACTATAGAAAGAAATGAAACGAAACAAAGTGTCGTAAAACAAAACCCATACTAAGCCCATGAAATTAAGCAACGATCGCCCGAGTAATACAAGGACGGTGACCGTTTTCTGAGCGATTCCGTGTTTCAGACGGCAGGTCAAGTTGTCTTTTTATTAGTTTGTCGTGTCTTACTATGTAAAGAGTCTTTACACAACGAATAAATAAGAACCAACAATGTAAAAGGCTCATATAGTTATATTTAATTATTGCTTTGTGCAAAGGCCACTTACTTTTATTTTTATCTGTACATAGAATACAGGTGCTAAGCGTGCTTAGCATGTTTGCTTAACAGAGTAAGCTTTATTGAGCGCAGTGCTCACAGGGTCGGCCGTTATACCCTGCGTGTTTATAGCAAAGATTTAAATCGTAGATATGCCCGTACGTTACTGAGACCGCGCCGTTTTGTTGCCACACGAAATGAGATAGCTCACTCATTTGGCACACCAAATATCTTTAATTTCAGGGTACAAAAGGAATAAATATATTTTTTACGAAAGATCGTGCAATATAAATGCACAATAAATGGTGTAATAACTGTTTGGTTCATTTTTTAATAATAGTGTGCTTGCATCGGCATTTTGTTAACACACACAAGTAAAAACAGTGCCACAGTTTTTGGCGTCCGGGCATATCTACGATTTAAATCAGTGATTCCCAAAGTGGTCCAGGTGGGCCCAGGGGTCCACGGGAGACTCGACGGGGTCTACGTTGGACGTGACAAAAATGGGGGTCTACAATCGTAAGCGGGGGGTGCATCAAAATTTATTTCGTTTCGATAGTGAAGAACTAAAATGTTGGCTTGTTATATACCTAAATTAAACCTTCTCAATAAGATAAATTGAGAAAAAAATGTTAGTTTGTAAGTGGAAAAGATTTTTCGAAGAATCGTCGTTGAAACTCAGCCACAACGCAAGTTTTCATAAATAGATAGATCTAATCTTCACTTTTTTTTTTTTCAAGATTTAGAAATTGGTAGTAATGTACCTGGATAAAGGGGAAGGGGTCCACCGGATCCACCAAAATTTTGAAAGTGGTCTTTGAAACAAAATAGTTTGGGAACCACTGATTTAAATCTTTGGTTTATAGCATGTTTGCTTAACAAAGTAGGCTTTATTGGGCGCAGTGCTCACAGGGTCGGCCGTTATTCATCACTGTAGGTTATATAGGCGTTGATGTATTCACCCTGCGTGTTTATAGCAAAGGTTTAAATCGTAGATATGCCCGTACGTTACTGAGACCGCGCCGTTTTGTTGCCACACGAAATGAGATAGCTCACTCATTTGGCACACCAAATATCTTCAATTTCAGGGTAAAAAAGGAATAAATATATTTTTTACGAAAGATCGTGCAATATAAATGCACAATAAATGGTGTAATAACTGTTTGGTTCATTTTTTACTAATCATTAGTGTGCTTGCATCGGCATTTTGTTAACACACACGTAACAACAGTGCCACAGTTTTTGGCGTCCGGGCATATCTAAGATTAAAATCTTTGGTTTATAGCATGTTTGCTCTTTTACCCGTAGCACTACCAGTAGTGTCACGGGAAAGTAAAATTTCCCTTCACTCTACTAGTAGAGCCAAGCAGTAGTGCCAAAGGAAAGTAGTGACAAATTAGGCTTTATTGAGCGCAGTGCTCACAGGGTCGGCCGTTATTCATCACTGTAGGTTATATAGGCGTTAATGTATTCACCCTGCGTGTCTATGAGTAGTTTGGGCTGGGGTTGTGGGATAAGAGGCATCGGATGAGCTTCAACTAAATTCAGATCTGAAACAAATTAAATTTACGTTCTCAATTTTTTTTTATAACTCCAAACTTAAATTGTATACAAAAATATGATATACGGTGTTTTAAACTATCTCTTTAGAGGGTGAAAATGTATAATCTACTGGACAGAACTGGACTGATGTGTAAATTATTAAGATGCCTTCTTCTTCTTTTTCCTGCCCTTTTCTCACGATTTAAGATACCAGTATAAAGATACCATTAATATTAATATTAAGATACCATTTCAGAAATATAGTGCCTTAATCGAAAGAAACTTGAAGGCGCATTCCTTATATTTAGCTTGCAGAAGTAAGGATTTTCAGAAATTCCACTGAGTAAAATTCCACAAATGCTTATCAGATGAAAACTGTTAATAGCGTCATCTAGTACGTCACCTGAGGAAACTCCGGCGGCCTCCAACTCTTTCCGTCTCTTCCTGTTCTTCTTGTCCCACGGCGCGTACGGTATCTTCAGATGTACAGTCTGGATGTGCAGTTTGACGGCGCTGCTCTGGGTGAAGCGGCGGCTGCAATGCTGGCATTGATACCGCTTTTCACCGGTATGCACCTGTCAAAAAGGTAAAAATAAAATTTTACATCTCTCATATTCGGTAAGTAGGTCCTTATTACCCCCAAATGGGGCTTGTAGGTGACCAATTAGCGCTCTAGGGTAATAATGTAGCTAGAAATGCTCTAGGGCGGTAAGTAATTAAAAAAAACTTTACTCTTTCAAAAAGTTCGCGTACATCTAACCATCATACTGGCAATAGACATCATGCATTCAGCCCAATAACAAAAGAGGTCGCTTCGCTATACAGCCTTGTCTTCGTATGAGTATAAAAGTCATCAATTTTAAATATCGAACGAACTATAGGCGCCCTCGCTACGCTCGTGCGCCTAAATATCTCGGGCTGCAAAAAAATAAATATGATCACGGCTGTAATCCCCGGGCTCGGTAGATACCTTCTCAGATCTTTGAGGATATCTAAAGAGGGTAGTCAGACGCACGTCCAAACATGACATTTGGTACATGCCCACATTTTGACAGTGGTTAGTATTCCGTACGTGACAGGTTGCAAGCCCATCGCCGCTTAATGTCATGTTAACATCATCCGGTCATGCATCAATTAATTTTTCTGTTCTGAGCCAGTAGAAACTGTACCTGTCAACCACCCACTCTTTCAACTTTTTGAATCGTTATATCTCAAAAACGGTGCCTCTTAGGAAAAAAGTATTCAGACATTTTTTATAGATAATTATTTGATCTACAATTTTTGTCTGGGCTAATTTTATGATAAAACTTACCGTTTTGCTGAAAATCGCCAAAAACCCATTTTTGTGACTTTTGACCCCGAGTAATTTTTTTTGCCCGCGTCGGATCGATGAGGACTTTTCACATTTCATTTATAATAGTGTATTGAACAATCCTATCAATTTTCAGCCAAGTGGGAATTATTGTAACCTTGGATGTCTAAATTGACCGAACTATTACATATTTATAAATGGTTTTTCCCTCGTATTACAAAAAGTTATGCAATGGACAATGGCATATGCAAAGAGAGGCCTATACCCAGCAGTGGGTGAAGTCAGGCTGCGAATGATGATGATGATGATTACAAAAAGTGGATTTTGTATTTAACGGCATTATATGTGACGACCTCAGTGGCGCAGCGGGCGAGAGTCCGTCTGCGACGCAAGAGGTTGCGGGTTCGATTCCCGCCGCGGAACAAATTTGTGTACGATCTGCAGAAATTTGTTCCGTTGGTCTGGGTGTTTTCTATGTATAATAAAAAATATCTATCTATGTATATAATGTATTAAATATATCAGTTATCTAGTACCCATAACACAAGCTTTGAGTAGCTTACTTTGGGGCTAGATGATGCTGTGTGGATAGTCCAGCATTATTTTTTTTTTTTTTTTATTTATGTTTAAGACGGCAGCAAACTGGGTTACACTCACCACGAGATGTCGGTCCCTGTTGCTGAGCATGCTAAACCGGCGGTCGCAGTGCGGACACCCGTAAGGCTTCTCGTTGGTGTGGGTCCGCATGTGGACCAGCAGGTTGGCGTATTGCTACAAGTGGAACACATTATAATCATCTCAACAAAAAAAAGAAAAAATATGATCACGACTGTTATCCCCGGGCACGGTAGATATCTCCTCAGATCTCTAGTTACTTAGATCTTTGAGGATATCTAAAGGGGGTAGTCAGAGGCACGTCCAAACATGACATTTGGTACATGCCCACATTTTGCACAGTGGTTAGTATTCCGTCATTTCAACAAGACTAAGTAAATCCTACTAATACTATAAACGTGAAAGTTTGTATGTATGGATGTTTTTCTTAAACGGTGAAGGAAAACATCGTGAGGAAACCGGTATACCCTAGAACTAAAAATTCGAAGGTGTGTATTATAGATTAGTATTCTTACTAGCGGCGATGGGCTTGCAACCTGTCACGTACGGATTACTACTACTGTGGAAAATGTAGGCATGTGCCAAATGTCATGTTCGGACGTGCTGACTACCCTCTTAAATAAAGAATAAGAATAAAATAACTTTATTTGTTCGATTAGACCCACATAAAAAAAAAAATATAAATTTAAAACCACATAAAAAGTCTAAAAGAAACGAAATGGGATATCCTCTAGATATCCTCAAAGATCCAAGTAACTAGAGATCTGAGGAGATATCTACCGAGCCTGGGGGGTACAGTCGTGATCGTGTGACGGCGGAGATGTCTCACCCGTGCCGTGTGTCCGCATATCTCGCACATGTACCGGCGCAGGAAGTCTGAGCCCGGGTGCTCCGACTCGTAGTGCCGGCGAGCCTGCACGTCGTTCACCAGGTACTTGCCGCACTGTCGCCGACAATACATTAGTTACATCACAGATTACATTATATTGTTGAAATATTTTAATTGATTCGCTTTTAAAATGATTATGGCAAAAGGTTTGAGCTTCAATTTTTATTTTTGTTCATAGATCTGATACAAGAGACTTTGGTAAATAGCGCCTTTTTTGGGTTCCGTACCCAAAGGGTAGTAAAGGAAGTATTGTGAATGGTACCGTATCTGGATAAATTTCCATTTGGAGTGCATCCAAAAGGAAGTCTACTAAATGGACGTATCGTCAGTGGTAGCCTTTAGATAATAGTTCAGCGGGAAAGTACTTGATATTTATCACCCTTTTAAATATTTCAAACATGTACTTTGAAATGTCTGGGGCAACTTTAATCTTTTCACCACAGAGGTTCTTTCTCACAGTGACACGAGAAGAAGAAGCGTTTTGAAGAAAAACTTCCTTACGCAAACTAGCCTTGACTTGGGAAGAAAGTTGTTGAATGCGAGACGAGAGCGTGACGAAAAATGTGATCGGGCGAGGCGAACGGAAGTTGAGAGGATATAAGTTAGTGAAGATAGAAAGAGAGTTATGTTTCGTATATCACTGTAGGGGCAAGAGAGAGAGGTGCAAGCACACATTTTATTTCTCTCTTTCTCTCATAGCTAGTTATAGTTCGCTCAACGAATCTAGGCATTCGTGAAGTTAGCCACAAGAGATGCGCATTATCGTTTTTCGGGAGCAATTGGAGGTATGAGGAGGGGGCGAAGGAACTAAACATGCGCAAACTCGCACCTGTGGCTAATTTCACGAATGCCTCGACTCATTGGGCCAACTGTACGTATAGTAAGCTTCCACTTACCACTTCGCAGTTGTTGGACGTAGTGACACCGGTGTTGAGCACTTCAGAGGTGCCGTTCCGCCCTCTCTTCTCTTGCACGAGGCCCACCTCTCGGGAGCGAGGGCGCGGTGTCGCGCCCATCTCTCTGCGCATTCTCTTGCGCGAGTCCCTCTGTGTTTTTTGTCTGGAATTGGGATAATATAATAATCTAAATATGAGGAGAATCTTCTGATGATTTCGACTGAGACCATATCGCTCTAGATTTAATATTTTTTTTCGTGTTATTTTGAGTTTTATTGTGTAATTTTGGTGGTTATTTTTCCAATAACGCCCGAGTTCTTGACACGGGTGTGAGATATGTGAATTAATGTGAAAGTTACTTTCTAAATCCAAGAATTTTGAATAAAACAGCCATCCTTTGTTTGAAATTGACTTGACAACTTGATTATGACTCTGACGTTGACAACACTTATGTACTTATATAAAAATACACTGGACAGTTGTTCAAAAAAGTGCTATACTCCATAGGTCCAATTTCAACAAACTTTTGTTAACAAAGCATTATCGGGCATTATCGGCATAAGGAAGCTCGGGCATCAAAATTAACAAGAAATATCGTTTACGTCATTTCATTTTACGGAAGATAATCCTTTGTCAGGACATGGTGGAACGCAAAAAAACTTTAACAGGCGATTGAAAGGCTAACAAGCTGTTAGTTTAATTAACCGAGCATGGTGAAAGCCCTTACACAGATATATTGATCTTGACATGGTTGCTTGAGCTGCCGAGATGCGTGGCGTAGGCCTGCTCGCTCGCGAAGAGGATGCCACAGTCGATGCAGTAGTTAGGACTCGCCGTGTCCACCGCCGGAGCCTCTATCTCTGACGTCTCCTGGAAAAGCAAGTCAAAGTTTACAAAAAGCGTCTAGAAAGAGGGTTATGTTTTTCGAGAGTATGTGTGTAATGTACGTATTGTATCGGTCCGTAGAACAATCTAGCATAACGCCCTCGTGGGATGAACGGCATAAAAGTAAAATGACCTACTAGTAAAATGTCTTATGTATAGGCTACCAAGAAATTGGTTTACCACTTTTGATGACATCTCCCAGTAACATAATTATTCGCTAAGGATTACTATGACAGATTCTGACGTAGCAGTTATTAATCTGTCAAGCGAAAATAGCCCTTGATGTTTTGTACGTGCAAATGATATTCAGCCTTAGAGTGGTAAACCAATTTCTTGGTCGCCTATACGTTAATTGTTTGGCACACTTTGTGGCCTGAACGGCTCGATAGATTTTAGCTTGAGAGGTGTCGTTAAATATATCTAAGTGACACTGGGTATAACAATAATAAAAATATATTATTGATAAACCTAGTGTCACTCTCACAGTAAATTAAAAACGTTGCGGGTTTTTGGCGCCAAATTCATTTCAATTACTTTTCAGTCAGGTTTTTTAATCATCATCATCATCATCAGCCCTTCTCATCCCACTGCTGGACATAGGCCTCTCTTCGCTTTTGCCATTCGCATCTATCTTGCGCCAACCTCGCCCATGTACGACCTGCGGATCTAACTATGTCGTCGACCCATCTTGCCTGCGGACGGCCGACACTCCCTTTCCCGTCTCTAGGCCACCACTCGGTCAACACTCTGCTCCACTTTTCGTCAGGTTTTTTAATATTGACAATAAATACTAGTTTGGCTATTAACATAGCTCTTAGAATTAGAACCTAATCATCGATTATTAGGTTCTTATTATAGTTAATTTTAACCAGTGTGGTGAAAGGATTAAAGTGCATCTGAGGCTACTTTCGTGCACTTGACACATGTCATAGAACTTTGAAGGTTCTACGACATCCCCGTTCCCTCACGATATTTTCCTTCACCATTTGAGAGTGGTATAAGTTGGTACCCAGGTGTACCCTCACCTCTTTAGAATGTGTGATTTGTCTATGGCACACGAGTCCCGCGGAACTGACGAAGCTGTGACCGCATAGATTGCAAATGTAAGTCGACGGATGTTTCAGCCGGATGTGCGTTAATCTGGTTGAAGCCTTTCTGAAAACATCAAATATATTGTTACCATAAAGTTACCATCAACAATCTATGTATGTACCTACTAGCTGCGCTCAGCGGTTTCATCTTATTACTTTTATCCCTATCACCCTATTCATCTCTTAGGGCATTATTATTTTTATCCCTATCACCCTATTCATCTCTTAGGGTATTATTATTTTTATCCCTATCACCCTATTCATCTCTTAGGGGATTTTTGCCAAGACATTAGTGGTCTTTCTGTTTTTACCCGACTGCGAAGCGAAAAAGGTGGGTAAAAGGCTTGAACGGATTTTGTGTGAAAAAAATCAAATGAGGTGTTGTATTTGTCTGGATCTCAAGCGTGACTATGCTATACAAAATATCAAAAAATCTAAAGAGGCTGTAAAACTCCATTTTGAATTACATTCAGCAATATACTACTTTTAAATCTATATTTAAAAGTTTGGTAGAATAAAAATTACAAAATTATACTCACACAAACTTCTTATCACAATGTGCACAGTCATACGTGACATTGGCATGCCATTTGTAATGCGCCACCGCTTGACTCCTGGGAAAGTATACGAAAATGTATTAATTCATCATGATCAGTGAGATCTTACTCCATCACATAAACCTAATGTTATATTGTTTTAAAGAAAAATGACAGCGGATTCAAGATTTCGGTTCTAAAAGAGCTTGAAAGGAAGGCTTGGAGTTATGTAATTGTAGATGCTATAAATAATAGGTAGGTAGGTAATATTAGTAGTTTTTATTTTTAAGATGTGAAGTGTTTTTAATTTATTTGTTGTATAAATAAATAAATAAAATAAATAAATAAATAATGCTGGACAATCCACACAGCATCATCTAGCCCCAAAGGAAGCTATTCAAAGAACACTATAAAACTATATATACTAGCTATTAAAACACCCAGACCAACAGAACAAATTTCTGCAGATCGTACACAAATTTGTTCCGAGGCGGGAATCGAACCCGCAGCCTCTAGCGTCGTAGGCGGACTCTCGCCCGCTGCACCACTGAGGTCGTCAAATTTATCGTATATTTTCCTATTTAGCCCCATATTCGCACAGCGAATAGGTTTTTAAAAATATTTAAGAAAAAATGTAAGTATTGGTGGTAATACAGGGGAGAGAAGGTTGAGGAGGGAGGGGGAACGTTTTCTTTTTGCAAGTAAAGTTAAGACTTACCTGTTAGTGGAGACGAAATCACAGCTTCTACAGCTATACTTATTGAGGTGGTACATGTTCATGTGTTTGTACATCTTCCTCTGATCCCTAAAGTACAGTTTACACATGTCGCATTGTAGATTGCCTGATATTGACTGAAACAAGCACAATGGTCAGTTATCAATCAGGCCTAGTTATGCTCTCATTCGTAAAACTTGTCATTAGACAGCGCTGTTTGGCTCTAACCTTGTTTAAGGTGATGTCAGGGTCAAGGTCGAAGTCGGGGTCAAGGTCAAAGTCAGTCAAATAAGTTTCATTCAATAAAAGTCGCTGAGACTATTTTGAAACGTTTTACATGCTAGATTTTAGGTGTAAATGCCAATTAATGAAACTTATTTGACTGACTTTGACCTTGACTCTGACATTGACCTTGACACCGACCTTGACCTTAACCATGACTTTTTAAATTATTTGACTTGATGTAGACTGGCGTCTACACCAAGACCGAGAAGAATGGGCAAGAAACTATTTTTGATCGTAGATTCCACTCAAGCTTTCTTACCGAATCGTGTTTAGCCATGTGGTTGTTATAGGTAGCCATCAGTCGGTATCCTCTAAAACACAGCTCGCATCTGTATTTCGCCTCTAGGTAGTTACGTGACGTTTTTCGATCCTGAAACGAGTAGATAATTAATTAACGGCCATGATTCTGAGTGGCAGCTAGTCTCTTAATTTAATTATAAAAGAATAGAGACAAAACATAGTTGAATAGCTCTCTAAAACACCTTGTCCTGGAGTTAGTACGTGTTTCGATAGTTTACGATTACGAAACTTATTTGTTTCCATTCATACATTATCATCATCATTTCAAAAGCAGAACACACCTGTATAATGGAGTACTGCTCCTCAGGTTTGATAGTTTCAAAAGAGAACACATCTTTAGGAATAGTGGCTGGATTTTTTCGCTTGGTCTTATCTGCCTTTCGTTTCTTCTTAGTGCGGGTAAGCCAGGCAGGTCGCTTGCAGTCTTTCCATTTACCACTGGTCTTCTCTTGGTTGAGATGCCGCCGGCAATAGTGAGATTTAGCCGTTAATCTATACTTATAACAAAAAAGTAGAATCTGTATGTTTGTACATTGAAAATTTTATAACAAAAGCTTTATCTTCCTGCCCTTACCCCATGCTAAGTCAGCACATGTTTTCTTCTTTCACTCACTCATATCATTTGTCAAATCTGAGTCCACTCCTCTTACATTCATATCATCTTTCACACAGTCAAACCACTTTTTCTTCAGCCTTTCTCTACTTGCATACCCACATACACTCATTCCCATAACTTTTTTGTTGACAAAAGCTTATGAGTAGAAAAGTAAAAGCACACTATTCTAGCATTTTGTCCACTCTATACTGACCTGTCAAAATTAACTTCCGGACACATCTTACATAGGTATTTGTACATATGTTTCTCGGTCATGTGTACATCTAGTAGAAACTGGGTTTTATAATAATAATCACATATCTCACAGTGGTAGTTTCCTTTTAAATGCTGAAAAAAATAACAACATAGTTATTTAATTAGTTTTTTAGGTTTACTCAAATCTATCCCATTCTAGGTTTTTTATTGTGCAGGTTAACATTGGATATAGTTATACTGATACCCTGTCTGTGTATAACTAAACTAGTTAGATTTGAAGTCACTATTCATTAAATAAATCAAATATTTATATGCAGATATTTCATACAACACCATCTAGTGCAAATATATGTAAGAGGAGGGTTGTTAGTGCTATTGAAACAACCATCATCATTCATTTTAATATATTACTAATCTCTGTAAAAACAATCACATAAACAATTAATTCGTGACGTAGGTATTTGACAAGGAAGTAACAAAGAAACAATATTCGTTCTGAAAGATCGAGGTACATGAACGGCAAGGACCAACGTTTGTTGCGCATTGACTTGTGATGTTCACTCGTTCGCTGCCGATGATCGAATGCGCCCGGCTACCCGTTGCAACGCCTTTTATAGGCCGGTCGGAGCTAAGACGTAAACAAAGTCGTTTCATAACCATTTTGCTAGTGTTGTATTGTCGGCGCCGATAAACAAAGTCGTTTCATAACTATTTTGATAGTGTTTATTATCTGCGCCGATACGGCCATACTGACGATAGGTGCGTCCCTGCGCCTACTTTGCACTTTGTTGATCTAAAACAAAAAATAATTACTTTGTGTTTTGTCACATAACCTATAACACGTAATAACTTAACACATAAATGTAAAACACACATTAGACCTCATAGCCTCAGCGCTAATTTTGGTCACCTTCAGACCTCAGAGCCTCAGCGCTCATTTTGGCCAGCCTCAAAGCCTCAGCGCTCATTTTGGCTTCACGTTTCTTACACTCTACAGACTCTAAGAAGTTATAAATCTCACTAAATTTTACTCCACGTTGGCTCCTTCCGCTTCATCTGGTGCTGTTTCTTTATTCATCGCCGATATGGCTATCTGACTATGTAATCCAAATTTAGGTGCACTTCGTAATTGCTCATGACAGACCTTCCGGCATCGACCACGTTGGTTGGTACGACGGATCTCATATCTATCGTGAGGCAAAACCTTTTTCACTTCAAAGGGTCCGTCGAATTTTTGACTCAGTTTTGTACCTAGTCTTGGTGGCTCTTTCAGTAAGACATACTCTCCTTTTTCAAATCTTTTGACTTTTGCTTTTCCTTTATCGTATCTTTGTTTATCTCTTTCTGCTTGTTCGGTCATCCTACCTAAAACTACTTCTCTTAATGTTTGTGGATCTACTCGTTCGTTTTCTTCGTCTATAATGTTTAGTAGCTCGGGTGGCACACTTCCTTTTTTGCCGGTCAGTAACTCGATTGGGGTTTGCCGAGTAGTTTTTGAAATGGTACAATTGATAGCAAGCTGAAGTGTTCCCAGGGATTTATCCCAATGAATTTTCTGTGTGTTTTTGATAACGGTAAGACCGTTTTTTATAATCCTCATGACTCTTTCTACTTGACCGTTTGCTCGATTTGTATATCCAGCACATTGGTGTAATTCTACACCATATTTATCGCAATAGGCCTTGTAATTGGAAATGAATGCACCATCACCATCAACAATTATTCGTTTCGGTGCTCCAAATAAAAACACTATCTCTTGAAGATGTTTAAGAGCACTTGCTTGATTTTTACTCTTAGCATGTTGAAGGAAAACAAATTTGGTATAGGCGTCAACAGCTACAAAAACATATTCCTTCTGGGAAGCGGAACCACTGAGTTTCCCTGAGATATCGATGTGAATCGTATGAAAAGGTTCAGGTACCTTTTCAATTGGGTGTAATTGACTTTGTGTAGCGCCAGATGATCCTTTCATTGTTTTGCATACCACACAATGTTCTACAAAATATCTCACCGTTGAAGACATTTTGGAAAACCAGAAATTCTCTCTCAGCTTTGCTAATGTTTTTTCCCACCCCATGTGTTTGAGGGCTTCATGGTATGTATTTATAAGACTCCATTGGTATGACTGCGGGACGACTTTTAGAAGTTTAGTTCCACCATTTGATATCGTTTTATGATGCAATATGTTATCTTTCAGTTCGTACTCCGGGATGGATTTCTTTTGTGCTTCGGCTATGATTTTACTGAGTTCAGAATCACGGCGTTGTTCTACTATTAGCCAGTCATCCTTAGTAGAAAGGTTCATTACAACCCGTAGCGGGTTCCGGCTAAAGAAATCTGCGTGTTTTAATTTTTCTCCTTGTCGGTACTCCACTTCGAACTCAAAGTTTTGCAAGAAAGCCCACCATCTGTGGATCCTCGGGAGTAATTCTTGTTTGTAGCGCGAGGCTTTAACTGCATTACAATCTGTTATAATCGTGAACTTTCTACCGTACAAAAAATGACGAAAATGTTTGATTGCTCGTACTATTGCCAACGTTTCAAGCTCGTAGCTGTGGTACTTCGATTCAGCTGGTGTAGTCCTCATGCTAAAGTAACCGTTTACATGACGCACTCCGTCTTTGACCTGGATAAGCACTGCTCCAAGACCCATCGCGCTGGCGTCAGTGTGAAGTTCAATTGGGTAGCCTTCATGAAATATTGTGAGTAGAGGTGCAGATGTCAAATAGTTAATTATTTTTGAACGCACTCCCTCATGTTCCGTAGTCCATTCCCATTTAGCATCTGATTTTGTCAAATTGTATAGTGGTATCATTTCTGTTGAAAAATTTGGAATAAAGCGTCGAAAATACCCAGCTAGGCCATTAAACTGCCTAAGCTGTTTTACATTTGCAGGAGGAACAGATCTTGCCAAAGCTTCAACTTTTGATTGACTTGGTCTTATTTTTCCTCCGCTCACGATATATCCGAGATATTCGATTGATGTCTTAAGAAAAGAACATTTCTTTATATTGATTGAGAATCCAGCGGTAGTGAGAGCCTTTAATACCATCTCAAGTTTGTCAAGTCCTTCCGATATAGTCTTGCTTGGTATTAGTACATCATCCATGTAGACTAGCGCTACCTGCCCTCTCAAATCTCCAAGGGCTTTGTTAATGGCCCTTTGATATACTGACGGAGCGTTGGTTAATCCAAACGGCATTGTCAAATACTCATATTGACCGTCTGGTGTGATGAATGCAGTCTTCTCAATAGAGTCTTCAGATATTGGAATTTGGTGGAACCCCGCGGCCATGTCTAGGCATGTAAAGTAAGTAGCATCAGCCAATTGATCAAGTTGTTCAGAAATCAGAGGTAAGGGATAGTGATCCCTAACTGTATTTGTGTTCAACTCCCTGTAGTCCACACAGAGACGATCCTCGCCATTTTTCTTCTTTACCATTATTATTGGGCTGGCAAACGGTGAATTGCTTTCACGAATGATGTTCTTCTCTAAAAGCTCTTTAATCATTAGCTGAACTTTTTCACGTTCAATCGGTGCTAATCTATACGGTCTGCGATTTACAGTTTTATCTAGGTTCTTTAGTCGAATCGATAACTCACCAGTTTTTATTCTGGATCCCGTAATACCTTCTGTGAATGACTCATTATATTTCTCCAATAGTATCAGCAAAGATTCAACATCATTTTTATTTGTGATAGCCGTGTCTAGAGTTGTTGAAGTAAGCTTCAAAACTTGTACTCGTTCTTTCTGTTGTTCACTCTTGGTTACTACTACGCCATTACTTGTAAGTGTTACTTTTAATCCACGGATGCTCAATATGTCTTTTCCAATGAGGACATCTGTAGGTATTTCATGATCCAAAACAGTGTGGAGATCTAACTCGATATTGACATCATTTATGCTGACAATAGTAGTCACTTGGTTTAATGATATAATAGGAATAGGTCCTATGCCTTTTAGTTGCGTGGTTTTGGTCTTTCGCGATCCAGGTAGTGTCATGGCTATAGATTCTTTTACCAACGAGCAATCGGCACCACTGTCAAACATAGCCTGAAAATTTTTACCGCCAACTGAAATAAAAATTACAGTAGAAATATCATTACCTTTTTGGCACACGTTTATGTTCCTTGTGGCGTTTAGTCGCTTGAAGCAGGTCTCATAAGTATGCCCTGGAATGGAGCAGTATGAACATTCCTTTTTCTTTTTCTCTTGCTGTGAAGCTGATGTGGTTGGAGTAACTTGTTGGTTCGTCAATGTCTTACTGCTATCAGCTCTAGTTTGCGCAATAGCATTCTGTTTACACCATCGAGCCCTATGACCTTGTTTTCCACATACAAAACAAGTTATACTTTGATCAGGTCTATTGTTTTCAAACCTTCCTTTCTTAGTTGGTGCATGTTCTTGAGTCGGTGGCTTGCGTTTCCGCATTGTCTTTGCGATTGCGATTAGTTCTGGTACGGAGGCGGATTTACTATTTAGTAGTTCTGTGCGAAGGGTATCATCCGTAATGCTGCCAATGACGAACTCCACAGCATCTTGCTCTGTGGGGTTTGGTTTGACGATCTTTTTGAACATCTTCCACACATTAGATATGTACTCAGATGTGGTGTCTGCATCGTCGATCGTATATTGACGGAATCTAAGAACATCGGAAAAGTACCTGGATTCTGGCTCAAAAGTTTGCAGCATATCATCTCTCATTTCAGCCCATGTGGTAGTTCTAAGTAGGCAATCGTCAGCCCAAGTTTGAGCCCTACCTTTGAGAACACCAGCAGCTTTAAGTCGCACTTCATGATCCTTTAGCTTGTATTCTGATTGTGTTCTGGTTATAAGATTCACCCATTCTTTCACATCCATATTTTTGTCAGGATCGAAACTAGGAAAATAAACATCAGAGATACGTACAGCGCGAGGATCATCTGGTCGGATTTTTCTCATCATTTCAGCCAGGGCAGCATGATTTTCTTGAGTCATGTGAGACATCATTTCACACATTGTGTCCTTGAATGTATTTGCCAGAAGTATCATGGTTGCGTTCTCACTATTGGCCGATTGTTGTGGCTGGCGTCGATTCGTCCCCTCTTCCGATGTAAGAGGAGGGTTGTTAGTGCTATTGAAACTACCATCATCATTCATTTTAATATATTACTAATCTCTGTAAAAACAATCACATAAACAATTAATTCGTGACGTAGGTATTTGACAAGGAAGTAACAAAGAAACAATATTCGTTCTGAAAGATCGAGGTACATAAACGGCAAGGACCAACGTTTGTTGCGCATTGACTTGTGATGTTCACTCGTTCGCTGCCGATGATCGAATGCGCCCGGCTACCCGTTGCAACGCCTTTTATAGGCCGGTCGGAGCTAAGACGTAAACAAAGTCGTTTCATAACCATTTTGCTAGTGTTGTATTGTCGGCGCCGATAAACAAAGTCGTTTCATAACTATTTTGATAGTGTTGTATTATCTGCGCCGATATATATAAATTAATTTTATTATATACTTTTTTTAAACACAGAACAAACAAAAAGAATAACAAAAAATTTGTGTGAAAAAATACAACTTTTATCCATGGAACCCACAACCTACAGCACATTTACATAGGCTAGCATTCATGTAGCATTACTAGAATGACGTAACACTTACTTTATCATGCATCCTTGAATGTATTTTTAAAATCGCCTTAGTTTTAAACGATCGACCACAACATCCACATTTGTTTGACCCACTCATAAACATCTTCTTTACTTCTAACGCCGCTTTTGCTTCTTTGACAGACACGGGAACCATTTGGGCATATTCCTCATCGAATTTAGAACCTGCTTTTCTATCTACATTACAAGTTATACCGAAAAAATCATTATCATAATCATTACTTTCCATAAAATCAGCAGATTCAATATCAAATTTCCTTTCCTCTATATGATTGTTTAGATCTATCGGTTTACTTTGAGAATCTGGAGTACCAGTATGTTTTCTCTTTACTCTCACTTTTTTTTCTGGTTCATTACAATATTTTACATCACTGTTTTCAACTTTAATATGGTCATTCCCAACAACCTCAACGGTGTTAGTCATAACATCTTCAAAGGTGTTTTCTTTAGTCAGAGTACTGTGATGTATAACTGGTATGTGGTACGATTCGGATGTTTTGGAGTGACAGTTGCTGGATATGGTCCATTGGAACACGTGAGTTTCGTAGTGACTGCGATCTGGATTGATCAGTGATATTGACGGCATGATCCCCAGTTGTATCCGGTCTAAATATTTCAGATGTGATTTCTTGATCTGTGAATTTAATAGATCAGGATATTAAGTTGGAAGTTCAATGAACATTTACAGATGCCAGCCGCCTTAGTGGGTGGTTTTGATATAGAAGGAAGGTTTCTTAATTTCAGCTTTCTAGCTTCAGCAGTTTCAGCTTTGCGATGATGTCAGTCATTCAGTCAGTCTGGTCAAGCTCTTAATATGTAACTTAAGGAAAATAATATTTTTTTAAAGTACCTCTTTGTTAGTGGCCAGCAATTGCTCTAAAGTGTAGTGCGCCCGGTGACATTTCTGCTGGAATTTTAAGAATTTCTTCACAAAGGCGCAGCATTCAACGCACAAATAGTCCGGCATACCACTTCTTTTCGATGTCTGCAATACATTTAAATACTTATTGTCACTACTGTAGTGGTAGGTATTTACTTTTTATTACGATCGTAAATCGAGTAAAAAATGTAAACAAACCTTCAGTCCGGAAATGGAGTTGAATTCATTTCTCAGATTTCCTGTGTTCAAACTGTATAGTTTTACGCCAGTGCTAAGGCACACAGTGCAGGCTTTTACTTCCCACATTTTAGGGCTTCGTATCACCTCATTTTCTAAGTTTTCCTCCAAACTTTTTTGAAATTGTTTTTTGCTTTGCTTGGCTCACAGACGTACTAGGGATACTACGGTGTGCTTGGCTACTGCTATATAAGTTACTCTATGACTGCTACTGCTGTGCTGCTGCTGCTTGCTTGCTGCTTGCTTTTGCTTTGGTTTTTTTTAACCAAAGAGAATATAACCGCTACGTTTATTTTTAACCTATGTATCAAGTGCACGCACAGATAAAATAAAATACATGGTCTTTTGAGTGGATCTTTGAAAATGAAAACAAAAGGTTCTTCTTCTTCTTCTTCAATTATGGCATCTGTCTCTTAGAGAACAATTTTGCCAGTGTCAAGTGTATTTAATTATAAGTATTGTCAACGTCACAGAGTCATAGTCAAGTTGTCAAGTCAATTTTAAACAAAAGATGGCTGTTTTGTTGAAAATTCTCGGGATTTCCTCCGATGGAATTTGAAGAGAACTATTCACTCTAATTCACATATTTTACACTCGCGTCAAGAACCCGGGCTTTATTGGCAAAATAACCACCAAAATTACGCAATAAAACTCAAAATAACACGAGAAATAATATAAAAACCAGAGCGACGTAGTTGTCAGACAAATGCACCGCAGGAGATAAACAAAAGGTTAATGTTGCTTGCTTGCTTGCGATCTGTGTCATTGGTCGTCTATGGTCGAACGAACGAAATTGAAATTTGAAATGAAAAAAAATGTTCGCCGGGCGCGAAAGAAAAGCATCAAAACAAACAAAACAAATTTTACAAATTCTTATTTTATTTGTATTGTAAACATTGAGCAAATAACTTGTACCTCTTTCCCTTCACTTATTGATAAGTGCTGTGACTATTTGAATTCTTGGGTACAGAAAGCATTCATGATAATGAACCTAAAAATAAAATAAAATTAATCTTACCAACACACTTTATTCTAAGTATTATAAACAATGGGGGAACCAGGAGTTATTAAAAAACTAAGTGAAGAAGTTGTAAATCGAATTGCAGCCGGTGAAATAGTGCAAAGACCTGCCAATGCTCTAAAAGAATTGATTGAAAACAGGTATAAAATGTAGCCATTATGTAGTCATAGCATTTTACAAGTATTTTGTTTTTATGAAGGTATACTAATATTATAAAGAGGATAGATTTTATTGTTTCTTTGTTTGCATTGAATAGGCTCCGAAACTACTGAACCGATTTCAAAAAATATTTTACTGTTAGGAAGCTACACTATCCCCAAGTGACATAGGCTATATTTTATAATAAACAAGATAGAGATATGTACTTTTGCTACGCGTGTGAAGCCGGGGCGTGTCGCTAGTTACATAAAAAGTTTGTTTACTGCTACCTCAATAGATGACACTATACATAATCCCACAAGAGCGGATCCAGCTTTGGTGCCAGGGGGGGGGGGTCACATAGTCACAAAAAGTTATAATCCTTATTATATATAATTATAATTAGTGGTCCACCTAGGTCCTGGACCCAGCCCAGGGGGTGGTCATGACCCCCATGACCCCCCCTGGATCCGCCCTTGTAATCTCTGGCTATTTAGTTGTTGTAACTTGTTACTTCTCTATTGGTAAGTCAATTTTATTAACAAAATTCTTTCAGCTTGGATGCAAAGTCAACGAACATTATAATTACAATAAAAGCTGGTGGATTGAAGTACTTGCAGGTGAAATATTTCATTTTAATCAACAAAACACCTTTATGTCCAACATTCAATAAAATAATTATGTCACTCCTAAAACAATTTTTTTCCTATGACCGTCATATTATATTGTTATAAGATTATAATATATTTTTAATTATATGTATAGCTTTCATTTTTATCAGCTGGCAAAAGAGGATAATAGCAGATAATGTTAATATCTGGTTTCAGATTCAAGATAACGGCAGCGGGATAAGACACGCAGACTTAGAAATAGTTTGCGAGAGGTTCACTACATCTAAATTAAGGAAATATGAAGATCTGCAAGAGATTAATACATACGGATTCCGGGGTGAAGCCCTGGCTAGTATCAGCCATATTGCTCACCTGACCGTTCTAACCAAAACTAGTGCTGATAAATGTGCTTACAAGTAAGGACCAGATTATCAGATTCCTACTCTTGGGATATTCTATCCAACATACCTGTTAATATGGATGTAAGTATGTTGGGTTGAAGTAAAAACATCCCTGATTGTTATAGCTCAATCAGATACACAGATTAATCCTTACTAATATTATAAATGTGAAAGTAACTGTGTTTCACAATCACGCCTCAATCACTGAACCGATTTTATGAAATCTGGTACAAAGTAAAACATACCTTGACATAGGCTACCATTTATTGCGAAAAAATATACGGTTCCCATGGGATAGATGTTATTTTTTTCAAGGTATGTTCTAATGTTTGTCATTAGGATAGACCATTTATTCTCACATACAAACCTAATTGATTTCACCTCTATATTAAAACATGTTACATGAAAATGAAATGACTTTCAGGGCCTCATATGAGAATGGCAAGCTGAAAGGACCAGTAAAAGCATGTGCAGGCAATAACGGTACTCAAATAACTGTAGAAGATCTATTCTACAATGTAATAGCTCGTAAAAAGTCACTTCGCAGCCCTAATGAAGAGTACGGCCATATAATGGATGTAGTGGGAGGCTATGCAATACATAACAGTAATGTCGGATTCACTTTAAAGAAGTTTGGTGAAAAGACCGACTTGAAAACGCCAATTAATTCTTCAGTTATTGAAAATGTTAGAATTGTGAGTGAGAAAGTATGAAATTACACTGAGCAAAAATAGCATAAAAAGATTATAAGAATTGAAATTTATAGTCATTGTAATTTGAAGCTATTGGCTTATTAGATAAAACCCAAAGTTGCTTGTTTGGACTTTTTTTATACTAAGTGCATTGCACTCCAAAAGAAAGATATCATTATATTATTACTTTCACAAGCTTAAATAACCAACTATTAAGTCTCAGAATAGCCTACGCAATTTGTAAACTTTTTTCAGATACATGGCAACAATATAGCGCGGGAGCTAATGGAGATAGAGTTACAGGAACCGACATTGAAACTCTCTGTTCACGGGTATATCACTAATGTAAACTATTCAAACAAGAAAGGAATGATGCTACTCTTTATTAACCATAGGCTTGTGGATTCTTTAGGTACTTTCTATGATAATTAATTTGCACTTGTTATTTCAAATATCTTGATCATCACAAATTTATTATATAGCTATTGGTCTTTGAAGAATATTATTAGCTGTCTCAAGACATTACTGGCGCTCTTCAAGGCTTGTTTCTCGGCCCTCTTTTGTATATTATCTATGTATAAAAATGTTATCTTTTTAGCTATCCGAAAAGCGGTGGACTCAATTTACGCAACGTACCTACCTAAGAATGCACATGCCTTTGTGTACCTCAGTATCGAACTGGGTAAGTTTTAGGAGGCCTGGGGCCTTACCACGAAGTCTTCCAGAACGATTCCGTAACGATTCCGTTTTAGAAACGTCACATTTGAAGCTTGAAGTAACACTACTTCAATACAATTTGCATAGGTTATGGTACGAAATAACAATGTAATATTAATTCGGTAATGTTTTATGAATTCGTGGTGAGGGCCTTGGTTGATTGATAGCAATAAGTCTGTTTGCAATAAAGGATAATTAATTAAATTATCATTATCAGTCTGGTATCCCACTGGTGGCAGGACACGTGGTCAGGCGCGGTGACGACAGGTGGAGCAGAGTGTTCACCGAGTGGTGGCCTAGAGACGGGAAAAGGAGTGTCGGCCGTCCGCAGGCAAGATGGGTCGACGACATAGTTAGATCCGCAGGTCGTACATGGGCGAGGTTGGCGCAAGATAGAGGCGAATGGCAAATGCGAAGGGAGGCCTATGCCCAGCAGTGGGATGAGAAAGGCTGATGTTGATGATGATCTCACTGGTGGGTATATGTTTCCCATATTATTTTCTCATGTTTAAATAGTGGTAATATATTTTGCAGATCCTAAAAATGTAGATGTAAATGTACACCCAACAAAGCATGAAGTACAATTTCTGTATGAGGAGCAAATAATTGAAAAAATCAAAGCGTGCATAGAGAGCAAACTGCTCAGTTGTAATTCTACACGCGTTATGTATACACAGGTTTGTACCAAATTATCTCACAGCTTAATTACGTACGGAATACTAATTAATGTGCAAAATATGTTATTCTTGTAATTAACGAAATAAATGATTATGATTATGATTATAAAATAAATAATGCTGGACAATCCACACAGCATCATCTAGCCCCAAAGTAAGCTACTCAAAGCTTGTGTTATGGGTACTAGATAACTGATATATTTAATACATGATGTAGGTACATAGATAGATATTTTTTATTATACATACACACCCAGACCAACGGAACAAATTTTTGCAGATCGTACACAAATTTGTTCCGAGGCGGGAATCGAACCCGCAACCTCTTGCGTCGCAGGCGGACTCTTGCCCGCTGCGCCACTGAGGTCGTCAAATTATGGGCATGTACCAAATGTCATGTTTGGACTTACCTCTGCCTACCCTCTTTAGATATCCTCAAAGATCTGAGGAGATATTATCTACCGGGCCTGGTGATTACAGTCCTGATCAAATTAATTTATTTTTATTTTTATTAATAAGCAACGTTCTTAGTGGCATTGGTTTCTTTCTTTTCAAAGAAGTTTTTTTTTTCGAAGTTCTTAGTTCCATCTCAGCTTTAATCTATTTATATTATTATAAAGAAGAAAAATTTGATTGTTTGTTTGTTTGCATTGAATAGGCGCAGGAACTACTGGACTGATTTGAAAAATTATTTTACAAATGTTTAGAATGAACTTTCAGGATGAACATACTACATTTATGTACTTAGGTACTTCGCGGGCGACGCCGCGGATGGAAGCTAGTACTCGTATAAATGAACCTCATTTTTGTTATAGGCGAGACTACCAGGCGCGTCAAATATAGAAGAGATAGTAAAGAAAATAACAGATGGCGCTGGTTCTAAAGTTTACGCCAATAACATGGTTCGAACAGATGCTGATGCACAGAAAATAGATAAATTCTTTCCTGCTATGAGTAAAATCATACAAAATATCAATAACCGCAAAATTATTAACTCCGAAGACTTAGCAGATAAGACAACTGAAAAAGCCGATGAAGCGTGTGAGAAAGCCAGTGTTTTATCAATAGATGATGTACAAATGAGAGGGCAAGATAAAAACGATACAGATCTAAGTAGTTCAATAGTAGACGAACCGAAAGAAACCAATAAAAAAACAGATATATGGAGAATTAACTGTGACCAAGACAACTTATCATACATAGACCCTAAAGAATCGTTTAAGACTAGGAAATTTCAACACGAAAGAGTCGAAACCAAGCTTACTAGCGTCAAGCAACTGAGACTGGATGTGGAAAATAATTGTAATATGAATTTAAGAGAAATATTAGCGAATCTTATATTTATCGCTTGCATAGATTGCCGAAAGAGTTTAATACAGCATTCAACCCAGTTGTACTTATGTGATACAACTAAACTCACGTAAGTATTTGGTTCGGTCTAGCTTCTGATACCATTATCTTCATGCCTTTATTTCACACTAGCTTCCGCCCACAGCTTCGTCCGCGTGGTACCTACAAACAAACAAATCTATCCCGCGGGAACCGTACATTTTCCGGGATAAAAAGTAGCCTATGTGCTATTCCAGACTTAATAATCTATATCAGCTGTGCCAAATCTGTGCTGAATTTAATTCAGATCCTTTCAGCCGTTTCAGCGCGAAAGAGTAACAAACATACATCCATTCTTACACTTTCGCGTTTATAATATTAGTAGGATTATTGTGTGGTAAATTCTGTTTTCTTCTTCCATTTTGCACTATCATCAGTCATCTCAGTCCTACTTATTAAAATTACCTTTAACGCCTACCGTTTCTGATAACTATTAAAACCATAGATAAACTAATACGCCTTCATCGTCTTTGCTGATAATACCAACGACGGATATGAGATATTGAATTTATTTCAGGGAGGAATTATTCTATGAAACGATGCTATACGATTTTCAGAATTTCGGGCTAATACGACTGTCGAATCCACTACCGCTAGAAGAACTGTTTGTATTGGGACTGAGTGCGCAAGAGTCGGAATGGAACCCGGAATTTGGTAAGTATCTGAATCTTAGTATTTTTTATTTGCTATTTGCCCCATTCAACCTCACGTGTATAAGTGAGACGAATCATCAGTATTTTAAAGACCCCCCCCCCCCCCCCCCGTATGGGTACGTTCCCTTACCTGGGGCCTCACCACCGAATTAACATTACATTGTTATTTCGTACCATGACCTATGCGAATTGAATTAAAGTTGTGACGTTTCTAAAATTGAATCTGGAAGACTCCATGGTCTGGTTATTCCGTAACGATTCCATTATAGAAACGTCACTACTTCAATACAATTTGCATAGGTCATGGTACGAAATAACAATGTAATATTAATTCGGGAAATGCAATGGTCTTATATTACACTTCCTAGGGCTTTTAATTAGTTAGTTTTCCTACAGGAGACATGAACGAGATGGCTGCGCAAATGACAGAGCTGCTAATAAGCAAACGAGCAATGCTGTTGGAGTATTTCTCACTTGAGTGTAGCAGCGAGGGAGAATTGCTGGCTCTGCCATTATTATTAGGTACAAACATTCAATCTCACTAAGGGCGGATTCGACCACGCTAGTTAAGCACATACAGTTATCGAAGAGTAAACGAACATTTTACTTGCATTTGTCATTACATTATTGGTCAAATCCACTCTAAATAATATAAATGCGAAAGTTTCAAAATTATGTATATTATGTTAGGATTTTTATTTGCGACTCAATCACTTCTAAATAGGTTCAGGTAAAATAAATTACACAAAACGCAATTAGAAAAACTCATTGGTACACGATCAAGTTTGAACCAACAACCGTCGGATCGTGAGGCAGAGGTACTACACCACCAATGCTCCGCGAATGAAAAAAGATTATAAACCGTTGTTTCAGATGGCCACACCCCTTTCATGGGTGCACTCCCAACCTACCTCGTCCGCCTCGTCACAGAAGTGAATTGGGACTCTGAAAAAGACTGTTTCGATACCTTCAGCCGTGAGACCGCCATTTTCTATTCCCAACCCAACCCGGACAGCAATGTAGAGGTGGAGAATAACGAGCAATGGAAGCAGGAACATGTGATATTCCCAGCGGTCAGAAGAAACTTTCTTCCACCCACTAGCTTTGTGAATAACGGAGCGATACTACAAATTGCTAGCTTGAATGATTTGTATAAGGTATTTGAGAGATGTTAAAATATAACCAGGAATTGGAAGAGGGAAGAGTATTTGAAGAGAGCAAAATGAAATACTCTTCAGTGAAAGATGAAAATGAATATAAGTAAGGAAATTATACTTTTTGTTTCATATCTGGTTTTTTGTTACATAAAATGAAGTTTACTGTGATAGTGCGCACGAGTTGCTTTTGTCCCCGTGACTGTTTCGTCACTCTTAGGTTATGTATGGAGATGTCACCCAGTGCCACGTCGTAACATGCGCGCATCTCCATACATAACCCCGGACTTGATAAGAGTGACGAAACAGTCACGGCGACAAAAATAACTCGTACGCGCTATCTCTTATGGTACCAAGCGGCCATGTTGTAAAATTAAAGAAATAATATGATATCAAAATTTTATTTGACAAAAAAGTTCCTTACATCTAGGAATGTGATTTTAGATCTAAGTATCTACAACATAGTTTGGATGCACTACGAGTAACGGATCGTCTTCGATTTCTTGTTCGGATGATTTCTGCGAAGCTTTGAGACCGGTGGTAGATAGAGGGATGATTACTTGGTCCTGGGAAAAGGAAAGTCAAAGTAAAAACCGAGCAAAAAAAAACCACGTTTCTTGTATTTATTCTGTTTTTTTGTTTTTGTTGTTATAGCGGCAACAGAAATATATCATCAGTAAAAATTTCAACTGTCTAACTATCACGGTTCATGAGATAAAGCCTGGTGACAAACGGACAGACAAACAGACAGACGGTCGGACAGCGGAGTCTTAGAAATAGGGTCCCGTTTTACACTTTGGGTACTGAACCTTAATAAATAAATAAAATCACAAGTCTTTAGCAATGAGAGTACTATCACCACAATAAAGTAGGTACTAGAGAAAAAATATAACTATAATACTCACATGGTACATGAGTCTATCGATAACTTTCTCGACTAAAGTCTTCCGTTCGAGCAATTCGTCCTCATTTTCGATCGTCCCCTGTGCCACGAGCTGTTCTAGATACCAGCTCACGACCGCGCTCTTGTGCATACCGGAACTCTCTTCTCCTGAAAGTAAATTTGTATTAATAATGGTTTTTGTTTCAAACAAAACATTGTGGTGTCACACACGATGTTTTTAGCGTGTATCAAACATGTTAGGGATGAAACGAAGGGTTTGCCAATCCAACTTTCTATTCTAGCAGCTTTACGACAGCTTAAACTGGTTTCCATGCAGTCTTGCAAATTTTGTAGTCTTATTAAATGCTATAAATAAAACAATTAAAAAGTTTAAACGGAGATTATACGTTTTAAAGTTGAAAATAGTACCTTTAGCTTCAGCTTCAATCTCCGCCTTGCGCATAAAAATTACAAGCATATCGCTTAGAGACTTGTATTCCTCGAAAGAAAGCGTTAGTTTTTTCTTTGGTGCCGAATCCCCGTTCACTGGTGTTTCTGAAATCACAATAAGTACTTTATTTTGACTTATTGCAAACAACGGAGAACCTAACTGCTGGTCCCATAGTGTACAATCACCAACAAAAGTCATAACTCATAAATCTTAGTCTTTACGATGTTCAGCATGTTTTGTGGCATGAGCTGGTTAATGGAGGTATTAAAGTTGTGCAGGACGACTTACATAGGTTATAGAAAAATCTAGAACATTACTCTAGATTTGCAGGACAACACATAAGAATAGGTATAAGTTATAGAAAAAACTAGAACTTTACTCTAGAGTCGAGAACAGTTTTTAAACAAAGATAGCTATAGATAGTTTATATATACCGACAAGAAAGATATGGAAAGTTCTAGAATATCATAGATAGTTTAATAGAGAGAGATAGATAATAGTTAGACAGAGCTAGCTATAGTCCTAGAAAAATGTATAACAGAGATAGGTATAGTTAGAAAGAGACGCACATATACTCAAATAGTATAAATAGGGAGTACTCTGTAGCGAAATTCATTCAGTTAATTTTAATAACTCAGTCAAAAGAACAAATTCAGTCTAAATAGTTCGGTTTAATAACTCAGTCCAATAATTCAGTGTAACCTAGCAAGGAAAAGAAAATAAAGTTCTATAGAAAAACTCAGTGGTTTCAAACTCTCTAATCCAGCGCAACGAGTGTGCAATCCTGTACAAAAGTATTCTTTGACTTTTGTTGGTGGCTGTACCACCGCAGTATATTCTGCTCCCAAGTAGTAGTGAGCAAGAATTACTGTGTTTAGGATTGAAAGGCACTGGAACAAATGAAATTTCTAGACGAATTAGTCAACAACTATTTCTATCGAGTATCTCTGCAGACTCGATAGACTGTGGTAACTACTAACAGGGTTGTTGGCTTGTTGGCGGGCTGGGCTATCATAAGAATATCAGTCAAATATGTGTTCGGCCTTCGAAAATCCGTTCGGCTACGCCAATCAAATCCTACGGATTTGATTGGTGATTTTGATTCGGGTTTTGTTCGGGTTGATTTTGATTGTCTGCGCCAATTTAAGTTTTTATAATTACCGGCAGTTCCATTAGGTACATCTTGGTCTACGTCCATGCTAGGCTCGTATTGCGGGTCGTCTTCATCTAAATGAATGTCGGGCTGTTCTACTCTAATGATGGATTTGTTCAGCAATCTGAAATTAATAACATAATTTATATCGCGGTCCTCTGTTTATATATTGGCACAATAACCGTGCAAAACCTTTCGTTTCGACTATTATTTGAACGATGGAACAATCTCTTGGCATAACCTTGAAAATTCTCGTAAACCACTTACAGACGATACGATAATTTGAATTTGTCAACAAAACAACTGTTGACTTCATTAGACGAACATTTCGTTACGATTACGTCGTTGTTGTGTTGCGAATAGACTCCAGGCCACTATCCTACTAATATTATAAAGAGGAAAGATTTTATTGTTTGTTTCTTTGCATTGAATAGGCTCCGAAAAAACTGAACCGATTTCATAAAATCTTTCACTGTTGAGAAGCTACACTATCCTCGGGTGACATATATTTCAAATATTTTATATTTAAAAAAATAGAGATACTTTTGCTACCCGTGTGAAGCCGGGGCGGGCGTGTTGCTTATTTAATCTAGGCTAGTCTATACTAATATTATAAAGAGGAAAACTTTGATTGTTTGTTTGTTTGTTTGTTTGAAACGAATAGGCTCCGAAACTACTGATCCGATTTGAAAAATTTTTTCACCAATGTGTAGAATATACTTTCAGGATGAACATAGGCTATATTTTATGTAGGTACTTCGCGGGCGACGCCGCGAGCGGAAGCTAGTAGTAAATATAATCGGACAACCTTACTTACTGTGTACTTCGTGTACCTACTCTATGTATGTTACTAACTACAAATTCAAGTGATCACATGGTCAGTTCACCTGTAAGCCTCCGACACGTGGTTGGGGGTGACGTGTCCGCTGCAGTGCATCTTGGCCATGGCCTCTGCGAGTCGCACCATGGACTCGAGCTGGCGCACCGTGATGCGCCACGCGCCCCCGCCCCCCGCGCCGCTGCCGTCCCGCCCCCGCAACACCGTGTAGTACTCCACTAGTAGTTTACCCGCCTCCTGAGGAAATAAATTAACGTATAGGTCATCTAACGGATCTAGGCATTCGTGAAGTTTGCCACAGGTGCGAGTTTGCGCATGTACAGTTCCTTCCCCCCTCATACCTTCAATTGCTCCCGAAAAATGATATTGCGCAGCTCTTGCGGCTAACTTCACGAATGCCTAGATCCGTTGAGCCAACTATAGATAAGGAGTGAGATGACGGAACTTCCGTGTGTTAAGTTCGTCCGGACTGTTAAATGAGGGCATTGGTTGTGTAGTGGTAGCACCCCTGCCTCACGATCCGAAGGTCGTGGGTTCAATCCTGGTCGTGCACCAATGAGTTTTTCTATGCAAAAAATCATATGAGCGCAATGACAGTGATCTTAAACAATGAAAGAAAACATCGTGAGGAAACCGGCATAACCTAGAACCAAAAATTCGAAGGTGTGCGTCATAAGTTTAATATTCTTATAAGCGGCGATGGGCTTGCAACCTGCCACGTACTAACTACTGTGCAAAATGAGGACATATGCAAAATACCACGTTTGGACGTGTCTCTGACTATCCTCTTTAGATATCCAAGATAATCAAAGATCCAAGTAACTAGAGATCTGAAGAGATATCTACCAAGCCTGGGGATTACAGTCGTGATAGTCTCACGGTGACATAGTTGGTAGAGCGTTAACCAGCTCTAGGCAAAAACATATTCTAATCCCGGCCGTTCGAAAATTTTGAATCTCACTTGAATATAAGATTTTAATAGAACTCACCTCAGTAATAAGCGGTTTAAAACTCCTCGCGAACGCAATATATCTCAGTAAATCCTCCCTCGAGTACACACAATCGTAAGTCTCCTCCTTATTACAATGTAAATCCACGATTTTTCTCGCAATGGCATAATCTACCATCTCACTGCTCTCGTCTATGAGTATAAAGAATAGGTCGAAGCGAGACATGATGGGGGCCGATAAGGCCACGTTCTGCTGTAGGGATTTCGCGCGGTCGTATCGACCGCCGATAGGGTTAGCGGCCGCGAGGATTGAGGTACGCGCGTTGAGGGTTGCTCGGACACCGGCCTGTGAACAAAAAATATAAATTACAATTTGACGACCTTTGTGGTAAGGTATGATTTGAGAATAGAGCGATTGCGGGTTCGATTCCCCTGTTTTATATATGTTGTATATTTTTTTCCCGTTTTTGCAACATATTTATTGATGCTCCGCTCCTATTGGTCGTAGCGTGATGGTATTGCTAGCTACCTCAATAACTTGACTATACAATACAACCAAATGCCAGTGCTCTTAAATGGTGAAGGAAAACATCGTGAGGAAACCGGCATACCCTAGAACCAAAAATTCGAAGGTGTGTGTCATAGGTTAGTATTCTTATAAGCGGCGATGGGCTTGCAACCTGTCACGTACGGAATACTAACTACTGTGAAAAATGTAGGCATGTACCAAATGTCATGTTTGGACGTGCCTCTGACTACCCTCTTTAGATATCCTCAAAGATCTGAGGAGATATCTACCGAGCCCGGGGATTACAGTCGTGATCATATTTTTTTTAAAATATTTTTTTATCTAAACTAATATTATAAAGAGGAAAACTTTGATTGTTTGTTTGTTTGTTTGAAATGAATAGGCTCCGAAACTACTGAACCGATTTGAAAAATTCTTTCACTGTTGGGAAGCTACACTATCAGCGGGTGACATAGGCTATATTATATTTTCAAAAAAATTAGGGATCCTTACTAAAACTTCAATAATGTAAGCCAAGGTGTAAAAAAATTACCTAAAATATTCTTTATAATGCGTGCGCTGCGAAAACTATTGACGATAGAATAAAATAATGTACTACGACTTTGTAGAACACATCATTATTTACAAAAAGTGTCGGGATAGCATATGTCCAACTATTATAGTTATGCCACAATAAGAGTTCTTTTATTTTAAAATTTTAATTGAAAGGCTACTCTTAGAAAACCGCTCTTTATTTGTATCTTAGTATTAATCCTTATCAAAAAAAATCACATCATATTCTAGACTGCTTTAATACCTTTATATAGTTTTTTGAATTACTCAATTCGGACATTCCATTCAAAAGATACCATTAAATTAAAAATGTAAGCAATAGAAAAAAGTCGCGTGAGAGCCGCGCTTAGCTTATGCACTGTAGGCGTCACTGGGTGTACAGGATGTGTACAGGATGGAGTCAATGTGAAAAAATAAATAAAAAATATAAACAAAAAAATACATTATAATAAATAAAAACTTCATTAAAATAATAATACTAAAACTTTCTATACTTACAATTTTCTTTTTTAGTAACCTGACGCAGGGTATGGTTAGACGTGCGTGTATTATAAATATTGAATTTTGAAATTTTTGTTAAATTTGAGAGCACTGGTGGTGTAGTGGTAGCACCCCTGCCTCACGATCTGAAGGTCATGGGTTCAAACCTGGTCATGCACTAATGTGTTTTTCTATTCGAACAATTTATGTGCGCAATGCCTGTGTTCTTAAACGGTGAAGGAAAACAGCGTGAAGAAACCGGCATACCCTAGAACCAAAAGTTCGAAGGTGTGTGTCATAGGTTAGTATTCTTATAAGCGGCGATGGGCTTGCATCCTGTCATGTACGAGTACCTACTCAAAGATCAAAGTAACTAGAAATCTGGGAGATATCTACCGAGCCTGGGAATTACAGTCGTGACCATTTATAGGTATATATAAATACCCGTGCGAAGCCGGGGCGGACTACTAGTTTTACAATAAAACAATAATATTTCAATCCGAATCAGTAGTTCCTAAGATAAGCGCGTTCAACCAAACAAACAAACAAACAAACTCTCATTATATAAAACAAAGTCTGGTTTGTTTGAACAGTTATTACTCAACGACTCGACCGATTTTCATGATTTGTTGGATTTAATAATGAATATCAGATAACTATCAAATCATTGAAAATTAATTAGATACGGACGAAGTCGCGGGCAACGGTTAGTATAGATAACATAATGCAATTACTGTTGTTCTGGTTCTAGTTTCGAAGGCGCTTTGCACACGGAGCAACTTTAGTTGAGGCAACTATCAACTTTTTGAAAGGTTTTTACAAATTGCTAGTTGCTATTAAATTTTTGTTTTTTGAATGTCTAAAGCTATGTTGCTGCAATAGTTGCTCAATGTGCAATGCGCCTAAATTAAGAGTGCACTGACCTTGGCGGTAGATAAAGCTAAGTAGTTGCCAGTTGCCAGTTGCAATAGTTGCTCAATGCAAAGAACCTAAATGAAGAGTGCACTGACCTTGGCGGTAGATAAAGCTAAGTATTGCCAGTTGCCAGTTGCAATAGTTGCTCAATGCAAAGCGCCTAAATGAAGAGTGCACTGACCTTG
This sequence comes from Cosmorhoe ocellata, assembly GCA_963675405.1. NCBI lineage: Eukaryota > Metazoa > Arthropoda > Insecta > Lepidoptera > Geometridae > Cosmorhoe > Cosmorhoe ocellata. Next base: position 4,149,814 of record OY776266.1, on the reverse strand, counting down.
GCGATGGATATGGTCTGCTGCTCCATGGCCTCGTGGATCGCCACCTGGTCGGTGGGGTCCATTTTGTCGAACTCATCGATGCAGCACACGCCGTTGTCAGCCAACATGAGCGCCCCAGCTTCTATCACGAAGTCGAACGACTCTTCATCCTGAGGATTGGATTTATAAATAAACTTTAATCCTACTCATAATGAAAACGCGAAAGTTTGCAAGAATATATGGATGTATGCTTGTTACTCTTTCACACTGAAACGGCTGAACCGATCTGGATGAAATCTGGATATAAATTGTAGTCTGGAATAGCGCATAGGCTACTTTTATCCCGGAAAAATTTACGGTCCCGTGGGATAGATTTGTTTCTGTTTTTCAAGGTACCACGCGGGCGAAGCCGTGGGCGGAAGCTAGTAATAAATAAATATTAAATATTGTTGGACATTACACACAACGCCATCTAACCCTAAACCACAAACTAAGCAAAACTTTTACTATGGGAACCAGAAAACTGATAGACTAATTATATACAAACTTTATTAAAATAGATAGACACAAAACAAACATCTGTGTTCATCACACAAATGTTAGTCCTGGGTGGGAATTGAACCCCCAGCCTACAGCGCAAAAGGAAGCGGAAGTTAATGTAAAATAAAATGCTCTTATTATGACCACTAGCATTGCTGGGATCACCAAATCACCATAGCACAGAATAAGGTAGAAACTTTGACGTCAATACTAAATGACTATAACCAAGAAAGAACCAGTTACCTTGACGACGGCGGCGGTGAGACCCGCGGCCGAGGACGCCTTGCCGCTGGTGTAGACAGCACGAGGCGTTATCTCGCTCACTTGCTTTAGGAGCTGCGACTTAGCAGTGCTCGGGTCACCAACTATGCACACGTTTATGTCGCCTCTGAGTGTCGTTTCTAGAAAAAAACAGTATTTTTAGATAACCCTAATCAAAATATCTCCTCCATTTCAAAAAGTTGAATTGATTGAACTAAAACTTATTAAAATTTGTAACGTATTAACATTTCATTGTACACAAGAACACAAACAATTATATATTTTTTTTCATGGGCAATTTTACCGTTTAAAGCGATCTCTTCCAGGCAACTTTTGTTTCTTATCGTGTCACTAGTTTTTGCAAACCAGTGTGGTGAAAGGATAAAAGTGTGCGCCTCGGCTCTTTTCCACCTTTGGTGTATTCTTACCTTTATACGAGTAATATAAAATAAATATGACCACGACAGTAATCCTCGCTCGGGAGGCGCGGTAGATCTAGATATCTTCCTCAGATCTTTAGTTACTTAGATCTTTGAGGATATCTAAAGAGGTTAGTCAGAGGCACGTCCGAACATGACAAAACATAACTTTGGTTTATGTTGTTGGTTATTTTGGTGAATTATTCTTTGGTAAATTACGGTGACCATACTATACTTGCTTACCCTCAATAGTAGTCTTAGCGACGCCTCCAAACAACATTAGTAGCACACCGCGCTTCACTTCGTTATTGCCGTGGATACTCGGAAACAAGCTTGCTATCAGATTGTTGTATAAATTGCGATCACGAGACATTTCGTATACCTGAGAAATAAACCAAGAATATTATACAAGTAGGCTTTCTAGTTTATATCCGACTGCGAAATATAGGAAGTGTTGGGTCTTGCGTCTCTTTTAACTATGTAATGAAGACCATAACAAACCATTTTTGGACGTTGATATCTAAATAACCGTTTGAGGTGTGTTTATGAAATTCGGAGTATATATTTTACTCGCAAGTGGCAATAGATGAGCCAAATTTGATTTGTTTATGTGAAACAGTTTTTAAGTTACGAGGGGGTAAAAATGGCTCCAAATGGTTCGTGTAATATTACACACAGTGCGCGCCTCGCCCGTTCGCTTGAACTTGGCTTGACACGCTGCCGCGTGTCTAGATCCTACTAATATTATAAACGCGAAAGTTTGTATGTTTGTTACTCTTTCACGCTGGAACGGCCGAACGGATCTGGATGAAATTTGGCACAGAGGTAGATTACAGTCTGGAATAGTCTTTTCCCACTCTATGTGCGGCACAACACGTTTTCTTCTTCCATTTTCATTAATCCACCAGATATCTAAGGGCTTTAAAAATTAAACTTAAGCAAAACTCTACACATAAAATTTGAGATTGGACTTTCCCTGTGTCATCTTCAAGCCCCATCATTTCTAGTTTTACGTAGGTGACTTACTAATAAGTTTTCATAGTTACCTTATCCCACTCTTTATCCGTCATCTGCTTCCTCATGTCTTCTGTCGTCATGTCGTCAGTCGACATTTCAGCTGTACCGAATCTGCGCGAAATCGCCTGTACACTACATGCGAGGAATGCTGTTCTGAAATTAAATAATTGTAGGTATTAGTAAAAATGGGGTATCGATCTCAATCGACACAAACGGCTCATAATAATAATAATAATAATAATAATAAGCCCCTCAAAGCCCAACCCTACGTCCGTGCTGACCATCTAAGCCACGTGAGGGGCGGACACCCGCAACAAAATAACCTAGCGGGTGACTAAAAAGGGCAATGGCAAACCCATCATGATGGAGCCAAGTAAGAATGTACGTATATGGTCGCTTCCCGGGGGTGATCGCCGGGGCACGTCTGGAGCCGATGCTGGACGTTACAGCATGCAAGCCATCGGTGGCGAGGGTAATGGGCGGCCCTCTGCCGGGGAACCCGAACAAAGTGAGTCCAACAGAAGGTACAACCTACGACCGCTGAGAAGATCAAGCCGGAGCACATCTCGAGCCGGCCCTGAAGGAAGCAGCAGCACGAGTGCAGCTGACGTGGGAGCATCGCGGCTTGCCTCTATTGAGGTAGGAGGCCCGAGCCGAGTAGTTTGGGCTGAAGAGGACCTTGAAGCCCAATCATCTTCATCCTCAACTAAATCTCTTTTCTCTTCTATTCCGTCTTCCCCACCTTCTTATCTCGATACTATCCCTATATCACCATTGTCTACCTCATCCCCTTCACAAAACCTTTCATCTACAATGGCCGAGGACGTTGTACAGACGACAATAGCTGTCGATAAACCTGTACCCGCCAAAGCAAAACGTCGTGCGCGAAAAAAATGGACTGAGGATATGAACATTTTCATCCTGCGCACATATTTCATCATCACAAAACTCGAAACAGAAACCCGATCGTACCTGCAAGAACTACATAACCAGTTCACCAACCGTTTTCCTGAAATGGACGTGAGCAAGCAGAGAGTCGGCGACCAGCGCAGAGCAATCATCCGTAGTAAGCTTTTACCAACAGTTAAAGTGACTGAGATACGAGCTGAAGTAGAATCTTATCTGGCAACCGAGCAACACATCATTCAAACACCTTTGACTCCACCACAACTCACACAACGAATGCATTGGACGAACGAACATAATGAAACAATAATCAAAGAATACTATCGGATTACGCTTTTAGAAACAAACAAAACCGCCTATAGAAAACCACTACATCAACATTTCATCAACGTATTCCCACACTTAGCACACATAAGCGAACAAAGAATAGCCGATCAGAGAAGAGTCATTATAGCAAATAAACTTATCGACGACGAAAGACTCAACACTATCAAACAAGAAATCTCTATCGAACTAAATAACGGAAATGTAGCCCCTAATACAGAACAAAATATAAGCCAAAATAATCAGACTCAGGAGGACCTAAACTCAACAGTTTGGTATGATGCGCTCAATGATACAAATGTTTCAATCCACACTGATAATGTAGTAGTAACAGCTGAAACTGAAACCCAACAACACGTTATCTCTGATCTGGACCGAAACCAGGATATAGATGCTACATTTAGTCAGGCCCTACAATACTTTAAGGATACGAACCCCGACGAAAGACCTTTTATACCAAAGCAAAAACCCACTAAAAAGTTCGGAAAACTTGTCAGTTACCTAAACGACGTAATTTTACAAGAAAATGTCAACATAAACACTAGTTTTATAAGCCTCCAAACAATAATTTACTGTGTAGCATGGACAGCAGCTAAATGTAACGGATCGAGACTCAACATACCACCTGAGCACGAAAATCGAACTAAAACGAATTATACACCCAACTGGCAGAAGCGCCTTGAAAGGAAGGTAGAAGATCTCCGAAAAAAGATAGGACAGCTGACACAATACATGAACGGTAATAGAAGTAGAACACTCACGAAACAAGTAAACAAAATATTAGAACTGTATAAAACACACACAACTCACGAAGAACCAAACACAGACCTCAACCACTACCTAGACACTCTAAAACAGAAACTGATCGTTGTTAGCAGTCGTCTCAGACGGTATAAAGCATGTAGTTTTCGTAAAACACAAAATACCCAGTTTTGCAACAATGAAAGAAAATTCTATCAAACATTGTCACTAACCACATCTAACCGCACAACATCGTCAGCCACGACTGCTAATTATAATAACCAATCAAACACAAATCCGTTAGAAGTCGATGAGCTACGTCAATTTTGGGCTAACATATGGGAAAACCCAGCTGAATTCAAAGAAGGAGCTACATGGATTCAAGCTGAACGTGAAAGATACAACGACCTTACAACTATGGAGTATGAAAACATCCCCATAGACGTATTCCAAAAAGTCTTAAAGTCATCGCACAATTGGAAAACACCCGGGTCTGACCGTATACATAGCTACTGGTACAAAAAACTCACACACATTCACCCTTATCTTTACAATCACATCAACAACTTTATCCAAAATCCTAACACAATACCTAACTACTTAACAGCCGGAACCACCTATATGATACCAAAAGATATCAACGACATTTCAAACCCAGCAAAATACAGACCAATCACCTGCCTACAAACAATTTATAAAATATTAACAGCATGTTTATCACAATTAATTTACGTCCACTTAGACACGAATAAGATACTGGCCGAACAGCAAAAAGGCTGCAGGAAATTCAGTCAGGGCTGTAAGGAACAACTCGTAATCGACATGGTCGTCTTACAGCAAACACAAAAAACCAAATCAGACTTATACAGTATTTACATCGATTATAAAAAAGCTTTTGATTCAGTACCACACACATGGCTTATCCACGTACTAGAGATTTACAAAATCCACCCCCAACTTATTTCATTTTTAAATAGCTCTATGAACAGATGGGAAACCCAACTTCATGTACATACTCCTAATGAGGTAATAGAAAGTACACCAGTTAAGATTAGACGCGGCATATTTCAGGGAGATGCACTAAGCCCACTGTGGTTTTGTTTGGCGTTAAATCCCCTATCAAACAATTTGAACTCAATGAATTCAGGATATATGGTTAAAAACACAATTGACAGACCGACGGATCAACCAACGTGCATGCTAAACCACCTGCTGTATATGGATGACATCAAAATATATGCATCTAATGAAGACGACCTAGAATTGCTAATACAAGCCACGGAACAGTTTTCAAGGGACATCGCTATGGACTTTGGAATAGACAAATGCAAAATTAACTCCACAAAAGCAGGACAAAATTACCCACATTCTTATCAGATGCAGACAGGCGAAATAATAGAACCTTTAAGTGAGACTGAAGCATACAAATATTTAGGCTACCATCAATCAAAACAGATCCATTACAAGGAAATTAAAAATAAGCTTACTCAAAATTTTAAACACAGATTAAATTCCATTCTTAAATCACAACTTAATTCAAAACACACTACAAAAGCAATCAACTCATACGCCATCCCAATTCTAACGTACTCTTTCGGCATAATCAACTGGAACAAAACAGAACTAAAAAATCTACAGCGCATTATAAATGTCACCATGACGAAAAACCGAAAGCACCATCCACGAGCTTGTGTCCAAAGACAGACGCTACCACGAGTAGAAGGAGGAAGAGGCCTCATTAATATTCGCAACCTACACAACCGACAAATAACAACTCTACGGACTTACTTTCACAACAAAATAGAAACGTCCTCTCTCCATAAGTTGGTAGTTGAACAGGACCACAAACTTACACCACTTAACTTACAGGACCGCAATAAACAGAAAAACGAAGAACAAACCGACAGACAGACTTTAGTTTCTGAATGGAGCCTCAAGTCTCTCCACGGAAGACATCGCCACGATCTAAGCCAGCCCACCGTCGACATGCAGGCGTCGAACGAATGGCTCAGACGAGGAGAACTCTTCCCTGAGACTGAAGGATTCATAATAGCCATCCAGGACCAAGTTGTTGAAACACGAAACTACCAGAAACACATAATGAAGATACACAATTTAAATACAGACATGTGCAGACGCTGCAACAGCTCATCTGAAACTATACAGCATATTACGGGGGCATGTAAATCCATAGCTCAGACGGACTATAAGTACAGGCACGACCAGGTAGCTAACATCATACACCAACGATTAGCCACCAAATATAATCTAATAGAAACTACGTCGAGACCTACTCCGTACTATAAATATAACCCCCAAACTGTGCTGGAAAACTCAACCCATAAACTTTATTTCGATAGAGCTATCCTAACAGATAAAACCATACACTACAATAGACCGGACCTAACACTAATTGACAAAACCAACAAAAGTGCACTCCTCATAGATATAGCCATCCCCAACACACACAATTTGCAAAGTACAATAGCTGAAAAACTTTCCAAGTATGTAGAATTAAAAAATGAAATAACTCGCATGTGGAGACTGGAGAAAGTGTCAATCATCCCAATAGTTTTGTCTTCAACAGGTGTAATTCCGAACCATCTATTCCAATCACTCACTCTTCTTCATCTCCCGAAACACACATTTGCCCTACTACAAAAAGCAGTAATCTTGAATACATGCAGAATTGTCCGAAAGTTTCTGCAAACAGACCTTTCAGACGTACAACTTAATCATCGTAGCCTAACTGATGCGCACTTGGCCTAGGCCCGTGTGTATCTTTTAATTACCGGTTCTACTGAGCCGAGCTGATGAAAATCGAAACACAATAATAATAATAATAATTAGTAAAAATATTTTATTTTACGTAGATGTAAATCCTTTTTTGTTTTGTTTATGATTAACTTTTTTTATTATCATTGCATTGTGTAGTGCATGTATCATTTATATCCTACTATCCTACTAATACCTTTTATAAACGCGAAAATTTGTAAGAATGTATGGATGTATGTTTGTTACTCTTTCACGCTAAAACGGCTGAACGGATCTGGATGAAATTTGGCACAAGGACAGAATTTAGTCTGTAATAGCACATAGGCTATAATTTAACAAGGTACTACGCGGGCGCTGCCGTGGGCGGGAGCTAGTGGACGATATAAGATTTTGCATTAGGTGTTGGTCAACCTAAGTATGGTTCATCCAACGGATCTAGGCATTCGAAAAGTTAGCCACAGGTGTGAGTTTGCGCATGTACAGTTCCTCCCCCCTCCTCATACCTCCAATTGCTCCCGAAAAACGATACTGCGCAGCTCTTGCGGCTAACTTCACGAATGCCTAGATTCGTTGAGCCAACTATACAAAGGCGCGAAGACTTACTTGTAATGCAATTCTCTGACTCCCAAAGCCTTCAATCCTTTGATGCCGTCCATCTGACCCTCGTTGGCCAGCTTGGTTCTGGTGGTGAGCTCGGCTTTGGCTCCGGGCAAGGATAATGACCCCACATCAGGGACCACGATTAGTGTACCAGTGAAGTCATAGCGATCTCCAGCCTAAAGATAGTGATGGGGAATGAATTTGTTTAGTTACAAAGAAAACGATTCATAAGGGAAATTATAGTTATGTAACATCTAGAATTATTCTAGACTGCTTGTTCTTATTTTCTTTGAAATTGACCTTATATTTTCTAAAAAAGTTTTTTTTTGATCTCTTGTTTACTACAATCTGTCTCCATTTGGTGGGACATTCAGTAATATGTTAGGTAGGCGTGTTATGTTACGTCTTGATAGGCGTTTGACCCTTGTCACACCCTGTAATATTTTTTTCACAAGTTTCTACTTGGTTAGATCTTGAGGTACTCAGCGTTTCATTTTTTTAAATAACTTCTAACTACAAAAGGCTTTCCTTCTTTATGGGGTCTTATCATTTTACTCCACCGTTATAATGTTTAAATGTATTTGGTTAGAAGATGCACACAAGATTTTATTACCTGCACAGATTCAACTGCTTCCGCTCTAAGTATGACTTCCAAACTTCTGGGTATGCAACCTCTGGGTAGTTCCGCTTGTGTCTCCTGTATCCTAATCTTCTGGAAGTCTACAAATACTGATTTGTCTGCGTCAAGCATGAACCGGCGTCGGTTCGCGCAGACAGGGTTGCGGCATATTGTTGGTATGGTATACTGAAAAACATTAAAAGATGATCTGGGGCCTTACCACGAATTCATAATACATTACCGAATTAGTATTACATTGTTATTTCGTACCATGACCTATGCAAATTGTATGGAGGTAGTGACGTTTCCATAATGGAATCGTTATGGAACCGTTCTGGAAGAATTCGTGGTAAGGCCCCAGGACCTACTTTTGTAAGTTAAGTTCGGAGACAGAACTTTTGTAATGACCAAATATTATGCTTATGTAATGACTATAATACAGACTCCAGTGGCGCAGCGGGCGAGAGTCCGCCTGCGGGTTCGATTCCCGCCTCGGAACAAATTTGTGTGCGATCTGCAGAAATTTGTTCCGTTGGTCTGGGTATTTTCTATGCATAATAAAAAAATATCTATCTATGTATATATAATGTATTAAATATATCAGTTATCTAGTACCCATAACACAAGCTTTGAGTAGCTTACTTTGGGCTAGATGATGCTGTGTGGATTGTCCAGCATTATTTATTTATTTATTTATAATGTCTAAGACGAGATGAGGTGACGGACGGCGGAGTAAGGCCTTGAATGGTGGCCTCGAGAGGCCAAGCTTGGCGCCAGCAGAACACCTACCAGATGGGTTGATAATGTAGAGAAGATAGGTGGAAACCTCTAAGGCTCAAAATGTAGGAGTCCTATACCCAGCAGTGGGTGGACACATGCTAAGAATAAATAAATAAATAAATAATAAATATTGGTGGACAGTTCACACAACGCCATCTAGCCCCAAACTAAGCAAAGCTTGTACTATTGGGAACCAGATAGTTGATAGATTAATTATAAATATATATATATTTTTTTGTAAATACATACATAGAATACATAATAACACCCAGACACAGAACAAGCATCTGCATTCACATAAATGTTAGTCCTGGGAGGGGATTGAACCCACAACCTACAGCGCAGAAGGCAGAGCTACTACCAACTGAGCTATGAGGCCAGTCTGAGCCAGAATGATGATGATAATGTCTATGCATATTGAATGTAATGTGTTCAATGTACATTTGACATATAGATCATACTCCACTCCGGAAGCATGACTTAAAACAAACTGCTGAAAAAAATGTTACCTTAAATTGCTGTTCAACATTCTTAATGACAGTCTGGCAGTCCAAACAGACAAATGTTCCGAGAACCAGCTCGGGATGTACGGGGTGTGTCCGTACAATCTGTCCAGAGATCCGGATCAATGTTCCTATCTTAGCTGTGGTAAGCTCCCTGACTTTGTGTCGTGTGGGTACATCTACAAAGGATATGTAGCATTCTTTATCCTGTAACAAAAGGATATTTTTGTACTGTATTGTACTGTAATATTCTTCTGAGCTCTTGTGGTTATTTTTTTTAAACACAACAATTAAGACAACAACAACGTCAAGTTGCTAAGTTCAGGTCGTAGAAACCTATCTAGACCTTTTATAGAGGATGGATAACACAAAAATGAACCATAATATTTTTTGCTTATCTCTTAAGAGATAGATGGGTATATTTAAATAACTGGTTTTGCCAAAAAAATTCTTGACATTTTTCTCAGTTATCTATTTGAAAAACAAATAACTACTGTATATTATACAAAGGCCTTGGTTGAGAAGAATACAAGAAGAACAACAGCCATTTGAAGCATTCTCAAACTAATCTTTTATATCTCGGGATCTCAACCATCAGCAATATAGGTAAATACATACTACCTATTATAATGCAAAATATTATGCCAGATGAGATTCATGGTTTCTGCCTATCCTGTGGGTACAAGGGCGGATCCAGGGGGGGTGGTCATGGGGGTCATGACCCCCCCCTGGGCTGGGTCCAGGACCTAGGTGGACCACTAATTAAAATTATAAAATAAAAGGATTATAACTTTTTGTGACTTGACCACGACTATGTGACCCCCCTGGCACCAAAGCTGGATCCACCCTTGTGTGGGTAACAGGGGTAGTTTTATGTATTACCTGTAAATCTTTCTTCATGCCACTGTCAGCTAAACTCAGGACATAATTAAAAATAGCCTGGTTTAGAAACGGGTATATCCTGTAATATTCTTCTATGATTGTTGTTGCGAGATTCTGGTTGTATTTTTCTACATCGTCAAAGCTAACTTCAAGTGTGCTGAGTTCCGGTTTTAGTAGCTCTTTTGAGTGTTTCTCGTACTTGATTTCATTATCTTCTTTGAACCTAGAAATAAAATCATTGAGGGGACTGTTGATTACTGGTATTATAACCTATTTTTACAAATATTTCGATAAGTTTTCTTATTAATTAACTGATTTTAAATAACTGTGACTTTCGAGATTAAAACTCACTCCATACATATATTAAAATAGGCAAGAGAAATAATTAAGAAAAGAAGCTTACTCTTCTAAAAAATCTTGAAACAGTTTCTGGCACCGAACTCCGACTTCATCTTTCACTTGGCTCTGCGTAGCGTACGTATCAGCTACGTCCATTTTTAATCACAATATAATTTCAGTCTTAATTACAAACACACACTTTCTTAATCCAAATAAATAAATCACAAAAACAATTTTCATGCCGCTTCACAATATTCAATTCACAAAGGTTTTTTGACATATTGGCGGGATTTTTCATCTTTCGTTCGTTCAGAAACTATGAACGAACGAAGCTGGATGCAGTCAGTAGGTACTTATTTTGTTTGTTAACCTCTGTAATGTCTTGCCAAGGGTGGAAGTATAAAATTCACCATTTAGTCATCTTTGTTTGGCAAATGGCGTGTTTGGTGTGTTAGAAAGAGAAGAATAATCACAGATTTGTGAGAACGTTCAATTTTACACACACATGCACGTACACTGTACATGAATTTGGAGTGAAAAGCTAGTGTGGGGTCATATCGATAGTTTGATGTCGATAATTACAATGATTAGCGGGCTTGGTAGCTAGCTAGCGGGCTGCTGCATATTTTAATAATATGCGATTGGGCTAACTTTGAATAGCGTAAGAATGTTTTTGTTAAATTAAAATAGTTTTGTACAGATAGAAAAGAGAGTAGGTAGATAGAAATCCTATGATTTGTTCAGGCAATATTTAGTAATTTAATCACCTACCTTGGCCACGTAATTATTTTAAAATGGACTGCAAGTTTTTAAGTAAATATCTATACAATTATGTACCTACATCATATGTTTAAATGTTAATATTTGTAAAATCACACCTTAGGACCGATTTGGATGAAGCTTGGATAAGATGTAGATACCTACCTACGTAGATCGTAGCTTGGAATATCAATAATATAACTTTATAACCACTACTCCACTCCACACATTTAGGTATCTTGTTAAAGTAACAAATAGCAATTCATCCATCCTCACAAACATAAGCTTTTCTAATATAATATTAGCTAGTAGGATTTCATTAAGGAGGGAGCTATTTTTAAAATAAAAGATGTACTTGCATTTAATCTATTTACATTTATTATTAAAAGTAATAAAATTTATCAATAATTATTATGAATTCAATTGAAGTGTCTTTCTGTGATTTCAAAATAACTGTGATTTCTCAAATGCTTATAGTTATTTACAAATACCAACTAAAACACAACCAGCTTTTAATATTTGTTGTATGTCTGAAATAAAAGTAGGTAGGTACCTATACCTAGATGACGACACTTATTTTTAACCGGCTGCCGAGAAGGGTAATTTTTTGTGTGTAACTTGCACTTTCGTAAATTTCTTTTCAATGCACCCGCTCGAAGATAATTTTACTATGTAGGTACATAAACATAAGGGTCTTCACAGCAGACAGACAGACGGACAACAAGGTGATCCTATAAGGTTTCCGTTTTTTTTTCTTTTAAAGTACGGAACCCATTATAAGACAGAAAAATATAAGTCCTGGCGGCCTGCTAATCGATGCCCTTTATACTACACCCCAACCTGCAACAGTAGAAAGGGATTATAATTATTGAAACGATATTCGTCTAATCGGTGAGTTCAGTTTTGCTACTTAATCTGCCAACGGACGGAGGTAAAACCGTTACAAAAAAATTCAAAAAGTTTCAATATCCCACTTCATAAAAATACTTATAAAAATAAAACTAGATCACTTAGCTTGTTTCTGTAAAAAGTAATATAATCTTGGATATATTTACTGTGTTTTACACACAAAAACAAGGTCTATAAATTTACAAACATAAAATCTTATTGGAATTACGTAAATACATCCTACAGGATATACACCTCCTTGGTCCTACTTGACATAAATACTTATAAAAAGAAAACTAGACCACGTAGCTTGTTTCTGTAAAAAGTAATGTCATTTGGGGTATTTTATCTGTGCTTTAGGACACTAAAACAACCGAGAATGGCAACAATTTATTTTTATGACTGAACTGCCGACACCCATTGTTTCGCTAGTCTATGACGTCATCCATGACTCACACTTATACATATTACCAAAGACGCAAGGAGATATTTTAACGGCTACTACAGACCGGAAATTTATCCCGCTTGCTAATAACATATACTTGTTCAAACAAAAGTAAACTCTATCACACCGAAATTTGAGTTTCAAGTGGCTCGGCTGCAAGAACGCCCCGGGGCGTTTCCGCCCGTTGACAAGTTTGACAAATTACTGACTAAATACACCAATCCATCAACATTAATCGCAATAAAAATTGCCCCCATCACGAACAACGAACATATTAACACAAATTTTGTTGTACAAAAAGCTATTGTACAAAAAATATCGATACCTTACCCTTAGGTACATACAACACTATTCGAACATAACCAATTCAGTACGAAATCAAATAAAAACTATCTTAAACGCAAAATTATCATGCTGCAGGCATAGCAGCATGATTAGCGATTGAAAATATTATGATGACGATGTAATTAGTCCACATTTTTAATGAAAAAGTAACAAAACACTGAACTCACCAATGAACACAAATGATTTCACGAATATTATCCTTTTTTGCTGTTCCTTTGTTTGAAATCACTGCACAAACCATCAAAAATGTACTCTAGCTTAATTTGGTGTAGTTGATTTGCCTGAATTAATTGAAATTATTAAATAACACATTAATTTCTAAATAACGCACCACACAAGATTTTGTTTGGGACAATCAAGATCCCAAACAGAAATCCTATCAAGTAGGGATGACATTGCGCGATAGGGATAGAAATACAGAGGCAACACGCTAAAACGAGACATCTATAGTGCCTTTCAAATTTAGCCGTGTAATAACGCTACACATGCAAAGGAGTATAACACTTGACAAGTTATTAGATTTCCTCTAACTATATTTACTCTGAGTGTCTTGCGTTCATTTGGTTGCTTGTGCTTGCTAAATCGTTGCTGAGTGTGTGCGCATGTGTGCGTGATTTAGTGTAGCGCGCCCACAGACTGCTAGATTAGGTGAGCGCGCCTTTCAAAGTAAAGTCGTTCTTTGTTGTTTGTTTGTGGCTTTCTTTCATTTCTCGTGACAGTGACACACATAGAACACAACACACACACACCACAACGACAAACTCCAAAAACAGAAAATCCAAAAAAACAACCTCAAAACAAAATAAATAAATAAGTTTTGTTTTCATGAGTAAGTGAGGCTTGATGAAATAGTTTTAGTTACAGGAACATGACTGAATCCTACGTCCGTTTCCTACATCAGATTGTATCATGTATCCCGCAATCGGAAAACAATGAAAGTTTAAAATTACTTCGTAGTTTTCACCTGTAAGTATCAGGTTTTTGTTTTCATGATGTTTGTTTACCATCTCTCTTATTAAAAAATGTTCTACAGAATGCGATGCAAAGAAAAAACAATAGGATGTGGACTTCCAATCAAACCATTCTCTTCAAAAGTTAGATGTCCACGATGTTGTTTGGAATGGGATAAGAAAACGAATGTGCAAGTAAGTTGAAGGGAACAAATAACATACGTCTTATAGGTGATACCAGAGGGCCCAGTGGCCTCTTTTATTGTGAGTGTTTTCGAGAAAAAGGCAAAACTATTTGATATGGAACTCTGGGCCTTGTCCAACAATAGACTTGTTTTAAGTTGGTTTTTATGGTGGTTTAAGATAACAACTACTTTTCATTTTCAGATTAGGCCCATCAAGCTTAGTACTAGACAAAGACAAAGGTTAAAGAAAATATCGGATAACAATGAAAAGAGAGAGAATGTGAGGAAATCTCTTTTACACAGTAATCAATTGGTAAGAAATAGTTTTTTATTGTCACAGCAGACCTACTTACATATTTTTTTTATTCCACCCTGTGTAGTTCTGTTATAAAAGTAAAAAACTATAGAATTAACATTATTGATCTTCTATGGTAGGTAATGTAGGTACCTACCTACCTTTATTAGTCTTCATTTAAATGGAGCAAGATTGCTATTAAAATTATGAAATAATGATTTACTATAATATTTTCAAAAACTTCTCGCCATCTCCACAGGAACAAACCTGCTCATTTTGCAAAAGCACAACAGTGACAACATTGCCAAAACCAGATAAACAATATCCCCAAAAAAATAAACCTGGCAACTCCATAACTGAAACAGCAATAAGCAAACAAAAATCAAAATTTCATATACTAGAAACAATAAGTAATAAGAATCAAAGCAATATGAACAAGAAAAATAAAGTAGAAGCATCTAAGAAAAACACATGTAACACAAATGTGTATTCAAATGCACTTGATGTATTCTCATTGAAGAATGAGAAAAATACACTTACAAGCATGATCAAGGAGCCTCTAAAAATTATTAAAAATAATAAGAAGAAGAAAGACAAGTATGCAGGTTTATGTCAAAAAGCAGTGATGGCCTCAGCAAAAATAAAACAAGATAAAGGACAAGACAAAACACAAAATAAATTAAGTTTATTTTTAAAACCATCATCAGGATGAAAATAAAACAAGATGGTACATAATCTACTTAAAAAACTTTATTTATATTTAAATGCATCATATCAAAGAATTTAACTTACTACAAATAACAGCAATAAGATACTAGAAATAACATCAATATGATAATAGGAATAACATCATTATGATAATAGAAATAACATCAAGAAGATACTAGAAATTACTACAGTATTTTAGTTGCTACAGTAGATGATACATACATTTTAGTATAATAATTTTTTGGCATTATTTTTAAACCTTATACAAACCTTCCTTGACATATTATTTTCTACTGTGTGTTACATGATTTATTGATATATTTACTTATATATTAAAGTTTGGTTAAAATGTGGAATGAATTTGAAAATGTTAAAATAACAGTAGGCATTTTACCTACTATATCTACCTTAAGATTAAAAGTCCATTAGATATAGTGTCAAGATATAAAGTGTCCACTACAAACAGTTAATATTATATATTATATAAAGTTGATTAATATACTTAGATAAAAAACAGGCCAAGTCTTTTCTTTTCAATTGATTTCCATCCCAATATTTCCAATTCCAGTCATTAGTCAAAAGATTATGACTTCAGTCTCATAGCCATTATTCCAAGTTGATATAATTAATTTCTGAATATTCATAATTTCCGAATATTCAATTCAAAGATCTTCATTAAATCCTTCAAGAAACAGTAAGTACCATGTTATAATTCCGCTAAATATAAACAGGAAAAATAACAAGAACTTAATGTAGATCAGTGATTGTCAGGATGTATTGTCCACATGACTTTCATGAGTGTTGATTCTCTCAATAGTGATCAAATGTATATCCATGACATTTGTGTTAGTATGCCCAGTCTTGACGTGATATTTACCATCCTTGTAGATCTTGAAGAAATTATAGCTGTCATTGTTATTCAAAAATTCATGAACATCAATTCCCTCCTCATAGCTATCGGAGAACAAATCTATATGACCTATGGCACCAGCTACATCCGTTGGCCCGTCAATGCCATCAGTGCCTGCACTGAGCATGTACACATCTAAGTGTTTCAAATAGTCTTTGTGATCATGTAATAGTTTAGAAAACTCTAGTGCAAGCTGCTGATTCCTTCCACCTTTCCCTGTACCTTTAACTTCAACGGTAGTTTCACCCGCCAGTATCAGGGCAATTATTTTTTGCTTTGTGCTCGGTTCTTCAAGTGTTGTAAAGTTGCATTCAATTTCTATTCCTTGTATGCTCATGTTGTTGATTAAATTCAACAATGTTTTGGTGTTCATATTTCCTTTCAGAAATTCTCCAAAAAGCATAGTCAATTGATAGTAGTTTTCAGCAACATCTTTTACATTGCCTACCACACTCCGTGATATAATAATAGGTAAATAACATCCCTTTATTTGCTTTGCCTGTATATATTCGGAGTTCATCCAAGTGAATTGTCGCCGCGCGTCGCCAACGCTCATTCGGTTTGAAGCTAGTAAAAAATTCAAAACTCGTGCTGTTGGGAATTCGTCGTAGCGATCGCTTTCATATACATTGTTGCTATCCACTTTTAAACCTTCTATAAAGTTTTGGAATGTGCCTGACGGTATGTTTTCCTCTTTACTATCCCTCTGTAACACTTTTTTTATAGATTTGGGTATTTCATCATATTTAAAATACTTTCGAAGAATGTCAATAGCCATTTGTGGATCATCTTTATTTAGAACTGTTGGTCCACTTGCTATTAAATCAAATGGATCATTTACAACATCAGAAATGATTAAAGTCACAATCCTAGAAGCCGAACAATTGGCCAATTTTCCCCCTTTTATATCGGATATCCTTTTTCTGATGATATTAAGCTCTGTTATATCAGCACCTAAATTAGCCAACTTTTTGATCAAATTAGTTTTCTCTTCCAATGTGATAGGCTCGATCGGTAAAGGCAATAAAGCTGATCCCCCTCCAGTAATCAAGACTAAAAGAACGTCTTCACTTGTAAGGTTTCCAACAAGCTCTTTGATTAGTTTAGCTGTTGAGTGTGCATTATCATCAGGTAAATTATCCTTTGCACCCTCATAATACTGAATTCTCTCGATTTCAGTCTCAGGATCTAAACTACCCTCTGGGATGCTCATTATGCCTTTTTCTATTCTTGGTCCCATCAATGTTTCTATTTCTCGAGCCAAGTATTGAACTCCCTTACCTGCACCGACGAGGTACAGTCTTTTATCAACGAGTGGAATTTGTTTCCCTATCACTTGCAAGGTGTCAGTGTATTTGTTGTATTGGACACGTTTTCTCACAATGTGTTGAGGTAATACCGAAGTGTAGCATGCTTTGAAAACTTCTAATAAATCTGCTGGTATATTCCGTAGGAGTGCCATTTTGATTAGCTGGATTTGTGGTAGGTACTTACACGGTAAAAGCTGCTACGATAAGCACGCAGAATTGTTGTGAATCACATCATTCTGAACTTGATAAGAAACACAGGTAACATTTTACTCTTTAGCGTTTAATATCTTATTTTGCTTTGGCCATAAATTACGTAACACAATCGTCGACACGCGGCCATGACAGTAGTGTCGTCGCGTAAATTAGCTAATAAAAGTAATAAATAAAATCGAAGTGCGCGCGCATTTTGCGCGAGATGGTAGAGGGGGAAATCGTAGTTTCCACCAATCGGAAGACATCTTTCCTATTAGATAGTGCTTGGCTGACAACATATTATTATGCAGTGCAGCCGTGCAGGTCATTTTAAAAAGTAAATGATGTGACAGCTGGCTGATGACTGTCATCTTTCAACAGACAAGGTCGTTTTACCGCAAAA
The DNA here is from genome assembly GCA_963675405.1 of Cosmorhoe ocellata. NCBI lineage: Eukaryota > Metazoa > Arthropoda > Insecta > Lepidoptera > Geometridae > Cosmorhoe > Cosmorhoe ocellata. The sequence continues at coordinate 4,131,739 of OY776266.1, read as the reverse complement.
ATTTAAATTTTGAATTGAATTATTTGATTTTCAACACCGAACTAAAAGTATTTTCAAACATTTTCAAAATTAGAATTTTATTTTATTTTTTGTTTTCTATAAATTTTATATGAAATGGACACACCAACACTCTTCTGTCTTTCGCAAAATTTCGTAAACAAGCAGAATGTAAGATCTTATGGAAATATTCTCAAACGCGATCCATTGAAGTCTGAAAACAACCAGTTTTTTGGAGCTGAAGAAAACTTTGAAACAGATGTCACCCCTGGTTTGTTATCTCTTGTAGATAAAATGAAAAACAATCTCAAAACTAAGTCAAAACGAGATTTCAAAGAATATTTTGAAGGTGTTATCAGACCTCTTCATTTGCAACCTGTAAATAAAAAAGCGATATTTGAAAACTCTTGGAAAGCACTTTGTGATATTATACCTAGAAAGTTATTTTGTGATAATAATTCAAATGTGAAAGTATTTAGACAACTGGTTGAGTCTGCTATTTACAGCATGAGACGTCAGCATGTTACACTTGGGATGTTCATTGATAGATGGGATTTTTCTTCATCATTATGGACAATGCAAGTGATCAAAGCAGAAAAGATACTGTGTTACATTCTAATATGGATATTAAAATATATTTTGTCACCTATTATTTCTCTTAACTTCTATGTCACAACTTGCAAAATAGATGCAGATGAAAATAAGCTTCACTATTTCTGGAAACATCAATGGCAAAGCTTTTATGACAAAAAGATATCGGAAATGGTTTTTACAAGGGTTTTAAAGAAATGTGAAATGTATTGCTTGGGAAAGAAGATCAAAAGAAATCACAGCCTCAGGGAAAGACTTAAAATAAAATCTCAAAAGAAAGATATCCCAAAACTGCATCTCATTCTAAAATCAAACAGTAACTATAGGCCGATTGTTCAATATAAAACAAACCCTCAGAATTCAATAGAAAAATATAAGATCAAAGAAAGGTTAAACTTTTTGAAGAAATTGATCGGAAAACCTTCAAAAAAAATTGAAACATTGTATGCTGGATTAATTGGAGATTGGTTGGAGTTGAACAAACCAAAACTTTATTTTGTGAAAGCTGACTTAAGCAATGCTTTCGGATATGTAAATAAGGAAAAACTCCTGAAAATAATATGTGAAAAACATCTTACTCTCCAAAAGGAGGAGAAAAATATTCACTTGAAGCAAAAAATAGCTCAGCAGTATAGAGATATAATTACAGAGCTTCGTAGAGCTCTCTTAGTCCGGGCTGGATCCACTGTCTTTGAATGGAAAGAGGGATTGGTACAAGGTTACAAATACTCTCCTGCATTGTCAGAAATATACTATAAGCACATGGATGATATATACTTTTCAGAACACTTCAAGACATCTGTAGCTAAGTTGAAACTATTTACTAGAGTTGTAGATGATTATTTGTATATAACAGACAAATTAGAAGATGCTCATTCATTTCTAAAATCACTTGCTAACTATAGAAATGTAAACTATGCTAAAACAGAGGTAAACTTTCAGTTTCCTGAAGTTAAATTCAGTGAAGAAATAACATTTTTAGGGTACAGCTACAATACAAGAAACATGCAAGTCAGCAGAGCACCAAATGCATTTGTCGGTCAAATGTGTTATAAAATAGCATTCACAGGAGCTATAACCGATGTGAATAAGTTCATTGAGAATAGGATCAGCCAGTCAGGGGTACCAATCAACCATCACATATTTAATTTTTGGCACAACCCTGAAAATCTAATATGGAGACATATTTTTACAACATTCTGCCTTTCAGCCAACAAATTCTGCACAATGTTAGCTGTTTTGTGTGAAGAAAAAAATATGGTTAACTATTTGGTGTTGTATAAAAAGAAGGTAGTTGTCAAATTGAGTAACTCTATGGTGGAGACTCTGGTGAAGAATAAGCCATCTGAATTTCAGTTTGTTTTCTGTATTAATCACTTACGCCACTTGTCATGGAAAGCTTTGTACTTGTGTGCAAAAGGGACTCCTAAATGCAGCAATCTGATACTTGCAATCAATGATGAACTAGCCAAAACTAACTGTTTATTTGGTAAATGGCGAGAGCATGCGAGCAGCATTAGTACTAATGGAGAAGCAATACAAAAAGCCAATATACAAGTGTGCCGAAGACCTGATCTAAGAATGATAGTCAAAGATTTTGATAAATTACCTAAAGGATTTGAATGCTACAACCATAGAAAGATATTAAATAAAACCAAGTGAATCATTAAAAGTCATTTATTTGTACAAAATATTAAAGCTTAAATATTTATTTGGACGGATGCAAAATTAATTTAAAAATATATGTATAAAGGCACATTAAAATGGACTGGAAATGTCTGGAATTATCCATTATTTCCACAATACATTGTATGTAATAGATAGACATAATACAATAGTGTGAGATTCAAAAAATTGTCACTATAAAAAATATTATCTAGAGAGATTACATTATGTACTTATAAAAAAATATAAGTAGTTTAAACGAAATTATCATGTTTTAGCTGGAATAAGTTTTTTAAAAGCTGGTTATGTTACTCAATTATATGAATTACCCTTATTTTGTACAATACAACACTTACTCTTACATAATCGTCCCAGTCACAGAATTGGAAACTAAGCTAGTGCACAGTATAAGTTCCATCAAAATGGCTTCAGTATTTTTACATGATACATAAAGTAAAGATGGTATTACACGAGCCGTCTACTTGGCGTAATACTAAAGTGGTCAGTTGATACTGTCTTAATAACTAGCATAGAAGTTAGATAATTATATCCTAATAGCTGCTTCTTCAATTCACGAATAAAAATCCCATCATCTAGTGAATAGATTATCTTTTTATATCCTGATATAGTTGCAGCAATATCGAACCGCCAACAAACACCCAACCCTTGGCTATTTCTATCATTTGATCACTAAAAATGCTGCTATATTGTACGCGTCTACTATTGTTAAGCTTTAGCTTCGACACAGATTAAGGCGTGTGTTTCTACTATTTCTATCGTGCCCAGTTCTCTCCAGTGTGGTGCAAGGATTAAAGTGCGCCTCAAGGCTCCTTGCACTACCGTTTGTTTCTATTCTACCATGAAATTGCTATAAAAGACACAGCTATAACGGTCAAAAACCCAGCAGCATTCCTAGAGCTATGTGATAGGAAGTTAGGGTCGGACGCGATATAGCTAGCGGCTTGAGGGGCGTCGCAGGAGACGATCCGCGCAGCGCGAATGAGCGCCGGCCCGGCGATGATCTCCGCCGAGCGTTCGCTGTGCGGTATCATTTGTAGGCGGACCGCCACATCGCTGAAGATCAGATCGGAGTACGGGCTTGGAGAGTAGAACATGCTAAAGCTGTAAATAAATATAAATATTAGTAGACATTTCGCACAGCGCCATCTAACCTCAAACTAACTAACTTGTACTTTGAAAACCAGGTAGCTGATATACTAATTACTTTTTCGAAAAACATATTAGTAGCATCCAGACACAGAACAAACATCTGCCTTCATCACACAAATGTTTTTTTTGTCCTGAGTGGGGATCAAACCCAAAACCTACAGCGCTCTAACTGAGCTGAGGTGGGTGAGTGAGGCCAGTCAACAAGACAAAATTATTTTTTACTGACACAGGCTGACATGATATTGTCGTATGCTTGTTTGCGGTTTCGGTTGTATAAAAAGCAATGTTAGCATACCTAAAATCATCTGAAGACACGGCACCGTAAAACTGCTGTGCGTAGAGCAGAAGATTCGCGTATGTGTCTAACTCTGTGTGGTTGGCGCGCCCCATCAGCACAGAACCGGGGACTTTGCCGAGGTTGCAATGCTCAAACTCATGTGTCTTCGCTCGGGTACCTATGATGAAAATATTAGAAAGTAGACAACTCTTCTGCAGGCTGAGTCATTTCACTTTATACGAAAAAAGTATTTGAATTCAGCGCTGGAATGCACTTATTCAAGTGAGATATCCATTCCAGATACTGGAATGGAATGCTGTTGGAACAATGTGATTAAATTAAGCTATTTGGAATTCTTCTTAGCGTATCAGAGTGTGAACGGGTTAAAGTGCTCTACAGAAGTTATATGTTACAGATACATAAATACATCTAAATATATATAACTCAAAGGTGACCAACTGACTGACATAGTGATCTATCAACGCAAAGCCCAAACCACTGGACGGATCGGGCTGAAATTTGGCATGCAGGTAGATGTTATGACGTAGGCATCCGCTAAGAAAGGATTTTGATTAATTCTACCCCCAAGGGGATAAAATAGGGGATGAAAGTTTGTATGAAACTACGCGGGCGAAGCCGCGGGCGGAAGCTAGTTTAGAATAAGAAGAATGTGAGGTACCGTCAGGGCAGAGCAGCTGCAGGTCGATGGTGAGCAGGTCGCGCGCCCACCACTCGCTGCGGCGGCCCGAGGAGACCTCGGCGGGCGCGGAGTGCCGCACGAAGGCCGCCTCGCCGCCGCCCTCCACCATGCAGCGCAGCGCGCCCACGTGTCCGTAGTACGGCTCGCTGGCGTCGCGGCGGCACCGCCTGGCACAAGATCCACTTATAGAACCCTAGACTGCTCCATCGTTTCAGCGTCGTCACTGCAGACTCACGAATACAATCGTAATTGGAATTAGAACCGATTGCTTGGTCTGTTTACGCGGCGGCTTCAGTGAAAATTAAAATTTGTATCAAATCATTTAAGTCAAGTTTAAGTCGATAAGTAAATTTTACAGCAAATAGCAGCAATTCAAATACAAAAATTTTATCGCTCTTCAAGCTACGAGTATGTGTTAGTCAGCTGAGTAGAGGTAGATCAGTCTAAAAATGCACGCCCCTCGCCTGCGGTACAACTACAAGTGGAGGGGCGTGCATTTTTAGACTGAATCATCTCTACCTGAGTGTTACTTCTGACAACTTTAATTTCGAAGCGACTAGCTTTAAAATGTTAATGTAGCAAATTATTAGTATTAAATGGGTATTTATCGCGTTTTTTATTACCTATTTTTCCCGACAATTCAACATGTTTACTCACTGTCGTAGTCACGGCATGACTGATAAATACCCGTTTAATACTAATAATAATGTGTTCAGATCGCGTAAGTTTAATACAAATACATGATCACGACTGTAATCCCCAGGCTCGGAAATATATATAGAAAACATGTGCCGACCCCACGCACCCGTGGGATAAGGGCAGGAGAATGTTGATGAGCAGTATCAGTGTACTTTTAAGTACAGGTCATCCAACGGATCTAGGCATTCGTGAAGTTAGCCACAGGTGCGGGTTTGCGCATGTACAGTTCCTTCCCCCCTCCTCCAATTGCTCCCGAAAACCGATACTGCGCAGCTCTTGCGGCTAACTTCACGAATGCCTAGATTCGTTGAGCCAACTATACCTGTACGAGGAGCCGTGACACAGATGGCACAGGTTGTCGTGCGGCACGGTGTCCGTGTCCACGTACTCGGAGCTGAGCGCGCCGGGCGCGCACGACTTGGTGAAGTACTCCGCCGCGGCGTGCGCTCCGTCGCATCCGTACGACCTGAAACAAACCACACACGGTTCATGGAACGTATTGTAGCGTTAAGGCATTTCACGTATGTACTTCACGAACACGTTTGTATATACAGTCGTGTATGAACAAACGTCATTTGCCGTACGTCATGTACAGTCGCGTTTTTCATATAGTTGGCTCAACGAATCTAGGCATTCGTGAAGTTAGCCGCAAGAGCTGCGCAGTATCGTTTTTCTGGAGCAATTAGAGGTATGAGGAGGGGGGGAAGGAACTGTACATGCGCAAACTCGCACCTGTGGCTAACTTCACGAATGCCTAGATCCGTTGGATGAACTATACAGTCGTACAAACAAACGTCATTTGCCGTACGTCATGTACGAAACGTTTTTCGTACATATTCATACACCAAATATGTTAATAATTTAACAATTATTTAATTTAAAAAAAACCTCTTTGCTATCTTTTCACGGCTCTGAATGTATTAGATTTGGTAAGGATATAAATTGTATCCTGAGTAAGAACATAGGCTACATTTTGTCCCAAATAAATATAAGAAAAAAAATCTATGCGAAGTCGCGGGTAACAATTAGTCCTACTTCCTACTAATATTATAAACACGACAGTTTGTAAGAATGTATGGATGAATGTTTGTTACTCTTTCACGCTGAAACGGCTGAACGAATCTGGATGAAATTTGGCACAGATATAGATTGTAGTCTGGAATAGCACACAGGCTTTTTATACCGGAAAAATGTACGGTTCCCGTGGGATAAGAATGTTTTGGTTTTTTCAAGCTAGTCTATACTAATATCATAAAGAAGAAAGTTTTGTATTTTTGTTTGTAACGAATAAACTCAAAAACTACTGGTCCGATTTCAAAAATTCTTTCACCGTTAGAATGCTACGTTATCCCTGAGTAACATAGGATATTATTTATGTAGGTACCTCGCGAGCAAAGCCGCGAGAGGAAGCTAGTAATGTATAAATCCCATCAAAAACCTAAATTATAAGATGAAATGATATTTTAAAGTTGTTAAACATATTTCATATTGTTATAAATAAGTTTTAGGACTGACCATTGTACTTGGCACCCGTTTAGATCTCACTTCTTTTGTCGCTGAAGTCAACGACTAAAGCATACTTATTGAACTTGGCTATCATTTCACATTTATGTTTTTGATGGGATATCATTACTTTTTGTACAGAACTTATTAGTAAGTAAGTACTTATTCTTATATTGTTATACTTATATTATCTACGTGCATGGACGGCTGAAACTATTGGCACATTGTATACATACCTAAGTAGGTAGATCCGACACACTATAATCTTTGCTCTTACTTATATTATAGGCGCTATAAGAGTTCCTAAGAGAATGAATTAAGTAATTGAAAAATTATAATTAAAATATATAAATTTACTAGTTTCTGATTTTTTCCTTTGTATTCACTCAACCACCTACCTGGATGCCAAATTTGAACTTTCTAGGTCATCTGGAACTGGGTTAGAATTAACGTCTATAGGTCAGTCAGTAATAAAAATTAGGATTTTTGGACGTTAATATCTAAATAACCGTTTGAGGTGTGATTATGAAATTTGGTGTACTTACTTAGGTCGCAAATATCAATAGATGAGCCAAATTTGACATGTTTACGTGAAATAGTTTTGGAGTTATGAGGGGGTGAAAACTGGCTCCAAATGGTTCGTGTAATATTACACACGGTGCGCGGTTCGCCAGCTTGAACTGGGCTTGACACGCTACCGCGTGTCTAGATGTGTGATAGAAGGGTTGTTTCATTGTTTTAGTACTGACCGAATCCATCCGTTTGAGATGAGATACGCCAGAGGATACACCCAGCCCGCCGCCATGCCGATCCCCGTGTGACACGTGTTCTTGCCACGCAAATACGTCAGATCAGTGTCCGGATCCTGTTCCTTCGCCACAGCCACGGCGTAGTACCAATTGTTGCCGCTAGAGTATACCTGGAACAGTCATAATGGATTGTGTAAAATTATTGCATATTTCCTAATGTTGCAAATCGCTAGTTTTCAAGTACGCGTTGAAGAGCTTAGTGCAGTGTGTCCGTACTGGTACAGTGTCATCACAGCTCAGTTGGTAGTAGCTTTGCCTTCTGCGCTGTAGATCGTGGGTTCGATCCCCACCCAGGATAAACATTTGTATGATGAACACAGATGTTTGTTCTGAGTCTGGGTGTAATATATATTTTATGTATGTATTTACCTCGCTTATTATATAATGATGACAATCAAAATGATTTATATAATAATTTTTTCAATGAGTTTAATCAAACGTTCAATGAAATTTTTAAATCCAAAACGGTTGTGGTCTCTAGCAGTACGAAATTTTGTGAGTGGGCAACAGCAGGTATTCATAAAAGCAGGCGCACTTTGTATGAACTATACAGCGGAAAACAGTATAATTTTAGTGAAGAGTTTAAAACTAGAGTTAAAAATTATTCAAAAATTTTTAAGAATGTTTGTCGAGTGGCAAAATCACAACATATAAGTTTTAAAATTAAAACCAGTCAGGATAAAATTAAGGCTACTTGGAAAATTATTAATAGTGAGACTGGAAAAATCAAAACTCAAAGTAAATTAAATTTAAACATTAACAATAAAATAATTAACCAAGATACTGATGTAGCACAGGCATTTGAAACATTCTTTACTGATATTCCAGTCTCTACTACTAAATCTTCACCTGTAATCGCGCAATCTACATATATTAAAAGATAGTTTACCGGAATGTGATGTAACATTTCATTTTGATTATGTGAACAATAACGACATCATTTAAGCATTTAAGTAGCAGATTAATGTAAAAAAACCACTGACCTCTGGGGCATTTCTGTTAGCGTTGTAAAATCATTGATTGAAATTATTGCACCTGACTTAGCTTTCATATTTAACAAATGTATTGACAGTGGTGTCTTTCCTAACTTAATGAAACATAGCAAGATCCATACATTCATTCTTACAAACTTTCGCGTTTATAATATTAGTAGGATAGTAGGAAGTAGGATTGACTATTGGCTAAACACACTAGGTCTGCTTAGCAGAGTGCGGTCACCTCCTGCATGAAGGGCACGAGGCGGTGCTGCTGCGCGGCGTGCAGCATGTCGGCCGCGTCGTGCAGCACGAGGTCGCACGAGCCGCCCGCCACGGCGCGCGCGCAGTGCCGCGTGCTGTGCCCGCGCCAGCACACCAGCGCGGGCTGCAGGAACGCCGCTTTCAGCGCCACCTGTGGTGCAAAACGGAAATTGAACACGTTATTCTCTACTTTCTGTAGATATTTATCATCTGAGAGCCGTAACTATCATCATTCTCATTCTCCTGCCCTTGTCCCACGCTAAGTGGGGTCGGCATAATTGTTTTTCTCTTGAGAGCCGTAACTATCATAGAAAAAAAAATAACAGTTGAAATAAAATACAGTACTTCGTTGTACACCATTCGTGTTGAGAAAACTGTTGAAGTGTGGTTTAACAATAGGCTTGGATCTTCTCAGATCTCTAGTTACTAAGACATCTGAGGATATCTAAAGAGGGTAGTCAGAGGCAGTTCCAAACATGATATTTTACTTCATGCCCACATGTTGGACAGTAGTTTTTAGTATTCCGCGGGTTCGAGTCACGATAATATGGATTCCTAAGTAAATAAATCTTTAAAAAATTATAAATCTATACTAACTACTGTGCAAAAATTTGGACATATGTCAAAGTATAATGTTTGGACGTAACTCTGACTGCCCTCTTTAAATATCCTCAGGTTACTTTGGTTGATCGCGCTAATCTCAGGAACTACTGCTTTGAATTGAAAAAATATTTTTGTGTTGAATAGTTAATTTATAGAGGAAGTCTTTAGGCTATCTTTAGACTAAGAGCGCTGGTGGTGTAAGAGCGCTGGTGGTGTAGTGGTAGCACCCCTGCCTCACGATCCGAAGGTCGTGGGTTCAAACCTGGTCGTGCACCAATGAGTTTTTCCATTCGAAAAATTTATGTGCGCAATGCCAGTGCTCTTAAACGGTGAAGGAAAACATCGTGAGGAAACCGGCATACCTTAGAACCAAAAATTCGAAGGTATGTGTCATAGGTTAGTATTCTAATAAGCGGCGATGGGCTTGCAACCTGTCACGTACGGAATACTAACTACTGTGCAAAATGTGGGCACGTACCAAATGTCATATTTGGACTTGCCTCTGACTACCCTCTTTAGATATCCTCAAAGATGTAAGTAACTAAAAATCTGAGAAGATATCTACCGAGCCTGGGGATTTTTTTAGGCTATACAACATCACGCTGCGAGCCTTCTCGTAGGTATCGGGATGAATTACTATTGGTTCGTGGTCGCTTTCGAATTAAATTTTCACAATGGTATGTCTGTATTTTTTGTTTCTAATATTTAATTTGTTTATACAACGATTGTATTACCAAGACAAAACCATTTGGCTGCGGGAAAACAAACATTAAAATTTCACGGTGTATCACTGTTCAGCTAGTTAATAGATAAATACCCTCATTTTATTGCACTTGTCCATCTCAGCGTCGCTCGTGACGCAGAGCACGGCCCGCTTCACGGGGCAGTCCCTGAGACCTAGCACGGCTTTCTCCGCCTGGTCTCCCACGAACTCGTTGTTCAATATGTGCTTGGCCATCTGCTGCTCCTCTTTCAACATTCGGAAGTTTATTGTTGCGTCCTGGAAATTTAGGAGTTGTTACAAAAATAACTATTCTTCTTCATCCTGCCCTTTTCCACGCTATAAGGGGTCGGCACAACATGTTTTCTTCTTTCATTTCCCTCTATCATCCGTCATCTCAGAACTCACACCTTTCTTACTCAAGTCCATCCATCTTTTCTTCGGCCTACCTCTACCCCTGTATCCATCCACATTCATACCTAACACTCTTCTCACACATATTTATTTGTTACAAATATAATATCCTACTAATATTATAAACGCGAAAGTTTGTGAGAATGTATGGATGTATGTTTGTTACTCATTCACGCTGAAACGGCTGAACAGATCTGGATGAAATTTGGCTACTTTTTATCCTGAAAAATGTACGGGTCCCGCGGGATAGATTTGATTTTGTTTTTCAAGGTACCACGCGGGCGAAGTCGTGGGCGAAAGCTAGTGTACAATAAAGAATTGCAAGAAAATAGTTTTATTTTGAGTTTTTTTTTAAGTATTGATTATACATGTTAATGTATGATGTAGGTGACATACTTGAACGAGTAAATCTGTGGTTTCGTTCGAAAGGAACAGTTGGAATGGTAGTTCTATCCGCTGCCCAGACTGGTCCATTCTCGGCTGGAAAGGCGATATAGTGCTGACTCTGAAAAAAACACATTATAATAATAATAATAATGCTGGACACTATCACACAGCATCATGTAGCCCCAAACTAAGCAGAGCTTGTATTATGGTAACCACATGACTGATAAACACCCAGACCTGAGACAAATATCTGCAAATAATGCAAACATTTGTTCCGCGGCGGTAATCGAACCCGCAACCTTCTGCGTCTCAGGCGGACCTTCGCCCGCTGCGCCACAGAGGCCGTCATTCATTCAACATTCTTCAGCGACTACTAGTAGAAGGAAATGGCGTTAGAACGTCACTTATTTTTTACGAACTAGTGCGGTGATAGGATTAAAGTGCGCCTCCGGGGTTGGACGATTCTACACATTTCTACAAAATAAATATTTTAAAAACTATTTAAACTTGATCTTAGAGCTCATCTGTCACGACCTCACATGTGACGACCTCAGTGGCGCGGCGGGCGAGAGTCCGCCTGCGACGCAAGAGGTTGCGGGTTCGATTCCCGCTGCGGAACAAATTTGTGTATGATCTGCAGAAATTTGTTCCGTTGGTCTGGATGTTTTCTATGTATAATAAAAAATATCTATCTATGTATAAGTATAATGTATTAAATATATCAGTTATCTAGTACCCACAACACAAGCTTTGAGTAGCTTACTTTGGGGCTAGATGATGCTGTGTGGATTGTCCAGCATTATTTATTTATTTATTATTATTTTATCTGCTGCGTATGAAGATGGAGCAATAAAAGATTGGTTGATAATAAGATATTTCACGATGGGACATTTCAAATTAACTAATATTTTACGAGAGACCAAAAATTGTTTGCCGCGAACAATGACGAATAGTGAGAACAATGACAATACCGTTGAGTAGAATGGTCCAGCTAACGATGATAACAGGACCTAACTTATAGTTGTATTAATATTTAGCGGCGATGGGCTTGCAACCTGTCACGTACGGAATACTAACTACTGTGCAAAATGTGGGTATGTACCAAATGTCATGTTTGGTTGGACGTGTATCTGACTACCCTCTTTAGATATCCTCAAGGATCTAAGTAACTAGAGTCTGAGGAGATACCTACCGAGCCCGGGGATTACAGTCGTGATTATATAATATCTTATACCTTTAAACGAGCAATTCTTGTATCTATATATATAAAAACTAGCTGTCCCGCCCGCGACTTCGTTCACTTAAAGTAGGTATCTAACTAAACTGAGTTTCAAACAAATCACACTAATAAAAAAATCCCATAATAACTTTGACACCCAATTTTACCCTTTTTAGAGGGCTATTTTGAAATATCCAGGAATACGTTTCTATTTATTTTGCATTTAAAGTATCCAAACCAAAATTAAGACCAATCGCACCACCCTTTAAAAAGTACTCATAAAAACATTGACCCCACATTTGACCCCTTTTTGAAGTTTACATTGAAAAATCCTGAAACACGTGTCCATTTATTTTGTATTTACAGTAAGTACACAAAGTTTCAGACTAATCGCACCACCCGTTAAAAAAATCCCATACAAACATTGACCCCTTTTTAGAGTTATATTGAAAAATTCTGAAACAGGAAACAAAGTTTAAGGCCAATCGCACCACACGTTAAAAAAATTTCATATAAACATTGACCCCCCCATTTGACCCCCTTTTTTAAAGTTGTATTGAAAAATCCTAAAACACGAAATTAAGTTTCAGACCAATCGCACCACCCGTTGAAAAGTTCCCATACAAACATAGACCCCCCCATTTGACCCCACATTTGACCCCTTTTTCAAGGTTATATCGAAATATCCTGAAACACGTGTCCGTTCAATTTGTATTTGCAGTACACAAACAAAGTTTCAAACCATTCGCACCACCCGTTAAAAAGTTCACATACAAACATTGACCCCACATTTGACCCCTTTTTGAAGGTTATATTGAAAAATCCTGAAACACGTGTTCATTTATTTTACATTTACAGTACACAAACAAAGTTTCAGGCCAATCGCACCACCCGTTAAAAAGTTCCCATACAAAAATTGACCCCACATTTGACCCCTTTTTGATGGTTATATTGAAAAATCCTGAAACACGTGTCCATTCATTTTGCATTTACAGAGCACAAACAAAGTTTCATGAAAATCACTCCACGCGTTAAAAAGTTTTATACTAACGTTTTCACCCTTTTTCACCCCCTTAGAGGTGGAATTTCCAAAAATCCCGTCTTAGTGGGTGTTTGGGCAGGAACGGGGGAATCCAGTGGTAAATGATTGTTTTATTTGATGTTAGAGATGATTTATTATTCGTTTACAATTTTACATATAATTTTAAATTATATTCGTTTTACGGTTCTAACGAGACAAGATGGCAACGATTCTTCTTCTTCTTCTTCTCTTCGTAGTCGCTGAAGCTGGCAGTTGGTTTTCTGTCATCATGACATTGACGTTTTGACAGCTGTGATTGATGCGTTGAACTGTCACTCTTAGTTCTTCCTTAACGCAATAGATGGCGCAGTAGGTACTAAACATACCGCCGGCCTTGAAAGCTTCAGGTTTCAACATAGAAGTCGTCAGAAAGTCGAATCCTCCGGCTGCGTAGGTAGCGGGCAGATTTTCGCGAATGACCTCCGAACGACGCCAGTTGCTGTTCGTATGTCGGCGACACGGGAGACGCCGTCGTTACCTGGGAACACACGTATAATGCGACCTAGTTTCCATTTGAGAGGTGGCATATTGTCTTCCTTGATCAGGACCATCGTATCCATGGCTATGTCATCTTTATTAGTTTTCCACTTCGTTCGTGTCTGTAGTTCCGCCACGTACTCCTTGGACCAGCGTTGCCAGAAGTGCTGTCGCATTTGTTCGACTCGGTGGTATCGCGTCAGAGTCGTCGTCGTTCTGGCCGTCAGGTCTTCGCATGCAGGAGCCACCAGCGGACGTCCGATCAGGAAGTGAGCTGGGGTGAGCGGAGACAGGTCGTTTGGGTCTGTGGACATAGGTGATAAAGGACGGGAATTCAGGACAGCCTCGATCTGAGTTAAAACTGTGCTGAGCTCCTCGTACGTCAACCTAGCGTTACCAACCGTTCGCCGCAGATGAAACTTACAAGAGCGCACTCCCCGCTCCATTAAACCACCAATATGAGGAGAATAGGGGGGTGTAAATAATAATTTAATTCCGTCATGAGAGAGGGAATCAATAACGTTTTGCTGAGTATTTTCGTTTAAAAATGAGGAAAGTTCTTTTTTAGAACCAACAAAATTTGTTCCATTATCAGATAAGATAATTTCAGGTTTACCTCTCCGACTTATAAATCGTTTTAGAGAAAGAAGATAATCGTTTGTTGTGAGACTAGTGACCAGTTCTAGATGTATAGCACGCGTAACTAAACAAATAAACAAAGCAATATAGCCCTTGGAAAGTTGAGCACCTCTGCCTTTTCGATTTAAAATAGAAATTGGCCCAGCGTAATCAACACCGGTACGAATGAATGGAAAACCGGGTTCTAGACGCTCATTCGGTAAGTTACCCATTATAGGTGATAAAGTTTTACCTTTAAATCGATTACAAGTCACACATTCATAAGTAACTTTCTTAGCCAAGTTCCTTGCACCCAATGGCCACCAACACTCACGTATGTTAGACAGAAGAAGCAAAGGTCCGCCATGTAATAACCTTCTATGTTCATGTCTGAATAACAAAAGAGTAAAATGATGCTTCCCGCACAATAAAATTGGATGTTTTTTGTCGTAATCGAAACTAGAAGAGTTTTCGATACGACCACCGACTCGAATTAGCTCATGTTTATCCATAAAAACATTAAGACCTAATACACGCTTAAACTGCTTGTTATCTTTCAAAGGTAAGCTATTTTGTAAACAAGAATACACGTCAGGAAAAGAATGCATTTGTGCGCATCTAACTAACGCACGTTGAGCGTCTTGTAACTCAGCCACTGATAGCAAACCGGTTCTAGTGTTTTGCGAGCGGTTGCGCGCCGTGCGTAAGTTATGAATAAAGCGTAGTACATATGCACCTACACGTTTTAATTTTTCGAATGACGAATATCTTTCAAACGGAAACAAGTCTTGGCTTAATGTAAGGCTAACATGGCTTAATGTTGTGGTCCGTAAATCGGGTAGACTACAACTAGTATTAATGTTATTCGCATTATTTAATTCAAATTTAGATTTAAAATCATGAGACTTTAAAAAACTAGGACCGTTCCACCATAGTTCGGAGTTTACTAATACATCTAGGTTTTGTCCTCTCGACAGTAAGTCTGCGGGGTTTTCTTTACTGTTTACATGTGACCATACAGAATCGCCGGTTAACTCGTTTATTTCTGTAACTCGATTCTGAACAAAGGTTTTGAGTAAATGAGGTGACATTCGAATCCAACCCATAACTATAGTGGAGTCCGTCCAAAAATAGATTTTAGTGAAAGTCAGGCGTAAAGAATCGCTTATTTTCTTAAACAGCCTAGCTCCTATAAGTGCACCGCATAGTTCAAGCCGAGGAATGCTTATTGTTTTTATAGGAGCGACCTTACTCTTAGCGCATATTAATCTTATAATTATATTTGTGTTATCACTATAGGTACGTGCGTATGCGCACGCGCCGTAAGCGTGTTGACTCGCATCTGAAAATATAATTATGTAATTTTTCGTTTAATAATTTTTGTGATGTGGTTTTTGCACTGCCATGAAATACTACACGTAGTTTTGTAGTACTATGTTTCCTATACACTCCGTGGTGAGGTAAAAAGAAACTAGGCTCGCTGTAGGTATCTACGCGGGTCATGTGACCTAGTGCTTCGTATTCGCGCATGAAATCACAATACATTCGTTTATACAATGGCAAACGGTCGAGTTTCCGTTCTAGTGCCAAAAATCGCTTATTCGCTAACGTATAGGAATCACCAAGCGTATCAGCTGGTTCCCTTAGCGGAATGCAAACCGCAAATCTACCGTCCTTCTCGCGTTTAGTAGTTTTGATAAATAGTTCCTCACATTTCTGTTCGTCTTGAGTGAAAGCCCTATCTACCTGAGGAGGTAAATCTTCGATTTCCCAGAACTTACGTAACCTTTCGTCTATTGTTTCAGTGAAATTGCACTGAACCTGACCTTGCGTGATATGCTTTGTATTCAAAGGACCTGAAATTAACCAACCTAACTTAGAATTTTGTAAAAATGGTCCGTTAGGAAGTCTAATCCTATTATCGTCTAAAAGCTCCCAGAATTTGTCAGCGCCAATCAACAAATCTATGTCAGACGGCGTGGCAAACTGAGGATCAGCAAGTCGTATATTGTCAGGTATAGTTACGAAGTCGAACTCAATGCTTGTTGACGGCAAGCAGGGAGTTATTATAGGCAGCACTAAACAAGTTAATCGCGTACTATATGTACTTGTTTTAGAGCGCACCAATATATCGCATGAATTATTCGCATGTGTGAGGTTACGCCCCACTCCGGATATACTTACTGTGGACTGTAAATAAGGCGCATTTAATCGTTTTGATAATTTTTCCGTAATTATGCTATGCTGACTACCGTTGTCAAGAAGAGCTCGTGCAACATGAAATTTGTTGTTTTGATCGGCTACCTCAATCAAAGCTGTAGAAAGCAAAACCTGTTTTAATGATAAGCTTGAACTGGCCGTATCGGTCGCGGCGCAGTCAGCTGATGCATGCAAAGCTGTAGATGTAATAGCGCATGTAGGAGGTTGCTCCACACACACATTCGCATAGCTACTACTCTCGCCCTGCTCGTCTATGTGTAATAAACTGTTATGTTTTTGTTTACATTGCATGCAAGGACCAAAGCGGCAATCTTTTATTAAGTGTCCTGCCCGCAAGCAATTTGTACATAACTTTTTCTCGTTAACGAATATAATCCTATCTTTAACTGACAAGTTCAGGAACTTAAAACACGCATAAAGTCTATGTTTTCCGCTACATTTAACACAACTTTGTTTAGTTTTATCTTTGTTGTAGTTAGGCTTGCCTTTAGATACGTCATCATTCGCAGTTGCCACATAGCTGTGGACTTGATGAGCGCACTTAGCAGTGTCGTTACTTGTCGCATTACTAGGCCTACCCTGCAACTTAGAATGATTCGCGTTTATCATCTCTAACATATCCGCCCTGTTTCGTAAAAATGTTAAAAGCTGTTCTAGCTTCAACCCTTGCGCGTTAGAATCTAGGGACCCTTTGTGGTTCTCCCACTCACGTTCAGTGGGGGAATCCAACTTAGAAACAATTAAATATATAATCAATGTATCCCATGATTCAGTAGGTTCGTTTAGAGTTTTTAGGGCCCTCAAATTTCTCAGAACTGTATCTATAAGTTTCCTTATTTGCGCTGCCGATTCCTGTTTTATAGATGCAATATTAAATAGAGACTTTATATGATTATGTATTAGAAGCCTGTGATTATGGAATCTATTTTCTAGCAGCTCCCATGCGTGAGTGTAATTAGATGCAGTGAACTCTAATGCACTGATCACCTGCAATGCACTACCGCTGAGTGACGATCTCAAATAATGGAACTTATGAATAGCGTCCAGATCCGTACGTTTATGAATCATCGTAATGTAAGAGTTTCTATATTCTAACCATTCATCGTACATTCCACTAAAGGTGGCTAATTTGATGTACGGCAATTTAACGTGTGACAATGAACTCTCCGTGACTATATGGCTACATTTAGTAATTTTGCTACTATCACTAGTCTCACAACTTTCGATTAAACATGTGGCCGATGCCATTGTACTAAAATATAACGATTCTACTGATTCTATGTATTCGAAATTACTAGAAATATCCTCAGCTACAGAATTCAATTCTATATCGCTTCCTATACTATTGAATTTATCATAACACTCACTAGCTGATTTTAATCGTAATTTCATTTCAGCTACTTGTAATTTTGTTAGACTAGCACCACTAAATGAGTCAACGAATTTTTTGAATTGTGTCAACCGTCCTTTTAGATGACCTCTTTGTTTCTTCAATTCGGATAGAATTTCGCAATCTTTAGACTTAGACCTAGTAGGAGATCGAGATGGCACAGACAAATTGGAATTATCCTCAGACATATTGGTGGTAATGAGAAAACGGAAAGTACGTACTCACTTGTAAGCAACACCGCACGGCACCGATCACCTGGCTCCCGCTAGGCACACGCACAGCTGGAATGCACAAAACACAATATTTTAACACAGCTCTGGGAATGGATGGGTAAAAGATAGGATTTCCTGACCGTTCGCTTTTTGATGGCTCTCGAATCCACGCCACGCCACGCCTTGGTAAAATCGTCTGGTTTTCTTGATTCGGCTCCGAAGGATCAATGTTTGGGCAGGAACGGGGGAATCCAGTGGTAAATGATTGTTTTATTTGATGTTAGAGATGATTTATTATTCGTTTACAATTTTACATATAATTTTAAATTATATTCGTTTTACGGTTCTAACGAGACAAGATGGCAACGATTCTTCTTCTTCTTCTTCTCTTCGTAGTCGCTGAAGCTGGCAGTTGGTTTTCTGTCATCATGACATTGACGTTTTGACAGCTGTGATTGATGCGTTGAACTGTCACTCTTAGTTCTTCCTTAACGCAATAGATGGCGCAGTAGGTACTAAACAGTGGGTGCTTTTGTTATAAAAGGAAACCACCTTCCAAATTTCAGCTTTCTAGCTTCAGCGGTTTCGGCTGGGCGATGATAAATCAGTCAGTCAGTCAGTCAGGTTAAGCTCTTATATAGATATAGATGAATTGAATTTATCTTATCTTGGTCTTGAAATGTTCGTGGAGGTCTAGGGAAGGTTTAAAAGGTAAGAAAAATTCGAATAACTGCCGGGAAATAATATATATTTTGAATCTCGGAAACGGCTGCAACGATTTTCGTGAAATTTAGTATGCAGGGGGTTTCGGGGGCGATATATCGATTTAGCTAGGTTTCATTTTCCAAAAAATACGATTTACCAAAAAAAGCCGAGCTAAGCTCGGTCATCTAGGTACTATATTTTTTATAGTTATACCTGTTATCGTCATCATTCTTTTGTCCGTAGTATTTGTTGAATGGATATCGCGACGCCTCAGTAGTGGACGAGTAGTATCCATTGCTGAACGGGTCGCGATACTCGCCCGTGCGATTCGACAGCATGTTGTAAGGATTCGGCTCGCCGTACAGTTGGACCAACTTTGCTAGATAGTTTTGGAATCTGAAAAAATATCTTAGCTATTAATTAACAGTTGTGGCGTTTTATATTATCGCCCTTAGTATAGTCTGTGACCTTTAGAATAAGTTATCTATATTATCTATGACCAGAGATATTGTCGATGTGAAACATCCGCCTCCGGGTTTATAAAAAACAATGTCTTTCCGCTTCCCGAAAAGGCAACCCTCTTGCTGCCGGGCCACGGAGGCGGACGGACGTTCAGGCTACCTACACTACATTGTGATTTTGTACTAATTAGATTCGATTGATAATATACGTCTAAAACAAAGGAGGTTTCTTTTCAACCAACATACCTACCTCCAAACAGTGTATGCTAACATTAAACTAGTAATTATTGCAAAAATTAAAAAAAATCCGACAGAACGTAACTAAAAAGAGGATTTTTACAGACGCCATATTAGATTTTTTGACATTTTATATAGCCTTTGTCACTCTTGTGATCTAGGCGAATCCAACAACACCACATACATACATACATACATAAAATCACGCCTGTTTCCCGACGGGGTAGGCAGAGATCACGGATCTCCACTTGCTACGATCCTGACATACTTCTTTTGCTTCATTCATTCACCCTCATTAAATTCTTCATACATGCGCGTCGGTTTAGGGTACTCTGGACCTGGCCTTTCTCTAGAACGTCTCCAATTTGATCGAGGTACGTACGCCGAGGTCTTCCCCTTCCAACTGTCTCATTCACACTCTCCTTATACAACCGTTTCGTCAATCTCCTTTCATCCATCCTTTCTACATGCCCAAACCATCTTTAACAACACCACATTTATCGAAATCCATCCAGTCGTTTGGGTTCTAGCGACAGCCAAAGGAACTCGCATACATACACAAAACACATTACCCTCTTTCGCTTCGCAGTCGGGTCAAAACAAAAACAAACATCATCACGACTGTAATCCCTGTCCACCTTATTATGAGAAACGAGAATGGAGAAAACATGAGACAACTGTTCCCGCGAAGATATTTGTGTAAACGCTTACCGTTTCCGCTGCTCGATAGAATAAGCACTGCTCGTTACAACGGCGTCCGCTGGCACTCGACCCCAGTTGCAACGCTCCCACTGCGTTACAGGCGTGCGGGATCCGTCGCGACAGATCAGCTCAAACTGGTCCTCGTTGACACCACCTAGCAAAATAAGGTATTATTTAAAATTACACCTAAACGCGAGTGAAACCGTGGATTAAGCTTGTAAACCTAAATCTTAATTATTTTTTTTAAGGTTTTATGCGCGGATTGTATTTGAATGAAATGAAGAACATGGTTTTTTTTTGCTCGCGTTTGCATTGTGTATACACATCTGAAAATATATAAGTGGCATTTTCAACGTTTTTAATTTTTTTTAATAGAAAATCCGTCGGTTCACGCCCAGATTCAAACCTATGTACTTAGGATTGGATGGCACAAGTGTCATACCATCTCTAACTGGGATAAGCACGCTACGAGAAAAAAACTAGCAAGTGGAAATCCGTGGTCTCTGCCTTCCCCATCGGGAAACAGGCGTGATTTTATGTATCTAGATCCGTTCAGCCATTTCAGTGTGAATGAGTAACGAACATACACCCATACAAACTTTCGCGTTTATAACATTAGTAGGGTGTATCTACAATACATACCCAATATCTTATGCGAAAGCAAAGCGTGCTGTATCGTCGTGTCTCTGACGAATGCTATATCCCCCGAATTGTTGGCGACCAGGCACTTGAGTGCACCTTCGTACCCTGCGAACGGGTCTGCCAAGGTGCAACGAATCCCAACGCCCCCTGTACACAGCTTACAAAGCCTGAAAGTACACTTACAGTCACCAGAGGCAGAGAAACAGAGATACAGTAGGCAGAGATGATGGATTTCAGATAGCTAAGAAAGAAAAGAATTAGAAAGACATTAAGAATATAAAAACGAAGAAAAAGTAATCAAATAACTAATAATTGAGTTAAACTTAAAATAAGAGTGGCGGTAAATGGCTACAATATTTTTGAAGTAATACTTCTTGATATTTAGGAGTAAGCTGGTGAATGCGTGACGAGAGCGTTACGAAAAGTGTGATCGGGCGAGGCGAACGGAAGTTGAGAAAGAGATATAAGTTAGTGAAGATAGAAAGAGAGAGTTACGTTACGTATATTACTATAGAGGCAAGAGAGAGGTGTGAGCACACATTTTCTTTCTCTCTTTCTCTCATAGTCAGTTTTGTTACGTTTTGTATATGTAAGACACAGTGCAGGCCTACATACATACAGATAGAGCTAAAGAAGTTTTACTTCAGTCGTGTGGTCTAAAGCACACTCGTTCTTTTCAGTGACTGTAAAATTAGCTAACAGCCAGACTGTTTTGGACAAATTTGTGATCTATAAAATGGTTTACTCCACTGCTTATTTCACTTGGAACACCATCAATACTAATAAAAAATGTGAAGGCAACTCTGTTGGTAACAGCTAGTTTATTATAAAAACTAGCTTTGGCCTGCGGCGTCACCCGCGAGGTTCTTACATAAAATATAGCCTATGTTCATCCTGAAAGTTTATTCTACCCATTGGTGAAATAATTTTTCAAGCCGGCCCAGCACTTTTGGAGCCTTTTCAATTCAAAATTCAAACAAACATCTTTCCTTTTATAATTGTAGAGAAAACTTGCTTGCAACTTGTATAAATAATTTCATTTGAACCTCTCGTCTATTACTTCGATGGTACAAGATAGAGATAACATACTTGTCAGGGTTATCTCCGATAGGATTGTACATGTCCTTCAGAGAATTGGGTGCACAGGAGTCCCCGAAGAACTCTATAGCCGACTTCACATGGTTGTTGCAGTCTTTTATCTTGAGTCCACCTTCTTGCATTAGCTGTAAGAAACCACAACCTGAATAAAACTTTATTCGCATATACACAAAGATCATTTTGGCTTTAGTGAAGTTCCAGTGCATCCGTTTACACTCAGGAATAGATTATGCACTTGATTGCTGTAGAGAAAGAATACATGGAAGAAATATAAGTTACTAGCTTCCTCTCGCAGCTTTGCTCGCGAGGTACATCTATAAAATATAGCTTATGTTACTCAAGGATAATGTAGCATTCTAACGGTGAAAGAATATTTGAAATTGGACCAGTGGTTTTTAGTTTATTCATAATAAACAAAACTTTCCTCTTTATAATATTAGTATACAGCGTGTAACGTAATACCCCTATAAGAACAAAAGGGTTGTATTCAGACCGAGTACTAGAATACATTGACGTGTGCAAAGGTTCAATACATCATATTTGAAATTCCAATACAATTTAAAACAAATCATTTTATGATAAATTCGTGACAACCCTATGTGTTTGTTTACTATTTGCGTAGGTAACAAACACACGCGCACCCTCCTATCGCGTCGGACCCACACACACACACGTAGACAATTGAACGCGTGTGCCATGCTCCAGATGAGATAATAGTAACTTCAGCTTTCAAAAGAATTTGCAATTTTTTACGGATCTTACTTACCTACATAATTCTACGTAGAAATTAAGGTCAAAGATTAAAATCACAATATCTTTTTATATCTTTTTATTAGTAAGCTACCTATCTATCACTGAATTTTGACACGTTTTTATCACTGTTGACACACATAACACAACACATTTCACAGGAAAGGCTCAATGTGCCCTCCTTCACGAAAGATGCAAATATCTGCTCTGCGAGCCACCGTTTTTGTTGCGTTCCGAAGCTTTTCAGGCGTTATGTCCGCACACGCTGAAATTATTTTCACTCTGAGGGCATCTTCTGATGGGCTTTCGACGCGATAGACGATAGACTTGAGGTAGCCCCACAAAAAAAAATCAAGGGGCGTCAGATCAGGGGAGCGTGGAGGCCATGCTACTGTACCAGCACGACCGATCCACTCGCCAAACCTACATCGTATCGTACGCTAATAAAGTTTCGCGAACCGAGAGATTGCTTGTTGCAGTTGTTGCAAGGAACGAATGCTATTGCGACTGATTAAAAATGACATTTAATTCAACCAAAAGTACCTATTGCCAAAGAGAATATAATCACTACCAAAGAGAATATAATCACTACGTCTATGAGATGGGGCATAGAGACTTTTTAATAAACTTCATTTAACATACCACCTATTACTAATTTAAAAATAAAAACGTCAACAGTGTCAGTCAGCATACGTTATACCAACGTAACGATAAGAACATAGGGATGTTCTCAGGTTATTCCTGATTATATCGATATCGATAAATTATTATGAAATGCATCGTGGATTCCAGCTACAAAATTAACAAAAATAATTGCCGTTACAAATAAAATGAATAATTATGGATTTAAATATCAAATTTATTCAACGTTAATTTACGTTTAGGTACAACTTAAACTTAAGGATATTATACAAAGTACGAGCAGCTGATGTGTCAGTAGACAGCTATTGTGCCGTGTGATAGCTCGACTCGCCTCGCTCGGTCAAAGTCAAACAGATTTTTTTCAGTAAGATTACAAGGATCACACTGAATCGTCTTATAGGTAGATGATTCTACTCCTGTTCCTTCGCAACCAGTACGGTGATGAACCAGGCATCATAGCATACAAATGAAAATGATCTCCACAAACGTATTTCATTTCATGAAGTTTTTCAATAGGAATATAGGCCAAGTCTTCAATTCCGATAATCTGCGCCCATTGTCTACATCTAAAATTAAACACACCATTAAAAATATCACTAACAAAAGCCATGTACTTATGTATAGCCCAAAACTTCTAATAATATCAATAATATGTAATAAAGTTTATCGAAGTTTATCGATAAGTAATGAAGATACTTGTGCTACATCACTACTGTTTGTAAACACGAAAGTATTTTTCCTGCCGAGTATCTATTCATTTATTATGCTCTGCAGACAGTACAAAGATACAAAATTCTTCAGTATGATACTCAATTTGTACTTACTTTTCTTCATCTAGAGGGAATTTCATTATAAATATCCTTTTTTTCTCATTTATTCGACCATATCTTTTTCGACAAATTGTACATGTTCTGCAACGAGGAGTCGGTGCCTTTTTTGTTGAAAGGCACATTATAACTATTTTTAACTTTCTCACAGCCTAAAACCACGCATAAAAGACCAAAGAAACATAAAACTTTGCAATTTGCAGTAAAAAAAATTCAAACAGAAAGCCGTTAACTGACTGACAACTGACATGACAGCAGACAAAGTGAGACAGAGATGCAAAAACATAGCCTGAGATAGCAACCAATGAGAAATAGGCTGTTCACATAAAAATGAAGATTAGTAAGACAGAAAAGTCACAACCTTTGACTTTAGTGCCCAAGTAGGTAGGTACAAAATTGGATTGAAAAATGCTCCGATCAACAATAAATAGGTACATCGTTGGAAAAATGAAAGTGAAATTATGGTCACGGCTTTATCCTCAGGCACGGTAAACATCCTCTCACACTTCTTGGTATCTACTCAAGATACCTTTATGGCCCAAGTAGGTAGGTACAAAATTGAGTACCTAGGTACCTATCTCCTACTAGGTAGGTAGTTAACAAAGAGATCTGAAAGGATCTTTACCGTGCATTGGGATTTTAGTCGTGAAGTGACCTTACATTATAATTACCAATAAATACCAAGGTACCTAGCAACTAGGCCTTCAAAAAAAACAGAAGTTACTTATTAAGCTACCTCGTTATTAAGTAAGTAGGCTAGGTAGGCACATTATTGATTGGTGTCCGTTCTGTTACCTATTTCATCTAGAGTTCACACCTAAAGGTCAAAAAACAGCTGTTAGTAGGGTTGCCTCATGTGGTGTCAAGGTACGTATTGGAGCAAAGTTTAAGAGACATTTCATGAATGAAAACCTTTGAAACTTTAAAAGTTGTTGAACAAACGTTGTTCGCAATGACGTATAGAATACTCCCGTTCCGGCCTTATAGGGATATTATGTTACTCATTGTATAGTATAAGTATAAAAGTATAGATTTATAACTATTGCTTTGTAGATCATTGGTCTTACCACATGAATGGGCATGACCCATCCAGACAGGGCCCCGACTCCGGGGAAACAGGCGCGGGCCCCGCGCAGTGCTTGGAGGCCCATTCCCGGCTGCAGGGCGGGTAGGGCTCCCTTGCGAACCACTGCTACCGCATATTGATATGTCTCACTTCGCCCATATAACTGGAATTGATATGATTAGAACATTGGCAGTAACTTTTATGATGATTACAGTAGTCTTGGTGGTGTAGTGGTAGCACCCCTGCCTCACGATCCGAAAGTCGTGTGTTCAAAGCTGGTCGTGCATCAATGAGTTTTTCCATTCGAAAAAATTATGTGCGCAATACCAGTGCCCTTAAACGGTGAAGGAAAACATCGTGAGGAAACCGGCATGCCCTAGAACCAAAAATTCGAAGGTGTGTCATAGGTTAGTATTCTTATAAGCGGCGATGGGCTTGCAACCTGTCACGTAATACTAACTACTGTGCAAAATATGGGCATGTACCAAATGTCATGTTACGACGTGCCTCTGACTACCCTCTTTTAATATCCTCGAAGATCTAAGTAACTAGAGATCTTAGAAGATATCTACCGAGCCTGGGGATTAAACTCATGATTACAATGTATTTTAAATAATTTTAATTAATCATTTCAATTATGTAGTAAATACACTTGCCTCTTGCGCGATAGGCACAAGTGAATGAAACCTGCCGGCAACATACACTTCACCTGCATCTAGAGCCAGCAATGAGGCCTCTCCGCGGTCCACCCAGGTCATGCACTCTTCTACATCAAATGCCTGAAATCATTAAAATAAAATAAATAATGCTGGACAATCCACACAGCATCATGTAGCCCCAAAGTAAGCTACTCAAAGCCTGTGTTATGGGTACTAGATAACTGATATATTTAATACATTTTAAACATAGATAGATATTTTTTATTATACATAGAAAACACCCAGACCAACGGAACAAATTTCTGCAGATTGTACACAAATTTGTACCTCTTGTCGTCATTATACACATACACATTAAATCAACCACAACTTGATGTTAAGGATTATTGTAAAAATACCAATGAGAGATTTAATTGATAACTGATGACTATAATGTAATAATCAGTTGTATTAACACAACTCATGGGATGAATAAAATTTTGGAGTATAGTTCCATAGCTTTGCAGTTTGGGGCTACACTACACTAGATGGCACTGGTTTCCATAACACAAGCTTAGTTTGGGGCTAGATGGCATGGCATTGTGTGAAATGACCACCTATATTATTATTATTTATTTTATTTTTGACAAAGTCATACTACAAGTACAAAGTTAGGGTTAAGTTTTTTATTTTTAAGCTTATCTCAATAATCAATAGTCAATAATCATTTATTCAGTTATATCACAGGGATCATTTTGAATTGTCTTACATACTAGGTGAGTCTAGGTGCCAATTCTAGTCCTAACCCCAGTTCAAGAAGAACTGACAAGAAACTCGCTGGGCCCTAGCGCTTTTTTGTATTATGATCCTTGTTAACATTGTTAGGGACAGAGTTGGAGCTGATTCGTCCCAAGCTTTTTTATCATCTAAGTATGAACCCTAACATACCCTTTTACAATGAAGCTCAATATAATCATTTTGAAAAAGTCCCTTGTCCAGCATTGTAGTGTTGGCTAGCTTCAGACATTTCTCTTGCTCTAACACTGATGTGGTGCACCAGATTGCTGTGTTCTGATCATCTATTCTCTGCGAATTGCCATAGATAATAACTGAAATATAATAAAGTTAATGCAGATAACCATAAAACAAAATACCTAACACAATAATAATTTATATTAGATATAAGTCTCTTAATATAGATAGGGGGTACCGTAGTGTTGCAATAAAATGACTTAACTATTTAGAAGTATCTAACTAACCTAATGTAAAGCCTAGATCTGTTTCGATGTTGTTACTAAGATGTATTGTGTCTATACGTGTTTTTCCGTTGAAAGGATCGGAGGAAGATAGTGGAATAAGTTGGGACAAGACACTGGGATAATATAGAATTATCTGCATTATTTATGTAGCTAAAAGTTTGGCTAGTGCGGCTATTCAGTTTGCATGCTTTACTCACCCTCAAGTAGAAGAATAGTAATCGTGAAACAGGATTTCATTGTTGTAGTTTAAGCTTTTTACACACATGTAGATTTGTTTCTATTTTATAATAATATCATTGGTTTCCGATTCACCGAGCCGAGACAACGACAATACAATAACAATAAATAACTCGACAGTCGACTCTACCGACACACCACACCCCATCCAATAGTAATAGTATAGTAGATTAGATATTATTTTAGTTAGTACGACAAACGGTTTTTGTTTGGCTTGTTCTTCTTCTTCTTCAATTATGGCATGGCATCTGTCTCTTAGAGAACAATTTTGCCAGTGTCAAGTGTATTTATTTATAAGTATTGTCAACGTCACAGAGTCATAGTCAAGTTGTCAAGTCAATTTTAAACAAAAGATGGCTGTTTTGTTGAAAATTTGAAGAGAACCATTCACTCTAATTCACATACTTTACACTCGCGTCAAGAACCCGGGCTTTATTGGCAAAATAACCACCAAAATTACGCAATAAAACTCAAAATAACACGAGAAAACATATAAAAACCAGGTCGACGTAGTTGTCAGGCAAATACACCGCAGAAAATCCGTTTGGCTTGTTAGTGGCTTTAACTCAAGGGTGGAAGTATAAAATTCACCATTTAGTCATCTTTGTTTGGCAAATGGCGTGTTTGCTGTGTTAGAAAGAGAAGAATAATCACAGATTTGTGAGAACGTTCAATTTTACACACACATGCACGTACACTGTACATGAGTTTGGAGTGAAAAGCCAGTGTGGGATCATATCGATAGTTTGATGTCGATAATTACAATGATTAGCGGGCTTGGTAGCTAGCTAGCGGGCTGCTGCATATATAATAATATGCAAAATTTATTGGACTGACTTTGAATAGCGTAAGAATGTTTTTGTCAAATTAAAATAGTTTTGTACGGATAGAAAAGAGAGTAAGTAGATAGAAATCCTATAAATTATTCAGGCAATATTCAGTAATTTGGCCACGTAAGTTATTTTAAGTAGATATCTGTATAATTATGTACCTACATCATTATGTTTAGATGTTGATGTTTGTAAAATCACACCTTAGGACCGATTTGGATGAAACTTGGATAAGATGTAGATACCTACGTAGATCGTAGCTTGGAATATCAATAATATAACTTTATAACCACTACTCCACTCCACACATTTATCTTGTTAAAGTAACAAATAGCGATTCATCCATCCTCACAAACATATAGCTTTTCTAATATAATATTAGCTAGTAGGATTTCATTAAGGAGGGAGCTACTATTAAAATAAAAGATCTACTTGCATTTAATCTATTTACATTTATTATTAAAATTTATCAATAATCATTATGAATAAAATTGAGGTGTCTTTCTGTGATTTCAAAATAAGTATGATTTCTCAAATGCTTATAGTTATTAGTGATGCAACGGAAGTGTCTTAGCGGAAGCAGAAACAGAAGCAGATGTCAAAAGTAAATTTTAACGGAAGCGGAAACGGAAACGGATGCGGAAACGGAAGTGTAAATAATATGAAAAAAAAACTAAAATTTCAGTGGCAAGTGATTTTTGCCACTGATGTTTTTTATTTTTTTATTTTAGATTTGTCTGTTTATCATAGTACCGTTAATCCAATCTGCATGAAACTTGGAAAGTCTAGAGATTCTACTATGTAGATTTGCTGGAGAGCATATGAGCTTAATCGATGAAAAGGTTGTAAAGGTAGGTACCTACAGGGTTCCAAAACGAAAAAAAACTTTTTGCCCAGCAGTAGGACACTAATGGCTGATATATAATAATTGAGTGTGTTATCAAATAAAAGATCTTTACTTGATCATTCCAAAATGATTTTAATTTTTTTTCTAGGATGTATAGTATAGTTTATGAAATATAAAGTAAAAAGTGAATTTGACGATTTAAATCTTTGTAAATTAAGAAAACCGCTAACATATTATAGCACGGATATAAGTAGGTACCTACCTATCTAGGTAGGATAATCAAATAATATTCTTTTTTTGTTTAGGACTTATGTAGGTACATAAAGAATGTCCAAAATCATCAGGACTTGAATACAAATGAGGATTGTGGCATCGCGCGTGAAATATCTCGGTTCTAGGCGAACTAATAGTTAATATTCATAGTTAAGTTGCGGTAGGTAAGTAATATTATATGAAAAGTAGTTTGACCGCTTTTGCCTAACAATTTTTTCGTTAGGTGTTCATCGCATATTCTAAGCGGAAACGGAAACAGATATCTGTTGCATCACTAATAGTTATTTACAAATACCAACTAAAACACAACCAGCTTTTAAAATTTGTTGTATGTCTGAAATAAAAGTATGTACCTACCTATACCTAGATGACGACAATTATTTTTAACCGGCTGCCGAGAAGGGTAATTTTTTTTAGTGTATCTTGCACGTTCGTAAATTTCTTTTCAATGCACCTGCTCGAAGATAATTTTACTACGTAGGTAGGTACATAAACATCAGGGTCTTCACAGCAGACAGACAGACGGACAACAAGGTGATCTTATAAGGTTTCCGTTTTTTTTTCTTTTATGGTACGGAACCCATTATAAGACAGAAAAATATAAGTCATGGCCTGCTAATCGCTGCCTTTTATACCTACATCCCAACCTGGAACAGTAGAAAGGGATTATAATTCTTGAAACGATATTCGTCGAATTGGTGAGTTCAGTTTTGCTACTTAATTGACAAATTACTGACTAAATACACCAATCCATCAACATTAATCGCAATAAAAGATGCCCCCATCACGAACAACGAACATTTTAACACAAATTTCGTTGTACAAAAAGCTATTGTACAAAAAATATCGATACCTTACCCTTAGGTACACACTATTCGAACATAACCAATTCAGTACGAAATCAAATAAAAACTATCTTAAACGCAAAATTATCATGCTGCAGGCATAGCAAGCATGATTAGCGATTAAAAATATTATGAAGACGATGTACCTATTTAGTCCTCATTTTTAATGAAAAAGTAGCAAAACAAGAACTCACCAATAAACACAAATGATTTCACGAATATTATCCTTTTTTGCTGTTCCTTTGTTTGAAATCACTGCACAAACCATCAACAATGTACTCTGGCTTAATTTGGTGTAGTTGATTTGCCTGAATTAATTGAAACTAGTAATTAATACATTCTAAATAATGCACCGCACAAGACTTTGTTTGGGACAATCAAGATCCCAAACACAGAAATCCTATCAAGTAGGGATGACATTGCGCGATAGAGATAGAAATACAAAGGCAACACGCTAAAACGAGATATCTATAGTGCCTTTCAAATTTAGCCGTGTAATAACGCTACACATGCAAAGGAGTTGACTTGAAAATCACTTGACAAGTTATTAGATTTCCTCTATCTTTACTCTGAGCTTTAACTGGACTGGACCGACTGACAATTGACATTGACATAATTGACATAATAATACAGTCTTTGAATTTTTTTAACCACAGATTTATGCTGGGATCTTTTATGGGTAATTTAGACAAGCAGCGACCGGAACACTTTAGCCTGCTTGATTGCAATATTTATTCATTTGTACCGTAGATTTCTAATATTTGAACCTCAATATAATTTATAAAACCGTACTTTTTGAGCATAGAACATCTACAATTAGATAATTAAAGTCACACTAAGCCACAGACTAAACAGAACTTCTGTTTGATCCGTAATGTAGAACCTTGTAGAACACAGATGTTCTATGTTGTGTTATGTATTTGTGTGTGTGTGTGTGTAGCTGAGGCGCGCAACGGGCGCAACGCAAGAGTACTTTTTTTTATTTTTCATTCAGTACAAAAAGAAAAACCACTTCGTTCGTTTCGAGTTCCAGCGTATGTTCATGTCCAGCCAGAATCTGAAGTACTGAACTTAGTGAAATAGCCAAATAGGTAGGTATTACTTGGGTATTACATAAATTTATTTTCAAATTCAAATTCAAAGTATTTATTGCATTCATGAGCCATATACAATACACATGTATTGTATACATCTAACATGGGCCCGGGTGGGGCACGGCAACTAAAATAAAATAATAGAGACAATATTCACAGAAAAACTTAGACAATAGAATATAGAATTTTAACATAAACAGTTTCCTCTTAGTAATATAAAAATAATTGTGTTAAAATAATTAAATTTATTTTACATATAGAGTGCTTACAAACTCTATAATAAACACGTAAATCGTCTTAATTATTTGCATTCACTCAAATTCACTCAATGCCAAAATCATATGTTTTGTTTTTTCAGGTTTGAGGTTATATTTACAATCGGAGGACA
Source organism: Cosmorhoe ocellata (assembly GCA_963675405.1). NCBI lineage: Eukaryota > Metazoa > Arthropoda > Insecta > Lepidoptera > Geometridae > Cosmorhoe > Cosmorhoe ocellata. The sequence continues at coordinate 4,100,207 of OY776266.1, read as the reverse complement.
AATTAATTTATCACGTGTAACTCAGAATGGTCGTGTTTACTTGCGGTCACTGCGGAGAGTCTCTGCAGAAACCTAAAGTCGAGAAGCATTACACCACGACTAAATGCAGGAACCGGTCGCCCAACCTATCATGCATGGACTGCTTCAAAGATTTCTTGTAAGTAGCAGTACTGCCTACTCTCAAAAACATTGCCTCTATCTGTTACATTGAACCTTCGACCTTACCACACGCACCTACCTTATCTACTCGCTGAATAGCGTAAGATTCTAATTGATCATCTTCCTGCCCTTATCCCACTAGGTGGGGTCGGCACAACAGGTTCTCTTCCTCCACTCTCCCCTATCATCCGTCATCTCAGTAGTCATTCCCTTACACATAATTAATTAAGATTCTAATTACATTGTTATTTATAACCAAGAGAATACCGATAATACAATAACATTGTTACAATAATATGTGACCTCAAAATAAGTAACTATCATTTACAGTTGTTGTAAACCATGCCAGTTGTTACTTTTGCTTATGAATTCCCGATAACGCCGAACAGTAGTAGTTTGACTGATTATGTCTGTTATTATTTAGGTACTTATGTAGTATTTATACATCTACTTACCTCGACTTGGCAATGAAAACATGCCAATTTATTTTTATCTCTTCCCAATAGGTATGTTACTAGTCAATGGAAAAATTATATACTTACTTATACATAACCCCAGACAAAAAGTTTTTATATACATAAATAAAAGATAAAAGCGCTTAGGTTAGGTGGAATTGGCGCTTAAATTCACCTAGCATGTAAGACATTTTAAAGTGATCCTTATGATTTTATTGAATAAGTAGGTATATTTTGACTATGACTTATTTTCAACATTTGATTTACAGAGGATCAGCGTATGAGGAACATACAAAATGCATAACTGAAGAAGAGCGCTACTCCGCCAAAGGCTTTGTTGCTAAAGAGAAGAAAGGAGAAAAGAAACAAAACACTTGGGTCGACTTGGTACAGTCTGTTCTAGATGAACAGAAAGATGCTCCCAGAAATGTACTTAGAATAATCGAAAGCATCAGTAAACATCAAAACACACCGCGAAAGAAGCCTAAATTCATCAACTTTGTCAAAAATGTTTGTGGCCACAAAACAAACCCAACTGACATCAATCAAGCCTGGGACTTGATATCAGTTAAACTATCAGAACTGTCAAGCACTAATAACAGAAACCAAAACGAAAAGAAATCTGCCATCAAGGAAGAAACAAACAATACTAACAGTGACATTGAAGAAAATGGTGATAGTGCAATGAATCCAGAAAATGGGTACATCCCTGAAGCTTCTGAAACAGGTGAGGAAAGCCAAGATATAGTAATCAGTGAAGAAATTGTGGAAGAAAAGAAACTGTCCAAAAAACAACTTAAAGAAAAGAAAAAACAAGAAAAATACCAAGCTGAACTACAGAAGGCTGAAGCTCCAATATCTGAAGAAGATGAACAAGTTGAAACCAAGAAAGGAAAGAAAAAGAATAGAACAAAATCTACCAATGAGAATGATGACCAAGATAACAAAAAGAATAAACGTAAGCGACAGGACACAGTAAACAGCAATAACGGAGCTGCAGAAACCAATGATAATGGTGCAGAACCAGTTCAGAATGGAGTGGAAAAGCCACAGAAGAAGAAAGGGAAGTTAGAAGAAGAAGAAGTAGCAGAAGAAAGCATGTGTCTTCATGACCAAAATGTAGCCAAAATTGGGGAACTAGCTATGAGTGAGAAGTTCAACTGGCATGCGGTTATCTTATCCGTTTTAGAGAAAAAAGGCAATGAGCTTCCATTCAAAAGGTTGCAGAAAAAGGTGTTAGGAGAATACTCCGAGACAACAGGCAGGGATGTTGATGATAGAATAGCTGATAAGTTTATAAAGAAACTAAAAAGCTTGCCAAATGTAAGAGTTGATAAGAACAGAGTACTTGTTATTGATTAAATTTGCATATTGCAACTTGTATTCATTGTAAACTTTTACTAATCCATGTAAAAGTTTTCTAGTATTGTATAATTTTCATAATACACCATAACTCAGCTGCCTCATATAATGGACCCGGCCAACCAACAATATTGACTATTCTTATTATTATCACAGGAAATGTTAGATTTTCCTAAAACTATTTTCATAGTAATGTAATATATAATCCTTTGGTATCTACACTGTCGTAACTATTTTTCATAATCAGCTATGAATTGTGGCAATTTTTTTTCTTTTCTATTATTCATAAAAATAGATATGATGGTTTACTGAAGGGTAATTCTTTGATTAGCATAATAAAACTACTGATTACTTTTCGATGTACTCACAAAGATTTACTCATATATAAGAAGAATAGGTTTGCCCTTGTATCACTGTCATGAAGTTACTGAAAAAAATTGATGACTATGTAAAGACTTTATTTTTATAATAAAAGCATAATAAAGTTATGTACATAATATTTTAAATTTAGTTCTGTTCCATGAAATCCTGTGCGATAATATTTCACAATTTAAATTTAATTAAATTTATAAAAAATCATAGATAATTATGTGCTTTGAGAACTTATAGCACGGCCGTATAATAACGAATTTACTAAGAATGAGCTGATCAATATTTTACGAAAATACGTCAGTAAATAAATTTGTTATTTGTATAGTCTAGGTCAGGGGTCGCCAACCTTTTGGCAGGCAAGGGCCACAAAGTGGCAATATAAACTAAAGGCGGGCCTTTGTGATATGAACCCTAGAAGCTGAAAATATGGCTCTCAAATGCCCATGTGTGACACGAGAAGCATATTTATTTTTCTATAACAAACAATTAAAAAAGTTTGTTTTAATGAACTCGCATATTTATGCGAGTTCATTAAAAATTTTTTTAGTTCTAAGTATAGGGAACCCCCAAAATTTATTGATTTTTTTCTATTTATGTGTCAAAATCTTAATGCGGTTCACAGAATAGGTACCTACATCTACTTACCATGTTTCAACAGCATAGTTTTTATAGTTCGGAAAAAAGTGACTGTGACATACAGGCAGACAGACAGACATGCCGAATCTATAAGGGTTCCGTTTTTTTACGGAACCCTAAAAACATTCACGGGCCGCAAATAAGACGTCCGCGGGCCGCATGCGGCCCGCGTGCCACGGGTTGCCGACCCCTGGTCTAGGTTAAATAAAAATAATGTATCTGGGTACGCAAGTAGAGGAAGGCCGAAGAAAAAGTGGTTTGATTGTGTGAAAGATGATATGAATGTAACTAAGAGGAGTAGACTCAGAGTTGACGAATGATAGGAGTGAGTGGAGGAAGAAAACATGTGCCGTTGTGCCGACCCCACTTAGCGTGGGATAGGTAAGGGCAGGAGAGTGATGATGAATACGTAAATAAATAAATAACAGCCAGTAGCTATTTACAATGAGTGTGGTGAAAGTATTAAGTGCGCCTTTTGACACAATGTGTTTGAAAAAATGTACAGTGCCCGTGGGATATATATGTTTTCGTTTTACAAGGTACCATGCGAGCTAAGCCGTTGGTGGAAGCTAGTTAAGTACCTATAACATAACATTAGGATTCAATTAACATACCTAGGTGCATAAACGTTCCTTCCTGCCCACATTTTGTAGCCTAGTTATGTAGTTTACTTAGTTACCTATCTATCTGGTATTTCTTTTTTATTTGGCGTTAGCACGCCGTTGTTTTACAGCTCATTTTCCCAGGGCTAATATAAAGGGTTTATCGTCTAATCTAATAAACCCTCTAATAAAGAGGGTGACAAAACAGCATGCAAACATATCGTAAAATAATGCGAGGTATATTATATTAAAGTTACCAGAGTAGCTAAATTCAACAAGGACAACAAAAACCCCCGGGCTATAGTAGCCAAGCTAAGAAGTCCAAGATGCCGTGATGAATTTTTATCAGCTGTCGCTCGCTACAACAAATCTAACCAAAACAACAAACTGAACACAGGTTCCATCGGTGCTGTTGGCAAAGCGTCCCCGATATACATATCGGAACATCTATCTCCCCACAATAAGGCGTTGCATGCTGCATCGCGGTTGAAAGCTAGGGAAATGAAATATAAGTTTGTATGGGTCCGCGATGGGCGTATCTACGTCCGAAAAGATGAGAACTCTCGGTATATTCTCATTAAAGATACTCTGTCATTAGAGAAGATTGTTTAAATTAGTTATTACATTTTAGTTTTTCTGTAAGTTAAATATTTTTCTTTTTCTGTTTGATATTTAGTCTATATAGTATCCATATAGTAGATTATAATTTTTATTTTTTTTATTTAATTGTGTAACTTAAGGAAAGTACCTATGACTTTAAAGGTTTATTTTCAAAATATTCGATCAATTAAGGGTAAAGTTAACGAGGTTTTCAACACTGTTCTATGTAATGATTATGATTTAATTTGTATTTGTGAAACTTGGTTGGATAATTCAATCTTGTCTTCGGAACTTTTTGATGAAAGATATCAAGTAGTTAGACGTGATCGTGATGACTTATTTAAAGTAAAGTATAATAAGGATCATGGAGGTGGAGTATTGATGGCTATTAAGAAAAAAATTAACTATGAATTATTAGTTGATTGGCAAAACCCAATAGAAGATCTGTGGGTGCGCATCAAGTTTAATAATCATGCATTCATTGTTGGTTTGGTTTATGTTCCTTCTTATATATCTAATGATCAATTTGATTTATTTTTAGAACACTGTGGATATAATTTATCAGTTGGTAAAAATACTAAGAAAATGATACTTGGAGATTTTAATATTCCTGATGTTGATTGGCATAACTCACAAAATTATATTAGTTTAAGCCATAGCCATAGAATGACATCCTTAACAAACTTTTTGGAAACATTAGATCTCGAGCAATATAACCATATACCAAACATTGCAAATAACATACTTGATCTTATAATCTCTGACATTCCCATGCTTGAAGTCACACGTGCTATTTCTATTAGTCCTAAGGATGATAAATCTCACCCACCTCTAGAATTTATGATTCACTTAAACACAAAATCACTTAGTGAAAATAAAGATACCACAAAACTTAATTTTCGTAAATGTGATTTTGAAAAATGTATACTGGATATTAGTCAAATAGATTGGTCTAAACATGCTGACGTACATGATTGCAATGAATTTTTGCAATTATTTTATAACATTATATGGGAAATTATTTATAAGTATACACCGCTGTCAATAAAAAAACTATTTCGTTATCCACGTTGGTTTTCTAAGACACTTATTAAAATGCTAAAAGAACAAAATAAATATCATCATACATATAAAATTTACAGCAATCCCAGAGATTATGATAGTTATGCTTTACTTCGAGCTCGATCAAAAAAACTAATGAATCAATGTTTCATGCAATTTATAGAAAGGACTGAGAGTAATCTCACAATAAACATTAAGAATTTTTGGAGATACACCAAAACTAAACGCATCACTAATGATATGCCTAAAACTATCAAATATAACAATCAAAGGGCTGACTCAGGAGTTGACATAGCAAATTTATTCGCTGATTATTTTTCATCTGTATATTGTGCTTCCCAAACGTCTTCGAATTACAAACCATCATTTCCTGGTTCTAACTATAATTTATGTTCTCTATCTTTCTCTGAAGATGAGGTTCTCAAATCCTTAATGAAATTAGATATAAACAAAGGCGCTGGGCCAGACGAGATCCCTCCTATCTTTGTTCGTTTATGTGCTCCTGCTTTATCTTTACCTCTCACCATTGTTTTCAATAAGTCATTGCAAGAAGGAGTGTTCCCTGACTTGTGGAAAGTTGCGAATATCACTCCGATCCATAAATCTGGCTTGAAGATAGATGCTACTAATTATAGGCCCATTAGTATCTTAAACTGCTTTGCCAAGGTGTTTGAGGGTCTTATTTACTTACCCTTATACAATCATTTTCAACATTTGCTCAGCCCATGTCAGCATGGTTTTGTAGGTGGAAAATCTACTGACTCTAATTTATTAACGTACACAAACTACTTATGCCTTGCATTCAATAATAAAAAACAAGTGGATTCGATATATACTGACTTTGCCAAAGCGTTTGATCGCGTTGATCATGTAATCCTTTTGACGAAATTATACCATCTTGGCATTCATGGAAATCTTCATCGATGGCTTCGATCTTATTTGATGAATCGCACTCAGCTTGTCGCGGTATATGGATATGAATCCACTCCATTCAGTCCTGTCTCTGGCGTACCTCAAGGCTCTAACCTAGGCCCCCTACTTTTTTTAGTGTTTATAAATGATCTCCTTGAAATCATGACATGTCACTGTCTAGCATACGCCGATGATATTAAATTATTTCTAGAAATTTCTTGCATTGATGATTGTTTCCTTCTGCAAAACGACCTTAACTTACTTAGCGTTTGGTGCAAGAATAACTCAATGTCCCTAAATGTCAAAAAGTGTCAGCAAATTACTTTCACAAAGAAGATTAACTACATTAAATTTAATTACAACACTGATGGCTATATTTTGACACGAACTAATTCAATTCGTGATCTTGGGGTGATTTTTGACTCTTCGTTATCTTTTAAATGTCACTTTGACTCCATAGCTGGCAGAGCAAATAGAATGATGGGTTTTGTAATGCGCACAGCTAAACCTTTTAAAAGAATTGACTCATATAAAATTCTATATCAATGTTTAGTTCGCAGTCAGTTGGAATATTGCTCCTCAGTGTGGTCACCAATATACAAAACTGACATAGGACATTTGGAGCACACTCAGGAACGTTTCTTAAGATATATGAGCACAAGAATCGGTCTTAGGAAAAAGCTTCCCGAGTACAATGACAGGCTTAGTCACTTTATGTTGGATAGTCTTGCACGTAGAAGAAAAATAAAGGATCTCTGCTTACTTCACAAAATAGCTAATGGTCAACTTAGTGCCATTTTACTGATGTCACTCAATATTACCATCCCTAAACGTGCTCAGCGGTACCATCGTTTGTTTGACATTCCTTGCTCTAATAATAATGTTTCGCAAAATAATCCATTACATCGTATGTCCCAACTCTATAATAAACACTGCAACAATCTTGATATCTTTCATCAAAGCATAACAAGCTTCAAATGTCATTTGTCCAAAACTAATCTGGACACTGACTGTAATACGTAGTACCTACCTAACAAGTCTCTAGTAATAGGTTTCTATAATACTATGCTATCTGTTTTTAATTTTTATCTTTGCTTTTTTTCTGATGTTTAAATGATTTTTCTTTATGTGTCGTGTACAATCTTATGGTTGACAAATTTAATATTTTAATATTTTAGCAACTGTTCCACTCTCTCTTGTATTGATTTGTTAACTGCTTTTGTACCTAATAATAAATAAATAAATAAATAAATTAAAACTAACCTACACATTATGTATCTGACCGCGAAAATAATGTAGGAAAATTAACTGTTTCTCTGTAGGTAGGTAACTATGCACCGCACTTCTGATTGGTGTTATGTAGGTATCTACCTACTTATCCACTAGTAGCCAAATCGGGCAAGCTCAAGGTACCTACCTACTACCGTCTCATGATAATGTTTTCTTCTTGTCTGTGTTCTTTTATAAAAATGAAATAAGTAGGGAGGTAGAAACTTAGTCAAAATAAGATTTTTAGGCAAAGAACAATTTGAAAAATACGCGAATAACTGAATGTGTTTTTTATAATAGGTACCTATTGAAATTAAACAGAAAAATATTTTTTATATTGCTTGTAAAAAAATAAAAATACTTAATATACTTATATAATTATTACTAGGTACCTACTTACCTACTAAGATCGAATTCATTGCGTTGGCTTATTCCCAAAGTACTCCATTCTTTTGTTCAAAAAAGATAAGAATCTCGTTACCTAAAGGTACCTAAAGGTACTAACCGAATCCAAGTCTAAGCACCCAAATAAAACATTCTAATGAACTGAATAATTAAACCCTGTAGGTAGGTAAATTTGCTTATAAAACATCCAGCTGAGCGGCATTCATAAACAACGATGTAAGTAATAAATCTGAAGGCTGCTCAAAAGGCTCGGTCCTACTCGGCTGTTTTATCACAAGTAGCGAGAGACGGTGAAGAGAAAAGGCTTTATTTTTGCTTTAGCGATACCGTCGCGTTCTTTCATATAATAGAAATGCTAGGGGAAGGTGTTCTAAAATGATCCCTGGGGGTAAAACGATCACTGGTTGATTACACTTAGAGGCGTCTTCTAGTATTTTTTAAGTGAACCTCGTGTTCCCAAGGCTGAGCCATGCATTCTCAGTTAGTGTCATGGCGGCAGTGACAGTGGAAAAGTTTTAAGGACAAATTGTTTAAAATTTCTGTGCTCAATGTAAAGTAAGCCATTATTTGACTTTACATAGTTTTAGTACACGTACATTTTATGTGGTAGTTGTGTTTTTCTCAGTTTCTATTGTCATTCAGCAATGGAACGAACCGTTTATTATTACGGCATTTAAAACTCATAGGTTGTATTTTGTTGTTTTGCGTAAATAAGGCATTGGGGGTAAAATGATCCCTGGGTGGTGTAGGTAAAATGATCCCGGTTTTGGTGTGGATGGGTTAATGATCCTTCGATGTTTTCAATTAGCTTTGTACAGGGTGGGGCACGAATCGTGACTTATGACGCGTATTAAGCTAGTTATCAGCAATAATATAAAACATTTTGTAAAAGAATTTAACAAATATTTCCTTGGAATTCTTAAATAAAGTTTTGTTTTGTTGTTGATAACTAGCTCAACGCGTTTATTAATTTAAAGTCGTTATTTGTGTCCCATCATTTTTATTTTGCTGATTTTTTTTTTGTTGAGGCTCTTAAAAAAACTCCATTATTATTGAACGTTTTATTATTAAAGAAAAAATTAAAGATCCGGGGATCATATTACCCCATTGGGGTAAAATGATCCCGGGATCATTTTGCCCCTATATTTTTCAAAGTGACTTTTTAGTAGACCTCCACAAAAACCTAAATAAATAATTTTCTATCAGCTTTATGCTTTAAAGTGCGAAACAAAATTTGTAGCTTGATATTATTGGTAACCTTTAAACACTTTAAGTCAAATAAAAAGCAATAGACATTCGAGTTACAGCAGTTTTCCCTTAGGGGGATCATTTTAAACCACCTTCCCCTACATGCTACGGTCGGCGTGCCAACTATTATAAGCTGTGAACGCTGCTTGCTACGGCTATGATGCACAATTGCTACGCTTTGTAAGCTATGTACAAACTATTATATAACCCGTGAACGCAGCTTGCTACGGCTAAGATACTAAATTGCTACGCTTTGCAAGCTGTTTACTAAACTATTATTATAACCCGCGAACGCAGCTTGCTACGGCTACGACACCAAATTGCTACTCTTTGTAATCTTTGGCAACAACTATGGTAGCTATACGCTTGTTACGTAATGCTACGCTCTGCAAAGTGCAAGTTACGCATCGTGCCGTGCAGCGTAAGAAAAATACGTTTTTAGTTTACAAGTAGGTAAATAATTTTCTTTGTAGGTATCTATACTGACGCAGTTTACTACGCTAAATAATACGCAACGTGCGTTGAGGCTTGAGATATTTACTAGCGGCTAATCTAAAATATTGTTTCACTCTCCAATAAAGTGGTTATTTTTTTAAAACCGGGAAGCTGACGTATCTCCTAATTAATCAGTCAACATTGGATGGTCGGGAACAAAATTGTTAGGTAAGTATCTACCTACTTCCAGGGTTTGGCCACTGTTTGGACCCTTGGGAAACCGCGGTATATTCTGTTTAGAGATTAATCTTTGTAATGTGAAGACATTTTTCAATGATGGATCTTCAAAACATGCAAGCCAACGGTCAAAATGTCTAGGTACATAATCAATTCAAATACCCACAACATTTAGTTATTATGCGTATTTACACTGTTCATTTATAAGTATGTAGGTACCTACAGTAGGTACATTATTGATGATGAAATGTGGAGAAGTGAGTACCTATCAACCTACTGTTAGTAGGATTTTTTGTCGAATCCTTTTGCGAACTTATAATTTATTTTTCGATGTAGGTAATTGTTTATCCAAACTAACTTTGTTGGCTTCGAAAGACAAACATATAATTTTCTGAGTTTAGATAATAAACAAAAAACATACACATTCATCAAAACTTTTAGAAGGCTTAGGTAGGTATTCAGAGATTTCTTTTCTACTCAATTTTACCTTACAACTTAATTTCAAAGCTCAATCAATCATCTCTAGAATTCAGTTTCTCTAGAGAAAATAACTCAACAGTCCCATTCATCAAAGCGAAACTAGCTTAAAAGTTAAATTTCCAAGTTTAGAACCTCTAAACTTAATCCCACTCATGGGAATGAGATAGGAACTTGAAGCAATCCTGGCTTGAGCAACCCATCCGTTGAACTTAAGTCTCGTAGGGCTTAGTATGTTTTTAGGATCGGGATGCACCCACGAATTACATAAAACCGATTAACATTCGTATCTTTAGTCTTTTCTTATCGTATTAACATTTTTTTATGATATTTTAGTATTTGCAAAATGTGGGCATGTACCAAATGTCATGTTTGGACGTGCCTCTGACTACCCTCTTTAGATATCCTCAAAGATCTAAGTAACTAAAGATCTGAGGAAGATATCTACCGAGCCCGGGGATTACAGTCGTGATCATATTTTTTTTAAATTTTATTATTTATTTATTTTAGTAGTACTATTTAGAAAAAAAAAGAATAAACATTACAGATAGGTACCTACTTATACCTACAGTCAAAATCGTTAATACTAACGAGCGAGCACCTAATTTGCTTTATATGATCACGACTGTAATCCCCGGGCTCGGTAGATATCTCCTCAGATCTTTAGATACTTAGATCTTTGAGGATATCTAAAGGGGGTAGTCAGAGGCAAGTCCAAACATGACATTTGGTACATGCCCACATTTTGCACAGTAGTTAGTATTCCGTACGTGACAGGTTGCAAGCCCATCGCCGCTTATAAGAATACTAACCTATGACACATACCTTCGAATTTTTGGTTCTAGGGTATGCCGGTTTCCTCACGATGTTTTCCTTCACCGTTTAAGAGCACTGGCATTGCGCACATAAATTTTTCGAATGGAAAAACTCATTGGTGCACGACCAGGTTTGAACCCACGACCTACGGATCGTGAGGCAGGGGTGCTACCACTACACCACCAGCGCTCTTTATGTGAAAACTTATTCCTACATTACTAATAAAATAAAATAACAATATAGGTAATAGAATAAAACAAAAAATACATGAAAGTTCATTCACATTGGAATAAAAAGAATTTTTATAATTGGATGGGTAGTTTCGGAGATTACCTACCTCCTAATACATACCAACAAACAAACTTTACCTTTTTATAGTATAAGTGTAAATAAAGTTAGCTAAGCTTCGAGAGTTTCGCGTTTGATTGAGCTAAGCATGCTTTATATTAGTGCTAAACTAAAATTACTACCTAAATCATAAAATATTAGTGCTTGAACACTTCCTGACGAAGTAAGTAAGTATCTAAAAATCACGACAGTAATCCCCGGGCTCGGTAGACATCTACCTTAGATCTTTTAGTTACTTAGGTACCTACATCTTTGAGGATATCTAAAGAGGCTAGTCAGAGGCAGCTCCAAACATGACATTTGGTACATGCCCACATTTTGAACGGTAGTATTCCGTACGTGACAGATTGCAAGCCCATCGCCGCTTATAAGAATACTAACTAGGGCATGACAGTTTCCTCACGATATTTTCCTTCACCGTTTAAGAGCACTGGCATTGCGCACATACATTTTTCGAATGGAAAAACTCATTGGTGCACGACTAGGTTTGAACCCACGACCTTCGGGTCGTAAGGCAGGGGTGCTACCACTACACCACCAGCGCTCATACATACATAAGATACATAAGTTAGCATAAAAAATAAAACAAGAATAAAAAAAAATCACATATAATTTATTGACTGTCGTGGGGGTCAAAGGCCTTACCAGTTACCACAAGCTCTTACAACCTATCATGTTTCAGAAACGTCAAGTTTCAAGCTTGAAGTAACACAACTCAATTTCAATTACTTTGATATTACCCGAAGAGCTGTGGTCAGGCCTCTGGTTGTAACTGGATAATGAATTACCTTAGTCTATACCTAACACTTAACTAAAATCATCGTAGCAGACTTTACTCATTAAGAGGGTTTACGCACTGCGTCCGATCCGAATCCGATCCGAACCCGTGAAAATATGGATCTAGAAAACTCGGACCGAATTCGGATATTGCAAGCACTAGTCCGATCTCTGATACAAATCCAAGCAATTCAGGAGCCACCGTCATTTTACGTGACAGAAATGACGAATGACGGAAAGAAATTGGATGACGGAAATCGGATGTAGTGCGTAAGTGACCATAGAAATAGTTCTACAAGTACAGACTCCGGTCCATATTTACACGGGTTCGGATCGGACGCAGTGCGTAACCGCTCTAAGGAAAAATAAAACTTATAGTCACCTTTCAGATTTGATAAAAGGTTTAACACATGAACATCTATAGGTATATACTATGTAGAAACGTAGGTAGCTATTCAACAGTCCTTTTCTTCACCTCATTGAAAAGTTATCTAATCTAAGCTCTCACATTTCCTGAATCCTGTAGAGGCCTAACAAAGACGCCTTAACACTTTGAATAGCTATTTTAATCCTCGTAATGTGACATTGATAAGAATCCTACGTATCATACCGTCCACCATTACTGTCTGCTAACGACTACTTCTCATTTTCAAACCTATCTCGTTTGGACAGAGTACAAAATCGTGTAGAAGAAATAAAGCTCAGAGGAAATCCTTTAACGACAGACATTACAGCACCTTATGTTTGTTCTGTAGATCTCGGCTGTTAACATGGCACGTCTAAGACTAGGTAGTGTTAAAAAGTTTCTGAAAAAAACTGTAATTCTGAAAGGCTGATCTGACCTTACTTTGTTGACTATTCGTTTCGACGATAAAGCTCTGTAAAAGTATGCTTCGATTAATTATTTTAAGTTATTATTTTAAGTTATTATTATTTATTATTATTATTATAGTTATATATTAAGTTATTATTTATTATTATTTTAAATTATTTTAAACGCTTTATGCATTTATCTTGCCTATCATTATACTTAGGCACCTACTTATCAAACATCTTTCTGTCCTCCAAAATAGACATACCGACAGCCGACAACTGAAACCGTAGGTTCATTGTTGCAATACAACTGGCTACATAGTCACAAAATCTTACAGCCTTTGTTCGCTTTTCAGGTGATTTCGGGATTTTTGAAGATTGCTTTTGATTTTTGTTATTTCAAAGCACTGCCACTTTTCTATCCCACCGACAAAACAAGAGATGTACAGGAGCAAAAAGGATGGCATAAAATAAAAGAGACGCCTATATCCAGAAGTGGTGGTCTAGTGGTAGTAGCCCTTCTGATCCTAAGGCCGCTGGTTCAAATCGGGCTGTGCATCAATAAATTTTTCTGTATAATCTATATTAATATCTCTCATTATTAAGGTAGAACATTTTGACAATTCCAAGTATTGTAACCCTCACTAATCTAATACCGCTTAATAGATTACATTGAAATTGAACCACACGATACTCAAGGATTTAGGTGATAAATCAACTTTAGCTAAAACACGAATTAGTTAGAAAACCTTGGTTAAAAACAATGTCAAACACTGCCCCCGATAGTTAAAAAGGCGCATCTAACATTTTTTCCGAATTTGACTTATATATATTGCCAGAATTAGGAAAAAAAGGCGCGTCTCCCTATATTTTTAATATTTTTCTATCTTGCTTCGGTGCGATTTTAGCACAAGTAAATAAGCAGCTTCTACACTTATTTTTACACCCAATTGAAGTTAAAAAGTCGAATTTTCCTAAAACTTAGTTGAAAAGTCGCATATATTATGTAGATATGCCCATATGGCTTGCATATTTAATTTGAGCTCGGTAATATAAAAGAAGCATAATTTGACTTTATTTCGAAGAGGAAATTAATAAGGCGCAAGTGAGCAGAAATGTCCTTTTAAACTTATTATCGTGAATCCTGCGGGGAGGTGCGCGGGGTTTGATTAGTACGGCGGCTGACCATTTCCTGTGTCAGTTGCGCCCGAATAACAGTCGGAGTACATAAGGACGTGTCGCGTGGATGCGCAATTTTTATTTGTTTGACTTATCACAAGGTAAGCATCCAGTTTTTATTACACTAGATTTCTAACGTTTTTTAGTTTTTGTTTAAGACGAAGTCTAAGATGGATTTGATGGATTAAGGTAGGAAGTTATTTAGGCAAGAAAGAGACAGTGAATTATCTATGATGGATATAATAGTAGTGCATGTTTAGTATGCGAACTTACCTATATTTACCTATGTTTTGTATTGATTGTATTATGTATATTTAATGATTTTATTACAGACAATTAAAACATAAAGAAAGCTCGAAGCTTTGACTTAATTGCCAAAGCATTAGCTTCTACAAGCACGCAAAGTACCTGCCTACCAATAGCACTACATTAGAAAATACAGAAACAATTTTGGTGTGCCACGCAAATAACGACAACAGCCACAGCTGTTGGCTTCGGTTTTAAGATAAGATAGTTTAAGGTTTTTGATAGTTATGGTTCCATACCTTATATTTGTTATTTACTAAAAACAACTTTTTGCACAAGTTAGATTTTAAAAGTTAAAATATCTATTGTTATTGAATGCAGATCGATGTTTTTCGATGTTATTACTGATATAAGAATGATTATTGCTGACTGAATAGTGCCTATTGAGTTATTTTAGTCATTAACGTTAGGTTCTATGTTGTTTCAATAGGGTATTCAGACATCTAATTAAACCGGCATATTAATTATTATAAATATTGTCAGTACTTCATTAGTTATAATAATATGAAGTTATTTTGGTCTTGTGCCATAGATAAGCAGTTCTTTAATAAATACTTAACTCTGTTGATAGTTTTTATTTAATTAAAATACATTTGAGTACATAGATCATACTATGCAGTTTACCACAAAATACTGTACATTTTTAGGTTACAGCCCAGAAGAAAGGATTAATTAGTTATCTGTTTAAACTTTTTATCTTAGTCAAGGATTTTCTACATTGTTTTGAATACTTAAACAAAAAGGCGGATATAACTAACAAAGACTATTATTGTGGCTATTATTTCCAATTTTTAATATGTAATTATTTTAATTTACCCAAAGACAGCAAACGATTTCCCGTTTGATTCATTAAAACATTTTTTTCTCCGTTTTGACTTGTTGTTACTTGCGCCTTTTTAACTATCGGGGGCAGAACACACCTCTGAAAATTCAGAAATTCCCTAATTTATCCAGAACAGTAAGGTTTTTTGCATTTCTTTTTCACATGAATGTAAATCAGTTAATTTGAAACAAATTATCCCAGCCCTTTTTTTCAAATAAGTTATTTACTTGAACAAAATTATGTTTTTTATAAATTGTCGCATACGTTATTTGATTCGGAGCAGCCATATTATCATGCCGCACTCTACTTACTTGTCACTTGGATATTTTGTTCGGTGCTTTGTCTCATTCCGCGGCGAGCCGCGTTGCTAGACGGGTCTGTGTCACTTTTTTTCGCAACTTTTACAAAAGAAAAACCAGAACAAATGGCTCAAATATCACACAAAACATGTGCATTAGGCGTTGGAAACACGTTATAGACGTATTAAAGTAATTGTATATTTTATTTGACCACATTAGGAATAATAATTTTATTGATACAATTTAATATTTTGTAAGACCCATTACCACAACTTATAATAAAACTAGCTTCCACACACGGCTTCGCCCGCGTGGTACCTTGAAAAAAAAATCTATGCTACGGGAACCGTACATTTTTCCGGGATAAGAAATAGGCAAATAGCCTATGTGCTATTCCAGATAGTAATCTATATCTGTGCCTAATTTCATCTACATCCGTTCAGCCGTTTCAGCGTGAATGAGTTTCAAACATACATCCATACATCCACACATCCATGCATCCGTACCTATATCCTCACATCCATACATTCTTACAAACTTTCGCGTTTTTATTTATCAGTAGGATTATTACGTTGGTACGTTTTGGGTCAATAAAGCTGTAGCAAACCGTATGTATTCGGTATTGAGTAACGGGTACTTACGCTATTTAGAACCGAGTATCGAGTCGGTACACCCGAATGCATCTCCTTACTCGCATCTTTTGTAGTACAGGCACCTGGTTGTCATACAAAGCATTAAAATTTGTCCAGTCCGAAAAAAAAGGTTCAAAATAAGGAAAAGTGAAAAATGCACCTTACACATTTGGTATGTTTTTTACAAATTATGAATGTTGCAACGCCGCGAGACGTCATAAGTACTGAACGCGTACCAAATCGAATCATATTGCGTACGATACTGAAACCTCAGTATCGTACGTATCATACCTGATACCTCATATATAACAGAAGTAACAAGTAACGTGTTAGATTCGAAGTAACGAGTACTCATTGTTATAGTATCGATCGAGTACATACGGGTTCGCATTTTGTTCAAGCCCTGTCAGATTGTTTGTCATGAATGTATAGTAAGAGAGCCCACGATGCTAAATGGGGATTTGCTCGAGCAATATAAAGACCTATTGCAATCCGCATTGCAAAGCTTACATGATAAAAATAAAAAAATGTTATGTAATGTTTCGATTTCATCGGTGGGGGGAGCGGCTATAGATTATCAAAACTGTAAAAAAAAAATTTTATCGTGCGCGTCGTAGTTTTTCTAAAGGGATGTTAAGTGAACCTAAAAAAAGCTCTCATTCAATAATCGTACGATTAGGATGTGACGCAAACGTGCAACAAAAAAGAATGTGCAAGAAAAAATAGCCACATTTAAATACTCAGCGCGTCAGATTAAGAAATGTATGGTTCATCTTTATGTCCTAAGACTTGCTGCCACATAATCCGACGATTATCTGGAGGGTTCACCTAATCTGACAGTTATATTTTTTTTATAAATGGCGGCCATATACCTACATATATGGGGCTCATATTTGGCGGAGGCATTTAACCGGGTACAAGCTATCCCCCTGTAGAATAATCTGCCGTGCTTTAGTAAATCCCGAAATCCTCTCTTGGGCTTATAGTAGTTTGTTTGACATTTTTGTACCTACATTAACTTTTGTCATTTTACATTTTTCTTGTACACAGTATAAGAAAACATTAGGTAGGTACCTACTCATTTTACCTATTAGCGATATATATTTTTTTAAATCAAAAAAGAAAGATGAAAATCAACCCCCATTACTAAAATATGGCGAAAGGTAAGTAAAAACTATCATAATGTTGGTCGTACCCAGTCTTGCTTACAAACCACAGTAAAGTAAACTAATAAATCACACTATAACTATAATAATATATATATACTAGGTGGTTGCTCGCGACTTCGTCCGCGTTTCATGATTTGTATAAAACAAAGAAAACAAATCAAAAACCAAGAAAACCGTTCTAGAGTTATAAGTGTTCGAACCAACCCGTCTTTTTCTATGTACATACATACATTCATAAAATCACGCCTGTTTCCCAACGGGGTAGGGAGAGACCACGGATCTCCACTTTCTACGATCATCTTCATTCACTCTCATTAAATTCTTAATACATGCGCGTCGGTTTAGGGTACTCTGGACCTGGCCTTTTTCTAAAACGTCCCCAATTTGATCGAGGTAATTACGTACGCCGAGGTTCACACTCTCCTTATACAACTGTTTCGTCAATCTCCTTTCATCCAACCTTTCTACATGCCCAAACCATCTTAACATACCCTTCTCAATTTTCATCACTACGTCTTCTTCCATAACGTTCTCTTATCACGCTGTTCTTCACTCTATCATTCAAAGTTAAACCACACATACTTCTTAGAGCTCTCATTTCCACTGCATTTATTCTACTCTGATGCTTTTTCTGCCATACCCAACTTTCGCTACCATACATCAATGTCGGCACTAACACTCCACCGTGCACAGCCAAACCTGCCTTTTTGGATACGATCCGACTACTCATAAATGTGTGAAGTGCCCCATTCACACTATTTTCAGTATTCACTCTCCTTTCAATATCGTCATCATGTTTTCCATCTCTTTTAAACAGCGTACCCAAATATATAAACTCTTTCAATTGTTCCACTCTTTTTTCTATGTAGTGTATTTAAACCAATAGTGTCCATTTATTTTGCAATTCATGTACTTATCTAATTTGTGTTTCAAACTACTATCACACCTCTCTTCAAAAAGTCCTATAGGCATAAACTTTGACACCCCTTTTTTTTCATTTGCGAGGGCTATTTTTTAAAAACCCTTAAATATGTGTATTACTTTTGCATTTTAAGTATTAAAACCGAGTTCTCGTCAAAAGAACTTTGACACCCCATTTAACCCTTTTTGAAGGGTTATTTTGAAAAATCCAGAAATATGTGTCCATATATTTTGCCTATTAAGTATTTCAACTGAGTTTCAAACAAATCACACCACTCGTTGAAAAAACTTTGACACCCCATTTAACACTTTTTGGAGGGTTATTTTGAAAAATAAGTTATTCACGCTATAGCATCCGATTTCCTACAATATTTACCTAGAGACATAGTGTCGGTAAGATACAAAATGCAATGGTTCAGGGAAGGAGCAGTGAACATTGCTCTTTACGAACGGAAGTGAATTTTATTCATTCATACAATGTTAATATTTGCAGGATCCAAGACGGAAGGTATTTGCGTGAATATCATGATGTGGTATTTCATTGCGCTCTAGTCGCATAGCGGCTTAAATTCAGTAAACCAAGTTGCCTTAAGACAAATGATATAAGTAAGTACCTATTTACAGATTATTTTAATCAGTGATCTGTAATACTAAAATACAAAATACTTATTTGGATAGTCAATTAGGCTAAAATTATTTTGGCCGAGGGTTGAAATACTGACATTCCAGTGAGAAACAGAAATAAATATTTTTTATTTCCTAATCTATTTTGTCCCACAGCTGGACAAAGGTCTCCTCCAAATCCTTTCAATCGTCCCGGTTCTTGCCTGGGTCCGTAAATTACAATTACAATAAAATTAATGTGGTGGAAACCTAGTGTTGAAAAATAAATACCTACACCATTATTGACTGTAGAATTCACTATTCTACTATTTAATTATTGGTAAATCCGGCTCACACATACACCAAGTACCTTCTCGTCCTCTCCGTCGTCACCGTGTTCCCGCCACCCGTTACCGGGCTCTTTCCCGCGTACCTCCGTTGACGTTGACAGGTGCATGACGTTGGCAGACTACTAGTCACTTGTGTACGTGAGACAGATAATTATATCTACTAAATAGATACAAACACTACAACCCCTTTCTTATTATTAAATGAGATATATAAAGTTATATAAAATATACATCAGTTATTATTATAATAATAGTTTATTTCTATAACACCAGTTCAAGAAAGCATCAATCTGCCTTTGTTTCTTCAGTCTCTTCAGAAGCAACTGGCGTCCATTGACCTTCTACTTTCTTGAGGTGGATGATGTTTCTCCTTAGCACCTGGCCGGTCTCCTCATTTCTCACTGTTATATCTCCGCCAACAGCTTTTTCAACTATGTGTGGCGTAGGGTTGAAATTTGGTGTAAGCTTATTTATCTTTTCCATCTCTTTCACATATACTTTATCTCCTTCTATAATTTCAGGGTCTTCTGCTCTTCTCTTCCGGTCTCCATACTCTTTCCCCTTTTCTTTCTGCCATTTATCTCTGTCCCTTACCTCAGAATCATCTTCTTGGTTATTCAAATCTTTCAGCATGGGAATTTTATCACGGTTCTGCCTTTTGAAAAATAGTTCCATTGGTGTTTTTCCAGTGACAGAGTGGGGTGTTGAATTGTACATCATGAGGTATTCATAGAGAGCTTCCCTCATTTCTTTTTTTTCGGTTTGACTTATTTTCAGACGTTTCACGATGTCTCTATTCTGGCGCTCGACTTCTCCATTCATCTGTGGCCAATATGGAACTGTGTTATGGAGTACAATGTTGCACTCTCGGCAATACGCTTTGAACTCTTCACTTACAAATTGACGTCCATTATCTGCAGTCATGGACACAGGATACCCCAACCGACTGAACATTTCTTTCATAATTTTTATGATCTGTGCACTTGTAATAGCTCTTGTGACTTTTACCTCTTTGTAACGACTGTAGTAGTCAATGATGACTAACAGGTAGTCGCCGTTCGGTAATGGCCCTAGCAAATCTATAGCGAGATCTATCCAAGGTTCTGTGGGAAGCTCACGGCGTTTCATTGGTGTAGGAGGGTTGGGTAGTCCCACTAGTGTACATCCTTTACAACATTTTACCAACTTTTCTGCATCCTTGTCAATACCTGGCCACCAAACTTTACAGCGTAACCGGCCCTTCATGGCCACAATGCCTGGATGACCTTCGTGAGCAGCATCTAGCACATCTTTCCTGAGTTTTTTTGGAACTACAATTCTATTCCCTCTTAAAAGGATATTTTCATAAAAACATAGTTCATCTTCAAACACTTTATAGTTTTTTATTGTTGCATCCCACTCATTGGTATACATGCCTTTTTTCACACTCACAATTTCAGGATCATGTTCCGACTCTTTTATTAAGTCTCGCAATGGAATACCATGGGGTTTTGCCAATTGTACTATGTGATGTACATAGTCTAAGCTTAATAATTGCTGTTTGTCGGTACTCTTGCATAACCGCGATAATGGGTCTGCAATATTGTTTTTTCCAGGCTTGTATTTGATGTTATAACGATATGCTTGCAGTCTTAAGACCCATCGTTCCACACGTGCGCAAGGTTTAGATTTTGGACTGAATAAGAACTCCAGGGGCTTATGATCAGTTATTAAATCAAATTCTTTTCCGAAAAGGAATGTGTTGAAATGCTCAATTGCCCATACTAAGGCAAGAGCTTCCTTTTCTGTTTGACTGTATCTTCTTTCACAGTCTGTGAGTGTTCGGTTCCCAAATGCAATTATTCTTGGTCCATTTCTATCAACTTGCACCAAACGAGCACCTAATCCGACAGGGCTTGCATCTGCTATGACCTGTGTTTTGTCTCTAACATCATAATAACCCAGTGTTTCTATCTTTAGGAGTATACCTTTTAATTTTTCAAATGCTTCACTTTGTTTCCTTGTCCAATAGCCTTCCAGACTAGTTTTCTTTCCTAACTTCTTTCGCAATAGTTCTTTTAATGGTTCTGTAAGAGTGGCTAAATTAGGGATCCATTTGTTGATATAGTTGATAAGCCCAAGGAAGCTTTGCAATTCTTCTATTGTTGTGGGCATTCTAAATTTTGAGATACTCTCAATATATTTTGGCAATGGTTTTACCCCCTCTGGTGTTAGCTCGTGTCCCAAGAAATTAACTTTCTTTACCTTGTAAATGCATTTATCATTGTTCAACAATACATTGTTTTCTTTCAGCACTTCTAGTACTTTTGACAGTCTAGAATCATGTTCCTCTTCACAGCTACCACAAATCAAGATGTCATCTATAAAGTTGATTACCCCTTCACATCGGATCAACATTTTTTCCAATATTTTCTGAAATAGTTCAGGTGCGCATGTGACGCCAAACATTAGCCTTTTATATCTATAGAGACCTTTAGATGTTATAAAAGTTGTCAGGTGTCTCGAATCTGGGTGAAGCTCTATTTGGTGAAAAGCATTCTTTATGTCAAGCTTTGAGAAATACTCTGCCTTTCTTATTTTAGGAAGTAAATGTTCCATGCATGGCAAGGGGTGATTCTCTTTTAGTATTGCCGCATTAGCGCGTCTCATATCCACACATAGGCGTACTTCACCATTGTCTTTAAGTATTGGCACAATGGGTGAAACCCATGCAGACGGTTCATGTACCTCTTCAATGATGTCAGAATCTAAAAGTTCTTTTATTTTTCTGTTGATCTTGTCTTCTATTGGTATTGGTATTCTTCTGTGTGGTTGCATGACTGGTTTGATGGTATCGTTGATGGGAATTTCCACTAGGACACCCTTGAACTTAGGAAAAGGTTCTATTTCTTTTTGTTTAATTTGATTTACATCAACTCCTAATTTTAATACCCCTAAGCTCATTGCCGTATCCTTGCCCAGCAGACTTCTTGATCCATTTTTTATGACATATATAGTACTGCGATTTGTCCTTCCGTTTACTTGAATATTCGTTTCAAATGAGCCTTTTATGTCTAAAGGAGTTTGGCTACCATATGCCACCAAGGTTTTCTTTGGTTCCTTAACTTGCTTGTCGCATATCACTTTGTTGTTTTTCAAATAATCCCAAGCCTGATCAGAAATTAAGTTCAACTTACAGCCAGAATCAATTAACATTTCTAAATTGACACCTCCTATGTTACATTCTATTGTTGCATCACCAGTCACATTAAAGACATACTGAACTTCATTTTCCTCCAGAGAATTCACTGTAGAGTCATTTCGTGATCTTTTATTGTTTGAATTTCCGTTTTTCCATTGGTTTCCTTCCATTTTCCGTTTAAACTGTTGCTTCGGTGTTCTACAGCGCCTCTGAAAGTGGCCAAGTTTACCACAACCTCTACATTTTTTGTCTTTTGCAGGGCAGCTTGTATCTGTGTTGTTGTGTCTAAAACTGCCGCACCTACTACAGCGTTTCTCATCATCAGTTCTCTTACCAGTTTTATCAAATTTTGAGGTTACATTATCATTTTTGGTGATTGCATTAACTTCACTTGTTTTGTTTTTTTCATAGCTTCCTATCTGACGGTTCACGATTTGCAGGGTGTTTGCTAGAGTCACAACTTTGCCTAGTGTAGCTTCATTTCCCATAGTCAAAATCTTTTTACGCAACTCAGATGAGGTGCATGTTTCTATTATTTGATCCATTATATGTTCATCTGGTTTATCAAACACACATTTTGCTGCTTGGTCTCTTAATTTTATCAAAAACTTTTCGAAACTTTCAGATTCCTCTTGTCTGATAAGACGGAAAATATGTCTTTCATATGTCTTATTTTGCTGGGGAAGAAAATGCTCATCCAACTTTCTTATAGCTGTTTTATATAGATCGGTACCAGCTGCAGCATCATCATCAAGTTCGGGCAAATTGTAAAATATTTCTTGGAGTCCACTTCCGCCCAAAAGTAATAGTATAGCTTTCTTCTTCGTTGGACATTCTATAGTAGCGGCCTCGAAGTAGATTTCCAAAGATCTTTTCCACTTTTCCCATCTTAGTCCAACGGAAGCACTGTCTCCATCCAAATCAAATTTATCTGGTGCTGGTAGTTGATTCATCATCATATTAGCTTGAAGCCACCTGAAAGAGTAAACATTTAGTCTAATGGCACTCATTTTATCCATGCAATGGAAGATTATACTAATTTCTTATTTTTCTATTATTAATAGTAAGTTCGGTGTGCAACCAATTAAATGGTAAGCCTATGATCAATGTGCAACCAATTAAATGGTAAGCCTATGGTCAATGTGCAACCAATTTAATGGTAAGCCTTTGGTCAATGTGCAACCAATTTAATGATCAGCCTTTAGTCAATATGCAACCAATTTAATGGTCAGCCTGTAGTCAATGTGCAACCAATTTAATGGTCAGCCTTTGGTCAATGTGCAACCAATTTAATGGTAAGCCTATAGTCACGTGCAACCAATTTAATGGTCAGCCTTTATTCATGTGCAACCAATTTAATGGTAAGCCAGTGACCCACAATCATGCAACCAATTTAATGGTAAGCCCTTGACCCACAACCATGCAACCTTTTCAAGAGTAACCCTTAGTAATTGCCATAAGATTATAAAAAAAACAGGTTTATTTATTAAATTTACTGCATCTGTACAAGATCACCCAGTTATATATTTATTTTAGTTATTATAGTTTGCTATATCTAAGATCAGGGGTCATAGCTAATAACCTAGGTAAGTATCTGTTTGGTTCTAAATAATATTATACATATTTTTCTTTTTTTTTTTTATAAGCAATGAGTTCTTCTATAATATCTCATTAAGGAATCATTATTTAGGGTCAGCTGATTCATAGCGGACCCACCTGTACATTCAGACTGAGCCGCCCATTACAACTCATAGTGATATAGTAACTTATTAACAATATTGGCTTAAATAAAAATCTAGGTCTATGAAATGATAGCTAACATGAATAGTATCATTTTAAAACACTGATAATATTATAAACAAGTACTTAGATACTTACTACTACAAGTACTTACATAAGTTCATAATTCGCTTTACAAAACAATACTTGGCCATAACATTATTCTTAGTATTTTTTTGGTATGTAGAGGTACTAGGTAGATTTAGAACAGACACTGCATTCCTAGCCCTTCCTTCCTACCACAAGATTAGTGTCATGCAAAACCGATGCAGATAATAACCTCGCATATTAAAGAGAAGACGAAACCGAATTTAGGTACTTACCTAAGCCCAAGCAATCCCTACAGAGCAAAATCAAATGATCTTTTGTTACGATGGAATTCGCATAGCATCTTTTCTTTCTTATTTTTAACGCCGGCCGAGTCCAGCCATCTTGCATGACAACCGACCACACAGTCGAGTT
This sequence comes from Cosmorhoe ocellata, assembly GCA_963675405.1. NCBI lineage: Eukaryota > Metazoa > Arthropoda > Insecta > Lepidoptera > Geometridae > Cosmorhoe > Cosmorhoe ocellata. Next base: position 4,075,518 of record OY776266.1, on the reverse strand, counting down.
TGTAAAGGCTGGTAAATAGCCTTTCCCTTTCCCATTTTTTTAAATAATATAGATCTTACTGACCTGTATCCTCGTCGCCACTTGTAGAATTCACTATTCTACTATTTAATTATTGGTAAATCCGGCTCACACATACACCAAGTACCTTCTCGTCCTCTCCGTCGTCACCGTGTTCCCGCCACCCGTTACCGGGCTCTTTCCCGCGTACCTCCGTTGACGTTGACAGGTGCATGACGTTGGCAGACTACTAGTCACTTGTGTACGTGAGACAGATAATTATATCTACTAAATAGATACAAACACTACATTGACGATATTAAAATGTATAAAAAACATGACTGCAGTTTTGAAATAAGCATGTCTAAGCAGTGGTAAGGACATATTATGTTTCAAAATTCAAATTGTAAGAACATTACGAAGATTCTCCAAAAGTTATATAAAAGTGTCTTAACTGACAGAACTGTCTAAATTGACAGAACTGTCAGGTTTGAACGAGACAAATGAACACGTTCATTTCGGGTCATTGAGTTTCCATCCGCAACGAGTAGGTATATCAATCACTCACAATCCGCAGACCAGCGGATTACGGTGAAGTGGTGATTTACTCTCCTTTCAGGAATCTACTCCTGAAAATTAAGTCGATTAAGTTTGTCCAAAGTTGCCGTTCTCACTTTTCTGGCGGCATTGGATTACAACGTTATTTTCTACTCTTATAGAAAACTAGCTGTCCCGCCCGCGACTTCGTTCACATAAAATATCTAAACTGAGTTTTAAACACATCACACAACTCACAAAAATCCCATACTACTTTGACACCCCATTTTACCCCTTTTTAAGGTTATATGTCCTATGTCCAGCAGTGGACTGCTATAGGCTGATGATGATGATGATGATGATGATGATGATGAAGGTTATATTGAAAAATCCTGAAACACTTGTCCATTCGTTTTGCATTTACAGAACACAAACAAAATTTCAGACCAATCGCACCACCCGTTAATAAGTTCCCATACATTGACCTCCCATTTGGCCCCTTTTTTAGAGTTATATTGAAAAATCCTTAAACGCAAAACAAAGTTTCAGACTAATCGCACCACCCGTTAAAAAGTTCCTATACAAACATTGACCCCGCATTTGACCCCTTTTTAAATGTTATATTAATAAATCCTGAAAAACGTGTCTATTCATTTTGCAATCACAGTACACAAACAAAGTTTCAAACCAATCGCACCACCCGTTAAAAAGTTCCCATACAAACATTGACCCCACATTTGACCCCTTTTTGAAGATAATATTGTAAAATCCTGAAATACGTGTTCATTTATTTTGCATTTACAGTACACAAACAAAGTTTCAGATCAATCGCACCACCCGTTAAAAAAATCCCATACAAACATTGATCCCCCATTTGACCCCTTTTTAAGAGTTATATTGAAAAATCCTGAAACAGGTGTCCATTCATTTTGCATTTACAATACACAAACAAAGTTTCAGACCAATCGCATCACCCGTTAAAAAGTTCCCATACTAACTTTGACACCCCATTTTACCCTTTTTAAAGGGTTATTTTGAAAAATCCTGAAACACGTATTCATTCATTTTGCAGTTACAGTGCACAAACAAAGTTTCATGAAAATTGCTCCACGCGTTAAAAAGTTTCATACTAACGTTTTCACCCTTTTTCACCCCCTTAAAGGTGGAATTTCCAAAAATCCCGCCTTAATGGGTGGTTTTGTTATAAAAGGAAGCCACCTTCCAAATTTCAGTTTTCTAGCTTCAGCGGTTTCGGCTGGGCGATGATCAATCAGTCAATCAGTCAGTCAGGTCAAGCTCTTTTATAGATATACTAGCTGTCCCGCCCGCGACTTCGTTCACTTAAAGTAGGTATCTAACTAAACTGAGTTTCAAACAAATCACACTAATAAAAAAATCCCATAATAACTTTTACTCACAATTTTACCCTTTTTAGAGGGTTATTTTGAAATATCCAGGAATACGTTTCCATTTATTTTGCGTTTAAAGTATCCAAACCAAAATTAAGATCAATCACACCACCCTTTAAAAAGTACCCATTGAAACAATGACCCAACATTTGACCCCTTTTTGAAGGTTATATTGAAAAATCCTGAAACACGTGTCCATTCATTTTGTATTTACAGTACACAAACAAAGTTTCAGACCAATCGCACCACCTGTTCAAAAGTTCACATACAAACATTGACCACACATTTGACCCCTTTTTGAAGGTTATTTTGAAATATCCTGAAACACGTGTCCATTTATTTTGCATTTACAGTACACAAACAAAGTTTCAAGGCAATCGCACCACCCGTTAAAAAGTTCCCATACAAACATTGACCCCACATTTGACCCCTTTTTGAAGGTTATTTTGAAAAATCCTGAAACACGTGTCCATTTATTTTGCATTTACAGTACACAAACAAAGTTTCAAGGCAATCGCACCACCCGTTAAAAAGTTCCCATACAAACATTGACCCCACATTTGACCCCTTTTTGAAGGTTATATTGAAAAATCGTGAAATACGTTTTCATTTATTTTGCATTTACAGTACACAAACAAAGTTTCAGGCCAATCGCACCACCCGTTAAAAAGTTCCCATACAAAAATTGATCCCACATTTGACCCCTTTTTGAAGGTTATTTTGAAAAATCCTGAAACACGTGTCCATTCATTTTGCATTTACAGTACACAAACAAAGTTTCAAGGCAATCGCACCACCCGTAAAAACAGTTCCCATACAAACATTGACCCCACATTTGACCCCTTTTTGAAGGTTATATTGAAAAATCCTGAAACACGTGTTTATTTATTTTGCATTTATAGTACACAAACAAAGTTTCAGGCCAATCGCACCACCCGTTAAAAAGTTCCCATACAAAAATTGACCCCACATTTGACCCCTTTTTGATGGTTATATTGAAAAATCCTGAAACACGTGTCCATTCATTTTGCATTTACAGTGCACACACAGAGTTTCATGAAAATCACTCCACGCGTTAAAAAGTTTCATACTAACGTTTTCACCCTTTTTCACCCCCTTAGAGGTGGAATTTCCAAAAATCCCGCCTTAGTGGGTGGTTTTGTTATAAAAGGAAACCACCTTCCAAATTTCAGCATTCTAGCTTCAGCGGTTTCGGCTGGGCGATGATAAATCAGTCAGTCAGTCAGTCAGTCAGTCAGTCAGTCAGTCAGGTTAAGCTCTTATATAGATATAGATTTACAGTACACAAACAAAGTTTCAGACCAATCGCACCACCTGTTCAAAAGTTCACATACAAACATTGACCACACATTTGACCCCTTTTTGAAGGTTATTTTGAAATATCCTGAAACGCGTGTCCATTTATTTTGCATTTACAGTACACAAACAAAGTTTCAAGGCAATCGCACCACCCGTTAAAAAGTTCCCATACAAACATTGACCCCACATTTGACCCCTTTTTGAAGGTTATTTTGAAAAATCCTGAAACACGTGTCCATTTATTTTGCATTTACAGTACACAAACAAAGTTTCAAGGCAATCGCACCACCCGTTAAAAAGTTCCCATACAAACATTGACCCCACATTTGACCCCTTTTTGAAGGTTATATTGAAAAATCGTGAAATACGTTTTCATTTATTTTGCATTTACAGTACACAAACAAAGTTTCAGGCCAATCGCACCACCCGTTAAAAAGTTCCCATACAAAAATTGATCCCACATTTGACCCCTTTTTGAAGGTTATTTTGAAAAATCCTGAAACACGTGTCCATTCATTTTGCATTTACAGTACACAAACAAAGTTTCAAGGCAATCGCACCACCCGTAAAAACAGTTCCCATACAAACATTGACCCCACATTTGACCCCTTTTTGAAGGTTATATTGAAAAATCCTGAAACACGTGTTTATTTATTTTGCATTTATAGTACACAAACAAAGTTTCAGGCCAATCGCACCACCCGTTAAAAAGTTCCCATACAAAAATTGACCCCACATTTGACCCCTTTTTGATGGTTATATTGAAAAATCCTGAAACACGTGTCCATTCATTTTGCATTTACAGTGCACACACAGAGTTTCATGAAAATCACTCCACGCGTTAAAAAGTTTCATACTAACGTTTTCACCCTTTTTCACCCCCTTAGAGGTGGAATTTCCAAAAATCCCGCCTTAGTGGGTGGTTTTGTTATAAAAGGAAACCACCTTCCAAATTTCAGCATTCTAGCTTCAGCGGTTTCGGCTGGGCGATGATAAATCAGTCAGTCAGTCAGTCAGTCAGTCAGTCAGTCAGTCAGGTTAAGCTCTTATATAGATATAGATAATAATAGATTTGTTCTCCTGATGTTGGCTTGTAGAGAATAGTAGAGATAAATATCACAGATTACCACGAAGACTTTTTTTGATAGAAATATACGAAGTATGAGTGTTGCCATGTTACTAACGGTAGACGAAACGACATAGCTCACACTAGGCACGGGATCAAATTTCGGTCGAGAAAGTGGACCTAATGTGTCAACAAACTATTCGGCATTGTTCAAAAACTTCAAATTTCCCGATGATAACGCGTTCTTGTTTGATGTAATAATCGGAACAATCATAAATAAAAATTTAGAGTTGCTATTTGCACGAAAAAAATGACACATTTGAAAAATTTACAAACTATCGGTATTTACTTATTGTGTCATGAGGATTCAGTCCGTGGCAGACAACGCAGTAACGAGTGATATTCCCATGGGGTGTGAAAGCAGCGAAGCATACGTTCATAATCTCGGTACCTAGGTACCTATCTACATGACAGAAAAAGTTTCAGAATTTAGGTCGCATCAAAATCTAGCAAATCGTAGCCCAGCTAAATACACCTGTCTTGTTTATGATATTGGTAGATGGTGTCTTGTATTGAAAAGACTCTTCTTTGTAAATGATTGTATTCGAAGTTAGTTACATTTATAACAATATAGAACAATTAAATTTGGTTTTATGAACTTGTGTAAAAAGCGTGTAGAAGGCGCGACATGTTTGGCTGTGGTTTCTTGAGAGACTCCTGCGGCGCGCGCGCGGGCGCCGCGCAGGGCGATCGTGTGCGGCGTGCGGGGGCAGGGCAGGACCTCCCTCCCCGCGTCCCGCGTTGACGCTCTGTGCATACAGGCGTCAACATCCTCCGGGGCGTTGGACGCTTGCGTCCAAGTAGGTTTTGTAGTGTAGGGTTTATCTAGGGTTCTTGAATCAGAAGCTCTCGTATGCTTGTCATCCTTGTTTGTCAGGTTCAGGTTCCGACAAGGGTATAAGACACATCCGGTTGACAGCTCTCTTTATGGTACCTCTGGTAGTATAGACGTCAGCGACTCGGCAGATTTTGTCCTTGCCTTCGTATAATTTGCTGACACGTCCCATTTTCCAGTGAAGTGGTGCTAGATTGTCTTCCTTCAGTAAAACAAGATCTCCGACTTGAATTGGGGTTTGGTCCTTTCTCCATTTGCTGCGATTTTGTAACTCTGCCATGAACTCGCGACGCCATCTATGCCAGAATAGTTGCCGGACGTGCTCGATGCGTTGGTATCGGTTGGGCCTCGCTGTGTTGACAGGCAGTGACGGTACGGACTTCAGCGGTCGGCCGATCAAGAAGTGTCCGGGAGTCAAGGGATTGAGATCATTCGGGTCGGATGATAAGGGAGAAATAGGACGGGAATTGAGAATTGCTTCTATTTGTGTGAAAAGCGTAGCCAACTCTTCAAAGGTTAAAGAGGCGTTGCCAGCTACGCGTTTTAAGTGATATTTGGCTGATTTGACACCCGCCTCCCATATACCACCGAAGTGTGGTGAGTAGGCAGGGGAAAACATGAACTTAATTCCCTCGTTAGCGGCGTAATCTGAGACTGGTAGGCGACTGGACCGTATAACCTTGCCTAACTCATTGTTTGCACCAACAAAATTCTTGCCGTTATCGCAGTAAATCACATAAGGGTTGCCTCTACGAGAAACGAACCTACGTAGGCATGCTAGGAAGGCCTCAGTACTAAGATCACTGACTACTTCTAAATGCAACGCCTTAGTGGCAAGACATACGAAAACGCATAAGTAAGCCTTTGTTATACGGTTGCCCCGTCCCTTTTTAGAAGAAATCATAAAAGGTCCAGCAAAATCTATTCCGCATGAATTGAAAGGAAAATTTGGATTGATTCTCACATTAGGCAAGTCCCCCATCATAGGCTGTATTGTCTGACCTCGCATACGTGCACAGACAACACACTTTCTGCTTATAGCGCGAGCTAAATTTCTACCTCCAAGTGGCCAAAATTGCTCACGAACAGACGACAGAAGCAACTGAGGCCCTGCGTGGAACAAGCGTAAATGTTCGTGTTTCATTATAAGTTTGGTTAAGTGATGCTTCGCATCGAGTAGAATAGGATGCTTCTTATCATATTGACAATCAGACTGGGTTAATCTACCTCCTACCCTCACTAGACCGTTAGTATCCAAGAATGGATTAAGAGGTAACAATTTGCTTTTATAATGTAACTCGCCACCGCTATGTATTTGTTTTAAATCTTTTGAGAACGATTCGATCTGACTACGTTTTAACAGCATAGTTGAAGCACGCTCGAGTTCCTCAACCTGCAAAGGACCGGCGAGTTTAATTTTATTAATTTTACAATTGTTTATGAAGCGTAAAACATAAGCGTACGTTCTTTTTAATTTAACATAGCTAGAATAATTCTTAAATACAATAGACTCATTAGAATTATCATCGTTACACATTAACGATTTGGTTTCGGGCAGATTATTTGACGTAATGTGAGGTTGGATAGGCCAACTTACATGACCCTCCTTCAGGAATGAGGGTCCCTCCCACCACAAAGAAGAAGCTTGCAGATGCTGTGGGTCAATGCCCCTAGAAGCTAGGTCTGCAGGGTTCAAATCGGTTGGAACATGTTTCCATTGACTGCCTTGAGTAAGTTCGTTTATTTTGTTGACTCTGTTACGAACATACACATTTAAAGTTTGTTTTTGAGACTTAAGCCATCCGAGTACCACTGTGGAATCTGACCACATGTACTTTTGATCTATTTTGCACGGTATTGACTGTAGAACTTTATCTGATAATTGAGATCCTAACAAAGCCGCAGTTAACTCTAGCCGTGGAATGGTAAGAGTTTTAATAGGCGCGACCCTAGTTTTTGCGCAAAGTAATCTTACGGTAACCTGCTGATTTTTAATGTGTGAGCGCATGTACACACACGCTCCGTAGGCCTGTTGAGACGCATCAACGAAACAATGCAGTTCAACTGATTGGACTTGGCTGTAACCTGTTATGAAAACACAACGAGGTATGACAATGTCCGATAAATGACTGAGGTTTTGAATAAAGGTGAGCCATCTTTTTGCGAACTGCTCTGATACTGGGTCATCCCAACCTAACTTGGCACTCCATAAATGTTGGAGTAAAATTTTAGGTTTTATAATACAACAGCTGACTAATCCCAAAGGATCGAAAAGCTTACAAGTAGTAGAAATAATTTTTCTTTTAGTAATATTGGACGTGGTTTCTAAGCCACTTGGAAAATGTATTTCATCTGACTTGGGTGACCATTTTAAACCCAAGACAGTAGCGTCTTCATGAAAATCAAGACAATTTGAAGATCCTAATTGATCATCTAGTATTTGAGGGCAATTTGTGCGGAATTTTCTAAGCGGAAAACAAGCTGAATCCAGCACTTGAGTGACCTTTAAATAAATATTTTTTAACTCATCTTCACTTGAAGAACCGGTATTTAAATCGTCGATGTAGAAATCGTTTTTAATTATGTTAGCAATAATTGGATCAGTGCATTCATCAGCCAATTGAACCAGAGACCTAGTACTCAAGAAAGGAGCAGAGGCCATACCATAAGTTAAAGTTCTAAGTTGGAAAATTTTAATGGGCTGATCGACATGATCCCTCCAAAGCACGAGCTGTAAATTACGTTGTGACTCATCAAGGGCCAATTGCCTATAGAATTTATTGATGTCTGCTGTCAAGATGAATTTATGTACTCGAAAACGAAGGAGGATAGACATCAAGTCACTTTGCACCACGGGACCCAGCGCTTGTAAGTCATTGAGTGAGTTCCCTGAGCTTGACTTGGCCGAGGCGTCGAATACTACCCTCAGCTTGGTAGTTTCTCGCTGTTCACGAATAACACAATGATGGGGTAAGTAATATCCAAACTCAGGTTTATTAATTTCATTTAAATGTCCTAGATCACCATATTCCTTTATAAATTCACTATATTGTTTTTTTAAATTTTCATTTTTATTTAATTTTTTTTCTAGATTTATGAAACGTCTCATTGCAATAGGGAATGAGTTGCCCAGTGCCTGTTCAGGATCCTGCTTCAGAGGCATCATGACAGAAAATCGACCGTCAGGTAAGCGACGAGTATTTTTTATATAATGAGATTCACAAAACTGATCATCTGAAGGGTAAGTATTTATATCAGAGGGCAATTCTTCGACCTCCCAGAATTTTTTAATAGAATCATGGATATCTTGAAGTGACGTCCTAGATTCATTTTGCACAAGGTTGCATTGGATATTATTATTAGGTTTATTGTAAAATTCCCCCGTATGACCGGCTACCAACCATCCTAACAAGCTTTCTTGTAGAATAGGTTTATTGGAGCCCAGTTTTATTTGATTAAGTTTAATGACGTCAAAGAAAATATCTGCCCCCAATAGAATATCTATCTCGGAAGGTTCATGGAACAAAGGGTCGGCTAAGACAATGTTTTTAGGCAGCCGCAGTTTCTGGGTGTCAACTTGATTATTAGGTACGCTACCCGTTATCTTAGGTATGATTAAACAATTAACTTCCACACTGTATGAACTGACCCTAGACTTTATTGTGATATCACATCTTTCAGATACCTTACATACAACGTTGCTTATACCACATACATTAAATGCATTTATTTTTTCTGTATGTAAACCTATTTTTTGTTTTAGATCGGTGGTAATGAAAGAAGCTTGACTACCAGTATCTAGCAAAGCACGCACGAGAAAAGTACGATTAGTTTGTTTGTTGATGACTTCCACCTGCGCCGTACAAAGCAAAACTTGACCTGGAGAAACAGCGGATAAAATCACCGGAACATTGCGAGTTACTGAGTCGGTAACCTCAGTAGCTACATTATTGACCGTATTACCTTTGTGTACCACTGTATTATGTTTTTCTCGGCAGATGCGGCACAACCCTTTCAATGAACAGTCAACATTGCTGTGACCACTCCGCAGACAATTGGCACATAACTTATGTTTAGAAACTTCAGCGAGTCTGTCGTCTACGCTCATGGCCTTAAACTTGTGACATTGATGCACATAATGATGCATTTTATTGCAAATTGGACACGCCTTTTTGTGAGAACCCTCCAACGTAGTAAATGTTTTAACATTATTATGAGTTTTGTTATTATTATTATGTGTTTTATTTTCAGAATTATTATTAGTATTACGACTGTGATTGGCCGTTTCTAAAACATTAGCTCGACACTCAAGAAACTCCTTAAATTCTGTTAGTGTAGGTAAGTGCTCTAAGCGCCCTTTGTGTTCCTCCCACTTGCTGCAAGTTTTGTAATCCAGCTTGGCTGAGACCAAAAAGATAACTAACGGGTCCCAACCAGTCGTAGGAACATCCAGGGCATTGAGCGCGTTTAGATTTTTATGAACTTGATCACTCAAATACCTCAATGCTTTAAATGATTCTTTCTGAATAGGGTTGAGGCTCACCAACGCGTTCAAATGATTATTTATCAAAATAGTTTTATTATTATACCTATCACATAAAGCCTTCCACGCAAATTCGTAATTCCTCGCAGCAAACTCTATGGACCTTATGACAATTCCAGCACTACCTACTAAAGAATTTCTCAAATAATGAAACTTACTAATCGGCGCGATTGAGTCGTTGTCATTAATTAATGATTCAAAAGTGTCTCGAAATTCCAACCATTTAATATAGTTGCCATCAAAAGTGGGCAAATTAATCGTAGGTAGTTTCACTGAACTATTTACTGCATGACAACAACCTGACCTCGCAGATCCCTGATCCGAACCTTTATCCTTAGCCGAAAATGAGTCAATGATATCTTGTGCTAACGCAATTTGTGAATAAAACTCGCTTTCGGTAAATTCACGCTCCGCAAACTGTTCATCTACATTTTGAGAAAGTTCTTCTATTTCTGTTTGCACAAGATCAAAACTAGACATTAATTCTTGAAGTTTTGCTAATCTTAAAGATATTTCTCTTATCTCTAAACTTGATAGATCTGCAGATTTGCTTTGCCGGTAGTTTTGAATGAATTTGTTAAATATCGTTAATCTACTTCGTATACCAGCACGCTTTCGTGACAAACCTTTTAAATGATCATCAGATTTATTCAAAGAATCAACGCTTAAATATGGAATAGGGCTCTTTGACCTAGATTTAGACTCACTTTCAGCCATTATGTTGAGTTTATTTAAGTTGTACGGATCACGATACACTAAATTAATATCAACTAAACTAATACGTAATTCAATTGAGCAAACAATGAGTTAGTCAACTATGTACCTACCTATTTAAATCTTAATAACTGTGCATTCTAACCGGTACAGTCGTCATCCAGCCACAAACCACAGCCGCTGCCGCTGAGCCCGCCAACAGCACGAGCAGCGCCCGCTCGCTCTGCACTGCCACGGAACTCGCCAAGAACGTTGGTTGCGCCCGCGCACACGGAACACAGCGCAACGCGGCAAAGCGCGAGGGATTGCAATAGGGAGCTGGAAAAACGGTTATGCTAATTTTAAAAATCGAATGATGTAGGTAGACAGGTAGGCACGTAAAATTTATATTTTTTAAATATCCTTTTTATAATTATAATTAAAGTAGGACTATAGCTGGACTAGTTGGGTATTATAATAGGTATGTTCGTTGTAATATGTAGATTACAACGAACAATAGAAGTATCGAATAGGCAAATATAAGCTTATATAGCTTAGAAATTGAGTTAGGCAAGGTAAGCCTGTGAATCGATGTAGGTAATTATGACCTGCAATAATAGCACGATACCTATGAAAGTGCTTGCGAAAGCAATTAAATATTATTAAATAGAATTAGCCGTGTTGATAAATGGTGGAACGGAACATTTGTGCAATTAGAGAAAGGCAAGGATGGTAGGTACGCATAAAGCAAGATACCTCTCCAACAGCTTTGCAGTAACTAGGCAATCACACAGTAAATAGAAATTGGGAGTTAGTGGATGAAGTGGGAATGGAAAGCAAAGGAAGACTTACTTTCATTGTTCGGCCAACGACGCGTTATCGTCACAGTACGTACACAGATCCACCAACGGGTTTTTGGTTCCAAAGTCCAGGTTCAACGGCTCGGCTTCGATTTATTGTCCAGTTTCGAGTCCTGTCACGGTCGCCAATATGTCTTGTATTGAAAAGACTCTTCTTTGTAAATGATTGTATTCGAAGTTAGTTACATTTATAACAATATAGAACAATTAAATTTGGTTTTATGAACTTGTGTAAAAAGCGTGTAGAAGGCGCGACATGTTTGGCTGTGGTTTCTTGAGAGACTCCTGCGGCGCGCGCGCGGGCGCCGCGCAGGGCGATCGTGTGCGGCGTGCGGGGGCAGGGCAGGACCTCCCTCCCCGCGTCCCGCGTTGACGCTCTGTGCATACAGGCGTCAACAGATGGTTTTAATAAATTTTGCTTTTTGGGCTTCTGTGACTTTGAAACGCTCGCTTCATACAATAAACTTTATTGAACTTGGGTAAGGTAGATCTTTCAGGTCATCTAAATTTTACTAAAACATATACGGTCTGTCTCATAAAAACTTAGAGTAGACTTCAAGTCTTGTTAAAGTCAGGAAGCAATTTTAGTTGTTTCATAAACGTACTTTAGCGCTAAAGTGTACTTTATCTTTACTCTATCTTGACATACTTTACATACTTTAACGACTTAAAGTACGCTTTTACTAAACAACACTTGGAGTCAACTTTAAGCATTTTTTATGAGACAGACCGATCGGCTTTCCAATACCTACTCAGCGAACTATCTAGACTGTTATATCTTAATAAAACTCCCTAATTAATTAATAGGTGTTTATTATTCGTTATGCGAACCGCACCGTAATTGTTGACAATTCCAAGAGAGGTTATGAGTGAGGTGCCACAGACAATATAGACATGTTCAGTATACCACATAGACATTTAGATTTTTGTTTGAAAAATTTCGATTCTTTGGACGCGTCTCTTGTGTATTGCCCACTCATCGTAACAAAGACTTTGTTTCGAATTCAAATTTTTTACAAGGTTTCAGGGGACCATCTCGTTCAACTTTTATTGGGATGACTTACTAGAAACTCTGGTGTCTGTAGAGTCGGAGTCTCGAAGATTATGCATGTCAAAAAGGACTTAGCAATGTTTCTTGAAAATTGTTCAATGAAAACTTAGTCTTGGAGCACACAGCTCTTATTTCCAAATGGGATTTGATCTCTACTGTCTCAACTCAGGTTCAATATTGTTACATAAGGCCAGTTTTGTGTCTAAGTGCGACAATGTAGCACTAGTGTGCTGAGGTCTACAACTGGAGCGTGGGCCGAACAATAGATTGTAAATCCTCTCCGACACTGAACGGTATCGTTTCGGCACCAGAAACTTCTCAATAGTCTCATCTATCTAACACACGGGTAGTTTTCTTGAGAGTAAGTTTGTGTATAAGATGTTTCAAATTGTTCTTCGATTTATCAATAAGAGTTAAAAAAGACTAACAATTCATTTTTATTATAGGTAGTTAATTTTCTGAGATGAAAAATGACAGAAGAAAATGAAAGAAAGTCAAATGTTGTGCCGAAACCACATAACGTTAGAAAATGGCAGGAAAATGATAATGATGATTTATTAAAAATGTCTTGCTGATGTTTGAAAATCTAGCTACCTATATTGCGTGACACTTTTCTCCCTTAATAATACCTTCTGGGTGTACGTGTTAGTACGTGTATGTGTGAGGGTGTGTGCAAAAGGAGCCTCTATGGGGCCTTTAATTCACCACAATGGTTGGAAAAAACTGATGACACGAAGAATCAAAATACATCCTGTTCTTTTGGAGAGTCTTTTAACCGGGCTTCGAAGATTTAAATCTGTTTATTGGTGGGAGACTTAAGTGCCTATGCCTACTCAATCCACTGTGACGGACACATTACGTGTAAGTAGAGTTGGAATAATAAATAGGTTCATATTTCATTCCCATTTAAATATAGGAGTCCTAATCCCAAAACATGATACCAACCCATTATAATATATAATAATACAAATAAGTATTTTTATGTAAAAAAACTCTTTTTAAAAATAAACTCCGAAACTCGGCATTTGTACAAAGGTTTCAACTTTCAAATAAACACGATTGTATAGGTAGGTATATAATAAGGGCTTCCGTCGACGAACCCTGATATTTCAACCTTTGAATTTACCTAACCTATCTAAATATAAACTAATTGTTTACAACTCAAATCTAAAAATAAAGATTTAAGTACCTTTATGGTAGTCCCAGACTTATGGGTTGAAACGCTGTCGAAAGTCGAAACTAAATTACACCTTTGTAAGCCTCAAGTAGTTTACATTTGTCCAATGGTTTCAGGCCTTCGTAGGACGTAGGTACTCGATCTTGGCCGTTTTTATTTTTCATTTTTATAAGTACAGAAAGTTGAAACCAATTCCAACGCGAGTCTCAATATAATAGCTACCATCAATATGAAAGCCACGCTCAAATAATCACCGTGAATGGAGCCAAAGGTTTTGGTTTCCTGAAAAGCGGTGACCATCATTTTGATGGTTATACGGAAATATTTTAACAGATTTTTACTAATATGGTAAAATACGGCTAGTGAGCAAACTGATGATGTTATTGTGACTAGAGCGAATGGCATAGCCGAGGCTGCAATTTAGACCTACAGTTTTTATATTTTTTTTTCGAATTATTTTGAGTTTCATTGGGTAAATTTTGGTTTATTTTTCCAATAAACCCAGAGTTTTTTTTGAATTATGTGAATTAAAGTGAATAGGTCCATTCAAAACCCATGGGGAAAAAAAACCGAGAATTTTAAACAAAACAGCCATCTTATAAACACTCGACACTATAAAAATTGATCTCAACTATCATCATCATCATCATCCGCAGCCCGAATTCACCCACGGCTGGATATATGCCTCTCTATGCATAAATTGAAATTGAAATTGAAAAATATTTATTCAGTACAATCACAAGGATCACTTTGAAACGTCTTACATGCTAGGTGAATCTATGTGCCAATTCCAACCTAATCCAAGTACGAGAAGAACAGGCAAGAAACTCGTCTCGGTCCTAGCGCTTTTTTGTATGATCCTTCTTACAAAAAAATGTAATCAAGATTATCTCATAATAATAACATAAAAACAAAAGACAAAACAAAACATAAATACATAAAACAAAAGGACAGCGTTTACATTGCAAATTGGTTAGCTGTCGGAGGGCGGAGCGACATCGGGCCATGAGTTCCTATCATCAATATATTCATTTATATTATAATATGCTGTCTTTAAGAGATTATTTTTAATGAAGGCTTTGAATTTTCTAACAGGAAGTTTAGTTGCATTTATAGGAAGTTTATTATAGAAACGTATCACGTTCCCCATAAATGACCCATATGCCATGATTGTCCACGGTCTGCTGCTAGCCTCATCGATCCGACCCGCGACGGATGCCAAATTAAAAAAGAAAAGAAGACTTAAAAACTGATTTCTGTCGACATAGCGTCTATTAATTACGTCTCCGCTATATTGTGAATATAATATACCGGCCAGCGTTTCCTGGGAAACGAAGACTGGGCATCTATCGCGGCCTTGATTAAGAAATGCCTGCGTGCCGTGTGCAGTATGCTTGCTTATCCTTTCACGTCTCTAGTTCTTTAGAACCAGTGTAGTGAAAGTATTAAGGTGCGCTTCAGAGGCATTGTGCATTTATTCTGTGTCTGATAACTGAGTCTGAGTCCTTTACCTTTAAACGAGCAATTGTTGCATATATATATATATATGTATATATAATCTGAATCTCGAAAACGGCTCCAACGATTTTTATGAAATTTAGTATGCAAGGGGTTTCGGGGGTGATAAATCGATCTACATAGCTAGGTTTCATTTTTGGAAAACGTCGTTTACGAAAAAAAAAGACCGAGCAAAGCTCGGTCACCAGGTACTTATACCTTTAAAAGAGCAATTATCTAAACTAATCTAAACTAATATTATAAAGAGGAAAACTTTGATTGTTTGTTTGTTTGTTTGTTTGTTTGTTTGTTTGAAATGAATAGGCTCCGAAACTACTGAACCGATTTAAAAAATTCTTTCACTGTTAGGAAGCTACACTATCAGCGGGTGACATAGGCTATATTATGTTTTCGAAAAAATTAGGGATCCTTACTAAAACTTCAATAATGTAACACAAGGTGTAAAAAAATTACCTAAAATATTCTTTACATCGCGTGCGCTGCGAAAACTATTGACGATAGAATAAAATAATGTACTACGACTTTGTAGAACACATCATTATTTCCAAAAAGTGTCGCGACAGCATATGTCTAACTATTATGGTTTTGCCACAATAAGAGTTCTTTTATTTTAAAATTGTAATTAAAAGGCCGCTGTTAAAAAACGCTCTTAATTTGTGTCTTAGTATTAATCCTTATCAAAATAAATCACATCATATCCTAGACTGTTTCAATACCTATAAATAACTTTTTGAATTACTCAATTTGGACATTCCATTCGAAAGAAATCACGAAATTAAGAATGTAAGTAGGTATTAAAAAAAAGTTGCGTGGTGGTAGCCGCTCACCCTGCTCGGCTAGCTAGACAGCACCATAGTGTACGTACGTACGTACGGGACGGGAGGGGAGTAAATTTCAAATAATAACAATAAAATCTTATAAATAAAAATAAAATCATAAATATAATAATACCTATTCAAACTTTCTTTATAATTTTCTTCTTTTAGTAACCTGACGCAAATAGAAGGGTTGGTATGTGTGTGTATTATAATTTTGAATTTTGAAAAATTTGTTAAATTTGAGAGCATTGGTGGTGTAGTGGTAGTACCCCTGCCTCACGATCCGAAGGTCGTGGGTTCAAACCTGGTCGTGCACCAATGAATTTTTGCATTTGAGAAAATTATGTGCGCAATGCCTATGTTCTAAAACGGTGAAGGAAAACATCTTGAAGAAACCGGCATACATTAGAACCAAAAATTCGAAGGTGTGTGTCATAGGTTAGTTTTCTTAATAAGTGGCGATGGGCTTGCAACCTGTCACGTACGAATACTAAGTACTATGCAAAATGTGGGCATGTGCCAAATATCATGTTTGGACGTGCCTCTGAGTACCCTCTTTAGATATCCTCAAAGATATAAGTAACTAGAGATCTGAGGGGATATCTACCGAACATGGGTATTACAGTCGTGACCATGTATAGGTAATAAATACCCGTGCGAAGCCGGGGCGGTCTGCTAGTTGTATAATATGTATACAGGGTGTCCCAAAAAGTAGTGTCAAGCGAAAGTCCAGAGATAGAACACCCCTTGGGGTACCCGAATCACCCCCATGTATGTTCCGCGATTTTCTATAGTTTTCGAGTTATTAATTTTTTTCCCAATTTTTGAAAAAATTACGACTTCAACAACTTAAAACATTCTTACAAAAAAAGTAGAAAACTTTCTTGAGATTTTTTTTTTGCTACTGCATTGTTATGAGTTGTTCTTTTATGCATAAAATAATCAGCTACGTGACTTTGATGAACACTATGAAAATGTTGGTGTAAAGTCAAATAATTACATTCGGTGAATTATGACTAAAATTTTCAACTTCAAATTAAAAATCTTAAAAAGTAATTTCATGGTTCCTAAATAAGTCTAAAGAATTCTCCAGACTCTCAGCTTTCATAATCATTAAAAAAAGTAGTACTTAATAGGCTACTTTTGCTAAAATCGACCTTCAAAGACGGTGAGGTGGAAAATTCTTAAAATTAGCAACCTGATAAAAAAAAATATTTTGGCCATTTTATCATTCCTAAGTGTGAGGGTCCGTGACGACAGTAGATAAAATTAAAAATCAGATTGATTTACCACACTTATATATATTTCGAGCAGTCTGCCTTACACCAATTTTAGATTAAGAAAAGTATATTTTATTGTACGGCTTCCCCTTTTATATCCCCTCAACCGTCATTTTACAATTTTAAATAAAATTATTCTATCAGTATCCGGTGCACTTGTGTTTCCTGGATGATTAATTTGAAATATTAACTAAATGATTATATCTAAATACATTATAAATACAGCCCTAAATTATGGTACAATAAACAGAATTTTAATTCGACGTACTAATTGATATTTGTTTTATCTGCTAAATTATAGTGAAAGTGTTATTTCCGGGACGGATATAATAATCTATTATTAAACTTAACCACATCTAAATTCACTAAAAATATCAGTATTAATTATAATCTACAAATAAATTTATTTAGGTAATGATTTACTTGCGACGTTGCCAAAATTAGGAAACCTGTTTATCAACACTTTCGGATTTGTGAATTTCAAATAATCATTTGAAATTACTACATCTAAATTAATCAAAAATGTAGTTAAAATTTATAACGAATTTATAAAATTTCAGTATATGCTAATCGTTAATTTATATAGTAGGTACATAATCTCTACAGATCGTTACTTGATTAGCGTCGCTGTTGCTAATGTCAGATGTCAAATGTACGACTAAATTTAACATCAAATCTATCAATAAATTTAAGGTAGTGTCAGTTAATGTCAGTGGTAGTGTATGCGTACCTATATTAATCATAATATAATATAATATAATATACATATATAATCTAGCGACGGGTATCCTTTATTTTGCTAACACTCGGCCATCCTGCAACTGCCGTGACCCACGGCGATCGGTTGGCGTCCTGTTATCCGCTGAGCCGGCTCCGCTGCCATCAGCTACCTGGAAATGAGAAAAGAAAGGCAATATTTTTCTCAGAATAATTGGTAATTACCTAAAGATGGGCAGTAGCATACTTCCCATGGATACTTTTATAACCGTAAGTATAAATAAATGATAAGCATCTCGTACAACTTTAGTCACTAAGACGGTAATATTGGTAAGATCACACAGATAGTATATTATTATTATTTTTTGAGCACGTTTTTCTTTCATAGATAAAAGACAACGTAGGTCACACAGACATTATCTAGCGTAGGCGGCACAGATGTTATTAGTCACACAGACATTATTGGTCACATCACGTCACATAGACATTTTCTAACATTGGTCACTTAGACGTTACTAACGTAGGTCACACAGACGACATTAGTCACACAGACTTCAAGTATACAAAGGTTCAAGTATACAAGGTTCATACAGACATTATATCTAAGTGGATAGTCAAATATGTTGTCAATGGCCACTTAAGACGTGTAGGTACAGGTTCTACTTTATTTCCTTTTTTATTTAGGCACCTACTTTGTTCCGATATTATTATTCTTATAATATGTAGTTGTGTGTTTCAGCTTGATAACACGGAGTTTCACATGCCTGCTTGCACATCGGATTCAAGGATTACTTAATGTAATAAATAACTATACCTATATTTTGTTGAATTTTTATTTACAGATAGGCATTTAATAATAAAGTTAAACCTTTGAACCATTATAATAAATACTTATAACTAATTAACTTTAACTTAGATAAAGCTAGCTTTCAAGCAGGTCTATAAGATCATCTCTATCTACCTCTTTATCACTAGATGAGCTATCTGCATCAGAGGCAATGGCTTTGTAGGGTCTTAAAACTTCTCCCCGTACTACTGCACTGAATTTTTTATATCCTTTCATTCCCTTGACACTACAAATCGTATAACGATCTAGGCTTGGTTCTGCCTTGCTAACTTTATAAGGGCCAGCATAAGGACTTTTTAGTTTTTGGGAAATTTTAGCAGAAGGGTCCCTACTAGCTCCATCTTTCCATAAAACTAGCTGATTTATCGAATACTTGGTGCATTTTTTACGAGTTCGATCAAATTGGTTTTTCATGAGAGTCATATTTTTATCGATATGTAATTTAGCATTCTGCCTTCTATTTTGCAATGCTTGCTCTTGGGAAGCAAAGTCTTGAGATGACCCTGACGGATAGGCTGGTAAACGAGAGTTATCATGTCCGAACATGAGTTTAAACGGGGAAAACGTTGTGGTAGAGTTAGGTGTATTGTTTATTCCCCACACGACATCAGAAAGCTTCTCATCCCATGTACTCTCATTTTCGGACATAGTGTTTAGACCATCAATAATTGTGCGATTTACACGTTCGACCTGACCGTTCGACCTAGGGCTTGCTATAGCGTTCAAAACGTGTTTAAATTGAGTTTCTTCTGCAAACTGCTTGAAATATCTACTTGTAAAAGCTTTACCTCTATCTGTTATGATTCTAGTGGGGTTGCCGAATAGTGTGATTATTTCTTTTAGGTGTTTAATTGTTTCTATCGAACTACAGTTTCTTACAGCTCTGGCAAACACAAACTTTGTAAACGAGTCTATAGCAACTAACACATACGTGTTCCCTTTTCTAGTTTTCACGAAGGGACCCAAATGATCGGCATGCAAAGTATGCATGGGCACTGGTACTTTCTCGATAGGATATAGCTCCCCTTGTGCCCTACCATACCCTGATTTAGCATAGGCGCATTGTAAACATGACTTCACATATTTTCTTATGAACCGTGTCATTCCGTTAAACCAAAACTGAGCTTTGATAGCTTTTTCGCACCTTTCAAATCCAGGGTGCCCTATTTGATCATGATACTTCTGCAGAAGGCCATATTTTGCTAGTTTTGGTATAACAAAGCGTTCGCCATGAAAAGTTTTCCTATATAAACT
The DNA here is from genome assembly GCA_963675405.1 of Cosmorhoe ocellata. Taxonomy (NCBI): domain Eukaryota; kingdom Metazoa; phylum Arthropoda; class Insecta; order Lepidoptera; family Geometridae; genus Cosmorhoe; species Cosmorhoe ocellata. The sequence goes on along the minus strand of OY776266.1, from coordinate 4,055,536 downwards.
GTTTTCTTTGATAACGTAATTATTGTTTATGTCTGGGTTAGTTGTGTGTTCCTTTAACTGTGTAAGTATTTGTTGTATATTATCGTCTTGTAATTGAAGTGTTATTAACCAGTCTGACTCTTCAATTCGGAAAATGGTTTCTGTAAAGGGGTTCCTACTCAACGCATCTACGTGCTTCATACGTTCACCAGGTCGATACTCTATTTGTAAATCAAAATCTTGTATAGTCAGCCACCACCGAGCTATACGAGGTATAAGATCTTTTTTTACCAAAGTAGTTCGCAAGGCTGCACAATCTGTAATTACTTTTACAGGTATACCTGTCAAATAGATGCGAAAACGTTTTAGTGACTCTACTACGGCTAGAGTCTCAAGTTCGTAGCTGTGGTAAAATTGTTCCTCTTTAGATGTTACTCTACTGAAGTATGCTATTGGTTTTATCGATTTATCGGGTTGATACTGTAAAAGAATGCCACCTAACCCTAATTTGCTTGCGTCGGTATGTAATTCTGTGACTGCTTTACTATCGTAAATACCCAGTACTGGTCTCTCTATTAGCTGGTGTTTTAATGTTTGGAACGCTCTTTCTTGTTCTGGACCCCAGACCCATCCTACATCTTTCTTTGTTAGTTTTGTTAGAGGAAGTGCAATTTGAGCAAACCCACGAATAAATTTTCTAAAATATGAAGTTAATCCAATAAATTGTCGAATTTCGTGGACGTTCCTAGGTTTTCGGTATTCTGAAACGCAATTGATTTTAGCTTGGCCAGGTCTTATTGTACCTGCGGCAATTTCATATCCTAAATAATTGACGCTTGTTTTAAGAAAAGAACATTTGCTCAAATTTAATTTTAAATTAGCTTTTTCCAATAATCTCAAAACATGTTCTAGCAATTGTATCCCCGCTTCTGCGGTTATGGTAGGTAACATGACATCATCAAGATACGTCGCGACATTATCTCTAACGTCATTTAGTGCTAGGCGTATAAGTCTGGAAAACACAGCAGGGGCATTGGCTAACCCAAAAGGGACTTTCATAAATTCATACTGTCCAGAAGGGATTACGAAAGCTGTTTTGTGAATAGAGTCGTCAGCTATTTTTACTTGATGATAACCTTGAGCCAAGTCAAGGGTTGTGAAATAAGATTTTCCCGCCAGCTTAGAAACTTGGTCATCTATATGTGGTAAAGGATAACGGTCTTTGATAGTTTGAGAATTTAAAGCCCTATAATCTATGCATAACCGATATTCTCCGTTTTTCTTTTTCACTAAAATAACTGGACTTGCATATTCAGACATCGATTCACGTACTATTCCGGCATCCAAAAGATCTTGAACTTTTTCATTAACAATTTCGTTTTCTTTGTGAGATAGTCTGTATGGTTTAAAGTGTACCGGTTTGTCAGTCGTTGTCTGAATACGCATTTCTATTAGATCTGTGCATCCTAAATCTTTAGTATCCCTAGCAAACATATGACTGTAGTTATTTAATAGGGTCATGAGTCTATCGAAGTTAGCACCTTCTAGCTCTCCTACATCTAATTCTTCTTTATCTAACACTCTAGGGTAACCTGATGGGTTAGAATATGATTCTAGAGGCATGACGTTATGAACGTTATTAGGTACATGAACTACTATTTCAGCACGTGCTATTAACTTATGGGCTGGTAGAGAAATTGCTAGGTCACTCATATTAATAAATTGTAACCGCCCTTCAATGCAGATAAATCCTCCAGGAATAGCGTAACATAGCTTACCTAATTGCAAGTGAACAGAGTTTGTTAAGAAATGCAAGTCATCGTTGGATTCAATATCTACAAACACATCAATTAGACAAACGCAATGAGCTGGTATACTTATATCATGTTTCAAAAGAACATCGTATTTCGAGTTGCAGTCTAAATTTTTTAGTTCAATATGCTTGAAGCAATCATTTACGGCAGAAGTTTTTATAAATCTAACAGAGTTTGAGGTAGTAACTAAGCTTATACCGGGCAGATTTATCATCGGCTGACCAATAATTAGGTCTATATCAGACAGATCGTAGTCAGTTATTTCGACATAGCCGCTCAAGTACACTTCGTTAATGCAAATTTCTATGAATGTTCTACCTAGAGACTGTGTGTGCGCACCTCCAAACCCTCGCATTATAACGGTTGACGGTGAAATTTTTAAATCTAACTGTTTCGCTTTAGTTTGGGTTAGAATATTCAGTCTACTTCCAGTGTCAATATAAGCAAAAATTTTTTCCGCACCGATGTATGCGAGGAGTTTGTATATGCTCAAGAAATAATTGGCTGTAGTATACAAAATTTGACTGACCCGAGATGTTTGTTGCGCAGTTGACCCAGGAGTAGCTTTGAACCAGCAGGTGGCTGTGGTGTGTCCGGCACGCTGGCAGGTTTCACAGCGTTGTTGAGTTCTGCAATCCCGCGCCTCGTGTCCACTTCGTCTGCAGACGTAGCACCGTTTCACTCCCTGCTGCTGCGTTGGCACGGCTGAACTTGCATCGGCTGCTCCTCTTCTCCAGGTGGATTTCCGTGATGTTGTAGTGTCTTGCCGTGATGATGTTACAGTTTTATAATTTTCAAGCGACGACAGGTATCCGTAGTAGAGAATCTCGGGTGACTGACACTGAAACGCCTTCGCATTTGCACGTAGTTCCACTGGCAGACCTTTGATGATACACGAAATGGCTTCTTCTCCAAGGATGTTACACTTTTTGAGAAGCGATACCTTGTCGTGATAATACTTTGTCATGGTTTCAGAGTCTTTTTTTGTTCTTGCCAGCATACTCTCGAGCTTGTCCACGTAATCGATGGATCTTGGGAAAGCGGTTTCCAAAGCTTTTTTCCAACCATCCCAGTCGAGGTTGTAGTCATCTAAATCGTCATACCAGCGCCTGGCGGATCCTCGAAGGCGAAGCTGCATTACGAATTGCCTCTCAGTCGCGTTCCATCCGTAAACTTCACCAAGCTGATCAATTTTATGTAGCCAACTGCTAATGTTACTAGAGTTATCTTCAGGTCGGAACTTGGGAATTACTTCTGCGTCGGTATGGCTTATTTTGTGTCGTTTTCTTGATAAGGAAATACCGTCATCAGAAAAAAAAACCGCGCCATTTTCGGTTTCTTCATCTTCTGTAGAGGCTTCTTGGAGGGTTTTTCTTTTCTTTATGCCTAGTCCAGATACGTAGGGGCCAGACATTTTCTTCTTATCCCACTTCTGAATTGTGAGGGTCCGTGACGACAGTAGATAAAATTAAAAATCAGATTGATTTACCACACTTATATATATTTCGAGCAGTCTGCCTTACACCAATTTTAGATTAAGAAAAGTATATTTTATTGTACGGCTTCCCCTTTTATATCCCCTCAACCGTCATTTTACAATTTTAAATAAAATTATTCTATCAGTATCCGGTGCACTTGTGTTTCCTGGATGATTAATTTGAAATATTAACTAAATGATTATATCTAAATACATTATAAATACAGCCCTAAATTATGGTACAATAAACAGAATTTTAATTCGACGTACTAATTGATATTTGTTTTATCTGCTAAATTATAGTGAAAGTGTTATTTCCGGGACGGATATAATAATCTATTATTAAACTTAACCACATCTAAATTCACTAAAAATATCAGTATTAATTATAATCTACAAATAAATTTATTTAGGTAATGATTTACTTGCGACGTTGCCAAAATTAGGAAACCTGTTTATCAACACTTTCGGATTTGTGAATTTCAAATAATCATTTGAAATTACTACATCTAAATTAATCAAAAATGTAGTTAAAATTTATAACGAATTTATAAAATTTCAGTATATGCTAATCGTTAATTTATATAGTAGGTACATAATCTCTACAGATCGTTACTTGATTAGCGTCGCTGTTGCTAATGTCAGATGTCAAATGTACGACTAAATTTAACATCAAATCTATCAATAAATTTAAGGTAGTGTCAGTTAATGTCAGTGGTAGTGTATGCGTACCTACATTAATCATAATATAATATAATATAATATACATATATAATCTAGCGACGGGTATCCTTTATTTTGCTAACATAAGCTTAATTTTATCGATTTTTTTATCAGGTTGCTAATTTTAAGAATTTTCCACCTCACCGTCTTTGAAGGTTGATTTTAGCAAAAGTAGCCTATTAAGTACTACTTTTTTTTAAAATGTATAGTGAACAGTTGTAGACAGCTCTTGGGAGACATTTTGGAAAAAATACAAATGTAGGGGAATGACATTTCTAATCGTTTAGTCACGTGATCTCTCCCTTACAATTTTGCAGTTTTCTATTCCCTATCGATATTTGATTGTCATTTTGTCTACCCCGCCTTAATCTTGGCTCACCGAACTCGGTGTCTTGGCTCTACTGTAAGTAAGTTCGTTAATGAACTTTGAATTCATTATCTGACTCTAATCACACTTAACGTCTGTATAGTGTCTTAATGGGCTTTTTAATTGTTCTCTCCTAGTAAGTGAGACATCTTTATAGATCAATTTAAACTGTAATTTCGTCCATTACTAGTTTCGTCTACGAACTGAAAACGTTTTTTAATGGATTTATGGTGGATGGAATAAATTGATTGTTACCTAGGTCTTTAAAATGAAAATACAGGGATTTGTGTGGGCTTTTGTATTAATAACAGGATGTGTGTGTACGAATGTACGTCTTATAGATGAGGTGTTAAAACCTAAGAGTGAGTAAATATAACCTAAATAAGAGTGGACTCACAGAACTCTGAACAGAGTTCTGCGGGTGGATTCGACCAAACTAGTCACATAAAATCACGCCTGTTTCCCGACGGGGTAGGCAGAGATCACGGATCTCCACTAGCTATAATCCTGACATACCTCTTTGGCTTCATTCACTCTCATTACAGTCTTCATACATACGCGTCAGTTTGGGTTCTCTTGACTTCTCCAAAACGACCCCAATCTGATCGAGGTACGTACTGTTATGGGCCGTTCCCCGAATCGAGTTTTAAAAAAGAATTTTATTGATTAAAACGTATATTAAAGAAAAGGATAATTAATTAACAATTAATTATTTAACCGAGACAACCGAACGGTTTAAAGCGGCGACCGCGACTGAAAGTAGACTCATCAAAGCTACCTATATTCGAATAAAGGTTTGCTGATTCAGCGAGATGTCAGCATTTCTATTATCAGAGTAAGGATATAACATCTCCCCTTTAAGAGGATACTTTGGGGTTGTTTCTTACCAAAGTTCCAGGATATTAAATTTGACTTCTGATCGAAGCAATATGACTCAGTTCTAAGTCAGAGTCCTGTGATTCTATATTTAATGTTTTAGGAGTGGAATGAATAGGTGATTTAGGTTTAAGTTTTAGTTGAAAGACTCGGTTGTCATTGGTTTTACAAAAACATTTAAGAACTAAATAAAACAAATATAAAAAGATTAAACATAAAATGATAATAATCAAAATAGAATAATGTGTTCCATATCTCACGATATGAGGGCTAGTATCAATTTTCTCCAAATTATCCAATAGTGAATTTAGTATGATTTTATTTGATTTTAATTCATCTAAATCTATATTTTGCAAGTGGATAGGGGACACATCTTCGATTAAGTTATTGAATTTTACAATGTTGCAGCAAGAGTCATTAATTAGATTAAAGTTGGGTATGTTGTTGACAGGTGAGGTAATATTCAAGACATACTTAGGTATGAGTGTAGTGCTTTTACAGCGCCCTATACATACATCCGGTAGAGTAAGTATACCGGTAGCTAGAATGGTAGTCTCATATAATTTAGAATTTAAACAATCTATAGATATTTTGTTAGGTTCTGATTGTACATAGATCCACTTATTATTAGATAATGGTTTCCAAATATCTAGTTTACCGTATATAAATTTAGTATCGCACTGTTTGGGTATTACTTTAATCACTTTAGATAACAGTTCACTCTCACAGGTAGGCATAGCGTCGGCCGTATAAACATTTGTGACGTCACAGATAAAGGTTCCTGGGCTTACGATTTTACAGTCACTGAGATCGTCAAAATAACAGTAGTTTGATTTGTCTTTGGTCATTGCAATATATTTGCTACTAGGTATGATTAAACTGAATTTATTCGGTTCCTTAGAACTATAGGGTACAGGTAGGGCAATATTATGGAATAGCGTGTACTCTCTAATACCAACTAATGGGACTTGTAAAACAAACATTAGCTTATAATCTATATAATAACAAATTAGATTAGAGACACTTAATATATAGTGAATATTATTCATTTCTAAATCTACAGGTAATTGTAGGTCTCTAGATAAATGCCTGTAGTTATTGGCAAGCTCTCGGTAGAGTTGTAATGACGTCATGATCGACGGGTGCAGGATGTTTTGACTACTGAACAAGATAGCGTTAGTTATGTCTTCTAGTTGGAAGGACAAGGTAAGTATTGATGTTTCTAAGTTGTCAAAGATTTGATTTACTTCAAAAAGTACATGTAGTCCGTTTGTTTGTTCAGAAATATTTTTTAAATTAGACGAGAGTTTGTCAATAGCTTTATTTAGGATAATTTCATTATCTTTAATTTTGCTCAATGTTTTATTATAAGATTTTATAATTGAAGTTGTTACTAAAATATTCTCTTTCATCAGTGAAGCCAATTGTTTTTCATTATTCTGTAAGGATTCTATTGCATCATTATATTTTAAGGCATCGTCTTCGTCTAAAGTACCAAAGATCTGCTTTAACACAGATCCTATACCCCCGATCCAAGCACGTTTGGTACGGCTATCTATCAAATGTGAAATGGAATCGAATTCGCTATATAGATCTTGGTATCGCGCTGTCAAAGGTTGTATTCTATTATGACACATAGAATGAATTTCAACTATTCGAGTTTCATTGCACAGGTATCTAATAGTTTCAAATGTAGCCTGGATGTTTTGTATATGTGGTCCAAAATGTGAGATATCTAACGGTATTAAAATTTTGAGATAACCGTTACTAGTTTTAAGAGTACCTAAATAGTCGAAGAAGAGGCCTGGACTTGAAGTAATCGGTCGGAGGTAATCCTGATACATCTGTCCGCGGGCTGAGGCCCTGTAAATGACAGATAATAAAGACGGTTACAATTAAATGATAAGGTGTACCTACAATGTTTACCTATACTATTTATGTAACTTAAACTACGTGTCTACTTTAATTTCGACGCTAAATTAAGGTAAGTAACTTTTATACTTTGCTAATTTAACCTATCTTAAACTAGTATAACTAAATCTTATTCTTTATGTTACAGGTTCCCGACATCAGCGAGTTTTACCTGGTCATAGTGGTGTGTCACATGGCGACGGTTTATGAGTAAAGTAAGGGTGTTATTACCGTTAATTTTTACCACCTTGTAAGGTCCTTTCCAAACGGGTGAGAGGGCCTTACGTAACCTTAAATGGTTCTTAAGGTACACAAAGTCACCTATTTTATAAGTAACTGAACGAGTGTGTGAGTCATAATAATTTTTAGAATTTTCCTTAGATTTTCTTATATATTCAATGGCTTTCTCGCGAGACAGTTTCATTCGATTCTGTAACATACGGACATAATCAGGGTAAGTAGGTCCGGGAGACTCGTCATAGATAGAGTTAGGTATGAATGGTTTACTACCGAACATTAGCTCATAAGGTGTAAAATGCGTTGTCGAATGAACAGATGTATTATAGGCGAGCATAGCTGTATACACGTAACGAGGCCAATTAGTTTGGTTTTCGTTAGTGTAGGGTTTCAAGTAATCCTTTAAAGTAGAGTGGCTTCTCTCTAGAGCTCCCTGAGTCTGTGGATGGTAAGGAGAAGACCATAGGTTCTTAATTTTAAGGAATTCGCAGGTCTTTTTGAATAAGTCTGAAGTGAAGTTTGTGCCTTGGTCGGTAAGTATGAATTTAGGTATTCCAAATATGGATATATAATGAAGTAGGCACTCGCTCGTTTCTTCTGCTGTGGTGCTACGCATTGGATAGGCAGAGGAAAACTTGGTTAGGTCGTCTTGGAATGTTAAGATAAATTTTAATTTTGCAGGGCCTGCTTCGGGAAGTGGACCGACTACATCGATAGATATACGTTGACAAGGTTCTGTGCTTGTGCTAGTAATTTGCATTGGTGCACGATTTACCTTCCTAAGCGCCTTGTTTTCTTGGCAAGATTTACACCGTTTGACATATGATTCTATATCGCTTCGCATGCCTTTCCAATAATACATTTGCTTAATCCTACTGTACATGCGTGCTGAGCCTAAGTGACCTGCAATGGGGATGTCATGGTTGTCGAAAAGAATTTTCTTTATGTCGGAAAGGGCTGGATATGTAATATTATTGTGATAAATTTTGACTTTAATATTGGTATCGTGGAACAGATAAGTAATGATATTATAAATTTTGATAAACGAATGTTTTTCGAAAGGGTTCTTTAAGTCAGGTAAACCGATTTCATTTATACCTCCTAATTTTACTAATTCATTTCTGACCCTTTTAAAAGTTTCAAAGATTTCAGGGTAAGATGCCTGATCGAAGTGATGGACTTTGAAGAACAGAAGGTAATAAGACTTATTATTCAAATCTATCTTTTTGAACAAGAAAAGCTCTTTTTCGGAGTTACATACGCTTGCATGGATTTCAGGATCACTGAGAACTTCTGGAATGTACGGGTTTGATTCGTCTAAATCGATAGAGGTAGGTAATAGAATAACTTTAGCAGGACATTTCATAAGATTTTCATTAAACTCTTCAATTTCGGTATTAAATGACTTATTTTTCTCTGACATTATTTTCAGGAACGTGGGATAATCGTCGAGAGGTGCGGTTGGGTTAGCACTCGTGGATGGTGTGGGATCTTCAGTAAGATCAGGTAAGGATGGTCGTTCCTGATTGGGGTCAGGTAAGTCACGTAAGTTTTCGTTCTCGATTTCGTCTCTTAGCACGTCAGGGATGTTAGAGGGTAAGTCTATGTCAGGTAAAGGTAAGATGTCATCATAGGGATCAACAAAGTCTGGGTTAGCAGGGTTATTGCCCTCATCAGGATGGAAGGAGGGCGGAGATATGAGTAAGTCCATTAAATCTCTATCGACTTCTTGGTTAGATCTTGCTTCATCGGCAAGATTGGACGTTGCAGGTTCCTCGGTTTGGATAGGATTAACAGGAAACCGAGATAGGGCATCGGCGTTAGTGTTGATTTTGCCCTTTTTATGTTGAATGCTATACTCAAACTCTTCGAGTTTAAGACGCCATCTAATCAGTCTCGAACCTGGGTCTTTACAGTTAAATAGCCATTGTAATGGTCTATGGTCTGAAAGTATCATAATTTTGTGACCATAAAGGTAAGGTCTGAACACTTTGGTTCCGAAGACAATGGCAAGACATTCCTTCTCAGTCACACTGTAATTGCACTCTGCTTTATTAAGTGTGCGAGATGCATAGGCGATAGGACGATCTTGACCGATCGGACCTTGAGATAGTATTGCGGATATAGCATAGTTCGATGCATCACACGTCAGGTTGAATGGTAGTGAAAAATCAGGATAGGCTAGAACTGGGGCGGAAACGAGTTTTCTTTTAAGAGCCTCGAAGGCTAGCTGTTGCTCGTTCTGCCACATGAAAGGGACGTCCTTCTTAAGAAGGGTTGTCAGGGGCTTTGCTAATTTTGCGAAATCGGGTATGAAGCGTCTATAGTAGGATACTAGACCTAGAAACGACTTAATGTCTTTTGGTGATTGAGGAGTTGGATATTCTGATACGGCTTTTGTCTTATCAGGGTTAGTCTTTACACCGTCCTCACTAATAATGTGTCCTAAGTAGGCCACTTCTTTTCGAAGAAATTCACATTTTTCAGGTTGCAATTTTAAGCAATAATTTCGAAGCCTATCGAACACAGCTTTCAAACTGGATATGTGTGAGGTAAGGTCGTAGGAATAGATGACTATGTCATCCAGGTATACAAAGCATCTTGTGCCCTGGAGCCCTGTAAGACACATATTCATCAGTTTTTGGAAAGTAGAAGGGGCATTTTTCAGACCAAAAGGCATTCGGGTAAACTCAAAATGACCTTGGGGAATTGAGAAGGCCGTTTTGGGCGCGTCCTCTGGAGAGATTAGAATTTGATGGAACCCGGAAGCTAAATCTAAAGTGCTGAAGTATTTACTTTTACCCAGCTGGTCCAGGATTTCGGATATTTGAGGAATAGGATATGTTTCTCCGATAGTGATGTCATTTAGTTTCCGGTAATCGATGACTATTCGCCATTTGCGACGACCTTGAGAGTCAACTTTCTTAGGGACGATCCAGATTGGGGAACTCCAAGGAGAGGATGAAGGTTTGATGATATTTTCATCGAGCATTTTCTTCATTTGAACTTCGACTTCCTTTTTGTGGAATTCCGGGAAACGATAGGATTTAGTATGGATAGGAACGTCGCTATTCGTTTTTATTTGATGTTCTAAGACTGTGGTATAGGATAATTGGTCACTTGGAAGATGGAAAATATCAGAGTAGTCAGAGCATAGTTTTAAGAGGGCATCAGCTTCCTCTTGATTGAGATGATCAGTCTTCAATGAGTCTGTGACCGCAGCAGTACGGTCGGATGTGTTAGAGTCAGAGTTAAGTTTGACTGCACAGAGATTCAGAGGTTCAAGGTTGAGGTTAAGGTTAGAATTGATTTTGAAAGAGGATTCAGAGGTATTAGCAATAGTAAGATTTACGCGTTTATTTTTCTTTACCTTAACTATGCAGTTAGATATGAATATATCGTCGGATATATGTTGATTTAGAATAACACCTTCATTGAGACTGGGATTTCGCACAGAACACTCTATGACGGTTTCAGTGCGAGGTGGAATGACATAGAAAGGGTCGACGAAATGAAGTTTTATTTCTACCTTTCCTATCTTAAGAACATCAGTGGTGTAGTCGATTTTACAGCCGAAATTAGTAAGAAAGTCTGACCCAATAATGCCATCATAAGGTAGGCTTATTTCCTTTATGACATGGAACTTGTAGGATAATGATTTTCTTTCGGTCAGCTTGAGTTTGAGTTGGAAATGACCCTCAGTGGGGCTCGGCTCGTCACCAGGGTCTATACCCTTGAGCTTGATTGACTCCTTAGTCAATTTTTGAGTACGTCGGATGCTTGATTGTTTTAATAAACAGATTGCAGAACCAGAGTCTACTAACAGAGATAACGGAATGTCAGAAACTTGCGAATTTAATACGACATGTGGCAACAACCTCTTGGTTGTGTCTAGATTTACCTCGTAGACCTGTTCTATGGATTCAGTGGATACGGTGGATACAGTGGGAGTTGTGGATACAGTGGATGCTGTAGGTACAGCGGATACAGTGGATACAGCGGATGCTGTGGATACAGTGGATGCTGTAGGTACAGCGGATACAGTGGATGCTGTGGATACAGCGGATACAGTGGATACAGTGGATGCTGTGGATACAGCGGATACAGTGGATGCTGTGGATACAGCGGATACAGTGGGTGCTGTGGATACAGCGGATACAGTGGATGCAGTGGATACAGCGGATACAGTGGATGCAGTGGGTACAGCGGATACAGTGGATACAGCGGATACAGTGGATGCAGTGGGTACAGCGGATACAGTGGATACAGCGGATACAGTGGATTTAGCAGAAATAGTGTCGGACTTAGGACGACGATGACCTCGCGCGCGACACCCACGTGGGCCATTTATTCGTTTTTTGAATTTTCAGAGGGCTCCTCACTTTCATCGTCGGATTCCTCATCGGATGTTTCCCGGATATGATTCACTTTGTTACCGCGGGAGGAGTTGCGATGGTCACCTGACTTGGAAGAGTTCTTGTTATTGAACTCGCGTTTCTTACAGTCTTTGATGTCGTGACCTGGATTTTTGCAGTAGCGGCACACTAGGCCGTCACTGCTGGATTTAGAAGAATTTTGATTGGCGTTGGTTAAACTTACCTTTTCGTTGTTGGGCCTTGAGGGGCCCGATTTAGATCTGGATTCCGTGGATTGGCGCTTATACAAGCTTTGTTGTATGCGCTCCTCCGAAATAGCCATGTTGATGGCTTCGTTTAGAGTTTTAGGCGACCTACATCTCACAATGTTTGAAATTCGGGGTTGAAGGCCCATAAGAAAGTGATGGAGAGCAAGGTCTTCCATCGCTGCACAACGACCGGCTAATTCTTTAGCCTTAGTATTGGACAAAGTTATTTCCGTAAGCAATTGTGAGAGGTAGGTTTCTAGACGCAGAGAAAATTGGCTGACGTTTTCTTGCGAGCCTTGCCTGCTCTCTTGTAGATCGGTTAAGAGGTGAGCGTAATGTTTCCGCTCACTGAATTGAGTTTTGATAAACCCTTTGAGTTGCTCCCATGAGGTAAACTCTTTTATAGAGCAGGCAAGCTCCGCCTTTCCGTTCAGCTGACTTAGAATGTATTTGAAAAGAATTGGCTTTTGGGTTTCGCTGGCCAATTCGTAGGCGTTATTGCAGTTTATAATAAAGGAATTGACTGTCTCCCGGCTCCCGTCATATGATTTGATGAACTTAAATAAAGTGTTTAAGTCGAGTTCCATTGTTGTGGCTTTTGATGACCTTAAGAGCCTAGGAGAAGTAGGGGTTGATATTTCTTCGCTATCAGGATTAGGATGTTGAACGTCAAGAAGTAACTTTTCGTCCTTCTTGGACTCTTTTGGCATTATTAAATTATGCAAGAGAGTTGAATTTAGTAAGATTTAGAATATTATGATTATAGAAATAGAAATGAAAATTGATTTGACTTAGTAATAATATAAACGGAACCCTAACACCTTAGAATGCAATGACCAAAGACTCACAGAAATAATAGCGCGTAGGCGAGTTCCGCGAACTGCATTCCGAAGCGATAAGACTGGAACTTGGAGAGGCGACGCGATGATACAGGATGACTACAATGTTGCAGCTTTGACTCGAAGATACAGGGTGATCACGGCGCCGGAGTAGGTACAGGTCTTCTTGCAGTCGTCTCTTCTTCACCAACCGCTGGAGGTTAGCAGGTAAGTCTCGTTCAGTCTTGCAGGATCTTCGCCAGGATGACTTGCCGAAGGTAGGTGCAGGTGAAGCCGTTCAGGATACAGAGTTTTTCTTCCGCAGGATCCTCGCCAGGATAATGCGACGAAGGACCCGAATTAGAATGAAGGTAAGATTTGCACTGGATACAGAGTTTTGCTTTCGCAGGATCCTCGCCAGGATAATGCGACGAAGGACCCGAATTAGAATGAAGGTAAGATTTGCACTGGATACAGAGTTCGCTTTCGCAGGATCCTCGTCAGGATAATGCGACGGAGGATTTGAGTTAAAATAAAGGTAAGTTTACGCACTGGATACAGAGTTTGTTTTTGAGCCCGGCCGCACAGAACTAGTAATTTACAGGAACACTGGGGATTTTCGTATCCCACCGCTGCCACCAAAATGTTATGGGCCGTTCCCCGAATCGAGTTTTAAAAAAGAATTTTATTGATTAAAACGTATATTAAAGAAAAGGATAATTAATTAACAATTAATTATTTAACCGAGACAACCGAACGGTTTAAAGCGGCGACCGCGACTGAAAGTAGACTCATCAAAGCTACCTATATTCGAATAAAGGTTTGCTGATTCAGCGAGATGTCAGCATTTCTATTATCAGAGTAAGGATATAACAGTACGCTGAGGTCTTCCCTTTCCAACTGTCCTATTCAAACTCGCCTTATGTACCTGTTTCGTCAATCTCCTTTCATCCATCCTTTCAAAATTCCCAAACCATCTTAGCATAGGTGCCCTACTTAATTTTCATCACTACGTCTTCTTTCAATCCACAACGTTCTATTATCACACTATTCTTCACTCTATCATTCTAAGTTAAGCACTGACCCCAAAATAAATCGTAATTATCAAAATGTAAACTACTGGCATTTTACATTATTCTGAGAAGTGTTATATCAGAAGTTGGTCAAATCCACCCCTATTCCTAAATAATTAATGGATGATTATCTACAGTTTTTGGTTTTGTTTTAGCCAATTACTTACAACTATGATTTAACAAATATGATTTGTTCCATAATAACGTCTTGAGTATCCAGCGGCTATAATGTTATTTTGAGTATCAATAAACTGAATTTGAATTTAAATTTACCATATAAAATAACCCGTAGGTGTGATGATCGAGAAAAATATATATAACCACGACATTGATGCAAAGTACTCCACAATGGCTTTCTCGTACTTCAACGATCAGTTTATGAACCTACCCAATAAAAACAGCTACAGAGAAATGTGCTTAAACCACTATTTACGGTGTCTTTTAACTTTGTGAGTAAAATTATTTTTGACTTAAAATAATTAATGAACTCCGTCATGGCTTAACAACTTTTGAAAAGCCGGGACCGATAGATTAACGTCCCTTCTGAAGCACGGAAGTACTCAGTAGGTCTACCATGAGTTTTCACAATCTATCGCTAGCGACTGTAGTTAAAAAATTTCATGAAAACTTGTACAGTGCCTCTAGCGGATAGTTGGGTACTAAAACGTCACGTAAACGTACTATCCTACGTCACAGCGTACTAAAGCGACTGTAGTTTGCGCTTTATTCATTTGCTTAGAATTTGGTACCATGAGTAAAAATTTTGACAGCGTCTGTAGTAACGTCAGCCGATCTAAAATTAAGAACGAAAGTTAACTGTGCATGTTAAGAATGTAATCCACTAATTTAAGACCTACTGTTATTAGCAACATGAAACAGTGAATAAATGAATATGAAACTTATGCTATGCTTATATTTGGTATGTTTTAGGACAGCACCTATGCCCGTCTGTGCTTTTAACGATCCCAACGACAGGATATATGGCTTTTATAGTGTGAAGTCGTATTGCGAAATATACTTTGAAAACTGTAGAAGAGGAAACAGTAAGTGGACTAGTAAAATACGTTTTATAAATGGCTGTGAAATCAATCCGTAGTTATTCATATTTTTTATGAGTAGACTTTAAACATGGCATTAGATTTTAAAAATCAATGATTTCATAAAAACTTTAATCACGATTCCAACTAGTTCCTAGTAGACATTTCCCCCCCATAGGTCCTTAGTTAGTTAGATCTTTGAGGATGTCTAAAGGCAGTCAAAGGTACGTAAAAAGGTTCTACAACTAAAACTTTGAAAAATATTCCTAAAACTAGAAAGAGTTCGAAATATCCTTCCTAATGTTTTAGCACCTACGGTTTATGCTGTCTGTTGTCAGTCAGTCGTCTCAAGATTTTACAATTACATCTGTAGATCATGGACCCTATAGACCAGCTCTCTAGTTATTTAGTATTTGTCTTTCAGGAGTATGGCGTTCTCTCGACCACGGGGAATGCAGATTTTGGTACTTGACCACCGCGGATCACGTTGCTGAAACTAGAAAGAGTCCGAATCCTCTTATTTATAAAATAATTAAGATTTTAGCCTCACCGCCTGGTAACTTCGATGACACACTCATTAACATTGCTTCTAATGTGTGGCTGACAACTTTGCCCATGAGTGATGAATGGGTAACAGAAAGGATAAAGAACGACACCCAAGAGGAAACTGTATCTAATGAGTTGCCGAAATCTTTGCCCGCTAGTAATAAATGGGTAAAAGAAAGAACAAGTAACGAAGTTCAAAACAGAACCAATGACGACAATGACACACTCGCCGAGGATCTGTTATTAATATTAGCTTCTCGCATTGGCATGGCTAAAACATTGAAATCTAATGTTACCGATCTTTGGCCGGTGAATAAAGGATAATTTATTTATATGTTACTGTTCGTCTGCATTACCATAACTTTGTTTTGAGACATCCAATTTTAATTTAATAGCTAACCTAAATTCTCTAGCTCTCAGGTTGCTGAATGAAAATGCTAATGCTACCAAGTACCGAAACAAGTACTTAATACTACTTTTTTCCTAATTGTTTTTATCTGAACCGTCTTTTTGGAGTGGACCATTCGATCAAAATTGGACTGCTCGGTGACATTTCATGAGCGATGATACACAACTGGTGACTATTCTATTATTTAACGACTCTATTAACAACTTCAACTACACTTTCATCGTTTCAAACAGGCAGTTTAAGAAAAAAAACAATGGGAAATCTGAGTTTAACGCCGAGCGGGTAAAATGCTTTGAGATAGAATCGTTTGTTTTTTCTTTTCGCTTTAAGTAGGTACTTACCTACTCTGTTGTTAACTTTGTTTGCGGTAATTTGTTTGCTTTGTACAAATGCGGATTTTAATAGTATTTTCCGGATGAAAAGTAAGTCAGATCTTTGCACCCGCTGTTGGGTATAAACCTAAATTACCTTTACTTAAAGGTAATTATTATTTTTATGAGCCGGTTCTGTCTCACAGCTGGGCAAAGGCCAATCTTTCCAGACGTCGCGATCCTGTGCTATGTTCTCTTTGTCAGTTAGAAATTTATCGAGTTCGTCCCAAGTCCCACCATTTTCGTTTCGGTCTACCGCGTCGCCTTCTCGCTGGGTCAGGGTACCACTCGGTGGCTACCTTCGCACACAGCTCACTTGGCATGCGGCAGATTTAATTAATCATTATAAAAGGTAATTAATTAATGATTAATTGTACGCAATCCTTTTTATTTTCACCAGTAAATGAGATGTATACAATTGGATATAGACCTACATAATACGAGTATAACAGAAATTCAGTTTGAATGAGGGAAGTATGAACTGAGTTCCAAAGCCTTCGCATTTTTGTGGCAATATGAGAATGAAAAACTATTTACTGAATATGTCCAGCGAAATACCAGCCTCAATATCGTATCCTTTTCCCGTCCATTCTTCGAATATATCATCGTATTTTGCATAAAAGTGGTTCGGGTGTCATAAAATATAGATAAACGGAAGGTTCGGTCGTATACCGCTATGCCGTCATATTCTGTTTGCCGTCATTATACCTAAGGAGTGGAATTTCTCGCGACTTCGTTCGCACAATATTATTTTCATACAAACTTTTACTGACATAGTACTTACCTCGATTAGCAATACGCAGCAAAAATCTTAAAAATCCGATAAATATTACTCTGCAAGAACACAACTTTGAGTCAGGACTTTGATTTTTATGTATTTGACTAGACACTAGACGACCATCCCGCAGCCTTGTGCGTAATGATTTTAATACAAACTTCAATCCCCTCTACACCCCATAGAGATAGAATTTGAATAATTTCTTCCTTAGTGCATTTCTAGACCTAGAAAAGAAAATTCCTTTCTAGCTTGAATGGTTTTGGTTCAGCGATGATGAATCAGTCAGTCAGTTTAAGGTATATATAGATGGGCGATAGAATCACCTTCCCAAATAGCTACAGACGTGTTGAGATCGTAAAGGTGGGGGTAAGGGTTTATGGCTTAACATGGAGAGTGGAGTTTAGCACATCGTATGATTTCAAGCATTCTAAATACAAGACGGTTTCACTGTGAAGTATATTGGTTTTCGCAATGTAGTGTTATTAAACAAAATGTGTTGAACAAAACGAAAAACATTTTTTTTACGTAGCTAGCGATTATTGTTCAAGTAAACGCCCTTTCGAATGATTCCCAACTAAATTGATATTCATTAAATCGATTGCTTATATAGAGAATAAAAAAATACTGAGTGTATGCAAATGAAAGAAACAAACAAAAATAAACATAATTTGTTATGTTTTTGTATTGGAAATAAATAATCAATAACATTTAGGTAATCTCCTCGTAGCCTCTCGAGAGAATTATGACGAAGTGCCGCAGTGCAGTTTATGCAGTTCACGGGATTACGCCCCGCAGCAGTCGTAAAGCAGTATTTTATAACTGATTTTTCAATTGCCAACCTGCGCTCGGTAATTCAATTTCCAACATATTTTAAAACTTGCCATGAAATTATTTTTCCACCTTTGTAGTATAGTAACTGCGTAGTAAACTGTGAGATACGCAGTAGCAGCCATTACGGTATAGATAAATAAATACGCTTATTTCATTATCTATACCGGTAAAGCTGGTTGCTGGTTAAATATGGCTGCTAGTTATAGCCATAAACGGTGTAAGTACCTATAGTTTTAATTTTAGTCGATTGTTCGTTTACAATATATGTATAAATAATAATAATAAATTATTTATTAGGTGGATAGGCTGCAACATGTCAATCACGCATCAGTTTAGTCAAATTAAGTTCTTTAATTTAATGATTACGGTAATTTAATCTCTAGGATGAAAAAAAAAAAAAAAAAAAAAAAAAAAATCGTCCGTCAAATTTGAACACTTTTAAAGTGCCGCGGAACAACAGAATTGCTGTCAATAGCTGCTGAATATACAAAATTCCGAAAATTCAACAGCCATTCGCACGTAAGCGACTTGTCAAATCTCTGACAATGTCGCTTCAAAAACCAGTCGCTTTGACATAAAAAGCTAACGACCTGCCGAGTTAGTGAAATGTCGAGCTTGTGATATACAGTCTGTGGGATTAAACCAGATCAACTTTGAGCCTGTTTTTTTCCTTTTATTTTTTATTTATGGCATCAGTAGTGCGATGACGGAACTCTGATACAATCAACACTTGTCAAAAGTCAATCAAATTGATTAAATAAACACTCTTATGTACCTAATACCAAAGATTTAAATCGTAGATATGCCCGGATGCCAAAAACTGTGGCACTGTTTTTACTTGTGTGCGTTAACAAAATTCCGATGCACGCACACTAATAATTAGTAAAAAATGAACCAAACAGTTATTTCACCATTTATTGTGCAATTAAATTGCACGATCTTTCGTAAAAAAATATACTTATTCCTTTTGTACCCTGAAATTGAAAATATGTGGTGTGCCAAATGAGCGAGCTATCTCATTTCGTGTGGCAACAAAACGACGCAGTCTCAGTACCGTATGGGCATATCCATGATATAAATCTTTGCCTAATACCAAATCACTTACAATGAAAACGTCTTGACGTTGATTGTAAGCAAAGATCCATAATCGCCCCACTGTTTCCTAAAGATCAATTTTAAGCATGTTAGATAGAAGTGAAATTTTTCCAAAAAAAATTAACAATCACGTCATACGTCACATTCAGTTACCGCTATGACAGACGCTAAAACAAAAAGGAGCCAGTAAAGGTTCCAAATTCAAATCACCATGAGTAGTGGGGAGTTGTCAAAACACTAGTATTTGATCAGTGATCTGTTATAGTTACTGTATTTGATTGGCAGACCATCCACGATGTTACCAATCGCTAGTTTTTTTGTTTTAATTTTTAAATCACTCCATACATACTACTTAATCGTAATTATAAATGCGTCACTTTTGAGTAGCACCTGTATGACAGGGCTAAGAGACGAAGGGACGAAGGGATCGCCACAACAAAAGAGATCCGTTTGGACCCTTCAAGGTAAGAATACTAAATACCTATAGATACGGGCTTTGGTATTAGGCATGTAGGTATTGTTTAATAATAAGGTGCCGAGCACACCGTCACGACGATGCCGACAGTTTGCGTTCTGCTGTCGAGCTGTGCGTTTCATGTTCACTGTAGTCTATGCGGTGCCTTAGATCCTAAACACGAATAGCCGTCAGATCGCGACGGGCGATGAATTCGAGCGCAGAACGCACAACGTTTGGGCGCTAGGGCGCGTGTGCTTGGCGCCTAAGTAGACTCTTTCTAGACAATTTCATTTAGAATCTACGTCGCGTACCCAATACTTTGTTTCTTAGTTTAATACCCGGCTAAGCCTCAGCTTACTAAAGTAACGAACGAGGGAGGAATCGTGGCTGTGACGGAGTATTCTGGATCATTCCTAAAGAAAAAAGTACTTAATTTAAGAAAATCCTATTTCTGTGTATTTTTTTCTTGGCCAGCACCCAAGATAATTTTGAACAAATAGCTATATTTTGTTTTAAATTGACTTATATATTTGATTCTGTGACGTTGACAATGGCAAAATTATTGATCTTGAGATGACATATGTCAATATGACTGATACTTTGTGAATTTGACTGTACTATTAAATTAAAAACTTGACACTGACAAAATTGATCTTAAAAGAGATGCCAGATATGTCATGAGAAGAAGAATGAAAGAGATGAAGTGGTTTACGGATTTTCTGCGGTGCGTTTGCCTGACAACTAGGTCGCTCTGGTTTTTATATGTTTTCTCGTGTTATTTTGAGTTTTATAGCGTAATTTTGGTGGTTATTTTGCCAATAAAGTCCGGGTTCTTGACGCGAGTGTAAAGTATGTGAATTAGAGTGAATAGTTCTCTTCAAATTCCATCGGAGGAAATCCCGAAAATTTTCAACAAAACAGCCATCTTTTGTTTAAAATTGACTTGACAACTTGACTATGACTCTGTGACGTTGACAATACTTATAAATAAATACACTTGACACTGGCAAAATTGTTCTCTAAGAGACAGATGCCATAATTGAAGAAGAAGAAGAAGTGGTTTACCACGGTAATTTTCAACACCTACCCGCCGAGAGGGTAGGTACTGTATTTTCCAATATTTCTCAGAAAAGTAAAATGTACTTAGTGCTCACGTCGCGTGTACCTGACACTACTTCTGTAGGTTTACCATGAGTTTTCACAATCTACACTCGCTAGCGACTGTAGTTAAAAAAATGTATGAAAACTTGCCTACAGCGCCTCTAGCGGATAGTTGGGTACTAAAACCTCACGTAGCTAACTATTCTACGTCACAGATACTACAGCGACTGTAGTTTGCGCTCATTAATTTGTTTAGAATTTGGTACCATGAGTAACAGTTTTGACAAATGTCATAGTAACGTACTATTACTACTGTAGTAACGTCAGCCAATCTAAATGTGACAACTCATGGTAGACGTACTGAACGGTTACGTCGCGCGTCGGTGAAGCGCTTATTTTCAAATAAACAGAGCCGCTATATCACGATCAAAACGCTTGAGGCGTAGGTTATTCTATGCTTGAGGTATAGTTTGCTAATTAGTTTTGTTTTTAACTTTGACGGCTGCTAAATTAATACCTTTTTGAGAGCTTAATTTATTTTATCTTATTTTTGCTTTTCGTATGTAGTTCGGCCTTAGCTTAGGTACCTAGGTATAAGTATTCGATGAAGATACGGATAGCCATAGTTATACATAGTTATATACTACGAGTAGGTACATACCATGGTTGATGTCACCGTACACCAATTACACTCTAACTAAACCTTAATCTCTATGTTATAATAAGGGTTTTCTGTTAGCTCATACGAACTTATCTATTAGCAGTAGCTACGATTTACAACGTCATACAATGCATTTTACGTAGTTAGTAATAACGTCAGTTATATGACGCTTCGTACTTTTCAAAAAATTAACTACCGGTGACGTCAGACTAGACAGCTTTTTATAACATACTAAAAGCTTCGTGTAGTGTAGAGCATTATTCTGATAAAAACAAAATTGAAAAATAATTTGCTACAAGGTAGTACCACAAACTTAAGCTAGTTTGTAAATTATAAAGTTTGTATATTATTTTCGATTTACTTTGAGGAGTATCGCGTTGTCTTTTGTTTTATGAACTACACATGTAAAAACTGATTGTAGTTCTGTTTTTCTAAAAATTGTTCAAAATTGTTGAAGGTATTACTTAAGCTTTGAAAAACATAAAACCAAATTCATTGTCAGAACATGTAGAAACTCCATTAGGAATGCTCGGGTCGGATGTCCGGACTTCCGGAATAATTACTGGAGCTTGCAACAACGAGTAGTTTGGATTATTCATACTTCTTGTTGCGTATTTATATAACTACTAGCTGACCTATGCCATAAAAGTAGAATAGTTACAAGACGGCGCATGCTTCTAAAACACAGAAAAAACAAAAAACAGCTTCTAACAAGCTATAGCTACAAAACTACTGCTACTAATATGTAAGAATTTTCGAAAAAAAAATTGTATCTATGTAGTTTATCAGTCATGTGGTTACCATAATACAAGATCTGCTTAGTTTGGGGCTACATGATGGTGTGTGCTAGTGTCCAGCATTATTTATTATTATTATTATTTATTACTAAACTACTAAAGTACAGCTTCTAAAATCCAGGGATAGCGGCACCGCTTTTAAGAAAACTTGTGGTAGTTTCTAGCTTGTCGCGATGAGTACAATCTACTTTAATAATTGTCAATATTGCATTTCTCTATTTGCAACACATTTTGTGAAAACCATACCTAAACATGAACACGACTGTAATCCCCAAGCTCGATATCTCCTCAGATTTCTAGTTGCTGTTGTGGTCTTTGAAGATATCTAAATAGGGTAGTCAGAGGTGACATAAGAATTACATTATTGCTCGTTTAATATTTTATAAAAAAAATACAAGCGGAGACTCTTCCTTTTGAAGTCAGTAAAAAGCTTCTTTGCATAACGCTATGGTCCAGTGAATATGCAGCTGCGACCTCGGGGTCTACTCGGCAGAGCGACAACGATACAATCGCAACGAAATAATCGTTGAGTTCAGTTGAATTACCAGTGGTTTTGTTGTCAAATTCAATTTATCGTATAGTCTGTAAGTGGTGTTACAGTAGGTTTACGAGATCGATTGTCAAAAGTAGGTAATGTCTGTCGTTTCATTGTTCAAATAATAGTCGAAATGATGAACTTTACCGAAGTTTTTCACGATTTTTGTCTTTGATGTTGATCGTTGATTGTTTTGCGGAATAGACACCCTATCCTAAGCTGGAACTAATCTCACAGTTCTATTCTATTTCACAAAGTCCACATTTTGAAAATGCAAACGAAAAGACACTGTTCCGACTGGTTCGACCGATGTCTGAGCTAATATTAGATATGCTAACTCGGAAACTGCTAGCATTGTTTCGGACGTGTTCAACGATTTAAAAACAAAAAATATTTGCTTCAGTCTGTAGGAAAACAGAACCATAGGATGGCGAATTAATATATCTGTATCTATGACGAAAAAATATATATTTGACTTGATAACCTCCATGTTCTGAAGTATGTTTAAATCGACTTAGGGTTTGAAACCAGTGCTAAGCCCCCAAAGCTAGTTTCCTAAGTAAACGTTGATCTTGTTCAAGGGAATAAAAGTACTGCAACTAGGGGCCTTATCACACTGGGGGTTTCTGAGCGAGCTTCAGCGAAGCAAGGTTTCGCTACGATAATCGAAACTGAAGGTAGTAGGTAATAAAAACATTAGAAGAACACGATTCTACCATTTTTTATAAATCCATCTGTCACTGGTTTGAAGCAATTTTGATTAGACTTTTATTACTCTTAATACTTATATTACATTTTGGAACGAAGTTCTTTATCGCGCATTGTGAAAGGGGACTAGACGGAAAAAATTCTCACGAAAAGCTGTCACGACACTTTTTGCTATAGTTGTAAGCCGTGCGGCGTGCGCGTGTTTCTCTGTCTGTCTCTGTCTCTCTCATAAAAAGCAAGGAAAGGAACTTCGTTCCATCCGGGTGTCCCTTGACACCTCTCTTTTTTTTATTTTCATTACATCAAAGTACTGTTTATTTTCTAACTTTTTTGAACAAAAGTTCAATAAATGATTGATTCAGGCGTGACTTTGCGGAAATCCATTACAAATACTGAAAAGGACGGAAATGTCTAGTACTTTCCCGCTAAAACTATTATCTAATGAGGTTATTAATTAAGCTTATTAATATTAATGAGCCCCACAAAATGCCTTATAGAAATATTATTAATATTAATAATCCCAACACCACACCTCAAATAGAAACTCAAAATAGTTTTAGTGGGAAAGTACTAGACATTTCCGTCCTTTTCAGTAAAAGTTCAATATTATGTGACAAAAAACTCGCAAACGTAATCGATAGACTTAAATAAATATATTTTATACCTTATTGTTCACAGATAAAAAAAAAGTGTGTCAAAATGAGGGCTTAATGCCAAATAATGATTGTAGGTAGGTACGTATCCTTCGATCAACCTATAACTATGTATTGTATCGATGTTTTTGGGTCAAAGGCTCTACAATGTTCAAGCAGATGTTTTACTTAGAAGTTGATTTCTCGAATCTCCGCCTGTAATCGTTATTTTCGTACCATCGACTCGGAAAATGGGTAGCACTTCTCAGTCTTGAGAATTTTTTGATGTGTATTTGAAGTTTTCTTTATCTCGAAAATAATTTGGACTTTGTGAGGAAAATGAATTTGTTGTTTGTGATCTTACGTTTCAATGAATTTTACCATTGAGGCTAGATTTTTTATTTTCATTATATTTTTATTCGTTTATTTTACTGAAGTATGACTGCTCGTAATCGACCTAGTCTTTGTCTCTATTGAATTCCGGAA
This sequence comes from Cosmorhoe ocellata, assembly GCA_963675405.1. NCBI lineage: Eukaryota > Metazoa > Arthropoda > Insecta > Lepidoptera > Geometridae > Cosmorhoe > Cosmorhoe ocellata. The sequence goes on along the minus strand of OY776266.1, from coordinate 4,031,193 downwards.
CTAAAGGAGCATTCATATCTACGTTACCATATATTTCCGGCACGTCATGCATGGCGTAGGTACCTACTAAGGTCAAATGATAAGTCATAAATAAAAAAAACATGACTGGCAGTGATCTCTATAAGGAAAGCGTCTGGATGGCAGAAATCAAAACATGATCATTGTAGGTGGTAGGTATCTATTTGCTACTATCAATAATATACTTGCTACCTCGACACAAACAGAAATATTTACGAAACAAAGTGGTCAGCCAAGCTGACGTCAGGTTGGCCGACCACTTTTATAAGACACATACCATAAATAAAGAAGTATAATATTATATAGCCATAGGTTTTGACGGTGATTAAACGATACTTGTGTGTAAACGTAAATCGGCTCAAACTTTTTAGTGAGTAGGTACCTAATAAATAGATTAAAACTTTTTTTTGCCATGTTTTCCTAATGGCACATCTGTTATCGGCCGTCTAAAACTCGGTTACATACAATATTAATCGACTTACCGTAACGCCCCGGAGTACTTACCTAATGAACAACGACATGGAAAGAGTAATAAGATTATAAATAAAATATATTATATAATAAATAATAATAGATGGATACAGGGGTAGAGGTAGACCAAAGAAAAGATGGATGGACTGTGTGAAAAATAACATGGGTAAGATAGGTGTGACTACCGAGATGACGAATAATAGAGGGAAATGGAAGAAGATCACATGTTGTGCCGACCCCACATAACGTGGGAAAAGAGCAAGAAGATGATGATGATGAAAAAACATTTTGATAAAATTTCATATTATTATTTAATCCTTTCACCACACTGGTTCTAAAGACACGATAAGAAGCTGATCCTACAAAAAATGTTTTTGTTCTAACAAAAGTACTTAACCATATTTTTAAGTTTCTTCGAATAATTAAATAACGTTTTGAGGTAAAAATGAAGTTTTTATTTGTAGATGTTCCTAAGGAGTTGTCAAGTAATATTAAGAAGGGAAAACCGAAACTAAGCACCTAAATAAGTAAGTGGTTAAAGTCAAGTTTACCAACGGACTTATAAAATAAACTTATCTTCAGAGCGTTGTTGCTTGACAAACGACAGGTAAAATTGAAAACTAAAAGGAAAGTCAGACAAAAAAGCGCGCTTCGCGAACGTTGTGAAATTTCATACAATATCTATAGAAGCGACGCGACGCAATACATACGTCGCGTCTGCGCTCCTGTCTCTTCTACACAGTTTAAAAAGTTACGTTCGTGTACCTTCCTCGTCACATCTCTTCTATCTGGCTTGCGTAAGTGTTAATCTATGTTACGAGTATAGTCTACATTCTTGCTAAATTTCATTCAAATCAGTTTCGTCGTTACAAAGAACCTAAACACTCATAATATTTGATAAGTATCAACAAAATGTTTATCATATAGAGCAAGTTTAGTGATGAATTCGACCAACTTAATCACATATTTTCTATGCAGTCGGGTTTTTTTAAAACAAATACTTATGTCAGAGGAGATTTGGACTGAATGGGATAGTTAAGAGAAAAAAAATATATCAGGAAAATTAACAATTGACGCTATCATTCGCGTGTGAGACACAATACTCTAGCAAATTTCCCATCTTGCTCCAAACCTCGTTTTACCCCGGTATCCTCTATCTATATGTATCTACTTGTCAAATGCCAAGTTAGTACAAAAAGTAAGTTTAGAATATGTACTTTTAAACTTACGCGATCTGAACACATTATTATTAGTATTAGACGGGTATTTATCTTATATTTACGGGTAAATATAAGGTAATTTAAACGCGATAAATACCCGTCTAATACTAATAATAAAGTTTAGAATACTTAAGTGGTCTCTGAAGGTTCGTAACAGCAAACAGCCTTTAGTCCAATATTAATTATTATGTAGGTAGAGCTCAGAATACAAAATATTAATTGTGAATACACAAAACTTTCCATACGATAAGCCAAGTTACAAGAATTTATACTCACCAAGTGTAGGTAAAGTTATTTAATTTGCGATTTTATATCTTTTCCGTAAGTGGCTCGCTTTCCGAACTGCTCTTGAAGACATAAAACCAAGTTTAAATGAAAGTTTTCATCCGAGTAAAAGTACGTAAGTACCCGTAGGAAAGTTTTGCCTGCTCATAAAAATAGATTGATATCTTTAGATATTATACTTGAAGCTTTACACCATACTTGTAGGCAACATGGTAACTATAATATTTTATGGGTAATCCCGCATCGCAAGGCGTGCCAGCGAAATGTGACAAATGCCACTCCGGTAAGTAGGCGCGGAGCTCAAACAGTTTCACGTAGGTGATCCATCAATCATATGAGCCGTTGAGCTAAGAAGTCTTGGAGGTGGTTTCTTTTTTAACTGACTGCAAAAACCAAACATCATCACGACTGAAAAGCCCAGGCTTGGTGGATCCTCAAATCCCTAGTTGCATAGATATCTCAAGAAGTATACTAACATAATTTCCTCTGGTCGCCGGTTTCCTCAGGATATTATCCTTCACAGTTTTAAAGCACTTGTATTGCGCACATACATTTTAATTAACGTTTATTATATTAGTAGGATAGATAGATATATACTCGTATATCAATGCTTTTGACTGTGGCGAGTCGTTTACGTAAACTGTGATGCCACATCACATTTTTCGGCAATCGCGAAGTTGTAAACTTTTTCAACATAGGCTGTGATGTGTTTTACTGACTTGAGAAAGTGTCGAGCGAAAACATTTTTGCGAAAACGTTTTTTACGACAACGTACCAATAAGCGGAGTTTCGGGTTTGTCAGGATGATAGATACTGCCTTGAGTGTAACTTGTTTTTGTATAACAGACTGGAATTTAATTATTATTGACAAATTGTAGCGGGACGTAAGTGGTTACCGCATTTACTGACTTACCATCTACCACAGTGCTCTTAAATGGCGAAAGAAAACATCGTGAGGAAACCGGCATACCCTAGAACAATAAATTCGAAGAAGTGTGTCATAGGTTAGTATTCTTAAAAGCGGCGATGGGCTTGCAACCTGTCACGTACGGAATACTAACTACTGTGGAAAATGTGGGCATGTACCAAATGTCATGTTTGAACGTGCCTCTGACTACCTTCTTTAGAGATCCTCAAAGATCTAAGTAACTAAAGATCTGAGGAGATATCTACCGAGCCCGGAGATTACAGTCGTGATCATTTTTTTTTCATGTACTTTTAGAGGAGGTGCTCAATTTGACAGCAGATATGATATTTTTGTAGTATGTTTGTTACGCGATTATTCTGCTAACTATGAATTGATGTTGATGATAATTTTTTGTTTGGTAGGTCGTAGATCTTCAGAAATGGTCTCATATAAATGTGATTCCTGCGTGATTTATGTCACGTACGGAATACTAACCATTGTGAAAAATGACTGTGACTACCCTCTTTAGATATTCTCAAAAAGATCTAAGTAGCTAGAGATCTGAGATAATATCTAACGAGCCTGGGGATTACAGTCATGATTATGGTTGTTTCATTATTGATCGTGTATTTTATGATCTATCATACATTTCAGCATATGCATACTCTCTTATAGAGCCATTAAATCTCAATTGCAGAAACCCAATACCTCGTCTGAGTATTCCCAAAGTATTCAACGTAGATCTCATTCGTCTCGGCGAAGAGCACTCGAAATTCAATGGCGTCCTATTTATAAAGGTGGGTTTAGTTAGGCCGACGAACAAAGAGCTAGACCCAAAACAAAATCGTTGTAATCTATAAAAGTGTAACGGAGCAAAATCAACATGAAATATTTTTAGTATATTTATATTTTTAGTAAATTTTACATTACTACTATACTCAGATCTTTAGTTACTTAGATCTTTGAGGATATTTAAAGAGGGTAGTCAGAGGCACGTCCAAACATGACATTTGGTACATGCCCACATTTTGCACAGTACTTAGTATTCATACGTGACAGGTTGCAGCCCATCGCCGCTTATAAGAATACTAACCTATGACACAAACCTTCGAATTTTTGGTTCTAGGGTATGCCGGTTTCCTCAAGATGTTTTCCTTCACCGCTTAAGAACACAGGCATTGCGCACATAATTTTCTCAAATAGAAAAATTTATTGGTGTACGACCAGGTTTGAACCCACGACCTTCGGATCGTGAGGCAGGGGTGCTACCACTACATCACCAGGGAGATATATACCGAGCCTGGGGATTACAGTCGTGACCATGTATGTATATATAAATACCCGTGCGAAGCCGGGGCGGACTGCTAGTAATAATAATAATAATAATATAATAATATTATAAAGAGAAAAACTTTGATTGTTTGTTTGTTTGTTTGAAATGAATAGGCTCCGAAACTACTGAACCGATTTGAAAAATTCTTTCACTGCTGGAAAGCTACACTATCAGCGAGTGACATAGGCTATATTTTATTTTCAAAAAAATTAGGGATCCTTACTAAAACTTCAACAATGTAACCCAAGGTGTAAAAAAATAAGTCGTGACCATGTATAGGTACCTATATACAGGGTGTCCCAAAAAGTAGTGTCAAGCGAAAGTCCAGAGATAGAACACCCCTTGGGGTACCCGAATCACCCCCATATATGTTCCGCGATTTTTTATAGTTTTCGAGTTATTATTTTTTTTCCGAATTTTTGAAATGTTACGACTTGAACAACTTAAAAAGTTCTCTAAAAAAAAGTAGAAAACTTTCTTGAGATTTTTTTTTTGCTACTGAATTGTTATGAGTTGGTCTTTTATGCATAAAATAATCAGCTACGTGACTTCGATGAAAACTATGTAAATGTTGGTGTAAAGTCAAATAATTACATTCGGTGAATTATGACTAAAATTTTCAACTTTAAATTAAAAATCTTAACAAGTGATTTCATGGTTCCTAAATAAGTCTAAAGAATTTTCCAGACTCTCAGCTTTCATAATCATTAAAAAAAAGTAGTACTTAATTGGCTACTTTGGCTAAAATCGGCCGTCAAAGACGGTGAGGTGGAACATTTTTAAAATTAGCCTACCTGATTAAAAAATAGATTTTGGCCATTTTATCATTTCTAAGCTTAATTCGTATGTTAACTAACCAAAAATGACTGCAGGAAAGTAAGATTTCATTAATATTTGAAGGTTTTATTTACTTAGTTTAGCTAAATTTATGAAATAAAACTAGAAGTAAAATTTATTAATTTTTTACAAAAAGTTTTTAAAATGTCAACTTTCTAGGTCGATACAAATCCTACATTGTCTTGAAAAGGTTTTTTTTTAATCGTATGAAAGCTATTTTAAGTGCCTTAATTTTTTCTTCGGTTAGTTAACAAACAAATTAAGCTTAGGAATGATAAAATGGCCAAAATCTATTTTTTAATCAGGTAGGCTAATTTTAAGAATTTTCCACCTCACCGTCTTTGAAGGCCGATTTTAGCCAAAGTAGCCAATTAAGTACTACTTTTTTTTAATGATTATGAAAGCTGAGAGTCTGGAAAATTCTTTAGACTTATTTAGGAACCATGAAATCACTTGTTAAGATTTTTAATTTAAAGTTGAAAATTTTAGTCATAATTCACCGAATGTAATTATTTGACTTTACACCAACATTTTCATAGTTTTCATCAAAGTCACGTAGCTGATTATTTCATGCATAAAAGACCAACTCATAACAATTCAGTAGCAAAAAATAATCTCAAGAAAGTTTTCTACTTTTTTTTAGAGAACTTTTTAAGTTGTTCAAGTCGTAAATTTGCAAAAATTCGGAAAAAAATTCATAACTCGAAAACTAAAAAATCGCGGAACATACATGGGGGTGATTCGGGTACCCCAAGGGGTGTTCTATCTCTGGACTTTCGCTTGACACTACTTTTTGGGACACCCTGTATAAATACCCGTGCGAAGCCGGAGCGGACTGCTAGTACCTAATAAAAATGAATCCCTATTTTCCTTGGTTACGGCTAGTTATTAATTATATTATAATTAAAAGTCTGTTATCTTTACATTTATTTAAATAAAGTGTATATTATGTCCTAAACCAATAGAATATTCAAAAAATACTTCGCCTAACATAAAATCAGAATGAGTATAACCGATAATCTTTACTCATAAAATATTATTATGATACTAATTTTGATAACACCTTCCAATTATAAGAAGCAATCGCAGAAGTAGGTACCTACTTTTACCCGATACCTCAGAGTAATAATAATATGCCTAGATAGAGGTTTCTCGAGTCTAGACTAGACTCTAGGTATTCTTCTTTGAACGTGTCACTAGTTCTTAAGGTAGTCTATGTTTTTTATTTATAAGTTTTTTTCTGTTTTTTATTCTTTTTACTTTTGTATGTTTTTTGTATGCAACCGTTCTTAACTTTCATAAGCTACATATAAGTTATATTCTACTTCTTTCGAACTGTGGTGATAGGATTAAGGTAAGTTGTTAATGTTGTTTAAAAATTTCATTAGTTAGGTATTTCCACCCACCTGGAAATTTTGACATGAAATCAGCCTTTACATACTTTATTTTTTTTAGTTTATTATTCTTCTACACTAACAGCAATAAATTAGAGATTTTGTTAATTAGCGCCGTGCGACCCTCGTTATTGTTAGGAGCCGATTGTGTGAGAATTGGCTAAATTGGATAACCACAATAACTTACTTGGGATTGATGCTAAAACTATGGTGAAATACTTTATCATGACCAGATTTTTTAGAAAGTGTTATTTTTATAACTAGCTTTTTTAGAAACAAGTCGAACCCAAAATTGACAACATATTTTGATGAATGCATAGGAATTAGGAACACACGTGTGAGTTTATAGTGTCTAAATAAGTGTTTCTTGAACACATATTTGGTTTCCAAGACATTTAAATACAGAACAGATACATTCTCCTTTTTCTTCTTTTGATTACGTCGTCTGTGGTTGAGTTTTTCACAATTTTGCCAATGTCGGTGTCGACAAGATTTAATTATTTAAGACGATAAGAGGTAAATTGAAAAACTGATAACTTTAGTTTTTGGAGTTAGAAACTGATATTTATTCTGAGATCTATACTAATATTATAAAGAGGAAAACTTTGATTGTTTGTTTGTTTGTTTGTTTGAAATGAATAGGCTCCGAAACTACTGAACCGATTTGAAAAATTCTTTCACCAATGTGTAGAATGAACTTTCAGGATGAACATAGGCTATATTTTATGTAGGTACTTCGCGGGCGACGCCGCGTGCAGAAGCTAGTATGGAATAAAAATAACACTTCTTTTGTTCTTAGTAAGCGTTGTACATATATACGTACAAAGGCTACATACGTAGATACATACTTATTTTGACATAATGTTAAATGAAGGCAAATGAAATCTATCAATCTACAAGTACATATACATATCATAAAATCGTTTATCTTCGTTTGTGCATGCTAATATCCGCAACGGCTGAACCAAATCGAATGCAGTTTACACTAATGTATTGAGATTAGCCTGTATTCAAAGTTTAGGCTTAGTTTCATCGAAATCAGTTGGCAAATAAAATAGATAAGAATTTGAAATATTAGGTATATAATATAGTATACAATGTATTTTATAACTTAGTATAATGTAGTACATAATGTAGCACATAATGTAGTACGAGTATATAATGTAGTACATGGTATATTACATAATGTAGCACATAATAGTACATAATGCAGTATATGAAAAACCTTATCTCTTCGTACAACTCCAGTCACAGAATATTAAAAAGTTATTTAACCCGTACGTAGTCGCGGGTATCAACCAGTAAAAAATATTTTCATAACTTCACCTGTTTACTGGCCAACTTTGGGCAATCTTGGTAAAAGGCATTTCAAAGTTCTTTATCCAATACATAATGATCTCCGCGAAAATCCGTTAGTTTCAGCAGCCTAAGTAAACAGTTGAGTGTTTATCTTTCATTTGTAGACTTCCGAACTACGTAGGTACGTTAGTTTATCTAGGGTTTCGTTATTCTATAACTTATGAAAACAAAATCTGGAAAATCAGACCTTTAGGACCTAACTATCTGAAGTAACAGCATGATTTAACTGTCTGTTTTAAAAAATCTAACCACTCCTGTTCACCTGTAAATTCTAACAGGATCTACAGAGGTTAGATGTTGAACTTTTAGCTGCAAAACATTAAATGTTATCACAAAACTCTAGCTAGGACATTATTATTGGAGCCAAAATCCCGTTCAACCCACGATTTTTGACCCAAATCAAACTCAAAATAGTTTTAGGATCATTTTACGATCGTGTTATGTGAATTAAAGTCTTTATTTCAGCTTATCCCAAGTTTAACTGAGCTAAAACTGTTTTCCACAACTACGTCTGCATTTAATGTTTTTTTTGGTTCGAAAATATAGCTTAAGTCTTTCCCCATTCTATCTCTTGCCAAAATTCATAAAATCAAACTCAAACTGAAATAACTTTATTCAGTGAAATCACAGGGATCATTTTGAATCGTCTTACATACTAGGTGATTCTAGGTGCCAATTCCAGTCACATCCTCAATTCGAGAAGAACCTGACGACAAACTCGCTGGGCCCTAGCGATTTTTTTTTAACCCGCCGTTTAGTTGTGAAAAAGTAACAAACAAACAAACAGTTACATTCGCTGTAATATAAGTATAGATTAAGCATACCTACCTATACGCTACCGATGCTGACGTAGCCGGATGTAATAGTAATGGCGTAGTTTCTACAAAAGTCTTTTTAAAAATTCAATACGCTCACAAATGTGGTATTCTCTTGTGAACGACAAGCGATTATTGTATAATAAATATTCATGATTTTGCTATTTTCTACTCCGCGTCTCGGGCCGCGAAGAAAACCAGGGACGACCCTTCGTTTATTACAATATGATGATTATTCTTTATTCAATTCTTTCATAAAATATAAAGCTTATTTTGTAGATAATATTTCAGCTTTTCTTATTTCACTGAGTGGCCGGCTGTATGAGAGCATTGTGGGTAGAGATATGCAATATCTGAAAGTGGTACTTCACAGGAAAACACGCTGAATTTATTTTCGCTCGGTAAACTTACTTTTACATTAGGGTTTAGCAAAGTAATTAGAGATCTGAGAGGATGTCTACCTTCCCTTGGGATCATGAATGATTAAGCCATGTCCATGACTTAAAAGCGTGGGAAAGAAAACTATGCAAAACATGGAAATGTTGTCTAATAATGTTTAGACGTGGCTCTAACTATCTCCTTAGAGTATCCGAAAGATCCAAGTAAACCAGAGATCAGAGAAGAGTCTGCCAAACATACATTTTTTTTGAGATTAAACATACCTACATAAAATATACTAAACTACTAATAAGTACTTACCTACACGTATTGATAGATCTGTACCCCTAGTATGAGTTTTTGATTTACGAAAACTTTTTTCGAATAGTATCCTTTCATACATTTACCTCCATCGGAAACGTTAAGGAATTAAAATAAGGTCGATAATATCGAAAATATTATCTAATCGGCAGTCCCAGCAATGACTTTCAAACCAAGTTTTCACGATATCGACTTTATTTTAGTTCCTTAACATTTCCGATGGAGGTAAATGTATGAATGAATACTATTCGAAAAAAGTTTTCGTAAACTATCAAAAACTCATACTAGGGGTACTGTATATTTTTGAATAAAATGAAAACCTTTTACTTTTTTAGTTTTTGTTTGTCGGTTGAAAATGGTCAAATTGTTTCCGATGGTGGCTCTATTTTTGCCTATAAAATAAGTGGTTTAAGTTTAAAACTGCATAACAGTAGGGTCGCTGCTGGATATAAACATTTTTTAGCGTTCAGTCTCATAAGCGTTGGCACGAAATAGAACCAAAACCGGCCATTGTATTAAAAAGCCTACTTACGTAATTAGAGAGTATGTTATTACAGCTGTCAAATGACGGTGGTTTATTTCCAGGAAACAAAGTTTAATCTACTAGTTACAAGCTCTGGTCACGTGGGGCTGATCCCTCGAATATATCGAACGGGTTCAGTGCTAAATTGAACACGCCTGTACCTGTACTTACTAATAGGTATCCTACTAGTAATATATCCGTTGTACCTATATCTGATGACTTGATACTTTGAATGAGGATTTCGGCTACATTACTCATCATTAAGTTTATTTATCCGATTGTACAAAATCCCGTTTGTAACGTGCGCGCGAGTTGACAGCAAAAAAATAGGGAAAATCGAAAATCGAATGCCACTGCCAACTCGCGAGTTCCACGCACGCGAGTTGATGAATAAATCATAAACCGTTTCCGACATTCGTATCACTGTATTTTCTAGAACAAACATTGTTCAGACCATGGTTTACATTTCTGAAAGATCGTTATTAAAAAATACTAAATTGGCTATGTTCAAAAAATCTTATTAAAATGTTATTCGCTGAAACATTCCTAAAGTTCACTCACCGCGGTAGCAATAAAAGACTAAGGAATTACTTGTAAGGTATTTGACTGACTGACTGAATTTCTAGGTAATGAAACGCGGATTTTGTTTTTTTTTTCTCGTACAGAACGGTAGTCAAAGTAAAGTAAGTAAAGTAATTATTTATTGCATGAATACATGTTAAAAATATAGATGGTAACAATGTCAAACTTTGCATCAATGTATTCTACCGTATAGTGGTGTATATACAATATTGTGTCATTTACATAAAACATTAAAATAATAATTATGAATGTTAGTTCTAGAAAAACAGATTCAAATATCACGGTATTCGTAGTTGTAGAGAATCACCAATATTGTAGTGAGTAAATTCGTATAAATTCGTGGTCAGTCCTGCGACTACTCGGCAACACAACATAATATATTATTTGGAACGAAATATTCGTCGAATTCAGTAGAATTTTCAGTTGTGTGGTTAAATTGGACATTACCGTACCGTCCAAAGTTCCATCCTTCAAGTAGTATTCAAAACGATGCAACTTAGAGTAGGTTTTGCACGATAATTATGACTATATGTATGGTTGATCGTTTTCCGGAATAGACATCCTGAGCCAATAAGCCAACTGAAGGCCTTCGTCATAGCTTAAATACATTTAAAGCTGGGGGAACACGCCCTCCAAAGCACAGAAGGGCTCAGATATAAAGCGCTCAATCATTACGCGTGAAACGTTACGATGGTCTTGCTTTTCGAATATTTGAAACTAGTGCTAAGGGCAAAGTTTGTTTTATAACAACGCCAACTTTAGCAGCCCTAATTTGAAGCGGTTATGACATGAAATGCGTTTCTATTTAATTAGTTTTATAGAGTAGTAAGTAGTGCTTCTGGTATTTACTCTAAAGTTTATTTTACAACGTTTTTTTATACATCACATAGGTATAGGACGTACCTAAGTATAATTAGGTACAAGCTTTGATTTAACAATGTCATGTACTTATGTTTGTCCGGGTGGAATCTTGCAACTGAATTTTAAATCAGTTATCTTTAACCGATTTAGCTGAAATTTGGTGTACACGCTTATATTGGATGATAATATGTACATGCTTAGCTATGTGACGTCATTCTAATTTCAAAATGGCGGATCATCCAAGATGGCGGACAAGCTAGTTTTTCTGCACTACCATAAAGTATGTATCAAATGAAAGGGCTTGCTGAAGAAAACACGAAAACGAATATACAACGTTACATTAAAACCAAAAAGCTTACTTTTAAAAAGTTTTTTTGACCATTAATTTATTCTAAACTACTGAAATACTACCGCGACTCTAGATCTTATCTAGATTTGTTGATCTATGGTATTGGTAGAGGAATTTAGCTCCAACATTTCTTAACCTCATTTAAATAGTAGGTGCAAGTACCCAAGTGATCAAATTACCAAATACATCAAGATTAATGTTCTGAAAACGCCATAATTACATTTCTAAGCTTCATTAGATTAAGCCGGCGAGTTCGTATGAGTAACCGCATGGAAAATTAGTTTTGTTGTTTGATTTTACGAACTCGTATTTTCGCATATTTAATACATAGTACCTGGGTGACCGAGCTTTGCTCGTTTTTTTGGGGTAAACGATGTTTTCTAAAAATGAAACCTAGCTAGATCGATTTATCACCCCCGAAACCCTCTGCATACTAAATTTCATGAAAATCGTTGGAGCCGTTTCCGAGATTCAGATTATATATATGTACTTACTTATTTTTCTCATATCAAGAATAGGTACTTACTTATTTTTCTCATAACTTTACTGAATAGTGGTTCCAAAGGTGTTAGAAAAATAGCTGTTAACAATCGTTTTATAGTATTTTTTATACCAGACGAATTCAACGACACCTTGTTTCTCAAAATCTGTCCAGCCGTTTTTGGACTATAGCGACAGCCAATATACCAACTCGTACTCAACACACCAAACATATTTACCGGCAGGTAAAAAGGAAACAAAAGGAGGTAGGTACCTTTTTATTATATCGAAGGAGGCTGAGCGAAGAGTTTTCCTTCTATTCGCTTGTTTACTCAATTTTTGTCGCTTATGTAAACAGACTATGAAACTCATTAAAAGTTTTAACTGTTTTACCTCAGCTAGGTAAATTTCTCTCGGGCGCGAATTTCAAATGATCTGCGGTTTTTAATATTTTCTACGTTCCCCGAGTAAAATGGGTACTGGATAATGTAGTTTTTGCGACATTTGGATATTTCTGCAACATCATGTTTAGCAAACTTTGTTATTTTTGTTATTTTGGTGATTTAAGTATTTGAAACCTGCGCATTAGTTAGCTCCGCACGTATAAGCCGTGTCTTTCGGACGACAGACTAAGCTGAGGGGATTTGGTAAGTGCTGGGAAGGTCTAGGTACTCTGTCTAAACCATGTCCCAGCACTAGAGCATCCTATAGATAAATAACTAAGTATAGTTCATCCAACGGATCTAGGCATTCGTGAAGTTAGCCATAGGTGCAAGTTTGCGCATGTACAGTTCCTTACCCGCCTCCTCATACCTCCAATTGCTCCCGAAAAACGATCCTGCGCAGCTCTTGCGGCTAACTTCACGAATGCCTAGATTCGTTGAGCCAACTATAAGTACAAATATTTTTTCGCGACAGTAGCTTTTTTATTACTTATAATGGTCAGTTTTGGTTCTATTTCGTGCCAACGCTAATAAAACTGAAGGTAGAAAATAATTATATCTAGCGGCGCCCCTGCAGTTATGCAGTTTAATTAATTAAACCTAAACCACTTTTTTAGAGGAAAAAAGTACTTAGAGTAAAAAAAATATTTACATTCATATCAAATTTCACTTAATCTTGTTCAATTATTACTAAGATAAACACGAAAAAAATATTAATTCAATTATACATACATACAAACTTTCGCATCAGATAATGTTGCGTGTGCGATATACTCCATTGTATTTTCTCTTTAGATTGTACTTTTAATGAAAATAGTTTTGTTTGGTTCATTTGCAGATTTCTTCCGTTAGCCATTCTGACGGTAACCTTCAAAGCTAACATGAAGTTTAATGAAAACATAGATTATATTATTAGTACAGAGAGAGTAGGTATGTCAGCTGCTACTATGACAGATCGATGACATTGACAACAAATAGGATTTTTTTGAATTTTGTGTTCATTTAAAACGAACCACTTTAAGTGCGTACTTCGGCGTAAATATTATGAGCGCCAAGTTGTTGGGTACTTGTTATATTGGTTCTAAGAGTTAACGGTCGTATTTTAATTTTAAAAATATAAAAACGCCAAGTGCCTGGTTGGCTTGCCTAAAGGTTTTTATTATTCGAGTTAACTCACAAAGAAATTGTGTCTAGAGTTATTTCAGCTTGAAACGAGGTCAAGCAAACTAATTTCAGAATACTTACCTTGAAACCTAATAGCAATTATAGTTTTAACCTATAAAGCATTGAATACACCGACGCGGTCGAACCCTAAACCGGTCGTCCGTAAATTGTCGCCGTTTTGATTGAATGCATCATCCGTGTTTTGTTTTGTAAATGAGTGTGCGGTTATCAGAAAGTGACCAAAATGATGGTATTTGTCAGTCGTTCGGACGCGTCGGTTTGCACGTCGCTCAAAGCTAAGGGTCGGACCCTTGTCAGCCTACGGGACAGCTGTGTCACAGTTTCATTTTGAGATTAGGCAACGCAAATAGGTTAAATGGTTTAGAATTGCGAGAGAAGTGAAGTAACCTCTTGGATATCAATCAGTGCCTTTAGCAATCCTTTCTAACGTGTTTTAAGAAATGGTGAGCTTTAGCGAACTTGAATTATTGAACTTAATTTGTTATTTTTTTTAGTAAATTTAAAATTTATTGAAATAGATTTAATCTAAACTTAACTTTGAACTGAAATTTCACATACTTTATGTTTTTTTAAGTACCTAGTACATAGACTTAACATAGACTTATATCATTTGCCTACTATCAACTTATGGTACCTAAGTACTTACAAGTTTTAGATAATAGTAACGAGTTAAATATCTGGAAAATTCGGCAGTCTTTGCACACTTAGTACACAATCCAGGTTCAAATCCATAGTCAAAGGATTACCCTTGGAAAAAAAGAAAATATTTATTTTGTTTACAACTGAAAATAAAAACCTAAAATCTAAAGAAGAATCAATCTATTGCAAAAAAAAAACTTTGCATTACTTTGGTCTTTTTTCCGGGTTAAAAATTGTTAATAAAAAAGAGTAAGTATCTCTATGTAGATTACATTCATATTAAATTTCATCCTAATCCGTTCGCCCACAAAGATAAAGACGACCAACACACCCTAACCTTTTTGCATTTATAATAATGGTAGGATTATTGAACTTTCCATTTGGAAAGTTCTTGGATTGCCCAAGCAGTTTTACTTACTTACTTTTTTTTTACTTACAACCCTGGGGAGATGATAATAGAAATTAAATTCAAATCTATTTGTAAATTGCTTGGACCAGCACGCGAGGGACGCCCGAACTGAGATTGGAAATTGAACATTTTAAAATGCATGACTTTCCAAACGAATAGTTATGTATCTACCTACTATGTGTTCAGGGATGAGCATTGAATAACTTGGAACCTGCAACGCTTGTAGATATATAAAGCCAACGCAGACTACAGAATTGTGTGTGATAGAACCTTTTGAATTAATAAAAGTTACATTTCTAGTATTCTTAAACCGTGGATCACTTTGGGGGTTTTAAGGTGCATAACAAATCGAAACAATATGCAGTTAAAACTACGTTCTAACCCTAATGATAAAATACTTAAAATAACGTTTAGAAGATACCGTAATTATTGTACCAATCTTATCAAAAAGCTTAAAAGACAGTATGAAAGAGACCAATTATCTAAAACTGCATCAAACAGTAAAGCCCTATGGAATACTATTAATAATATAACTCATTATAAAACTGCAAAAAAAAACAATATACAATTACTCAACGTAGAGAATACCTCAGTTCTTTCAGTTAACCGGGTTAACAATTACTTTGCAAACATCGGAAAAGCTCTGGCAGAATGTATCATAAATAACAACCCAGCATTTAATTACTCTAACATACAAATAACGCTACCAACTAGCCAATCCTCTTCGTTCGTATTATTTGAAGCGGACGAAAACGAGGTGCTCAATGTGATTTTGAGCCTTAAATCTAAAAGCGCCCCAGGCTGGGATAACATCTCAACTAATATACTTAAGTTAACTAAACATCACTTAATTCCCATAATTTGTCATTTAGTTAATCTATGCTTTAGTAAAGGTACATTTCCTGATGCCTTAAAACAATCAATTATAACCCCTGTGCATAAGGATGGGGATGGAGGCGATGTGAGCAACTACAGACCCATCTCAGTATTACCTTCGATATCGAAAATTTTGGAAAAACTTATTAACAATAGACTACTAAAATATCTGAACACGTACAAACTTATCTCAAAATCACAGTTTGGTTTTAGGCAGGGTCTTTCAACCGAGGATGCTGTTACTGCACTAAGTACTATTGTTGCAAAAGAGGTAGACAGAGGACGAAAATGTCTAACTGTTTTCTTGGATCTCAAAAAGGCGTTCGACACTGTCTCAGTCCCCATTCTTTTGCAAAAATTGGACCTCCATGGCGTTAGAGGCTTTCCCCTAGCTTTACTAACAGACTACTTACATAATCGTAAACAAAGAGTTAAGATAGGAGATATGGTTAGCGATGATGTCTTTGTAACGTATGGTGTCCCACAAGGGAGCGTACTAGGACCTACCTTGTTTTTGTTGTACATCAACGACCTATGCAATATGACTTTGGAAAATGGCCATATCTTCTCCTACGCAGATGATACTGCTATTGTGTTTTCTGGCAATTCCTGGAATGATCTCAAACTTAAAGCGGAACAAGGCCTTTCTAAGATTAATCTCTGGCTTAAACAAAATTTACTTACTCTTAATATCAGTAAAACAAACTATATTTGCTTTACAATGTACAATAGAACACAACCAGATCCACTATTCAACATCAAAATACATAATTGTAATCAGAACAATCGGCCTTGCGACTGCTCAACAATCAATAAAGTAGAAACTACTAAATATCTTGGAATCATCATTGACCAACGCTTATCTTGGCATGCACATATAGAAAAACTGATGACTAGGACAAGAAAACTTATGTGGATCTTTAAAAACCTCAGACACGTTGCATCTAACAAAATCCTTAAACAAATATATGTAGCTTTAATACAATCTACAATTAGCTATTGTATATCTGTTTGGGGTGGCGCAACTAAAACTCACTTTTTAGACCTGGAAAGGGCACAAAGATCTGTTCTAAAAGTAATGTACTCCAAACCATATAGGTATCCCACTGACATGTTATACACGGACACCGAAATACTCTCTGTTCGCAAACTATACATCCTGAATTCGGTGCTTAAATTGCATAGAACTGTTGAGTACGATATTACAAAATTTAGGAAAAGAAGGAAAGATATTGTTATAAATATAACCCAAGTTAAATCATCTTTTGCAACGCGACAGTATTTTATAAAATCCGCACAACTGTACAATAGAATAAATAAAGTTTTAGACATACACTCCACAAATAAATACAACTGCAAAACAAACTTGAGCAAATGGCTACTATCTTTAAGTTATGACGACGCTGAAGACTTACTAGAGGTGAACGGATAAGACCTTTTAATTTAAATTAAAACACACACTACCCCGGACAAACACTTACACGCACTGTCACACCACACTACATACGCTCCGACTCACATACGCACACACACCCTCATGCACACATCATCATAGCACACACTTTATCATCACACACATCATCATCACACACATCATCATAGCACACACTTTATCATCAGTCATCACACACATCATCATCACACACATCATCATAGCACACACTTTATCATCACACACATCATCACCACACACATCATCATAGCACACCCTCACACCCTCACCCTCTCACACACTCACACAAATACACAATCACTGAGGTACCATCTGTTACCCAGACTCTTATGAGACTGGTGTTCTCAGTGGTCCCTGCTCTTAAAACACCTCTACCATTTACACTATACTAAGTATTTACACACACGTTTCCTTTTTCTTTCACTTTTGAAAAGTAATATAAATTTATATGTTTTTATAGCTAGATAACACCTTAAAAATGTAATAGAAATAGACCTAAGCAAGAGCGAAATCTCCTATGACAAGTATTATTTTACTTAAAAGGAGGTTTTATCATTGGTTGTACTATGTATCTGTTGGAACGCAATAAAAACATTATTATTATTATTATTATTACATTTGTCTCTCTCTTGGCAACGAGAGACATAGCAGGGGGACAGATGGGAGTAATCCATTTATATCGGCTGATAATTCGGAGAGATGTACAAGTGCGCTCACTATTACGATTCTTGGTGTCTACTCTGTAAAACGATCAACGATATTATATCGGTACAATAATACAAAACCTATGCTAAGTTACATCGTTCAACTATTGTTTGAACGATGCAGCGATCGAAATAACTTTTGACAATTGCTCTTGTATACCTACTGACACTAATAACTTACGATACGATAGTTTTATTTGACACCAAAACAACTGCTAATTCGACTAAATTTTACGAACATTTCGTTTCGATATCGATGTCATTTTCCGGAGTAGCCCCATGTTTCGGCCGATAGAAAAGTTTGATTTATGTTACCCGATTGCCTTAAAACTGACCTTTTTTTCAAAATCTTTATTTTACCTTATACGCTTTGTAAACATGGAGCTTTTACAGAATAAAATATATATTAAATAAAACAAATTAACAGTAAAAACCAAATTAAAAGCACTTCACACATCTCAGAACAAAATAAAAAAACCTAAGTAGGTACTTAAACAACATTCTGGACTGAGGCTAATATCATTTTTGTTTTGTTTGGCAAACTGACCTGTCGGCCTTTTGTGTACTTGACACAATGTGTCAAATACATAAAAGGATCCTTTGAGCCTTTAACCCTGTCACCACACTGATTCAAAAAAACTTTAGACACGTTAAGACGAAGAATTAGAAAATAATTCAAGACTAATAATTTAAAATTATCAAATGAATTTAGTACGATATTATCAATTGATTTTACTTGAGTAGGTATAATCTTTACTTCCTTACTAATTTATAAATGCGAAAGTGACTCTGTCTATGTATTGCGCAATCACGCCTTAACCTACTGAACCAGTTTTGATGAAATTTGGTATTGATAAGCTAAAGCTTGAGAAAGGACATAGGCTACCTTTTTTTCCCAAAAAATGTACGATTTCCGTGGGATAATAATAGGTATTAATAGTCAGTACTAGAAACTTTGCTGAACAGCTGCACGCAGACAATTAAAACAGATATTAAATTTTAACTTAGGTATTATGTAAATAATTAAATATTAATGCAATACAATTTTAATAAAAAGTTACACGCATGTACATTATTCAATTGTCTAAAAGAAAAAGCTATATTATTATTATTATTACCTACTAGAAACTAGTTTATACCTATGTAGTTTTATAAGGGTTCTTGTAAGACTTTACACGGTATTACTGTAGAGTAAGTGCGCTAATTATGGACTGGGGTTGCATTATGGACTACCGTCGTTTCTCAAAGAACGTTCTTCGTATCGAGCCATCTGTCAGCGCAGGCTAAGCTCCACCACTCCCGCGTCTCCCTGGTCATTTGCAAGCCAGCAGAGAGGGCACATGCATTCACTGGAGTTATTTTTCGTTTTTATCAACGTGCGATGTAGTTTTTTACTTACCTTCGTAAGCTCCTAATTAAAACTAACTCTTTGTGAAAGTGAATTAAACCAGGGGAAAGGTGAGTTATTTTGCAATCGTTCATATTAGAATGCAATATCCAATAGCTTTTATGATTTTCTGAAAAAAATATTAAACTAAAAACGTGTGTGTATTACAATATGGACCACCGGCATGTTTTGAATATGGACTACTGGTCCATATTATAAACAGTCACTTATATTTCATTTTAATGTTCTAGGGTGGCATCTACAACTAAAGAAAAGTCAGACAAACGTCGATATAAAGAATCGCAAAAAAGAAACCAAAGAAAAGAGCCCAAAAGAAAAGAAAAATCTCAAGAGATAAAAAAAAACATCTTATGAAAGTTCTTATAAGAGTATAATTATTCTATCAATGATAGTACCGATGAAAGTCCTGATCGTTCCCAAAATGCTTGTATTGTAATGGGTTTTTTCTGAAGATGTTCATGGAGATAAATTAATCCAATGTGCATCTTGTAGGCAATGAGCTCATGAAAAGTTTCTGGCATAGAAGATATGGTTGATTTCTATGTGTAAGAATTGTGTACCATTGATTATTTTGACCTTAATAATTGACAGATTCAATTTTATGCAACATTACTAGTTTTTTTGTATAACTTTAAACTCAATTAACTATGGTCCATATATGAAACCACGTGGTCCATAATAGGTACACTTTTTTCAAATTGACGAAAAGGACATATTTTAGAAAATGTTGAATATTTCTAGTTTTTTGAGTGTTTAATAAGAATTTTATTAATCGTTTATGATGCTAAATAATTATTGAACTGTTTAAAATACTTAACACTGATTTAACTTTGAAATCCTGAGTTTTATTTGACAAAATCCTTATGGTGGTCCATAATTAGCGCACTTACTCTAATAATAATAATAATAATAATAATAATAATAATAAATTCTTTATTTCAGGCACATAGGGACCCATAAAATTCGTACATTCCTACTTAATTAAAAACTAAATCTAATAATAATTATTAATAATCTAATTTAATAATGCCAAAACAACATAAAATCTTGCAAACTTGGCATGATATTGCGCACTTTGTAACTCCAAAAGCTTATTTTATTCAACCTTATCTTTACACAGATGCGTATGTAAGCAACTCTTCGTACAATAATTAAGCACGTTTGAGAGGCGAGCGTGCGGAACTCCTTGCTAGATAATCCTTGCGGGAGGGATTAGCGAATTACTTACGAACTGAAGAGGGATTTAGGAAACGACACACTGAGAGTTGGACGATAGCAGTAGATATTATGTAATTTTATATCAGGCAATGTGGAATCAGCTTTATCGATAACCGCGTGAATATCTGTTATCGCGGAATCCTTAAACATTTTGTATTGGAAAATGTTTTTTCTTTTATATTACTTTTTCAAAAAATTTCCAATGTTTTTAATTATTATTCTGCTATTCGGGACGGAGACAAATAAAACAGATCAAAAACCATGAAAATCCTTCCAGCAATTCTAATGTGTTCGAACAAACCCGATGTTGTTTTATATAGATGTTGCCTGCGACTTAGGTACTATACTTCACTAGGTAATTTTTTTTACTACTTATTTACCTCCTTATATAATTTTTCATCAGATCCTAAAAAAATTGATGAAAAAATTATAAAGATAAACCTGCCTAAAGTACCTACTTTATTATAATAACCTTCATAAAATTTTAATGAACTGATACGCGAAATTTTTAATGGCATTAAAGGACGTAAAATATAACCATTTACAACTGTCGTAAATGAAAGAAGACCTTTCTAAAAAATACCGATAACAAGAATCTATGTTTTGAATATAAAACAATAAATGCATCGTTATAATTTTATAGCATGTAAATTAATGGTTTCTGAAACTATCAAGGGTTAAAGTTCCCATAAATCAGTTCGAACTTCTATGAAATTCGCTGAAGGTTTTGTGTAGGTACCTAGGTTCTTGAGTGTAACTGGTTTTTTTTATAGGACGTCATTTGAGGTTATTGTGTATGACAATATCAATACAAGAAAACCCGAACGCAGACATAAAAAAAACCTTATTTATAACACAAAAACCTCCTTTCAAATAGAATCTCAATAGGCACTGCCATTTGTAAGATCACCAGCATTTTTTACTACTCCATATTACCAATCACAGTCCATTGAAGGAATAAATTGAAATCCATTTATTCTATAACGAGTCGGATTTCCCCGGCTGTGGAATTCAATTGTGCGATATGAAGGTAGGTTCTACCTTACGGCCAAAACACATACACACGACCCGACGTCGCATCGTGCCACGATACAATATTGTGTCGTGCGTGAGCTCCTACAACACGCTTTTCTATAAAAAAGTGTTCTACATTTGTATCAAACTGTTTTTATTCATTTCTTACACCTAAAGCAAGTGAGACTAAGGGCTAGTCCTCTGTTAATCAAACTAACAGGTTTGTACAACCCGGTCACATTATCTCGAGACCTCGCTGGAATGCAAACCTCCCGCCCCGTTCTCCTTTCACCACCCACGCTCGCACTTTCGTTGCCGAGAGAGAGAGAGATCAGAGCGCCGACGCGACGAGACGTCATCGACGCCAGGTCTCGAGATAATGTGACCGGGTTGTAGATATAAACGTGAGGTTGCGATGCATACTCTAGGTATATTTCCACGGCATGGCAACGCATCGTGCGATGGCCAACGTGTCACGATGTGACGTAGCGTCGTGTATGTGTTTTCACCCTAATACCTAACGACTGTTTCGTGCCGGGGTATGTGGGGAAGCTACGGTTCAGTATTAGAGGCGGGTAAAGCTTGTCTTGAGGTCTGGGTTCTCTTGAAAATAATACTATCCTAGCTTATTGTAAAAACCGAAGTTTATTAGGTATGTGAGTTTGCTACTTTTTACGGAGCACTGAATGGATTAAAATACGGGGTAGGTTAGACCACGGATCTCCACTTGCTACGATCCTGGCATACCTCTTTTACTTCATTCACTCTCATTAATTAAGTGTGAATTAACAATCCTGGATTAACATAAAGGTTTACATGATTAGTCTACCGCCGTATAGTGTAGTACCTAATCAAAGTTTCTAAATCAGGAAATAAGCGGGCAAAGCCGCGGACGGAAGCTAGTACCAACTTATTGCAAACTCACGACCGTCACGTGAATATCCCGCAACCTGTAGTTTGTGTGAAAACTGCTGCTTAAATAATATTATTAATAAAGGTTGGATTGTACCTATTAGCAAATGGCTTTTAACTTCCAAAGTCCGAGATCGGTGAAAACTTTCTCATTAAGAAGTTTTGGGACGTAGCTCTCTGCGATAATTAATAGATGAGTCGACAAAATGCCAATTTGACTTAAGGGTGAAGACATTGTTTGAAAAATAATTGTATTTGTGGACAAGTCATACAGCGCCATCTAGCCAAACTAAGCAAAGCTAGTTCTACGTAGTACCTAACTGCGGAAACCGGATAATATAACTAGTGAGAATGTATCTTGATTTTTCTTTATATAGTGAAATTGAAAGATACATTAAATAAGGGCACTTCTCGTTGACCAAGGTCCTAGAATAATGAAACTTGACAAAGCAAAAAGTTTAAAGGGAAATATTAGAAAATAGTTTTTTTTGTTACATAAATACGAGTATGACGTAAATAAGCATTTTTAATACTAGTCGCATTCGAGGTAGGTACATACATAAAATATTAATGTTCATCCTGAAAGTTCATTATACTCGTAATAGATGAAAAAAATGTTGAAATCGAATGGGCACTTTTGGAGATTACCTTCTACAAACAAACAAAGTTTACCACTTCATTACAAGTACATTAGAAGTTTAGATTTAAACTCGGAATTCAATGTCATTACAAACCCTGACCAATTCCGCGGTCACAACGTTCCAAATTTGAAATATCAAATGAACCTTTGCGATAGAAACTTTTTGCTATAAAACCTTCGTAGATTAAAATTATGTGGCTTCCAAAACTTTCATCCGACTTGGCCGTTGTTTGAGTGGGTATTAAAATGTGCGCTTTATGAAAACTTATATTTGTAAGCATAACTAAGAAGTTTGAATTTATCGTCTTGTTTAAGATCGGTTGACAATGTTATTAAACGAATCTGTTTATCAAAGCCAGGTTTCGCGTAAAGCAGTCTTTAATGTGGAATTTCCGGTAGAAAGTATTTGTTTCATGTTTGTATTTATACGTTCCTTGTAAACAAAGACGTTGCTGCCGCTTGTAGAATGTAGCTCACCTGAAAATTCATCTGCTGAAATAGAATTTTGTTTACTAGTTTGTAATTGTATTTATAACAGCAATTACGTTGAATCTACCCTTACCAGCCAAAATAAGAGCACTGGCTGAAAATATACTAAGAAAATACTAAGTGAATTCTGAAAGAAATATTTCAAAATATTTATAACATTTCTAGTTTTGAAAGGTTTTAAAAAAGAAAAAGTTCTCAATTCGTCTGTATGTATTTTTTTTTGTTATGCTATTACTCCGTTAATTATGAACGGATTTTGATGATTCTTTTTTCGTTCTTCAGAGGTCCCATATAAATTTTAACGAAATTTATTGGCACTTTTTGAAAATATCAAGAATAACAAAATATTCCCAAACATCTACTCTACTAATCCCACTGGCCCTGTGCCCATACATTTTTCGAATAGAAAAAATATGTCAGGTTTGAACCTACGGATCCTGATACCTTAGGATCTGAAGGAAAAGCTGCCTTAACTTGACTCCCGCCATAGTGGCGCTAGCGCTGGTCTGATTAGTATATTCCGTGCACTCGATCGACATTAATTTACTTGCTATCATAAACAGTACCTACCTACGTGCTTATTTACTACACGACAACGTATAACTGACCTTTCGACCTCTAGTCCTTACGTATTGACTAGCTGAGCCCTGCGGTTTCGCACGCGGGACATACTTGCCGTCAAAAAGCCTTTTGACCGGCACGTAGCGTTACTTTTATCTACTTTTATCCAGCTATACTATATTCTCGAATGTAATCGTCTAAACAAGCCATACCTTCGCACACGAGTATTGCCAAAAACGGTGGCCGAATTCGATTTGACCCAGATTTGGCCATAATAAGAAAAATACGATTCACCTCAAGTTATGATTTAAAAGCAAAACAGAGAGGGTCTCGAGGGTCTCCTCAAATGGTTTTCAATTAATAAATTGAAACGTATTTATTCCTATTTGAATTTACTGAGTAAAATAAACCTTTGAATAATAAACTCGCTGAATTGGAGTGGGCCTTTTTGTGGATGCCCGTTTTTTTGTGGTCGTCATGTCGTTTGGGGTTTTACTTAAATTTGGGTCGCAATATTTCACGTCGCATTTGAATATCGGTATCTAGGTATTAACATACTACGAGTAAGTATTTATATATTTTGTCTGGAAATTTTCATTATCGCTGTTATTACCTAACTGTGAATAAGGAGGGTAATGCGTCTGGAGTGTAGGTATACTACATAGGTATATACGAGTTCCTTTTTTCTTGTTTGAGTTCAAACAGTGAGACGGTTTTTGACAAATAAAATATCATTGGGATTTGTCTAAGAAGAGTGACATAGGCTATACAAAATGTGAACAAATCGAATATGGCGACTGTACGAAGCTATTTTTGACTACATTCAGTCAAGTTTTTGATTTTTGAAATAAATACTAAGTACTTACTTATTTTTAGTTGAAAAAAAAAGCCAAGCTGCTTTACATTAAGCAAAAGATATCTAAATACCTACCTAATATTGAACGTCACCCATCCTATATTACGCTGTTAGGTAAATACTGCCGATGATTATTGCTGGGACTTCCCCGGATAATAGCATATTATATACTTACCAGTAGGTATCAGGTAGTAGGTATCAGTAGATAAGCACAAGCCACAAAATATGGTAAACAATATTGTTTGGTGTGTGTTTTTCAACTACTTTTGTTTGCTTTGGTTAAAGGTGTACGTACAGGAATAACGAAGGCTTTCAAGTGTTCATTGACTTGTTGGATACTGTACCAGTTGGAATACTACAGTTCATAAAACAGAATTAATTAATTTATAGCCCTCAAGCTCGACAGTTTCCATTCAAAAGTGCACTCAACTTTCATCGCAATTGTTTTCATGCCATTCCTTTGCAAATAAAACCTAAGCCAGGTTGCTTCGTTGGCATTCACTATGGGAAATTTGAAGGGTGTGTTTGTCAGGACTTAAAACCCATTTTTGTCTGGGTTTTTTGGTTTATTACTGTAGTACGATTACGGAACTCGGGTACTATCAAAACATTCATACTAACAGTTTTCAGCTCCTTTCAGGTCAGTTATAATCTAAAATGGCCGTAAGGTTTGAAGTTTTATGATAATATTTTAACGAAGGTTAATATAATTTAGTAGATATTACATGAAAATCTGTTTAGTAGTTTCGGCGCTTAAAAATATTTATAAAAATCACTGGTTTATGTTCTATGTATTACTCTTTTTTAGTCACGCTCTTTCTCTAATATTACATTTTCATCAATGTGCGTGTGCACCATTTCTTGCCCTTCTCTTCTCGTACTTGGGTTAGGTTGGAACTGGCACATCTAGCATGTAAGACATTTCAAAGTGATGCTTGTGATTTTATTGAATAAATGATTTTCAATTTAAATTTCACCGAGTCCTTCTTTATACCCGACTGCGAAGCGAAGAAGGAGGGTAATGAGTGTTGTATGTATGTATGTTTTTATGTATGCGAGTTCCTTTGGCTGTCGCTGTAGCTCAAATAGCTGGACGGATTTTGACAAATGAATTGTCTTTGGATTCGTCTGGATCTTAAAATTGACATGGCTATACAAAAAGAAAAAAAAACGAATATGGCGACTGTAGAAAACTATTTTCAGTTACGTTGAGTCTGGTTTTTTTAATTTATTGCAATAAATACTAGTTATTATATCATGTAAGAATGATGAAGAAAAACAACACCAGAACGGCTTAGCTAACAATAAGTCCAAAGTCTCACGCGGTCGGATTAGTGCGTAACTTTGCAATCTCCAAGTTTTGCTCAATTTTCCGCAAATAAGTCTATAAGTCAGCTTATACACGCTTTGTATAAGACTAGTTGGACTTTCTACGACTGCGCTCGCGTATTTTTAATATTTCAACTGTATATCCTTTGTTTATTAAAATACCTACGTTTCAATGCAGGGTCATTTAATATACCTAAATATACAAAATTTTATAAATGGTTTAACTGTTACGACGTCATTACAAACATTGAAATGTTAGCATTTATAATTAGAGTGAAGTGTGATTTTATTTTACTTATAACGAGCAATTTTGAATCTCGGAAACGGCTCCAACGATTTTCATGAAATTTAGTATGTAGGGGGTTTCGGGGGCGATAAATCGATCGACATAGGTTTAATTTTTAGAATTCGTCGTTTTTTGAATAAAAACAATTTGTAAGATATGACTTAAATGATATATTTTCTTAAAATGTAATTTTTAACCAGTGAAAAAGTTTATTGTCTGGCTGTTACGTCGATAAATTTGTTTCGCTAAGCACACCTGCGAACTCAATGAAAAAAAACGTAAAATTATTTTGATACGAGTATATCGTATCAAAATAAAAAATATTACTTACACGTTTTAAAAATAAACAACGTGACGAACAGACAAACGTCTCATATTTCTGGTCGGTCTTAAAAAATAAAGTTTTTTCATTTGCTAGCAAATTTTTTGCTTATTTAATTTCGATAGATTCACAAAAACAAAGGCACTACCACTCTGATATCAAGGACTAATTTACTATTCCACTTTGCTTTGTGAATTCTGAAACCCTTGACCTAATCCGAGCGAAGCGGTAAAAAATTCAGGCGGGAAAATTTCAGGCAAAGCTTCATGTAATTACCATCATTCAATGGTAGGTGGCTCTACACTGTAGCGATTCATTTTGTAATGGGTTATACTCGATTTGTACACTCCATAGTAATGAAAGTCGGTTGTTTTCTGTAGCGATTCTGACAAAACCCGTAAACGGAAAAATTAGGACATGATTTTTAAGTTGCTTGAAACTATTGCTTGAAACACGTAACACTGAAGTATAAGTAATAACTATATATATACTTAGCAGGTATAAGTAATATATATTTATACTATGTAAGTAGTTCAACAGACCGATACCCGTATTCTAAGCAGTAGTGTAATGTGCATAAAACGCAAATGGGACGGGTGTTAGCCTCATCTGCGGCCCGGGTGTCGTATGCTAAGTTTGTTTTTTTTCTGCTATAAAATACGAGCATTGGTTTCCAGTTGTGTCCAGATATGATTCTTAAGAAATACACTCGTAAAAATATATTGTTGGACATTTCACACGACGCCAACTAGCCTCAAATTAAGCAAAGCTTGTACTATAGGAACCACATTGATAGACATTTTATTGGTGAATACATACATAGAATACATAGTTACGCCCAGACACAGAACAAACATCTACATTCATCACAGTTTTTTTTATCCTGGGTGGGGATAGAACCTACAGCCAACAGCGCAGAAGGCAGAGCTACTATCAACTGAGCTGTGAGGCCAGTCGGAGTTTGTACTTAATTTCATAAGATTTATCATTAAACAGAAATGTTCGAGCACTTCGTATTGTTCTTTAGCCTGACGCCACATTAAATCATCTTTATTAGATGTTAACAGGCCAATGATGATGATGATGATGATCATTAAACAAATAACACCCAACTGACACACATCAATTTTTCTAACTCTATACTTTGACCCTGAAACTGACCCCACTCCCTGTATCGTGGGTATCAGAAACTACGAGGATCAAAGCCAACGCCAGACCCGGAAGAAATCTGCACAACATGCAAACATTTCTCCCACCGTTGGAATGAAACCCGCACTTCTCACGTTTTAGTCGGACCCTGGCCCACCTCGCCACAGTAAAAGAAAATACTTATTCTTTCAAGCTTTTTCAGCTTCAATCCTCTATCATAAATCTGCCCCGTCCTCACGAAATGTCCTATCTGTCCATCACAGAAGGGATATCACAGGATCATTTTACAAGAAGGCAAAAACGGGTAACTAAACACACTTCTCCGAGATAAGGGTCTGCAAACACATTTACTATTGAAGCTTTGACTATTCAACGAATGGATTAGCTTCTGCCCGCGCCTTCACATGCCATACCATCTTAAAAAGTAGTATACAATTCCGAATTTCATTAAAAACCCAGCTATGGAGCGTGGTTATTGTACAAACAAACAGGCACACAACGCATTATTATATTAGTAAAACGTAGTATATTCAGTTCTTAAGGTGCCTAAACCTAAAGTTATTGAACAGAGAAATAAATGTTACATAAACTCTTACTTATGTGCTCATATTATGTCGTCAGCAGAGGTCGTTCCACAATGGGTGCCTGATGGTCGACGCAGCCGGGGCAGGCCGAAAAAACGTTGACAGGACGACCTCGATGCCCTTTAGAAAAGCGTGTGAATTTACTGCAATTTGCAAAAAAATATACTAATTATATATTACTACGATGGAAAGTTCTGTGTCATGCAGAAATTAGCTTGAAGCTGTTACAAAAATGGTGTCCAGTATCAAAATCGTCTGTGGTTCTGTCTTGCCCACTCAGACGGGTAAATGGAACAATTTCGGCAGTTCTCACGTTACTTATTCACTAGCTAATTGACAGAGGTTGTTTCAGTGATACTATTGTTTTTGGAAGACGATTTTTGTCATTGATAAAATTAAAAATTAAACATCGAACATTGACATTGTATTTGGCACTGAGGTGAATGAATGAAGATGGAATCTCTCTTACCAGTATTGTATAGGTACTAAGTTTATTTACAGAAATATACAAATAATACCTACCTAACAATCATAATATACACGGTATAAATCAAATATTTATGGACCGTTACAAACGATCTTTAGCTAGCTCAACCAATCCAGATCAGTTTCAGAAGGAAGCGTATAAATATATTTCGGTACAAATCTTGTCGTTTCACTGGTTCATCTCGGAAGAAGAATTCTTTTGGAATTCTTTTACTCGTAGAATCGACTGACACAATGTCAATGTAACACAAGACAATGTCAAATCTAATTGACGACATTTGCTCGAAATTGCCTAGATTCGCTGACACCGGTTTTTTCTCGACTTTTTCCTGCTAAATTAATTTGATTGTCGGTTAATTAATATTAATTTTCCAGTTTTGTATTTAGCCCGTCAGCTTTTAATTAATTGACGGTGTCATTAACAAGAACACTTTGTCTTTTTCTAATTGAATTTATGTTTCTGTGAGTTTTATAACCTTCTTCTTATCGTTACGTTTCATTCGAACCAGTGTGGTGAAAGGATTAAAGTGCGCCTCAGAGGCTCAATTTTAAATAATAATTTGTATTCAATCACTATAAAAAACGAGAGGTACGTTACACGAAATAAGTACTTCAGTTTTGAAGTTTTTCGAACTACCTTCGAGTTCTTGTCTAATGTATTATTTTCTTCTTTTGTATTTCTTGGCTATGAGTCTAAAGCGCTAATATTTTATTAAGCCCACTATAAAAAAATCTAGCTTGGTGTTGCAAAGCGTATCTGAAAAAGTGTAGATTTTTTATAAAAATGATTTTGTAGGTAGTTCATTTCACTAATATAGAGGCACTGTAAATAAACTCGCTTGACAGCTTGCAGTTACGCTATGAGTACGCTTGTAACACGCTAGTATATTTGGTTTCTGTATTATTCTGCCTAGAAAATCATTAATAACGCGAGATCAACGTTATTTCAGGACTCGGGAAATCTCGTTTATTCTCATTTAAATGGAAATTAACTGAGCCTGAAATTGGCGTTTATTTATTTACACGAGAATTTCATCAGCTCTGAAAAAACTTTTTCAATTTAGAAATATTTTATTTTATGGCTGAATAAAAGGAAAATGGTGAAAAGTTCGAGTTTCATCTCTAAGGTACACATTTTTATTAAAAAAATACTGTTTTTGAAACAATACGGTCGTAGCTCTGTTGGAATATGCGAGCCTCGATTCTCACTTGACAGGTTTTTCATATCGCAAATGTAAATACGAAATTATTATTTACTGCCTTATTTTTCCTACATTTCAGCAAAAAATAAACAATTGGCCTAGGGAAAGCTGCTGTATTTCAAAACAGAGTACATACACGAATCACATGGCCGTAGGCAAAAACTATAACTTATTCCGTACGAGTATTTGTGATTGAAAACTCCTCGACTGAAACCGGATCTGAATGGAACTCGATTTTCATATTTTTGTATGTACAATGCCGGAGGTGTGGGCTTAGAATTTTGAAGGTGGTTTTATGCTGAAAGTAGTATAAGGTAACTTTATTTAGTTACGTGTGTTTGTCGTGGTTTTGACTCCCGTTGAGAATAAGTATTTTCAAAAAACTCGCAAAAAATGTGCCCAAAGCCAGTGCTTTCACTGAAGAAAAATAAAGGGTGGATGTTAAAATAATATAATACCTATCATCATCATCTTTTTGCCCTTTTCCCACGTTATGTGGGGTCGGCAAAAATAATATAATACCTATCTAGTATTATAATTTGCCATCTATCACGACCTTATTTATTATCTCCCAAAACAGTTATTTTCCCTCCAAATGAATTATTAGACAACTCCGCCTTGTTTGGCACATAAATTGATAGCTGAACGTGTTAGCGGTGAGGTAGAAGAGTGATTCTGGGAATCTAATAAAAAATTAAGGTTTGATTGACTGACTGTTGTAGAAACAGTCTGAAGGAGTTAACAAGAAAGATCATACAAAAAAACGCTTGGATCGTGACGTGTTTCTTGCTTAGGTACTTAAATTCATCTACCATAAACGACGTTTCAAAGTGATCCTTGTGATTTTACTGAGTATATTGTGACTATTAACTCTCTTTCTAAATCAGAACTGCGTTGGTCAGATATGAAATTGTAAAAACTATACATACTTATGTTTAAAGTTACTAAATTTTGTCCACTTAATCGCCTAAACTCTAGCGATCATGTAATTCGATGAAGGTGAGAATGGTAACCAATATAGTATAGTACCTTCCAACAGTGCGGTGGTGCATCCTCCCAAACAATGGCGCACCTATTGCCCTACTTTCTCTAATACACTAAAGCCAACATTACTACCGCTTCAAGTTATAATAAATATCGGTGGACATTTCACACAGCGCCATCTAGCCCTATACTAAGCAAACCATGTACTTTCTATTGGCTCCCTTTCTGACACAATACTTTTACACATTTCTGTAATACTATGTATGTATATAAATACTTTATAAAACCCAAACACAAATGTTTGTCCTGGGCGGAAATCGAACTCACAACCTTAGCACAGAAGGCAGAACTAACTGAGCTGTGAAGGCAGTCCATTTTTGCCACTATAATATGTAGTGGTACACCTACTGGTTGCAGCTTTCTATGATTATAGAAAGGATGCTGAGGTAAAGTAAAGGGTTTATACTAGGCAAGTAAATGCTTCAGCAGGTTTCAGTGTAGAATGCTACAGTAAACAGACATGATAAATAACAAACTTTGAGAGTTCGGGATCTTGTTTCATATTTAGCCCACTCAGCTGCGGACTGTTACCAGATAAAACCAACTCAGCCGAGACGCGCTTATTATATACCTAGTATTCTACTGAAAACAAAATAAGCCCTTATTTTGTTTTGAGTAAAACAAAATAACGGGTCACTCGAGTATGTTTGTTTCCATAAAAGATTAAGTATTTTTGGTCTCATTGTATTAAAATTAGTTAAATAAATTTGTTTTGATTATTTTTAAGTGATTTATTCAATTTAAAACAGTCAGAGCAAAAAATACCGACTAAAAATTAGTGGTGCCTCCTATTTTTTTTGAGTAGAATGTTATGACACGTAATACCTACCTAAGCCTTATTAAAAGAAAAAGAAGAAAACGTGTTCACAATTGTTTTTGGCTCAACGAATCTAGGCATTCGTGAAGTTAGCCGCAAGAGCTGCGCAGTATCGTTTTTCGGGAGCAATTGGAGGTATGAGGAGGGGGGGAAGGAACTGTACATGCGCAAACTCGCACCTGTGGCTAACTTCACGAATGCCTAGATCCGTTGGATGACCTACAGTCGATTCGAAAAGATTTGGTCGGATTTCATCACATAAGTGTTTAAATTCTTGAGGCTAACAAGCTATTACTTTAATTAACAGAGCATGGTGAAACTAGCCCTTAATATCCTCAAAGATCTAAATAACTAAAGATCTGAGGAGATATTTACCGAGCCTAGGGATTACAGTCGTGATCATGTTTGAATATAAGTTTTAACACAGACATTCAAGAAAAAAAAAGTAAAATGGTGACATAATATGAAGGAAAATGTGTAAAAAATAAGACATAATGTACGTAAACAGTTATATTAGCACTGGCATACCTACATAGAATTTGTAAACAAAAGTACCTACCTAACTACCTAATGAGTCTGTGGCCAATTTGGATGACATGGTCGCCCGAAGGCGAATAAACAAAAAAGTCGTGTACGAAAACACGTTTTAACTAAATTGCACTTCCAATTTCACGTGAGATAGGTACTCTCAAAATTGTTCATGCACCTCAAACCAGGTCAGCGTTTGCGTCCAGTCAATCAAGTGTTCCGATTCGCGTACGGTAAACACATTAGATCGTGGTGTAGGTCAACGGCTACATATTATAACCTAGCTAGAAAAGTTAGCGCATTATTTTTTCTATTGTACCTACAACTGTTATTGGGGTAGAAATAATTATACTTAATACTCGTACAAAAAGTTGAAAACTAACTTTAATATATACCCTGGGTCCTTACCACTAGCTCTTGTTTAGAAACGCCAAATTTCAAGCTCGAAGTAACACTATTTTCATTAAGTTTTTATAGGTCAAAGATTATGAGCTGGTAAGGCCCTTGAAAACACATACCTGCCAAACTGCCAACCTCAATCGTAATCATTGTGCTGCAAAATTTAAAACCGCGAGTTTATCGAAGGAGTTTAGGTTTAGCTCGAACGTTAACGCGTGACACTGACATGACACGTCAAATCGTTCAGTGATTCAAAGAAATGATCCAGTCTCATCAACAAAAAAGGTTTTGTGGCTAAGTCTTAGCTAGCTCTGTCGCCTGCAAGGAGTTTATAATCAATCTTGTTATGCCATCACGGTGGATTTTATAAGCGTGATGTTGACGCCCACGCCAAGTTGCCAGGCTGGCAGTAATCTTGCCTGATCACTTCATAGCTTTAAATCCTTGTCATTTAACTGAAATCTTAGAGCGAACCTTCGTAGTTCTGACAAAGAGTTCAATTTGGATTGACAAAGTTAAATCTGCTCTTGATTTTGTTGCTTATTATTTTGATACCTACCACATTTGACACATGCCTACGTTTATATAATCTTTCGTTGTAGTCTTTTGTATTACATTCCATCTAGATAAGTACTATATTTAGTACTATACCTTAAGTATAAATTGTAGTGAATTTCGTTATGCAAGATTAGGAAATGGGTACAACGTCAAAGAAGATATTGGAGAATAATCTCAAAAGGTTTTGAAAACGATATTTTTTGTTAGCTTACAAAAGCAATTTCTATTTATTACTCTTTTTTGTAAAACCAAAGTTCCGTATACTTGGCGGACGGATATTAAGGCTTTGGAGGGATCGACTTATGCAGATAGCATGATAAATAGCTTCCTTTGCGACATGGATATCAGGCCTTTGGATCTAGAGGCTTTAACTCCGTAAAGCTATAACCTAAATGGGAATATATATAATAGATCTAGTCATAGATCATAATACGAGTAGTATCCCCAATCACTATTACCTAAACAAAAGAGATTTTTATGAGGCGGGAGAAACGTTTGGATATTCTGCAGATATTTCTTACATGCCTGGGTATTAAGCGATACTCTCACTCATATCTCTCACTCAATAATATAGGGAATATTATTGAGTGGATTAGCTTATTAGTGTGGGGTCAGAATTATGTGACCATTGAGATGTTTTTGATTTTCGTTTTTACAATGGTTTTTGCGAGCTAATACGGGTAGACTTACTTTTGAAATTGCATATTTGAAGCTGTATTTTGGTTTATTTCAATAACTACTTTTGTCAGTTATTTGAAAATTTTATGAACGATGTGTACTAGAGTTTTAGAATAAATAGTAAAAAAGCACCATTCGACGCCCTAAGGCTGCAATTAAGCGTGAAAAGTTGCAAGATAATGTGTATTTTAGTAGTTCAATCAATGTTATCGATTTCATTATCACAACTGGTGCGAAGGGCAAACAGCTTTTGAAATCTGAATGTTTTCTTAAAGTCAGGGAAGTTAACCCTTTGGCGAATGTAAAATCGGTTAGTAATTTGGATAGCGCCGGTAGGTATGAACCAATTAAGGATGTTTGGTTGAGCTGGGATAAGGGACGTTGGTGAAAGGGCTACCAGTAGCCCACTACCTTAATTAAATTACAACAAGAATACCCCTTTTGTAAATGCCGAACGCAGATTTTGCTAAAAGTAGAAAGGTTTTTGTGAAAGCCGGCATCTTATTTTACTTTGATTTGTTTTTGAGATTTTCACTGTTCTTCGCGTGTCTTATAATCTCTACCTCTGGCGATATAACTGGGTACCTATACGTAACGAGCACGAG
Source organism: Cosmorhoe ocellata (assembly GCA_963675405.1). Classification (NCBI taxonomy): domain Eukaryota; kingdom Metazoa; phylum Arthropoda; class Insecta; order Lepidoptera; family Geometridae; genus Cosmorhoe; species Cosmorhoe ocellata. The sequence continues at coordinate 3,996,266 of OY776266.1, read as the reverse complement.
ACGGGGACGGGATGAGCACGAGCCAATTCACCGCTGCTGTCGTCATGGACAGGATGACACACCGTGTGGATTTTTCCGTCCGTGTATTTCCCTCTGCTTTCCCATTTAGCTGGATACTCACTCGCCGTCTCATTGAGTTCGTCAATAAATGAAAGAAATTTGAAGAAAGAAATGACACGTTTCCTTGGGTTTATATTGGGATTGCGGATTTAATTTCAGAAGCTTTCTCAGAAGTAATAAAAATGGAACATTAATTTCAGAAAAGTTCATTTGCGAAATGTACCTGAGAAGAAATACAGCAGATTATTTCATACTTTTTTTTAATTTGTCTAGTTACTGTGCTAGACAAATACTATTAGTTTCTGATGTGTAACACAAGAAAAAATAATCTGTGGTCTTTGCTTATTCCATGCACCCGAAAATTTCAGTTCTTTGTATTACTATTTCTGTGGTTAAATAAATTCTGAGTGTTGCCAACACAGACCGTCCGTATTGTAAATGTTTCTAATTTTGCTCTCTGTATCTCGTTTCAAATTTTAATTTGAAACTTTCAGATTGACTTTTTAGCATTTTGTTACATTCTGTTTGGAAGTTGCGGCGAAAGCATTTGAATAAGCTTATCGCAAATTTAAGGGTCACTGATGTAAGCTTCAACAATGATTATTGCCTTTTATTTTGAACGAAATTCGATCAAAAAAAACTTTAATAATGACCTTAAAATTATTAAAAACTAGCTTACACCCACGGCTTTGCCCGCATGGTACCTTGAGAAACAAAAACAAAACTATTACATTTTTCCGGGATATAAAGTAGCCTACATGTTATTCCAGGGCATAAACTACGCGTTTATTCCAAGTATCATCCAGATGGCTCTTTAGTCGACCGGCCCCGCTCGGACTGGCCCCTCGAGTCCAGTTGACCTGAATGCATGTTTTGAATTGGTCAACTGGCCCCGCTTACAGAATTTATTGTTAGAATAGTCAAGAAGAAAAGTGTTTCAACTTTTGTCGATATACTATATTGTTGATTTTGACTAGTTCTAAGCAAAAGAACCCAATAAACACAAGTATCATATTTATAAAAATGGTGTTTAATTTTTTTCTCTGAGTACGTTTTGTACACATCTGTACATGGATTTGAAATAGACAATAGATTTTTTGTTCAAACTAGTAATGGGCCCAGTCGACTAAAAAAAAGTAATAAATTAAATGCATTAGGTCAACTGGCCCCGTAGGGCCGGTTTTTTCCGGGGCCAGTCGACTAAAGAGCCATCCAGATCCGTTCAGCCATTTCAGCGTGAAAGAGTTAAAGACATCTTTACATCATCACAAACTTTCACGTTTATAATATTCCAAACTTCAATTTCAAAAACTGACTATCCTCAAAAGTTAGGGTCTGTCTACCATATTTCCGTAGTTGAATTAATTATAATACCAACTCTTGCTCCGTCTTTTAAACTCTCCACACACACTCACACACATCGCTTCCCCTCAATCTGTGTAGGTACTATGATATTAGTAGCATTTTCCTGACATTCTATTAATTTTGAAAGGCTCTATACTATACGATGGGCTCTTTTAGTCGCTGCTCAGTGATCATCGCAAATAAGAATCCCCGACGTCTGTAGGTAATATTTCAAACCAGCAAGACCCTCGTCAGACCTGGTTCAAATATTGGCAGTGTTTCCGCAACTCTCATAGCGATATGAATAATTGAAAAGATGAAAGATGAAAGATGAAAAATTAAGACAGTAGGTAGGTACTTATATCTAATATTAACAGTTTCCTCTACAAATAAAACATTGTTTTCTTTATAGGTATGGGACCTTTCTACTCAACGCTTTCATCATTGTTCGCAACAAACAATTTTGTTTATCTCGTAAAATATTAGTTAATTTTAAATGTACCTTCGTGAAATAAGTTTTTATTAATCAAACTTTTATTGCTCCATCTTCATGAAAGTTTGAAAGACGAGCTTTAAAATAAAGTTTTTAATTTAACGGTAATATATCAAGTTGAGTAGAAATACGGGTAATATAATAGGTAGGTATTCCTAGTTAAAAATAAAGTCACGAATTTGTACCGAAAAAAAAGCTTAGGTATTACCTACTTTGTGTTGTAGAATACTTACGTTCACCTTCAAAAATATTGTATGAATAACATCGACTTCAAAAGACCCATAGTTATAGAATTATCCTCATATAGAACCCTCCCTAAATCATCCCCTAGAGTTCCAAAAGAAGTCATCAACGAACCAAAACATTACAAGTGCTTACCTTCATGGTAAAAGCCTATAATCCGATTACGGGATTCGAACTCAAGTCCCTACGCAAGAAATGCTACCTCTTAAGTAAACCGAGGTTTTCTAAAAAGCGACGCTAAATGACGGTAGCACGAGTTTTATACCGTTTTACACCCGCTTCGCCCGCGTAGTTCCTTTAAAAACCAAAACAAATCTATCCCACGAAACCGTACATTTTTCCGGGATAATAAGTATTCCATGTGCTATTCCAAACTATAATCTATAATCTGTGCCAAATTACATCCAGATCCGTTCAGTTGTTTCAGCGTGAAAGAATAACAAACATACATCCATACATCCATACCTCCATACATCCAAACATTCTTATAAACTTTCCCGTTTATAATATTAGTAGGATTTTGTCATAAGGTCCAAAATCGCCGTCATCTCTGTTTCACATCCATCGTCATGATAATTGTTATAGTTGGTTCGGAAACCTTGGTTTTACCTAGTTACTTTCTTTCAGAAGATTCGCATTAGTCAGACTGGTGCTGCGGTAAAAGCGAGGCGATAGATATCTACTAAAAAACTTGAGAGGTGTCAAGGGACACCCGGATGGGACGAAGTTCCTTTCCTTGCTTTCTATGAGAGAGAGAGTGAGACAGACAGAGAAACACGCGCACGCCACACGGCTTACAAATATAGCAAAAAGTGTCGTTACAACTTTTCGTGAGAATTTTTTCCGTCTAGCCCCCTTTCACAACGCGCGATAAAGAACTTCGTTCCAAAAATAAATATAAAGTATACAGCCGGCAAATAAGAAAAGGTACGCTTCTGATGACCCATATTACGATTGCAACAATAAAGGTTTTTTTTTTATTAATCTGATAATTTAAGGAAGGTCTTTTGAGCCTTCACGTCACTTTCTATGTAATTTTTTTTTTCATTTGGTATTACCAACACTTAAGTTAACACACGAGTGTTGCCAACCCTAGATAATATAATTTCATATGTTCCAGTGCCCTAACCTAATTAGAACTAATCAGCCAAACAATCACGGATTACGTTTGTTATTAAACAGTATTGGCAGTTTGCAAGCTGATTGATTGAACAGTAGGTATGCCGTTATTCGCGTCATTGCAGCAAATATTCAAAACTATACCGAGGTACAATTTATGTTGAATCAATATAATTTATATTTGACATACTCATAATATACAATAAACAATTTTAACGTGCGTTCTTTCGATCGGTGCACTTGACATTAGTCTCCGAACTTTTAGATTCTACGTCATGCAGATTTCTTCGCAAGAGAGTAGGTACTGGCAAAGTCCTTATATTTTTTTCTAACTGAAAAACTCATTGTTGCACGACCGGGTCCATGACTTTAGGATAGAAAAGCGGGGCCGCTACACCACTCAGCAAGTAATAATCTCACATTTCGCTTTTATCGCTTATCTTTTCCATGGAATAGGGTCCTTACTCTAACTTCCCACATTACATCACATTGAAACCTGGCTAAGTAGTAGGTACAACGGTCACATTAGCGCACTTCCGGGAATCCGCTTAATGTTACCTTGTCCGCTGACTTGTTATAGCTCTTTAACTTGATATAGGGAGCGGTTTAAGGCTTGCTGACACTCTTTAGGAATTGTGTGCAGGCTCATTTTATCATTTTGTTTGCAGATCATTATTCTTCTGCTGCGGGAATCGCCTCTCATTTTTAAGCCTCTTGATTGATGCCTACATTATTTTTATCGGAACAACAAAGCCATTCACATAACGGACCACGGGTTGTCTAAACACAAATATTGACTACTAGCTTCCGCCGACAACTTCGCCCGCGTTGGCAGCTTAAACAAAAAAAAAACTATCCTACGGGAACCGTACATTTTTCCGTGATAAAAAGTAACCTATGTGCTATTCCAGACTATATCTATATCTGTGCCAAATTTCATCCAAATCCGTACAGCCGTTTCAGCGTGAAAGAGTAACATTTATACATACAAACTTTCACGTTTATAATATTCGCATTAGTAGGATACCCGTTGCAGCATTCAAAATATATTTAAAAAAAATATATAAAAAAAAAAATATGATCACGACTGTAATCCCCAGGCTCAGGAGATATCTCCTCAGATCTCTAGTTATTTAGATCTTTGAGGATATCTAAAGAGGGTAGTCAGAGGCACGTCCAAACATGACATTTGGTACATGCCCACATTTTGCACAGTAGTTAGTATTCCGTACGTGACAGGTTGCAAGCCCATCGCCGCTTATAAGAATACTAACCTATGACACATACCTTCGAATTTTTGGTTCTAGGGTATGCCGGTTTCCTCACGATGTTTTCCTTCACCGTTTAAGAAATATATTTTTCCGTTTCATTAAATCAGTCTGGAGCTTAGTACAGGTTTAGATAATTTACGAAACTTTTTTCCGTTTCGTTCCCTTGCACTGCCGTATACTACCGCTAGAGGCGCTGCAGATAAAATATGGAAGGAATCGAAACGAAATAAATACGCGAATAAACGCTGAGATTAAAATATCACTTACACTTTTAATCACTGCACAAAATTGTACGAAACGAGCATCGTTGTATGGTTTTTATGTAATTGCAAAAACAAAATCGAGAAAATACAAATAGAATATAACCCGTGCTTCTACGAATAGGGACACATGTCACGATTTACTTCCACATCACAGAGTCAAAGGTTCAAACAATACCCTAGGAAAAGTTTCCAGAAAGGTAGGTTTTATTTAATTTAGCGTGTATTTTATTATTTACATTGTCTTGCAATCATGTTGTCTCATTATTCAGATAATGTTTTGAAAACTCAAATAGATCATGATTAAAGTACTTAATCAATATTTTTTAAATCTTATTTATTAAACTATTCACTGAGCGAATAGCTAGGTAATCGATTATAGTATTATTCAAACTACGTTATTTTTTCCTGTTTTGTTTGTTGGATAAATAAAAAAATCCTACTAATATTATAAACGTGAAAGTTTATATGTATGGATGTTTGTATGTCTTTCACGCTGAAAAGGCTGAACGGATCTGGATGAAATTTGGCACATAGATAGATAGAATAGTCTGGAATAGCACATGGCTATGTGTACTTTTGATCCCGGAAAAATGTACGGTTCCCGTGGGATAGATTCGTTTTCGTTTTTTTTGTTAAGGTAGCATGCGGGTGAATCCGCGGGCGGAAGCTAGCAATATATAATTCTTCTGTACGTACGTTTGTTTGTCACCTAACTCCTCCTAAACGGCTGGATCGATTTGGATGAAATTTTGGGTGTATATTTCAATGGGTACCTGGATGGTTTGAAAACACAATTGGGCACCGTAAGTGACGCTGCTGTCAGGACAACGCCTGCCGGGTCCGTAAGTAAATAAATAAAACCCCAACCCGTATGTTTCCAACTGGTCCGGAGTGACGTGAAAGAAACACTTTCTTGACCGACATGTTTACACGTTACAGTGAAAATCAATTTCCGAAATGAAAATATTTGACACCATGTTTTTTCTATCGGCTCGACGAGTTTAAGGCAACGCGTATACTGAGATACTCGTACTCAGGGCTTGGAACCGGTTAACAATTTACCAGAAAAAAAACGGTATTAACCGGTATTTCGAAAATAGCGTTCGGAGCGCACCCTCTTTCAAAACCTTAACTACGAACTTTAATTAACCGGTTAAAGCGAGCGCACACGCAACGAACGCATTTCAAATACCGCGGCGCTGTAAACTAATATGGAAAAAAACGAAATAATTTCGTTCTAACCGGTTAATTGAGCGAAACCATTTTGAATTTATTGTTCTTGACTAACCGTTTTAATAAAGGTTACGGTAGAACGTAACCGAAAAGAAAAGGTTGTAGGTATTTAGAGCGACAACGGTTTGAAAATTTTTTGGGTTTCCAAGCCCTGCTCGTACTAATCTTCTTCCTACCGTGTCACTACTTTCTATTAGGTATTAGTATTAAACGGGTAATTTATCACGTTTTATTTACCTATTTCTTCACGACGTTTCGACAGGTATACACGCTGTCGTGGTAAATAAAACGCGATAAATACCCGTTTAATACTAAGTAATAATAAAAAGCAGAAAGTTTTTTATGGACAAATACCTACCTATACTTGTCCACATATTAAAAATATGCTCAGTTTGGACATAGTTTTTATGGTTTGAGTCGTAGGCATACGCCCAGCCTTAATATAATATTCTACTAATATAAAGGGTGACTGTACATATCACAAGCCCAAATCACAGAGTATCTAAGAGTAGGTATACCTACCCAAATCTCGCATCTTCAGAATAGTGTATTAAACTCATCCTTGTTTTTTTTTTCTACATCACATTTGTCTGGATGGTTTGGACATTATGAATGGACTATTTTTGAACTGAAGTTTTTTATTGTCTTTTTTTAAAATCTTTTTTAATAATCTATTCGCTGTGCGAGTACCTATACAAGAAATAAGATAATATACATTTATATACATAGTTACAACAAAAATACTTTACATTTTAAAAATAAAAACTCCTAATATTATCTATCTATATATTATTTAAAGCAACTTGGACATAAACAAATAAGTAGATAAATATCTACTTATACAACGTGACATCTAACAACCTACTTCAGACACTTTAAATTCAAAGAATGGTCCTCTTGATACAATAACCTTGGTTTACACAGACTCTAAGGGACAATTGGGACAGTAAGGGAACTTCGAGGAACTCCCGATAGAGCCTAAACATACGATGTTCGACAACCACAACAGAATTTTCTGTCCCTTATTTTTTTAATGAGTTCCCTTTGCAAGGTTTTAGTAGAAAGTTTCTGGCCATATATCTTTAGCACTTTATATCTTTTGAGACAAAATTAACAAAAATTTTATTCACAAAAACCTATGGGATTTTTTTTCCAGTACAAAAAGTAGCTTGTCGTTTGAGCGCAAAGAACTAAAAACTAACATCAAGAGTAGACTAAGGACTTATTGTAAGGATCTTCAGAAAGTTATACCTGATTCGTACCATGATTTGTTTTGAAGTGTTGTTACTTCAAGCGATGAGACGTTTTTAAAACATGGTTTTTTGTAAGAGCTGTAGTAAGGCCCCTTTAAAGTTTTATTTACATTATCTAGTAGAACTCATAAACTCTAGCAGAACTAATTATTTTTCAAAATGTGGGCATGTACCTTAAAAACTCACTTTTTGGACGTGCCTGTGACTACCCCCGGTGAAATATCCTCAAATGTAATAAGAGGTCTGAGGAGTTTACCAAGCCTGGGAATTACAGTCGTGATCATGTTTTATTGTTATCTATTAGAGTTTCATTGAACTGAAGTAGTAGGCTAACATAAATATCCCAGAGTTCACTTATTAGTTGAGTAAAGGAAGTGCTATAAAAAACTATGCAGGCTATTTTCACCTTACAATCAAGCAGAAGGCACTAGGCTGAACCACAAGCGTAATTTCGTTGACGTGACCTCATACTGGGCGGTGAAATTGCCCAGAAAACTGACCACTTACGTAGAGCGAGATTTGCGGGTAACATTTTCATACCTCTGCCTACCCACATTCTACCTAAAAAGACACTTATAGGTACCTACAGTATATTCAGTAATTGGTAAATTGTATGCGTTAGTTTTTTTATTATCTGACTGCCCTCACAGCTCAGTTAGTAGTAGCTAAGCCGCATTGATGACTTACGGAAATTTAGATTTTGAATTTATTTACAGAATAAAATTTTATAAAGGCCCGAAATATTCGAATGCTCCAATGTATTTTTTTTTCGATTCGATTACGTAGAGTTGTACATTCTTGTCACGTTTTGGACAAAGTAGAGCAGCGATCGACATTTCTATATTTTTGTAAAACCATAGTCACGTCCATCATATTTTACACCCTGTGATCATTATTTTTACTAGGCATGCCATTTCAGAAAACCCTTTTTACGAAACGGGGTTTAGATACTTAGGTTTTATATTATAAATCCCGCGCCTAACTAAGTATCATAATAATCTCTACAAGTCGCACCAAAAAGCAAAAACTAAATTGCCTTGCCATTGCCATTATAAAAATAGTCTTTAACCCCCCACGTTATCATTTAAGTATGTATTTTTATAATTACAACAAAAATATAATAAAAATAAAAGTTGGACACACGGTTAGACAGAGACCAAGAAAAGGATAATATTTTCACGACCCAAACGACGATGTGATGTAAGGACATGGCAAATTGAAATGTATTATTTTGCTAAAAAAATATCTGCAAAATTACTATGTTAGCATAATTACAAATTATCCTCTAATTCGGAGCAAATATCTTATCCAAGCGACAAGCGTTGAAATAGTGTTTGGCGTGTCACCATATTACAGTGGACAGGATGGTCACGACACTGATAAATAACTTCAGATACAAAGATCTCCGTATGACTTTCTAGATAAGGCAGAATAAAGAAAATAACATGATGATGATAATTATAACGTGCCAAATACAAGGCAGTATGTTATTGCGTTACCTATGTATATTAATTTTTAACACAATTAGATTACCTAAACCTATATTTATCAATTTTTTTGTCCTGGATTCTGGTCTATTGACTCGTTTGACCTATCGATAGCCAATAAAGGAGATATTGTCTCGTAGTAGGCTTTAACAGCACATAGGAATTGATAGGCCTTATTTAAAGTTGTTTCAACTCGTCATTTTTTTTTAAATTTCTTTCGAAACTGTATGTGGATAGGATTTAAAATCACGTCTTCGATTTTTTTTAAAGTTGTCATTATGCCATTCTGACGTCAGAATGAACAAATAAAAAAAAAAAAAAATATGATCACGACTGTAATCCCCAGGCTCGGTAGATATCTTCTCAGATCTTTAGTTACTTAGATCTTTGAGGATATCTAAAGAGGGTAGTCAGAGGCAAGTCCAAACATGACATTTGGTACATGCCCACATTTTGCACAATAGTTAGTATTCCGTACGTGACAGGTTGCAAGCCCATCGCCGCTTATAAGAATACTAACCTATGACACATACCTTCGAATTTTTGGTTCTAGGGTATGCCGGTTTCCTCACGATGTTTTCCTTCACCGTTTAAGAGCACTGGCATTGCGCACATAAATTTTTCGAATGGAAAAACTCATTGGTGCACGACCAGGTTTGAACCCACGACCTTCGGATCGTGAGGCAGGGGTGCTACCACTACACCACCAGCGCTCTTCAGAATGAACAGTCACCTTTAAATGTTTAATTTCTTCTAAAATACAGAGGAAGCGAATCTCAATGATGGAAACAAATAGAAGCAATTGCAAGCATTAAAACGTTTAATACGATAGTGACTCATCACCCTGACGGCAACCCGTTTTCACTAAATTTTCCTTCATTATTTGAGAAAAGCGGTATAGCGCAATGTAATATTCTTAGCAAGTGTTCCATCTAGTCTTATTAAAGATCTTTGTAGTGAAACTACTTGTCATCTTGTCCTGGTGAGGTTTATTAAGGGGAAATTGCTTAGGCTTGACGAGGTCAAGTTTAATAAGGCAATGGTTACTGGAGCAAAGTTTGGTGCCAAAATTAGGACTCCGCCATATCTTCCAAGTGATATCTTAAATAGATAGTAGGTAAATAAATATTGGTGGGCGTTTCACTAGCGCTGTCTAGTCTAGGTTTTATATTCTTATCGGTATGTTCCGTGTGATATAGATACCCAAAGATTCATAATTTTTTATTCGCAAATACTGCCAGATGACTATAGTAAGTACCTATCTGTATCGTGCGTGAGTGACACGGATACTATCAGTGTTTGGTGTGACAGGCTTGAAGAAATGAGAATGAATGAAATGAATGAAAAAAGTAAATGTCAGTAAGTATCGTAGTAAGTGATCTCTGGTTAATATTGCTTTATTAGCCAATAGTCCAACATGTCGCTATCTACGTCAGTAGTTAAAATGTCTTTGGTCGCTATCTAGTTTGATTGGTACAAATAATTTTGGGGCCAGTAAATTTTTTTTATATCTTGGAGTTACTCTAAAAACCCAGTAATTTAACATTTTCATCGTATGACGTTTTTGCGCAGACATTAGTTTACCACAATGCGTCGTTCCACATAATGTGTGCCATCTCTGAACGTCCCCATTATAAACACACATGAAGAACCAGACCCCTATTCTCAAAGAAATGTCTGCGGGAAACACGTTCAAGTGTCCTACAATAACCCGTAGACCCAACGCTGCCAAAGTAGTGTGTCTATTTCTATAAGAAAACCACCTTAGTCCAATATTTACTTATCAATAGGCTTTTAATAAAGATTAAAAAAAAAAAAGATGCGGCTAAGCTAAAAGTTTTAATTCACCTCTCTATATTCTCCATTGTTCTTGATTTTATCACACTTTACATTTTATAATCTGTAAATTAACGCTAAAAAGAACTAAAGCTCTGATTTGCTAGGCGAAAAATGTCACTGTCAATTAATTAAAAATGTCCCAAGTTCCGAGGAAATTAGTGATTAATTTTATGGATTTTCTGCGGTGTATTTGCCTGAAAACTACGTCGCTCTGGTTTTTATATGTTTTCTCGTGTTATTTTGAGTTTTATTGCGTAACTTTGGTGGTTATTTTGCCAATAAAGCCCGGGTTCTTGACGCGAGTGTAAAGTATGTGAATTAGAGTGAATAGTTCTCTTCAAATTCCATCGGAGGAAATCCCGAAAATTTTCAACAAAACAGCCATCTTTTGTTTAAAATTGACTTGACTACTTGACTATGACTCTGTGACGTTGACAATACTTATAAATAAATACACTTGACACTGGCAAAATTGTTCTCTAAGAGACAGATGCCATAATTGAAGAAGAAGAAGAAGAAGAAGATTAATTTTATAAAAATAAAGAAGTGAAGTGATTAATTTTATATTTACGGTATCTTAGCATCTTAGAGCTGGTGCAATCTCAACTTGTTTCTGGTGAATAAGGCGGCAGAAACCTATACAGAAGGAAACCTAGTACATTTTACAGAGTAGAGAAACGGATGCACCTTTCTTTAAACTTACTTAACTTTTAACTACCGTAATGTTCACACGTTAGTGCTTAGTTACTTAAATAAGATGGGTTCTTAGCGAGTCACACTGGTGAATTAAAAAAAAGTTTTGCTCAGTTGTTTTGCCAGTAAGTTATTTTTGCGGTCTTTCCTTCGCCACGCTTCCACATTTTCTTACCGACCTTATTAAAACTGGGGTCAAAGAACAAATAATACTAAGGTCAAAGATACGAGACATGAAAAAGTATAAGTTTATAGTACTTACCTACTTGTCCATTTACATAAATTGAACATTTTCATGTCAGTGTGCACTATCCCTAATCTCGCTTAATGCTCCTTTGTTACTCATCGCAAAACACTACGCTGTGGTGTGTAACATACTTTATACCCTTCATGTGCCGACTAAGTTAATTAGATTTACGACCCTTGCAACCTAAGTACCTATTTCATAATGTGGCTACCATCAGCTTTTGTGTAGGTAAGGCACCTACCTACCCATCTAATTGTGCGTAATTGTACCTTCTGTACCTATGCTAATCTTATTTACCTATCTATGAATAAAGCATAGTTACACCATTTATAACTGGGAACGGCTTGGAACGACCATTTTCATGATTATTGATTTGTGTAGTCCACTAGACTTTTTGTGCTCTCTAATGAATTAATAATTTTATTATTATTATTATTATACCAGCTGTTTGTGGCACAACTACTGGGAAAAAATATCTTTAAATTATTTTATTCCACTACCGCTTACAACTGCTGTATTAGCAGCATTTATTCAACTCTAAAGTAAAATTCGAATTGAAATTGTTGAAATTAAGGTTAATTGTACCTCTAATGGCGAGACTCCATTATGTGAACCTTAATGATAATTATCCCGTGTCTTCGCTTCGTTAAAATATTCATCACTTTTAATAAATCTAAAATTGTATTCATTGCTTTTAGTGAAAGCCTATTTTCTGAAAATATTTTTATTGTCTCACTAGTTCGAACAAATGCGGTGAAAAAGATTAAAGTGTACCTTAGAGACATCCTTTTGTGTATAATTACACGAAACAAAACGATCGTTCCACAATAAGCTGACTGCTAAGCCAATTCGCATGGTCATTACAAGTACTCTATGTTTTCGGAGCAAAGGAAATTATACCAAAGTGCCCTATCCGTCATGTGATGTGATACCTTTGATAAGGCCGCAGTATGACCGATGGTGAAGATTTAAGAGAACGATAATGTTATACTTACTTTTATCTTTTTGTACAAAAAGCTAGGGCTACGAATTTCATACAATTTCTTTTCGCATTGAGGTAAGGATTGGAATCAGCACCTAGATTTATTTAGCATGTAACATTACGCCAAATAAAAGCTATGATTTCATTGAATGAATCTTACATGTCATTCCCATCAATGCAAAATGTATGGCTCTTTGAAACTAAGTTCATGCATTAATTCCCAAGCAATTTTCCATGGCTGGAAAATAAGTAAGTGTTAAAAATTTGACATTGACTGAGACTAAGCCTATTTTTGTAGCGTACATAGGTAATAAACTTAATTTTCTTACATAAATGTACAAATAATACAATATTATTATAAAAAAAAGCATGTGAAAACGATTTAAGTACTCAGGGTCGTTACAAACAATGTGTAGAGAACTCAGTTCATAATCCAGTTAAATGAACTTTTCAATTTGAATTTTTATACATGATAGTTTATTTCAGTTACAGTAGGTACTTGGAGACTTTGTGGCCATATCTTATACCTTTAAACGAGCAATTCTTGTATATATTGAACTTGGCTTGACACGCTGCCGCGTGTCTAGATATTCGGAAACTCGGAAACGGCTCCAGCGATTTTCATGAAATTTAGTATGCAGGGGGTGATAAATCGATCTAGCTAGGTTTCATTTTCCAAAAAACACGATTTACCAGAAAAAAAACCCGAGCAAAGCTCGGTCATCCAGGTACTCTTTATTAACAAAGTCGGGTTTATTCAAACACTCCAGAACGGCTGGACCGATTGTCATGGTTTTTCATTTATTGTATTTATCTCCGTCCCGAATAGCAGAATAACGTGCAATTGAAGTTGTGGGCAACAGCCAGATAATATATAAAAAACTGTAATTCGCAATGTAGCATCCCTACTGTTAGATACCTATCGTGCGATTGCTTCATGCCCTTGAACCAGCTTTTGTAGCTTGAAGGTTCCCCTTGTCATTGATAAATGGATCCTGCAAAACAAAGGATGGGGGAAAGCTTCTGGCTGTGTGGGCGATGCGTATCGTTATGTATTGATTAGGCTATAATGCTTAGTTTAGCATTTTGAATTTCCAACAGCTTACGGTTTCGGCTACACGTTGGTATAATTTTCACCTACTATCTATATTTCACTACTATGTTCGGTACCACTATAGTACGTGGTTGTTTATGAATATTTTAATGATTTACTTGAAGATTTTTTCACCTTTTCATCAATGTTTATCTGATTCTAAATAATTGTCACTAGTACCATTAATGGTACAGATCGAAGGTACTACTGACACTAAGAGTTTTATTTGATAAGTAGAAGGATTTGGCAGTAGTAGCTTTTACAATATGCGAAATAGTATAGATGTAAGCCTCATGAGTTATGAGCACTTTTACCCTTCAAATTGGAGCAGAGCAAGGCGTGAGTCACTGTTTTGCGGCAAAAATAGATAAGGGATGTAATAGAAAACTTTTTCGCATTTTACTCTATAAGTACCCACGCCACGCCACGTCTACTAAAACTTCATAAATTCTCCGAGCACGTAGGTACTGTGCATAAGTTAAATCTCAAAATTGTGCAAAACATTTACTTTATGGTGTAAAGGCACATCAAGGGAGTCATTTTAAAAATTTATGACGACACTAAGACCCCTATCTCACGTGGAAGGTAGCCAAACGCGGGAATTATAAGTAAACAAGCTCCAGAACGGAAAGTTCTATCTTCACACTTTTACCTCTTTTCCACTTCTAGTAAGCAAATCATTATGGATTTGATTCCACATTCTGTTTAACTGTTATCCATCAAATGGTTTTGATTCCATATACTGTTCTACTGTAATCTATCAATATTAACTACATAGTTTTATAAAATTTACATTTTAAATCGGTATGTATTTTAAAATTTAGTTTTGCTCTTTACACGCCTTAAAATGTATATCTGCACTATCAATCAGGTTAATAATAAATCAGGTTATTACAAAAACCAAATATGTACAGATCGAGAAAGAACCAGATGTACATACGAGTAGGTACTTATCATCACATCTCATGTTTCTATTAGGGGCGAGTTTCGCTGCAGGAGCCTATTTTAACTTTACTTATCGTGAAAGTGCCAATTTAGCCCTTAAAACGACGTGGTAGAGTTCACAAGTGATTAGATAACTTTATTAACTACTTATTTACTTATTTCCACGAGTTAACAAGGCAACGCTTTCGTAAACTGTTTAGGAAATTATTTCACGGAGCCAATTTATATAAAATACTTTCGCTTATTTTATTTTTCAAGGTTATAAGGCTGTTGCTAACTCGGTAGAAATAAATATTTGGCTATGAACTGGATAATCAAATTAAGGATGTTTATGTTTTTATTCATGTACTGTGCTAGTAAACCACAGATAATAAAGAAAGCACACACTTTGCAACAAAATAATAAAAAGGTCTTTCGATTTTTTTTCTACGCCATTTTGAAATTATCAAAAAATAATTGTCCAGTGACATTTAAAATATTAATAGGTGCTTTACCTATACGGCACAATTATAGTTTCTACTCATTCGGTGCTAGAGATCATTGATATAAATAAATAAATATTGGTCGACAATTCACTAATGTAATTAAATAAAATAAAATTAACTAATTCAATAAAATAGGTAGAGATCATGTAGAGATTGACAAAACTTCATCTCGCCAGTACAGCTTTTATAACTAAAGTCCCGTCGCAGGCACCTTCTTCTTCTTCTTATTGTGTCACTAGTTCTTTCGAACCACTGTGGTGAAAGGATTAAAGTGCGCCTCAGAGACTCCTTTCGTGCACTAACATAAGTAGGTATAAGTACCTGGAAACTAGAGAAGTGTAGATCTTTATAGAACTCCTATCTTCCTTTATGGTGATCTGTTCTGGCAGTGCAGATAAATCTATAGAAGGAACCGAAATATAATAAAGTTTTATGAAAGTCTGTACTAAGCCCTCTATATCTCACTAAAATATATCGGCGTTTCAACCCACTAAAATTCAACACAGATTTTGAAAAAAAAGACAGCCAGCTAAAAATCCCAAAGGGCTTGTTCACACATGTTTCAGTCATTGACGAATCGTTATTTTTACCCGGCTGGTACACTTATCCCTACCAAGCTATCCCTACTGGTAGGGATAAGTGCACCTTTATGTAGATCTATTTCTACCGGTAGGGATAGGCGCACAGAAAATTTCCACTATTCCCTACTGCTATTTTAGTGTACTTAATGATAATTTTTTTAATCGATTAAAAAAATAAAATAATAATACGATAAGTCAATTTGTTTATTAAAACTACGAAACTAAAGGAGACTGGATTACATTTAACATTTAACATTAAGTATACTAAAATAGCAGTAAGGAATAGTGGAAATTTTCTGTGCGCCTATCCCTACCGGTAGAAATAGATCTACACAAAGGTGCACTTATCCCTACCAGTAGGGATAACCGAGTAGAAATAAGAAATTTTCTGTGCGCCTATCCCTACCGGTAGAAATAGATCTACACAAAGGTGCACTTATCCCTACCAGTAGGGATAGCTTGGTAGGGATTAGTGTACCAGCCCTTTTTACCGAAGTGAAAAACGAATACGTCCCAAAGATGATAATTTATCCTTAAACTAGCTGAACCGACACACTTTTTCCTGTCTTAACTAATGCATATTGATTTTTTCTTTTAAAAGAACCTTTTACAATAATAAACACAACAAAAAAGAATTAACGAAATTAGTCCAGCCGTTCACACGTGTTGCCGTGACCAAGGGAAATAGGGATTTATTTTTATATGGATAATATATAGATTAATAACGATTCTTGAATCGCGGATGTATGTGTGAGGAAGCCGTAAAAGTTTTATTCACGCTAATGAGGTGTCAAACTGGCCAAACTTGCCATATATACGGCCTCTTTCTATAAGTAACTACCCACTCTTGTTATTAAAACGCCTACTGTAATACATACAGCAAATTGTCGTGACCATTTCGTCTAACAAACAAAATTACAGGTTTCCAAATAGTCGCCCTATTCCCTGAACTGTAATCAGTTCTTGTAAATCTGTAAGCAACATTTCGACCTCCGTAGCATTCTAATTAGGACTATACGTTCATAAAGCCTTAGGCAAATGGCTGTGGGCAGGGGCTACTGTGAAACATTTTATATGTTGTTATATCTGGAGCACTGGTGGTGTAGTGTAGCACCCCTGCCTTACGATACGAAAGTCGTCCAAGGAGCTTTTCTATTCGAAAAAAATATGTGCGCAATGCTAGTGCTCTTGAACGCTGAAGGAAAATAACGCGAGGAAACCGGCATACCCTAGAACCAAAAATTAACAGGTGTGTGCCAGTTAAAATTCTTATAAGCGGCGATAGGCTTGCAACCTGTCACGTACGGGTATTCCGTTACTACTGTACAAAATGTGGGCTTGTGCCAAATATCATTGGACGTGACTCTGACTATTGATCCTATTGTAACTTTTTGGTCGAATCTGCCTTTTAATATGGGGTGAGGTTAAAACTATGTTGAATGTGGGTTAAGTGTACCTTTTACTATTGCTAATCTAAGTATTATTGTTAATAAATCAATAAGCGTACCTAGCTATGTAGGTACACGCGATGCATTGTTGCACTGAGAAACCTCGGGTTTCATTGGAAAACCGTAATTATTGGTTAACCGGTCATTAAGGGTTATTTATTAGGTTCCAAAGTAGTTATTAACTACTCAAAGTAGTCGTTACAATGGGTATGAAATTTACCATTACCTATATTTACATTGTCTTTTATAATTTACTGTGGAATAACTAGATTCTGTTAACATCAATGTTTTTACATTTGTACATAATTGATTTGAAAATTTATGGAGTTGGTTGTAACTTGAAACACTTGTGTACAATCGTTTTAGGACTGTGGATCACTTGTGCGAAATATTTTTTTTGACATGTCATATTAGTTCGTTGGGTCAAGTGCAACTTGTTGATGTAACAGTACGTAGAATTGAACTGAAATAAATAGTATCAAAAATATCTAAGTTTCAAAATAATTTGTACAGCCCTACGTGTACTGAAACTTATGTAACTCCTAAATGAGCGCGAACACTAATATAATATACTAGCTTCCGCCCGCGGCTTCGCCCGCGTGATACCTTGAAAAACAAAAACAAATATATCCCGCGGGAACCTTAGGTATATTTTTCCGGGATAAAAAGTAGCCTATGTGTTATTCCAGACCATAATCTATATCTGTGCCAAATTTCATTCAGATCCGTTCAGCCGTTTTAGCGTGAAAGAGTAACAAACATCCATCCATCCATCCATACATTCTTACAAACTTTCGAGTTTATAATATTAGTAGGATTTATTTATACTTTCTGTCTGTCTATTTATTTAGTGTAATTTAGACAGACAGAAAGTAATTCTAATAAATCGCTGATTTGTGTTCTATTCCTCTTCTTAGTCACTCCTTTTAATTTTACCCGACTGCGAAACGATGAAGGAGGGTAATATGATAAGTATGTATGTATGTGATTTCCTTATTTCTGTCGCTATAGCCCAAACGGCTTGACGGATTTTGACAAAATAAGGTGTCGTTGGATTTATTTATTTTGGATCACGAGAGTAGCATAGGCTACATAAACTGTCAAAAAAACTAATATGGCGGCTGAAAAATTCTATTTTCAGTAACGTTCAGTCGGGTTTGATTTTTGCAATATATATTAGTTTTTAAGTGCCTACTTTTCTTCAATGTTTTATTAAAAGTAATGTATAGGCGACCAAGAAATTGGTTTACCACTTTTGATGACATCACCCAGTAACATAATTATTCGCTAAGGATTACTATGACAGATTCTGACGTAGCAGTTATTAAGCTGTCAAGCGAAAATAGGCCTTGGTGTTTTGTACGTGCAAATGATATTCAGCCTTAGAGTGGTAAACCAATTTCTTGGTCGCCTATACCTAGGTACAGGTAAGGTATAGCTTATGTTAACCAAAAGTAATTTCACAGTAGCTCATGTTATTTGATATGCTAATTGCAATTGACGTGAACGGTATGTTTTATTACCAAAATTCACTAAAGTTTCGGCTCCCAGTTATAGTGGGCCAATCAAAACGACGGAAGTAGTTTGAGTTAATTATACCTTTGGGTTACTGTTTTGGATTTAATTGGTACTATTTCTATGAGCTGGAAGACAACTTCACAGCCTTATCACAAGCTCTTTGGACAATCGAAGTAATAAAATTACTATCTTCTACCTTTAAACGAGCAATTCTTGTATATATGTATATATATATATATAATCGTAATCTCGGAAACGGCTCCAGCGATTTACATGAAACTTAGTATGCAGGGGTTTCGGGGGCGATAAATCGATCTAGCTAGGTTTAATTTTTAGAAAACGTCGTTTACTGATACAAAAACCGAGCAATGCTCGGTCACCCAGGTACTTAGTATTAAACGGGTATCTAACACGTTTTATTTACTTATTTTTCCCGACGTTTCGACAGGTTAACACAGTTTCGTGGTCACGGGATGACTTAAAAGTGATAAATACCCGATAATAATGTGTTGAGATCGCGTAAGTTAAAAAACATTATATGAAGTAATAAAACTATGATATTTTATACCATGACCTATAAAAATTGTATTGAGTTATTTCAAGCTTGAAACTATGACGCTTCTGAAACATAATGGTTTGTAAGAAGCCATCATCATTTAGCCTTCGATGTCTCATCTGACTGGCTATTACAGAACTTTGGTTGCAATTAATTACAATCAATGTCTAACAGCAACAGTGCTTTGATTACGTAATGTAGACTCAGCTTACTCTTGTATTAGGCAAGTACCTATTAAGGTTTAATTTGACCAACTCTACATATATAACACATGCATTTTAGTTCGTAAAATTTTAAGTAGCTCTCTTCATACTAACCTAGCATTTATAAAATCAAAGCAAATAATGAAACGCAGCACTCGTCGCGCAAGTTTCATTGTTTTGCCTAAAGTTAGAACTAACTACGGAAAGAAGATGTTTACTTTCGAAGGAGCACAACTTTATAACAATATACCCGCAAGTATAAAAAATGTTAGCTCATTTTGCGCATTTAAAAAAGCACTAGCAAAATTCGTCATAGAAAATAACTAAATACCTAATATATTTTTAGTGTTAGTTTGTGTACTTAGGTTTTTTACCTAGGTACACGGATTGACACGGATTATTTTATTGATTCGTGTATTGGACAATGCGCAAGATGAGTACCTACACCTACTCTTAACTTTAAAACCATAATTATCGAGCGATCAACTAAATTTGTACCACCTAAGCATTTTATCACTTAAGTTAATTAAGTATTCTCATTTAAGTGACTACTGTCTTTTTGAGAATAAATGTCTTTAAACCTAACTCTGATATAATATTCTCAGAATAATGTAATGTCATATACAAGTGAAATGTCAATTTACTTTTCGATATCTACAATTTATTCCGGGGATAGTGCTTATAATAAGTAGTTTGAACGATCCACCTAATAAGTAAATGAACTATTTATCAGATAGCACAATAGTTTATCGAAAATTTGATTGGATATTATTTTACGTCTGAGTTTTTGACCGATTTCATAAAATGGTTTTTGTTTACCGAAAATATGAGTTAATTATGAATGTATCAAACGTTAAAAAAACTAGGTAGCCATTAAATTATCTCATTCGCGACTTCACATACAATCGTAGATACAAAACTACGAACCATTTTTCTTTTCTTTTCTTTATCCTATTTCGTCCCACTTCAACATTAACTTTTCTTCACTTCGCTTCAACCTTACTTCCTGATAATGTTGGCACCTATTATAGAAGAGATAATACTGCCCTAAAAAGACATTGCGTACCTATTGTTAGTTTTCCATTTTATTTTCAGACTCATAATTTCATTCCCTAAAAAGGCGATGCGTGACCAAAACCAACTTCTAATGTCAATAAAAAATTCAAACGAGGATAACTTTTAGGCAAGTAATGTCATGGCCATAACACCTATTTGCATAGCGGCGCGCCGGCTCTTATTCTGTCGCCATGATGTTCAATAGAAGAGTCGTGAATCATTGCATTTTGTGTCTTATGTAAGTGTCATAAATGTCACCAGATCTATTTTCAATAAATACGGTTATGATTATGCAGCTAAAGATTTATAATTTAACTAGTAATGTTTCGCGGCTCCGCTCGTGTTGTAACCTATCTGGATAAAAGTAGCTTTATATGTTATTCTAGGTCATAAACTACGCATATATCAAGTTTCACCCAGATCAGCTCAGCCGTTTCAGCTTGATTGAGTAACAAACATCCATTTATATCTATAAAAATTTATCATTTTAATAATATTTAGTAGGAAGTCAGAATAGAAGGAGAGGATTATGTGACGATTTTTTGTCTGTCCTACCTTTTAAATCTAGTAATTATTGAAAAGTTTTAGGTGCAAAGTACACTGAAGACTCCCTGAAAAACGTATTTATTTCGCCATTAGAATCGAACTTGCATAAAAAACTGGGACTTGGAAAAAGCCAAACGTCACCATCTTTTTTTACGTAAAGATTTGGAATTATGCATAATGAGTTGGTTATGCTAATGATGCTCAGCTATTTCTGACACCCGGTCTGTTGGAACATCTGACACTTAAGGTCACTGCCGTGTGACAACCGGATAGCGATGTGCGCTGCGCGTGCGACGGGATCATTAGTCGGTAGTGTTGGCATAAGAAAAAGAACGGATTTAGTCATATATTTCATCATCAACGTTCTATTCATCCGTGGATGGGGCATTATCTTTTGTCATTTTTACCCGACTGCGCAACGGAGTGTTTATCTACGTATTTTATTAATTTATGGATGTTATTTTGCAGCACTCTAGAGACCAAACGCGTAGGTCGATTTTGATGATTCTAATCTAGATGTCGTAAGAAGGTAACTTCAATTACTTTCAGTCGAGTTATTTGATTTTTTGAAATATAATTGAATATAATATCAGGTTGGTACTGTATAGATATAGGTAAGTTATAAAAATGAGTAAGAAATAAGTGAGTGCTGAGATGACGAATGATAGAGGGAAATGGAAAACGAAAACAGGTTGTGCCGACCCCACTTAGCGTGGGAAAAGGGCAGAAAGAAGAAGAAGTATAGATATAGGTAGGGCAGATGACCCGTTTGTGGCCATTTTAAGAGTTTTGTCCACTTTGAGGCTTTCTTACCTTATAGCTGTAATAGCAAAATGCATTATTTTTGTAAATAGTTGTTAAAAATATATTAATGAATCCTAACTTAATCATTTTTTTAGAAAAAGTCGATTAGTTTACTAAATATACAAATAATAACAAAAAAAGTCATTTCGTGCCATTTATGGCCAGATTTACCCCATTTCTGGCCACCATCATGTGCCAGTTTTGGCCATCAAGAATAAAACACAAATAATTGAATTTTAGTTGAGTTTTTATCATGAAATTGGTGTAATGATTTTATGTTAATGTTTTATTAACATATAATCATGTTTCCTTGAACAAAAAGAAAACAAAAAAGTTATTATTACAAATTAGGTACACACTGAGATCACTTTTATAGGAAACTTAATATAACCTTTTATATTAAATACTTAATTAAATTAAATATTCTATAAAAAAATATATTCTTAATATTATTATTATTTATTATATTATTTATATATATTATATTATATCATTCTTAAAATTATCAATTCTTATTTCTTAAAATTAAATATTATTTTCACGTGATCTTGTTTCTTCGTAATCGATCCACTTCTTATAGGAGGCATAACAAACACTGCAAATAAACAGAAAATATCAGAACACTTGAATAATAATATTAAAACTACATGGCAAAAGAAGTGGCCAGAAATGGGGTTTCCTTGTACCCACTTTTGGCCACCAACGTGGCCAAATATGGAGAATTTCGTCATTTTTTGTGCCATTTGTGGCCACCTACAAATAACTAACTTCTGAAATACTTAGCAAATAAATTGTTTTAATTCTACCTAAATAATATATTTTTAATATACAATTAACAAAAACATTAACTAAATAAAACAAGATTTCGAAAATAACAATTGATTACTCACCCGCTCGCCTTATTATTTTTGCTAAGAAAACTGCTTATTGCACGACCGGATGGAAAAAAGGCGTGTTATGTCAAAGAGAATTTTGACACATGATTTTTGTCAACGGCAGCAAGGCTGCCATTACTTAATGTTATAGGAACCGTACTCAGCAAAAAAAATAAATGATCTATGCCTTATTTACAGCGGTTTGAAGTCCTAGATGGCCAGAAAGGGCCCGGTGGCCACAAACGGGTCATCTGCCCTACTACAATGCCAGATATTCTGCCTTCAAGCAGTAAGTAGGTACAAGCTAGGTTTAGTAAGCTATGCTTGTAAGTGCCTTTCCTTGAAGGACAATGGAGAGAGTGAAATTTCTGGGCGAATAGACCAAATAACTAGGTATGTCTAGAGTCGGCAACGCGCGAGTGATAAGTACCTCTGGAATTGCCAGCGCCCATTAGCTACAGTAACTACTAACTACTAGCTTTGCCCTGTAATTTTACCCGCAGTTATACAGTTTCAAATTATTATTTTTTGCGTGGAACCCTAATTTTTTTTTTAAATTAGCTATCTGCCCGTAAAAATTCAGCCAAAATCAGTCCAGATTTTTGGCCAGATTAGATATTGGCCAGAACTAACAGACAGATAGGCAACAATTTTTAAAGAAGGTAGCTCTTTTAAGGCACTGTGAATTGAAATTACAAACAGACACCTCAATTGTATTTATTTGTATAGATTGTACCTATCAAGTGGGTTAGTATTATGATTGTAATAATAATAATGCCATGATGACATATATCTTGCTGGCTCGATTTAATAAAGAAAAATTATATTTATTATGCTTTTAGTTTGGGTGACTCCCATGCCGTCTTAACAACATTCTAGAAAAACAAAAGCGTCAATGCCATTGAATTTCACTAAATTTTCCTACATTTAGTGTGACTAATGACCTATATGATGGCTAAGGTTATTCTATATTTAGCTTCTGCTCTGAGGCATTTTTAATACAGAATTCTCAAAATGACTATAGGCTATAAATTTACGATCGTAAATTTGATCGAAAAATATAAGGGCTACAGTCTGTAGCCCTAATTTTTAAAACGATACTCAATGGAAGTAATGGTCTAACTAATGGGACTAGTCTCTTCACAGAAAATGCGCCCTTGTAAGGTAGAATTTTTGAAGCTAGTAGGTACATACTTATTTTGTAGATAGGTTTACCTAATAAATCTATACTAATATTATAAAGAGGAAAGATTTGATTGTTTGTTTGTTTGTTTGTTTGTTTGTTTGAATTGAATAGGCTCCGAAACTACTGAACCGATTTGAAAAATTCTTTCACCAATGTGTAGAATGAACTTTCAGGATGAACATAGGCTATAATTTATGTAGGTACTTCGCGGGCGACGCCGCGTGCAGAAGCTAGTAATAAATAATATAATAAATAAATAATGCTGGACAATCCACACAGCATCATCTAGCCCCAAAGTAAGCTACTCAAAGCTTGTGTTATGGGTACTAGATAACTGATATATTTAATACATGATATAGGTACATAGATAGATATTTTTTATTATACATACACACCCAGACCAACGGAACAAATTTCTGCAGATCGTACACAAATTTGTTCCGAGGCGGGAATCGAACCCGCAACCTCATGCGTGGCAGGCGGACTCTTGCCCGCTGCGCCACTGAGGTCGTCACCTATAATATTTTAAAATGGGGCTTTAAGTTGTTAATCTAGTCCTGTTCAAATGATTTTCGTCTAATTATACTCGTATTATTAAAATATTACACAGAACTTAGATAATTGCTTTATATATTTTTTAAAAATATTTTAAAGAAACTGATATTAATTTATAATAACTAAAAGTTTTAGGTAAATAATTTTGATTAGGGTTAATTATTACCTAATTAAAAAAACAAAATGATTTCTGAAATCTAATTTTATTTCGTCTCTCTTTAGAACCTACTCGTACATAAGAAAAATACAGTTATGTCAAGATAGTGAAAGATTTGTTGCTATAGTTGTAATAAGTATACGTTCAATGTACAAATTTATTAAAAAAAATATTGTTAAGCGGTTGTTTTTGATAATAACATTAAAGCACACTAAAACATGTTATTGAAGATGAACACTGAAAATTATTGTAAATTTTATAATAATCAATCATGGATCAAATGATTAAACCAAAAAGACCCAGTAAACATTTTAAATGAAAACGAAAGTACCTAGATGCTGGGTTATTATGAAGTTCTAAAAGCATTCGTTACTTTAGTAACTATTACAATTCACTGGTTTTATCTATTTATTCATATTAATATATCATTCTGTCAATTTAAAATGTTTAGTTATTAATAGTGTTTAGAGAACAATTTATCAATTTGATTTAATTAATATAGTTATATTCAATATTATAATAATCATTATCAATATTTCAATAAAATAGGAAATTGTATAGAAACTTATAGGCATTGAAAATAATTTGAATTTTGCATTACGCGGCTAACCCAAGTAGTATACTTACAAAAAACTTTTTTATGTCTCTAAATGAATTCCAATAGATAGTGTATTTAGAATGCTAATGGACTTATATACAAACCACCACAATTATTATTCACAATGGAAAGAAACTACATCATAGACAATTATTTCATTAAAACATCAAATCGAAATGTCAAATTATTTTTTCCAAGCGTAGTTTCCCCACACGGTTATCTGCAATTGTTATTATTTTAATTAACTTATTATAATAATAACCTAAATAATACATTACTTAATATTATTATTAACAATATTTACAACATTTTCTACTTTAAATTTAATCGTTTAATCTAAATTTTAAAATAAAATCTTTAATTATCTAAAATTTCAGTAACCAAGCAACCCAATTTAATTTAATTTATCCTGTAAAGTATTTCAGAATAAAATTGTAAACCTGATAAGTATTCACTTACTAAAATAGGCCTGTACAATTATAATATTGTTTTTTTATTTATAATAATAAGTTAGGTAATTAATTATAATACAAATTGTTTAATAAAAAAGTATGCTACTATAATTTTTTTTGGTACATCAATAACCTTATTATTTTTTCTGGCAGTGCCTATTTTATTTATTTACTTGTTCTATAATACCTTTACAGAAATAAAAAACACATACACGGTAACATAATAAAAACTCTAGGAAAACACTTTTTTAAAGATTTGGTAATTATTGCACATTGGTAATAAAGATATTGATCTAGTACTTACTTTATATTATAAAATAAAAAAACATGGTGAAGTATGAAATGAGCATAAAAAAATAAGTGACGCGAATAAACTTCAAATCTAAGGTATATATGAAGTCTAAACCTACTATCACATGGATTAATACTTCTGACTACAATTCATATTATAGGTATTACTGTTAACAATATTCATTCATTTATATTAAACTTTATTAAATTCACAACAGCTTAACGGTAACTTTTCACTTTTACATTAAATTTTACCTCTTTGGTCATTCTAAAATAGCTTTATCAAATCTTCACACCTCAACATCCCCTTATTTTAATGCAATTAGAACCAATTTTTCAATAGTCAAATAGCATAATGAAACCTATTTTGTGGAAAAGAAAAGTTCTATTTTTAAATAAATTTGTTTTGAATAAGAGTCTATGGAAAATAATTGATAAATTTTAAAGATCTGACTATTGAAAAATTATTCCAAAAATGACATAACTTAATTAATTAATATGTTTAATAAATTAAAATTAGATTTCTGGGAATCATCGTAACTCCGATAAGTTAGAAATGTACACATAAGTAACGACTAGTTGGTTTGAAACAGCCTTTTATAATACACAAGTTATGACGAAATTTACACTGTTTAGACCTCGATTTTACTATATTAAAAGTCTTATTTAGATCACAGTATCCAGGTCTTGGTGGACCTCGGTCATTGACGATCATAGAAAACTTTCAGACGCTCGAGTCTCATCCCTATCGATCGCGGACACTATTTCAACACCTTCATCATAATTATGCAACTTTGTGGTATTGTTCACGCAGTAATGCTGCTCGGGGTCTCCATACTGGCTATGGTAGAACTCCTCTCTCATCATAAGGTTCAAGTTTCCACACCTAAAGAAGAGAATCTCCTGGAACGGCTTTCTGAAGTCCCGGTTCAGCGTGGCATATATTACGGGGTTTAGCAGACTATTGAAATAGCCTAGCCAAAGAAAAAGGGCACTTATGGCATCAGGAATAGCGTCGTCTGCGACAAACGGTCGGAGTAACGCTAGCACGAAGAAAGGCAGCCAGCAGATAACAAACGCTGACATGATGATTCCAAGAGTGGTGGACGCTTTGCGTTCCTTTGCCAGTTGGAATCTGAGCTTTTTCTGCTGATGAGGTGACTGGCTGTGAAGCAAATCTTTGGCAATGTGGCTTTTATGAGCAAAATTGGATAGCGACGAGCGAATCCTGTTCGACGTCAATTTCTGACCGCTTTCCGAAGATTGCTTCCTTAGTTCTACGCTCTGAGGTGTATTATTAGGGGCTAGTTGTGTTGGTGATTTGTTGATGGTGTGTATTGGTTTGGTCGGGGTCTTGTTCTGGTTGTTTTGGAGCATAGGACACTGTGATTCGTTGGACTTGCGCTGACCAGAGAAGCATCGACCAATCGAGCTTTCAGTTTTGTCGACGCTTATCTAGAAACAAAAGGTTTACAAATGAATTTTGAAAAAAAAAAAAAACTACCTAACTTTAAACTTAATCTTTATTTTGTAAACCCAGGGACTGAAAAGACTTTTATCATTTATGATTTTAAATAATCCAATAAGAGTACCGACGGTGTAATGGTAACACCCTTGCCTCAATTCCTGAAGGTCGTGGGTACCAATAAGTTTTTCTATTCGTAAAAATTATAATAATATGTGCAATACCAGTGTTTTTAAACGGTCAAGAAAAAAACATCGTGAAGAAACCGGCATATCTTCGAACTAAAAAATCGGAGGTGTGAGTCATATGTTAGTACTGGACGTGCCTTAGACTACTCTTTTTGTATCCTCAAAGATCTAAGTAATTAGAGGTCTACCGAGCCTGAGAATTAAAGTCGTTTTTAATGTTCAAACTGTGGTTGATTTAAGTGATAGTTAAACTTACAGTTGTGTTAGTACTGGCAGTAGAACCTCTCGGCGGTGGTTGCGGCTGTGGCTGGTTTCCCAACAGCTTGGCTTCAGCAGCGCCTCCATTCTTCACATTGATCTCCAAGTAGCAGTGTGTTTCCAAATGCGATTGAGCACGCCTCTCGTCCTTCACAATCTTCCTAGCGGCACTGAATATCTTGTAGTACACAACTACCATCACCGTCAATGGGATGTAGAACGAGCAAAATGTTGCGTATATCTGGTAAACCTGGTTCTGCGACACGGAACAAGACGTATCAGTCTTTTCGTTGCCAAGTATCAATACAGGTGGTAAAGATATAAACGCTGCACTTATCCATACCAAGAACACGCAGAACAACATCCGTCTTGGAGTTCGTTTTACGCCGTATTCCAACGGCTTGGTAATAGCATAGTATCGGTCTACAGAGATCATGCATAGGTTTAAAATACTAGCAGTGCAAGACAGCACGTCACTCGATGCCCAGAAGTCGCAAATGACAGGTCCAAAAGGCCATGTGCCCATTATATCATACACTGCAGCGACAGGCATCACCATAAATGCCACACAGAGATCGCTCACTGCTAAAGATACTATCAAGTAATTACTAGGTCTTCTCAATTTTCTTACTAAGCGTACAGCAATGCAAACTAATATGTTTCCTATTATAGTTCCGACTATAACAATTAGGAACACTATGACGAGGACTATCGTGACTGGCAAAGAGTACTTCGAATGCTTTATGTGCTGATACTTAGTCAAGTTGCTTTCAAAGAGCGTCCAATTTTCAGACGAGTTTGCGGTTGTGAAGTTGAATTCCGGAATAGATTCGTTGAAGTCAACCGCGGCTAGTGCCGCTTCAGAGAGCAACAGAACAGACACCAGTGTGAGAAGACACGAAGGTAAAGTAACAAAGCTAGGCGGTGAACGGTGACAGTTATGACCTGGGGTCGCCATACGAGTCCCTGGCTTGGGCGATCAGTTGTCTCGTTTTCCTAACGTAACCATACATTGGTTTTGCCTATTATTTCACAGAAAACAAAGGCCGGTAAATGTCGAGTCAAGTTTGAAATATGGCTTCGTCGTGAAGCTTTTTGGTCCTGTAATGGCGTGCTTGATTACAATCGAGTGTGGACCTTAATTGACATATTGCTTGGATCGACTTTCCGATTCGGAGCAGAGCCATTGGATTGTGAAATTGCTGCAGGGAATTTCGTTTTTGCGTCTGGTGTGATACAGTTTGTTATTGTCTGGCGGTGTCTTTGGTATAAATCTACGGGTTGTTTTATTGCGCTAGGAAGGCGGTTCGAGCGTCTACTCCAATATCCCGTCTGTGGATTGCTTCATTAGTGCCGTTGATTGGTGAAGAACATTTCCTGCAAAAAAGAAACAGTAATTTAGTTGAATCTCAAAGTAATCAGAATTAAAGAAAGGGCTTACAAGATAATCCGTAGCTTATCTTTTCGGAAAGAACTTGTTTTAAAACAAATTTACTTTTAAGAGAATCTGTTTTGTAGACGGATGGGGAATTGAAATGTTTTAGTCGAGATGAAATATTTTGTTTGCACGGATGATGTAAAAATATTTAACGGGCCGGTTTTACTGTTGGCGTTGACGTTTTGTAATAAACATTTTGTGATGGTGATAGACATTCATGGATTGGTTGATCATGAAATCTGATTGTTCGTAATAACATTATATAAAACTCTTGAAGCTAAATCATCTACCTATACATTTACTTCTATATCTATCGCTTTTGTCTGTTAACCCATAAGGTTATTGTCGTGCATCGGAAATTGGTTTAGTTTCGAATCGCTAATTGAAATCTATCGCATGATTAAACTAAGTTAGAATCTGCCAAATTACCGGTTGATGTTTACCTACCATAAAGTAATGGCACTCTTAAATGGGCATCAGTAATAATATTTTTGATTAACATCTTACTACGGAGGTGTATTATTCGTATTTATTTCGTACACTCACCTTTTAAGACTATATGACGTCTTAAACACTCATTCAGCTTTTTAATTACTAGTTTTACGACCCATGAATTGGTCGGCCAAATGCAATGTAGACAACAATACTAACACTCGTAAAATTAATCTTACTACTAACATTATTTTACGCTTGCGAGTTTGCACGATTGTTTGGGGCTTAATTTCGAATAAAAAGTAACATTTTGATACGTAAATCTAATTGTTTACTTAAAATAGTAGCACCTTCCTTGTTTACCTTCCATGCTAACTAGTTACCTACCTAATATGGAGTAGTGTCTTGTGGTATCCGTAGTACTTGCAAAGTGAAATGCAAAAGTACTCGTAGAATCAAACACCAAATGGAATACCAATGTGGAATTTAAAGAATCGTGTGAAAGCGACTTTACTGCCGTGTCTATTTTCAGTCTGACAAATGCGTGGGCATTTGTTTACGTAACTTTCTGTTCAGGTAATGTATGATGTATTTTTGGTGGCGCGATCTCTGGCATTGATGAATTGAGCAGATGATAATAATATGTACAATTGGTAAGCACTATGTAATCTTTTAGTTTTTATGAATTTAATTACGTATACTATCTATCTCGGTGATGAATTCAGTTAGGTCTTACAATACTGAGTTTAAATACTATTTTCATTGTAAGAACTTAGAACTGATATTTTAGTTTATGTGACTTAAATTAAAGTATTAATCTAAGATCTTAATAACCAAGGTGTAATAGTCGATATTTTTTAAATGTTTCAGAGTTTGTTTAATTATGTACGAGTAGCATTATAAAATATGAGTTTGATAGCTCAAAGAGTTTTGCAATTTAAAACAGATGGTAGATAATAATCTACAATCTTATACAGGGTGTCCCAAAAAGTAGTGTCAAGCGAAAGCCCAGAGATAGAACACCCCTTGGGGTACCCGAATCACCCCCATGTATGTTCCGCGATTTTTTATAGTTTTCAAGTTATTAATTTTTTTCCGAATTTTTGAAAATTTACGACTTGAACAATTTAAAAAGTTCTCTAAAAAAAAGTAGAAAACTTTCTTGAGATTTTTTTTTTGCTACTGAATTGTTCTTTTATGCATAAAATAATCAGCTACGTGACTTTGATGAAAACTATGAAAATGTTGGTGTAAAGTCAAATAATTACATTCGGTGAATTATGACTAAAATTTTCAACTTTAAATTAAAAATCTTAACACGTGATTTCATGGTTCCTAAATAAATTTAAAGAATTTTGCAGACTCTCAGCTTTCATAATCATTAAAAAAAAGTAGTACTTAATTGGCTACTTTGGATAAAATCGGCCTTCAAAGACGGTGAGGTGGAAAATTCTTAAAATTAGCTACCTGATTAAAAAATAGATTTTGGCCATTTTATCATTCCTAAGCTTAATTTGTTTGTTAACTAACCAAAAATTACTACAAATAATTAGTTAACGCCAAAAAAATCAGCAATATGGCCGAATTAAGAACAAAATTAAGACAGGCCGAAGAAAAAATTAAAGGACTTAAAATAGCTTTCATACGATTAAAAAAAACCTTTTCAAGACAATGTAGGATTTGTATCGACCTAGAAAGTTGACATTTTAAAAACTTTTTGTAAAAAATTAATAAATTTTACTTGTTGTTTTATTTTATAAATTTAGCTAAACTAAATAAATAAAACCTTCAAATATTAATGAAATCTTACTTTCCTGCAGTCATTTTTGGTTAGTAAACATACGAATTAACTTAGAAATGATAAAATGGCCAAAATCTATTTTTTAATCACGTAGGCTAATTTTTAAAATGTTCCACCTCACCGTCTTTGACGGCCGATTTTAGCCAAAGTAGCCAATTAAGTACTACTTTTTTTTAATGATTATGAAAGCTGAGAGCCTGGAAAATTCTTTAGACTTATTTAGGAACCATGAAATCACTTGTTAAGATTTTTAATTTAAAGTTGAAAGTTTTAGTCATAATTCACCGAATGTAATTATTTGACTTTACACCAACATTTTCATAGTTTTCATCAAAGTCACGTAGCTGATTATTTTATGCATAAAAGACCAACTCATAACAATTCAGTAGCAAAAAAAAAATCTCAAGAAAGTTTTCTACTTTTTTTTAGAGAACTTTTTAAGTTGTTCAAGTCGTAAATTTTCAAAAATTCGGAAAAAAATTAATAACTCGAAAACTATAGAAAATCGCGGAACATACATGGGGGTGATTCGGGTACCCCAAGGGGTGTTCTATCTCTGGACTTTCGCTTGACACTACTTTTTGGAACACCCTGTATAGACGTATACTTATATCTATGTAGTTTGCAGCAATTTGTTCAACCCCAATGATTAATACGTAGTGCCACCCTGAACAAGATTGGAGTTGGAATCATTGTGTCAGTAGCCCGCATTAATATTCGTTTTAAACACCGCGACTGTATCTGTGTATCAGCGATCTAAATTAATGTTTTCGATTAGAAGTTGGCTATACATTTCGAGATACGCTTATTTATGAGTTTGTATTATGTATGAGTGTTCTTTAGTTGCCAATATTTTGTAATAGATGTTTACTAATTGCTCAATTTGCTGTTCCGAACGAGCTGAGCCAAAGAGTTTATGAATCCATTTACAAACTAAGTGTCTTATAAGAATAAGAATAAGAATAATTTTATTTTCTAAACTATGTTATGCTTAGGTAAGTACAGATGATATTGTCCCGGAAAGTTTCAACAGTTTTACCCATTTCAGGCGTACAATGTGGTAGTTTAAGGCCCCGAATACTCGTCACACTATTCCTTACGTAAAAGTTACAAAAAAAAGTGACATAGGTCCGTATAGCAACGCGGATCTCCTCGGAATCAGACATAGCACGAAGCGAAATACCCAAATGACAAGTAAGTAGAGTGCGGCATGATAATATGGCTGCTCTGAATTATATAACGAAAGCGATAATTTATAAAAAACATAAATATGTTCAAGTAAATAGCTTATTTCAAAAAAAGGGCTGGGTTGATTTGTTTCAAATTGACTGATTTATATTCATGTGAAATAGAAATTCAAAATACCTTACTGTTCTGGATAAATTAGAGAATTTCGGAATTTTCAGAGATGTTTTTGGCATGATTTTTAACCAAGGTTTTCTAACTAATTCGTGTTTTAGCTCCGGTTGATTTATAACTTATATCCTTGAGTATCATGTAGTTCAATTTCAATGTAATCTATTAAGCGGTAATAGAATGATTAGGGTTGCAATACTTGCAATTTTCAAAATGCTGGGCCTTAATGTAAAATTATAGGTATTATAAATTACCTAAGTAAATTCTACTTAGTCATTATCTTCATTACTGAAGGTGTCTAGTGTGGCTTTTACAGCTTCAGGTATTGATAGGCTGTAAGGGGTTTTACTGAGTCTGTCCAACAGGTAGGTGAGCGACCGCGAAGTCTGACGTCGACGTAACAGAGTGTATAGCATTTAAATTATGTAGTTTACCGTGTCACACGGTTTACAATTTCTATTCAAGGAAATTTGAATACTTAGGAAATGTAATTTTGTTGTACATAATCGAACTATGGGTCAAAATAAAATCTTCAAACAAATCTTGATAATGTGTAACAATCTTAATATTGTAGCTAAAGAACAAACAAAACTATTTACAAGGATATAAAAAAACGCGTTATATAATATTCTCAAAACTGTAACTGTGGATAGTCGCAAAAGCTTTACACCATGGCGAGTTTCAACTTTATATGATTCCTACGTTAATTTTAGATTTCCATTAATCGGGAATTTCCCCAGTATGTAATCCCAAATATATACAAAGTAATACGATATCGAAAGGTGTCACTTGAGCCGAGGACGCGATATGGCCACTTCAATATTAATTTGATAATCGTTGCGATAAATGCAATTGGACCGATAAAAGATTAATTTTATCATAAGCTCGGCCCACGGCTTCCGATATTGGTATTTTGGGATAAATTGTTTCATATTTACGAATATTTTATCGCATATAATGTACAACAAAGTAAGTCCGGCTTTTTAAATCTTCAAAAATGAGCGGGATTCAAACCAGCGATTCTGCCTAAAGACTAAACCATCTCACTAAACTTACTGTGCTATCCACCACGCAGCTTAAAATACTGAGTCAAAAGACCAAAGAACTTTTGTCCAATGTTTTTTGAAATAAAAAAATGCTTGATTTCGGAGCCTGCTTTGATACTTCTACCTAAACGTAACCAGTAATAAAGTCTTAAAACTCTGGCAGACAATTTAGCACCGTATTATCATGAGGTAAAGAAGAAAGTTACTCGGAGACGATGCTGTTGACCCAACTTCATTATACATGAAAGGGAGCCTAATTTTCTATTCACTTTTTAAGTTTTTGCCAAACAACTTTATACCTCGGTCAGTATGCATAATACATTATTAGTATGAAAAGCAAAAAATTTACAACACACTGAAATTTAGATTTCTAATCTGTTATTCAAAGTTGAGTGTAGAGAAACGACTGATTTTCTTATTCAAAATAACTTTTTCAAGTCTCTCTTTCAGCTCTTTACATATGTACATCTTCATGAATATATGTAAAATCATGTATATGAATAATAGCTTCCAACCACGTGGTAATTCTTTTTGGTTCCGTTCCCAAAGGTTAAAACGGGACCCTATTACCCTATTACTAAGACTCAGCTGTCTGTCTGTCCGTCACTAAGCTTGAACCGTGTTGGTTAGACAGTTGACATTTTCACAGATGATGTATTTCTGTTGGCGCTATAACAACAAAGACTAAAAACCGAATAAAATAAATATTGAAGGGTGCTCCCATACAACAAACGTGATTTTTTGCCGTTATTATAGATAGATACTAGCAATGTTGTAGGTACACACTTGCTACTAATGAGCGCTTGCTCAATAAAAGCATGCTTTCGTGTCCAGTAATGGGCACGTCTGTCAGTACCTTTAGAAGCAGGGACTGTTCGCGTATCTATTTCATTTCCAGACAAAATTTCGAAATCCTGTGGTTCCACAAAGAAGAGATTAATTAAATATTATGTCACTGGCATGAGTTTTACACAATTACATTTTCGGGACAATCGTATTACTTGCAAGATTTTATAATACTTAATACAATTTTTCAAAAATCACACGTCGTAATGACTCTCTTATTATGCATTTATTATATAGTCTCGTCAAAGACTAAGAATCAAAAACTGGTGTTGGAAGGGTGCTGCATGATTTATTGTGACACGATGTCACAAGACACAGCCTAACCCTTATCAAGCCAGGAAAGGAAACAAAAGTCCTTTCTACATTAGGGTCAGTTGTGTCTGGAACTGATAAGGTTTACAGCATAAGAAAGTGCAGTATTTAGAAAGATTAATGAATTCTCTTCTCGGTTCTTCGGGTTTCTAAATGATGAATAGTATAAATTTCTATATCCGTGAAGATTTTTTTGCTTTTGTGGAGTATTTATCTCATTTTCATGCTAGAGCAGGCGGGTGAAAAATCATTTTTTAAAATAGTGAATAAGTTTAAAAAACTCTTCGAAGATAATTTTTCTATTAAACTTTTCTTTGAAGATAATTAATCTTTTTAAAATGAGTCAAAGTTCCGTATTTTATCAAAATGCACAGGTATTCTGTCAGATTTAATAAATACTAAAACTCATTAATTATCTTAACGTTGACGTTAATCTCATCAAAAATTTGGGGTATAACAGGGTGTAGCTCAAGGAAATTTTTTTTCTGTATTAAGAAACAGTGTTTTGTTCAGTTAAGTATATTACTTTGATATTGCCCCGAGACCTTGTGGTTAGGCCCTTGGATAGTACCAAGTCAATTAAAAAACACAGTAATTAAGTTACTTAAATAAAATAAATAAAAAAAACATATTATAATTATGTATGTTTATGTTTTACGTGCAGATTTTAATATAACTAAGTAGATAGTATATTTATAGACCAGAACCAAAGTCCAAGACTACAGATATCTTTTATTTCGTAAGTGCCTCCTCGTAAAATCATTTTCATCAAATAATTTGAGATGCTGCCACCTGAAAATGATCTACAAAAGATAAAATTCTTTATTCAAATTTAATTTTGACCTTTTCAATCAAGATATTACCTGCTGTTATTGAGAACAAAGACTTCAAAACTCATTATTATGAAATCATTTTATTTTTTATACATCTTTATGGAACTTTTCATCGATGATATTTTTGTATTTTTTCAGTCTTTATCGCTTATTATTTCAAAAAGCTAAGCTTAAGCTCATCCATATTTTTCATGGAAATCAAGTGTCAAAATTGGACACGCATTGATCGTTTCATTTCAAAGCCAACCTTTTAATGTTATCTTATACCTTTAAACGAGCAATTCTTGTATATATGTATCAGTATCAGGTACAGTCGCCAACAAAATTCAATGAAAATTTTAAAATCTTCACAACTCCTTTAAAACTCAAAAGTAGTCGGTGAGTACAAGCCACAAAACATGTTGAACCGTAAAGTTGTTAGTACAGAAATTAAAATGTTAATTAGTTATTGTTGATGATTGTACTACCTGCACAGCCCACACTAATCTTTATTAAGATTGTCACACCATATCCCGCTTGTCTGTAATCCCATTGCGTCACAAATATTATGAATTATTCATAACAGTGGAGACAGCTTATCTTATACCTCTTGTTAGTTCCAACCGCGATAGTTCTTTCGTTCGACAAATGTATGTGGGCTATGGCAGTCTAACATGGCAGTCGTTACAAAATTTTGTAGACTCTTAGGGTCAGTTCACATCTGACCGAAGATACGTCGCGTTTTATCGGTCGCGTACGCCAAAACAGACACATAAAACAATCAACCTTTCACACTCAACCGATGATGCGTTAGTAAGACCGTTGATACGCTCGACGCATCTTCCGTTAGATGTGAACCGACCCAAGCAAGTGTTTCCAGTCTGTTAAGACTGATATTCATATAGAACTAATCTCGTTTTGTACAAATCCTATAACCTTTTCCTAAAATTACTGAATTTCTAGATGCCTTTGTTCATGAATACTGTGAATTCGTAATGACAGAAATGGTACATTCAGGCACATAATATTAATAACAAACTCTACTATACTTTCAAGTGATAGTACATTATTCGCACGAGAAAGAGCAAGACAAAACAGTCGATAAAATTTTGTCGTAGTGCTCATGTTAGCCCGGCTGTACTCTCAAGAGCTCCAGGGCTTGTTTTATGCACTACTAGCTATCACTTTTATAATCTGTATTTAAACTTTTGACATAATTGACATTTTCTTGACAAGAAAAATACATTTTGATATTGGTTTCCAAGCGTTTTCAGTTTTTCGAGGAAATTGAATTTTCTAATCAAGAAATAACAAAAAACAATATACACCTCGTTTGTTTATTACCGTGAAGGATTTAAATGAAAGGTGAATTGGGGTAAATCCGATTGAATGTGTTTCAGCTCAAATATTGTCGAAAAAGGTAACGTTGTTTATGATGGTTTGGTTATTAAGTTAGCCCATAGGTTAAAGGTTAAACCCAATTATTAAGGTACTACAGGAAAAAGCATTTTTAACCATTTTGGAATAGAAATTACAGATGTGAAAATCTCTATGCTACTGTTATCTCAGACTGGATTGTATGATAGCCAAAACTAATAAAAAAAAAAAAACTGATAAACCCTGCATTTTATTTTGCGTAACTTTTTATATATAATTTCTAGGACTTGTGGTTTAGGCTGTTCGTTGATCTGACAGTCAACAAATCATGAAACGCGGCTTATTAGTGTTGGAATAAACCCGACTTTGTTGACATGACTGAGATTCCCGATGAAACAGTTGACCTAAAGCTGCATGCAGTAGTGACTAAGCACATGATACATGGACGCGGTGGGGTGATGAGAAACGAAAATCTCAAATGTCATTAGCTAGCCACCGCGCCTTAAGAAGATATGCAGATCAATCTTAATATAAGTATTACAAATACATGTAAAATTGTTGAGCTATCTAAGGACATTCCAAACGATCTACCTATAAAGCTCAACTGATCCAGATCACTGCAAATGTGAAGCGTTCCTAGGATTAATTATTACGTTAATAATAACATCATACCTACGAGCAGTTTCTATAATACCCCACGTTGCATTTCATTGCAAATGAACCAACTTAAAGTTATTCTAAGTTTGCAAAACTTTCCCACTCCGCCTTACATTGAAGTTGCGCCTAATGACTCCATTCGCCTCCGTGACATACCGACACACTTGTGAATAGAGCGTAATATTTTAAATGAAGACTTCGAGTTTGTTACCACCATTTGAACTTCCGCACTTGCCGACAGCCGAATATAAATAAGAGCCTAAGTACACGGCGCATTTTATGCGCGCAGACGACGCACAGATGACGCGCGTTAACGCGATTCAAACGAGATTCAGTAGCAGCCTTGTAACCTAAGCACACGTAAAAAAACAGAGGTGCTGGAAACGCGCGTCGTCTGCGCGTATCTGCCCCTCCCCCGCCCCTACATCACTTTTGTATCGATTCTAACGCGATACGAACGTGCGCGAAAATCGCGTTAGAAACACGTTCGTATCGCTTTTTACGCGTGTTTGATTCGATACAAACGCAAAATCTTCATTCTGAGCATCTACGGCGCCGTAAACGCGCGTTTTTAAATCGCGCGTCGTCTGCGCGCATAAAATACGCCGAGTGCTTAGGCTCTTAGGTTTATTGCTACTTTTGTGAGTCTTATTACCCGAATAAGGGAAAGCTAGGATTGCTGTTTGTTTGAGCTCTTCTGAAAAATACAAACATCATACTTTTGCCGTTTCTTTATTTCGTGTCGCTTATTGGTTTTGGATTTAAGAAGATTCGAGTTTTTTTGTCATTGCGTCTAGGACATATTTTTTTTTTCTTCACCTATTTTGTCTCACTGCTGGGCAAAGGTCTCCCCCAAATGCTTCCAGTATCAGTACAAACATCAATTATTTAAATAAAAAAAACCCAGTTGCGTAGAATTAACTGACTCTGTTATTGATAGCCTTTTTAGTTCATAGTAAATTCAATACGGCTTCTTCAAAACTGTTCCACCAGCTCAGTTGCAGTTCCAAGTTCCTAATGATCTCCCCTCAAGCATCGCTTCCTTTGGCACAGATCTATCGCCTGATTTCAATTGCTAATACTGTAACTTCGCTTTGAAATGCAACTTGAGCTCAGTTTTTGAATAAGTAAGTATTTGAATGGAATAAAATACAACAGATTTTATGTTGGAATAAGTATTGAAATTGAAAATTTTATACGGGGTGAATTGTATCTATACTTAGTGTCAAAAAACATGTCTTGCTAGTACATTAAACAAAACATAAGTCTCTGGTCAGTTTTACAGCCTGTGTCTAAGTAGTCAGACCATGGAATACTCGTAGGAACAAATAATAAACTAACGTTTCATCATCATTCTCCTGCCCTTATCCCACGCAAAGTGGGGTCGGCACAACCTGTTTTCTTCCTCCACTCACTCCTATCATTCGTCAACTCTGAGTCTACTCCTCTTACATTCATATCATCTTTCACACAATCAAACAACTTTTTCTTTGGCCTTCCTCTATTTGGGTACACAGATACACTCATACCCATAACTTTTTTTGGTGACATGGTTTTTATCCCTTCTCATCACGTGTCCATACCATGCTAATCTAGCACTCCTCATCTTTTCAGCAACAGACGTCACTTTCAAACTAACGTTTATTGTAAAAATAAAATTAGCCAATTGAAAGTATTGAAAATAGTTTCTTACAACCTTTAGATTGGATTTATTACCCTTAAAAAATAACACATTGCCCTCTTTCGCAGTCAGTTAAAAAATAGAAAAAAATAAGTAATAAAAAATAACGTTACACGAATTAGTGCGACGTTCCAATTGTTAAATTTATGATTTGAGCTATGAACATTAGATCATTACTTTAGATTTAAAGTTTCTTTGATCGCACTCAACAAATTACAGCTAAGTGATTCAATAAAAAATACTCCATCAATTTGAACTGCCGATACCGCTCAGGCCGATCCTTGAGGTCAAACTACATAATACAGCGTGCTATATGGAGTTTACACGCCAAGTAAACTAACCCACCTCGATAAAATACAGTCTCTCCTTGTCATTTTAATGTCAATGAAAAAAGATGTTGTTCTTTAACAGTTTGAACGTATAGTCATGATACTTCGTTCGATGTCGCAGGGCAGGGCCTAGAATCAGTTAATAATTTATCAGAAAAAACCGATATTAACCGGTATTTCGGTAGAACGTAACCGAAAAGAAAAGTTTGTAGGTATATAGACCTATATACTGATTTTTTTTCTGGTTTCCAAGCCCTGGTCGCAACGAATGTGTACGCGAGTGTACCTCCAGATCACTCTGGAAGAATAAACCGATGAAGAAGAAGATGGTAGGGAAGTAGATGTATACATTTGGGAAGCCGTTCGCAATGCTGAAACGTGTGATGAGTGGTTACTGCATCTCAGGATAAATGTGAATTTGAATGGAATTCATTGAATTGAAGCATAACTCATAGATTATGGTAATTTTACTGAGGACTGATATTTGAACCCCTAATATAGTGAGTGAGCGAAGCGAGCTATCAGTGGCAATTTTCATCCGACGATGTTTTCTCGTGTTAAACTTATTTTATACGACGCAAAATATGAAGTGAGTTGGAACATCCAAACAGTGTTTTATAACAACTTCGTATAAGTAAACAATAGGTAGGTTTCCTATAGCATTAGTTTCTGTGGTTAACGTGACGTGACTTTACCTTCTTGCACTTAATTGCTATAGCGAACAGTGTGTGCTCGACTAAAATAGGAGGAAATTTTCAATTTGTCTATGTTTTCTATTTTTTTTGTGTATGTTCGTCGATAGCACATGTTTAAGAAATAACAAAGTTGTCCCAAAGTATATTTCTTTTTAAATTGACGATATTTATTGACCAGAGACAATAAAATTTGTTGGGTTTGGTTTGCAAATTAAAATTCATAGACAATAACCTAACTCACAAGTTGTTAAATAACTCGTTAGCGTTTCGATAACGCGTGCTAGAGGTACAGTTCGTTGCTTTGAGTCAAAGTTTTAACCACAAAGCGGGCTTTCTACTTTTTGGGGAGTTCGCTAAAGCTTACCTTGTAAATATTTAGTTATCTGTTACTGAGCGAAATTATATGTAAATGCGTAGGTTTTTAATCATCCAGAAATCAGGTACCTACCTGTAATGGCTGAGTGATGAATTCTATAACATGGTGAACTTTAGTAATGCTTTGTATTATAGCAGCGTAGAAGACGCTAATATACGTATAGAGCTAAGTGGATGACTTTTTTTGCCGTAATCTAGGTATATTATCTTTTTAATAATGTTATAGTGTTATGTAATAATACTCAGGTTCAATTTCGTTTATGTAACTCATAGTAAACTTTACGTAAAGTAAAAAAATATATAAATATGTATAAATATAAAAATAATAAAGACTATTGCAAGTAACATGTTATTTTGTTACATAACTATTGAAATTCCCTGCAACTTCGTTCGTTATTTTTTTTTCACAAACTTTAACCTCTATTAGAAGTTAAACAGGAATTCTTTTCAGTTAGATCTTTAGACTCCTAAACTAACACTCCAAAAGAATGTTTTTTCACTGTATGGAACAAAGGCCTGTAGGTTTTCACCTAAGAATATAGATTTTTTTTTTTTTTTATTCCCATTAACAAATTTTTGGTTTGTGCAAAACTGGGAATGAAAAGTGTTCAGAAGAAATTTGTTTCGTTCGTGGGAATACCTCGCAAAATTAATGTAAAACCTTTTCCCATTGTATTTTATAAATTATTTTGCTTTATTGAATGCGTTTCTAAAATATCTTCCTCACGGAGAGCAACACAAAACATAAAACAATAACTCAACAGCGGAGCGCTGTTGAGTATAATATTTTGACAGCTGTTGATAACTTTTCTAATTCAATTCTTGTCTATGGTTTTTGTTGTCATAAATTCTGCCAATGTCTATTTCATGACATTTCTTCTGGTAGGTTGTTACGAACGACGGTCATGGCCGGAAAATAAGTTACCATTGTAAAGAGTCTTCGGATTTTACACATTTTTCTTTAGGTAATTTTACTTAACTTTTATATTTTTTTTCGAAATTCACTGAAAGACGCGTCTTTAACGAAAGGCGTGTTGATGACACATTTCTGTTAACAAAGAATCTGGAAAGCGTATTAGCTAAAACATTACAAAAAATCCGCGTTAATACGAGTTTGAACGTAATACTTATCCATTGTAATTCGGCTTTAGACAGTTCAATTAAGCTCAACTTTGGCACACAGTCTTGACAATAGTCTTTGAAAAGACTTGAACAATAGAGAATAGAACGTCGAATTGGGATTTTACTTTAGTTTGATTGAGTGCAACGTAGCTGAATGTACTGATAAATAGTTAAATATAGATCTGTTTGACTGATTGCACGGAAATCTGTTTTAAAATATTTTATCATGTTGCTCACAAAATGTTCTTACCTTCAACAATTTCGGGATAAATATTGCGTGACACATAATTATAATACCTACTAATGTTTTTCATCTTCTAGTCACTTTATGAGCTTGAAAATTTTGTAATATCCATATTTTGACTAAGGTTTTTTGTTCTGATGTTCCAACATTATATTTACACAGTTTTTTTTACTTTAACATACTTTAACATTAAATAAGTATCACTTATATTGTTTTTGCATTGATATTTTTATATCATTCCTCAAGAAGTTATTTTTGATAAACAGAGTTTCGTAAGCCAGAAAAATAAACAGCAGTTATACATTTATTATTCCTTCCTATATGAGGACTGAATATTTGATCGCGGGTAAAGCTGAGCTATGTTCGCACAATGTAATAAATAAAT
Source organism: Cosmorhoe ocellata (assembly GCA_963675405.1). Taxonomy (NCBI): domain Eukaryota; kingdom Metazoa; phylum Arthropoda; class Insecta; order Lepidoptera; family Geometridae; genus Cosmorhoe; species Cosmorhoe ocellata. Next base: position 3,953,571 of record OY776266.1, on the reverse strand, counting down.
AATATATACTTATGATAGGTTTTTATTTTGTACAACCTCAGAACGTTGCGTGATATCACGAGACAAGTTATATTGCATGTCACATCCAAATTGCGCTGCACGTCTCGGTGTAGTATTTAATAGTTATTTCAAAGTCAAAGTTATTTATTTTTTATTCAATAAAATCACAATAACCATTTTTGAATATACGTGACAGTTCCAGAAGTTCTCCGAGAAGTAAGTCCGAAAACAGGTAAGAAACTCGTTTTGTTTCAAACAATTTTTAGTCTGATTCTTTCTTTGATAATTCACTATCTTCTAACAAAAATTATAAAAATAAACCGTGTAAACTATTAAACAAGTTAAGGTTCAAGTTGACAGTAATACCTACTAACCATACATAGAGTTCAAAAACAATATTAAAATATTTTTAGACTCACGCGATCTGAACACATTATTATTAGTATGAAACGGGTATTTATCGCGTTTTATTTACCCATTTTTCTATGTGGTCACGGGTAGACTACCCGTGACCACGACCAGTGTGTAAACCTGTGGAAACTTCGGGAACAATAGGTAAATAAAACGCGATAAATACCCGTTTAATACTAATAATAACAATACTTAATAATATATCTAGAGTGATATGTATTGAGATGCGCAATACCATTGTAGTGCTAACCTTAGGTTATTCTCTCTCCATACGATATTGAAAACGAAATTGAAAATGTTTTTTGAGCTGATATTTTTGGTTGGCCTTCTGCCCCTTGCCGCTAGCCAACTGCTGTCATCTGGTAGCGAGAGTAAACAGATTTTGCCGGAGAAATATACTCCGTATTTCAAAAAGCTCGGAAACTTTAAAAAAGTCTTTGAATGATTAATTGCGGTTTCACTGAGAGCTTTTAATTCTTTTGGGGTTAAAAATTACCAACTTTTTTCCAGAACTCGTTTTCAAAAGATGATATTTTGTGGTGATAGGAAATAATCGAAGGGAACGTTATTACAATTACATGGATGTGGATAACTAGTAGAATTTCCTGGCAATTCCGTACGTGACAGGTTGCAAGCCCACTACCGCTTATAAGAATGACACCTATGACACACACCTTCGAATGTTTGGTTCTAGGGCATGCCGGTTTCTTCACGATGTTTTCTTTTACCGTTTAAGAGCACTGGCATTGCGGACATAATTTTTTCGAGTGGAAAAAGTCATTGGTGCACGACCAGGTTTGAACCCACGACCTTCGGGTCGTGAGGCAGAGGTACTACCATTACACCACCAGCGCTCTTACCGAATAATTCCCAGCAGTAAATAATAGGTTCAGGTTAGGAAAAAACCTCAAAATCCCTTTATAATCATCTGCTATAAGTGAAGACCATCGAATACGCTTTCCACCATCAAACGAGGGATCAAGTCGGATCGAAACCTAATCTTCTCGTTTTTCTAAGCACCTACCATTTACCAATTTAACGTTTCAATATTTTAGTGCCAATTCTCCTCCATATTGCCAGTTTCAAATAACGGCTTTTATGCAAAATTAATGGCAATCTCATCATAATAAAATATAAGTACGTTGCTAATTTTATTTCCAAAAACACTAAGATATACTAGGTTCAAACACGGTCGTACACAAATAAATAAATGCCTTTGTCTACATATATTTTTTTGACGGAATATTAAATCATAATTTCAGTCGTTTTTATTAACACTGTGCGAATATGAAGCTAAATAAGAAAATATACAACTATATACAACATAACAAACTGTAAACACTTCACATCTAAAAATAAAAATAAAAATAAAATCCCCTAATTACCTCCCTATTATGTAAAGTAATTTGGACTAAAACAATATCATTTTTGTCTTATTTGAATGAATGCAAAAAGCCGTACAGTGAAAGTTGTTCCCTGTAACATGTAAAATACTTAACCCCGTTGCGGTTTAATAGGTAGTACCTGGATGACCGAGCTATGATTGGTTTTTTTTGGTAAACGACGTTTTCTAAAAATGAAATCTAGTTAGATTGATTTATCGCCCCCAAAACCCCCTGCATACAAAATTCCATGAAAATCGTTGGAGCCGTTTCAGAGATTCAGATTATATAAGATATTTGTACATGTATACAAGAATTGCTCGTTTGAAGGTATAAGATAGGTATGCGAGACCGTGTAGGTATAAGTATCCAGGTCTCCTGCAAGTTATATCCAGCAATCAAGTTTTAGAACACCTGACGCCGGCTAAAATATTACGTAAGGAGTACAATAACTGTGGAGAGAAATATCTGAGCGGCGCCTGACCTTGGGAGTTTGACCTAGAATATTGTATTCGTAGGTAGTCTTTTATGAAGATTTAGGGGTTTTGGGTTTTGCGTTAGCTGCGTTATTATTCAAGGTAAATCAAATCCAAGCCTGGTTGCTGACTAACTGATATTCAATACACGGCCTTAACCATAGGACCTAGAATTTAATACCTAACCCTATGTAAAACGACGTACACTCGTTTACGACACGACACCCACTAATCACATTTAGAGATTTATTATTATGCTTCGTACATTTGCAGTTAGCTGATTTTTTTTTTTCGGACTGTTCAAAATGCTGTTAGGTTGTCTGACAACCTGTGACAGCGTTACCTACGGGGCTATAGAGCTATAAAATAAAATTGGTTAACAAAGTCATATCGCACCGTGCGTTTTCGTCAACACGATCTAGAATTATGTCATATTATAATATAATTATATTATAATTATAATTATTATATTAGTCATATGTCAGTTTAGACATCTAGTTACAAAATTATGTACTATATCGAGTGTCTCTACGTAGGTACACTATCGAAATTGAAAAACGTAACTTTTCGGGAGAGCGGTTTAAAGATTTTTATAGTAGTTTTTATTTGATTACCTACTCATTAAGTATTCGTCTTACAATTATGATTTTTGACAATGAACATAAGAATATGAATAGGTTTATTTTTCAATAGTAGTTTTTTTAATTATCATGTAGTTCTTGAGATAATCAATTATTTACGATAGTGGACGCTTAGCTTAAAACTGGCTCAAAAACAAGTACTTATAAAAAATAGTGAAATCAATCTGGCTTCAAAAATAATCTGTTTAAAATGTAGGTATATGTTTAGATAAGATAAGATAAGATAAGATAATTTATTTGTAGCACACACACAGATGAACATCCTTTTGACGTTTGAGAGAGCATAGAAAGGCACAATGAAAAGGTAACCTCATGCATATTTTCAACAGGTGTGTCGACGTAGCAAAAACAATCCACCCAACTCCAATAAAGTAGACAAAGTAATCCCGCAACAAATTAATGGACTGTCTGTCCGATCAATCGAACTGACGGGCTAGAGAGGGGAATGCTTCGGCTTTAGGTAACGACTTTCGGGCAGATTTCGGCGAAGTATGCTTAGGTGGCTTATGTCTAGGTCATGATTTAAGCTTTTATTATTGGTTTACGATCATTGGTTTAACATCTTTATATATAAAAAACATAATAGGAACGAAAAACTATGTCCAAAAAAATTTCCCCATGACTGTTACGATCTACTTTAATATAACTTTAATGCCTATTTGGACCGGAAGATGACACTCGTGTATAAGTCAAATACTTCTTCTTCTTCTTAATACTGCAAAACATGAACCTTCAAATTTTTTAAACGGTTTCGCCCGCGTGTACCACTTAGTAAACAAAAAAATCTATGCCATGGGAACCGTACCTACATTTTTCCAGGATAAAAAGTAGCCTATGTGCTATTCCAGACTATACATTGCATACACTATTTGTGCTCTAAATTTCATCTAGATCCGTTCAGCCGTTTCAGCAGGAAAGAGTAGGTAACAAATATACATTCATACATACATACATACAAACTTTCATGTTTATAATATATAAATAGGATAAATAAATAAATCGGCTTGATCGGCTAGGTTGTGACTATTGAAGCCGAAAATTCGGTGTATAAATAACTAAGAAGTTAGTGGATAATCCCGTCACTTTCTTGGACTGACAAACCAATAAAGTGAGCGACTGACGGCAAGACAGACTTGGAGGTTTTTGTTACACAGAGTGTACAGCTTGTACCCTTTGTGTTCGCTCGCTCGGCTGAAGCCAAAAAATACCTATAAAAAAGTTTTCAGCGGCGTTTTTCAAAGTTTCCTTTCGAACTTTATTTTTTGGTTTTTACATAAAGTACCTACGTTGTTTGCAAAAAAGTTATTCTTTTAAAAAATGCTTTTTTTTCGGGCATTTACGGACCCGTTTATGTTTGGTATGTACCTAAGTTGTTATACCTACCTACTATGCAATAAAGATTTTATAAAAAAAAATTGTTTAAGTACTTATGCTTCAATAAGGGGACGCGCAAGGTATTTTTGGGATTTTTGTCCAAACTCCAAACTAGGCAAGGGATTTCCTGAAAAAAGCTTTTGATGATAAGGAATTCAGAACTGAAATTAGGAATAGATTATATTTATACTCGTATAGTACCTACGCGTGCGTAGCCTTGGTCAAAAGCTAATCAAACCAGATTTAAACACATAGCAATGCAAGACAGCTTTCACACAACGCGGAATTATCGAATAAACGCGACGATCCAAACTTAAGTATTAAGTAACTAGCTTCCGTCCACCGCTTCACCCACGTGGTACCTTGAAAAACAAAAACAAATCTATTCGCGGGAGCCGTAATTTTTTCCGGCATAAAAAGTAACCTTTATTACAGGCTCTAATCTATATCCTACATAACGTGGGAAAAGGGCAGGAAAATGATGACGATGATGATGAATCTATATCTATGCCAAATTTAACCCAGATCCGTTCAGCCGTTTCAGCGTGAAAGAGTAACAAACATACAATACATCCACACATCCATACATCCATACATTCTTACAAACTTTCGCGTTTATAATATTAGTTATGATTAAGTAGATAAGTAAAGAATAAAGTACTTATTGTAAGCGATATTTTCACGTTGGTAGCATACCCTTGTTCCTACTTGCTGTATTATTAAGACGGTTCTTTTCAGAAAATGCTGAGTATGTCACAAGACTCGAGGGCCTATAAGTATCCTCCAACTTTTATTAGCACTTAGCGTAAGTACCTTACGACAATAGGTCGTCATTACCTCGGTGTGCCCAATAGTCCCATTGCCCTTTATTTGGTACAGACATGAAAACAATAATTAGTGGGAATTTTGCTAAAGTAATTAGTGTTGATTGTACCTTCAGATGTTATGATAAGAAATAGTAGGTTAACGACCTTGTTGGTATGGCGTTTATTTGAGTAAAAATGAAGGTTAGGAGAGGTATTTGATTCCTTCATCTGAATACCACGAACTTTGTTCATGTTAGGTATACCTACTCTAGAGTCTAGATGTAGTAAACGGACAAGTGTGATAGAAACATTCGCCTTGTGGGTTCCTATTGTACATTTTAACACACGCAAATCAACCACAATAAAAAAAACATGATCACGGCTGTAATCCCCAGGCTCGGTAGATAACACCTTAGCTCTCTAATTATTGAGATTTTTGTGAGTAGCCAGAGGCACGTCCAAACAATGTATTTGGCACATGTCCTCATTTTGGACTGTAGTTATTATTCTATTCGTGCCAGGTTGCAAGCTCAATGCTCATCACCACTTATAAGAATTCTAATTTATGACATACATACTTTCGAGTTTTGTTCAAGGGTATGCTGGTTCCCCACGATGTTTTCCTTCACTGTTTAACAATAACTTACAAATCACTGATTAATTAAGCCATTTCAACTTCACTCCTAATGAATATTTCAAATATCCCCCCTGACTGGCTATTAACAAGTGGAGATTTCTGGCAAAGATTTTGCGAATAATCAATTTCAACCATAATGTAAAAGTTTTATAGTTCAAAACAGAAAAGCTCTAAAGAAATATCAAACAATTTTACACCTAATTACTTTTAAACGACGCAAACCATTTGTGCCACTAAATCATGTCTCACGAGTATCTGATAATAATGAAAATTGATAAAAAAAACTCAAAAATATAAGTAGAAAATAAACATGTGTCAGTAATAATCACGTATCATTTTAAAACGCCAAAGCACCTACCTTCACCTATCATTGTCCATAAAACACTCTTAGTGCTAGCGCGCACGTGCTACTTTTGTCGCCGTGACTGTTTCGTCACTCTTAGGTTATGTATGGAGATGTCACCCAGTGTCACGTCGTAACATGCGCGCATCTCCATACATAACCACGGACTTGATAAGAGTGACGAAACAGTCACGGTGACAAAAAAGTAACTCGTGCGCGCTATCACTTCGCTAGACTGACAATACACATAGCCTAGATTCAATATTTCAAAGAATGATCCTACTAGTGAAGATCAAATTTGAAGAGTAGGTTTAAAGTACCTGCCCATTAGAAAGAAATTTTAAAATTCTATCTCTAAAGAATGCAGCGGGAGATTAAGGTTTGTATAAAAAAACATTAGCGGAGAAAGTTCCAATATAATATAACAAAACAGTGAAACCCGGTGTGTTTGTACATAGAAGAAAGATAATAAAAAAGAATCACCCTTAATATGTGATTAAAAATAATGCAAATCAACGATTTTTGGAACTATTTTCTGTTTGTCTGACTGTTTGGTTGGTCACGCATATCTCCTAAGCTACTGAACGGATTTTCATGTAATTTTTATACGTGCATAGAGCATAATTTGGAGCAGATGCTTTTCATTAAATGTAATGTCTGAACAAAATTGTTTTCTTTATGCAAAGCCGCTGGCAACAGTTAGTTTTATAGAAGCTTTCAAGAAATAAGTACCTACCTACCCCGTGAATGTTTATTAATATTCCTGCAACACACTTTGTTATTATCAAGAGTTCTTTCAAAGAGAACAAAGCATTACTAATTATATCCGCTTTCATTCAACAAATTCTTTGTTTTCATAAAAATATGGTCAAGAAAAGCGCTAAGAGAAACTTACTACAAAGTTTCCAACTTTCTTTTGTTAGAAACTTGATTTAAATGAAATCCACCCTTAAATTTTACAAACTTACTAGGAACTCCAGAGTGCTGACAGTTTTTCAATTAACTTATTCTGTCCAATAAATATGTACTTACTTAAATTTTTATTCAATAAGAGTAAACTTAAAATTGAAAAACTGTTTTCTGTAACTTGTTTGTTGTTTTTGTGTTTAAAATTAAATGATCAATGTTGTTTTAATGGTCATTTAGATAAAAGAAAATTAAAATGAAACAATAAATTATTTAATACTAGCTTCCGCCCAAGGCTTCGCCCGCTTGGCACCTTGAAAAACACAAACAGATCTATCTCACAGGAACCATACATTTTTACGGGATAAAAAGTAACTCATGTGCTAACTCAGAACATAATCTATATCTGTACCAAACTTCATCCAGATCCGTAATAAATAAGTCGACTTACTTATATATTTTCCTATTACAAGATTTGCTTAGTTTTAGTTGTGAAAAATGTCTGCCAATAAATATTTCTACCAGTACACCTACATATTATTATACTAGCTTCTGCACGCGGCGTCTCCCGCGAAGTACCTACATAAAATATTTATTTATTTATTTATTTATTTATTTATTGGAAAACCAACAGCTTACAATTCTTCATATAACTATCAATAGCATCAGAAAGCCAATTAAAGGTTTTCACGTGTAATTAAACATTGTATATAAGAAAAATGTGAACTTAATTATAATAACATGGTAGCTAAGTAACATAACGAAAAAATGTAAACCTACTCGTTAACATAATAAAACTAATTATCACCAAAAAATTCTGCATTCAGCCGCCGCCTGGCTGAACTAACACTAGTACAGAATAGGTCAAGGTCAAGTCGCCTACACAGTTCATTGAAATTATCGCTTGCTCGCCACAGAAATGTATTCTGCCGGTAATTAGTACTAGCTGGAGGTACATATATAATGGGGTTGAATCTTAAAGGTCTAGAGGGAACAATTAATTTAATTTTACTAAGTAAATCTGGACAATTACTGACATTAGATACTATTTTTAATAAAAAAGAAAGGTCAGCTACTTCACGTCGCTTAACTAGAGGGAGGATATGAAATGTTTTACAAAGACTTAAATAATTATATGATTTAAAAGGAATTTTCAGACGAAAGCACAGGAACCTCATAAACTTAGTTTGAATCCGTTCAATTCTATCAATGTACACATTGTAGCGAGGGTTCCACACCTGCGATGCGTATTCCAAGATGCTTCTGACGAATGTGCAGTAGAGGATCTTAAATGTAGTTAATGTTAATATAGCCTATGTTCATCCTGAAAGTTCATTCTACACATTGGTGAAAGAATTTTTCAAATCGGTTCAGTAGTTTCGGAGCCTATTCATTTCAAACAAACAAATAAACAAACAAACAATCAAAGTTTTCCTCTTTATAATATTAGTATAGATATATTCAAAATATTAGGAATACTAACTACTGTGCAAAATGTGGGCATGTGCCAAATATCATGTTTGGACGTGCCTCTGACTACCTCTTTAGTTATCCTCAAAGATTTAAGTAACTAAAAAATTTAAGCTCGGAAATTAGTCGTGATCATATTTTTTTATAAGTTTGAAATATTTTAAAACTTCTCAACTGGAACCTTTGAACTTCATCCGGAATAAAACAAAATCTTTATATTATTATTATCATGTCTACCACATTTTTTTAGCTGTGCATTGTTATTTTTAGTGCTCTTTTGTAGACTCTTTCTCAACAAAATAACGTGTATAATCCCTTATCATTCTCACGTTCACTCGTCCATGAATCGTGAACGTGAGTGATGCGAACTCAATTATGGTGTTTGATGTCATGACACTTAGTTATTTTAGTCACGTCGTTAAATATTTTTAGACCAAACGATTTATTTTAAAGTGTATATTATCAAATTTCTTTACCGGCAGCTGCTAAGTACAATCCTACTATCTTATAAACGAGCAATTCTTGTATATATATATATATATATAATCTGAATCTCGGAAACGGCTCCAACGATTTTCATGAAATCTTGTATGCAGGGAGTTTTGGGGGCGATAAATCGATCTAGCTAGGTTTCATTTTCAAAAAAACACAATTTACCAAAAAAAAATCGAGCAAAGCTCGATCACCCAGGTACTTATCGTTATACCTTCAGCCGCGTTTCGTACAGTCACCACCAAAAGGCTTGCTTGAAAATCCCGTGAAAGCGGACGTTTTGTCATAAAACTCCTTTGGTAATCCTACTAAATTATTATAAACGCGAAAGTTTGTAAGAATGTATGGATGTATGTTTGTTACTCTTTCACGCTGAAACGGCTGAACAGATCTAAATGAAATTTGGCACAGAGATAGATTATAGTCTGGAATAGCACATGGCTATTATTAGCACTTTTTATCCCGGAAAAATGTACGGTTCCCGCGGGATAGATTTGTTTATGTTTTTCAAGGTACCACGTGGACGAAACTGTGTGGGCGGAAGCTAGTCTACTATAATAATGGTCAAAATCCTACTATGAAAATGTTACCCACCCAAATAAACAGTAGTTGATACTACGCGAACCAAAACAACCCAATTAGCAAAACATTATTTTAAATAGACAATTTTAACGAAACTAGAAATTTTTGGTGCACGATGCGATTCAAATTCACGACCTTAGGATTGGAAGGCTGCCTAGATCACTGCTCTATGTAGTAGTAGGTATTATTCAGTACAAAAACTAATATATTATCATTTTATTGCATGCCTCTTTGAGCTGAATCCAGCACCTATATCTAGGGATCATACAGCAATAGATCAGTGGATCCAGAAGCAATAATACACTTATAAATAGCACCACTCGATCTTGTTTCGTACATTTTGAACAATACAAACGTTCGCATATTTTTCTATAAGTATTACAACACTTGCTTCTGCCAGCGGCTTCGCCCGTATTTTACCTTAAAAAACAAAAACATTCCTATCCCACGGGACCTGCACATTTTTTCGGGATAAAAGGTAGCCTAGGTAGTATGTCCTTTTTCAAGCTCTAGTCTATCTTTGTACCAAATTTTATCAAAATCGGTTCAGTAGTTTAGGCGTGATTGTATACACAGAGTTACTTTCGCATTTATAATATTAGTATTATTATTAGTACCTGGGTGACCGAGCTTTGCTCGATTATTTTTGATAAACGACGTTTTCTAAAAATGAAACCTAGCTAGATTGATTTATCGCCCCCAAAACCCCCCGCATACTTAATTTTATGAAAATCCTTGGAGCCGTTTCCGAGATTCAGATTATATTATACATATAATATTACAAGAATTGCTCGTTTAAAGGTATAAGTTTAGCCTTTATTCAGACATAAGACAGCGAGTTCGTTATTAAAATTGGGGCCCTATGTTGTCACCTACTTTGAACTTATTATTCAGCTTGTTTTGTTAATACGAGAATTTAATTTGGGTCTGTATCATCGCCCATATCATTTCTAGTATTCTGTAACGTTAACGGTTTGTAACGTTAGCGTCATGTTAACGGTGTTAACGTTAATCGCAACATTTGCTATGGGAATTGAGCTTAAGCTAGGTACGTATTTATAAGTTCAAGGTGTTACAATTTACAAATGCAACAGCCATTTGAGCTAATAGCCTCAGATAAACAGACACATGAACGTTAACATAAATAGATGATATTTAAATAGTTATTTTCCCAGACAGCAAATAGAGTAGCGTTCTGAAAGCCAAAGAATATTTTGCTTACATTTTCCCAACGATCAACATCCGAACAAAGTGCCTATAACACTTTATTGTATAGCCTTACCCTTTGCGCATAAAATCTCTTTTCCATTGTAGTGGTAAAAAGTAGGGGGTCAGAAGGAGCTCGTATAATGTTCAATATTCTATTTCAAAGAAATAGTACACTTGACGGACAGATGAGAATATGATAAATATAATTTTCTTTTTACTCGACCACGTCAAACGTCAGCGGTTACGCACTGCGTCCGATCCGAATCTGATCCGAACCCGTGAAAATATGATCCGGAGTAGTTGTAGAACTATTTCTATGGTAGCTTACGCACTAAGTACATCCGTTTTCTGTCATCCGATTTCTTTCCGTCACGAAAAATGACAAATGACGTAGTATGCCAAAAGGTGGGTCCTGAATTGCTTGGATTTGTATCAGAGATATCTAGTGCTTTAGCAATATCCGAATTCGGTCCGAGTTTTCTAGATCCATATTTTCACGGGTTCGGATCGGACGCAGTGCGTAACCGCTCTAAATGTATGGCTATTGGCTTCCTTCTTTCCTTAAGTGGAAGTTCACGTGCTAGATTAATTCTGTTTTGTTTTATTAATGTCGTTCTTCGAGATCCAAATTGAAATTTCACATTCAGGCATTCCCTTGTTAGATCAGATAACATTGTAGCATTGAGTACTTAGGTACATAAATTATTTATGTCGGTAACTTATATGACGATATTTTATTGAGAATTTGCGAAGAAAAATATTTTCGCATCGAGTAAATCTAGCTAGAAGGATTTTATGATGGACAGTGTACATTATATTTTCTAGACACGACATTTAGTTACTTAGCATATTTTTAGTTGTAAACTTAGGTAAACACCTACCTAATAAGTATTCTTAGCACCTTAGTACTTACTTAAGTATGCTTATAAGCGGCGATGGTCTTGCAACCTGTCACGTACGGAATACTAAAGTTTTGTTACTTAGTGCCCAACGATTAGTAAAATTTTAAATCGATCATTTATTTTTTTGCAATATAAATTCACAACTTTTTTTACATTCAAAAACACTTTTGTTATAATATTTCCATTTTCCAACAGCAGTACAATTACAATACAGTACAAAAAATTATTTCTGATGGAACCATTCTTCTATTTCAATTAACTACGGAATCATTTAATATATCCACTTCAGTGTAGTAATAAGCTAATAATAATCAGCAGGTAAGCTGCACTTTTTTATAAATACCAGTAGATTATATTATAATCTCAGTCAAAGCTCTCTGCAGCGGTGGAGTTAATCTAGTTGAATAAAAACCGCACTTTAACTGGTCATAGAGAGTTGAAAATAACAATAATTATTTTTATTTAAGTTTAATAGACGCCCAATAGGAAAGGCCAGACTTTATAAAAAATATTACGCATACAAATTCGTGGAACTGAGTAGTGTTAGCCATGCAATATTATTTGGATAGTTCAAACTGTACAAATAACCATTAGAACGTTTTGTTGAAACACAGCTTTGAATTTTCTTAAATATCCACCTTATTACTAGTGAACTATTTAACAAAGTCCGGTGACTTCAATTTGGAATCGTATTAACAACGCCATGAATTTTCCGGCACCTGGACTTAGTAAGATATCTAGAAATCTTAAGATGACTAAGAACACATTGAAAGAATTGAAAAATCGGTAAATGCGATAAAACTATGAATCTTATACAGATATCTTTACCTACAAAAAAAATCATGATCATGATTAGATATCACACATCCCCACATTTTGCACAATTGTTAGTATCACGTACCTACCTATAAACAATAAAAAAAATTAAAACGTAAATTTTATTATTTTTGAAGAAGTTTCAACGTTACTCTGATTTTAGTGATTTCCGTAGCGTGTGTGGCCTCCAGTAAATCACTCTTGACGAATTATTGTATTATCATGTGCCACTTTAACATTTTTCAGAACCTCGTTGAAAGTTTTAGCAAGTTTTTTTATAATAATCACTATCATAATGTCAAAATATACAAGAAATTAGAGTTGATTTACCTACTATTTGAGTAATATGTAGCTACTGGTAAATCGAATTTATTTGCGCTGACTAGGCTAATATGTTTGATGACATTTGTATTAGTGCTTTACAGGTCAAGACGAGTAAATCGTCTATGTAGGTTTACGTAAAGTTGATGTCTTAAAATCATAGATAAAATTTGCTCATTGAAAGTCCGGCTAACTAGGCTTATTGCTAGTTTGTCGATTTGATATTTTTTGATATTGTTACCTCGTGGAATGTTTCACACTATTGGACGTTTTGCTTCTTAGACGTATCGATTTTAAAAAAATAATTTCAGAATTATGAGGGATACTAAACCTGTCACATAAGTCTCATAATAATCTTACTTAATCATGTTACAAGTTCAAAGTCATTTTAGTTCAAATAACACCAAAATAGCACTGTAAACGCGAATCAACCAAACGCACCTACTAACTAGCAACCATAACTGTTTGTAAAAGCAACCGCTAAGTACATGGCGAGCAAACATCCCTAGATCATAACAGGCATTCTTCCAAACAATGTTATTTTTAGTCACAGACGAGGTATAGGTATACACCACGTATTTATAGTTTGGACGTCATTAGCCAGAGCATTGGAGAAACGAAGATTATAAAAAGTGCATGGAAGTAGCATCGCTTAACGAGCTGAACATTACTACTTCTTCTTATCCTGTTTTTTTGAACCAGGGTGATGAAAGGATTAAAGTCTCAGATTTCGACTGACTGTACATCAATTTGATAGTTTTATTGAACAAAGGCATTTCAAAAAGTCATTTTGGGAAAAGTTCGTTTTGGGATTTGTACTAAACGAGATCAGTACTTTATGAATTTCAGTCCAAACAGACCGCAAACATTTTTTCGTGCACTTGACATACAGGGTGTTACCAGACTACTTCCGGAAACTTCAGGGGGTTAAAGTACCCACCAATATAAACAACTTTTTCTAAGAAACCAACACAAATACAAATTTCAGCCAATTAGGTATTGAACTTTTGTATGAAAGAAATAAAATGTTGTTTAAAATGATGGGTAGTTTAATGCCCTGAAGTTTTTGGAAGTAGTCTGGTAACACCCTGTATATCTTCAAACTTTTTAAGTTCTACGACATGCCGGTTTCCTTGCGTTATTTAATACACATAAATTATACTAATAGAAAAATCTATTGGAGCACGATCCGAGTTGAACCCACGACTGTAGTTGGTAGGCAGACTAAAGCACCAGTTTTCTTTATTGGAAAGTCAATGCGTAGTGTTACTATTATGCTATTTTCTATTTCAAACAGTTTCTTATTTCTTCCCTGTTATCAAGAAAATCAAACGCAACAAGTCCCTTTGTACCTTGTTTATAGAATAACTAGCTACTAGTTTAGACTAGGTATAGAGTTACAACAGTGCACTGTGTTGTGTAGTTGCAAAATGTAGAAAGAAAGTAAAGAATAATGGGATCAGTGAATCGCCTTGCGAGACTTTGACTTGTGCTAGAGTTATGAATTAGGAAATTAATATATAATTCTTACCCAATAAAATCACCAATAATAATTCATAGTACCTACTAACTCTTTGTTTGGTGTAAGATAGATTCTGGATTGGTCAGATTCATAATTTGGCAGATTTGTTACTCGATCGTATATTCTATGACCCCACGCTAGTATTCCCATGTCGTAATACCAAATCAAAAAGCCAACAACAGTATTAGTATTTATATTCCGAGCGATTGGTACAGTCCGGAGCATAAATAAAAATTACTTTCGGTACTAGTACAGTATTATATTATCTGTGCTTTCGGTAATAAAACAAAGAAACTAACAAATTGGTCGATAGAAAAGCAATTCGTTTGAGCGATCACTGTTTGTTGAAAGAAACTTGCTCAAACAAAAGTTTTGCTGAACCAATATAGTTTTTTTCCGGCCGTTGCGGTAAAATTGTACAATGTACAGTCGCAGACAACAGTTGGTTGGAACATATTATTTTTTACTTATGATGAAACAAAAAAAAAACTATTTAAGTATACACCTATTTGATCCCCAAGAATGTCAACGTTAGATAAACGTCCAAATCTACACTAATATTATAAAGAGGAAAACTTTGATTGTTTGTTTGTTTGTTTGTTTGTTTGTTTGAAATGAATAGGCTCCGAAACTACTGAACCGATTTGAAAAATTCTTTCACTGTTGGGAAGCTACATTACCAGCGGGTGACATAGGCTATATTATATTTTCAAAAAAATTAGGGATCCTTACCAAAACTTCGATAATGTAACGCAAGGTGTAAAAAAATTATCTAAAATATTCTTTATATCGCGTGCGCTGCGAAAACTATTGACGATTGAATAAAATGATGTACTACGACTTTGTAGAACACATCATTATTTACAAAAAGTGTCGCGATAGCATATGTCCAACTATTATAGTTATGCCACAATAAGAGTTCTTTTATTTTAACATTTTAATTGAAGGCTACTCTTAGAAAAACGCTCTTTATTTGTATCTTAGTATTAATCCTTATCAAAATAAATCACATCATGTTCTAGACTGCTTCAATACCTTTATACAGCTTTTTGAATTACTCAATTCGGACATTCCATGCGAAAGATACCACGAAATTAAAAATGTAAGTATTAGAATAAAGTTGTATGAGCAGTGGCGGATTTACAAATTTTCAAGGTATAGGCTGTAAAGCTTTTGCCGCCCTTGCCTCCACAATTTTCAAATTGTCATGTCCTAGATTATTTTTACAATTCAACAATTTCGTTGGAATTGCACGTAAAATAATTTTTAGTTATATTTTTGAGCTAATTAAAGCTCAATCATGTTTGGAAGGCGGGGTAATGCATGCTATAATAGTCGATACATAAGATTAAAATCGGTAAAATTATTCACTAAATTATTTACTACATTCAAATTAAAATCACCAAATTATATACAAACCAATAGTAGGACTGGCTGTATGGGTTGACGGTAGGAAAAGAAAAATACATTTTCTATAATTTCGCTCTTTACACTCATTCAAAGTGCGGGGAGAGGGCGCAAAGACCGATTATTGGTTGGGGGCGGCGAACTAGCTGTTTTACTCTAGAATATGTAAGATTGCTAAACGGATTTACGGATCGTACAATGACAAATGATAAGTGAAAAGAGAAAGTCGTCGGAAAAATTTGTTGCAGACTTCTATCTGTAAAACATCAGAAAACAGAATACAGAAAACCGTCATCCAGAAATCTTTTTGATTTCTGGTAGCAAAAAAAAAAAAAAAAAATCGGTCCCAAATTTGCCGCCCCAAAAATCTGCCGCCCTAGGCTCAAGCCTACTCAGCCTGCTGGTAAATCCGCCACTGTGTATGAGAGCCTCACCCTGCTCTCGGCTAGCTTTATGCAATGTAGGGGTCACTGGGTGTACGCCGTACGGGAGGGGAGTCAAAGTGAAAAAATAGCAAAAAAAAAAAATATGATCACGTTTGTAATCCCCGGGCTCGGTAGATATCTTCCTCAGATTTTTAGTTACTTAGATCTTTGAGGATATCTAAAGAGGGCAATCAGAGGCACGTCCAAACATGACGTTTGGTACATGCCCACATGTTGCACAGTAGTTAGTATTCCGTACGTGACAGGTTGCAAGCCCATCGCCGCTTATAAGAATACATACCTTCGAATTTTTGATTCTAGGGTATGCCGGTTTCCTCACGATGTTTTCCTTCACCGTTTAAGAGCACTGGCATTGCGCACATACATTTTTCGAATGGAAAAACTCATTTGTGCACGACCAGGTTTGAACCCACGATTTCGGATCGTGAGGCCGGGGTGCTACCACTGCATTACCAGCGCTCTTCTAAAAAAAAGTTCACTAAAATAGTAAAACTAAAAGTTTCTATATAAATTATTTCTTTAAAGAAGAGTATCAAGGTTATGACAAGTGTGTATTATAATTTTGAATTTTGTTTTTTTTTTTAATTTGAGAGCTCTGGTGGTGTAGTGGTAGCACCCTTGCCTCACGGTCCGAAGGTCGTGGGTTCAAACCTGGCCGTGCACCAATGAATTTTTCCATTTGAGAAAATTATGTGCGCAATGCCTGTGTTCTTAAACGGTGAAGGAAAACATCGTGAGGAAACCGGCATACCCTAGAACCAAAAATTCGAAGGTTTGTTTTATATGTTAGTATTCTTATAAGCGGCGATATCGAGTCAAATATCATGTTTGGACGTGCCTCTGAGTGTGAGTACCCTCTTTAAATATCCTCAAAGATCTAAGAAACTAGAGATCTGAGGAGATATCTACCGAGCCTGGGGATTACAGTCGTGACCATGTATGTATAGATAAATACCCGTGCGAAGCCGGGGCGGACTGCTAGTATGATATATTTTTAAATAATTTAGATTTTAATAAAAATTCTGATATATGTGCAAAAAACTACGAAGGTCGGCAATCTCGCAAAAACAGCTACGATTTAGAAAAACCAGCTCTCCGTCCAAAAGAAAAATGGAGGCATCATTTTTCTGTTTGAAAAATCGAATCTCGTTTGATTTTGACTGTTCTGCAGCTATAAAGAAAATGATAACGGCTTTGTGTAGATATACCTACTCGTCGTACATTCATTCAATAAGTGCAGAAAAAAGATAACTAAATACAACTAAATAATGTTGTAAACTAACTTACTTGGCTTCCAAACACACTCGTAGAAACAATATACAAAAACTTACATAAAAAGTAAAATAAAACTAAGTTACCTAATAATTGTTTTATTACCAGCAATAAGAGAACTCGATAAAATGTACGCTGATATTTAAATAAAAAATAAGACCTATTTTTAACTCTTTCAAAGTAATCTAGAGTTGATGTTGTGCACGATAAAACAAAACGAATTGTAGAACAACATGAATTAGAGAGAGCAAACAATTGAAAACAACCATTTAATAAATCTTTCAAAGGTTTTTCAATAACGGTCATGTTTTTTTTTATACATTAAATAGAGAGCTTAGATCAAAGAAAATATTATATTTGTTTGTAAACGGCCGAAGTGAACATTTGCGATAAAATCGGCGCTGAATATTTTCAAAGGCAATAAACTTAGATAAATACAGATAGAATCGTCTGGTAGATGAGTTCTTCATCTCCAAAATAAATAAGTGTCCAAGTTTTTATAACTTAGTGGCAACTAGATACTCATGACTGTAATGTACACATTACAGTGGTAATAACACTTAGTATATTATGCTTATGTATTTCAATAAATTTAAAACGATTTATGTACTATAAAGACAGTTTTGTGTTTAAGCAGTATCTTATCAATTTGTAATATTTAATAGTGTTACCTTGTTTTAAATGGCTTAACATAAACCTGTTCTAACAATTTTTCTTTCATGATTCTCAACTTTTTCGACAACACTACACTTAATAGTCTCATATTTTAAAAAAATATATATAAAAGCTGTGACTGAGACGAATTTCCTGACTGTTCTTCTTTGTTAGATGAAAACGCTTTTTAACACAGAATAAACCGTTAGCAAGAAATGGCGCCTTTATGCAATATGGAAGGTACTATGTTTTGTTATAAACACATTCAACCATGTAATGTTACACGATGAAAGAGCCTATAAACTTAAGTACCTACGTATTAAAAGTCACCGCTCACAAAATTGGCGATATAATTTCTACGTGACGATCACTATAATGGTTTATGGGTCAATAAGTCATCGAAAACACGTTGCTGCAAACAATAATAAACTGACATAAGTCGTAAAGTTTTTACGATCTATTACTCAGGCAATCCTATCTGATATTATTGTAAGCGCCTCTATGTTATTTTACTATTCAAAGTGTATTGACATAATAGCTTTGGTATATTATATGCCTAGGCTAGGTACATTATAGTAATGAAATTATCGTTTTCACAATTACGAAGCTTTCAGTAAAATAAACAGTGATGTGAATAAAGTGAACAGTTAGTCTGATGTATCGAATCAATGACTCAGTTTACCAGTCCATTTTTTTTCATACAAAATTGGGCTATTATGAGCTATTACATAATGATAATTGGAATTGAAACAAATTATTTGCTCGGTACGTGAGTGAAATAATGCGTTTGGTCGAACAAAAATGTGTTGAGGGCAAGTTGCGACGATGGTTATTAAGTACAATATTTTTTTTACCTTCAGAAACTGATTCCATACTGGCGATGACAATTTACCTGTAACAATAACAACAATTCTGATTTAATATTTATATTAAAAAAAAAAACTTGTGACCAACACAAACAATACACTCTCAAATAAATTAACATTCTCAAAAGCCGACATAAGATCTTTGAAATAAGATCAGTTGAGGCCAGTGTGAACCTTAAGAGCCCAAAGCCAGAAGGTAAAGTAATACCACAATACTTGGAAGATCTGATACTTTATCTTCAACCCCATTATCGTAAGCGCTATCGCAGACACCGTAGCTGTGGTGTGGCTGGTCCACTTATATACCTTGCACGACTGAATTATTTGCAGGATTACCTAAAGGTGTAATAACGTTCCAAACGATAGCTCAACTGATCCAAATCACTGAGACGCGTTCCCAATACGGTGGCATTACCTGACTGCACGCAGAACAAACGTCAATACTAAAGATACTAAATGAGCTCAAAATCACCAGGAGACTCACGACAATAGGTCTTCCTCGCACTATGAAATAGTTTGACCACACCGCGAGGTAGAACCCAGATAGCATGGATGATGTCACAATCACCGAGCAGCAGGAAAATCAAAGAGCGAAGACCTAAAGATCGTAGTCCCAGATTGCACACTGACTAAATCCGCACCACACTCGACACTCAGCTCCACAACGCCATCCATGTCATGTCACAATGGATATCACAAGATGGAAAACCATAGTGTCAGAGAAATTTTGATGAGAGGTCATCAAATACATTTAAGACAAAGTGACTAAGCTACTAAGGCTACTGTATTGTTGGATAGAGTGTGGAATAGTGAAAATAATGTAAAATACATAAGAAAGAGCGAATAATTAAAAAAAATATTAATAGTTTTATTTCTCTGATAACTACACAGATCAAATACAAGAATCAAGAATGGCTATTTGCTAAATACATGGTTGTTACACTATTGCAATTAAAACTTATTTGCCCTTGTCGAGCAATAACAAATAACCGACAACCTTTAATTCAAAATCTTTTCCCCCAGCCAAAGACTGGCTTAGACCAAGCAGGTGCCATGCCACGTTTTACAGTGTAAAAGAAAAAAAATGATCAAGCTTTTCTATCTATGGTCTATGATTTGAGGTGAGAGGTAAGAACCCGCATTCTAGGTTCAACCTTTGACAACAGAGAGGTCACCCTTTGAAATGAAGGGAGCAGGTAGCCTCTGGCAATGAAATTAAATGAGGGACTTTTTTACCAAAGGGATGTATTGTTTTGTTCTGTTGTGCAAAAAATAAGGAAGCGCTTATAAAATTTTGCTGGTGTTTTAAGAGGCTTAGATGTTTTGGTTCCTATTATTCATTTGCGATAATGGAAATTACCGATTAAATATATTTTATTAACAGTTTTTAACGAAATGCCACAGTTTTAGATTTCTTGATAAAATAAGCTTTGTTATTTTTTTAGGATATTTACTGTACACTAGTCGAACATCCTTACAACAATCTCAGCAGTTACAGTCTTTTACGCCATGACAAAACAAAACGAATGTCAAAGATTCGCGTAGATATTATTATGATTCTTATTTATATATATTCCATTAAAAATTGCAAAGTAATACCTGGAGAGGGCTTAGTCTCTCAACATCGATTGCTTGTACTTGAACTAAGATTCAAAGTTATGAGTAATAAAAACAAGCCAAAGCCCCCGCCAAAGATAAAATGGCATTTAATAGGAAAGACAGAGTATGCTAAAGAATTCCAAAAGCGAGTAGTTGACAGAATGATAGAAATGAGGGATATGTGTGAATTATCTGTGAATGAATGTTGGAATGAAATGGCTACCTGTATGAGAAGTGCGGCGAAAGATGTTTTTGGAGAAACGAAAGGGAAAGGTAAAATAGATAGAGAAACTTGGTGGTGGAATGAAGAGGTACAAAAGTTTTTGAAAGAAAAGAAGAATGCCTTTAAACAATGGAAAGGGGATGACAGTGGAGATGACGTTATAAAAGAGGATAAAAGAATGTTATATATGGAGTGTAAGAGAAAAGCTAAAAAAGCTGTTGCTATTGCAAAGGCTAAGGTACAGGATAAATTGTACCAATCTTTGGAAAAGCCTAGTGGACAAAAAGACCTGTACCGAATAGCTAAAGAAAGAGAGAAGAATACTAGAGATATTATGCACGTGAAATGTATAAAAGATGATGGAGGCAAGGTTTTGACGAATGACGATGACATAAAAGAGCGCTGGAAGGGATATTTTAAAAAGTTAATGAATGAAGAGAATGTTTGGAGTGGAGTGTTAAAAAATGTGCCTGTAAACATGGGTTTGGTGAGAGATGTGAGTATAAATGAAGTAAAAAAAGCTGTGCAAGATATGAAGAATGGAAAAGCAGTTGGACCAGATGGCATACCAGTGGAAGTATGGAAGCTACTAAAGGCGGATGGATGGAAGTGGCTGAGTTTATTCTTCAATAAGTTGTTGCAAGAGGAGGCGATCCCGGACTTTCGGTACCTCGGTTCTGTAGTACAGAATGATGGTGAGATTGATCGGGATGTAAGAAATAGAATAAATGCGGGATGGATGAAATGGCGACAGGTCACAGGAACCACGTGTGATCCGAGAATGCCCCTTAAACTTAATTGGAAAATCTACAAAACGATCATAAGACCTGTCGTATTGTATGGGTCTGAATGTTGGGCCACCAAGGGAACGGACGAGAAAAGAGTGCATGCGGCGGAGATGCGAATGCAGAGATGGATGTGTGGAGTGACGAGAATGGATAAAATAAGGAATGAGTATATTAGAGGAAGTCTGAAAGTGGCACCGGTGACAGAAAAGATGAGGAGTAATAGGTTAGCGTGGTATGGGCATGTTATGAGAAGAGATGAATGTCACGTGACAAGGAGAGTGTTAGATATGAATGTAGATGGATACAAGGGTAAAGGTAGACCAAAGAAAAGATGGATGGACTGTGTGAAAGATGACATGCGTAAGAAAGGAGTGAGTACTGAGATGACGAATGATAGAGGGAAATGGAAGAAGATC
This sequence comes from Cosmorhoe ocellata, assembly GCA_963675405.1. Lineage (NCBI taxonomy): Eukaryota > Metazoa > Arthropoda > Insecta > Lepidoptera > Geometridae > Cosmorhoe > Cosmorhoe ocellata. The sequence continues at coordinate 3,931,610 of OY776266.1, read as the reverse complement.
ACATGTTGTGCCGACCCCACATAACGTGGGAAAAGGGTAGGAAGATGATGATGATGATTTATATTCAGCTAAAAATGATTAATGTAATAGAAAAATATTAAATGGATACTGTAAATGTAGGAAGGAGTATAATCATTAGGATGCTATACCTAGTAAGTAAAACTAATCTGTAGAAGCCCCACAATTAAATATTACCTATTACTATTATGAAACAATGTTTACACAGGTTTTTTTTTTTTTTTTTTTTTTTGTAGGCACGAATGTTTACTAAAGGAATTTAGTAAACATTCGTGCCTGTAGTCAATTGGTTACAATTTCGTTAGCCTCAACCACCCACCGCCAGTGTTAGTGCCCCGAAGTGCCCCAAATAAACGTTGTTCCAATCGGCCTTATTTACGACAAAAGCGTATGTAGTAACAGGTAGTACCTAAGTAAATATAGCAAATTGTCAATAACTGCTAGCATAGAAAACCTCAAAGTTTATATAGTACCTATCTCATAAAAAAAATCGGGCCAGTTCTAAAGTTATGTTTTGATTACATAGTTACTAAAATCTAGAGATACACTGAAAAAACAAGAAACACCATCAATAGGGGGTCATTATACTTGGGTTAGGTCATACATTTTTTAAGCGGAATAAAAGATTTTTGGTAGTCCACACTTAAAATGAGATGTGTCTTATGATCCCATATAACTATAAGACTTGTCAGGTGCTATACAATCTAATTTCTCGAACATTTGACTTGACTTGACTTAAGTTCCTGTGTCCCCTAGATGGGGCAGAGGGCGTCCACAGTGCGCCGCCATTCCGAACGGTTTTGAGCTTCTCGTTTCATTTCGCTCCAGGTCTTCCCTAGTTGCTTCGCTTCTGCAATGATCGTCCGGCGCCAGGTCTGCTTGGGGCGACCACGTTTACGCTTTCCTTGGGGATTCCAGTCTAGGGCTTGCCTCGGTATGTGTTCAGGATCCCTTCGGAGCGTGTGGCCGATCCAGTTCCACATGCGGCGTTTGATCTGCTGGTCGATCGGAGTCTCACCGCAGCGTTCCCACAGGTCTTGGTTGGAGATTCTCTCGGGCCAGTAGACATTTAGGATACGGCGAAGAAGTCGGTTGATAACGACCTGGAGTTTGTGCGAGATGTCCTTAGTGACCTTCCACGTCTCGCATCCGTACAGCAACACGGTTTTCACGTTGGACCGGAATATTTTGAGTTTTACTCTTCGGGTCAGTTTCCTTGATTGCCATACAGGGCGGAGCTGAGCAAAGGTTGCTCTTGCCTTGGCGATCCTCGAAGTGACATCCTCTTCAGTTCCTCCAGCTTCTGTCACTACACTACCGAGGTATGTGAACTTGTGGATTCTCTCTACCTCCTCTGTGCCGATGAGCAACGGCAGAGAACATTTAGTTTAATATTATTTCTCTAGCAATTGTAAAATTTCGGTTAGCTTACAGACTTGCGGCGTTATTAAATTTGTATAACAGAAATACCAAAACTATTATTATAGGCGCCAGTTACCCGCTTTCTATGTGACTTTGATTACGTTGTGTCATTTGAATGCAATGCCGTTTGTGGCGATTGGACCTGTTAGCGGACTTTGAAATGTTTTTATCGAATGAAAACTGACTCATGTCACCTGTATACCTAGGTTTTGGGTTTAAATCTTCGTACATTCACCCAGTACTAATCCATACACACCATACACCAAAAAAGTATGATTCAATTGAAATGTTGTTATTTTTACAAACAAAGTTGTTATACATGACGGCCCGTGTCGAGCCGTGGTGGTGAGAAATTAAACAAAAAAAGCTGCGGTTACAGGATGATACCTTGTTTGAAATTATATCAAAATGGGGCAATTTTGTTGAAAATATATCAAAATAGGGCAGTTTTGCATTCTACAAATTAGTCATCGCGTTATGGTATATGAGCATTTTGCATCAAGTCGTTTTGCGCCTGTATCTAAAAGGTACCTATATTCTCTATGAAGATTATTTTGTGCATTAAGTTTGTTAATAGCATTCACTCAACAGAGACAAGCTTGCAGAGAACGGATTTAGCTAACGCTTGACAGATGAGACTAATGAGTGTCTCCGCTACCTTGCCACTAATTATAACGTTAATATGAGATGCACTACGTAAATAGATGGTAACACGAAATATTACTTACTACCGCACAGTTTCAAGTTGTTTAGTGTCTTACCACAATAATTTGCCGTGACTAATATGTCCGAAACACGCTTTTTGTAGGTTCATTTTTTTGACGACTTCAGTGGCGCTGCGGGCGAGAGTCCGCCTGCGACGCAAGAGGTTGCGGGTTCGATTCCCGCCGCGGAACAAAATAGTTTACGTTCTGCAGAAATCTGTTCCGTTGGTCTGGGTGTTTTCTTTGTATTATAAATAAATAACTAACTATGTATATAGTGTATTAAATATATCAGTTATCTAGTACCCATAACACAAGCTTTGAGTAGCTTACTTTGGGGCTAGATGATGCTGTGTGGATTGTCCAGCTTTATTTATTTATTTTTTAGCTCAAAAAATGCTTCTATGTATTTTCGTTTTTATTTCCGTTCACTGTACGTAGACACGGACGCGGCAGTTTATCAATAGTGTGACACCTAAATATTTTATCGAGCTTGTATGCACTCTTACGATGAGCTCTCAAAATAGCGTCAACTCAACATTATAATGTGCCTATTTTTTATGTAATTTTACCATCCAACTAATGCACTTTCCTGGAATGATGCACTCCACACGACACGCACTCATAATGGAAACCAGGTCGAATCCATCAGCCGGCCCGCTGCAATATTATGATTGATGATGGAACATGACTTTGCTTCTGCAGCTATTTTAATGGTGTACCTACATTTTTTACCCGAATGCGAAGCGAAGTAAAAGGATATAATGTGTTTGGTGTGTCTTCTTTTTCTTCGGCTTCCTCCTCTTTCCCCACGCTAAGTGGGGTCGGCACAACATGTTTTCATCCTCAATTTCTCTATGATACGTCATCTCAGTACTCACTTCCCTGTTACTCATACCATCTTTCACACATCTTTTGAATATATTTTTTACCTGACTAAAGAGGGTAATAAGAGTTTCTTTAGCTGTTGCTGGAGCCCAAACGGCTGGACAGATTTTGAAAAATTAGGTGTCATTGGATTTGAGGATAGACAATATAAAAAAAATGGTGCCTGTAAGAAGCTACTTTAAATCACTCTCAGTCGGTTTTTTTAATGTTTGCAATAAATACTAGTTTAATGCCCTGTTTGCACATTGATGAGTGCGAGTAGCTAGTGATTAGTACTAAACAAGTTTGCACCATTACCTACTGGTTAGTGCGAGTGATTATTGATTAGCGAAGCAGAGTGATTATTCTGGAACAATAAAATGTATGCTTCTTTTTGTTATCCCACCCAGAAACATTCCAGTTAATGGTCACCGATGGTAAGTAATCACCGATACAATGATGACGTTCCTAAACTTTGCTTAACTTACTACACTCATACTTCTTAGCTTCACTGTTCTTCGCTTTTTACTTAATTTGAATCAGCTAAGTGGATCACATTGATGATTGATTACAATAGCAATGTTTTTCGACAACAGGCAGTTTATAACGCGGAATTTGTGTTTGACATTTCAATTAGTTACAATATTATGGTGCGGAATAAAATAATAACAGTGGCTTTTGATATTTCGACTCCTGATTTTATATCAGAAAATCTGAATATTTTGTTGTGATAATTTAATTTAAGTTTTGGAATCTTATCTTTTGTTGACTGAATCAGTTATGTAAAGTAGCACAGATTTTTGTAGGTTTTTTTTTCACTGTTTGCAATAAAAGAGGCGATTTATTTTGATTTGATTTATAGAGGCAGTTTAATAATAATATATAAACTGGCATTACGAAACAATAAATCCATCACTTCTATTTCTGTGGCTCCTAACATAAATATTTAGATAAGGATGGTTAGTATTATTAAGTCCAATATAATCTGTTTAACCTGAAACTGTACAAAGCTACTTTAAATTGGCAATGTGCCCAAAAGGGCATTACAGTGGAAATAGTTCCTAGCTAGGTATACTTAGATGAAACATTGAACCATTTAGTACGCATAATATATTATCCTATTTCAGGCACGGACCGATACGATAGCTGCTACTTCTATTTACCACTACTACGTATACTTACTCACATCGTAATATACATGTTTTAACAATATTATTTTTAATCGTAAATATTTTATTTATTGTTTTACTAGGGAAAAATTCGACCAACCAGAATTAATTTGTAGTTATCTCAGAAAAAAACTTCTAACCAAAAAAGTTTTCCTTGCATTTGGCATTACATTATTTCGAGAATAGTTATACCAGAAGTTTCTCAGAGCCACCCGTAAAATATAAGTAAGTACGAGTAAGTACCTACTCTAAAACCATAACTTTATACGTTGAGACGTGAGTGTATTTCCACTACAGATTCTGCCATAATCATAAAACGCGTCAATACGTAAATATTTGTTCTGCTACACGCGTGAGTGAGTACCTACCTAGGTACGTATGTACCGTCTAGCCTTTTATTCATAAAGGCAAAGCCATTTTAAAACTGTTACTATGATATATAACCAGCTGTAGCATATTTTAAATCTTTTACAAAGAGCAGCGTTTTGATCAAAACTGTGTTGAGATAGTGCTAGAGATAGGGAGGGATAGAGCGATTTTTTGCATTTAACCTCACCTCTATTCCACAATTTATTTTTCATAATCCCAGTAGAGACTACTGGGAGTCTAAACAAAGTGACTTTATACTTCGATGGTGCTAATTGAATTGAAAAAAATGTATGGAAATGCCATTTATATTCACGTGATCACTTACCTAGATTTTAGAAGTTTTCTACTGCGCATCATTGTAATTTGTCATTATACGTATTAGTGTAAGTGGCAAGTAGGTACCTATTAATAATTAGCTACTAAGCTCGTGTAAACAAGCCTCGGAACAGTCGCGCTCGCGACTGACTTTGACAGTTGACCCGAAATGATGGCTGCTCACGCGGCTTGCGTAATCACGCGAAATGAGTAACAAGGCGCCGTCATATACAAGAACCTACCTACAAAGTACCTATATACTCGTAATGTCAATCAATAAATAAAATTATTGGTGGACAATTCACACAACGCTATCAATTTAAGTATTTTAAGCCGCGCCATAGGTCGACACAAACATTAACACTCAATTTTACATCTTTGTGATGAATATTTTAACAAATCCTGAACCGCATGATCATTTATTCTGCATTTTAAGTAAAATAAACAAGTTTCAAACCAATCACGCCACCATTCATAAAGTTAGGTATACTTACCCAGTTTTGAGCGAATCGAATCAAGAAATAAAATTTTACATAGAAACTTTTCCACCTCTTAAGGGTTGACTTTCGAACATTAGATTTGCCTATATTCCAGAACCTAAACCATCTACATTTCAAATTTCATGAAAATCAGTAGTACCGGAGATAAGTGGTAACAAACATTCACACACACACCCTTACACAAACTTTCGCATTTATAATAATTAGTGGGAAGGTAAGGTTAATATAAATAGACCCCATGTTATTATACTCGTATAAATTCTATTTTAGTGTAAGACGGAATGGTGTGCCAGTGTTACTAAGGTGATATCGACAAATTAATTAACCTTAGGTCATTGTCAAGATGTATTATCGAAATGCAAAATTATAGGTACTCGTACTTCATAATATTTAAAAAGTAGCTATAAGTACATTTGCGCGAGCATCTTTAATTAATTACAATTTGTTAATTTGTTAATTACTTATTTATTTCAGCTTAGTATTCTGTTTTAGTGAAGTTGTATTACTGACTATAAGGATAGAGGGATCAGCTAGAGTCTAGCTGCTAGACTTTCGCATAACCTACCGCGAAGAGCGGAAGAAGGGAATGGAGGCCTTTGCCCTACAGTTGACCGATAATGGCTAAGGGTACGATTTGGCAACGGGCGACATGAGGCAGCAGCGGACGACGTGTCGCGGCGACACTACTGGTTTCTATGTATTTCTATGAAATTCCCTCCGACACGAAGCTAGCGACGCATTTCATAGAAATACATAGAACCAGTAGTGTCGCTGCGACACGTCGTCCGCTGCTGCCTCTTGTCGCCCGCTGCCAACTCGTACCTTAAAAATAATTTAGTTTTTATAAAAGTATTAGCTCTAATTTTAATTTTTAGTCGGTGCTAGAGTTATGCTTGTACAAAGAAACGCAAATGTAATATTTATTTAGATATCTTGCTATTGCTGAACAAATATATACACCTCTACGACATTCATGTTGCACAGTGCCGAATCCGGGACGGAACGTTTTCGTGAAGTTAAGCTGGGATTATACGTCAGGTTTTCCATACAATAATCGGATCCAACAATCTGAACTGACAAGATGAGTTTGAATACAGCAGCTAGGAGAATATCGATGATAGCTTAGAACGACCGACTTCAGAAATTTCTGACGCAAAAATCGTAAATGTATCAAGTGAATACGATCAGGGAGGGGCCTTACCACAAGCTCTTACAAACTATCATGTTTCAGAAACGTCAAAGCTTCAAACTTGAAGTAACACTTACTTCAACACAAATTTAATTGGTACAAAATATCCGATTGGCTTACAAAATACTATAGAACATGATCACGACTGTAATCCCCAGGTTACCAGATATCTTCTCAGATCTCTAGTTACTTAGATCTTCGAGGATATCTAAACAGGGTAGTCAGAGGCACGTCACAACATGAGTGCCAATCTTTTACACAGTAATTAGTATTCCGTACGTGACAGATTGCAAGCCCATCGCCGCTTATAATATTTTCACACACATTCGAATTTTTAATTCTAGGTAATGCCGGTTTTCTCATGATGTTTTCCATGCATGGCGCACATTTTGAATGGAAAAACTCATTGGTGCAAGACCAGGTTTGAACTCACGACCTCGGACCGAGGCAAGGGTCGACAAATCCCGGAACGAACCCGGCACAGAGTAGCGTGAATCCGGCTGTATTTTGATCGCCATTTTAGATTCAATGACCATTCATCTGTGTACTAGAGTAGGTCAGCCATTGAGCATAGGTAAACAGTAGGACATTTTTTTGTAAGTATTGTTTCATTGTATATTGGTTTCATTGATGTTGGCAAGTTCCCAATGATTTTATAGAAATATACCGATATTATTTTATTGTTTATGTGATTCCGTTGAGATAGTGCTTTTTTATATTTTTCAATCACAAATCCGTTGTATGAGTTCATGTTTTTATTTATTGGGTAAAAGATTTTGAAATAAACAACACTACTTTGTTGAGCACTGGTGGTGTAGTGGTAGCATCTCTGCTACACGCTCCGAACTCCGAAGGTATTGGGTTCAAACCTGGTTGCACACCAATGAGTTTTTCCGTTTGAAAAATTTATGTGCGCAGTGCCAGTGCTCTTAAATGATGAATGAAAACATCGTGAGGAAACCGGCATTCCCTAGAATCAAAAGTTCGAAGGTGTGTGTCATAGGTTAGTATTCTTATAAGCTGCGATGAGTTTACAACCTGTCACATAAGAAATACTAACCCCTCAGGGCGGAGCCGCCCCTATGTGCGAAGTGTGCGGCGCACACAGGCGCCAAGACAATAGAGGCGCCGCCATCGAAATTATTTTTGAGGTACCTAAGTTGAAACATGAAGATTCGTGAAAAAAAGAGGCGCTTCATAGGTTTCGCACACAGGCGCTGTGGGGGGTCGGCGCGGCCCTGACCCCTGTGCAAAATGTGGGCATGTGTCAAACATGTTTGGACGTGCCTCTGATTACCATTCTTTAGATATCTTTAAATATCTAAGTAACTAGAAATCCGAGAAGTCTCTACAAGCTTGGAGATTACTGTCGTGTGCATGTTTGTTTTTTTGAGTACTCTACTAGTAAACTACTATAAAGACTAGTTTTACCCACGATTTCTTCCGTGTAGAAGTCGAAAAAAGTACTAATAGGATTCTAACAGGACTTTTCATTGGATTTTTAACCCCGTTAGGGGATGAGTTTCAATAAAATACGAAACACATCTTCCATTAAAAATTATGCAAAATTGAAGTAGATTGGACCAAGGCATCATGTTGTCCCATACAAATACCCCCTTTTTCACCCCCTTAGGGGTAGAACTTTGGAAAATCCATTCTTATTAGATGCCTACGTCATACAAAGAACACACCTTCCAAGTTTCAAGTCTCTACGATCAACGTAAACCGGTGCACCGGTTTAAGCTGTGTGTTGATCCGTCACGTCAGTTAGTCAGGACAAAGCATTTTATATGTATAGAAGATGACATTTAGTGCCCATCAACTTCAAATTTCGAACGCTACACAAGCCAGTGGCGTCAGTATTTGTACAAGCCTTACGTAAATAGTTTACACTGTGATGTCACGTGTTTATTCTATGGATTGAAATGTTTGCTTTGCAGTCAGAGGCAAATACTAGTTTATTTATCAGTTTCGTCGTTGTTTCATCGGTTTGAAGTGTTAGGTTAATGTTTCGGAAAAAAGTCTATCTGTCAATGACTCTCTACTACTTTTTTTTTAATTTATGGCAACAGTATTTTTAACGATGACATGCTGTCAGTATCATTGTTATATTATTGAGCATTTTTATACGCTATCTATTAATTTTAAACAAAAACGTCTTCAGTCGTTTTATAAGAAAAGAATCCACTTCATTTTAATTATTCACATCTGAGCCAAGAACTCAAGGTTTATTTTTAAAATATACCAAGATAACGCATTAAACACAAAAAAACTAGTTAAAATAAAACCACACCATTATGTTTCCTTCGTAAACGATCAAAAAAGTTTTTTTAATGATTTAGAGCAAAACTAAAGCTACTTGTAAAAAAGAGTTTGAAAAATGTATACCTACTTACTACTTTAAGCATTTTTAATTCAAAATCAAATAAATCTTTATACAGACAGTATTTACTGAAAGATAGTATACGTTATAATGGTCACAATTTTTAATTAATTCCGACACAGCAAACAGTTTTTGTCCATAAACTACCTGATTGACAGTACCTACTTACCCAGTAGCTTAATAGCTGTCATGTTTTGAAAATGTTTAAAATAAATCTACCTATACCTATATTTTATTTAGGTACTCTTGTCTTGCTTTATGATTATTTAAATTTTGGTCCTAAAAAATACTTCCTAATCGCTGATATGTAAAAGTCCACATAAATACAAAGATTAAAATCGTAGATATGCCCGTACGGGACGGACACCGCGCCGTTTTGTTGCCGCACGAAATGAGATAGCACGCTCATTTGGCACACCAAATATTTTCAATTTCAGGGTACAAAGAGAATAATTATATATTTTTACGTAAGATAGTGCAATATTATTGCACAATAATTGATGAAATAACTGTTTGGTTCATTTTTTACTAATCATTAGTGTGCTTGCATCGGCATTTTGTTAACAAACACAAGTGAAAACAGTGCCACAGTTTTTGGCGTCCGGGCATATCTGCGATTTTAAATCTTTGTATAAATACACATATATCTACACTTATATTATAAAGCTGAAGAGTTTGTGTGGTTGAACGCGCTAATCTCAGGATCTACTGGTTCGAATTGACATATTATTGTTGTGTTGTATACTCCATTTATCGAAAGAAGGCCATAGGCTCTATAACATAACGCTACAACCGATAGGAGCGGAGCATCAATAAAGAATGTTGCAAAAACGGGAAAAAATATATTAAGTACTTGAAATTCGCAGACAAAGGTGCGCGAGAGTCAGCTAGTCTCAATATATATTTATCTAAATTAATAACAAGCAATACGCGCGTCTCCGTGTACAGTTGGCCCAACAAGTCGAGGCATTCGTGAAGTTAGTCGCAAGAGCTGCGCAGTATCGTTTTTCGGCAGCAATTGGAGGTATGTAGAGGGGCGGTGGGACTGTACATGCGCTAACTCGCACCTGTGGCTAATTTCACGAATGCCTAGATCCGTTGGATGAACTATACACTATGTTGTACCTACTATGTAGGTACTATTGTTGTACTGACGAAGTTGCGTGCGACCAGCAACTCTATACATCATCTATATTAATAATTTCGTCAAGGGGTACGGTAGACTCGATCGAAACCTTATCTGAATAATAAAACATAAAAATAAAGATTTCGAGTCGACAACATAAAGGTATCCGCAAAATATGGATTGTCGAGTATTTTGTTCAATTCAAATTGGTGCTGATAAATCGCAGTCGCCATATAGGCCACTCTAGCGAAACGTCTCATACACCGGATGACATCTTGAGTTGTTCATAAAAACTCAAAGTAATCAACAGTGCAACCAACCTTTTTGTTCAGATGGCAGTAACAAATCATTAAAAAATTACCTACTGCCCTAAGTAGGTAGGTACTCAGGTAATAAACTAACGCGTACGAAGAAGCGGGTATCAGCTAGTATTTAATTAAAATGCCTCACATTATGAAGGCTTCTTTAATACCGTGACTTTGACCTCCGCCGTTCCGTCGAGTCTATAGTGATCTCAATGTCAGGCAGGTGATTTCATTGTATGTACATCCGGCGATTCAGATGTAGGCTACTCTATCCTATACTCTGTGGCTTATGTACCTAACCATGGAATAGGCGATAAACTAGTCAAACTATGACTGGCCTCACAGCTCAGTTGGTAGTAACTCTGCCTTCTGCGCTGCAGGTTGTGGTTTCACCCAGGATAAACATTTGCGTGATAAAGGTTTATAAAAAAAAGTTTATAATTAATTAATTTATTAGCTATCTGGCTCCCATTAGTACAAGCCTTGTTTTGTTTGGGGCTAGATGGTGTTGTGTGAATTGATCACCAATATTTTATTTACTCTCCGCAAATTTATTCCCATTACGATTTTTTTATACAAATTTCAGCACATAGGCGCACTAAAGTGTACCTACTCAATAGCCTATACTATTATAAACGGAGGAGTTTTATTATATTTTTGCTATATGTATGTATTAATGTTGTAAAACTATGAATGTGTGCACTCAGCTTGGGAATTTGCGATTACCCAGGTTTAAATAACAAACTTAAAACAATTTTTATCGCGGACAGAGTTTTGAAATTTCCGAATTCTCAACGTGATCCCTCTGTGCACATTAAAATAAAAACGTGGGTAGATTGGTGTGCTGTGGGCTTAGATTACAAGTTAAATTAAATTTAAATTTTTAAAAACCTCCGTCACATATTTTGTCCGCCATTTTGGGTACCGGCCATCTTGGATTTGAAAATTGTCATAACCTATAGTATTCTACTACTCAAGCCCTGTTATTTGATTTATATACTATTATGAGGGAGTTGTGAAAAAATATGTAATCCGTCATTTTGTAGCGGCGGCCATCTTGGACCAACTTCCATCAAACAAAGCTAAAAACATTCCCAACTAATTCACCTTTCAAACAATAAAAACAAAATCAAAATCGGTTCGTGCGTTTGAGACTACGATGTCACAGACAGACACAAACACACAAACACTCACCCTCACACTCTGACACGTCAAACACCTCGTGGGTCGGGGGTTAAAATTACCTACGCAAGTACGCGGAAATAAAAATCTATAACTATTTTACGAGTATAATCTCAACTTACGAGTATTTGCAATACACAAACAAAATAAACGATTAATCAAACAAAGTGACTTAAGTACCTGGGTAAAGGTAGCTGCAAAATGGTTACGTTAGTTAGGTAGTGAGTTAATAGAAAATAATTCAATAAAAAATGACATTAGAAGTACCTAACCTAAAGACGTTTTTTCAATTAGTAGCACATCATTTTAATTGTTTGAAACAATTGATTAATAAATCGAGTTTACAGGTTTGTTATTTCAATAAAATAAACAACAAAGCAACTATAAATTAAATTGTAAAAGTAAAAAGTGCTTCACATCGTACAGACACTTTTAAAAGACTACAAACGAATTTCAACCGATTTTATGACAGGATTTGGTCCAGCCAGTTAAATTGGATGGATTTTCAAACGTAGTTTATGACAGGCTTTTTTGACGGCATTTCTGGGGCCACAAACCACCATGTTTCAAAAACGTCACATTTTTGTAAGTCATGGTACGAAATATCAATGTTATATTACTTTGATATTGCCCGAAAAGCTTGTGGTAAGGCCTCTGAGCAAAACTTTTGGAGGTGACTTTACCTATGATTCATTACCACCTCTCCGTCATCGGGTAAATGAATGCTTTACGAATTCATTTGCGAGTGAATCCTCTTGAGGAGTTAAGCTAAAGGTCGGTATAAAATATTCATAAAGGTGTTAGTGAATACAAGCACAAATGCTCAATCGCTGAATAAAACATCAAGTTTGGCTGAAAAAGGAAAAAAGAAGCCAAAATAAAGACAAAGAAAAAAGAGTACAAACGATAACATAAAATAAAAATAGATTTTCATTCGCGACGCTTTGTTACACGTGGCGACGGCACGGGAATCATTCAAATCAACCAAATCATAAGATCAAAGACTTCAACACCAGTTTCTTATAATGATCATCAAAAACGATGAGTCACGTGATCGCTCTCATACGGGTTAATTCAATTCGTAACTCCTTCAATAAGGTTGATATTTGCATTGAAAAATTTCAAGATTCCACAGTGATTGATAAAATTGATAATTTTGTTTTTGTATAAGTGGTACAGTTGTGAAGACTGTACTTGCCTATTATTTAGAAGTAAAAAATAAACGAATGCTACATAGCTTAATAGTAGTTAATAGAAGCCATCTTGCAGATCTTTATAATCCCTGATGTATGATGACCCGTCTAACGACCAAAAGACACCACCATTTAATATGGCCCACTTCCTAATATGAACCACTAAGCTTCGTAACAGCCAAGGGTTAGAAGGGGCTCTGGAGACCCAGAATTATAAATTTTGTTAATTGGCTATGTAATCTTTGGTTGCCATATTTCTAACCGTAAAATACATAACCATACATATGTAATTTGTGAATCTTAAAATTATTTTAGGTGTGTATTTTAGGTTATTATGCATTTACAAAAAGTTATCAGCTATCTGGTTTCCATAACAGCTTGCTTAGATTGAGCTAGATGGCGTTGCGTGAATCCACCATTTTTTTTTATGCCAATCTTTAACAGTTTTATTTTGAAACCTATTGTAATGAGCGGTCTAGAAGTAATTATAAGTGCTGTGTCAAAATGCCTATAAAATATTCTTAAGAAGCAACCGTAATTTGTTCAACTTTAGTTTCTGGTTTATTTGAGTTAAGACATTTCTCGAGTCGAAAAACAGTATTATCTTGAATGGCTACTTTGATAAGAACATAATATCGATCCGTTATCTTCAATATCTTTGTGTTTTATCTTACACTAGTAAAATTCCTTGTGACCTCGATTTCTAGATGAGACGTGTATTTTACAAATGATAGGGCATCTTATAACGTAGTAGGTATTGTATCAAAATAAAAAGTCCTAACGTTCTAAGTACCAAAATAGGTGTATGTATGTCTCAATGACTGACTAGACCGATTACGAGTATAACTAAGCTCCTAGTTATTATTATTAACTGTTTTACAAATAAGAGGAACATAGGTTTTTTTTAAAACATGTGTCTATATTTCTAGGCTCATAATTTATTAAGTGGTGTAATTAAATACCAAAGTGATTGATTGTTTTTAATTAAAGTGGATAATAATGTATTGTCTCTATAATATTTTGGGTATTTCTGTATAAAGTTTATGTTCAGTGGACATCGATAATCCCATAGCGATTACACCACGCGTTTGCGTCACCAAAAATATTTACGCCATAATAACCCGAGGTATCTTTCTAATGAATGAGTTTGGTAGCTGATTCTTGTATGGCAGATAAACACAAAGGAATCGTGTAGGTAGGAGATAAGGCACACCGATGATAAGTTAATCTGTTAAACCAATAAGTTGGGTAACGGTGTGTGAACGCTACCGAATCATAACATTGACGAAACGTGAACTGATAGTCAATAGTGTAGCGTCTGCCCACGGATAGTTGAATAATATATAGGCTTCTTTTTCTACTTTATCAATGGCGTCTGTCTCTTAGAGATCAGTTTTGCCAGTGTCAAGAGTATTTTTATATGTGTTGACAACGTCACAGAGTCATTGTCAAGTTGTCAAGTTAATAAGAGATGGCTTTTTGTTCCAAGAATTTTATTCTTGGAAAATTTTCTGATGGATTCAGCAAGGAACTTTCACTTTAATTCACATAATCACACACCTGTGTCAAGAATTTGGGATTTATTGGAAAAATAATCAACAAAATTACACAATTAAACTCAAAAAGTATATAATTTCTAAAGTGATATAATAAGGTCTCAATTTCGTATCAATTCAAGATCGTAGCAAGTGGAGATCCGAGGTTTCTGCCTACCCCGTCGAGAAACAGGCGTGATTTTATGTATGTTTGTATGTATAGGGTCTCAGTTGAAAGCATCAGATTTTATCAGAAAATTAATAAATAGGCTTCTATGCAGAAGTGAATTGACCCGATGTCACCATAAACAGACGAGTTTTCATCGCCACAAAAAATAGCGGTGACGGCTAAATGCAATTAATTAAAATCGAAATATAAATTGAAAAAAAAAAGAAAAACATTACGGCATCATTTTGTAAACTCGTAAAGTTAAAGCACTCTTCGATAGGAACACAGTATAAAATAAATTTGAAGAAACAGTAAATTCACTTCCGCTTTGCGTGTAGTTAGATGGTTTGACTTAGCAAAAGTGGATAGGAGCTTATAGTTGACTAAGTAAAGTATTGTATTCAGTTAAGGATATCTACAGCTTACTTTTTATAACTCTATATACTTCAGAAGTTTTCTAAAGGAACAGAATAGATTATTGCGACCTAACTTTATTAGCTAGCATTTTGTGCGCCAAGAGATAGGACACTCAATCATTTACTTTCCAGTGTATTTACTGCTTGCAAAGTTTTACCTACCGTGTGGTTACTCCAACTTTTAATAGCTGAGGTCGCGATGGACATTCAATTTATTTGACAACGGTGTTTATCGATAGCGTTCCATCGAGTTGTGATAATCGAACGAAATAATCGAGTTACCGACTACGGATAGTGTTTATTAATAAATTTGCTGGTATATCAAAAACTTGGAAAAATATTACATCACTATCAGGCAAGAAAAATTTGGTAATTATTTCCAAAAATATTTTCATATTGTACGTCTACGTGCATTATGGAACACAGCCTCCAAGTTTAAAGTTTCTAGAACCAGCTGTTTAGGCTCTGCGTTATCTGTCAAAAGGTCAGTGAATCAGTCACAGCAAGGTATTTTATATAGTTAGTATTGTGATGATTGTTTGTTTTTGTCTTGGTGTTTGGTTATTTTGGTACTCATGTTAGTCACAACATTAGGAACTCTAGTGTGGGAACAGGGTGTTTGAATGTTGGTTGTTTACGTTTAGTATTCCGCTACGGAAATCTTCCGCGATCCGTTTTCTACGTGATCGAATAAATTACATGGCTAGCTTGTCATGGAATTTTCCATGGAATTTTAGGGAACTTCAGCATTCATGTATAATTTTCAAGAGACTTTAAATTTTTCCGTAAATTCTACACTGTAGTACTTAGTTGTGTATCTTGTAGCCTTCGTTACATAATTATATAAAAATGTTTGATGTTTTTTTTCGAAAATTCTTTTTAACGAAAATTTGGAACTACCTATAAGTATTTTACTATGTAGATATTAATGGTTTTCTTACCATGTTATTGAAATAAGTAGGTTAAATATACTATAGGTACTACGAAGAAAAATAATAATTTACTTTCTTACTTTCAAACAAAAATATCTATAAGTATCGAAAGTTGCTGAAAAATGTTTTTAATGTCAAAGTCGGTTAGTAAGCCACTTATTTTTTCAATGGTGTTTACATAATAGATTGAATGGATAAAAATGGATACTAAAGATACCTACTTAATGGTTCCACGTGGAATTTATTTCTGTCAGATATTTGAAACCAAATAATAACATTTGGGTCATTTGGATTTGAAACACCAGCTAGTCCACTCTGCATATATATTAAAATCATCTTTCACATAGTCCATCCATCTTTTCTTTTCATCCATTTTTTCGTACAGGCAAATTATGCAATTCTCGAACCAGTGACAAACCATTGTTAGTGTAACAGCACCTTTAAAGTAGTATCCACCGACCACCGCATTAGTGACCTAGCTGGCTCAATCTATGATCTGGGTCAACGCCTGTCCACTTTTCGGTAAAGGGCCACGACAGGTCAACGTTTGTAACATTTAATACAGCCTTACTTTTGATTTATTTGATACATTTCCTTTGAAGGCGGTCTTTGCTATCAAAGGAGCGGTTTCGAGTTACTTCTGATGATAGATTAAGCGATTTTCCCGTAGATAAGTGGCTAAGTTGTTTTAATGAAAGAAACTGGTATTTATAGCATCAGCCCGCTAGTATAAGCATTGTAGACGGCGTTTTTCTCTACGGTAGAGAAGACAAAGTACCTACTGCTTATGCTAAGGATTTGTGTAGACAGTAATTGTTATCTCTTTTTTCTTGTATCAAAAAGTAGAAATGGAATTGTTGTCTCTGTCTACCTCGTCAGGAAACAGCGTCAATTTGATATAATAATGTAATACTAAGGTTTATTAATTTCGGCATCAGGTCAAACTTCACACACTTTGTCCTATAGTCGATGATATCATAGGCGATATGTTAATAAGCATTATCTTTTCATAATCTATTCACCTTGACAACAAAGAGATCAGCTACCTATCCTTTAAATAAATTGGCCAAGGACGTGTCGTTCTACGAATTTGTTATGCAGTGCGTGGACAATTTATTTTTTATTATTATACTAGCTCGCGGCGTCGCCCTCGAAGTATCTACATAAAATATAGCCTATGTTCATCCTAAAAGTTCATTCTACACATTGGCGAAAGAATTTTTTAAATCGGTTCTGTAGTTTCGGAGCCTATTCAATGCAAACAAACAATCAAATCTTTCCTCTTTATAATATTAGTTTGGATTATTTTTGCTTTGTATACGTGCATCATTGTTTGCCGGATCGAGTTGTACAAAAAATTATAAAATAAAAAATGATATCAAAGCTATGAACATTTTTCAATTTACCTACATAATCTGCCAAATTCAATATTAAAGTACCAACAGATGGTTTTAAACGCGAAATTATGAAAATACGTTACTAAGAAGCGCGTTTTTGATCTAAATAATATTATAGGCGGTTTACGTAAATTTATTTAAAGTTGGGCTCACAGATGGTAATTTCCAGAGGTTCGAGGTCGCATTAATGATGCATCGTCTTCGATTTTACGAACTGTGCCATAGCGTTCATGATCTACCAAGACACTAAAAGACATTAATGGGCAATATCCATCGAAATGGAAAGAATTGAGGGTTTGAAACAACTAGTAGAATTTAGGGAATAAGTTCAATAGACATGGTTTACGACCTAAAATTTCAAGGGCTGACTTTAAGTCGACTGACTACCCTCTCTAAATATCTTCAAAGATCTAAGTAACTAGACATCTGAGAAGATATCTACCGAGCCTGAGAATGACAGTCGTGACCATGTTAGTTATATGTTTTATTCAAACGGTGCGGTCAGTTGTGCATTAGCCATTTCTAAACAAACCGCGGATTTGAGTCTTGGCCGTTCGAAAATTTTGAACCAAATTTAAATTTGATACAGTCATGGTCTAACTAACAAATTATCAGAAAATCAACTTTATAACTTTTTTCTCACAATAGATTATTAAGAGGTGAAATTAAGGGTAATGTCTTGTTACAGAATAACTTACTAAATACTCGTAGTACGATTTTATTTCAGATTTTATCGCAAGGAATATACCACCAACGGGTTTTACATCAACCTTGACGCTTTCTTTTTCAAAGTGACAAATAAAAAGCAATGCACAGCTTGAACCGCTGGTTATAAGGATTTGATTTTTTGTGAATGTGTTCTTAACAATGTGCACAAAACAGGAATTGTCTAAAATTTATAAGGGGTTATAAGCTCAAAGTTTGTTTAGAAAATAAAAATTCACAATGTTTCGGGGTTTCCACCAGTAGGTAAGCACTTAAAACAGTTTAAACAAAAGTTCAGTGCAAACACAGACTATTGACCTTCCGTGTATTTATACAACTGCAATCATCAGAACTTCATTTGCAAAGCAGGGTACCACAGGTACCCACATATTTTCGAGTCGCTGGTGTGATAAGTATATTAATAGACATGAGCAAATATCCTAACCGAATACTGACAGGACCTCTTGGCTAAGTATTTCCGGTCGTGAACGAAGTGGAGCGAATCCTTTACGTGGGCAGACTACGTCTTTATCTTTAAAAGGTTCTGCAGAATGAACTCAAAGGGCGTACCTTTAAGGTCGTTAGTTGCACGGTTGTCTATAAATACAGTTAGACAAGTTATTGTCGCTTTTATATTTACTATCCGTAAAGTGGCCTTTGCATTGTATAACCGGGTTTAATTTTGCGACCTTATGAATAAGTTTTAACTACAGCTATAGAACCAAAAACTCATGCACCACCAGATATGGTCTTCTATCCTAAATTTACCCTATATCAAATGCAACCATTACTAAAGAAAATGATTCGTCATCTGGATCAATTGAGCTATCTAAAGATATCAGATTATCCATACTTCTTCTTTCTGCCCTTTTCCCACGCTATGTGGGGTCGGCACAACCCGTTTTCTATTTCTGTTTCCTTCTCTTATTAATACTAATATTATAAATCCGAAAGTTGTTTGTTTGTTAACTTTTCACAATTTGGCAAGGAGATAAATTATATCATGGTGACGGACATAGATTATCTTTTGTCTCTAAAAATAATCATGAAGGGACTGAAATAAGGGTTGAAAGTATGGGGAACGCATGGTTGAGCAACGCTGGGTGCAGTCAGTTTTCGGATGGGAAACCGCATCTTTTTGCACTCCATAAACCGAATTGACCGATGTTAAAAAATCAGAATTAATATGTTATATTGATTTTTGCAGACGAAGCCGCGGGTAACAGCTAACTTGTATACCTACTTAAAGTGAGCATAGTACCTACCTACTTATTATTTTATTATGTACATTACTTCAAATAAAACTTCGTACTTTACTGCTAGATAAAATAATTAATACTTCCTTTGTATACAGATGTGTTAATATAATAACTGTGAACAACAAATACAATTTGACCTCAACACATAAAAGCACGTGTTAAAATTCTCAAACTATTTTATAACGGCCTCTTATGGTGTTATCAAAGTCAATACCTTCAAATTATAGTTTACTAAACCGTTTACTAGCTGTTGCCCGTGACTTTACACGCATTGAATGTTTTTTTTTTAGAATAGTTTAGTAGGGTAAATCTTTCCCCAGTATTATAATCTATTTATCTTCCAAATTTCGTAAAAATCCGTTAAGCCGTTTAGTCGTGAAAAGATAACAGATAACAGACAGGCCGAGTTACTTTCGCGTGTTTAAATTAAGTAGGTACCTATGGATTATGAAGGTACTAACTAAAGATCTGAGGAAGATATCTACTGAGCCCGGGGATAACAGTCGTGATCATATTATATATATTTTAATATAATTTTATGCGTGTAAATAGCTATCCAAAAAGGTAACATTGCCAGCCTTTTGGCTACATTACATGGGGTCAGTGACTTGACGCCTGTTTTCTATCCATAACTTGTTTATTGTGCTACTGATACTTATACATAATATAATACTTTGTTCGCTTCTTGTTATTTTTAGACTAACTTTGTCGACACATATTTATAGATATTTAAAGTTAGTATTTAAGGATAAAACAAGATTTTTCGGGTTATCTATCTGTACCTACCTGATAAAAATTAAATACACAATTAAAAAAATGTACAAATGTGTGCTTTATGTTTTAAAATAAATATTTATTATATTTGGAGGTCAAAGCCATGTCCATTTAACATTTTTGTGCGTGTTAAAGCTATACTCACATTGTCAATTTCCAATGACAACACAGTGGTGATCGCTTGATACCGAAATAAAACTCCACGTAAACGTAAAAATTGGCTTTTTAAATCTCTGAGCAAAGGTGTTCTTAAGGCTTATATTAATCAAATAATAATACCGTCCAAAGGTTAATTTTCAAACCCGTGCATTGTATTTTTCCCTTTGAAATTATAAGCAAATTCAAATTAAAAAATATTTTATTCAATAAAATCACACGGATCACTTGACATCGTGTCAAGGACAGGATAAAAAAAATAAGTGGTGAAGGAAAATATTGTCACAAAAGTAATAAAAGTTCAAACGATACAGTCAAAGAAGTATCAAAATCAAGTAAATTGGGAAAGATATCGAGTAACACACACGTGATAAAAATAAAAAATGTTACAGCCGAAATAATAACCACTTCTTTTTTTGAAGTCAGTTACAAAGTAGCGTCTATGTGCTCAGTAATAATAATAATAATAATAATAATAACTTTATTTCAGGCAACATTAGTCTAGTACAAGATGGAAAATACTTAGAAACTACGGCCCATATAAATATATACCTTAATCTAACATACATATTATATAAACCTATTTACTAGCACGTAGTGGCGGTGACGTGTGACACGCGGTATGTGCTGCGGCCGGCAATCGTCCGCGAAAACGCCGGAACAGCACATTCTTCGGCCAGAATTCTTCCTTAGTGAAGGTCGAAATATTCTCAGTTGGAATACGCACCACAAATGATTTAAAATCATTGTGACGCGACTCCAACCGCTCGACCCTCACCAAGGTGTTGAATGATAATATAACGGTAGGTGTGAATGATTTCATTTTTTGTCAATGACTGTACTCACTAGTATAGTTATTGAAAAAAAACACATCCGGGATCAATAATTCTTAATACTTCATAGGTACTCAATTATTACACTGGTACTTACTAATTAACTATAAGTACTTACGAAAGTTTGGAAGTTTATTTGTTGACTACTAAAGACGTCAGCTGAACCTAATTAAATTAGTTCTATATATAAATTATGATTTATATATAAATTATTATATTTATATATTTTTAGATTAAAACACACGATACTTTTTATTAGAAAAACAACCCATATGAGATTGAAGTAGTACCTAAAACTTTAAGTAAAAATTACCATAATATGTGACTGAAGTAAAGGGGAGTTCACAATAAATCTTAAACGCGGTAACATTTTGGCTAAGAATTGACATACAAAGCCCCATTTCACCTTACAAGACCAGACAAAACGGAAGCTTGGATTTTAAAAAGAAAAAAGTGATTATATACTGTACACTACATGTTGAGCTTGACAAAATTGATTTTTGAAGATAAATAAAAAAGCAGGTGATACCAGTTTTCATGTCATAAAAAAATAGATAAGGGTCGTTGATAGAGATGAATTCAAATCTCAGCAACTCTGATTTGACGTCACATTTTATCTCACTTTGCCGAGCTAATTGCCCCTGGCTTAGATAATGATAGTGATTTTGGTGACTGTAATGACTTTATGGTACTCACATTTTTACTTTTTAAGTTAAATAGACAGTCGGTATTAGCTGATATCTGTGACTCAACAGATCAGTTTTAGCTTAAATCTAAATTTAAATTCATTATCCCCCGCCCACAATATAAATTTTCGTTGTTACGAGTATAATAAACCTTGATAATCTCTAGTAGTATTTGTTCCTTATTGCCTGATTGCTACCAAATACGAGCAGATAGTTTGTGAAAAATAGACCAATACATCACGTCATCTATGCGTGTTTCTATTGCGTAAACGCAAACAAATTATTATATTTTAGCCATGACTTTATTCGTGTAATTTACAACTTAAAAATTAAACTTATTAACTCAAACATAATGCTTGGATAATTTCGGGAATTCCTGTTAGTATATTGCAAATCCCGATAGGAATTTACCCCAGCCTCTGTTTTATCTAGGGCATATAATTTAGGCTGTGCATTGATGGTTAGTCAGTCAGTCACTCAGGACTATCAGTCAGTACTGTCAGTCATTTTAGCAACCTCAAATGTGACGTACATCATGAATGAACGAGACCTAATGATTTTTATAAGGTTTTTGGAAGTGATCTTTTTATAAAGGCATAATAGTACCTAAGTCAGTCAAATACGAAAGTTGCGTCCAGTTCCGATCGTAACTAACTAGTAATTAATTAAACATCAAAGTGTATTTACGTACAAAGTGCCTCTTTGCAGCGTCCTTCCGTAGCCCAAAGGAACTTTCCTTATTTGATCTCAAGCCACCTCTAGCTACACTATTTGCACTGGTCTCGTGACTTCGTCTACTTCACCGGACCGATTACTTTAAAAAATACGTATTTCCAAAGCCAAAACACATGGTAAATCTTCAAATTGCAAACAAAGCCGTTGGCAGAGAGTAAAGTAAGTATAAAATAAATCGTGTGTTCACTGTTCCGGTGGTTCTAGCTATTATTTCAGATTTTCTCGGAACTTACTGAGTGGAAGAACACAATGGATCTCAATCTGAGTACTTACTTGTGAGTCCCACGGTACTTAAAACAATATAAATTTATAAAGAGACGACTTTGTGATATGACGGGCGTATATAGCGGAAACATAAATGCATTTATTTTCTAAATAGCACAATCTTAATGGCATGATAACATATTTATAACATTTATTTATGCGTTTGATAACTAAGCATGTTTTTAGTTTTACATAATGGTTTGTCTGAAGTTGTAAACAATTTTCTAGAATTTGACAATGAAAAATCACAATTGGACTTACAATCATGGTTCGCCTTTTTGGCTGAGTGTTCTCGACGTATAATAATACCAAAAAAAGTGGTACGACTTGAGAACGGACAAAATATTTTTGTGTTTCTCCAACTCGGATCATTCTGTGTACCTACGTTGGTGAAAGTTGGGACACGACTCAACTGGGCCCTAGACGTCCAAATTTTTGTCCTACAGATTGCATACGTTGCATACGTGATATTGTCTGTTCTTAAAGAGGGTCCTGTCCCTTTACCTTGCCCCATAATAAACAAAAAATTACAATATTTCCAAAATTATAAAACTAAAATGATCACGCTGACTTTAATTCTGCTTCTATTTAGAAGTTGATTGCGTTTTTTGCTAAGTTTTTGCTGTTATTACAGTTAAAACGTCAGAAACCAGGGCTTAAGCTAGGTATAGGTAGTTACCCAATTATAATCTTCATTGTCTGTAGCCGTAGACCCAGCGTTAGACAAAGACATAAAAAATCTCATTTACGAGTTATTTGTACAGTATAATGTATCCTATAACTTTATTACTACGAAACACACGGAGCGAGCCGAAAACTGCACCATCTCAATATTTTTTTTCCGAATTCTTTTAAATCACTCCACATTAGAAGATGGAAAACTGTATTTTGAGCCATCATTATTATTTTTATTTTAAAATCTATCTCCGAGTACCTAGATACCTACTAGAGTTTATACAGATTCAATCGGTTTATATATTTTCTGCGTGGATTTACTTATAAATGATACCTAAGAATTTATTTTTAAATCAAATATGATCATTTCTGTAATCCCCAGGCTCGGCAGATATCTCCTCAGATCTCAAGTTACTTAGATCTATGAGGATATCTAGGGGGGGTAGTCAGAGGCACTTTCAAACATTATATTTGGCACATGATCACATTTTTCACAGTGATTATCGAGTAATTTTAATAGAAATAATGAAATTACTTATGTGTGAATTAAAACTCATATACCTAACACTAGCCATTTTTCAATCGAAAACAATCGTCGTCGCTTCCGAACTTGCGATGCGATGTTATGCAGCAACGGCACCGCACCGCACCGTGTGTATCCATAACCTCTACTATTTGAGTCACGTCTAATATAACGTCCGATACATTATTGTTTACGAGGACATTGTTGTGCGTCAAACAATATAACAGCTAATCTTTAATCGTAGTCTGTCTAGGCTTTATTAAAGCCACCTAGGGACAAAATGAATATACCTAGTACTTAGATGTTTGTTATTGCTTTTAGTAGGTAACTTATAACAATGACATAGAATTTTATTAGTATACCTAGCATAGATAATAAGACATCTCAACCTTTTGAGAAATCCTTTCAAAAGAAATTGTTTTCTGATGTTCCAGGTAATTTGATTTACTAAATTCCATCAAGATCTGATCAGCTATTACAGAGATAAAGACTGACAAACATACCTACACATAGCCTATAGTCATTAGTTAATTTAGTCGCTGGAAGGTTTAGGGATATACTAGAGATGCAACGGATATCCGGTTACTATTCGGTATTCGGCCTATCCGGCAATTTTTAATTATCCAGATACCGATAGCATAAAATCTATGAATTGTTAAATTAAGAAGACTGAATTTGTTACAAAAATCAATTTATTTATACCAATTAACACTACATATTATTAAACAAAGTCCTCCACCGCGTCAGTCTGTCTGTTCGCGATTAACTCAAAATATTACTGCACCGATTTTCATGTTGTTTACACCAATAGATAGAGTGGTTCTTGTGGAAGGTTTTAGTACATAATTTGTCAAGGTTTTATGTCGCGATAACCGACATCCACGCGGGTGAAGCCACGGGCATCAGCTTTACAAATGAACGTTATTAATTAAAATGTATAGGTAATACAAATCAGTACCCCCCTCCCTTTGCGTTCACAGAACCCCGCTCCGCTCCCTCTGTAGGTTACAACTTGAGTTGAGTTACGCGAGATCACACATTTTCTGCGGCGGATATCCGGTGCTCCGCCTGAAGACTACGCCGAATATCCGAAATCCTGGTCTCCGGCCAAACTACTATCTGTTGCATCTCTAATATAATATACCTAGGATAATAAACCAATATCTTCTATTCCCACGGGTCAAAAAAAGTTATTGCATTCTCTATGATATCTCATAACTCTCCCATGATTGATTGAAGCCTTTTTATTATGTAAGAACCTTTGGCCGTAAACTTATCACTGTCCAAACTTTTGCTAGGAAAGATTTTAGTTTGGTACTAGCACTAGATAATTCTTTTAATAGCAAGGTCTTTGACGCTGGTTGCCAAAATTAAGAAGTTTTTTTCCATTATTGCAATTAGAACCAATGCCACGGTTATATAATAACAGAAAGAAGAACTACAGAATGTAAATAATGTACAAATTACAAAATAAACAGTTGTTATCTAAATACCTGTTTTATGAGCTACGGTATCTACACGAGATAAATTTACCTATCCAGATCACTACAACACTCTAATGCCAATTTCTCTAGTCAACTAGTGCTAACGCCTACGGAAAATAGACGGAAAAGTTTTTCGCCAACTTTCCCTTTTGCGAAAATTATTTTAGGACTTTTTCATGGAAAACGCTTTTTACATGCAGAACTTTTCGAGTTTCTTTTTACAGTCAGATTTAGTACAAGATATGCTGAGTCAGAATATGAAATAATATGAAACTTTTCCTATATATATACGCATTAGTAGATAAAAGTAGACAAAGCTATCGTTTGGAAAGCATTTGGCCTATCAAATTAGGCCGGTTGAATCTAAGATACTAGAAAATTGAATTAAATAAATTGATAAATATATTGTTAGAGATTTCACACAACGCCATCTAGCCCCAAACTTAGCAAAGCTTGTACTATAGTAAACAGATATCTGATAGCCTAGACAAATACATTCTGTGGTAAAAAAAAAAAAAAAACGAAAATATTAGTCCTGGGTGAGTATTGAACCCACATCCTATAGCGCAGAAGGCAGAGCTATTACCAACTGAGCTGTAAGGCCAAAATTTAAGAATATTATATAAGTAATTATGTACTTCCTTGTGATTCTAATGAATAAAATTATTCGGCTTTGAAATATTTTAAACCTTATATAATGCTTGTTATGGTCGAAATTAGATAAAGCCTTGACTCTATCTACAAAAGTTTTATAACGTAAGCACTTGCATATTTCATGCAATTATTCATAGAACTCACATAACATGCATACAAATTCACACTTGTAAATTCAATGTAAATTAGTTGTTAGCTGGATAGGCGTATGGTTGCTGAAGCTTTAATTTTGAGTATGTAGTTTAAAGCACAAGCCATTTGAAGCCCGCATGTTTGTCCATATCAGCTACATAATGCTTTATTCAATCCAATTTACAAGTTAATCACGATTCAAATGATGCTGTGTCTAAAACTAACAACCTAATCAGTTTTTATTCACTAATTTTACAATTATTTTTAATAATTGATATTAGACTAGCCTCACAGCACAGTTTGTCGTGGCTCTGCTTTTCGTTGTAGGTTATGGGTTTAATCCCTACATACGACTAACATTTGTGTGATGAACACAGATGTTTGTTCTACGTCTGGGTTTTATTATGTATTTACAAAAAAAGTATATAATTAATCTATCGCTATCTGATTTTTATACTCGTAGTACAAGGTTTGCTTTGTTTGGGGCTAGATGGCGTTGTGTGAAAAAAGAAGTAGAATCAAAGCCCTGACACACTCACTCACTTGAGATAATGCACAGCCTAAACCACTGGTTGTAGAGTCTTGTAGAGACTTGAAATTTGAAAGATATTTTTCGAAATTCAACCTCTAGAAGGTGTAGCGGGAGGTTGAAGTATGTATGACAAAACATTACGCGAACGAAGTTGCGGGAAGTCCCTCTAGTTCTTTATAATTCGTTGATCTGCAATTGTTCAGTACCTACCTATGAATGTAACAAATCATTCATTCATCAATTCATCATTCATTCATTCAAATCAACGTGATATGTAGTTATCAAAGATAATCTTGCTTGACGTTTTTTTTAAAAAAAAAGTATGATCACGACTGTAATCCCCAGGCTCGGTAGATATCTCCTCAGATCTTTGAGGATATCTAAGGGGTAGTCAGAGGCAAGTCCAAACATGATATTTGGTACATGTCCACATTTTGCACAGTAGTTAGTATTCCGTACGTGACAGGTTGCAAGCCCATATAAGCCACTGCTTATAAGAATACTAACCTATGACACATACCTTCGAATTTTTGGTTCTAGGTTATGCCGGTTTCCTCACGATGTTTTCCTTCACCGTTTAAGAGCACTGGCATTGCGCACATACATTTTTCGAATGGAAAAACTCATTGGTGCACGAACAGGTTTGAATCCACGACCTTCGGATCGTGAGGCAGGGGTGCTACCACTACACCACCAGCGCTCTTTTTTTAAAATAAATTTATTATAATGTACTACAAAAGGATTTTAATTGAATTGAATTATTTGTTTCTTGACTGAACAGATTTCGGAGTAACAAATTTATATATTTGCCGGCATTTATTTACACAGTAAAAAAGATGCATACAATAAAGAAAATATTTTTAGTCTTTCATTTTGATTTTTACTATCTGTTGCGTAAACCACAGATATTAAAATTTATGAACAAAATAAGGTTAGTGGAACGAGCAAGTCAAAGTCGTAAAAATGAGGTCAAGCGATAAAGTAGTATTTTAGATTAACCCATAATTTCCGACAACAAGTAGGAAGAAATTATGATAAAAGGTTCTGAATTTAGAATAAATAGGTTTGAAGCATTTTTATTCCTAAAATGTACCTACTGGTCAACTCGGTGGTTTCACATAATTTTTTGCAAATTCTTAATATTTATAAAACCAAATCGTGTTTGGTCGAACACTTATTATTTAATTTGTTGTATTTGTATCCGTCCCAAATAGCAGAATAAATATTAAAAACATTGAAAAAGTACAAAAACATACAAGAAAAAACATTTTCCCTTTTCATTCAATATTTCCATTTTTCGCGATCTGATATTCACGCGGACAAAGTCGCGGGCAACAGCTAGTTTTTAATACTTACTTCACAATGTATTTTAACATTTATGACTATTACTACCAAACCATTGATAGTTGTAAATAAATAATGCTGGACAATGCTGGACAATCCACACAGCATCATCTAGCCCTAAAGTAAGCTACTCAAAGCTTGTGTTATTTATGGGTACTAGATAACTGATATATTTGTGTAATGTGTAAATACACCCTTAGATAGCGTTGTACACTCAAAATATTATTCATAACATAACTGATGAATGGAAACGACTGCATCGATTTCCACCGAAATAGCTAAGAAACCACCATTTATAATAAGTGGGTGACCGAGCTTTGTTCGGTTTTTTTTGATAAACGACGTTTTCTAAAAATGAAACCTAGCTAAATCGATTTATTGTCCCCAAAACCCACTGCATACTAACGTTTCATGAAAATCTTTGGTCCAGTTTCCGAGATTCAGATTATATATACTTACAAAAAAAGCTCGTTTAAAGGTATAAGGTAAGATAGGTATCATACATCCTTGGAAACTCGAAAGTTTTGTTGACTCTTTTGTTCTTCTAACTAGAGTTTTTTGCATTTAAAATAGTGATTGCTTTCGTCAATCAAGGCAATCACTCGTCTAATCACCAAAAAATGCAAAGATATTTGCAGAAACGTTTTAACACTCAAAATAAGCTAATTTAATTCCTATTCTAAAAATTCACTTACTCCAGCATTCATGTTAATTTCCCTTTCTTATTCCTTATAATAGAAAAGTTTTTCTCTGCCTTTTAACTTGAAACTTAGAAAATGTCTTTTTGAACTTACTGTTTTACTGATGAGTTTTTACGCTATAATGGATCTGGATAAAATTTGGCACAGAGATAGATTTTAGTCTGGGATAGCAAATAGGCTACTTTTTATCCCGAAAAATGTACAGTTCCGGTAGGATAGACTTGTTCTTTTACCACGCCGGCGAAACCGCAGGCTTAAACCTATAAATAATAATAAAATATTAAATTTATTTTTATCTGGTAGGTACGTTTAATGAGATGGATAATCTGTGTAACTAGATAAACATAGATTAGAGAGTTGAAGCAAGCACATTGTTTGAGAACTACACACGTGTGAGATAAGATTAATTCCACCTGGTAATAATGATTAATGATTAATATATATAATTAATGATTAATTAATATAATTAATGATTATAAAATCAATTTAATTATTTTTTTCACATCTTTGTTTTCAAAGAAATCTTGAGTTTCACTTTATCTTTTCCTTGGTTTATCTATTCCGTGACCTTGTCTATGGTATTTCTTACTAATGAAATAAATGCGAAAGTTTGTATGGATGGATCTTTAGTAATTGTATTTATATCGATGGGATGGATGTACCTATAGATAGATGTTTGTTACTCAATTACGCTGAACCGGCTGAACAGATCTGGATGTACGTTTGCGCGGAAGCTAGTTTATCTATATAATAGGAGCTTCTGCTTCCTTTTATACCTTTGTTATTCCTTATAATAAAAAAATTGCCTATATACATACTATTCCAGACTATAATCTATATCTGTGCCAGATTTCATCCTTTTCCGTTCAGCGTTTCAGCGTAAAAGAGTAACAAACATACATCCACACATACATATATTCTTACAAACTTTCGGGTTTCTAATAAGTAGGATATAGTTAGAGCGAGCTAATAACAGTGAAGAACTGTATCTGATCGCTTGTTAATATTTCTTACTGAACTAGCATTTAACAATGTTACACCCATGAAAAGATCCACAATAGAAGAGTCAGGCCAAACCTAAACACTCCGACTTTTATGGACCATAAAACAAACCAACAGTACTTCCTACTTCTCAAATTTAAATTCTACGCTATCGTAATAAAGATGGTAGTTATCTAGTAGTAGGTAAGCGGCCGTCAGCTCACGGCATCGTAAAAGTGAACTCTCATTATTTTAGAGTAGATAGGTATTAACATAGTTGATACCATTTGGTAAGTAGGTATGCAACCGTCTGCAAAAAAATACGAGTAATTTAACGTTGCCCGACTGGCTATCTCAGGGTTCGGAAGGAAAACACTCACTAACACTTTAGGAGTATATTTATAAAAGAAAGTACACGATAAAAATAAATATAAAATTACAATATGCACACGTTATAACCACCGAAAACAATCAAAGTCCGTTAGCCGCGCACGCACAAGTAGTTTCGATGCCGCGCACTTGCGTTCCCGCTCGCTACTCTAGAAAGCGCGCCGGCCGCCTAACTCTTTATAGCCACGGACAGAAATGTTCGAGATCAGCGAATTTGTTCTTTTATTGACGTCACCTAAGTATAATATCATCTTTATTAGATGTAAACAGGCCAATGATGATGATGATGATGAACTTTACACTAAATTGCTGGCAAAATTTCGGTCAATTTCATCTTAGATTTTTTTAAATGATATAAACTTGTTTCGAAAATCTAGTCTTTAGTTTCAAGTACTTATTTGTAAAATTTTAATGGTGTATTACTTTTGAAAGATCTTTTTGAGGATATCTTACGAGGGTAGTCAGAGGCACGTCCATGCACATGCACAGACTTCAGTTTACCCGTCCATGCACATGCACAGACTTCAGTTTACCTCGTGATCATTGCCTATGCAATTATGCCGAAATATCAGAAATTCCGTATACCAGAATATCCCGGTCTAAGTGAAATGGTGTTTATACCGAAAATAACTTACTTATATTTTTTTTATAAAAATGTCGTAGCTGTAAATCATAATTAAATTCTAGAAATACATTCTTTTGAGTAATTAGTTAAGAAATCTCAAAGGGTTTCTTTAAATCTTTAGATGAGATTCATAAAAGATTAAGCAGACTGATTTGGGCTCTTACTCGGAATAACGGGTTAGGTAAAGATTAAAATACTTTCTTACTTTCAGTTTAATAATCAATGTCTTTTCAAGCGCCTAAACCCAAAAAGGAAATTACATTCAACCCGCGCCTCAAAGTTATTTTAACACCCTATTAAATTTAAACCGTCCTAAATTTTAATTTTATTTTAGCTACACTTCTATTGTTTGAAGTTATCTAATTTGTTCAGGAGTTTAACTTAAGCTAGCACTTTTTTCTACCTATTTATGTATAGACCGTTGAATCTATAATACGTACCTACTTCCTTAACTTCTATCATCTATTCTACTAATATTATAAACGCGAAAGTTTGTAAGAATGTATGGATGTATGTTTGTAACTCTTTCACGCTGAAACAGATGAACGGATCTGAGTGAAATTTGGCACAGATATAGATTATTTTCTGGAATAGCATATATGCTACTTTTTATTACGGAAAAAAAATACGGTTCCCGCGGGTAAGATTGTTTTTGTTTTTCAAGATGAGCAAAGACGCGGGAGGAAGTAAGTCTACTAAAAATTATAAAATGCAAAAGTAACTATGTTCGTTTCTTGTCTTTTCCCGACGAGCCTTGATGGTTTTAGTATGAGCACTGGTGATCTAGTGGTAGTGGCCTTGCCTTTCGATCCTAAGGTCGTGGGTTCGTACCCGATCGAGCATTAGATTTTTCTGTTCGAAAATTTTATGTACGCTATACCAGTAATCTCAAACGGTGAAGGAAAACATCGTGAGGAACCCAGCATATTCGAATAAGTTTGAAATACGAAGACATTATGTCGCGCGCATGAAAGAACCCTACGATAAGAAGAGCGACTAAACGGCTAAACGGTTTTTAATGAAATTCGACTAGGAGATAGTTTGAATTCTTCGGAATAACATAAAACATAAATTTGGTCTAAAATAGCAAGTAACTTCTATAAATAGTGATACTATGAACTATTTACACTATATTTATGAAACGAAGTACTACGTTTAAACCTATAATTAAAATAAAATAAACGAACGGCCATGTGTTTTCATGAAATGAAATAACTTCATGGCGTATGAACTATATCTATTCAACAATGAATAATCACGTGACATTGGTTTCGCGTGCTCTGCAAGGAAGCCATTTTAAATGCTAAACCGATCGTGATGCGGCCACAATGAAACTGTGGCTGGCTGAATATTGAATACTAACAATTAGGTAGCGAAGATGTTGATATATTATAAACAAATAGTAAGTATACTTACCTACATTACTGTAGAGTTATTCAAGGTCTAAAATACTAGAGGTTATATAAAGGATGGATTTACCCCTTCTTGGGTTGAACGTATTTTGGCCATAATCTGGGTCGTTTTGTATAGCAATCAAAAATAAAATTAGTGCCCAAATCACGTAAAACAAGCGAACCTATTCAAGAAATTGGGTGTATAACTAATCGTTTCGGCATAACTCGCCGTCAGGTGGGCCGGGTCAATTTAATGGTATTGTATAAAAATACCATAAATTTTCCCAGTTTTGCCGTCTCTGTAATGAAAAATAAACGGACGGGATTGAAGCCAAAATGATGTAAGGATTTTATTTTTGGCAGAGAAAAATGTTTCATGTCAATATTCGGGCTTGATGTGAAATCAAACAATAGATCAGCGTATTCAGACGTAATTCTATTTGACGTGATATATAGATGCTTATTGTTTGATATTATATAGATAAAGACTTACGGTCTGTCTCATAAAAAATGCTTAAAGTTGACTCCAAGTGTTGTTTAGTAAAAGCGTACTTTAAGTCGTTAAAGTATGTAAAGTATGTCAAGATAGAGTAAAGATAAAGTACACTTTAGCGCTAAAGTACGTTTATGAAACAACTAAAATTGCTTCCTGACTTTAACAAGAGTTGAAGTCTACTCTAAGTTTTTATGAGACAGACCGTATATCTTACCCGTTGTCCTACGTGAACGACATACGCGACAACGCTACGCAATCCGACGCAACGCGAAACTATCAAGTAGTCGTTGTATGAGTGGCATACGTTGTCGTGCTTATCAGCCTGCGGAGTATTGATCGCATTATATCCCGTCGCATCCCGTCGCTCACCTAGGACAACGGGTTAGGTATGGATACCTAGTAGTACTTACCTATTTACGTACCTACTGTCTGTGCCCGATCGTACAAAAGTTACAAGCTCGAATACAAAAGTTAAAAAGCCACGTCTGGCGGGCGGCACACGAATCACATTACCAATATTGGCCATTAGATCACAATAAACGTAGATACAAGAGGTACAAAAGTCTGCGGAACGGGAGGGAAATGATGCAAGTTGCACTTGTTTGTTGGGATAATACATTTAATTTGAACCCTTTGACATCATACGTTTACGAGATATCACCCCACAAACAAGTTAATAGTCACATGATGATTGATGATACATTGTTTTTTATAAAATCTTTGCTTTGTTGGTAAAGTAGATATGCCTATAGGTAAGCCTATGAAAATATGTAGTTAAGTGCAAAAAAACGATGTGAAAAATTAACAGACAAACAGTTACTTTGGCATGTAGAATATTAAGATAGCATGAATATGAATTGCACCTATTATTACTAGAAATTTGTTCCGTTGGTCTGGGTGTTTTCTATGTATAATAAAAAATATCTATCTATGTATATAATGTATTAAATATATCAGTTATCTAGTACCCATAACACAAGCTTTGAGTAGCTTAGGTACTTTGGGGCTAGATGATGCTGTGTGGATTGTCCAGCATTATTTATTTATTTATTTATTACCTATAAATGCATTTGTTTTAATGTATAATAAGAAGAATCTTTTAATTAGAAATATCAAATGCCTTTGTTTAGGTAATCGCAACAATGGATTTACGATCAAAGTTAACCGCCTGTCAGTTTTGACAATGACAGCTTGTAATGCTCTGACGTCATGAAGCTAGAAGTTGAACAGAGACGCCGCCGTGGCAATTACCAAATGTGATTGTTCTATGTACTCGTAGTTATGTACCTAAAATAATTATCATGTAACTTGATTATAAATTTATAGGTAGATGCCTACCTCTACAGCCTTCCAAGTATGAAAATGTAGGTAAAAGTGGAAAAGACAAAGTTTCATTTGTGATGACAAAAGTGTAATTTTTGTATTGCCAAACCACAAATTAAGATTAATTGTTGTCTTATCTGTCGTAGAAAAAAATATTTTAGACTGTAGAAGACTATTATTTTTGCGAACATGGCATGTCAAAAGTAAAAAATTAAAAATAGGTCAATAATAAATAAATAAATAATGCTGGACAATCCACACAGCATCATATAGCCCCAAAGTAAGCTACTCAAAGCTTGTGTTACGGGTACTAGATAACTGATATATTTAATACATTATATAAATAGATAGATATTTTTATTATACATAGAAAACACCCAGAGCAACGGAACAAATTTGTTCCGTGGCGGGAATCGAACCCGCAACCTCATGCGTCGCAAGCGGACTCTCGCCTGCTGCGCCACTGAAGTCGTCATACCTGAGGTGATACCTACTCATACGATTAGGTACTTTTATATTTCTTTTATAAGATTTTAGTCTCATTTTATTATAAAAACCGCTATACTTATCATAGTGGATAATATTATATTAATTACTAATAATTCTTGTAGAAAAAAGATACTAACTTACCCGTATTTTGTCATTAGACAATGTAATACAGACAAAGACAATTTAGTAATTAGATTTAAGTAAGATGATGTCAGCTCTCAGTATTTACTTGAGGGGATAGAAGAGTAAAAAGTGTTTTAAAAGTGAAAGAAAATATTGTAAGTCACAGCATGTTGAACATTGAGAAATGTGGACATTTCATCCACGCGGGACCAACGAATTGTCCGTAGGTAGGTACCTACTTATTAAATACTCTGTCTACGAAGTTTTTAAATTAGAACTTATATATGTGGGTTCAAAGTTCTCACAGTTTAGCAAAATTACTTAATATAGAAAAGAACAGAGGGTTATATCAAAACGTTTACGCAAAACTCTAGGAAAGAGATTACTGAACTTGTGCTTATTCTTGCGAGATGCAATATCAGAGCTTATCTCGTGAGCGCGATTTTGGTTTACCTACTTAATCTCAGCAGATTACAACTGTTAATAATGCATAAACTCACCTCTAGGTACATAGGCGATAATAATTAAGTAATAATAAGATGTTTATTGAAACTATAACGGATCTAATGTTAACCTTTTTTATTTTTCTGATGTTTCGACCATATTGCAACGACCGGGATCATAAAAAACCGGGAAAATAAAATAGGAAAACGCGATACAGTTTCATATACATGACGTGTGTGATAGTCGAAAGATTAATAAGATATAGGCTTATTCCCAAAGTACTCCATTCTTTTGTTCAAAAAAGATAAGAATCTCCTACCATTATTTTCCAATGTAGGTACTCCAAAGAATTATTAAAAAAAGGTAAAATAATAATAGTGCGTTTAAAGTTCAAAACTACTCCACAGGATTTTTCATCAATTCCCAACCGACTCAATTCAAAACATCAAAACATTAAAAAACTTTTTTCGAACATCTAATATCTAAGTTTCTTCAATCTATAACAAATTTTGATGTCTGAAAAAATCCGGTTGTTTACGCTGCCGTGCTAAGGGTGACAGCCGTAATTGCATGTCTACTAGTTTCGAGAAAATGGCGCTTAAAGTTTTCAAAATGTTTTTGTCAATTGCGTCTACAGAATTAACTTTTTTTTAAATCTGAAAAAAATGTTTTATAAAGAAAATAATGTAGTTTTTATACGTTGTAAAATTAAACTCCGATTACAACTATTACTATATTAAAACATCAAAATACTCGTTATGCTATAGAAGCCTGCTTTATTTTATAGACGAATACTTACAATGAGCGTCGTAAGCAACACACATACCGCGCTTTAGGTAAGGGACACTCTTTAAAGCGCTTTTGATAGAGAAACATAGTG
This sequence comes from Cosmorhoe ocellata, assembly GCA_963675405.1. Lineage (NCBI taxonomy): Eukaryota > Metazoa > Arthropoda > Insecta > Lepidoptera > Geometridae > Cosmorhoe > Cosmorhoe ocellata. Next base: position 3,895,817 of record OY776266.1, on the reverse strand, counting down.
ATTGAAATCTTTTATTAAAAGCATAATCGCCGTAACTGCACAACTTACGGCTGTCATGTTAAGGAATCAAAAGGGCTAAAGGCTGTGATTGTTACTTCATTTACCGCCGTAATGTATAGTTACCACGCTTAACGTAAGAAAATACTTAAAGATTTAAATTCGCATTCTTAGTGTAATGCATCTATGTCTTTAATGCGATTAATGTAAGCACTCTATGAGTTTTATCCACCAGTTCGGTGGTTTTATCTATAGAAGTTTAGGGCAGGATAGTGATAATGTTCGTTTACGGCTGTAATTTTAAGAAATCCAAAAAATAAATTGTAGTTACGGCGCTTAGCACAACTGAAAAAAGCCTTTAGAGACTTTATTTTAAAAAACTGTCAAAGAGAAAGTTATAGATCTCGACACGAGGATTCCGAATATGGTACTAACTCAATTTCAGAAAAAATGTTGCTTACGGCTGTCCCCCTTAGCACGGCAGTACGTACCTACCTACTTATACGCTAGAATTTGCAATCGGAATTGCAAGCGAGTCATCCGTCTAATAGGTATAACAAATTATAACTTGACTAAAAGAAACTTGTTTAAAAGTACCCGAATTATTGATAACCTATCAAGTTTATTGCCATCATGAAAGAGATACGAGTACTTGTACCTATGCTGCGCTTATCAGCGGCGGCAATCGTTTTAATGAAAGAAGTGAATTTAGCATTAATCGAAAAAAATCCTTGATTTCTTTCACACAAAGGTTTTACAAATAAATTGTGTGTGAAACACAAGCTTCTTATTCTAAAACGTACTGTTACCCGCGACTTTGTACGCGTTAGTTTACTTTCACATATACCTAATGACCAACGCGAAGAAAAAAATATCATACCTACTTATCTTTTTTATTTGTTAACCGATCTCGATGAAACAAAGCCTAAGTTTTCATCCAAGCTTATCTTAATACATTAGTGAAAACTGCATTCGATATGGCTCAGCCGTAGCGGGGTTTAGCGTGCACAAACGCGAAGGTAAACGGTTTTAGGTACTATGTATAGACTAGTTGACACAGTTGTTTTCCTGTTCATATCAGAAAAATCCATAGAAAATAGCACTTTTAGATTTTTCCGTATTTTTAATTTTAAAAACCATATTTGGACTAGATAATATGCATTAAAAATATATAGCCAATCGATTCAGCCGTTTTTAAGCGATGCGCTTACCAATAAACAACATTAAATTTCTATTCACTTAACGGATAGATATGGATATCATGTTTTCAAAACAAAGGCTTTCTTACGTATGAAAACAAAAAACTACTTATTATTACTTTAGTAAAATTATCAAACAGCTATCCGATAATTTAATCTGTCATAAAGTAGGTACCTATTTACCTACAAAACACGCGACACTAGGTATTTTTAATCTATTAATCAGTTGAAAGAATTTGGACTTTAGCCTAAATATCTATCAAAATATGTATATCAAAGATACCTATTACTTGTAAGTAACGGTAGGTTCCTCGAGAGAGATCAAATATTATGTACCTACTTACACAAATAATTACTATATTACTAACTACGACGTATCATGTCAAATTGACATAAGTAATGACGCAATTCCCACTATCATCGTAAAATCTTTCTCGTCTATGGTCTGATTTTTTCGTCTGACATTAAAAGAGGTAAGTATCTCCATAAAGTAGTATGAAGTTCCGTATCTGTACGATAAAAACGCGTAGTTTGTGATCAATTGTCGCTTCTTACTTAACAGATCAATTGAGTCTTCCGCTAATTTAGGTATTAACCGACCGCGTTCCAACGCTTGTGGCATGTGATCTTGTAGTTTTTACCCGATTGTGAAGAAGGATAATGTGTTTGGTATGTATGCTTGTATGTAAAGTAAAGTAAAAAAAAAGTAAAAAGTATTTATTCAAAATTACAAGTATTACATTATTATGTTGTGGGATCTCCTCTTTTAAGTCTCCAAGACCTGTATTAGAGAAGTCCCCTCTTTTCTGTGGTTCAACTTAAATGAGAACACTTGTAGTAGGTAGGTAGATAATATATGTATGTGAGTTACGTTTTTGTAGCCCAAACGACTGGATGGATGATAAATGAGGTGTCGTAAGATTCACCTGGATCACAAGAGTGACATAATTATGTTATAACTACAATAATTATGTTAAATAAAACAATATAGAGGCTGTTTTAGGCTATTTTCTATTACTTTCAGGCGAGTTCTTTTATTTTTCAAATAAATAATAGGAGCTACCAGCGGTAGGTAACAGTCAGATAATCATCATTTTCAGTCGTAAAATAAGTAGATTTTTTAAAGAAAACTACGTTGAAATATTTTCAAAAACTGATAAGTAAATCTCGACTCATATTAAGTTTATTGGGGCCATCATGGGTATAGCTCAGTCTAAGAATGCAAAGTTACTGTGTCACACCAATTATTTATAGTAATATGAACTGGCAACTCGCTCCGGCTTCGTACGGGAGTAATATACATATTAATGTGGTGTATAAACCTTTTTTTTTTAATCGTTATATCCTTCGATGTAAATTGCAATTAAATCTGTTGCGTAGTTTAAAAGATCTATCCAAACATACAGAGGAAGGGACTTCATACTATGTAAACTACTGTTTCATACTATGTAAAGATTTCTGTTTTATGTTCGCTATAGAAAGTTTGTTTTACATGTATGGTATGCCAATAAACAAACGGTGCCAAAGTAAAAAAAAAAATTAGGTAAGTACCTATATAAATTGTCCGTGATAAAATACGTCAGTTCAAAAACCAAAAACGTGAGTTTTAGATTCACGAAATTGTAAAATAATTAATTATGAATACCTACAACTGAAATTGAAAATGAATTATCCCAGCATCCAAGTACGTTATATTATTTTCTTACGCCTGTTATTCAGGTCGATTCAATCTTCTCTAAATTGCTACAAGGTTTTCGCATCAACAGTGAACCGAAATATATAATGCATAGGAGTGTGGGATTTCATCCATGCATATTGAATCGGTACTTGTTTTCAAGTGTCTACGTGTTTCCACGCAGGGGTGGAAATCACCTCAACACTTTTCATTAGTAGGTATTAATAAAAAATAATAATAATAATAATAATAATAATAATAATAATAAATGATCACGACTGTAATCCCCGGGCTCGGTAGATATCTTCCTCAGATCTTTAGTTACTTAGATCTTTGAGGATATCTAAAGAGGGTAGTCAGAGGCACGTCCAAACATGACATTTGGTACATGCCCACATTTTGAACAGTAGTTAGTATTCCATACGTGACAGGTTGCAAGCCCATCGCCGCTTATAAGAATACTAACCTATGACACACACCTTCGAATTTTTGGTTCTAGGGTGTGCCGGTTTCCTCACGATGTTTTCCTTCACCGTTTAAGAGCACTGGCATTGCGCACATAAATTTTTTGAATGGAAAAACTCATTGGTGCACGACCAGGTTTGAACCCACGACCTTCGGATCGTGAGGCAGGGGTGCTACCACTACACCACCAGCGCTCTATATAGTAGGTATTAGATAGTCTGTAATCTCACATTGACCTTTATAATTGAATCCAAGCAATTCTCTGTTTGAAAATGCAATATAGGCACGCAACTTGCAAACCTATCGCCGTTTAAAAACTAAACGAGGTCTTCAAAATTGTGTTTCAGGTTTACTATCATAAAACTAATATTAAATTGATGTTTTCTGATACAGAATTAATGTGCTAGATAAAACACTCTGATAAAAAACAATTTTAAATGTCATATCATAAAATGGCAAAGAGAAAGATAAACAAACCTGCGCAATATGAATCCCTTGTTAGCATAGAAACGAGCTTACGTCAAAGTACGGATTTACTTAATTTCTTAGCAAATATATGCAAAACAATTCTTTGAGTGATCTCATTACAGTTGGTCCTTGGTACATAGAAATGTCATGAAAAACGTGAAAAGCGTCACGTAATTTTAAAGTACATGACCACGTTTTTACACAACTAATATCTATTTGTTTATTCATTAAAGATTAACTGGATTCTGAGATGTTAAATGGTATAATGACGGCAAAAAACTGTTAAGTACCGGATTTGCCAGATTTGGCAAACAATAGCTTTGACACCTTTGATCTATACTGATGGCTTTACATCACTGGTTTTTGAAAGGCCCTAGTGGCAAATAACCTCCTTAAGTCATCCACATCCCTAGTATAGACTAAAAACGTCGGGATCGATAACTTAATGAAGGCATCTTTCAAAAACCACTGCTTTGTCATGAACGTAAAAAACATCCTGAAAAAAAATTAAAAATGTCTATGGCCAAAAGGATGCCCTGGTAAGTGTTCTGAACTATTAACCTACTGCACTTATCTTGGTAATAAGTTAAAAAGACCTCAGTATGCATTAAACTTACTTATTATACGATATCTATAACAAATTTGGATGGAGATTAGGGGTAAAGACGTCACGAAGAAATAAAAATGTAAAACCCCTCTTCCGAAAGATAAAATGCTTGGGATTAAATACCCTTAAAATGAGGGTACAATTCACAAACGTCAAAATAATGGGTTCATTCAATAAAAAGGTCGTGAAGTTAGTGGCCAACTTTATTGGCCCAATTTTTAGGACGCTCGAAGACCTCTATCGTGGCCTAGAGAGAACCTTAATATATTATTTACAAATATTTATCTTTTGTTTTAGTTCAAATTAATATTTAATTTACGACTAATGTAACAGACGTAAAATTAAAAAGACCGAAATTTTTTGTTTAAAAATTTTTTTTTACAAAAATCCACTTACATTTTTTATCCAAAATTTTTTTGGTTCCCAAAAAAAGACACTAAAACATCCAAAGCACAATCGTGTCACAAATCCGTTCGAGAAACTGTGTTTTCACTTCACTGTGAGTTGCCGCCACAGAGCCGCGTCGCTACGTCCATAGCGCGGCCAGAGCGGGAGTCGACTGGCGCTAACAACTGCGCACCTGTGGCTTGCTATCTCGATATTTCGTAAATTTTATTTAAAAAATCTCTAGATAAACTTAAAAAATGCTGCAATAGGTACGATCTTATTTAGCTCACTATAAAGACGAAATTAGCGTAACATTTTTGAATGACAGTTTTAAAAAAGGTAAAATTGATATTTTATTCTAATATTAATTGATTTTCCACCATTTTCACTACTAAAATAAGCTAAAACACATCTACCACACCTCAGTTTTGTCAGATTAAGGTTTGTCATGTGTTAGCGCTGGTGGTGTAGTGGTAGCACCCCTGCCTCACGATCCGAAGGTCGTGGGTTCAAACCTGGTCGTGCACCAATGAGTTTTTCCATTCGAAAAATGTATGTGTGCAATACCAGTGCTCTTAAACCGTGAAGGAAAACATCGTGAGGAAACCGGCACACCCTAGAACCAAAAATTCGAAGAATGTGTGTGTCATAGGTTAGTATTCTTTAGCGGCGATGGGCTTGCAACCTGTCACGTATGGAATACTAGGTAACCACTGTGCAAAATGTGGGCATGTACCAAATGTCATGTTTGGACGTGCCTCTGACTACCCTCATTAGATATCCTCAAAGATCTAAGTAACTAAAGATCTGAGGAAGATATCTACAGAGCCTGGGGATTACAGTCGTGACCATATTTTTTTTTTTACTTATGTATTTTTTTGACAATATTACTCGACATTACTATTATATTTAACTATTGTACCGTCGATTATTTAACACGGAAGTGATATTTCACCATATTTTGCAATATAAATTCATCTACGACTATACTCGTAGTAAGCTAACAGTTTATCTATCTTCTTGTCTAGGCTCTTTGACCAAATGTTATGCGTAACTATGACGTCCTTACCTAGTACCTGTAGGTCTACCATGAGTTTTCACAATCTACACTCGCTAGCGACTGTAGTTAAAAAAATGTATAAAAACTTGGTACAGCGCCTCTAGCGGATAGTTGGGTACTAAAACCTCACGTAGCTAACTATCCTACGTCACAGCGTACTACAGTGACTGTAGTTTGCGCTCATTAATTTGCTAACAATTTGGTACCATGAGTAACAATTTTGACAGATGTCATAGTAACGTACTATTACTACTGTAGTAACGTCAGTCAATCTAAATGTGACAACTCATGGTAGACCTACTTACTGTAGGTCTACCATGAGTTTTAACAATCTACACTCACTAGCGACTGTAGTTAAAAAAATGTATGAAAACTTGTACAGCGCCTCTAGCGGATAGTTGGGTACTAAAACGTCAACTATCCTACGTCACAGCGTACTACAGCGACTGTAGTTTGCGCTTCATTAATTTGCTTAGAATTTGGTACCATGAGTAACAATTTTGACAGATGTCATAGTAACGTACTATTACTACTGTAGTAACGTCAGCCGATCTAAATGTGACAACTCATGGTAGACGTACAGTACGTGTATATTGTTTTCCTAGGTATACAAAGGTTAACAGAAAGAGCATTAGGTTAGCTAATACAAAACACTGTTCAATTATTTATGTATGCCATAATTTATGTTAACGTAGTATTGACATTTCTACTCAATAGTGAGGTTTCTATGACAATCGCACCAGGGTCGAGTTTTAATGTAATTCTTGAACCGAGTAAATCCCACTAATATTATAAACGCGAAAGTTTGTAAGAATGTATGGATTGATGTATGTTACTCTTTCACGCTAAAACCGCTGAACGGATCTGAATGAAATTTGGCACAGTTATGGATTATGGTCTGGAATAACACATAGGCTACATTTTATCCCGAAAAATATAAGGTTCCCGCGGGATAGATTTGTTTTTGTTTTTCAAAGTACCACGCGGGCGAAGCCGTGGGCGGAAGATAGTAAAGTAAGCCATAAAAGTATTAGCGCTGGTTTGATATCGTCCATATTACTTTATAACTGTTTCACATTTATTTTGTTTATAAAGGTATAGTGTGAATTAAAAGTCACTGTAAAATTATTTTTATATACAGGGTGTCCCAAAAAGTAGTGTCAAGCGAAAGTCCAGAGATAGAACACCCCTTGGGGTACCCGAATCACCCCCATGTATGTTCCGCGATTTTCTATAGTTTTCGAGTTATTAATTTTTTTCCGAATTTTTGAAAATTTACGACTTGAACAACTTAAAACATTCTTACAAAAAAAGTAGAAAACTTTCTTGAAATTTTTTTTTTGCTACTGAATTGTTATGAGTTGTTCTTTTATGCATAAAATAATCAGCTACGTGACTTTGATGAAAACTATGAAAATGTTGGTGAAAGTCAAATAATTACATTCGGTGAATTATGACTAAAATTTTCAACTTCAAATTAAAAACCTTAACATGTGATTTCATGGTTCCTAAATAAGTCTAAAGAATTCTCCAGACTCTCAGCTTTCATAATCATTAAAAAAAAGTAGTACTTAGTTAGGCTACTTTGGCTAAAATCGGCCTTTAAAGACGGTGAGGTGGAAAATTCTTAAAATTAGCTACCTGATTAAAAAATAGATTTTGGCCATTTTTATCATTCCTAAGCTTAATTAGTTGTTAACTATAGAAAATCGCGGAACATACATGGGGGTGATTCGGGTACCCCAAGGGGTGTTCTATCTCTGGACTTTCGCTTGACACTACTTTTTGGGACACCCTGTATACATAGATGGATACTGCTTAACTGACAAACGTAATCTACTTTGTTTGTGTTATATTTTTCATGCTATCTCTAACCTCCCGCTGCACCCCCCAGAGATTAAAATTCGGAAATCTATATCTATATAAGAGCTTAACCTGACTGACTGACTGACTTATTTATCATCGCCCAACCGAAACCGCTGAAGCTAGAAAGCTGAAATTTGGAAGGTGGTTTCCTTTTATAACAAAATCACCCACTAAGGCGGGATTTTTGGAAATTCCACCTCTAAGGGAAAACGTTAGTATGAAACTTTTAAACGCGTGGAGAGATTTTCATGAAACTTTGTTTGTGCACTGTAAATGCAAAATGAATGGACACGTGTTTCAGGATTTTTCAATATAACCATCAAAAAAGGGTCAAATGTGGGGTTAATTTTTGTATGGGAACTTTTTAACGGGAGGTGCGATTGGCCTGAAAATTTGTTTGTGTACTGTATATGCAAAATAAATGAAACGTGTTTCAGGATTGTTCAATATAACCTTCAAAAAGGGGTCAAATGTGGGGTCAATGTTTGTATGGGAACTTTTTAACGGGTGGTTCGATTGGCCTGAAAATTTGTTTGTGTACTGTATATGCAAAATAAATGAACACGTGTTTCCGGATTTTTCAATATAACCTTCAAAAAGGGGTCAAATGTGGGGTCAATGGTTGTTTGGGAACTTTTTAACGCGTGGAGTGATTTTCATGAAACTTTGTTTCGTGTTTCAGGATTTTTTAATAAAACCTTTAAAAAAAGGGGTCAAATTTTGTATGGGAACTTTTCAACGGGTGGTGCGATTGGTCTGAAACTTAATTTCGTGTTTTAGGATTTTTCAATACAACTTTAAAAAAGGGGGTCAAATGGGGGGGTCAATGTTTATATGAAATTTTTTTAACGCGTGGTGCGGTTGGCCTTAAACTTTGTTTCCTGTTGCAGAATTTTTCAATATAACTCTAAAAAAGGGGTCAATGTTTGTATGGGATTTTTTTAACGGTTGGTGCGATTAGTCTGAAACTTTGTGTACTTACTGTAAATACACTTACGTTTCCATAATGCAAAATAAATGGAAACGTATTCCTGGATATTTCAAAATAGCCCTCTAAAAAGGGTAAAATTGGGTGTCAAAGTTATTATGGGATATTTTTATTAGTGTGATTTGTTTGAAACTCAGTTTAGTTAGATACCTACTTTAAGTGAACGAAGTCGCGGGCGGGACAGCTAGTTTATTTATAAATACACTTCGAGACTCCGAAAGGAACCTTTAAATTTTAGTTCTTGACTTTTATACCTCCCAAGACACCAGCGGCATTACAGCCCGCTGATTATAAAATAAGTGAAGTAGAAATGTAAGAAAAATTAGAGCAACGTTGACCCATTCGAGTCCATTTCCTAAAACGAAAACCACTACACGACAATTCGACAAAAGAATTCTGTACAATCACATGCAATACAAGTATTAAGCGTAGCAATAATTTTATCGCATGAAATGAAACTGTGATTACCTCCAAATATATAATTAGTAAGTATCTAGAAACATGAAAAATAGTTATTCGACGGTTTTGTTGACACGCGATGTTTTGATTTAGTCATTATTGTGTTTGTGTTGTAGACTTAGCATAGGATTTTCTGCGGTGCATTTGACTGACAACTACCATCGCTCTGGTTTTTATATTTTTTCTCGTGTTATTCTGAGTTTTTGCGTAATTTTGGCGGTTATTTTGCCAATAAAGCCCGGGTTGTTGACGCGAGTGTAAAATATGTGAATTAAAGTGAATAGTTCCCTTCAAATTCCATCCGAGGAAATCCCGAGAATTTTGAACAAAACAGCCATCTTTTGTTTAAAATTGACTTGACAACTTGACTATGACTCTGTGACGTTGACAATACTTATATTAGGTATATATAAATACACTTGACACTGGCAAAATTGTTCTTGAGACAGATGTCAAAATTAAAGAAGAAGAAGAAGAAGACTTAGCATAGTGATCAATAAACATAGACTTAAATCAGATTAGGTAAAGAAACAAATACTTCTTACTATCTTACTAAATTATAAATGCGAAAGTTTGGATGGATGCTTTTTACTCAATCACGCAGAAACAGTTAAACGCATTTAGATGAAATTTGACACAGATATCTAATACAGTATGGAATATTTTATAGTACACTAGCTTCTGCACGCGGCGTCGCCCGCGAAGTACCTATATAAAATATAGCCTATGTTCATCCTGAAAGTTCATTCTACACATTGGTGAAAGAATTTTTCAAATCGGTTCAGTAGTTTCGGAGCCTATTCATTTCAAACAAACAAACAAACAAACAATCAAAGTTTTCCTCTTTATAATATTAGTATAGAAGTATAGATAGGCTATAATTTAACAAGGTACCACGCGGACGAATTATAATATTAGTAATATACTACATTATATACTACAGTATATGCTACATTATGTGCTACACTATGTACTGCATTATGTACTACATTATATACTACAGTATATGCTACATTATGTACAACATTATGTGTGATATTAAAATTATTGTTTTAATTTGGTATTTTAGTTGTTCAGACTGAACTCTCTCGGAGGATTCTCTTCTCTCTCATTAGGTGTTTATGTCCAATGGTGTATAGAGCTCTCTCGATATCCAATTCCTTTCTCAAACAGTCCTTGTTACCCACTTACTATCACAAGCAATTTCAATTAACGGTTTAAGTTCAAATCACATAAACACGCACGCTTCAGCCTCACCAACTAAGAGCTTTTAAATAAACTGGGAATTCAGATGATTGTATCTAAATGGATGACGCACAACTGAAGTATGCGATGATTTATAATTTCACTACAGATTCCTTACTCAATTACATCATTCAGGTTTATCTATCAAATTGCTAAGAATTATTTAGAATATTGTTTATTTAGTTGATTGAATATGCTCAAAGTTTTGCAAAATTTGGATAAAGCAGCTGTCCTACGTGCTAGCTACTATTATCTCGCTCTAGAAACGCACTATTCAATATTATATCTACTTAGATATAATATTGAATAGTGCGTTTCTAGAGCTATAATAAAAAGTTCAATTTTATGCTGCCGTTTAAAATAAATAGGAGTAAAAGTCAGTTTATATTTATTAACAAGTGTTAATAAATATAAACTGACTTTTACTCCTATTTATTTTAAACGGCAGCATAAAATTGAACTTTTTATTATCTTACAGGACACTGTAGTGCTTGAAATAGTTTTAAATAGCTTGCCCAGAACCTCACAGTTTTTTTAATAATAATTCTTTGGAGAAGATTAGGAACTAATGTATGAGATTCTTATCTTTTTTGAACAAAAGATTGGAGTACTTTGGGAATAAGCAGTTCAAAGTCAGCGATATCAACAGAAAATAACAAGGATATTATAATTGTTAACAGCATTGAACCATGCTATGACGTAGATAATGAGCTAAATTAATATTTCTCCTATTTATAATTTCCCCACTTTTAAAGGATGTCAACCTTTAACCATACGCCTACGTAGTTTGTTACGCTCGGCGTCTAGTGTGTGTACCTAATTGTAATTATTAAACTTCTAGCGAGTAAAACATTTTACTTTGTTGTAAAGTTATAATTAGATATATTACTGTACTTGTCATTTTAAGAGGTTTAAGCTGAAAAAGGTTGAAAATTAGTGATGCTTCTGAAGCGAAGCTATGTGCTGTTTTTTTCTCACTGTTGCACACATAATATTTACATACACTGTAGTAACTAGGTATAATTATCGAAATACACTTTGATGGGCTTATTCCCAAAGTACTCCATTCTTTTGTTCAAAAAAGATAAGAATCTCGAACATTAGTTCCCAATCTACTCTAAAGAATTATTATTAAAAAAAGGTAAAATAAAAATAGTGCGTTTAAGTTTCAAGACTACTCCATTCAAAACATCGAAACAAAATAATGTTAGGAGTACAGTCTGTCACAGTATTTCTGTAATAAAATTAGGTATGCTGGCAAAAGTTTTCTTCAAATTAGGAATTTAGAACGTTTACGTCTGCGGTAAATAAAGTAAATTGTAATATCACTTCAATATCACTTAGGTACATACTTTTAATGCATTATTATTTAGAAAAAAAGGGTAGCAAAAGAGATAAGTTTTGTTTACACCTAGGTATGTTAATGTTACAAGCAAATACCAAATTACAAATGATTTAATTTCTGATAATAAGAGCGCTGGTGGTGTAGTGGTAGCACCCCTGCCGAAGGTCGTGGGTTCAAACATGGTCGTGCACCAATGAGTTTTTCTATTCGAAAAAATTATGTGCGCAATGCCAGTGCTCTTAAACGGTGAAGGAAAACATCGTGAGGAAACCGGCATACCCTAGAACAAAAAATTCGAAGGTATATGTCATAGGTTAGTATTCTTATAAGCGGCGATGACTTGCAACCTGTCACGTACGGAATACTAACTACTGTGCAAAATGTGGGCATGTACCAAATGTCATGTTTGGACTTGCCTCTGACTACCCCCTTTAGATATCCTCAAAGGTCTAAGTAACTAAAGATCTGAGGAGATATCTACCGAGCCTGGGGATTACAGTCGTGATCATATTTATTTATTAATTTTATTTTTTTATTTCTGAATATATTCTAAGACCTAATATGTCTTGCATTAGCATAATGCATAGCTGAAGAGACTGATTTTTACAGGTAAGTTATAATAACGGTGTTTTTTAGAGGCGAAGAACTTTAAACTGAAATAAAACAGAGAAAAACGTTATTAATTTATACATCCAGTTGGCTTTATTCATAGCGTTTTTTTTATTTCAATTTAAAGTTTCTAGGCTTTTAAAAAAACACCCTTCTGTTAATACGTCATTGTTTTTTTTTTCTATCAATATTATGGTAAACTTCTAAATTTTGGTTTCTCATAATTAAGTAGGTAGGTATATTGTTTTTTTTATTCTACCGTCTATTTTTGAAAATGTGTACTTATGTTATTCTTCTTCTTCTTTTTTCTTGATGTTGATGACGTTATAGGCGGTTATCGCTATAATAAGAGTAGAAAAATCTGTTTGTTGTACTATTAAAATATGTATTTCTTAAGCTGACTGTACGTCAGTTACCTTGTGGAGTAAAATGCGAAATAAATCAGTATTATTTACATTACTGATGACTAATATTAAATGTTTGGAGGAGTTTGAGAACGAATGTATGAGATAATTATTTTTGGACACCAGTAGGGTGGAGTCGAATTTAACTAAATAAACAATATTTTGTTTGTGGAGTAGTTTGAGAATATTTCTTGGAGTACTTTGGGAACAAAACGTGGAGTACTTTGGGAATAAGCCCTTTGATGTAAACCTTTTTTTGCTCTGAGAGATGATCACTTATCTCATCTTATACCTTTAAACGAGCAATTCTTGTATATATATATATATAATCGGAATCTCGGAAACGGCTCCAGCGATTTACATGAAATTTCGTATGTAGGGGGTTTCGGAGGCGATAAATCGATCTAGCTAGGTTTTATTCTTAGAAAACGTCGTTTACCCCAAAAAAAAAACGAGCAAAGCTCGGTCATCCGTACTAGTTTTTCTTTATAGTTGGTGATTACTTTTTAGTCTGTTTAATTATTGTATCTGTGTGCCGGAGAAGCGATATACCAGGCAATACACGCTCATAGGCTGGCTACTATTGCTACTCGTCATTTGCGGACTGTTTGCTATGTTTCTAGCTCAACTTGACTATCGCAACGTCAACGGTGGGACGTTGCCTAAAGTTATATTGATCTATCAAAACTTTGGTTGGCCATTTGTAATTCAGTTGAGATAGGGTCACTTCCTGAAGTCGCTCTTTACGGGTCCATAATAATGAGGGCTTTACTGACAGTTGTGAATAATATTACTGTCATTATTATTTATTGATGGCTTTTTTATCTTCTGTTATTTTCCATAATTTAACACGTTCACAGTATTCTTATAATTAGTACCTGGACGACCGAGCATTGCTCGTTTTTATTTTGGAAATCGTATTTTTTTTTTGGAAAATTAGACCTAGATAGATTTATTGCCCCCAAAAATCCCTGCATACTACATTACATGATATCGTTGGAGCCGTTTCCGAGATTCAGATTATATATATCTATTTACAATAATTGCTCGTTTAAAGGTATTTTATGTTTACTATTATGTTAAGTTACATCTTAATATATAAAACAAAGTCGGGTTTGTTCGAACACTTATAACAGCTGGACCGATTTTCATGCTTTATATATATATAGCATATATATTCTATATAGCAGAATAATTATTAAAACCATTGGAAAATTGACGAAAAAATAAAATTGAAAAATAATGGTAAAGTACGAAGCCGTGGGCGGGAAGCTAGTCTATACTAATATTATAAAGAGGAAAGATTTGATTGTTTGTTTGTTTGTTTGTTTGAATTGAATAGGCTCCAAAACTACTGAACCGATTTGAAAAATTCTTTCACCAATGTGTAGAATGAACTTTCAGGATGAACATAGGCTATAATTTATGTAGGTACTTCGCGGGCGACGCCGCGTGCAGAAGCTAGTTATCTATAAAACTGAATATGAATATAGAGGTGATAAGGTAATATCTATTCGTATAGGTACATTTGAATAACAAAGTGCTTTCAAATTGTTGCTATAATCAATTACAACCCAAGTATTCATGATTACATACCACGTAACAAAAAATGAGGTTAGCTGAGGTTAATGGCGGTAATTCTGTTTTGCAGACCAACTTAAAAAATGCTGAAATAGGTACGATCTTATTTGGTTCACTAGAAAGACCAGATTAGCGTAACATTTCTAAATTACTTATATATAAATCACGGCTGTTTCCCGACGGGGTAGGCAGAGAACACGGATCTCCACTTGCTACGATGCTGATACTCTTTTGGTTAGAATATGTATATGCGAATCGGTTTAGGGGACTCGATCTAAATGACAGTTGCAAAAAAAGCTAAAATAGACATTTTATTAAAATTAAAAAAAGTACCTTTACAACTGTTAACACCAATTGACATAATATCTTCTAAAAAGGGCTAAAATACAGTAAGCATTAACATCTAAAATATTTACGCTAATTTCGTTTTTGGGCTAATTTTCCACGCTAAGATTTCTCTTAGTTTCAGCTTTCCCTAGATTTCCTTCCCATTAGAGTTATTACTGTAGAAGTAGGTTTGTATTTTTAGGGTAAATGTTTGATACTGGGTTTCGTTATTTTTAGTTTTTCTTTGGTTATTTTATGGCCCTTTTATTGTTTTATATATAATATGTTCCAAATAAATATATATTTGAAATTTTAAATACCTATTTGATGTTTAGACACTACTTTGGAACTTCATTTCTTTGAACGAAACGCCCGCTCGTGAGTTTAAAAAAATATCGTTAGGACTTACATTTAGTCCGCCATCATTATGTAGCAGTTGCTATTTTCCAAGAAACCTAGAGTTCAGACTAAAAACACAAGTCACACGATAATTCCATCAATGTCTGATAAAACGACATGAACATTCGATCTTTATCAGGATATGAACAAAACCAGCCGAAACACTACTCAAAACAAAGAATCAATGCCAGATCTTTACTGATTACTGGATAGATAGCACACGGAAAACATGAGAAAACTTTATAGATTACTAGCTTCCGCCCACGGCTTCACCCGCGTGGTAACTTGAAAAAACAAAAACAAACCTATCCCACGGGAACCGTATATTTTTCCTGGATAAAAAGTAGCCTATGTGTTATACCAGCCGTTTCAGCCGTTTCAGTGTGAAAGAGTAACAAACATACATCAAGACATCCAGACATCCTGACATCCTTACATCTTGACATCCATACATCCACACATTCTTACAAACTTTCGCGTTTATAATATTAGTAGGAAGTAAGATTAACTCTTTGACGTCTTTAACTCTTTCACGTCTTTTCTCATCATAACGAACTAAACTGAGCCGTTTCTTATACAAAACAAAAGTCATGTGCTCGGAAAAACCTGTACACTATCTATATCGTTCTATTTATTGGGCTTTTTGTAAATAAATCGATTTAATCTTTTAAATTATTATATTCCTTTTGGTACTTTAAAAGGCAGGCACTGTCTGTTTCCCAGACAAAATGAACTTTTACGAGTAAGTACCTGCTTATGTACATATTTAAAATTAAACCCTTTATTATGAAATCGTTATCATTATCACTTTATTTTTTTTCTATAATTTTTTGATTTGTAAAACTATTATTTAAATCACAGAAGTTGTCGCTTTCGTTGCCAAATGTTAACCACATTTGGCAACGAAAGCGTACATAATAATTATTTTTGTCCACGTAGACTAATTCATCTTTGCCCATTAAACTCATGATTATACTGCCTACAAAAAGCTTAACTAACAACTATTCATAGAACTTTTTATGTGCCTTCAAATATCTATACCTACTTTAATATAAAAGTAGTAAAAAACTGGTTAATAATGCCACAGTATTACTCAGACGCCATATTTAAAAAATAGATATTAAAGAGACATAAATATAAAGAAACCGCAATTTTGCCAGGGAATATTATCAATTACTCTGTTCTTATAACACTTGGATTTTGGATATTTTTTTTTACAACGCTTTAGCGTTTAGATGGTTTGCATTGAGTCCGACCGGCCTTTAGATCGTTATTTTTTTGACAATAATTGCGTTATACGAGGCGAGCTCGAAAGCAATTATTGCCCCATTCAAACGTGGCATGTGTATGTGTGGGTACTTGTATAATGCATTAGGAATATAGGTCGCAAGTTTTAGAGCCAGTAGCATCTTAGTTTTAATAATTATGTATGTACGTTTTAAAAACGAATAATAAAATAGACATCAATGTTGCTACGTACAAAAATACAAGCGATGATACAGCTTTTTAAGTTTTACGGGAAAAATATCAGTATTATCTCATTCAATTTTATTCAAATCAAATTTAAGTTACATGAAAAAACATAGGTACATACAGTCGAACATAGGGCTTTTTTTTGGAGTCAGCAAAAAATATAATCATCATCACGACTGTACTGCCGTCTTATGAAATAAGGGCACATCTAACATTTTTTTTCAAATATGAGTTATACATATTCAGAATGAGGAAAAAAAGGCGCATCTGCCTGATTTTAAAACAAAACTCTATCTCAATCATTTATAAAGTTATGGTAAGCCATAGGGCACAGGGCATAGGGCACATCTGACATAGAAATTCATATTTTATAAAGTAAAAGGGCACATATGACGTTGATTATGTTAAAAGGACACAATTACATAGATGTGACTTTTATTTTATTAAATTTTTTATGTTATGCTAAATAGAAAAGGCTTATTTAATAGGTGTTAGATTCAAAAGACTCATTTGGCAAATATTCCTTTTTTATCTAAACTGAACATCACTATTTAAATCAACGTATTATGAAGAAAAGGCACAAGTAACCAGCTGTGCCCATTTCGTGTAATATTATTGTACGGAAGAGGGTGGGTCAACTAACTACAGCCCTTCATTATGTCAGTTGTGCCTGATGTGAAGTGAGACGCACGCTCGTTTTTGACGGTAAGTGAAATTTATTTTATTCATTATTTGCGTGGCCATTATTGATATTGGTTTACAATTGATTATTTGAAGCAAAGTACCTAATTTTAGCCTACAACTACCTACTTAGTTAAGTGATACTTGTGTACCTTTCTTTCATCATGAGCGGTATTTTTCAGCACGTATAAAGTACGAAGATGCTGATAACCAAACCAGGAAACTCTGTGATCCCTACATTATATGTTTACTTTGCGGTTGATCTGGAAAAGGAAGAATTTAAAACTGTGATGTTTTGTCTCAGGCTCTTCGAGTTAAACAAGATTTTTGTTCCTCATCATCGTTCTGCCTTTTTCCCACGTTATGTGAGATCGGCACAACATGCGATCTTCTTCCATTTCCCTCTTTCATTCGTCATCTCAGTACTCACTCCTTTTTTAGCCATGTCATCTTTCACACAGTCCACCCATCTTTTCTTTGGCCTACCTCTACCCCTGTATCCATCCACATTCATACCTAACACTCTCCTCGTCACATGACATTTATCTCTTCTCATAACGTGGCTATACCACGCTAACCTATTTGATCTGCATCTTTTTTGTCACCCGTGCCACTTTCAAACTTCCTCTAATTATACTCATTCCTTATTTTATCCAACCTCGTCACTCCACACATCCATCTCAACATTCGCATCTCTGCCGAATGCACTCTTTTCTCGTCCGTTCCCTTGGTGGCCTAACATTCAGACCGATCATTTCATCCATCCCGCATTTATTCTATTCTTTACATTCCATTCGATCTCACCATCATTCTGTACTACTGAACCAAGGTACCGAAAGTCGGAGTTTTGTTCCTATTGGAGATAAAAATAAGCACGGGACTGGTAAAACCTTTGCAGCTGTATGGCATAAAGGTGTCTCAGGAAGAAAATAAGAGGATCATCAGTTGCTTTATAGCGTTTTTTATGTGAAAATCGTGTCTTAAAACATAGTGTTGTGGTTAGACAACTGCGCCGTACAAAACATAAATTGGACTCTGTATTCTTATACAGGGTGTCCCAAAAAGTACTGTCAAGCGAAAGTCCAGAGATAGAACACCCTTTGGGGTACCCGAATTACCCCCATATATGTTCCGCGATTTTCTATAGTTTTCGAGTTATTAATTTTTTTCCGAATTTTTGAAAATTTACGACTTGAACAGCTTAAAACATTCTTACAAAAAAAATTGAAAACTTTCTTGAGATTTTATTTTTTCTACTGAATTGTTATGAGTTGTTCTTTTATGCATAAAATAATCAGCTTCCTGACTTTGATGAAAACTATGAAAATGTTGGTGTAAAGTCAAATAATTACATTCGGTGAATTATGACTAAAATTTTCAACTTTGAATTAAAAATCTTAACAAGTGATTTCATGGTTTTTAAATAAGTTTAAAAAATTCTCCAGACTCTCAGCTTTCATAATCATTAAAAAAAAATAGTTCTTAATTGGCTACTTTGGCTAAAATCGGCCTTCAAAGACGGTGAGGTGGAAAATTCTTAAAATTAGCTACCTGATAAAAAAATAGATTTTGGCCATTTTATCATTCCTAAGCTTAATTCGTTTGTTAACTAAAACTTGTTGAAAAAAATTAATAACTCAAAAACTATAGAAAATCGCGGAACATACATGGGGGTAATTCGGGTACCCCAAAGGGTGTTCTATCTCTGGACTTTCGCTTGACACTACTTTTTGGGACACCCTGTATATGGTTTATCTTGTGAATTCTTCTGAAGTCAATTTTGAAACTAAACACTGCGGTACCTGGAGCTCGACCACACATTTTGGCTGCAGATGAGTTTCATCACAGAGTGGAGCTTTCTCTTAAGAAGGCGAAACGAGTGTATATATTTTTATTATAAACATAATAGTTTATCATCATTGTTATTATGTACTGATCTCTATTATTTTAGTTGTTATAACATTATTAATAATATTATTACATTTGTGTGAGTAAGACGATATAATACTTAAGTAAGTTTATTGAAGGGGCCAAAATAATAGTGATCTCTTAGACATAATATGCAAACAGTAAGTAGAAGGTTAATTCGTTGATTATATTTAAGAAACTGTCAAAACTTATTTTTTTTTCTCTATAATAAATGTTTTTCATTCTATTATTGTTGTATCATTTAAATCACAAAATAATCTCCTGCTAGGTACTCGAATAACTAGTCAATGTTATGTAGTTATGTCATTATTGTATAAAATAATTTACAATAATACATTATAGTAATATTACATACAAAAGGCACAATTGAGTAGATTTGTTGTTGAAAGGAAAAATCATAATTTTATAAATAACTAGCAGTCCGCCCCGGCTTCGCACGGGTATTATTAGCTATACATGGTCACGACGGTAGATATCTCCTCAGATCTCTAGTTACTTAGATCTTTGAGGATATCTAAAGAGGGTACTCAGTGGCACGTCCAAACATAATATTTGACACATGCCCACATTTTGCACAGTACTTAGTATTCGTACGTGACAGGTTGCAAGCCCATCGCCGCTTAAAAGAATACTAACCTATGACACACACCTTCGAATTTTTGGTTCTTATGTATGCCGGTTTCTTCAAGATGTTTTCCTTCACCGTTTAAGAACACAGGCATTGCGCACATAATTTTCTCAAATGCAAAAATTCATTGGTGCACGACCCTACTAACTACCACTACACCACCAATGCTCTCAAATTTAATAAAAATTTCAAAATTCAAAATTATAATACACACACATAACCAACCCTTCTATTTGCGTCAGGTTACTAAAAGAAGAAAATTATAAAGAAAGTTTGAATAGGTATTATTATATTAATGATTTTATTTTTATTTTAAAAGATCTTTTTGTTATTATTTGAAATTTACTCCCCTCCCGTCCCGTACGTACGTAGGTACGTACACTATAGTGCTGTCTAGCTAGCCGAGCAGGGTGAGCGGCTACCACGCAACTTTTTTCTAATACTTACATTCTTAATTTCGTGATTTCTTTCGAATGGAATGTCCAAATTGAGTAATTCAAAAAGTTATTTATAGGTATTGAAACAGTCTAGGATATGATGTGATTTATTTTGATAAGGATTAATACTAAGACACAAATTAAGAGCGTTTTTTAACAGCGGCCTTTTAATTACAATTTTAAAATAAAAGAACTCTTATTGTGGCAAAACCATAATAGTTAGACATATGCTGTCGCGACACTTTTTGGAAATAATGATGTGTTCTACAAAGTCGTAGTACATTATTTTATTCTATCGTCAATAGTTTTCGCAGCGCACGCGATGTAAAGAATATTTTAGGTAATTTTTTTACACCTTGGCTTACATTATTGAAGTTTTAGTAAGGATCCCTAATTTTTTCGAAAACATAATATAGCCTATGTCACCCGCTGATAGTGTAGCTTCCTAACAGTGAAAGAATTTTTTAAATCGGTTCAGTAGTTTCGGAGCCTATTCATTTCAAACAAACAAACAAACAAACAAACAAACAAACAAACAAACAAACAATCAAAGTTTTCCTCTTTATAATATTAGTTTAGATGAGAAATGATAGATAAATAATAAATGTATAATTAGGTAGATCTTATGCATAAGCAACTAATTGCCATCATTTTTTTTAAATAAATTCATTAAAATAACTCTTCTTCCAGAAAAACATCAAAAAACTTGAAACCCATTTTTCTCGAGATTTACAATTTGTTAGATGTGCCCTTTCGCTATAAGACGGCAGTGTATTCCTCAAATCCTGAAGGTTTTTTAAGCGTGCGTAATGAATAGTAATTAATGTTAGGGTGTTATTCGATTGGTAATTTATCATTTGCAACAGACTTGCCAGCAACTATATAATATTAGAAACTAGTGGTAAACGCTACAGCTGTATTTAATCCAGTTTCGTCTGTCATCCAATCATTCCATCGTTCAACACTCGCATTCCAGCATAGCGTAAACGGTATCCATCAACTATCAATCAGTGTTCATTGGGCGCGTCCATTTTCATCCCGGTAGAAGCTTAGACTTGGTATCCTATAGTATCTAAAGAGCTCTGTGCGATGGCCGACGTTTGCTAATTGACAAGGTCAATTATTGAAGAGAGGCTCCAGTAAACTGCCGGTATATACCCGTATTTATTTCCTATCTCGTCTTGTCACTCATGCTTTCACTTTACAAGCTTGCCTCAAATTAGTTTGTTTCGTAAATAAATTACGCCATACTTTTTTTTGTACTAAATCCTTGTTGAATTTATAATGTTTTCTCACATCGCTTATGCAGGTGGTTGCTTCGTTTTAAAGTTCAAAAGTTTTTTCACCATGAGTCCGTTTTCTTACCACTTGAAATGTACAAGTTAAGGCCTATATGATACATCACTCAATAAATTTAAAAGATTTTTGTTTTTTTTTTGCTAATTCGGAACCCAATCTTATATTATAATAATAATATATATTAGAACCAATATCTTTACACCCCTTTACCGAGCTCATATGCTTCCCAGAAAATCTACATAGCGTAATCTCTAGACCTTTTCATTCAGAAGTTTGATTCAGATTGGATTAACGATTCTGAAGTTACGCTCTAAAAAACATATACGCAAACATACAAACATACAACACCAAATCAATTATGTCTAAGGTCACCAACACGCAAGTAATACCTCTGGTATTGCAAGCGACCATAAGTTACGGTAACCACTAACCATTAGATAGATCAATAAGACTGGATCGTAAATCCTGAACAAAGTCGCGGGTGATCCTCTAGCGCAATATAAAATGGTTAAACTATTTAAAACAATACGAGAAAGCAACTTCATCTAAAAGAAAGTTGAGAAAATTCTTTACTCGAAATAAAAATGTTGTTATAAGCTAATACAACCGCTATTGTTTTTTGTTCGTTTCTGGCAGTGAATATAACTACTTAGTCTCTGGTTTATTGTTCTTTTGTTTTAACTCTGTGTTCATAGAATTTTACACTTCAACCAATTTGAAATGTAAAATGAGCTTAATTACGAAACTGTTTGGTTCAATATTAGATGATAGGTTAAAAAAAACTGAAAGGAGCTTATTCCTGTGGGATTTATCGGACGAATTTCATTAAATCTCAAGACAGCGTCTTGCTGGTAACTAGATAGAAGAGTTCAGTGGGTTGTCCTTTTTTTATGTACAGCTTGTATACCTTAAATGATTTGGTATTTTAGGAGTATATTATGATCAGTTACAAACCCGATTTGCAGAAATAAAAAGCAATTTAGCAAGTTTTTTGCATAAATCAAAACTAGATAGATCCAGCTAAGTACTCTACTTAAAATCTAATAACAATATTATCTAGAATAAAAAAACTGTACCAATAAATTACATTATAAATACTCGTAGACACTAGATAAAACTGCTATTTTTTGTTTCATGATAAATACAGGTTTTCATTGCATCATACTTAAGTTATCAGTATGCTACGTACCTTACCAGGAATCCGAAGGTCAAAATCAAAAACGAATCGCTAGATCTAGATATAAATAGCATTGGCAACTTTTTAGGTTAATTTTAGTACTTATCATACAAAAAATACGCACAATCTACCTCGTGAACGAGAGATGAATATAAAAAAGTAATTAAGCAACTTCAGAATTTTAAATTATACTCTAATTAATCTTTGGGCTAAACAAAAAATAAGCTTACGTGTTCTAGTAAATTTTAGTTGGTCTGCGAAACAACCCAATTACTGTTGTAATTGAAATGTACAAATCTATAAAAACATGATCTATATTAAATATAGATCATTATTCAATTTTAAGGATATAAAGGAAAACCTTATATTACATGTTCTTTTATTTTCTAAAGTTTTAATAATTCAATAATCAATTAATTCATTAATAAACGGACAAACAAACATTTTTTTAGAAATGGTTCTTTTAGGTTTAGTAGCTTGTCTTCTTTATGTAGCACTAATTTTAATTTGAAAATATCAAAGTACAGGCTTCTCAACGATTTTATTATATGTATAGATTATAAAGGACCGTTGCAAAACACAAATTTCTATAAAAATACAACATGATATAAAAAATATATTTGGGCTATTGAATAAGGACCGTTACAAACGATATTTTTATTCAGAATGAGCCACTTGCCCTGATGTACCTACCTTTAATATAAAATAAAAAAATAAAAATATACTGGTGTCTCGTGTCAATATACTAAGTGGGGTGACCTAAAGTTAACTTTCAAAGTTAATTTGATTTAGGTAATTGTAATAATTTAAATTCAAATAGTTGCTAAGTAATTACTGATTAATATACCTAGGTATGTGATAGACATACATGCGTCTACAATTAGAGAGGTAATGTGATTTAAGGTTAAACTATGAATATCAATGATATAAAACTGTTGTGTTACTGACTGACACCAAAGCACAGCTCAAACCTTTTTGTGAAACACAAAATGTTTCACACGTTTTATCAAAACACTACACATTCTGTTTTCATGTTGCGCAAATAAAATAAAACGTAAGAGTAATAAAACATCGTTTAGTCGAGTTTTATGTTCGTACCTTGAAACTAAAACGCAATCACAAACACTTCAATTGAAGGCATAACGAAAGTTTACCATATAAATTCTCATTTATCCACCCGATTCGCGACACCTCCATTCGGCTCAGTACTCACTCAATCGTTCAAAGAGTGATCGTTCAACGACCAAACCACGCCGACCGAACACGTTGAACGAGTTGAATATCATGGCATGTGTCTAAAATCCATGTGTTCATACTATCCATACTTACATGTACTTAATAATTATAACTCTGTTTGTTACCTTTTCACAACTAAACGACTGAATGGATCGTAATCAAATTTGGCAATGAGGTAGATTTTATCCTGAACATGAACATAGGCTATCTTTTATCACAGGTAAAAGAAACTACGAGTAACTAACATGGCAAAACATCCAGACCCTGAATAAATATGTGCAGAATATGCATACATCTTCCGCGCTGCGGTAATCGAACCTGCACCTTTCGGGTCTCAGCCGGAGGGAGGTTGTCCCGCCACCCCACCGAGTTTATCAATAAAAACTTCTAGCTCCAATTTGAATGATGCGAATCAAATGGTCATGAATCGGTAGGTCGAACAGAGCCAGGCACAAGAAAGTTTTGTTATAAATTAGTGACACTTGGCGTGATTTTTTTAAGGCCTGAATTCTTAGTCCTTTGCCAGCAAATATCATCATCATTATCCAACTCTCCGAACGATTTTGGATATCTATAAGTACTACTAATATTATAAAGAGGAAAGTTTTGTATTTTTATACTTTTGTTTGTAAATATTAAACTCAAAAACAAATCGACCAATTTCAAAAATTATTTCACCATTAGAATGCTACATCATCCCTGAGTAACAATGGTTATATTTTAAACTAGGTGGTTGCCCGTGACTTCGTCCACGTTTCATTCGTTTTTAAATGGTTTTGTTTACTAAAAATACATCAAATTAAAAACTATGAAAATCGGTCCAGTCGTTCTGGAGTTAAAAGTGTTTGAACAAACCCGTCTTTTTGTACCTATGTATTTTGTATGTCTTTTTATCCAAACCGATTTTACAACTAATCACACCACTCGGCAAAAAGATCATACAAATTTTGACACCCTTTTTTTCCTTAGTGAGGGTTATTTTCGAAAACGCTTAATACTGGTAAGTGTCCATTTATTTTGCCTTCTAACCGAGTTCTCGTCAAAAAAACTTTCAACACCCCCATTTAACGCTTTTTGGTGGGTTATTTTGAAAAATCCAGATATGTGTCTATTTATTTTGCCTATTTAAGTATGCAAACCGAGTTTCAAACAAATCACACCACTCGTCGAAAAAACTTTAACACCCCGTTTAACTTTTTTTGGAGAGTCATTTTGAAAAATTCAGATATTCGTATTAAATTATTTTCCATTCAAAGTATCCAAACCAAGATTCAGACCAATCGTGCCACCCGTTAAAAAGTTCCCATATAAACATTGTGCCCCCATTTTACCTCTTTTTAAAGGTTATATTGAAAAATCTTGAAACACGTGTACATTTGTTTTGTATTAACATTACACATACAAAGTTTCATGAAAATCGTACAGCGCGTTAAAAAGTTTCATACAAACGTTTTTAGCCCTTTTTACCCCCTTAAAGGTGGAATTTCCAAAAATCCCGTCTTAGTCGGCGCCTACATACCAAAACAAACAGTATTTCAACCGAGTTTCAAACAAATCATAAAGAAATTTGACACCCCATTTAACCCTTTTGGGAGGGTTATTTTGTAAAATCAAGATATACGTTTTACATCATTTTGCATCAAAAGTATCCAAACCTAGATTCAGACCGATCGTATTACCCCTTAAAAAGTTCCCATATAAACATTGAGCCTCCATTTTACCCCTTTTTAAAGGTTATATCGAAAAATCTTGAAAGACGTGTACATTTGTTTTGTATTTACATTACACAAACAAAGTTTCATGAAAATCGTACAACGCGTTAAAAAGTTTCATACAAACGTTTTTAGCCCTTTTCACCCCCTTAAAAATGGAATTTCCAAAAACCCCGTCTTGGTGGGCGCCTACATACCAAGACAGATAGTATTTCAACCGAGTTACACCACTCGTTGAAAAAACTTTGGCACCCCATTTAACCCTTTTGGGAGGGTTATTTTGTAAAATCAAGATATACGTTTTACACCATTTTGCATCTAAAGTATCCAAACCAAGATTCAGACCCATCGTACCACCTCTTAAAAAGTTCCCATATAAACATTGAGCCCCCATTTTACCCCCCTTTTTAAAGTTTATATTGAGAAATGTCGAAACACGTATACATTTGTTTTGTATTAACATTATACACACAAAGTTTCATGAAAATTGAACAACGCGTTAAAAAGTTTCATACAACCGTTTTTAGCCCTTTTCACCCCCTTAAAAGTGGAATTTCCAAAAATCCCGTCTTAAGGGGCGCCTACATACCAAGACAAACAATATTTCAGCCGGGTTTAAACAAATCACACCACTCGTCGAAAAAACTTTGGCACCCCATTTAACCCTTTTGGGAGGGTTATTTTGTAAAATCAAGATATACGTTTTACACCATTTTGCATCTAAAGTATCCAAACCAAGATTCAGACCCATCGTACCACCCCTTAAAAAGTTCCCATATAAACATTGAGCCCCCATTTTACCCCTTTTTAAAGGTTATATTGAAAAATCTCGAAAAACGTATACATTTGTTTTGTATTTACATTAAACACACAAAGTTTCATGAAAATCGTACAGCGCGTTAAAAAGTTTCATACAACCGTTTTTAGCCCTTTTCACCCCCTTAAAAGTGGAATTTCCAAAATCCCGTCTTATTGCTCGCCTACATACCAAGACGAACACACCGTCCAAATCTCAAGTCTGTACGACCGGCGGTTTGGGCTGTGCGTTGTATCTATTCAAATCAGTCAGGACTTATCCTTTTATATAGTAGATTTAAAAAATTAGATTCTTTTGCTACCCGTGTGAAGCCAGGGGCGTGTATCTAATACGTTATAAATGGTCGGTCACTTTTTCATGGATGGTGTTTTCTCTGCGTTGAACTTGCTCTGCGTCGATGTTGAAAATCTATTGTTATGCAAATTATATTATGCTAATTAGTTGCCTCTTCGTCGATGTACAGTCAGAAGTTATTTTTATCGTGCCACTTGTTTTTTCGGTCCAGTGTGGTGAAAGGACTCAATCATTTGTAATTTGTATATAGGTATTGTAAACACGTGAGAGAGTTGTAGGCGTTTCGGCGGTATAAGGCTACAAATTAAAATGACCACTTATAATTATGTCCTACTACTTACAATGTCCCGTTCTACAATACCTTCGTCTGGTATTACCTACATAAGGGTAGTTCCACGTATGTTAGTAAGCACTTATGTACTTTGTGGGTACCTTAAACAAATACCGCGATAAAAGGCCTATATAACATGCCAAAGGCTTATATAACATGCCTTAGTATTTCTACATAAAAACATTCTATCGCCTTTAAGTTTATTCAGGATAGAAGATGGCGACATTAGAGCACTTTAGCTCTGAAAATATTTTGACGATCCATCATTTTGCTAACTTAAGTGCTGTTTTTCAGTCATAAAGTCTGTGACTACCTAACTTTATGCCCTTATCTTCAGCGCTTTTTCAGTATTTTTTCAATCGCTTTTTACTTCTTCACTTATTACCTCATCACTTTTAGATATTGATTAATTATATAAAAACTGAGCATATCGATAGCAATTATAAGCGTAGTTTATGATTTAGAATAACACAGGCTACTTTTTATCGGGTTCCGAATGAGCGGAGCTGCGCGCGATAGCTAGTAGTTTTATATATAAAGAGAAGATATAATTTAATATCTTCTTTATAACTTAATTATAAATTTATTAGTTGTATATACGTTGTAGAATCGAATATTTCAAAATTCGATAATGAGCAAATTTAAAAAAATTAATAATTATGATTTACCTACTTACTAACTATCACAACAATGTTTCATAAGGAATAAATTGCTTTGGCAATAAAATTTAACGTACCGTAACGTAATAGTGAATGTCAACTTACTACAATGTAATTTGTCAAAGGAATTCAGTGCTTATCTTGTAGAAGATAGAGGTGACATAAAGACAGTTGTGATTTATGCCGTTTGTTAATTATAATTAACTGTAAGTTCCTGAAACTTTGAATAATTTGTCACAACAGACCTAAAACTTTAGAAATGCTTATATTACTTTTGTGTTTCTTTCAACTCAAGTAGAGGAAGGCCGAAGAAGAAGTGGTTTGATTGTGTGAAAGATGATATGAATGTAAGATTGTAGATTCAGAGTTGACGACTGATAGGTGTGAGTGGAAGAAGAAAACATGTGCCGTTGTGCCGACTCCACTTATCGTGGGATAAGGGTAGGAGAATGATGAAGCAAAGCAAAAATATAGGTATTCCAGGAATTTTTGCCCAACCCAAAGGAAATTTGAAAATGTCCAAATAAATGTCAAACTGAAGCCTACTTTGTTTGATTTTACATTATAATTTCAATATTTCGACATTAAAGTATAACAGGACCTCAAAATATTTGAAAAAATCTCAAATAACTGAGTTGCGTTTCAGTATTCCGACATTAGAAATACGTAAAGCTCGAATAGTACCCAGTTGAAAACCTGAAATTGGCTCTAAAACCTCCATGGCGTATAGTAATGGCGCTGAATTTGAATTCGCGCCTTCAATCTGATATCGGCGGCTCTTTCCTATCATCGTTGCATCTATAGAACACATTCGTGTAAATAGGCATGCAATCTAAGGATTAGGAATCTTGCAAACTGGTAGTGTGCTTTCTGATAGTTTAATTTAATAACATTTGTGTTTGGAACACTTTTTAAACTATCACGACTTGGAAACATGTTTAAATATATTCACGATATTCACAATACGCGATTAAGTCCCGAGAGTATATATTTAAACATTTGTATTTGGCTCGAAAGACGGCTTTAGTTTCTGACTATTGATCGTGACACAAGTTTTTTTGAACCATCATCCTGCCCTTTTCCCACGTCCATCTTTTCTTTGGCCTACCTCTTCCTTTGTATCCATCCACATTCATGTCTAACACTTTCATTGTCACATGACATTCATTTCTTCTCATAACATGCCCATACCACGCTAACCTATTACTCCTCATCTTTTCTGTCACCGGTGCCACTTTCAGACTTCCTCTGATATACTCATTCCTTATTTTATCCATCCAGTTTTTTTGAACCAGTGTGGTGAAAGGATTAACTTGCGTGTCAGAGGTTCCTTTCGTGTACTTGACACTGTCTTCGATCTTTTAAGGTTCAACGATATGCCGGTTTTCTCTCGATGTTTTCCTTCACCATTTGAAGTATTGCGCAAATAAATTTATCGAATAGAAAAATCATTTGGAGCACGACCGGATAGAAATCACGACTTTAGGATTAGAAGGCGGAGCTACTACCACTAGAGCACGAGGAAACAAAATATCTAACTAAGGAATACAAAGACATCTGTTTTGGTCAAATTGATTTGTTCTTTTATTTATAGGTACTTTATTCATTGTACATTGAAAGCGGTTTCTTACATCCCCAATATTGTATTATGGTAGGTTGTGGCGTGAAATCATAAAGGCTTTGTTTTTGCATCACAGTTTCAATAGACAAGTACTTTCTATATTTCAGGCTGCAGTGTGAAGATGCCTCACGTCCTATTTCCAAGAACCTTAGCACTAGTTAGTGACATCCGATGCGGTCCTACGGACTTCTATGAAACCTTAATGGAAATAAGGCGTTTTTTACCCGACTGCGAAGAACGATGGTTTATGTGTTTATGGTGGTGTACGTATGTATGTGAGTTTCTTTGAATGTCGCTGAAGCCCGAATGGCTGGACGGATTTTGACAATGAGATGTCAATGGATAGGCTAAACAAAAATTCAATATGGCGGCTACAAGAAGCTATTTTAAATTACAATAATATTATTATTTTTAATTAATAGTAGTTTATTGTTATTGTTGCACTATATCACATTATTTATATTCAAACAATGGAAATTCGCAATAGTAGATAATATTAGTTGAGACAAGAGTGCTATAATAGGTAAGATTAAACAACAAAATCGAAAAAAAAAAATAATTAAAGTTAGGTAATTAGGAAATATTGTAGTTTGAAATAAGAAGCATTAATGTCAGTGACTACAATTTTTTCAAAGTAAATAGTAAAAATTCTGTAAATGCCAATAATTAAAAAAAAAAAAAAATCGGTGGACATTTCACACAACGTCATCTAGCCCAACTAAGCAAAGCAGTAGTATGGGAACCAGATAGCTTTCAATGTTTAGTGGAATCACAAATCCGAAGAATTCAATTCATAATTAATTAGCGAAGTAAATTTGAACTTTAAATTATCGTTTGTCGGATTTGCGATGAACTCGTTAGTGAATCGATAACTTCAGATACCAGTGCTGCCTGCTCGGTTCGTTCTAGCGTGGGAGTGAGAGCGATTCCCGCATTCACACACTGCTATTCAACATTGAAAGACCTTACGTTGTGCTATAATCTTGGAAGCGTTGTGCTATTGCTTTATATGATAGCATTTCTTTAGTAAAATAAAAAAATAAAAAAAAATATGATCACGACTGTAATCCCCAGGCTCGGTAGATATCTCCTCAGATCTTTAGTTACTTAGATCTTTGAGGATATCTAAAGAGGGTAGTCAGAGGCAAGTCCAAACATGACATTTGGTACATGCCCACATTTTGCACAATAGTTAGTATTCCGTACGTGACAGGTTGCAAGCCCATCGCCGCTTATAAGAATACTAACCTATGACACATACCTTCGAATTTTTGGTTCTAGGGCATGCCGGTTTCCTCACGATGTTTTCCTTCACCGTTTAAGAGCACTGGCATTGCGCACATAAATTTTTCGAATGGAAAAACTCATTGGTGCACGACCAGGTTTGAACCCACGACCTTCGGATCGTGAGGCAGGGGTACTACCACTACACCACCAGCGCTCCTTCTTCTTAGTTTCTTTAGTTTGCAGTACTTTTCTACAGTTTTGCAAAAATCTAAAGCATTCATAGTGCATTTCATTTCAACCTAGTCTCATTCATGTTAAGATTCTATCCATACAAAGATTGTCTGGAAAAAATTGCTCCGTAACGGTAAAACCACCCATTGTACATAATTGATTCGTATAGACTTTTAAATTTACGCGATCTGAATACATTATTATTAGTATTAGTTAGACGGGTATTTTCCCGACGTTTCTGAGTCTACCCGTGACCACGACAGCGTGCAAACCTGTCGAAACGTCGGGAAAATAAAAGGTAATTTGAACGCGATAAATACCCGTCTAATACTAATAATAATCTATATCTATATAAGAGCTTAACCTGACTGACTGACTGACTGACTGACTGACTGATTTATCATCGCCCAGCCGAAACCGCTGAAGCTAGAAAGCTGAAATTTGGAAGGTGTTTTCCTTTTATAACAAAAGCACCCACTAAGACGGGATTTTTGGAAATTCTACCTCTAAGGGGGTGAAAAAGGGTGAAAACGTTAGTATGAAACTTTTTGACGCGTGGAGTGATTTTCATGAAACTTTGTTTGTGCTCTGTAAATGCAAAATGAATGGACACGTGTTTCAGGATTTTTCAATATAACCATCAAAAAGGGGTCAAATGTGGGGTCAATTTTTGTATGGGAACTTTTTAACGGGTGGTGCGATTGGCCTGAAACTTTGTTTGTGTACTGTAAATGTAAAATAAATGAACACGTGTTTCAGGATTTTTCAATATAACCTTCAAAGAGGGGTCAAAGGGGGGTCAATGTTAGTATGGAATTTTTCTAACGGGTGGTGCGATTGGTCTGAAACTTTGCTTGTGTACTGTAAATGCAAAATGAATGGACACGTGTTTCAGGATTTTTCAAAATAACCTTCAAAATGGGGTCAATGTTTGTATGTGAACTTTTTAACGGGTGGTGCGAATGGTCTGAAACTTTGTTTGTGTACTGCAAATAAAAATTGAACGGACACGTGTTTCAGAATATTTTGATATAACCTTGAAAAAGGGGTCAAATGTGGGGTCAATGTTTGTATGGGATCTTTTTAACCTGGTGCGATTGGTCTGAAACTTTGTTTCGTGTTTCAGGATTTTTCAATAAAACCTTTAAAAAAAGGGGTCAAATGGGGGGGTCAATGTTTGTATGGGAACTTTTCAACGGGTGGTGCGATTGGCCTTAAACTTTGTTTCCTGTTTCAGAATTTTTCAATATAACTCTAAAAAAGGGGTCAATGTTTGTATGGGATTTTTTTAACAGGTGGTGCGATTAGTCTGAAACTTTGTGTACTTACTGTAAATACAAAATAAATGGACACGTGTTTCAGGATTTTTCAATGTAAACTTCAAAAAGGGGTCAAATGTGGGGTCAATGTTTTTATGAGTACTTTTTAAAGGGTGGTGCGATTGATCTTAATTTTGGTTTGGATACTTTAAATGCAAAATAAATAGAAACGTATTCCTGGATTACGTAAAAAGGGTAAAATTGGGTGTCAAAGTTATTATGGGATTTTTATATTAGTGTGATTTGTTTGAAACTCAGTTTAGTTTGATACCTACTTTAAGTGAACGAAGTCGCGGGCGGGACAGCTAGTGTTTCATATAGGTACATACATTCATTCATTCAATATAATAATGGTAGCGATTTTGCTTTACATTTATATAAACTTCATAGTATATAATAATCTCTATGTATGCTGGTTACCATGAATAGATTTCTTAATAAGATTTTTTGGCGATAATTAGTTTCAATAGTTATATTCGTATTATGTTAACAGGTGTCATTTATCAATATTGACTTAGTTTTGTAATCATTTAAATTCACATTTTGATTATTTATTGTTTAATTACACGTGAAAACCTTGAAAGTGAAAACCTCTCTGGTGCTATCTTATACCTTTAAACGAGCAATTCTTGTATATATATATATATATATATATATATATATATATATATATAATCGGAATCTCGGAAACGGCTCAAATGATTTTCGTGAAATTTAGTATGCAGGGGGTTTCGGGGGCGATAAATCGATCTAGCTAGGTTTCATTTTTAGAAAACGTCGTTTACCCCAAAAAAGAACGAGCAAAGCTCGGTCATCCAAGTACTAGGAAATTATGCGAAGAATAAGCTGCAATTGTGTAAGCTTAATTGTTGGTTTTCCAATAAATAAATAATAATAATAATTTACACTTTTAGAAATAATGACACTGTAATTAGTAACCTGAACCTAGAATAAAAAAACGACTATGTTACCAACTTAAAAATTTTAAACCATTCAGAATCACAAAATAAGATGGGCAGGATATTGAATAACCCATAACTCGTGTTATTTTCAGGAAATTAAGCTATTTCCTCGAGATTCAGATAAAGTCTAGGCATTGTCACATTACATCTACAAACAGCTACATCACTATTATGTACCTACTTAGGTATTAAATGCTCATAACGGTGACACCCACGGTTATACAGTTACAAACTTTACCCCCTTTTCATCCATTTGGGGTTTTTCCCGGATAAAAAACCTGTGTTAATCTAGATTAAATTCTATATTCAAACTAAATTTCATGTTAATCAGTTTAGTCGTTACAGAGATAAAGGTACAAATAAATAATAAAAAATAAAAAATAATGCTGGACAGTCCACACAGCATCATCTAGCCCCAAAGTAAGCTACTCAAAGCTTGTGTTATGGGTACTAGATAACTGATATATTTAATACATTATTACATAGATAGTTTTTTTTTAGGTGCAAG
The DNA here is from genome assembly GCA_963675405.1 of Cosmorhoe ocellata. Taxonomy (NCBI): domain Eukaryota; kingdom Metazoa; phylum Arthropoda; class Insecta; order Lepidoptera; family Geometridae; genus Cosmorhoe; species Cosmorhoe ocellata. Next base: position 3,862,195 of record OY776266.1, on the reverse strand, counting down.
CATGCACACACACAGCTTTGGTATTTTATAATGTTACATAGCAGCATCCATCTCCATGTTTTAGTTAGTAACTAATTAGGAACTTTATTGTGCATTAGAAGCTATAATGAGGCGCTTAAAAAACTTACACAATTATTATTACACTTAAATGCGAAAGAATAAGATTTTTTTTGTTGAAATTTTAGCGTTGTAAAGAATTTACAGGAGTCAATGTTCAATATTATAATATAATATAACTTAGGCGACGCGTCCAGAAATCACACGTAACGGATTAATCAGTTGTGTCTCAATAACACTCCCAACCAGTTGTGTAGAAGGGAACTTAAAGTACCCACGGCATAATTAGTTGAGTCTAAAAGTTGTACCGTGGGGCCGGAACGGTGCTAAGTCACGTGATTTCAAAACCCTACAACTCAAACACCCTTGAATCTCTCGTGGGTATTTGGGAATGAGTTAGCTGTTCAACGATATCCTGTGGTACTTTCCTTCCCAGGTGGCTCGTTAAAGCAAATTCAAATTTGCAATTTCGTACTTTCGTTGCAATGAACTTTATTGCTGTTTAAAAATGTCATTTCACTTGGCTTCAACTCAAAACTGCTAACATTATATGAGGTTGGAGATTGAGGTTGCTCTAATTATTTTTTTAATCAATATTTTAACATTTGATTGTTCAATTTGAAACTGCCTTAATACATGTTCATTCCATTTAATTTTGTGATCAGCCCTTTTAATATTCAACGCTGTATCAATGTATATTATTCATTGTGAATTATAATGTATTAAATAATTTTCTGATCAGTTAATATCCACTACAATGTCATGTCATTCATATTGTGAGTAAACCTAATATAGATTTAATGCTCAATTTAGCTTGCAAAGTCCCCGTTTATTTCGATCCCATTCCAAATTGATTTCATATTGAAATGTAAGAGCATCTAGTGATATTGGGATTCCGTTCCACCGTTATGACGGAGGTATTTGAATATTTGATACTGAGCTCATATTCGTGCTCTTTTCGTCCACATAAATAAATAAATAAATAATAAATAATAATGTTTATTATTATTATTTATTATTATGATCACGACTGTAATCCCCGGACTCGGTAGTTATCTTCCTCAGATCTTTAGTTACTTAGATCTTTGAGGATATCTAAAGGGGGTAGTCAGAGGCACGTTCAAACATGACATTTGGTACATGCCGACATTTTGCACAGTAGTTAGTATTCCGTACGTGACAGGTTGCAAGCCCATCACCGCTTATAAGAATACTAACCTACGACACACACCTTCGAATTTTTGGTTCTAGGGTATGCTGGTTTCTTCACGATGTTTTCCTTCACCGTTTAAGAGCACTGGCATTGCGCACATAATTTTTTCGAATGGAAAAACTCATTGGTGCACGACCAGATTTGAACTCACGACCTTCGGATCGTGAGGCCGGGGTGCTACCACTGCACCACCAGCGCTCTTTACATAATGTTAATAAATTAATTTTGATTCTTGATACATGGTGATCCTGTTTCTGCTCATGTCCTGTAAGTCATGTTTACTTGTGTACTATCTATTCTGCCTCCGTCTGGTGATTCATCTCCCAACTCTAATCACGTGGGACAAGATTGATGATACACATGCGAACTTGCAGACCTACGAAAGGTTAGAGTCGATAGTTTATTATCATCAACACCACTCGTCTTATTTTCGTGCTTCATCTAAAATTTTAGTACCTAGTCACCTCAACATCAATTAGATGAATTTCTTGCCAGACCTAAGTCCAAGAAAAACAGATAATAAGCTCTTCTCAGTTATAAGCTTTTGCATAATAGTGATTCTTCATGGAAAAACATGGCCTTTCTGGTCAAAATCTTTAAAATTCAACAATAATTAAGTTGCTAGTCAAACGTTTCCTGCGGCAGTCCAAAGTATTTATTTAAGTTAGGAAAACCAACAGCTAATACATAACGTCATTAAAGAAAAAACATGAATAGAAATAGCTAGCCAATTATAAGTACTAATAGAAACAGATCCGAAACTAAAACGTGAACATTTACTTATCTACGCGAACCTACGAGTCTACAACACGAACAAATCAAGGAATATGCTGCCAATAACTAAGTACCTACCTATTGCTCTTTGAAAACAAATAATACTGTGAAAATTCGTATACATTTTCTTGCCATTTCTATGTATTTTTGAGGTCTATAAACCGTCTGACGCTCTACTCGTGGACAGCGACTCGACATTCCCATTCGTCTAGAACGCGGCATCGCGACGCACGCCGTATCACCGGCAAAAACCGCCGCATTTATCAACATGACACGCTGTTATTTATGATAGGTTTTATTAATTTAATTACGTATTTGCTACTAAAACTTTCACGAGTTATCAGTTATGAATTTTCAGAGGCTTATCTTATCGAGATAAATATTGTAGGATGATGAGGCTAGCAACAGACCGTGGACAATCATGACATATGCAAAGAGAGGCCTATACCCAGCAGTGGGTGAAGTCGGGCTGCGGATGATGATGATGATGATGATATATTGTAGTATCTATTTGTAACACAAGTCGATGTAGCTCAAAAAGCATCAAAGTTAAAGTCGTACTGGGCAGGGCACGTCTATCGCATGCTGGACGAACTGTGGACCAAAACAACCACCGAGTGGAGCCCTGAGACAGGGAGACGGCGCGGTAGACCACGCAAGCGATGGCGTGATGAGCTGGACACCTTCAGCGACAACCAGTAGAAGGAAATGGCGTTAGACCGAAAGGACTGGAAAACTCGAGGGGGACCTTTGCCCAGCAGTGGGACAGCTCAGGCTAAAAACAACAACAACAACAACAACAACAACAATCAGTATTGATGGCTTATCCTTTGGTATTGTTTGAGTTAGCCGAGCCGTACCAGACCATTAATAGTTCTTACCTATCTAACCTATCTATTGGTATCTCATCATTGGTCTATATTTATCTCATACGGTGATTGAAAATATCACGAGGAAGCGGCGGCTTTGTCGGTTCTGCACTTAATAACCATGTCATTTCTGTGAATATGCCAGACTAAGCTGAGAGAATAGGATAGGTGATGGGCAAGTTTATTTATTCCTAAACCTTATCACAGGTATTACAGCGTCCTAAAGTGAGTACAAATTACCACTGTAATTTAGAAAAGGTAAAAAAGGTCTGTTTACTTTTGTTTCTACTTATCCTGGTATTTAAATAATTAAGCACTTGAGAATAACAGTTACTTTGTGTCACAGTAATTGACGTGTCTCGGTCATAGTAGTGGGCGTGTGCCTACCTCACGTTGGCGGTAGTTCGCCGAGCCATAGCCAACGTCCAACATGCTTGCGTAGGCTTGCCGAGGTTTGTACTGTACGCTCGCGTAGGTTGAGGTTATCTATTGTCCTTGTCAGAGTTTGCGTGGGCCATGGTTCGGCGAGCTACCACCAACATGTGGTGTGGGATTACGCGGTCTCTTTTAACTTGCACCAAAATCAGTAAACCGTCATAACTCCACTAACACGATTACCTCAGGACCAGATGCAAACTAGAATTCAATGTTTGAACTTAATTACTCAATTGCCATGTCAGGCCGCTTCGCACGTGCTCAGTTAATTGTCATTTAGAGAGCTTAACGCTGCTTTACCCATACATGTACTATGCGTATCATAGTTTAACCCACCTAGCAGGCGTTGATTTTTATAGTTTAGCTTAGCACTGGTTGCTAGTGATTGATGATTGTTGATTTGTTGATTGCTAGTGGTTCAACAAAGCTAGTGGTTCAACAAAGCTACGTTTTATAAATGGCAGCCAAGGGCGCGATACTACCACCGCTATTCTGGTAAACTTCTTGTTCTTGTTTCGTTGTAAGCTTGTTATTAGCCTTCTGTATACTTACATGTAAATATCATGGATTATTTAAAAATGTTACATAAAAACCTAGCTGTAAGTTTTCTAAAAGATCATAATTAAATAAATAAGTTCTACTTATAGCGACCGTCATACCGGCCACAACTTCTTAAAGTATTTTGTAGCTGCTGAGATTACTTAGGTAATGCGGAAGCAATAGGCTTTATTACTAAGCTCTAGACATAAAGGGAAACTGAAATGGCAAATTGATGGGAATCAATAAATGCATTATCTGTGGACAATAACCTGCTCATCCAATATACCTGAGACCTCACCACGAGCTCTTTAGGCAATACGAAAATAATAAAACTTTGGAAATGTATTTCGTACTTTCGTACTAGGTCAATGTTGCCAGTGTAAAGTGTTTTTTTTTTTTTTTTTAATATGTCAGTTTTATTTAGATACACAAACTATTTTTCCTAAAAATAAACTCACCATTTCTTCCTTTATAGTGAAAATTTGTTGATAACACACGCGAACGAAGTTTTGTGAAGTTTTACTATTCGTTACATAGATACTGCGTTGGTTGTATGCCAATATATTAAAGCTGTCATAACACAGTCGCGGCGTTTTAAAAACCTGTTACTGTCAGTACCAATTTAAAATGCTTATATTACTGCCGAAGCAATGAGACAGCTGATGCAGCATTTGGCACGGACCTAAAATTACATTATCATGGTTAAAATTAACGATGATCTTGAGCAATTGCGCATTCTTTGGATGTTTATTGAAGAACTGATAGACAGACTTTCAAGAAAACATGGGCTTGAAGCTTTTGAATGAGTGAATTCTTCTATTTTATAAATGATAGATCGATAAAGAATTTATTTGGTAGGTACCACAGACAGCATACAATTAACATAAATATACAACTTTAACAAAAATACACTGAATGAATACCTAAATGCGTAAGTTTGTTTGTGTGTTTGTTACCTCGTATCTCTGTATCTGCTTAACCGATTTAATGAAATTTACTATCTAGATAGTTTAGCTAAAATAGCATATAAAATGTAACTTTTAAAAGTCAACCCCTAAAAGGGTTCAGTTTTTAGCCGGAGTAGACTTGCCTAAATATTCAATTTTTTACAGTAAAAACTTAAAAACTTGAGGCGCTATCGAAAATCAGCGCTGCATCAGCCGCTATGTGTGCTGCTGCAGCTCATGCTGAATGGATGCCTGTTTTATTGTCTGTATAAATAGGCTCCTTAGATGAGGTAACACATTTTAATGGCACTAAATTTTAATGTCATTAATTTATAATATACTCATGATCACATTCATTTCGCAGAGAAGATTCAAAAATATTTTCACTGGCAGAGACGCGAATATTATGATTCGCTAATTATAAACAACCGTTTTACCTAGAAACGTATATAAAGAGACACAACTAGTATCGTATATAGTCCCAGTAACCGTGGAATTAACATCCGGCCTCACATGACAGCATGCATTTAAAGACATAGTCATGCACATAGACAATACACATAGACCAATATCCTAGAACTAAAATATTAAGGTGTTTCACTAGGTGGTATTCATTATAATAAGCGGCAAAAGTCTTGCAACCTATCACTATAGGATACTAATTACTACTGTGTAGGAACGAAAGCATATGCCAAGTATAATGTTTGGATGCGCCTCTGACTACCCTTTATTGGAAAGTAGCTTTTACCCGCGACTTCGTCAGCGTGAAGTAGTTAAGTACCTAGGTACTTTAGGCAATAATTTTATTTTTATAGGATTCTTATTTTGCACTTAACTTCCATTCCATATTTAACCCCTTTAAGCATTTTTTCACGATAAAAGGTAGTCTATGTATTTTCTCAATCTCTAGTCTATCTTTGTACTAAATTCATCGAAATAGGAACGTACGAGTTAATATTGCATTTATAATATAAGTATGGATCATCAAAGATCTAAAAGTTATGAAAGATGTTATCAAACATGGAAATTACAGTCGCAATCATGTTTGTTTCTATTTCTTTACTAACACCCATTTGAATCACACAAAGGTCATCTGTAGGTCTACCATGAGTTTTCACAATCTACACTCGCTAGCGACTGTTGTTAAAAAAATGTATGAAAACTTGTACAGCACCTCAAGTTGGTTACTAAAACGTCACGTAGTTAACTCCTACGTCACAGCGTACTACAGCGACTGTAGTTTGCGCTTCATTCATTTGCTTAGAATTTGGTACCATGAGTAACAATTTTGACAGATGCCATAGCCAACGTACTATTACTACTGTAGTAACGTCAGCCGATCTAAATGTGATAACTCATGGTAGACGTACTGGTCCACAGATGATAAATGACATAGTCAATTTATATCTATTACCGCAACACATGTGCCAGGTGTCACAATATTTTTCAATGGAGACTGCTTGGACTGCTTGGCCTCAAGATCGATGAGTTACATCTTTAGGCTATTTTTATTCATAACAAGGTTCTGTTTATGATTATTTATTATCATTGACTAATGTTTTGTTTATATAATTCAAGAATTGCGTTGGCGATAGTATGACGAGATTGTCAAAAGATAATCAAAGAAATGTAATCACTGTACGTCTACCAAGAGTTGTCACATTTAGATCGGCTGACGTTACTACAGTAGTAATAGTACGTTACTATAACATCCGTCAAAATTGTTACTCATGGTACCAAATTCTAAGCATATTAATGAGCGCAAACTACAGTCGCTGTAGTACGCTGTGACGTAGATAGTTAGCTACTTACGTGAGGTTTTAGTACCCAACTATCCGCTAGAGGCGCTTTATAAATTTTCATACATTTTTTTAAACAGTCGCTAGCGAGTGTAGATTGTGAAAACTCTTGGTAGAACCTCTGAAACTTGTGCGATATGTCAACTAGTACCTATCTGTTACAAAAATTTAAAAAACTAGCTTCTTACAGACGTCATATTGGAATTTTTGATATTTTGTATAACTCACGTCACTCTTGTAATCAGGAAAATACAACAATACCTCATTTGTCAAAATATGTTCAGTCGTTCGGGCTACAGCGACGGCTAAAGGAACTCGCATACATACATACATACACCCCATATACATGACTCTCCATAGTCGCAGTCTGTTAAAAACTAAGGAGTAGGAATAGTGGAATTTTCCACTACTTTCCTCAATAGATGCAGTGACCGATAGTTTCCAAGGGTTTCTAAATATTTAAAAGTTATAGACCGACTGACTATGTAGCGACACACCGACATGCAATAAAGCACTAGATTTACTAGAACATACAAATTTCTTGCCTGATTCTTATCAGAATTGTGTTAGGTTAAAATCTTTGCCGAAGTTCACCTAGAATGTAAATCGCTACAATGGTCTTTATGACTTTAATTTATAAAAATAGGCTTTATAATTTTGAACGCATCTAAAATGAGAAAAAACAAATAGAGCAGATTTTTAGAGCATAAATATCTGATTTTCAGGGCCTAAATGTGCAATGAAAATTTTTAGAAAGTTCCTGTAATTAGTGGATTAAAGTTCTACAAAAACTAGTGCTCCAAATAGTCTCAAAACGCTACAAAATGTTCGTTGTGATTTTAACGAATAAAACTAGAAATTATAATTTTCAACGCAATTAAAATGTACTACACAGCTGAAGAGCTAATTTTTAGAGCATAATCTGATCATCAGGGCTGAAATTTTTAGGGAGTTAACTCCAATAGTTTCTAAATACGAGTATATAGTAATTCTGAATTCATGGGTGAAGTCTAGACATGATGTATGACCACAATCTAGTATCATTAATCAAGCAATCAACACTATGATCTAAATGAATGAAGCATTTCCAAGAAATACGACGATGAATGAACAAATATAACATTTCATGAAGACTATTATTACTTATTACAAAGTGCTGATACATGCACAAAATGATTTAGCACAAGATAAGTAGGAAGGTAGTACCTACTTAATAACTAATAGTTCGCGCCGGATAATATTTCGCGCGCGATAGCTGCAAGACTCATTTGTATTCATGCCCTGAAGTTTTTGGACTATGTACTAAATAAATAGGTAAGTAGTAGTAAGTATATAGTTAGTATGCCTATGCCTAAGTTGCTCCTAATCAAAAACAAATTTTGATAATATCTACTCAGATCCATTAAAATGGAAATGTAAAATATTTCTTTATTGGAATAAAATATTGGTAAAATCCAACAATTCTAGTAATTATCGTGCTATCTATAAGTACAGTCCGTTACAAAGGTAAAACAACCTTCAGAATAAACTGATAGAGTTTTTCGCTTTATTTGAGGTAGGTATTTTCACCAGTGTATAAATTGTTCTCAATGCATGTTCTAGTTAACTCGACAACATGAATCTATTCTAAGCTGTCTTTGCCCTTGACTGTCATACGAGAGCGGAAAAGGAAGATGTTACATTAGATGACGTCACGTCTAGAATTGATTTCAGATTTTTTAAAAGCGAAAGTAAAACATTTTTCGCGTTAGCAGAACCTACATTTTATTTTTAGTCATAAATCTAAAGAGTTGCCATCTGTGTCGCCAGTTCTGCTGGCATATTCAACTGTACGTAGGTATATCTACCTACTGTACGTACCTACTCGTTCAGAATTCATATATTGAAATCAAAAGATCACTTTGAATCAAAAGGGTCATCTTTGAATCACTTGGAAACCAATCTCTACCGTTCATACAAAATACCTCTGCTCGAGTTTTCTTGGTTATAAGACACACAAACTACAAATAAGAGGCGGGTGCCAATTGAGTTTGTTCGATAAAAGAAATGTCGTCAGTGACATTTATTTTAATGGCATAAAATACGACCTGCAATGATTCCACACTCAATCAGAGCTCATTTGATAATAGAGATAAATTGAACGCTTGGTTATAATGTCGGTCGCATCAATATTATTCGTCAAATCTCAACTAAAACAGACGATAACCAACGTTAAGACGTAGATTGGACGATATCTTTTCCAATGAGGTTTATATCACTTTTGAAGTTGATAGGTTCACAATGTTAATTGGGTGTGGTATGACACATAAAACAATACTCGTAGACAAAGATAATGATGAGTGCGAATCACGAATAAGCGTATGTTGAGGTGACAAAAACTGTATTAAGACAACCGTATCCACATTACAGAATAATAAGACCTGATTTTTGAGATTTTTCAACTTCTATTAAAAAACCATTGAAATAAAGCAAACTGGTGTCGTGTATTTATTCACCGGTTGTCGTCAGCGCTTGGCATGACGCTTTTTTTAAAAGTTGCGTTGGATTTTAAGCGCTGGGCTGTGGACTTTACGTCGAATGTGCCAATAACGCTTTTTTGAAAAGCGCCAACACCGTGTTTGCGTCCAGTGTTGCCAACGCAGGATAGATAACTTTGTGACGGAAATCTGACTAATGCATTTTTAACATTCAGCACACCACACAGGTTTTCAACGTTTCTTACAGTAACCCAACTTAGTTCTCGATGTAGGTACTTATCGCAAATTTGAGTCGTGTCAAATTCTGGAATACCTGTAACAAAGGAGGCTTGTAATTATCGAGGCAGTCTGCGGAGAATTCTCCAAATTATGTGTGTTTTGTCAAACAAAGAGCGGAAACTCTCAGGGGAAACTTGTCGGCTTTGTGCTCGAATATTTTAATTTCAAATGCCTACGGTTTGATGTTATTCGTTGTACTATAATTGTATTAAGAAACATCTATCTGTAAATAGGTACCTCTGTTCAATTCAATTCAATTCATGGTTATGGATTCCATTATAAATGATTAAACCTCTGTTATAATAACAGTATTGCTTCAAACTAGCAACGTATGTAATATGAAAATATAAAGTAAGCGATAACATTTATGACATTGATATAAGATTCAAAATTAAATAACTCACCAAACTTTATTAAATTACCTGGAATTTTATTCTGTTTTTACATGGTTCGTGACTCGCAATTGTCATGGAAATATCACCTCTATTACTTTGATTTTCACAATAACTTTACACAATTATATGTAATTGAATGAGAATTTGCTTGAAAGGTCTTACTGCTCCTTTATCACGAGCATCGTAGTCTGTGTTTTTCGTCTCATTTTATCGTCACAAATGTCACTTCCTTTTCCATTGAGAAATGCTGTCTAGCTAGTCGTGCTTGGGGGCAGGTGTTACCAACTAATTTTGCCGTAATTTACTAACTTTTTTTTCGAAAAAACCAAAGACAATTTCTGAATGAATTCCCAACATTATACAATTAGTAGTGCGGCGGCTGGCAAACATTTACAGACCCCATCTGATGCCCCGCGGCCCACAGATATTTACTCTTCTGTGAACTGTTCGGATAGAAAATTAAATCTTTGTTTGAAACGTAAAGAAATACTTACCTCAGTGTTTTATTTTCACGTGTAGTTACCGCTGTTTCGTTCTAGTCTCAAATAAAACAAAAACAAACTTATTTTCAACCCGCTATACCCATGTGAACCTATACCTACTCTATAAAATACTTAAGTACTTATAATTTATTATCCATACCTACTCGTATAATTTTATATACCAAACGGAAATTTATACCTACCACAAAGTTTAAATAACGGCGTATGAGCATTGAGTAAGGTATCTTAATATTCAGGGGGGATGCTTCTGGCAGATTCTTAAATAAGTGGGCTAATCAAAAGGATCTTAATGTATAACTGAACGTGAAATGAAGCAATTCCAAGAGGTTCTGACTAATTCGTTCTTCCAACATTTCCCCGACATTAATTACGAGTTGTAAATAATTTCCCCGTTCAACTTTGATCTTGGCTTTATAATTTAAAGGTAATTAATAAGGGCCATGAATAGATTATTCAACTCCAACTGTCTTCAGTCAAGACGATATTGCTGTAGGTAGGTCCTTTATAATTGGGTAGTTTAGAAATGTTCCGCATATTAATAACTAAAAAAATAAAAACGCAATGCCATTCAAATTGCCGTCAGTGTTTCCAATAAACCTATATTTAGTAAAAAAAACAAAAACGCATCGGCATTGCCATTCAAAATGCCGTCATTGTTTTCAATAACACCTTTATTTTATTAAAAAAATATAAAAGCCGACTTCAAAATACGCCGAATACACTTACAACCTCGGTTTTATCGAAGGAGTTTATAGCTTTTTTTTCTAATGTCTACGTGACATGACAGTAGTCAAGTGTTGACATGACACTAGCCACTAGCTGCCAATCACTTGACACTGGCAAAATTGTTCTCTAAGAGACAGATGCCATAATTGAAGAAGAAGAAGAAGACTTTCTACAGTAGATCAGAGGCCAAAAATAAAGAAGTGAAGAATGCAATAGAATGTCTTTGCTAGCTGCATTATTTTGGCTTCCTCTACAAAGGCCACTAATCAAGATTGTATTGAAATAAAAACCATAGATCAAATATTTACGAAATCATAGAAGCAGTCGTGATTCCGAGAAACGATTGCGTCTTTTGAAAATTGCTGAAAAAGTATCATTCCTACGGGAATCAAATTTCGCTCATTTTATAATACAACAGTCAAAAAAACATCAAAATCGGTTCACAATTAGGGAGATACACACTGAAAAAAAATCACCGTCTTTTCTTGAAATTGGTTAAAAATAGCAATTCATCTTTCCATCGTAATAAACGAATGTAAAGTTCTGTAAGATCATGTTTCTGAATATCGCAGGAAGCTTGAGTGGTTGCCGATCCGTTTTCGCAGAAATTTGCACATACTTTCTCTCCTTTACAACATTCTTTTTCTTCCTTCCTCTCCTTCTTACCTCAAAGAACGCTTTGAGTTCCTCCACCTGTCTAATCCTTGGTCCTTGCGCTCTTCTAACACAAGGCAATTAAAAACTCCCTTGCATAGTTCAGCTTTCTATGGGAATTCATTTACCGTACAAGCTGCTAAACTATGGAATGCACTTCCTGTACCTATCCGGTTTGCCAAGTCCCTACCTATTTTCAAAAACTTAGTCCGTCGTCACTACTTGAATTTGAGTTCAATGTCATCATAAATATATCTATTCCTTTCATATAGGTATTTTAAGTAGAATTTTTTCTTAAGTATTATATTTAATATTATATATTTATATTTATTATATTATATAATAATTTATATATGTAGGTGTGTTTATTGTACTTGATATGTAGGTGTATACATAATTATTATATTACTATTATTATTTTTTTGTAACTTGTATCTATTTAGGTATTATATTTATTACAATTTAGCTTTATTTATAGTTCATAATATCCGAGTAAGTTTGTTTTTCTTTTGTATTTCTTTTTAAGGTGTACAATAAAGTGATATTCTATTCTATTCTATTCTAAAGTTCACTGCACTCATTCAGTTGATCACTAATATAATAAATAGGGCTAGGATTATTTTATGTGATACCAAAGGCTTACAAAATCGTTCTAAACTCTATTGTGTATTCAAGTAAAAGCGGTGAACGGTCGCCATCAATTACATTAAAATTTATTGCCTCAAGCATTTCACAAATCGTTAGCCAGAATATTTCTAACAACAAGAGAAATGAGACGTAATAGAATAATCACTGTGTTGAAAATGTTTATCAAAATAATTCAATTTACTGTAATGGCTTTGGACTTGTAATTTTATTTATGTTATTTTTTTATTCATAGATAAGTACTTATCGGTTTTTTAGTTGAGTCTACTTTTTTGTTTTAAAAATGCTTCGTCAATTCATGACACTAAGAGATTTTTTAAGTTTTACGGAAAAACTAACTTCCCTTCAGGAATACAACATACATGGGACCACCTCTTTTTTGGGATTCGTACCTGAAGGGTAACCAACGGACCCTATTACTAGCCTCAGCTGTCTGTCCGTCTGTCTGTCTGTCTGTCTGTCTCGGTTAGTTCCACTATGCTCGGTTTCTAAAACATCTGAATAAAAGGTCCCGCTATCTGCGGGCTCATAGTTATGATCCATATTATGAAGACAGTTGAAATTTTCACAGAATGTTATTTTTGTTAATGAAAATACATAAGTAGTACCTACCAACGATAGAACCTTTCATGTGCGAGTGGGACTCGCACGTGGCCGCTTTTTACTAAAACAGTTCAATGATCAAAAATCGGCGGAGATTTTGACGAACATGTAAGTATAAAGCACATTCTAATTTAGTACCTCCTAATTTTTTTATTCATGATCTATAATGAACGGTCATCAGTTGCATTAATCTCACTTGAAAACATCATAAATCTGATCACACATCACATTATTGCCAAGGTCTTGATCAAAATCAGCAGCATTTGCAGTTATTTTCAGATCTGACATTGATAAATTGATGCAACTTGTAAACACAGATGATTTACTGACCATCCGTTATTACTATGTTGTGATGGCAGATTTTAATGAAGCTCATTATTTATGGAGGAATACATTTAATAACTACATGGTATTTATTGCAAAAATTAAAAAACCCTGAAAGTATTTTGCACTTTATTTGTTCGGATTGTACGAATAGAGCTTAACCCACTGAAAATAGGTTCTTACATCCACTTTGACATTTTATATAACTTATGTTACTATTGTAATCGAAACGATCATGCAGCCGTTTGGGCTACTACTACAGCCCAATAAACTCGAATACATAGGTACATACATAAAGCCCAAACACACCTTAAAATTCTTCTATGCTTCGCAGTCGGGTAAAAAATACAACAGAACTTAAGCGGCGATCGGTTTGCAGCAAACAAAATAGTAAAATAAACAAATGAGGTGTTTTATTCGCCTGGATTACAAGAGACTCTGTGACGTTCACAATACTTAAAATACTTAAATACAATCTAATAATATACATTACAATACTTAAATACACGACACTGACAAAATTGTTCTCTATGAGACAGATGCCATAATTGTAGAAGAATTAGAAGACTATACAAAATGTCAAAAAAATCCAATATGGCGGTGGTAAGCTATTCTCAATTTGTTTCAATAACATTGTTTTTTTATTTTTTTGCAATAAATAGGTAAGTACTTACTGAGTAAGTACTTAACGATCGTATTAGATTTAGAGGTTAAAATCATTACCACCTGAGTCAAGTCACGACTATTAATACTAAAGTTGTAATTTTGAGTTTCTTCCGTTTACTTTTAAAATAAAAACAGAACTTGCTGTATTTTCTTTGATATAATTATTTTCGACCATTAAGTACCCAACAGCCCTTGTGGGCGGAACTCCGTTCCGTGGTTTTCCCCGAGGGCGCTACAAGATTCAAGGGTTTTTACCTTAGACAGAGGCATAATAAACTAGTCTGTCTCTAAAAGAATCTCTAAAATAAAAAATAAAAATAAATATGATCACGACTGCAATCCCCAGGCTCGGTAGATACCTTCTCAGATCTTTAGTTACTTAGATCTTTGAGGATATCTAAAGAGGGCAGTCAGTGGCACGTCCAAACATGACATTTGGTACATGCCCACATTTTGCACAGTAGTTAGTATTCCGTACATGACAGGTTGCAAGCCCATCGCCGCATTCTCTGACATTAACAAAATTTATTTTCTGAATATAAAACAAAATACATAGATAGTATTTTGGATTTTGTGTAAATATGTAGATACTTGATAGTTAATTATTGCCACTTGATTACCTACTAAACATCTACAACATTAATAATTATTATGTACCTATGCACTTACATAATTATTAGTAAGTATTTTTTAATTTTTGGAATATTTACAACTAGAAAACATAAAAGAGTTAATCAAATTATGTAACATGTGCTTATCTACATGTTTGTTAATGGCCACTAAAAAGTTACCACTTAAACAAAAAAAAAAAAAATATTTTTAGCATGTTCTTTTTTAGCAGGTTAGCTAAAAAATGTAAAAAAGAAGTGGTTGGATTGTGTGAAAGATGATATGAATGTACTTGACAGGATTGACTCAGAGTTGACGAATGATAGGAGTGAGTGGAAGAAAAAAACATGTTATGCCGACTCCACTTAACGTGGGATAAGGGCAGGAGAATGATGTTCTATTAATACTGCTCTATAGTAAAGTGGCATTAAAACCCAAATTAATTTTCAAAATTGTGGAATTAATATATTTTCGACGCAGCTAGATACAGTTGCCAAATTATTTTCCATTATACAAAACATGGTTTTCATTGAAGACAAGAATCACTGAAACGTCTTTAAGCTAAGTGCATTTATTACTATTCCACGCGGTCAGTATTTTTTTAGGATTCCGTACCCAAAGGGTAAAACGGGACCCTATTATTTAGACTCCACTGTCCACGTCCGTCTGTATGTCCGTCTGTCGCCAGGCTGTATCTCATGAACCGTGATAGACAGTTGAAATTTTCACAGATGATGTATTTCTGTTGCCGCTATATCAAAAATACTAAAAACTGAATAATACAAACAACAAACTTGATTGTTTTGCTGTTTTATAGATAACTAGCTCCGTTCGCGGCTTTGCTCGCAAGGTATCTACATAAAATATAGCCTATGTTACTCAAGGATAACGTAGCATTCTAACGGTGAAAGAATTTTTGAAATCGGACGAGTAGTTTTTGAGTTTGTACGTTACAAACAAAAATACAATAATACAAAATACAAAACTATCCTCTTTATAATATTAGTCTAGCTAGATAGTCTAGATTAGTCTAGCTAGATTGGTAAAGAACCCTTCATGCGCGATTCCGACTCGCACTTGGCCGGTTTTTTTTGAATAGGCCTGGATTCTGCGTTCTTTTGGTCTTCACATCACTTTATAATCTTTTCTGTGGATTGGTTTGTCTGTGGTGAATCAAAATCAAGAGTCGTGGTCTTGCCCGCTTGGATGGAAATTACATAATATTATGTTCGTACCGGCAGTTTATCATCACGCTTTAAAGCTTACTCGTACTACCGGTGTGAAGGGTGCTCGACTGACCTGCGTCATGGAACCTTACCGTCAACAGTCTTATAATGACACTGTTTAAAGGACCAAAGTTTATATTTATTTAGGGAAGAATCACTACTCGATTAATTATGTTGTGTAATTAGTAATCTAACGCAATACACAGTGGCCGTGGCAATCATTCTGATTTCAAATGAAAAAGGTAACGATGAAAAACATTAAAAAATTTCGTAGCAAAGATTTATGAGCTCATAAATTCAAATACATAACATTGTCTCACTCCGGATATGAAGCGATAAAGCGGTACGAAAACAACCCGTTAAACTTTACAAAAATGGTGCATGCGCAAACATTAGAAACAAAAGCAGCCTTCTGGGCAGTCGGGTAAAAATGAAAGTACATGTAGTACAGATACAATGTTCCCACATGTCCTGGTACAGAGACGGGGTTACAGGGTAGATAGTCGAATTTTCCCAAATACCCCAGAGATGTACATTGGGGCAGTTGGGAATAAGTCGACTATACATTAGGTAGTATTTTAAGTTACTCATACATAACAGTGAAATTGATGAAGTATCCCATATGAAATGAATTGTGAGTAGGAAGATGATGATGATAAATAGAAATATACTTAATAAAAAGAACAGGAGAAACCGTGTGAGATGTTGTCAGATTCTTCTGAATAACAAAAATTACATAGGTTACACAATTTAAAAAAATCTGATTATGGCGGCTGTAAATATCTGTTTCTAATACGTTTTATAAAAATAAATAAATAATGTCAAAATTCATTACGATACATTCAGCCGTTTAGTCGTAAAAAGGTAACGAACAAACAGAGTACTGCTAAATTCTAAGTAACATCACGCTTCTTCTTCTGGTTCTAGTGAATGAGTTTACTGACTGACTGACAGACCACTTCTGACATAGACAATTTTTTTTTTTTTTTTTAAATCTGTGACTGTACGCACATGTATTCTTTTTTTCATTTACATAAGTATAGACTTACGCCATACACCATCGGGTATAAACCCGAAACCTATTAAATGGAAACGATCGAGATATGCCACTTAAGTAGCACCTTCTGTTAAGTTTATGATGGGCACGCAATAAAGATCTTTGCCATTAGTACGGGAAGTTTCGTACTCGTAAATTATACGGTTTATTTCTCATTTTACGACGCATTTTTGTGTGACTACAGCCTTAGCACTTCAAATAGATTTTTACTGTAATCTGTAATTTGCGTGTTGTTGCGTTAAGTATACCTAAGTCGAATTTGACTTGGATGCAAGCAATGCACATTTCATTAATTTTATTCAGTTTCCATTATGTGAAAGTACTTACACGTATAACAGCAGTAGTTGGAATTTCATTTTACGATGACAACATTGCAGTCTTGGCGTCATGTGATTTATGATCTAAATAATTAATTTCAGATATTGACTCGTTATTGACACATATTCGACACACGACCCTGACATGGCGACGTATGAATTAATTAATTTTCTTTTGTAAATTAGGTCGCAATTTTTCAAAATATAAAGGTTCTAAAAAGGTTTAAATGTTAGTTTTAGTTATCACAGCAGCATAGTGACAGATTTTTTAACACATTCAAATGACGTAAAGTATTAATTATTCTAAGTATTCAACACAGTAAAACAAAATTTAAAATTAAAAAAAAACCAAAATAATAAAAAGATTTTGTTTGATTTTTATTTTGAAATTTGTTTACTGCAGCGCCTCCTGGTGAGTTGTCACCGTAACACCTAGAACATGCACCTATCAAACCCGAACCCACAACTGAAAACCGCATCAAAATCGGACTAGTAGTTTTGGAGAAGAATGCCAGCATGGATTTGCACAAACATTCTCTCACCCCAAACGCATATTATACTGTATCTGTTCAGTCGCGGATAAATATTACAGGGATCATTTTGAATACTTACTCGTGTTGTGGTAGGTGAAAATAAGAGTCGGTTCCATTCTAAATTAAAGTCCAAAAGAAATGGCAAAGATTCAATTTAAAATTTTATTATGAAGTCACTAGCAATTAGGCCCACTCAAACCTCAGATCTGTAAGGTATAATCGGTAAAACTACGCTAGGTACTAGCCTTCATAAAAGTCCTCTGAAAATAAGCTATTAAATTTCCATTACAGCACGATTCTCTGTAATTAATGAATAATTCAAAGTTGGCACGCTGCAACGGAGAAAGCGAAGAGCGCTGTGAGCGGAGCTATTTATTTGAAAAATATCTGCGCAGGTGAGAGCCATGTATCTCCGCGTGGAAGGTACAGGCGGGTCGAAAAGTTTTCTAATTAAAGACAAACTTTGTCAGTTCAGCGCTAAATGCAGTTTACTTTAGTTAAAATGCATTGCCGTGCGAATTACAGAGGACTAGTTAGTCTTTAATTAGGTATTAAAATTCTAAGGTGGGTCTTCGAATGATTTATGCCATATTCGTCCCTAGAAAGTTCGGCCCACATGAAAAAATCTTCGTTTGTCCCACATTGTATGCCTTACTCGGCCCACAATATATTTTATATCATAAAATCTTATTTCGTCCCACTTTTCTGCTCCACATTCGTCCCACGTTTTTTGTATAGGCAAATTATCATTGATTTAGTACAGTTGAAGCAATAAGTCTTTACTTGACTTTTATATTGTAAGTATGATATGAACAATGCTCAGAAAGGTAAACTCTATGGGTAAACTCAATTTAAAGCGCACGTTTTGGGATAGTCGATGCAAAAGAAAGCTGCGGCTAAGATTAAATTAATATTTTTTAGAAATTATGACTTTGGCTGATTAGTGTTTACGGATTCATACTGAATAGGTATATAATTAAACGTTAAATTTTTAACCAACATATTTAATCATCACCTCGGAAGTTCTTTTTTCTATAATACTTTATTAAACGAAATGTAAACGGATGAATATTAATAAATGTGTTTTACCTATAATATGTATTAAGGCATTTTGAAAATTGGAAGTATTGCAACCCTAATCATTCTATTACCGCTTAATAGATTACATTGAAATTGAACTACACGATACTCAAGGATATAAGTGATAAATTAACCGGAGCCAAAACACGAATTAGTTAGAAAACCTAGGTTAAAAATCATGTCAAAAACACCTCTGAAAATTCAGAAATTCCCTAATTTATCCAGAACAGTAAGGTATTTTGAATTTCTATTTCACATAAATATAAATCAGTTAATTTGAAACAAATCAACCCAGCCCTTTTTTTGAAATAAGCTATTTACTTGAACATATTTATGTTTTTCTTCACCCACCGGTGGGTGTAGGGATAATTCCTGTTTATCCGTGTACCCACTACGATATGGTTGGAATTAATTATCGATGAAAAAAATACAATAATAATACGATAAGTATGTTGAAAAAAATGCATTAACTTCAGGAAACATATAGAAGTCCAAGTACCAGGAATGCAGAAACCATGAAGAGGTTTTCGCTACCCGTGATCTTTTGGCTCTTTGTGATTCTACAGTGAAATACCTCTCTATCGTTTCTGCTATCCTGGTATCTGGTATGTATTAGTTCATTAGTTCGGTATATGGTTGGAATTAATTATCGATTAAAAAAATAAAATAATAATACGATAAGTCAATTTGTTTATTAAAACTACGAAACTAAAGGAGACTGGATTACATTTAACATTTAACATTAAGTATACTAAAATAGCAGTAAGGAATAGTGGAAATTTTCTGTGCGCCTATCCCTACCGGTAGAAATAGATCTACACAAAGGTGCACTTATCCCTACCAGTAGGGATAGCTTGGTAGGGATAAGTGTACCAGCCGTTTTGGTCGTGGTGATTACACTTATGACGTTCACTGTAGTTTCAATAATTTTGGTATGAGGGACGAATGTGGACAAATATTATCATGAGGGACAAACAAAGACTTTTTAATGGAGAGGGCCGAACATTAGGGACGAATATGGCATAAATCCTTCGAATTCGGTCGTGCATTAATTCCTTTTTTTGTTATTAATACCTACGCATATTTGCTATATCATTACTTTCAAGCGGTGAAGTAAAATAATCGTGGAACCGGCATGTCAAGTTCGATAAAACTACTGACATAGTAACAAAATAAAGTGTGAATTTTGAAACAATGTCTCTGAATTATTCATAATACTCGTATTATAATAAACTTTAACCAATCTTAGTTTTATTGTAACATATTTTTTTGTTTTGCTTATTTTTAGAATGTTACATTTTATGTTATAAAAAATTCCAACTGTCAAAATAAATATGATATTGAATTGTAAGTATTTTGTCCGTAACTGTATGTATTTTGTTGTTTCCCAACAGGAATCTCGGGGATTTTTCAAGTTGTCTGATACCGGAATGTTTGAGGTGAGTGTTGGTAAATCCAGACGCGAAATTGGAAAAGAAGTTCAGGCAAGTTAGGCATTTTGCATTGCCGAAGTAGCAAAATCAGTTTTACATTTTGTCATAAAAGTAAGTAAAAACAATATTATATGAATATTATGCGGATCAATTAAATCTTTATGTCACTATTGCTTATTTTTACTATTGTAACTGTGCTTATTTTTAACGTTCAATGTGTATGCTGTCAAAAACTGCAGATTAACTAGGTACATTAGCTTTTTTCTAGCTTTTTTCATGCTTGATTTTATTGTCATTTTCATAGTAACTCTAGATTATAAGTTGTATTGTATTAACACTATGGATCTTGTTATCTGAATAAATAAATATATTATTATTATGGTGTCTATGTACTTATTTGACTGCAACATAAGTGCTTAGCTGTTGTTTGTATGTACACCACTGTATGATGAGAAAGGAGGCTCTGAGATGTAGTTTCTACACAAAAGAGCCTCCTTTCATGCAAAAATAAAAAAAAAAAAAAAAAAAAAAAAAAAAATATGATCACGACTGTAATCCCAAGGCTCGGTAGATATCTCCTCAGATCTTTAGTTTCTTAGATCTTTGAGGATATCTAAAGGGGGTAGTCAGAGGCAAGTCCAAACATGACATTTGGTACATGCCCACATTTTGCACAGTAGTTAGTATTCCGTACGTGACAGGTTGCAAGCCCATCGCCCATCGCAAAAATATAGAATATTACGTCGACAACAATACGAAGTTTTTCACAGTGACCTAATAATTTAATGAGCAAAACTTCGTCAGCGCCTGGCCAGCGCACAAACTTGACAAAGACTTACAACGAAATCTTTTAAACAAAGCTAAAGTTGCAAAGTATCATAAAATTCTGTTAAGTTTAACTTGCACAAGAACTTAACGACATTTTTTTTTTTTTTTGCAGAAAATTAAATTCTGCTGAAATACATACATAATGCGATGACCGTTTTTTAGAGGTCTAAAAACTCTGTAGTAGCATCAAATTTAAAAAACTACCTTAGTACCTACTTTATCTATTTATTCAGCACGTATACGGAACTAGAACTAAATTATTTCTCATAAACTTCACAAAATTAACAAACTTATTTCATTAAAAAACGGCGTCCTCAATTTTTAACACCATTATCAAGCTGTAACGAAATTCAGAGTGCTTCTCCTTTATATTGAAAAAAAAAAAATGGGGAAAAACAAGAACAAAATTAAAAGACAAAAAGTAACTTCAATAAACCGATCTACCAATTGACCGTTTAGGTACATAATTTATATTTTGCACATACCATATTCCCATTTGCTGAATTTTTCTTACTGATATTTTTATTTTACCTGTGGACCGTTATTCGTAACGTGACGTCACCTAGTTAGGGTTCAGACTGAAAACCAGCGTCGGTACCGGCCTCTGCCGGTAGCGACATTAAGCTAAGGCTGGACCTGTTTAACCGCACGCATAGGGAAAGACCAATGTCCATCTTTGTAATGTGTATAGTTATATAGTATAGTTTTACTTAGTTTAGTTTAGTTTTAAAACCTCCAGATATATTGCGTTGTTGTGTCGTTACTTTCCCTCTGTTCATCTGTGTGTGTGCTACAAATAAATTATGTTATCTTATCTTATCGATCTCTTTGCATAAACTACTTACCAAGGCACTAGTGGTTTTCAACCAGTGAGGTGAAAGTATTAAACTGCGCTTTAAATGTCCCTTTCGTAACTCCATTCATAAAACGACTCCTTACGCATAAACTTAAAACTTTAAGGTCGATACATAACAGTCTTGTATCTATCTACTATTCATAGTGCGGACGTAAAGGGGGAGATAGTACTTCCCTGAATGGGGCAGATATAATCCAACATGTGCTATTAGATCGGATCCGATAGTCGTATATTACACCCGTCCCAGTTCACACCACTAGTTGGGGTGGTGTACATTCAGGTAAGAATAACTACACGTTTTTTTCCTTCTGCCCGGAAATTGCACCAAGCTGAGAGTGGCCAATTTTGTGGAAAAAAACATGATCACGACTGTAATCCCTGGGCTCGGTAGATATCTCTTCAGATCTTAGTCTTAGTTAGATCTCTAGTCACTTCGAGGTTTCCCTTCTTCCAAAAGCAACTTACCCTCCAAATTTCAGCAGGCTGTTGATTTATCAGTCAGTCAATGAGTCAGTTGATGACATAAGAAAAATATCGTTAGCGTCAGAATGGCCGGTCACTTATCGTATTTAACGTTGAAATGCTATCCAAAAATTGCTTCCGAATTACTACTATTTACTTCCATCAATGAGATAATTGCTTCCTCTATATTTTAGAAGAAATTCAACATTTAGAGGTGACCGGAAATATCAGAAGATTAACAAAAAAACAATACCTTCTCCAATATTTATCAGATCCTGTAAACTCAAAACAGTTATACCTTGGCACGTAGAGTTGCATGCTGGCATACATAAACAATGCTTTCGCAGTGCTTCATACAATATCTGTTGATCTTCTTCTTCTTCTTAAGTTTCACTAAGGTGAAAGGATTAATTGCGCATTTAGCGGCTCCTTTTGTGCTGGAGTTTCTTGTCACGCTTCTTTCAATCACAAATTCATTCTCATTCAGCATTCTTAAGAGCTTAAAAGCTGAAAAAAGGATAAGTATGATCTTTCAGGGTGTAGAGATTCACTACATTAATAAAATCGTGAGGAGTTTCAGTAGTAGTATGTTAGTCGAGAAAAACATTTACTACTTAAATTCACCATTCACTATCTGCTTCCTATAGTACAAGCTTTGCTTAGTTTGGGGCTAGATGGCGTTGTGTGAACTGTCCACCGATATTTATTATTTTATTATTATTAAATATGGGTTTGACTACAAATTATCTTAAGCACGATTTCCTTTTTCACTACATTTTTTTATAAAATTAAACTAGGTAGGTAAGTAATAAATTGCTTCAGTTTTCAATTTCAATTTTACCATCAATTGGCGCACAATCCAGACCATATACAACGTAGCTGCAAGCGTGCGTGTGAGTGACGTCATATCCGCCTTGGCTTGCTTCCGCCACCTGGCTTTGTAACATACTCTCTGCCGGCGCTGTTGTTATAATCCTATGCTATTACTGAATGAATGTAATAATACTTTTATTAAAAATCGACTTTAATTTACTCGTAAGTACATTTGAACTGAATACACATACAACCTCAACCGCCATTTATTGAAGGAGGCTGTAGCTCGAATGTCTTCGTGATAGTGACAGTAATCAAGTGTTGACGTGACACTAGCCACAAAACTATTTTGGCTCCTCCCATAAAGGCCATTTATCTCGAAATTAACAAATCCACCATTGCATGATGATACAATAATCATGTTTCAAAAACGTTACGTTTCAAACCTGGGGCCTCACCACGAATTCATAATACATTACCGAATTAATATTACATTGTTATTTCGTACCATGATCTATGCAAATTGTATTGAAGTAGTGTTACTTCGTGACGTTTCTAAAACGAAATCGTTAGGGAATCGTTCTGGAAAACTTCGTAATAAGGCCCCTAATGTAACACTACTTCAATACAATTTTTATAGGTCATGGTACGAAATATCAAAGTTATATCACTTTAATATTGTTCGTCGAGCTTGTGGTAAGGCCGCAGAACTGTACCATTCTTGCAACTCATTGGTGATTTAAATTTGTAAATGGTTTCTTTCAAGTAGCGTAGCGGATTCTAAGGCTTATTTATATTTATATTAAGTATATCAGAACGTGACTCGCCAGTTTACATTCATTTACAAACAGACAGTCACTTGCTGAGATTAAACAAGGAGGTTAGCTATGTTCACAATTTATTTATTTATTTCATCTTGTTTTGATAATCGCAACCTTTTAGTATATCCCGATGTTGTCATTGGAAATTCAGTCTTGAAACTATGGCGTTAAGTTTTTTTTCAATCAGGTCAATAACAGGACCTATTCCAAATCGTTGTAAAGTGACCAATAAACAAGTAATATAACCGAGTACATACTACTTGTTGACGGCCAAACAGCTTTGTATATTATAGTATTTGTAATTTCAACCTTATGTCAGTGATTTGCTGGGTTTGAGTGTACCTATTTTTTTGTGACTCTGTGAAGGACGCTGTTATTATCAACATAGGTAATCTAAAGATGAAAATAAGGAAATATACCTAATTTCAAAAAAATCCATATAGTACGAGATCCGGCTGCAAAATTGCAAAATTGGAGTATTTGCTAAAATAAAATAAAAAAGTCAAAAGTCGGCATAAGGCTTCCTAAAAGTTATGACTTGTGGTTTTCTAATAGTCATGCATGACTGAATGAATAAGAGTGTACCGCGGCCCTAAAGTGTGTACCTAGTCTTCCTTTTTTCAGTTCCCAGGTTTAAGATAGGTTCCGTTAAATTATGATTAACGATGTTTAAGTTTTTACCGAACCTTTAAAGCTTTTGTTGGTTCGTGAGTTGTGCTCTGCACATTACCGGAGTGAGTTTTATAATTTCAACAGCGAGTAGGGTCTGTTACAACTTTCATTTGAACTTACACCATTTATCATCCTCAATTTATTAATAATTCTGATGAGACACCCGTAAGCTCGACGTACAGTCAAGTTCTCTAATAAATTAATGATTTCTAAAGATTTGAGTAAACATAATTGCTGTTTTTAGCAAAGATTTAAATTTTTGGTTTTTAGCGTTTCGGCATGTCTCGTGTTACCCGACTGCGAAGTGAAGTAGGAGGTTTATGTGTTTGGGGTGTGTGTATGTATGTATGCGAGTTCCTTTGGCTGTCACTGGAGCCCTAACGGCTAGACAGATTTTGATAAATTAGGTGTCATTGGATTTGTCTGGATTACAAGTGTGACATAGACTATACAAAATGTCAAAAATCTAGTAGTTCCTATTACGGCTGTAAGAACATCGGTCTAAAATATTAAATTAACTAGTATCTATTAATTGCAAAAAAATTAAAAACTCGACTGATCGTAAATTAATATTTAGGTATCTGTTTTCAGTTATGATAGTGTATATTGATGCGAAACATCTATAGCCGCACGTAAAACCGATTTCTGGCGTGGCGACGCATGCGGTGGCGACGCGTCGCCACGCTATATGATGATCGATGTTTCACATCTGCCAGGCGTCCCGTGACGGCTCACATTTTTTTTTTTGAAAATATATTTTTGACTGATGTTTTTATAAGCTTTGCCACGCGACAGATGATACGTTTACGGTAGGTACCTATATAAATAATTAATACTAAAACATCCCATCAACTCAGCTTTTCCCTACCATAATAATATAGAGCTTGGGAAAAGAGAATACCTGTAAAGTATTCATCCGAGGCAAACAAAGTGATGTCTGAACGAGGCTTAGCTAAACATTAGAGTACCATAGAGCAGGGATATTAAGCTCGGAGCATTCATAGAAGCTATTTATGTTATAACATCTAATCTGTATCATCTGTCTGGTGACATCTCCATACATAACCTATTAGTGACTAAAAAGTCATGGCGACAAAAGTAACTCGTTCGGGCTATCACTAACTCTTGTATTTAATGTCTTTACCATACAAGGTCGAAAGAACCAGTGACATGATAAAAAGTAGTATACATAGATCGATACGATAGATGAATGTCATGTGACGAGGAGAGTGTTTGGTATGGATGTGGATGGATACAGGGATAGAGGTAGGCCAAAGATGGATGGACTGGTTGAAAGATGACATGCGTAAGAAAGGAATGAGTACTAAAATGACGGATGATAGAGGGAAATGGATAAAGAAAACGTGTTGTGCCGACCCCACATAGCGTGGAAAAACGGCAGGAAGAGGAAGAAGAAGAAGAAAAAGAAGATCGACACGATAGGTTTCTAACAAGTAAGAGGGTTATAAATAGGATAATTCATTAAAAGTCATAGTAAAGTGAGAACACAAAAAGTTGCGGGTTTGATTCCCGCTGTTAGACAGATCACAAGAAGCTGTGAAAACGAACAGCTATAGATTACTTTGAGTGATCTATGTAGTGCGGTAATTGATTTGGTTGATGACATTTGTATCAGGAGAGCTTCTACGAGTATAGATGCTTCTGACGCAAATATCATCAACATTCGTTTGTAATGTAACAGTTCATTAAAACATTACAAATACTGGCAACATCGACTTACCTCTCAGCTCAGTTGGTAGTAGCTCTGCCTTCTGCGCTGTGGGTTTTGGGTTTTGATACCCACCCAGGACAAACATAATTGTGTGATATGATAACACATTGTTCGTTCTGTGCCTGGGTTCTATGTATTCTATGTATATATTAAAAAATATATGATTATGATTAATCTCTCAGCTATCTGGTTTCCATAGTACAAGCTTAGTTTCCCACTAAATGGCGTTGTGCAAAATGTCCATTACTTATTTATATAAATGTAGGTAGGCAAGGCATAGTAACGTAACAAAATAATTTCCTTCGTCTGTGGTTTGGACCCGTACGAAATTATTAATTAGCCGGCGCTGTGCTAGAAATTCGAATGTATTCGGGGTATCTTTTGCTTTGAGAATTAGTTCCTAAATGTTCATAGTCTCTGCAAGTGTATTCACAAGTTTAGGTTATATACATATATATATGAGGTAAGTAAATTAATTCTTCAGTTCAAGTTCAGTATTTAAGAAAAAATTCCCAAGTTAGTGAAATAAAACAAAAATAGACACAACTATCATAATTATCTCTGCATAGTTTTATAAATTAAGTCTAACCGGTGAAGGAAAACATCAAGATGAAATTAGCATACATATTATCCAAAAACCAAAGGTTCAAAGATGAGTCTTATTTGTTATTCTGTCTATGGTCAGCGATGGGCTTGCGATCTATCACGTACCGAATACTAACTTCTGTACGAAACGTGGGCCAATTACAAAACTCGACCAGTCTCTATAACTACCACTCCATAAATATTCTGAAAGATCTAAGACCTGAGTTTACAAAAAAGAACTGGGCATAACATTACAGCTGTGATTCTGTAAGACCTCATTTTAAACTTCGAATCTGAATCCGCTGTGAGTTTCTTGATTGGCATTCTAAAAACTCGGTTGATAATTCGAATTTACACTAGCGCCAGTCTTGCGAGCGTGTCAGCGAGTTGAACTAAATTGACGGAGAGATTTTGACAGATAAGGTATGAGATGACGTAAGAAGTGGCATTCTATACGGTAATTCCTAAGTCACTTCGACGCTCGCTTCTCACTCGAACCCGATTCAAAGTGTCAAATAAAAAGCGTCTTATGCGAAGTGAGAGTGAATAGCGATGTGAGATGCGAGTTGATGTTTGAATTTTACAGAATCGACGTGCAGTCATTTGCTTTTCTTTTTTAACTCCCAACACAAAAACGACGGGTTGTTATAAGTTTGACGTGTCAGGGTGTGTGTTTCTGTCTGTGGCATCGTAGCTCCCGAACGCATGAACCGATTTTGATTTACATGACAAATTTTAAATCCAAGATGGCCGCCACCACAAAATGGCGGTTAAAGTTTTTGTCAGCGGTTTTTTAAATTTTTGTTTAATTTAACTTGTATTCTATTTTATTTATGATTCTTTTCCCTCTGATAAAGTGATTGAGCTAATAATGTGTCTCGGTATGTGAAGGTAATATTTCACAGTGAAGACCCTTATAAAAAAGACACCTCATCTGATACACCTTAGAGTTGTCAGTGACCCTTCAGTTATTTATAAATAGGGTTCGAAGTGATGTTATTTGTATCGATATCGATACGATGTGTGGCTTTAGGGAAAACTTTTTTCTTACCTACTCTTTTTCTATTTACTTTGATAGGTACTGCGTGGGAGGGTTGTGTTTAAAAGTAAGGTAATGAATAGTATTAAAGAGCCTACTTTAGCCTTTTTTCCGATTACGAGTAATACGATAGATCGTAACTTTACCAGCAAAAATAAATGTAAAAGCTACCTTTTTTCAGAAGTTACGAGTTGCTCGAATCTGTAATTAGTATTGTATCGATAAAAAGATACGGAGACAAAATACTTATGTATGGAAATTCCTAAAAATGCTATTAATAAAACCAATGAAAAATTTTTATGAATCATTAATTTCCTACTAAATCACGTAGTCTCGACTAATACCATATTGTAATTTTATAATAATACAGTAAAATCTTCACGACCCAGGAGGTTTCGTCCAATTATGGGGCACGATCTTTAGCGTGATCAAAGCTGATTGGCTATTTAATATTTCAAATGATTGGTTCTGGCGTGACATTGTGGAAATCCATTAGAAATATTTAAAAGGTTGTGACATTCAGTACTATCCCGCTAAACTATTATCTAAAGAGCTAATAGAAAATTGAGAAAATAAAAGAAGATGGTAAAAAAAAAGGTAGGTAAATAATTGTCAAAAAAAGTTATTGGTGTATTTATTTCATTTCAAATAATACATTCCTTTTTGTTTTTTTTTTTGACAGCGGGATGAATTGACCGATTCAAAAATGTATTAGGTCAACTCATGCCGCGGGATAAGTTGACAGCGGCCTCAGTTGACTAAAGACCCTCTGATTCAACCGAAACTTTTAAAAATGTTGTTATAAAGTTGCCTGCATTCATGTGGACGCTGAACTTTGTTTTTAACACGATTTAATTATGAGAAAACATCCTGCGCTGTCGGCAAACTTGCGAATTCGTGTTTACTTGTGCTAATTGCCAAGTTTACTTACTCTTGTTTGAACAACGAAATTATGCTGTTGGGTCTACCGACCAAGGTAAATAGAACCACCTGGAAGGGCTACTGGCCTGTAGCTAGCCTTCTGATCATAGTCACTCAGATACTTGTTAGAGCAAGCATATAATGCGTAATTGCAATAAATCAATAATTTATAATTAGTAATAGGTACAGTAATGAGAGTAACTCCTCTGGCGACTTGACAAAAAAACGTGGTGTTATAAAAAACGGCGCGCGGGGCAAGAGGGGAAAAAACCCGGCTAGAGATGTGAATGATGTGCTAGTGTGGGGAAATAATAGCAAGCGTTGACACACTCTTTGACTAGACGCACAAATAAAAAAATAAAATGATCACGACTGTAATCCCCAGACTGTCATGGAATATCGAGTCTTGAAATACTGAAGAAGCTTGGCTTGGTAGACATCACTTCATCTTTAAGGATATTTAAAGGAAAGTCAGAGGCACGTATATGTATTTGGCTCATGCCATCTTGCGTATTAGTTACTATCAAAATAATATCCATTTAATAATAACTCAAATTAAGATATTATGTTCCAGCAAAAAAAGTCGCAAGCTTTTCCCTAGTCTGCCAATACTAAATCATAAAAAACCGATGAAAAACTACTCTCAATATCGTAGCGATCACGATTTTGGTTTCGTGCAATATATCGCGATAGTAAACTGTGCTCGATAAATTCTGTGCTGTGTTATATTGCTTTGAAACGTCAAAAGTATATTGTAGTAGCAATAAAAACTGTTTTTTTTTTAATAAACGTCAGAATAACGATTCATTAATTGTATTACAACAAAAAACTAAATACTGTTACCTACTGTAGCAGTCGAATAAAACGGTAACCAGACGAGCAAAATGAAAATAAAATATATATGACGGGGAGAGGTCCGGAGGCCTGGCGCCCGGAGCGTCAGACATATCTCGAAGTCCAAATAAAGTAACAACGTATTGTCCAGGCCCTAGGTATAAACGCGGCAAGTTCAAGGCAGAGGCCAGATGGGACTAGTGCTCAGCTCGAAAGTCGTACGAAGACTGCCCTCCTCAACGGTCCGACCTACCCTCCTTAGCTCTCTGCCTTGACCGTGCCCAAGTGACAACAACATTGACAGTTATGACAATGACAGTTGTCTACTTGACGTTTCCTACGATACACTCCTCAACTCGCTAACAGATGGCGTTGGAGACCGGATATAGCCACGAACGAATCAATGCGGGGCGGCCTGATCTCCGACACGGCCATCTTGACCACTCACGCGTCCTCGCGTGGGGTTTCTGGAAAGAAAGAGAATTCCGCAAAGAAACATGTCATTTCGTTCGGCCTTTCCTGACCTTAGGGACCATTGAGAATTTCATTTCATCGGTTAAGAATTTCTTTAATGAAAACAAATCTTACGGATCATGAATTTACATCGAAAGTAACACGTTAAACAAACATCATAAACAAGGTACTTAATTAAATTTTAATCAAGTCTGCACATAATCTAGAGTCATAATCAAATGAATAGTTCCAGTCATGTCAAGTCAATAGTCACTAGTTGCCTCCATCTAGCAACTCTGCGAAGCTTCCATCCAGCTTCCGATTACCACATCATCTAGTCACTTCCATCCAGTGACTCTGCGACACCTCCATCTAGTGTCCGTAAACTACGTGATGGTCCATCCCCATCACCTTCGCACAGATCTCGGTCACCACTACCTAAGACCGACGTGTCATTCTCATCAACAACCTCGTTCGTGGGCATTAGTCTCAGTCTGTCGTGAGCGTACTTGTAAGTCCTATTCGAGTTTAAGGCTTTAAGGACATAACGATTACCCTCGAGTACCTCTGTTACCCTGAAAGGACCTCTAAACTTCGGATCAAGCTTAGTTTGGTTACGTTCCTCGTTTTCTATCAATACAAAGTCACCAACAGATATCTTATCAAGCTTCGCCTTAGTTCTATCGAAATGTTGCTTATCATAACGCGCATTTTTGTCAATTCCCTCTGATGTTAACCGTCTTACTAGTCTTGTCAAGGTCTATTAAGTCGTTGCTGTCATTGGCCATCAAGTCTATAGTAGGTAGGTATAACTTTACTAAAATCTCAAATTTACAATCATTGAGAAACAATGAGTCAGGACAATGTGTCAGGGCCTGTGCCAGGGTCTGTGTCAGGGTTTGTGCCAGGGCCATGTACCATCGCTTTCACATCAAAATCAGTTAACACAAAAACACTCGCGTATAGGTACTCCCATCACCACGGCCCTCACCGGCCGACCAGCCAAAGCTGCCATGTGATCCTCCAGACTCACATTACGGTCTCAACAGACCCCGACCTCCGCCAGCACTACTCGCGCACCGCGCACCCACGGACTACTTGAGTTGCCTCAAGAGACACCGATTTCTACCGGGCTACGGCTACGAAATAGCTACTAGTACGGTCGACTTTACTACGGCTGATGGAGTACGCTACACTCTGAACATTAAGCTTGTTCATCATTACTGTCTACTTCGACTGGTACATGTCCCTTCGGCATAGGTCTTGACCTATCGTGCGCGTACTTGTAAGTACGCCTAAAGTTGAAAGCTTTTAATGTGGTACGATCACCATCCAAAACCTCTATCACTTTGAACGGACCTTTGTATTTTGGATCTAACTTTGTCTGATTACGCTCTTCGTTCGCTAACAACACGAAATCACCAACGATTAAGAATTCATGTGGCGATGCATTAGTAACGCGGTTCATAGTACAGTTAATCGCGAGTTGAACTTCACCTATTAGAGTCTTGCCAAGATTTATTTTCGCTAGTTTCGACTACAGTCAACATTGATTTTAGGACACTCATAACGCGCTCTACCTGTTGTCACCCTAGTCGTTGAAAAGCTGTTTATGAAATAGTCAGTGTATTGTTTCAAAACTTTAACCAGTTCATGTTTTCCGTCAGATTGTACATCAGTGTCAATACAGTCAAAACTATTTGTAAGTACACCTACTTACATCACTCGATTTACACGCGTTTACGGTCCTACCTTTCGACAAAGTAGGTAAATTCGGTAGCAGTCATACTAACCCGGAAACAGTTATTCAAAATTTCGCGGCCTATCAAAGATATCAATCACACTATGAATCTGTTTGCCTACATCTACTCGCAACACTTTCTTTCATCAACGAACATTCAGCGCCAGAATCATAGTAGAATTTAAGGCTCTTACCAAAGTGGTTTAGTGTTATAAAAGCCGTACGCTCTATCGATTCAGGACTCACAGGAATTAAGTGAAAACCGCTCGCACAGTCGTGCAACGTAAAATAATTAGCACCGTTGAGCCTATCTAACTGATCAGCAATTAGAGGAAGCGGATACCTATCAGGGACCGTATTACCATTCAACTCCCTGCAATCGACACACATCCCATCAGAGCCATCACGCTTTCCAACGAGCAAAGCCGGACCAGCAAAAGGCGAACAGCTAGGCTTCACAATGCTAGCACGCAAAAGCTCTTCACATCTACTACGCATCACCAACCCTTCATCAGGAGCAAGTCCGTACGGTCGTCGCTGAACCGTTTTGTTCGGGTCCAACAGCCTAATTTCTAGTTCACCCGTTTTAACTCTAGTTACTGGCATACTCGTAGTAAAATAATCAGAGTACCGCTTTAAAGCCTCCAAAAGCATAGTCTTGTCGTTTGTTAGAACATCAGTATCAATCTCATCAAAAACTCTATCCGAAACTAACACCTCATTCACAACGTAATCGGTTAACGGTAGCTTTGTTATAGAAAACTGCGTTGCAGTCATACTAACGCAAAATCCTAACGCCAAGATTTCGCGACCCATCATAACACCGCTACGCAGGCACAGGTCTGGCAAAACATGCAATAAGATCTCTATTGTGAAATCGTTGATCTTCACTTGTGTCAACATCCGTTCAGTGCACTTTACTAGATCCTATACCAGTAATCGTCACTACATCATGCGATCGTTTACCACTAAATCCATAGGCTAAACTATTTTGAACCAATGAGCACTCTGCTCCTGAATCGTATGTAAAAGGAAACGACTCACCAGAGTGACGAAGGGAACCCGAAGGCGCATTCACAATGCAGACGTCCACTCGTTTCTCCTTGGCTGAACCAGCTGCAGCAGTACCAGCGCCGTTGCTCCCCTTCTTGGTCTTCCGCTGCGGGCAGTCGGATGCGTAGTGGCCTTGTTCCCGACAGTTGAAGCAGGTGATGCGGTCAGGTCTCGCTGTAGACTGGTTGCCCGAAGTTGAAGATTTGTGGTCATCTTGCTTCTTCCAATCTCCTTGCAACAAATAGTTCCTTAAAAGCGCCCCATGTCATACCAGGAAATGATATTGAAGACAGCCACGATGATGCTTCGCCCTTAAGTGCGTGGCTCAAAGCGATCATCAGCGATGGTCCTTGGCGGTGTTCGTCAGACACACACATGTCTGCAGTCGTAATCCAAGCATGGGCATCGCTGTCATTCTTCTCCGGGTCAAAATCAGGAAGGCGAATCGAGCTCGAAAATGCGGGTAGTTTTATAGCTTGCACCAATGCCATAAAATTTCGATTTTGTTG
This sequence comes from Cosmorhoe ocellata, assembly GCA_963675405.1. NCBI lineage: Eukaryota > Metazoa > Arthropoda > Insecta > Lepidoptera > Geometridae > Cosmorhoe > Cosmorhoe ocellata. The sequence goes on along the minus strand of OY776266.1, from coordinate 3,828,715 downwards.
TTCGAAGATTTCTCGCCATTTTTCTTCGCCCGCGTCAATAATCGAACCACGTGTTTGTAAGTTATTTCGCTCACCGGTAGAATCTCCTTCACGTGGGTGATCCGGGTTGCATCCCACTTCTGATGACGGGGAGAGGTCCGGAGGCCTGGCGCCCGGAGCGTCAGACATATCTCGAAGTCCAAATAAAGTAACAACGTATTGTCCAGGCCCTAGGTATAAACGCGGCAAGTTCAAGGCAGAGGCCAGATGGGACTAGTGCTCAGCTCGAAAGTCGTACGAAGACTGCCCTCCTCAACGGTCCGACCTACCCTCCTTAGCTCTCTGCCTTGACCGTGCCCAAGTGACAACAACATTGACAGTTATGACAATGACAGTTGTCTACTTGACGTTTCCTACGATACACTCCTCAACTCGCTAACAGATGGCGTTGGAGACCGGATATAGCCACGAACGAATCAATGCGGGGCGGCCTGATCTCCGACATATAAATAAAAATATGATCACGACTGTAATCCCCGGGCTCGGTAGATATCTTCCTCAGATCTCTAGTTACTTAGATCTTTGAGGATACCTAAAGAGGGTAGTCAGAGGCACGTCCAAACATGACATTTGGTACATGCCCACATTTTGCACAGTAGTTAGTATTCCCTACGTGACAGGTTGCAAGCCCATCGCCGCTTATACGAATACTAACCTATGACACACACCTTCGAATTTTTGGTTCTAGGGTATGCCGGTTTCCTCACGATGTTTTCCTTCACCGTTTAAGAGCACTGGCATTGCGCACATAAATTTTTCGAATGGAAAAACTTATTGGTGCACGACCAGGTTTGAACCCACGACCTGCGGATCGTGAGGCCGGGGTGCTACCACTGCACCACCAGCGCGCTCGAGCAAAATGAAGAGTTGGGAAAATCAAGAAGGTACATGAACATTTTACACTAGGTGTTACTAGCGATTTTGTCCGCAAAATCCATCAATATAACATATTCATTATTACACCTTTGGTTACATAATTGAAGTTTTAGTAGAGATCCCTATTTTTTCTAGTAATGAATATAAATTATGTTACTCAAGGATAATAAGGCATTCTAATGGTGAACGAATTTTTGAAATCGGTTTAGTAGTTTTTGAGTTTATTTGTTACAAACAAAAATACAAAACTTTACTTCTTATAATATTAGTTTAGACATAAATACACTTCAGAATAATAAATTGGCGAGCTCTAAGCCTATTTTCCTAGCCTAGTATTGGAGCGTAATGGCACTGAATCCATAAATAGTAGCACTAAAGGTACCCATAGAAGGCGCTACCCGCAAAAATATTTTAAAAACTAGCAACTCAGTGTTGACGTTCATTGATAGTAACTATTACAATTCACTGCATTGACGATTTTCTGCGTCAATATCCACGCAAAAAGGTTCGAAAACTTTTTTACAGAACCTGACTCCCACTTGCCGACATTTCTTTTTTTTTAATTTCCGCGCACGATTTATTTTTCACGGTGTACCTATAGGTATAGCACAAGCTGTTTTACTTTGTTTAAACATTTTTTTGTGCAAATATTTATACTTTCTTCTAATAAACAGTGAAATAAATTTAGGAATTAATATTTTAATACAGTAAAATGCCTACACACACGTAATTAAGCATTGTTGAGCAGGGAAAGCAGAGGGAAAGTTTGAAAAAAATACGGCAGCTGGTCGACAAAGGTTCTATCGTTGCATCGTCTTGGCAAAAAGTCCAAAGTCGCTGTTTGACTTGTAGCATTATACCTAAAATGTGGAGTGCGCCTAGCCAGTAGCGGGAAAGACTACAGATTCATTACTCGACATTAAGGCTCTCCGGGGGAAGTTAGCGCGAAGTTATGCTTCCTTTGGGAAACCGCTGGTTTTACTAGTTTACGGGGGAATTCTTAGTGGTGTAGAACTTTGTTACATATTTCAAAGTCCGTCTGAAATCTCTTTGGTCTGCAGCTTAAGTTAAGACGGAGACCTATTTTTTCACACAACATAATAAATGTAAAACTTTATCTAAAGGAATAATAGATAGTAAAGCCTCATTACACATTATTTTTGCGGCGTTTTGGTTAAATAAATTGATTTTCTTTAATTCTTTTAAAGTTAGCTTTACATATTTTGTGGTTTTTGTAATAATAAGTATGATATTATTTAAATGGGTTGAGTAAATAGGTATGTATGTATGTACTGGTTCAATATTATCATCATCAGCGTATCTTATTGATTACAGAGCAGTAAAAGATGTCAAGATGAACTGTTTCGAGATTTTATTTTCATTTACCGAATTGTATTTTTTTTTGTAAATCAATTACTTAACCTCGTTTCAATCACGTATCGAAACAAACACGTTCCTACTTAACTTACTAACTTGAAACTTCAGTAAAAATGTCCCAAACTACAAAAACACATGATAATTTAGGGTGCAAGCTTTGACAGTTCAAGTTCGCTTACAAAATAGTAGGTATAAGTAACAAGTGCCTGGGTGACCGAGCTTTGCTCGTTTTTTGGGGTAAACGACATTTTCTAAAAATGAAACCTAGCTAGATCGATTTATCACCCCTGAAACCCTCTGCATACTAAATTTCATGAAAATCGCTGGAGCCGTTTCCGAGATTCCAATTATATATATATATATATATATATACAAGAATTGCTCGTTTAAAGGTATAAGATAATATTTTAGCAAAAATCAAAAATTTGAGTCACTGGTTCTACATAGTTTGCTAGAAACAGCTGATATTTAAAGAAGCTAACAGCTAGGTAGCTATCTTTTTATAACTTGCCAGGTAATAAAATTCTTATACTTGCCCTTATAGGTTGGATTTAGACAAAACGAGTGAACTTTTATTCTACCCTTACTTTACCAGAGACTCTATAGAGTGGCAGAGTACATTTACCTCTAACTGTATATATGTTTAGGCTAAACCCACGTTCGAATGTCAAAGCTCTTTTTGTGACAAGATGCAGGTTGAAATAAGAAGAGCTTTGTAAGTGCCGTGCTGGTACTTAAAATTTGAAACTGCTGGAAAACAGTTCAAGCTGGAAATCTGCGGGTCGAGCAAGTTAACCTTGTGTTTTAGATAGGTTAAACTTAGAAAGGTATATGAATATTAAAGAAAATTGCGGTAATATGTACCAACATTAATTACATAGCATATACTCGTATAAAGGTAAAGGTATACCTAAGAAAAGTTAAATGGACTGTGTGTAAGACGATAAGTGTAAGAAAGGAGTAAATACTGAGATGACTATCAATTAGTCTTTGATGAATCTTATACCTTTAAACGAGCAATTCTTGTATATATAATCTGAATCTCGGAAACGGCTCCAACGATTTTCATGAAATTTAGTATGCAGGGGGTTTTGGGGTCGATAAATCGATCTAGCTAGGTTTCAATTTACCAAAAAAAATCATCGGTCATCCAGGTATTTAGAAATGATCTAAGCAATTAGTGTTCATTCGCAACCGAACGCAAAACAACTAGACTTCACCGCTAATTCAATATTTTGCCAGTTTCGTTGTCAGGGATCATAAAACTGCATCACAGAACATGGACATCCAAAGTGCAGGGAAATGTTTATTTCAAAAGTTTCAACTTTATCGCTGGACATAAAACTGTCCGGCAGGTGTCGTCTCATTTCCATAAAATCATACTTTCCAATTCAGAGGGAACATTAAAAATTGAGTTTCTCACAAGTTTACGAGGAGGCTAATCTGGTATACTGCTGAGGTAATGTGCTGTTTTCATGAACGTACTCAGAGGGGCTTTGCTTTATGACTTCAGCTAGTGTGTGGTGAGGTGAAACAACACCAACTAATACTTATCTATCCTAGACTTTTCACGTTCAGGGGCTTTATCTCAAGCTCTTGCATCAAGCATCAAGCATTGCACAAAGCATCATGTTTCAGAAAGTTTTAAGCTCGAAGTAACTCTACTTCAATATTTTTTTTATAGATTATGTTATGAAATCAAAGTTATATTACTTTGAAATTGCATGAAGAGGCTCCTGAACGTGAAAAGTCTAGGACGCTACAATAGGGATATCAATTTTGAAAGCTTTTTGTTTTTTAATATCAGTTAAACTACGTTCAGTATGGCATATTTAGGACGTAGATTTTTGGGGTACAAACTTTAGAAAAAGACAAATTTTAATATCGATAAAAGATTCAGTTAATGAAAAAAATCAAAAGTTTCAAAATACAAAATGGCTTTTTTGTGTTTTGGAGCAAAATTCAAATTGTAACTATTCACAAAATTTTACTTTATAATCCTGAAATCTGGAACAAAATACCTACTGGGTAGAGTCCTGAAATGTAAAGTATATGGTTCAAATTGCATGGGATGGCAAGCGAATACAAATTTTGCTTTATGGCCCTCTGAACTACCTTTACGAGCCTGTCACAATTCTAGTTACAACATGTGCCAATTTGATGGACGTACTCAGATAACGTGGGGGGAGATTGGTTGGTTTTATAGTCAACTTTATGGACAATAACGTAGTTTACATTCTTCTGACAAAGTATACTCCTTAAACGTTCAACCAATTAGTCTTACTAAGTAAATTACCAGTTTCAAAAACTTGCTCTGGAGGAAAGTTTGTTTTAAGTTGTAAATGGCAGCCATTACAACTGTTGTTACGCAGACGGCTGTTATAAGTTTACCTGTTTATCTTTTGAATACCACAAACGGATACATAGTAGTTGGGTAGTTACGATGGTAACCCCAAACTGAGACATGAAATCTTACCACCTCCTTCCCCCATCCCTAAATACCTCTCTGTGACCAGAGTAAATGTGCCGTCTTGATATAAGGATTACATTTTAGAGGCAGCGGACGCTATTAATCCATAGCTCAGTGGTTTCATCTCGGACGGAGATGGCGAGTTAAAGCGAAGACTGCTGGGTTTTATGTCATAGTTTCAAGTAGCCAAGCCAATTTGTTTTACTGCATCGACAAAACTGTGTACATCTACAAAAAGTAACAACGCACTACCTAAACCAGGTGCAGACTAGATATCAATTCAATTTTGAATCCCTAAAAGGTAGCGAATAAGCTTGTAAATAAAGATTTTAAAAAAGTACAGTGTTTACACCATATACTTTTTAAAACTTTATGGGATTAGCAAGAGTTACTTAAAATGGAAATTGGAAAAAATATTAAATTGAGAATGTTGAGATGGATGAGTCGAGTGGCAAGGCCGGATAAAATATGAAATGAGTAGTAGGTATATTAGAGGAAGTCTGAAAGTGGCACCGGTGACGGAAAAGATGAGGAGTAATAGGTTAGCGTGGTATGAGCGTGCTAGGAGAAGAGATGAATGTCATGTGACGAGGAGAGTGTTAGGTATGAATGTAGATGGATACAGGGGTAGAGGTAGGCCAAATAAAAGATGGATGGGCTGTGTGAAAGATATAAGAAAGAAAGGAAGAAAGGAGTGTGTACTAAGATGACGAATGATAGAGGGAAATGGAAGAAGATCACATGTGCCGACCCCACATAACGTAGGAAAAGGGTAGGAAGATGTTGTTCAAGCCATAGATTTTTTAAAACTTTATGGAATTAATAAAAGTTAGTTTAAATGGAAATTGGAAAAAATAATAGTTGCGTATAACCGCGTGGTGCAGCGAATTTAAATTCAATTACTGACATGATGAAAGCGTAGTGCAGAATACATTTTACGTAGGTACTCGACTCGTATGTGCAATTAATATACCATTTCCATCAGTTGAGTGTTGTACTCTAACAAAAGGCATGTCTATATATGCCTGTAACTACCTGAATCGGAAAACTGATATCTATTAAGCCTTAGTTCTGGGTATGATAAAGCCTTTAATGAAACAGTAGGTAGGTACATTAATATATTAAAGCGGCACATTCTAAAATTTACCTCTAAAACTAAAAGTACCATAGGAAAGTATCTCGTATTTGGGTTTAAAGAACTTTATTTCTCATACAAACACAGGGTTTACTTAAAATGAGATACATAGTAAATTAATCTAGGTAGTCTATTAATTTACGAATAAAAACCTTAAATAATAGTAAGTAACTGTTATATTTTGTGACTAGATGGCACCACAGAAAAGAATAAAACGCGCTATCGTTGCGTTTTGGTATTGGTAAAAGAACTTTTTGCGAAAGTCCAAAAAATTTCTCGTAGTACGATTTCTAATACACTTGCGAGCTTCAAACTGGAATCGCTTCATGGCGGGTTGTTCAAAACTATTTTTTAACAATTTCTATGCAGAACACTTTTTAAACTATCGCGACTTGGAAACATGTTTAAATATATACTCTCGGGACTTAATCGCGTATTGTGAAACATTCGACGTTTCGATGATATTACAATCACCGTGGTCACGAGTAGACTACTCGTGACCACGGTCGAATGTTTCACAATACGCGATTAAGTCCCGAGAATTTCTATGCAGTCAACTATAAACTGTGATATATTATTTGAAAGGTAATTTTGTTTGCTTTAAAGTGATATCAAAGAGATTTAAAATTAAATAAATTACTTACCTACATATATTTGGGGAATTATTACCTAACATATTTTTATAAATTCTCAGCAAACTATGAAATCCTGTTCAGCTGCGCCTTAACATTCCAGGGTACAAGGATGTCAGTATCTATCCAGCTGTAGCCACAAGCACTAAGTGCATCCAAAGTAGCACTTGTGCCAGCTATCTTTCTGGACCAGGCTCTGATCTCTTGCTTATTTAATTTATCACCTCATTCGTTGTTCGATTTATTCAAAGCTCAATAATAATTTTCATTCATTTTATCCGACTACGAAGAAAGAGGGTAATGTGTTTGGGGTGTATGTAGAATGTAGCTTATTATAGAATATCAGAGTACTTAGATGAAAAAAAAGCTTGGGACGAATCAGCTCCAACTCTGCTAGGTGTCCCTAACAATGTTAAGAAGGTTCATAATACAAAAAAAGCGCTAGGGCCCAGTGAGTTTCTTGTCAGTTCTTCTCGTACTGGGGATAGGACTGGAATTGGTACCTAGACTCGCCTAATATGTAAGACGATTCAAAATGATCCTTGTGATATTACTGAATAAAGATTATTGACTATTGACTATGTATTTAAGTATTGTGTGCATGCGAGTTCTTTTAGCTGTCGCTATAGCCCAAACTGCTGGACAGATTTCGACAAGTGAGGTGTCGTTGGATTCGTCTGGATTACATAAGTCACATACGCTATACAAAAGGTGAAAAAATGCAATATGGCGGCTGTAAAAACTTATTTTCATTAACTTTCAGTAGATTTTTTTTTATTTTTGCAATATCTCTTCAGGTACTATATTCTTAGAGCAATTTGGCCATACCCATGTCCAAATTTTTCACGGTAGCATATACATACTTTAGACGCTTTTCGATGTTTACAAAATAGCTTTACAAAGAATCGTATCATCAAAAATGCTCGATGGTGAGTAGACACGCGATTCGACAAAATATATATTCACAAAACGTTTTAAACAAAATTAATATTTTCGTTGAATTCAGTTCCAAACTCGGTTGGAATGAAATGAAATTGTTGCCAGTTATGTGCATGTTAGTTTAGCAATTGTACGGCAGCTGGCTTAGAGTTTTGGACAATAAAATATAACGGCAGTTTTAAATTTAGTTTTGAAATAGGCAACATTTATTTTATTAGCTAGTCTAAAATTATAAAATGTAGATAAATTTTGGTAAGAGTTATTTTGGCGAGTGTCCTCACCGCCATACTATCACTAGATAAGTATTTTTTGTTTTTTCAGCCACAATAATTACGAGTGCTTGCCGGCGTCAGTACCTACAACTGCCTAAGGTAATAATTTCTTTAGAGTTCCGTACCGCAAATGGTACCTTATTAGTGATCCTCACTTTTTTTTTTTTAAACTTACGCGATTTGTACCCATTATTATTAATATTAAACGGGTATTCATCGCGTTTTATTCACGGGAATACCGTGACCACGACAGTGTCTAAACCTGTCGATACGTCGGGAAAAATAGGTAAATAAAGTGCGATAAATACTAATACCGTTTAATACTAATAATAATGGATCCTTAATTCGTTGTGTCTATCTGTTAAAACCTTATAAATCAACGGTAAGGGTACTTTTTGTTGACCTAGAATCATGAATTTGACAAAAAGCAAGTTCTCCTAGCAGAAAAAAGTAAAAGGAAGGAAAAGGAAAAAGGAAGTAAAAGGAAGGAAAAAGGTAGAAAGAAAAGGAAAGGAAAAAAAGGAAGGAAAGGAAGGAATTCTCCTAAAGGAAGAAATACAAAAATCGTTAATTTATAATTTTATACCGTAATCAAAATCTGCGGAACTCTCGGCGTCCTAGTTAATACTTCTAAAGGAGCAAACGCTTCATGTTATTTTTATATAGGTAAAACGTTACGGATACAAATTAATATCTGGTGGAATGTTCTCGAAACGCCCATGGCAATGAAAGCCTCAAATATTTTAACATGAACACGTCAATAAAGTTTGCAACAAGTTTCGGTACGAAATTTTACATTATACAGCGAAATAAGATGTATGATGAAGAGTGAGTAAGCTATTGTTATGATGGTTTGAGCTTGTAAAAGGATAGATCAAAGCAATCCATAAGGCGAGTGTGACTAAAGGCTAGTTTAGACAATTCGAGCTGCTGACCAGACAGTAGATAGATACTCGGCTTGTCTATTCGTACGCCAGTAGCTCGGCTCGCCTTTGCTGTCTACACGACACACGAGCTGCTGTCCAGTCTTGCGAGCTACCGCGATGTCGAGTGAACGTGTTATAAAAAATACGGTGATACGCTCTACAAGACGAGCATGCGAGTGAAAACAAAAAATCTTGAAGTAACTCGGATGCGAGCTACTGTCCATCGTGCGAGTGCGAGTTACTCGTGAGTGACGTCCAAATAGTGCGAGTTACTGCAGTGCAGCTACTGACTAAACTAATAAAACTGTGTAAACTAGTCTTTATACAGTTAAAAAGAAATTATGTCAGACTGAAATGTAGATGTTTTAGAGAAAGGTTAATAGTACCCTAACCGTTACTGAAGAGTGAATTAAGCAGAAGAATTATATCAGGACTGTACCTATAAAAAGTGGATCTGCTATATATTTTTTTCGTGAAAAAGACGTTATATATTTGATTTATGTACAAGTTACCAAATTTTTCGTGGGCGGAAGCTAGTCCTACATAAATAAATACTATCTACGACTGTATCATAGACACGCTTATTTATTTAAAAACATAATATTATGATAGCATGATACAAATATTACATGTATATTGAGTTCAAATTGCATTGCATTCAAAATAGTTGAATGCAAGTTGCATTGCATTCAAAATACATTCAATAGTTGCATGAAATTCGAATGCGCAATTTGGTATTCCAAACTATGCATTCGAACACTAGCGATGACTGCGAGAGAAATTGAAGATGTTGTGAATTCTGAAATTCGAATTGCAGTGTAGCTTTGAACAGTATATTAGCAAAACAACTGGTTTTACAAATAGTGATATAGCCAGCAGAAGGCGGCTGGTCATCTTTAAATTGTTATAACGCTACAAGAATGTGCAAGTGCTACGAGAATGCTGCGACATAATTTTATAATGCTTGGTTTAGCTGTTGAGTTGCATTCATTCATTCGTTTCATTCATTCATTTTACAGTGACGATGCTGTGAAATTAACGAACATGTGACAACGCTGTGATTTAATGGTGGTGATTCTGTTGTTCCGCGGACTAAATAAAAAAATCTAAAAAAATGCTGAACTAAACACGACCTTATTTTTTTAACATGAAATACTAAATTAGCGTAAACATTTTAAATTACAATTCTAAATTTGACTAAACTGACGGATGATTGACGTGTTTTAGCTTATTTTAGAAGCCATGTAAATTGGTGTTGACTAAAGCTACGTGAAAATGGTGGAAAATTAATTAAATTAAAATGATTATGTCAATTTTAGATCTTTTTAAAACTGTCATTCAAAAATGTTACGCTAATTTGGTCTTTATAAAGTAAGCCAAATAAGATCGTACCTATGATAGCATTTTTTAATTTAGTCTGCAATACAACCGAATTACCACCAATGTCAGGTAATGCACATACGTACTAGTAATATTTTCAGCAGTCGTGTTATACGAGTATGTCTTACAGTAGTTGTGGAGCTTGTTCATGTCTAGCTCATCGCTATTAAAGTTTTTTTTAAATCAAAAATATTTATAGCAAGAGAGCAAACGTGTTATTAATAATATACCTTAATCTAAACTGAGTTAAAACCAGTTATAATGAAACCCACACGGTTTTAGTTTATAAGCCATGTCGGCCATGGCCACGGTACTAACTCAAAATTAACGGAACCTGTAAGGGCCAAAGCACACGTTACGGCGTCACATCGTGATACGGTGATGCATTGTGTCGTGAAAACGCACGATACAACCTAATGCCACATTTGATGTTCCATTGTTAAAGATGACGCAATTACCTTAGTAAAAGAGCGTCCCGTGCTGTGTACGTAAATTTCCACGATACTATATCGTGTTGCGGCAAAACGTCGCAACGTCGTAACATGTGTAATGTTCTGCCCCTAAGTCGTGCAATGACTAGCCCATCTGTTCTATCAGCTCTGTAATAACACAGATCTGATTTCTGTATCTAATTATCTGACTTCTCAAAGCTACTGCAAATTGTTCAAATAACATCCTTTCAACTGATTGTTTAGATTGGGATTCGCTATATTAGTTGGTGTTTTATCTAAAGAGCCTAACGAACGTGCTCGCTTGATTTTCAAGAGTCTTAGATCGAATGGTAAAGAGCTGTTTTTTTAATAAATTGAGCTTTAGAAATCTAATAGCATAAATAGTAATATTTTACCAAATAAACAAAGCGTTGGTTTGCAAATAAGGTAAAGATTTATAAATAAAAATACATTCTTTTCACAGGAAGAATATTTGATTACTTTCTGGTTGATGGATTACAAAAAGCCTCCAAGGTGTCTCTTCTCTTTTTTTGTACTAGCTGTAGGCCGCGACTTTGTCCACATTTAACTGTTTTTTTTTACAAAATGTAACTATGTTCTTTCTCAAGCTCTTAACTATCTCTGTACCAAATTTATTTTTAAATCGGTTCGGTAGTTAAGGCGTGATTTCGTTACACACAGACAGAGTTACTTTCGCATTAATTATATAAGTAAGGATTATGAATAAAAAAAGATAACATAATTACCAAGAATTTCAGGAAACAATAAATGTTTTTGGATGAATTTCCCAAAGTAAACGTTATTAAGTCAAGCAAGCATTCATCATAGGTTTTATACCTACCAAGTTATTTAGTCTCATCATTTCATTAGTTTATTCAAACCAGTAGTGTGTGGAGAAGGGTTTACCTAAAGTGCCCTTTAGAGCAGGGCTTGGAACCGGTTAATAATTTACCAGAAAAAAACCGGTATTAAGCTCTTAGCTTAACTTAGATTAATCGGTTAAAGCGAGCTTTGTTCGTCGTAAGAGCGGGTGCGTCGCGTATTTCACCAATATAGAAAAGAACAAAATCATTTCGTTCTAACGGGTTATTGAGCGAAACCCTTTTGGGTTTATCGTTCTTGACTAACCGTTTTAATAAACGTTACAGCAGAACGTAACCGAACATTTTCCGGTTTCGAAGCCCTGCTTCAGAGTCTCTTTCGTGCACGTAACTTATCAACATCTGTTTATATCATTCTTGTATTAGTTTGCTGTAGGTTTTATAAGGAACAGATGTTCTAGAATGCTCTAGACGCCTAGTATAATATAGAGGCAAAGTTTCTGGCACGTTCCCAACGTGTGTTCATGTTCACACTAGTTTAGTGTCTGGGACAAATGTGCTTTTAAAGTAATGAAAGTTGAATGCACCCACCTAGAACCATTATCCGTTAGAATAAAGGATGAAGAATAAAAACAGTGTGACCTAGAAACGGATTCCGGTGATTGATCAAAGTGATCCCTGTGATTCTATTGAAAATAAACATATTTTGAATTGAGATCTTATCGACCGATAAAATAAAACAAAAATGGGAAACGCAAACGCCGTACGGAAATCTAAAACCTTATTTCAAAAATTTATAAATTCGTCGTAATTAAAAAATAGGTTCAGACACCATTTTGGATTTTATGACATTTCATAACAGATTAGGTCACTCATGTGGTCCATCCACATACGGAAATTTATGATTTATGTTTTTAGTATATTTATTATTCAAAAGATCAGAAAAATTTTCTCCGATAATAATTTAGCTTCAGTGCCCTCGACACCGGTTTCTAAACAATCCAATATCATAAGTATATTGGCAAAGAATATTGGTATCTCTCGCGAAATTATGTTAAACACTTATTAGAAATCTTATTAACTTTCAATACATGAGTTTAAACAAAGGCGCTCGGAAGATTTTCTAGTTTTCGGTGTTTCAAACTTCAAACTTTCCTTTCACAGGTTCAAACAAAATAAATGATCGAAGTTTTAAACGTTTGAAACTTATTTAGCTCTAATCAGACAACGCTAAAAAACAGTGCTTTTTTAACACAGAGTCTGAAACAATATTCAAAACTGCCGTAATGATTTATATTGTACCTACCCCAATCAGTACAGCACCGGACAAACTTCTCGACAAACATACCAAGCAGGCTTTAAGTCGTTGGATTAAGGCTGAATTTCGCATGGATCTAGAGAAGGGTTAACATAGATAATGAAAGATGAGAAGCGATATCTGATTAGATGCGTAGAACTTGTTGATTGTTGAAATTGTAGAACGTTCAAAGTTTGGTCTTATCGACGGGTTATGTTCATTTAAATTAGAAGTCCAGAAACTTTCTTATCGTAATCTCTTTTTAGTCCAAGTAAAAAGACTGTTGTTGAAAATTTTAGTACTTCTGGTTTTCTGGCTACTCTCAATAGACATTCCGAAAGATTATTACATTAACTTTAATGAGGGAATCCAAAACTAAGTTTGGAAATGCTATTTGACAGATAAGAACAGACAAACTGACGGGACGAAGTGACATGCACCGTATTATTTCAGGGTAACCACGAACAATAGGGACATGTGGAACCGACAACATTCTGTCTCACTCTTTCTCGTACAAATACGAGACGAATACACTATAAATTAGTGTCGTCAATCTTTGTCGTGGAAAACATGTTAGCGGTTTGACGAGACGTGATTTTCTCGAACTTACACTCACGTTCCCGTGCCGTCCCGCTGCGGATATTGATCTTCTGTTCTCTTCTTAAGACTTCTTGTGACGAATATTACTATTTCTTGTTTTAACCAAATAGATTTAATCGAATAGCTTCTAACTTCATCGCGGTTGTTGAAAACTTTAACTGAATGTTCACTTGGGTATATAAATTAGAGCTATTAATTTGAAACTACAAGTTTGTGTCTAGGACATTTTGCAAGTTTTGGCGTATCTACGAGTACAACTTTGTTATGCTTATTATTTAATCAGATATCTTTAGTTGGAAAAGAAATGCATCGAAATACATAAGTATTTAGCGGTCCAAAAGTCTAAATAGTTAAAATACAGATAAGTCTTCCTTTTTTAATCCAAAGATCCCTCACACTTACCATTGTACAAAATAAATTGTGTCAAGTTAAATTTCTGAGTTATAAATAGTAGTCTACTTACCTACTAATAAGCCTAAGCAACATTCCAAGAGAATCCTCAAAAGTGCAGAAACTGTTACGCCTTTAGCTTCACTACATCAGTTTTGTCATGACTCGTGTGTAAACATAACCCTCCTTAGTTAATACAAATTATTTAAAGTGATTAACCTTTTTGGTGTAATAAAAAGTTTCTAATGATTAAATACAAATCCTCAACTTGACGCGAAAAGAGTTTGCATTATGTAAAAAAGTAATAAAACCTTCAATGTGAACGAAAAGAGCCTTTATTCCTCGTAAAAACAAATCGAACGTCGACATTCCCGTCAATCTGGACGTTTCAAATGAGATTTTTCCGGCAAATTCGCAAGAAATTGTACGAAAATGCGCTTCATTTTTCCAAAATGGAGATCAATGAGGATTAAGTTCTTTACAACGGTGTTATTCATACTAGCTGTATACTTATTTCTATTCTATCTTGTTATCGAAGTGTGGTTTATTAGTAAAAACTCACCGGCTGTTCTAACTTCAGTGGTCTTACCTTATGTTGTGGTTCATATTGATTTGAAAGGGGCTCCTCCAAAGTTGAAATACTTGGAGTCACTGCTGCCGATGCTAAAAGAACATGGAGTTAACGGACTTCTTATGGAGTATGAGGACATGTTTCCTTATGAGGGAAAGTTGGTGAATTTCAGCATGAAAAACTGTTATGAGAAATCTGAGGTTGATACCACAAAGCTGATATTTTATAAAAATGTTCTTATAGCTTTGAGCAACAAATAATTTGATCTTCGAATGAGAAAGAGAAGATTTTTGTCATTGTCTTTAGTATTAATTTTTGTAACAGTCGTTGCCTTAATATTAAACCTTTCACAGTCCCTTAATAATTCAATTAAGTACCTTAATACTTAATAAAATCTACAAGTCAAAATTATTTATTTTTTAGTACTTAACTATTAAATTACTTAGCTATTTTTGTACCTACTTAATTTGTTATTTTCCAACCTTCTATTATAGCTCACAGGATTCCTTAAGAAAGCAGTTGAATCTAACTTTGAGATCATCCCCCTTGTCCAGACCTTTGGGCACATGGAACATGTATTGAAACTGAAAGATTTCAGACATTTGAGGGAATCATCAGTTTACCCTGATTCAATATGCCCTAGCAAGTTGGAAAGTCGGGCTTTGGTCAAGCATATGATAGAACAGGTGCGTATTGGAACAACACAATACTAGCAATTCCCCGTGAATTATAACTCATATTATTTACATACACACTACTGTGCAAAATGTGGGCGTGTGCCAAATATCATGCACCCTCTTTAAATATCCTAAAAGATCTAAGTAACTAGAGATCTGAGGAGATATCTACCGAGCCCGGGGACTACAGTCGTGACCATGTTGTTATTTACAAATTACATACAAACTTGATGTCCCGTTTCGTTTCTTTATACATAAATGATTGTCGAAATTAAAATAAAATACGTTTCAAACCAGGTCATGAACCTATCTATGAACAGAATTTCCTTGAAATCGGTTCAACTGTATCAACGTTATTGATTAGGAAGCATCCAAACATTTGCATACATATTATTAGTGTAATTATGTTTGCTTTTGCCGTTGACTTTGTCAACATAGATGCATTTTATATAGCTAAGTAAGCACCTTACTTCCTTTTTTAACCTTTATTTGATAATTTTTATGTTTAAAATGACACAGCCTGTACAATTCAATAAAAATTTACAAGAAATGTTAAAGGTTCCAGAATAAGCTCATAAAGATTTTACGATATGGTGTACTTTAGATCATAAAATGGTACAATGTACGTTTTATGTCTATGTTCACAGTATGCTTGTGCCTGTCTACAACGATTATTAATTTTCAGGTGATAAATTTCCACAGTGCCATTACTCCTTTGAAGTATATTCACGTCGGGGTAGATGAGGTGTTTCATATTAATAAATGTAAACAATGCGCCAGCAGAAACCTTTCAAATATGTGAGTTAATGCCAAAAAAGCTATCAGATAAATTCTGAGGATGAAGTTCGTAGATCAAGTTTTTTAATGTTCAAACTTTGCCACTGTTCAAGTAGCCAGCCCCTATGAAAACTTTGAATCCTTGGTCTATAGAAAATTATCGCCGAAAGTTCATAGACTCGGTCATGTTTTTATTCAATAAAATCACAAGGACCATTTCAAACAGATCACAAATCAAGGAAGCATCTAGTTGCAAACACTTTTATTATACTGATTTTTTAATATCTAGTTTTATCTTCAGTCTAGTTCCGATATGCTACGATTATATTTATAGCATGCTGTGGTCGTGTACTTTCAGTTCGCACACCCTATTTTCTTCCCTCTGGGGTGAGGCTCGTTCTTCATGTCAAAAGCAATTATAGTTAAGCAATTTCAGTCTCAAGACGACGCAATGAAATTACATGCGCGTCAAATTATATTAAGATAAAGAGAAGCTTCAGTAGAACCTGTAGACTCACCCCAATTTTTTATGAAAATTTTAGAAAATTACGTTGTCAAATGTTACATCTTAAATTTTATTTAAGTTACAATATCTGACCGTGGTTTCTTTGATGGTTTCAGGCAACTCTTCATCGATTACGTTAAGTTCCTATCGGAATATCTTAAATCTATGAGTCCTAACATAACCGCATTGATCTGGGACGACATGTTTCGCAAGCTGAAGCCAGTCGAATGGAAAAACATCGACTTTCAAAGCAACGTGGAGCCTGTGTACTGGGACTACAAACCAAACCTTAGCGTATCACACCTAAACCTACTCAACTACCATAGAACATTCAAGAACATTTGGATTGCGTCGGCTTTCAAAGGCGCCGGCGGCAGGGTGGCTACCATACCAAGCATAAAAAAGAGGTTTATGAATAATTTCAACTGGATGAATCTTATTAAAGACTACAAGTTCGGCGGTGAAGATAAAGTTTTCAATTTCAATGGTATAATTCTAACAGGCTGGTCAAGGTATAGTCATATGGACCCACTTTGTGAGCTACTCCCGATTGCGATACCGAGTTTGATTCTCAATTTGCTAGTGATAAAGAAATTCAAAGCAGGAGTGGTAACTGGTGAAGATCCCGTAGATATAAGTGCATTCTTCGCTAAATATATCAATGATGACTTTAATAAAAGTCTTAAGTGTAACAAGGATATTGATACTGATAATTTTGAGACGATCAACTGTAATTCTGAAAGCAGTCTATTGTACAGTGTTTTGAAACAGTACGAACTGTTGAAATCTGATATTGCTTCTGGGTTCAACAACGAAATAACTGCTTTGTCCTCTCTAGAGTATTACATCTCTAAGAAGTTTGCAAATCTCAACAATATGATGCAGCATATTAATTGGTGTAACAACACATTGAATGAACTTTTGAATGTGGAGACAATGTTATACAATATCATGGACACATACTATGCTAAGGAAGTAATAGATGAGTACGTGAATTATAAGACTTTTAGTGCAAAGAAAAAGTTAAAAGAAGTATTAATAACTTTACAACGTTACACAAGAACACGTGTTTGGGAAAGAAGTCCTTTTCATGCTAATATTACTGAGAATTAGATTAGTTTATTAACTATATTACTATTAATGGATATTAAACAATAAATAACTTGAATTTGTTATATAATTTTTCATAAAAGTTACGGTTGAAACTAGCACAAGTTAGGCAACAGTGGGTTTTAAGCGTAACGTTTATACTTACAACGATTTCAATAATATTAACCTTAATTTAACACATCAATACATCACCCATGAACATATTTACTTTGACTGCGACACAACGGTTCATCCTATTAGGAAAACGTGGCAACACGCGATTACATAAATGGGGTACTTCCTGTTATTTCCCGATAAAATGTAATTTAGTTTACCTTGAATATTAACTGCCAAAGTATAAGCTAGAAAATAAGTACGTAATATGGCTTGCTAATCTCGCTATCTCGAACAAAGAAGCCTTCGACGCTAACGATTTTCCTCCCGTACATTTTGGTTATCGTGTCAGCTACCGATTTTATAAGGCACTGCTTTTATCCATTATTCAAAGTAAAGCTTCTTGAGCAGTCACATCTAATAAAAAATATAGCTCTACCCAATATTCAGTAAAAATTTTTTGGAGCATTCTTCTACAATATAAACGAAATGTCATCGGTGGAAACATTTTCTACACATGAATTGAATTTGAACCATTATTATTTTAATGTGCAGATCCTTTTTGCCTCATATTTGCGGAATGAAAGGTTATGATATAAAAAATCCATTTCCCAAATTGAGACGAATTTGCATGACGAATGAGTCCTTCAATCTTTTGGGGTAAAATGTAAAGAACTTTGGTTTTATACGATTATTCTTTGAGTTGAAAGTTTAATTTATGTTCAGTAAGCTTTACTCAGATAAATATTACAAGACTTTAATTTTGAAATAAGTTTAGTAAACCAATTAAAGTGGTTCCGTACTTTTGTGAAGAACAATAAGAAATGGAAATAAAGGTCAAAATGAGGGTTGATTGCCTAGGGGCAGCAAACTCTATTTTTTATCATGTTATTGTCTTTATTATTTTTTACCTTACTGATTTTAGGGTTCCGAATTCCAAAAAGAAACTGTTATACCCTCTATTTATCGGATTCTAATACTTATCAGCGTCCAGCTTACCAGCGTCGGTACCGGCCTCTGCCGGTAGTGACATTAAGCTGAGGCTGGACCTGTTTAGCCGCACGCATAGGGAAAGACCAATGTCCATCTTTGTCATGTGTATAGTTTTACTTAGTTTAGTTTAGTTTTAAAACCTCCAGATATATTGTGTTGTTGTGTCGTTACTTTCCCTCTGTTCATCTGTGTGTGTGCTACAAATAAATTATCTTATCTTATCTTATCTTATCGGTAGCGCTTACAAATTTTTGAAATAACAATATTGTTTATAGCGGTTTTTGAAAAGAGTTTGCGGTTTATGTTTTATTTATTTCCCTTTGTGTGGCAGGTATATTATTTTTAATTCAGAATGGAGCTTTTTTGTAAGAATCTCTGTATTCCTTGTTTTTGCTAACAACATAGTGTAGAAATATTTAGAGGCCAGTAATGCTAATCCTTACTGACTTGGAAAACCTTCATTGTGCATGGTCCTACACGCGATTGCCAAATATTGTTATGAGCCAGCTTATTTGGGGCTTAGTGACGAACCTTGTTCCCCGATCATTTGACGAAAAAGCTTCAATATTCAATAGTGGTAATCAATCATGGGTGAGGGTGCGGGCGCCAACTGAAAAAAAGTGTTGAAAGCTGGCGAGTTAAGGTTTTAATACCGATGGCTTGCTATGAAAATTCTTAGATAATGTTAACACCAAGGTGTAAAATTTGTAGTATCAAACTTTTTTATTTATTGGTTACATCTTACGAGTTTTGAGACTAAGTAGTTTTAGACAAAACATGCAGTAAACGTGTCAAACATATTTTCTTGTTTGAAACATGTTTAAAGTTCCTTTACTCATGTTTTTTGATAACGCGTACTTTGTCACTTTTACAATATTTTAAACAAGTTTTAAGTAAATATGGAATTATTCCCGATTGTACTCGTATAACAAGACAAGTTGCCTCACCAATAGGTTACAGGTTATTATATATCCAGCAAACAAAACACTACAAATTTGTCTTCAAGTCATCATAGCCAATTGTCGCAGGAATCGAACCAACAACCTCTCTTTTCACAGTTGAACCATCACCCGCATTACCACCAAGTGCGTCTTAAACTGGATTAGAATGGAATAGGGCCAGTTGAAATCCGTCTCCTGTACCTGGGATTGTATTCTCAAAAACGTTCTATAAAAAATTGGTAGAGATAACGTCAAGTCTACGTTATTTCTCGAACAGTGACAACCAACGAAGCTCAACGTTACATAATTATAACAGTGTACCAAATAACTTATCTGGTCGAACGTTCCCGTAAGACCCTTGAAGTTTAATTTAAAAGTGGTCTGTCTTATTTTAATAAAATGAAAATGAAACATCAAACTGGTGTCCATAATGAGTTTCACTGTTCCAACGACGATCTTTGAAGGTGTATGTTGGCATCCATTGTGCCTCCTCCGCCTGGATTACTGGACGTAATTAAATTATTTCAGGAAGCTAGTGTATGCATGAGCTGAGCGGACAGCGGGTATAACGTGAGTCACTTCTGGCAGTGATTTGGCAGTTTAGATATAAATCGTTTGAAATCGTCCTTAACTATCTTGTATTATTTATAATCTAAATCTGGGAAATGGCTCCAACGATTTTCATGAAATTTAGTATGCAGGAGGTTTCGGGGGCGATAAATCGATCTAGCTAGGTTTCATTTTTAGAATACGTCGCAAAAATGGCATCCAGTTAATTACTAAATAATGTGTATATTAAGATAGATCTGTATATTTCTATAAATATACTTTGTAATAAGTGCAATATTTGCTCGTTATGTCAAAGCGCTTCATGTTTTGTTCTAAACGAGTTTATATACGTTAATAAAATAAAATAAAATATGTCTCGTAGAGCATTTAGTCAGATGCATTAAGCATTATGTCAGAAAACGAAAGACAAAATATGTCATTAGTTTCAACAAAATTTCAACGCTCCTATCGACGCTCAGTTTAATAACTATGGACTTAAGCATAGAGTTTTTCATTCAGCCACCCTCGCTTTTCACCACTGAACTAACAATACCGTCTGAAAAACGTATCGACTACCTCTCATTGCGATTTTAGGTTTTGTCAGCCGTTCTCGCATATTTGTTTTTTTTAATTATGTAATTATGGTGTTATGCTGAAACAAACAATGAAGTTTGTGGTTGGCGTGCGAATTTTGTGCGATGCGTTTACACGTCATAATTTAATTAAATGAATGCTTGGTGTGCAGTAGGTATTTCAGCTTGGTTTCAATAAATAAATATTATTTAGTAGGTACATGCCTACGTAAAGTAATTTAAACATTCCTTTGCATTTATTTTTGATGAATGGAACATTTTTCTCACTTACGAGTATATACAGAACGTTGTGTTTTTAAATAGGTCTATTTTTTAACATAAAGTATTATTTACGCAATTACTGTTGATAACCCTAGATTTTAGACCTAGACCACACATTAAGATTTTGTATGTGGTTTTTGGTTTTCAGAATGCTGCTCAATGTTGCTTATTTAAGTACCAACGTTGCTTAACAAAATTATTTTGATGTGTACTCTAAAAACATTTAAATACTTACATCATTTTTTAACAATACATTTTATTTACACACATACAAACAAACACAAATAGTATAAAATATAAAATTTTATAAATTAGTAACAATATTATCACCTTTATAACATGCTTATAGCTTATGTTATACAATAGCACCACAATTTACTTCATGACTAAAATCACTTATCCCATATTTCAATAGGGTTAATGTTAAAATAGGTTCTAAGTCATCACTGGTTCTTTTTGTACACCCTGGCTCAGGTCAAAGTACTGCTCAACTTATCTTATGATGCTGGCAACTAGATGAAACTTGCATAATTTAAAAGAGGCAATTTTAACAAAACCCTGTCTTAGTTATCATTATCCACTATATTTATTATTCATAAGTAAAATAATATTAGTTTATCTATTTTTAGTATCGTCTCCATTCACTTCTTTACTTATCTCATCAGTGTCGTTCTTTTTTTTGTGTACCGGAGCTATTTCTGTTGGAGGTGGAGTGATAGGTACAAGGCTACCATCTTCCTCAGCTACTTTTAGACCTATAGTAGCACCAAGTTTAGCACTAGCTTGTTTAAATGTATTAGACAATTTGACTTGTACAACGTTGATGCACATAGAAGTTAGCGCAAGACCGAAAACAAGATACAGAATTGAAGCCATCATAAACATAGGATGATCAGGAACTAAATCACCAAGACCGATCGTGGACATCGATATAAAAACGAAGTAGAAAGACTCGAAGAAGTCCCAAGTCTCCCAAAGGTTGTATGCAACTGCACCGATAATAATATACAAAAGCAAAATAATGATAGCTACTGAGATTGGTAGGTTAAACTCATCATCAATTTCAAAGACTGAAGGCGCTGGTGTGTTCGGTTCTGTTTCAAGATCTCTATCTCTTGGTACTTGACCGGGTTTTGGTGGAAGTGGGGGTGGACCATCACTTGGTTTCCTTTCGACTACTGGCGGCTGGTCTATTTCGTCTTCTTCATTGAAGATCTGCGAAGGGCGGCGTACTACTTCGTAGAATGAATTCAGGCCTTTCATCACCTCCTGGAAGTAAGAAAAATTCTTCATTCTTCACTGTACACAGAAGACATAGACAAAACATACGTAAGTGAGTATGTACGTACTATTTACTAAGCAGTTGAATCAGTGAACCTAGTTATAAGCAGTCAATATTTTAATCCAGGTTCACATAATTATACTGAGTTTTATTCAAATCGCTTCAGCCTCAAAGGTAACAAACTAATACTCGCACAAAAGTTTTATTAATAGTAGAACATTCATAAAAATCTACAGATCTTTTACTTTCGGTTACAAAAAAAAGTAAATCATACAAGGGATCATGATTTTACATTTTTGTAGAAAAAAAATTTATAATTTGTAATCATATATTTTTGGAAAACCAGTAGGACTTTTCTTAGGGTCCGTTTATTTAATTTTATTTTCGTTTATCTAAAGATTATTGTTGGGAATACTCTTGGCATAATAGTAACCTACATCAATACAAATATTAACATAATTATAATGTTTAAAAACATGAGTGATTGAAAGAAAATCATAAAAAAATGAATTTATTATTATTAATTATGAATTACTCGTTATACTTACCTCATTGATATCTTTACCGAAAATAGAGACTTAATTTTTTAATCATAGTTTTTAGATTTCATGAGCTTTAACAAGAAACTGGTCAGTATTTTAAGGGCAACTCTTACAGAAATCTTAAAAAATAATTTAAAACCATTACCTTTGGTAAATAAAATGTATTTAAAACGTAAAACCGTACTAGACCACAACATCGCAACCACAAACGTGGGTTACTTGAAAATACAATACCTCTATTTCGACAATAATTTATTAGGTAACGGCCTCGGTTTGTGTTGGATAACAATCCGATTCAATGGAGTTATAATTAGAAATAGGTTTCTGATATAGAGTATGATTATTATAAACGTACAATAGGGATGCGTAGGTAAATAATATAGAATAGACAAGAATATGTGCATGAATAAACAAATGAACAGACAGACAGAAAATAACTCCACAAATCGCCAATTTGTGCTGTATTCATTATCTTTGGTCACCTTTATTATTGTTCTTCGATGTACAGTCAGACACACCGGGCTCTACTGATGTAATATATTATGTATACTAGCTGATATCCGCGACTTCGTGCGTGTTAGTTTATTTTTATGAGTCCTACCTACGTAGTGCAGTAGATATTTTTTTAATGAGTTATTTAGTGATTTGTCTCTCAGCACCAATAAAAATTAACAAAATACTCGACAATCCGAATTTTGCGAATAATGTTGACGACTTGAAATCTGTATTTTTTCATGTTTTATTATTCAGGTAAGGTTTCGATCGTGTCTATCATACCCCTTGACGAAAATATTAATATAGATATTATGATATTGTACCCAAATCATAATTATTTTGCTGACCTGAACAGTTCCAGTCCCCCTGACCTTCCTGCAGCTTCTGGTGTAGTAGAACCGCCTGATGTAAGCCCAGAAGAACTTTATGATCCTCGTGAACAGCTTGCCAAAGTCAGCCAGAACAATCAGGAATAGAGGGATCCCTATTATCGCGTAGACTATTGTCGCGACGCGTCCATATGTAGTCTTTGGCGCTATGTGACCGTACCCTGAAATTCAAAAATAGCACAATGATTACGGATACAAATTTATAGGGAAATAATAGGTTGTTGTTGAAAAAAAAACAGTGAATTGGTATGAACATTTTATTTGGAGTTAGAGATAGTGAAAGGACAGAAAAACCTCAAATGCAACGCAACAGGAATAGTTTATGGATTGGGGTTTCATATAAATACTAAGTCTAATCTACATTTAAAATCTTACCGATAGTCGTAACTAACGTCATGCAATAGACGAAAGAATTCATAAAATTCCAAGATCTCTGACCGCTGTATGACGTCACGCCAGCTTCGTGAGCATTGTGTAACTGATCTTCGAACTCGTATAACTTCTTCCTCGCCATAGACTTCCAATCATCTTCGCGTAGATAATGGCTTCCCCTCCATAAACTCTCAATAAAGTCCCGTTTCACGTTTCTAGTACCGCATTTGTAAGCGTTCTCGAACGACCCCTCTAAAGTTTTGAACATCATTCCGCCCAAACCACACATTATGACCAATAACAACAAATCACAGAAGCATCTGTTTCGGAGAAGTTTTATTCGCGTGTATTCTAAATTTTGTTCTTGTTTGAATTGCTGCCAATTAGCTATGAATTTGATTCGCGATCTTTTGACTTCTTGTTTTTTAACTTCGACTTTTGGTTTTAATTTTTCTTCCGCTTCTTTTGTCTTGATTTCTTTCTTCGCTGCTCTAGCACCAGCAGTTGACCTCTTTCTCAGAAGAGTTTTTTCAAATACCTCTGGTTTTCCATTTGATTCAATAGGAGCTAGAACGATGTTGCTAATAGCATCACGTTTGTCATTTTCTTGACTCAATTTATTCAGTTTTCGAGTCAGCTCTGCCGTACGTTCAGATAGGTCGAATTCGTATTCATTTTCACTCGGTGATGAAGAGTAGCAGCTAGAAGTGATCTCTGATTGACTAGCATCTACGTAGCCTGAGCTTTGTCTACTGTGTTGCTCGTAATCTTTTGCAACGATGTCTGTTGCTACACTAATTTTCCTGCTCGTTAAACCAGAAAGTATTTCCTTGTTGGGAATAATTTGGATAGTCTTAGGGCATGATATACCCCTACTCTGCCTTAAGTTAGTAGGAGTCTTATTTGGGGTCTTCAGCTCTTTGGTTTGTTTTCTTTTATACTCAGCAGGAAGTCGTGGATCATCTTTGGGTATAGACAGACTTCTAGCTCGGGCTTTTGCCATTAGCTCTATAATTTCTTTACTGGTCTGACTCATACCTGTTCCAGTTCGGTCTATCACCTTGACAACCTCCGATGGTGGGCGGTTGACTGATTGGGAGCGGTTGGCTCTAGGAGATCTGTTCCTTTGAAACCGACGTGGTGTGGGCACTACTTTACGCTTTGCTGCGGCATTGGCAGTCTGTTGGTGAGCTTGGTCCTCACTCATCTCACTCTCACTAGTCTTATTCTGTAAATGTTATCGTAAAATTAGTAATTTCTCTTCTTAAAATTATTGAAAATGTATATTATTCTCACAAGTTGCTATGTGAGATAAAAATACAATGCTATTAACAAAGCCACTACAAGTAACAAAAATATTTTTACGTAAAAACTGACCCCAAGTCTAGTGGCTGATTTGCTTCGTGCTGGCTTTACTGGTGGAACTTTCTGTACTTCTTCCTTTGGTTTAACTTGTTTAGTTGCGTTTGTTTGGCTAACCGACATTTTTCTACTTGGAGTCCTGACAATCCTTTCTCGAACTTCAACGGTTGGCTTTTTGTCTGCTACAAGAAGCTTTTTGCTCGGAACTCTTTCTACTTGTATCACCCTAGTAACTATCTCGCCTGGAGTCGCAGGAGCTGATTCAGATGACTTTACAGGTGCTTTTGCAGGCTTAATATCTTTTTCATCGAAAGTGAATACTTCTCCTTCTTTTTTAAGTGGAGATTTCACTTTCCTTGGTTTTTCATTTTCTAGTATTTTTTCATCTGCATAAACCAATTGTTCTTGTTTTTTCGGAGTGGATGGCATCGGGTATGGGAACTCATTATCTTTGGGCGATGCAGTACCAGAAGAAGTTGGTGAAAGAGTATTCCTATTCTGTTTAGGAGGTGGAGTTTCAATGACTAAAGAACCACGACGGTTTTTATCTCCATCTTTTGGGCTGAGATTATAATTTGTACTAAGAAGTTTATTAGTTGGATCTATAAAACTGCCTTTTCTTTCTAACTTGCATAACTCTTCCTTGTCTGGTATTGCAAAGGGTGAAATACTTCTGCGTCTTCTCTCTACAGCAGCGCTCATTCTAGCATCTAGTATTTCCTGTGTGTCTATATCATACACTGGATCTTTGACACCAGTCTTTTGCTGAACTAGTCTTTTCATTTCGTTATACGTATTATCAGCTTCGACTTCTCTAGAATTTCGTGGTGGGCTATCATCTTCTTCTTCAGACGTAGGAGTATCTTCATGTGGTATTGAAGTTCTGTTAGGCTCGGGAGTTTTTTCTCTCTGTCTCGCTGCTTGTCCTCTGTTCTTAGATAAGTTTCTTCTCTTCCTCAAAGACATGCTTTGTTTTTCTTGATCGGTTTCCATTGTGTCTGTGTTTGTATCATCAGGTGCTTTTAATACTAACTGGCCAGATGTTTGTGTTTCAGTTTCAGCTTTTATGATAGGGATTTTAAGGGTCAAGGAGCAGGATGTCAGATCCTTTTCTTCTTCACTCATTCCCGCATACACGATCTGCACAACCTGAAATAATAAGACGTCGTTTTACACAAACAGCCTCACGTAAACTAAGGGAATTGAACTCTCAGATGGGTTAAAGTATAATTGGCAACGCTAGATAAATCGACTGCCAATCATTAGGACATAAATAAATTGTAGTAGCAATGAAGAGCATTGATAGAATGTTAACTTACCTCTCGTCGCGGCGAAACTCCTTTTGTATCGGGGTCAGAGCAGATGTCTAATAAAAGAATCTATTTTGGCCATCGTTGAGTTTCAGTAAACAAAACGGGCTTGCCTCGTGATCCATATCGGTTGTTTTGAAAGCACTTTTGTGGCACTGTCCTTGGTATCACTATTGATATTATAGCACTGTAATATAAGAATTTCCGAAATAATTTTCTGACGGCTCGCGCGGTCACTGAGCATAGCGCCAAGCTTCACGGGCAATGAGCCAAATATATAACATCTGTGGCTAAACTCAGATCGGTCTACTCTTTGGAACATGCACCGAAAATAATAAACACGTCTACTTTTGTTTGACTTTTATAAAAAACTTTAGGTTTTAGCTAAACATACGATGAGCCGGTTTTTGAGCCGAAATTATAGGCAGGAGGTATCTTATTATTCTACTATTGTGTTTGAATCTTATCGGAGATGCTTAAGTTATAAAGCAAAGCTAGGTATTTAGGTAGATAGGAAGTCTGCAGTTACCTACTTATTTAAAACACAAAACCCCATATTTTCTGTAAATAAAACTCTTCACATGGCGGTACCATTTAATGCCTCGTCTGTTATAGCTTTGGCTTTGTGAATTTGAAAATTATAATAACCATCCCCTGCGCCATCGTTATTTTTTTACCCACAAAGAAAAAAGTATAAACAACTCGTTTGTTCGCTCAACAGTAAAAAACGCTGAAACAGAGCTGCTCTAACTAAATAAGTGCTTGAAATCGTACGCTTCTTTGTAGAGTAGGTAAGTATATCAAATTTTAAAATATGTTTCACGTTTGCCTCCAAATTAAAGACTATTCCTTTATAAGTTAACACGGTAAACGGGTTAGCGTGAACGTAGTGCATGTTTAACAAAGCAAAATATTTTACATTTGTTCATAAAGTTAGTACAACGCAGTTCGTGTTAAACAAAGCGCAAGATTTTGCATACTCTTTGTTTATAAGGTGTGAACGCCTGATGTTAAAATTGTTGCAATGTGTTTCGTTGTTAGCACTATTTGCTTTTGTAAATCTGCCAGGCGTTGGTTTTGTTTGAAAATCTGTTTGGTTATAAGTCAAGCACGGTTTGTACCTTCATGCTACTTGTTTTCGTATTAACTGGTTATACCTGGCCACTATAAATTCCTGTACTACCAATTTTTTGTTTAGGTACGAACCTAACCTCCAATTGTTTGAACAATCAAAATCCTAGAAACATCTTAAGAAGACAGGTACACTTTGTGCACAAACTGTTAGTATCTTAAATATTCCAGTGCTTAGGGGTCCATTAGTGGTGTCTACATTCCATCTCGTTATCAAGCTATTAGCGCATCCGACTAACAAGGTAGGTACAGACAGAAGCGAATTTTTCTATCCTATTATGTACCTACTAATTTTATAATTTAAAAATATAACTTCGATTTTTCACAGCTTGTCTCAAACAATATCAGCAAAACTTGTTTATCAGGTTCACAAACCTTAAATTTTGATTCCAAAATTAGTATGGTACCTTCAACACCTCTTCTCATCGTGTTATCTAGGTACTAATTATTTTTTTCGAATTAGTATGGTAAAAGGATTATTGTTTTTTAATTTGTCCTATTTTTTTCAGGTAGTTTTAAACAGGGAAACAGCAATAATACATTATTGAAAAATCGGTTATGTAGGCAAATTAAATCGGCCTATGCAAAAAATTTTTGTATTAAATTTATTTTAGACTGACTGTACCTAAGTAGGGTTAAATAGAGTCGAAATAGGTATTGTATTAATTCAAAAGCTGTGAATAGTTAAACGGGTGTTCCGGATTACTTACGGTTATCTTACAATTAAGGTACGTTTAAACCGACCGGTTATTTAAATTTATGTACGTTTGATTATAATAGGTAGGTACCTATATGTTTTTATACATAATAGTTTCACACTTATTTAATATTCAGAAATGACTCAAGTATGTAACCTATGACCATTTGTTGAAATAGTATTTTAGCTATACCTTACTACGGCTTAGGTTAATATAAATATAAGCTTCTAAACTATAATATTATTGAGGTAATCTCCGAAACTACCAATCCGATTCCAAAAATTCTTTCACTAATGTGTAGAATGATATTTCAGGATGAACATAGGCTATAATTTATGTATGTACCTCGCAGGCAAAGCCGTGGGAGGATGCTAGTAGTCAATAACTTAGTTACAAGTGCCATTCATGTGCAAAGAAATGATGACAAGAGGAAAGGTTCTTCTTTGTGTAGTCTCACTAGAATCACATTGTCCCATACAAACTTTGCCTCCTTTTTTCACCCCTTTAGAGGTAGAATTACGAAAAATCCTTTCTTATCGGATGCCTACGTCATACAAAGAATACACTTTCCAAGTTTCAGGTCTCTACGATCAGCGGTTTAGGCTGTGCGTTGATCCGTCATTCAGGACAAAGCCTTTTATAAGTACCTATAGATAGATAGAAGATAGATAGCTAATGAAATAGTTACCTATGGTGGTATAGATGGTACCAGCGTAGAACATGGCGTTCCAAAAAGACCACGTTTTCTTCCTGACGTTATTGTTGTTGACATGCTTCATAAACTCTGTGTAGTTAGCCTCGTAGGCTATGAGGTCATCCTCGATGTAGATCATGAGGTCAAAATTGGGGTCCTGGGGATTAGATCGACTATATTTTATCAAACTGGTAAACCTGCTTGATAAGAACGAAACTAGTATTGCTAGATTATAACCGAAATCCGCTTATTTGACATAGAAATAGTCCTAGGTTTATTTGTGTATCAAAATAGAATCGCCAAAGCTAATCGTATCGGTATTTACATGAATCTTGTGTTCTTAGATAATATTCTGATACAGAAGCCAATTATAGACTAATACAACAAGGTTCGAGACAGTTATTCTAGTTCAAGAGTTATGATTCAACACGTGAATTCGTTTGTGTTTGCTGATACTTACATCAAAGACAGTCTTATTCCTTACTACGACATCTCGTATCCTGTCTGCCATACCCTGCCGTACATCCGTGAGGTTTTTATCGTACTTCTCTTCGTGTGGACCTGTAACAAATATATACGTAGTTATAAGTTACATCGAATTGGTCCTTCCTAGCCCATTCTCAGCACTGGGATGTAGCGATCAATACTGTATAGAAACGATTACATTTAATTCTAATATTTTTAAATTATATTGTAAACTTGGCTAGGTATTTTCTAGTCTGACCGCGTGACTTTCGTTCAGATGAAGTCATTCCTATACATTTGATTATTTTTCTACTAGCGCTATCGATTGTAGATTGTCAACTTGGCTAAGCATGCTGGGGGTCTAGTGGTTGGGGCCTCTTCTGATCCTAAGGCTTTCGAATATGATCGTGCGTCAATGGATTTTTCTATTCGAAAAGTGTTGAACCAATACTCTCAAACGGTGAAAGAAAACATCGTAAAGGAAACCGGCATGTTTGAACCTGGAAATTTTGAGTAAAATGCAGGAAAGGAGATCCTTTCACCACACTGGTTTCTAAAAAACTACTGACACGATAAGAAGGAAAGTCTCCCTGGGCAGGGCCTTACCACAAACTCTTACAAACCATCATGTATCAGAAACGTCACTTTCAAGATTGAAGCAATACTACTTCAATAGAATTTTTATAGGTCATGGTACGGAAAATCAAAGTTATATTACTTTGATATTGCCCGAAGAGTTTGTGTAAAAGTCTCAGGTCGTGTCACAAAGTTCTAGTATGACGTAGACAGCATTTTTCTTTACGGATGAAGAGATAAAATAACATTTGTGAGGACAAGTGTCATTTTTGTTTGGCCATATCACAAATTTATCTTACTTAGTGTTTTTTTTTCGTAGAATAAAATGTTAAAAATGCTGAAAAAACTTTAGAAGGGGCTACTTTATACCAACTAGTTAAAATCCAATTTCATAATCCCAATTCAGCTTTCTAACTAGCTGGCTTGTTATTTTGCAACGTTTTCAGGTCTTTCATCGTGTGAATACGCCCAGCACCTGATATAACGACAATGCGAGCGCAACCTACTGACCTATATGCATAGAGTACCTTTTGCTTTGAATATTACATTTCTAAATGCTCATGTAAAATCAACTTTGATAGTATTTCGTATTTAGTGCGCGAAAAGAGCCTTTGAGGCGTACTTTATCCTTTCGCCACACTGGTTCGAAATAACTAATGACACTGGGTCTGTGGGAATATAAAAATATCAGTGCAATAGACGTTTCGGACGAAGAAACTTGGGAAAAACTAAAGTAGGCATAGTGCTCGTAATTACCGGGAAGAGGGTGATACTATTCTGAAATTATGATGATGATTTGGAATCTATTAAACTTTCAAAAACTTTGGAAATCCCCAAATTTTATCCAGGATTTTTCTAGGCAGTTACAGTCTGAGGTAAGGTAGGGTGATCAGTTAGGTACTTACCTAGTTACCTATAATAATGTAGCTGGGGTGTTTCTCTTTGTCTGTCATTCTAGGAGTTAGCTTGTCCAACTTACAGGGTCACAAAATAATTGACGTTAAGCTTTTTGCTGCTTCTAAACTGAATATTAGATAAATTAAAAATAACAAAATAACGCAAAAGATTTAATTATACGAGTAGATTAGTAGATTTCAAAAATGTTTAGAACGAACTTTTAGGATGAACCATATTTTTATGTAGGTACTTCACGGATGAAGCCGCGCGGGGAAGCTAGTAATAAATAAATAATAGTTTAAAAAAACTAAAAAACACGCTTTTTATAGAAACCGAACTAAAAAATAGAAAATAAATTAAAAAAAAAATATTTTAAAAAAAGTGTGGGGTCCATGGTGTCAATAGTTATAAATATTTTATTGACAGATATGAGTAGAGTGATTATCATTTCGATAATATCTTAAAAAGCACCCCACGCTTTTTTTAAAATATTTTTTTTAAATTTATTTTCTATTTTTTAGTTCGGTTTCTATAAAAAGCGTGTTTTTTAGTTTTTTTTAACTATTATTTATTTTATATTTTTTAGTTTGGTTTATTTATAATAGCGTGTTTTTTTTATTTTAAACTATTGCACGACTCATGATGCGAAGCATCAGAGAGTGCTTTACGATCAAAAATTTTTTTTTCATATTGATAAAATGGAATTTTTTTATCAAAATAGTGTATTGTCATCGGTCCTCGATAAATCTACAAAGTTTGAACGAAATCTGGCCGTTTAAAGTGGGTCAAAATCGCGCCCAAAGAAGTCGGTTACAAACAAACATACAAACATACAGGTGAAGCTAATATAAAGCGTGTAATAATCGTAAATCAGAACGTTGCGTAGGAAATGTTTTAAATATAAGCCATATCCTTACAGAAATGTACACAAGAAAATATTATTCAGCTTTTCTTTTACAGAATGGGTTCAAATAACAATGGTTGAATTTCATCTTGTACTCTACATAAGAAAGACCCTTTCCCGATCATTTCACTGGAGGTGAGCACTGATGAAGTAGTGGTAGCATTGCCTCACGATACAAAGGTCGTGGGTTCAAACCTGGTCATGCACCAATGAGTGCGCAATATTAATGTTCTTAACGAAAGAAAACATCGTGAGAAAACCGGCATATCCTAGAACTATAAATTCAAAAGTGTGTGTCACAGATTAGTATTCTAATTAGCGGCGATGAGCTTGCAACCTGTCACGTACAAAATACTAACCACTGTGCAAAATGAGGGCTCTTTAGGTATCCTCAAAGATCTAAATAACTAGAGGTCTGAAGAGATATAGGTACCTACATATAATATATATATATATAAATAACTAGAGGTCTGAAGAGATATAAGTACATATAATATATATATATATATATATATATATATATATATATATATATACAGTCGTGGTCAACTAATTAGGGACATGCAAGATAGTGAAGAACAATAACCGGTTATGTACATACAAATATAAAACCCTATTGATTTCTCAGTAACTATTATTTGCATAATTTGGTCCGATTATTATGCTTTAAATGGCTGTAAATAAAAGAATAAATAAATAGAAAAAAGTATTTAATATCAAAGGTTGAACATGTATTCAATTTTAAGGTATAATTCTGTAGCTGGACATTTAATTAAGGACAGTAAACTATAATGAAAAATAGAGTTAAACAAAACTAATAATCTGCAGTATTATAATATCTTTAACAGCTCCATTTTATTACGTGTAAAATCAGTACCCAGTAGCAAAACCTTTGTTAGTAATTACCGCTTGACACCGATGTGGCATAGACATTATCAGTTTCTGGCATGTTTCGACAGGAATGTTTGCCCATGCCTCACAAAAAGCTTCATTAAGTTCATCTAAAGTTGTGGTACGATAAGTGGCTACTTTTTTCTTGATTTCGTGCCAAAGGTGCTCGATTGGGTTAAGGTCCGGGCTATTTGCTGGCCAATCTAGCACCGATACTGACTGACTGGTAAGAAACGACTTGACTGAACGGGCGGTATGTTTTGGGTCGTTATCATGCTGAAACATATAATAGGGAGATGCTCCTCAGCATAGGGAAGCATCGTTTCCTCCAATATTGCCTTGTATTGATGTTGGTCTAAGTTACCCTGAACTTTCCTCACAGGTCCCACTCCACGTCCAGAAAATGAACCCCACATTTTAATGTTTCCACCGCCATGTTTCACCTGCTTTTTTGTGAATCTTGGATTCATTTCCGCTTTTACTGGACGCCGTACGTATTGCCTTCCATCTGAAGAAATCAAATTAACCTTGGTCTCGTCAGAGAATAATACATGTTGCCATTGGGCGTAGGTCCAATGTCCATATTTACGTGCAAACGCCAAACGAGCATTTCTATGTTCTTTCTTCAACAACGGTACTTTGCGAGCCACTCTTCCGAACAACCCTGCTTCTACCAGACGTCGTCGAACGGTCCTAGCTGAGACACCAGCTCTTTCGTCTGTCCCAAACACTTCGTGTTTAATTAAAATAGAGCCTAGAAACGGATCTTTCTTAGCTAACCTGGCTATCATTCTATCTTCTTGCGGAGTTGTTTTTCTCGATCTTTTTGTTCTGGGCACATTTAAATCTGTGTTATTGCGTCTGACATGTTGCACTGCATTGTATACCATAGTTTTTGAACAATTTAAATGTTCTGCTATCCTTCGGTATGGCCAACCATGCTCGACAACAAACTTCATGATAATTTTTCGTAGTGTTGGATCGCAACTTTTATTTTTACCCATTTTTCTTCAAAATATTTTTCAAAACTTAAAATAAATATCGGGATTGCCGCCAAAACTACCACGAAACAATAAGAGAAGAAGTAAAAAAGTATTGAGATTCAAATTTTGAAAATAGAACGCAATATCTCAGTGTCCCTAATTAAATGGCCAGCCAGCATTATTTGAACAAATAGCACTACGATAATCTATCAGCTATACTGTAAAGAGGTTTAATGTTTAAGAAGTTGTTATTGTTTGTATAATCGGGCACATAAATGACTAATTATACTTACATGTAAGAGATATGGAATATGGTTTAGACTCGTTGGAAAATAAAAAATAAATTCACAATTCGGTTTAACCAAAGAGTGTCCCTAATTAGTTGACCACGACTGTATACAGGGTGTCCCAAAAAGTAGTGTCAAGCGAAAGTCCAGAGATAGAACACCCCTTGGGGTACCCGAATCACCCCCATGTATGTTCCGCGATTTTTTATAGTTTTCGAGTTATTAATTTTTTTCCGAATTTTTGAAAATTTACGACTTGAACAACTTAAAAAGTTCTCTAAAAAAAAGTAGAAAACTTTCTTGAGATTTTTTTTTTGCTACTGAATTGTTATAAGTTGGTATTTTATGCATAAAATAATCAGCTACGTGACTTTGATGAAAACTATGAAAATGTTGGTGTAAAGTCAAATAATTACATTCGGTGAATTATGACTAAAATTTTCAACTTTAAATTAAAAATCTTAACAAGTGATTTCATGGTTCCTAAATAGGTCTAAAGAATTTTCCAGACTCTCAGCTTTCATAATCATTAAAAAAAAGTAGTACTTAATTGGCTACTTTGGCTAAAATCGGCCGTCAAAGACGGTGAGGTGGAACATTTTTAAAATTAGCCTACCTGATTAAAAAATAGATTTTGGCCATTTTATCATTTCTAAGCTTAATTCGTATGTTAACTAACCAAAAATGACTGCAGGAAAGTAAGATTTCATTAATATTTGAAGGTTTTATTTATTTAGTTTAGCTAAATTTATGAAATAAAACAACAAGTAAAATTTATTAATTTTTTACAAAAAGTTTTTAAAATGTCAACTTTCTAGGTCGATACAAATCCTACATTGTCTTGAAAAGGTTTTTTTAATCGTATGAAAGCTATTTTTAGTGCCTTAATTTTTTTTTCAGCCTGTCTTAATGTTGTTCTTAATTCGGCCATATTGCTGATTTTTTTGGCGTAAACTAATTATTTGTAGTCATTTTTGGTTAGTTAACAAATAAATTAAGCTTAGGAATGATAAAATGGCCAAAATCTATTTTTTAATCAGGTAGCCAATTTTAAGAATTTTCCACCTCACCGTCTTTGAAGGCCGATTTTAGCCAAAGTAGCCAATTAAGTAACTACTTTTTTTTAATGATTATGAAAGCTGAGAGTCTGGAAAATTTTTTAGACTTATTTAGGTACCATGAAATTACTTGTTAAGATTTTTAATTTAAAGTTAAAAATTTTAGTGATAATTCACCGAATGTAATTATT
This sequence comes from Cosmorhoe ocellata, assembly GCA_963675405.1. Taxonomy (NCBI): domain Eukaryota; kingdom Metazoa; phylum Arthropoda; class Insecta; order Lepidoptera; family Geometridae; genus Cosmorhoe; species Cosmorhoe ocellata. Next base: position 3,793,512 of record OY776266.1, on the reverse strand, counting down.
TTACTTTACACCAACATTTTCATAGTTTTCATCAAAGTCACGTAGCTGATTATTTTATGCATAAAAGACCAACTCATAACAATTCAGTAGCAAAAAAAAAATCTCAAGAAAGTTTTCTACTTTTTTTTAGAGAACTTTTTAAGTTGTTCAAGTCGTAAATTTTCAAAAATTCGGAAAAAAATTAATAACTCGAAAACTATAAAAAATCGCGGAACATACATGGGGGTGATTCGGGTACCCCAAGGGGTGTTCAATCTCTGGACTTTCGCTTGACACTACTTTTTGGGACACCCTGTATATATATATATATATATATATATATACCAAGCCCAAGCCTATGGGATTACAGTCGTGTTCATGTTTTTTTTTTCTTTGACAGAATGGGTAACTAACAATGGATCAATTTCATCTTGTACTCTACCTAAGAAAAAACCTTTTCCGATCATTACCTATACAATAATAATCTTCAAGTTACAACATTTGTCCATTTCGCCTTCTGAAATATTTCATTCACATTGAAAGCTCTGAAAAAAGCTTTTAGGAGGCAGATATTATTTACCTATACACGTAGCTATAACATACAAAGCCTTAGTCCAAATTGCTTGAGATAATAGGTAATATTCTGGGTTTTTTTTATATTTGGTAAATCTTCTAAGTCTTTATTGTTCCACCAAATTAAGAATTAAAAAAGACGGCTGATGAATTTTTTTGGCATTCGATACTTACTTGTTTATCATAATAATGTAATTACATATGAAAACCTTTTTTTTCAAAAGCGATTAAAAAAATTGTGAGTACGACCTTTACAATTAATAAAACCAATCATGACTTCATATAGCGCAAAATTTAGTTAAAACAGATGTCGATAGTATCCGTTACAATAACAAGCTCAAAATAATATATTTAAAAAATCCAAAAATGTGTTACGTAATACCTCCACTTTCTCGCGCAACATTGACGGATTGAATCTGTAATCGCATACATTTTAAATGTATTTTCCATTACGGTAGCGTAGAGTATTGAAAAAATGTTTTCTCTTCCTGAACTTACCAGTGAAAGATAATGCGACACTTTAATATAAATATCGTGAATTTAGGTACATATAACAATGTAAAATGCCATAAAATTTCTATACAATGTCTGCAACACAATTTTTAACCTAGAATTGCTAAAGGAAAGTTGTACAATTGTTGCAGCCAATGGCATTCGACGCATTTGAAAATGGAAGGAGCTATAAATCTTGATTGTGATCAAACTTTTTTAGACTTTTCTTTTTAAATTATTGGGTACGTAATCATACTTTTTAAAGATACGTGTTCTGAATTCAAAAGTTCAAAAATAATTGAGTTTTTAGGTAGCTATACCTACTGCAATCTGACTGATATTAAAGTTTCTTTACCCCTATTTGTAAGGGTTGAAGATAGTTTTGGATGTTTGATATTAATGAAAATTAACCCTGGATTAACATTAATTTTTAAACTAATATTATAAATGCGAAAGTAACTCTATTTTTTGTTTGTTACCTTTTCACGATTAAACGGCTGATCGGATCGTAATGAAATTCGGCAAGGATCTATATTAGGTATATTCTGGAGAAATATTTGTCTCAAAAAATAATCTTGAAGGGGCTGAAATAGGGGTTGAAAGTTTAAGGAACGCTTGGTTATACAACGCTAGGCGCAGTCAGCTTTTGATTGGAACGCTTGTTTTCGAATTTCATAGAAATTTTCCAATTAACCGATATCAATAATTTCAGAATTAATATGGTATATTGATGGATTTTTGCGGACAAAGTCGTGTGTACCAGCTAATATAATAAGTTTGCATACAAAAAATTGCCTCTATCAAACAGCAATGTGAATATTTCCTGGCAGCCCGTTCCTCGCAAGCTTGAGAAATTGCTATGATATTACTCATTTACCTAAGCATGCAAAGTGATCTCGTTGACGTGGAAGTCTTATTCACACTCGCCCAGTCACTGGAGTTAGTCACTAGACACATAGCACCCACGCCAAATATCTCTACTATCTCAACGGGGTCAACTGTATTCACAAGTGTTTCGTTTGAAGGCAGACGGCAAACCTATCAGTTATGGTAATACCTACGATCTTATTTTGTTCACTATACGGTAACATCTTTAAACTAACGTTTTAAAAAAGGCTAAAATTTACATTTTTGTTTTAAATTGAACTGATATTACGATATTTTTCCATAGTTTTAGTCAGCACCAATTTATATGGTTTAAATAAGCTAAAACTGATGATAGATTGTTATCACAGATGCTTTTACAGTAGGTGGCTTCGAAAGATTACCACTGGCTTTTAAATACATAAAATTTAATGCATCACCATCGTATAACATAAAAAAGACTCCGAACGAGTTAATTACGCTCGACAAATCTACAATCGAGACATAATTTATTGAAATTGCAGGTGGAATTAAATTTAGTTTGTATTTAAGAATAAAGAATAATAAGAATAAAAGAATAAAATAACTTTATTTGTTCAATTAGACTAACATACGAAAACAAAAAAAAAACTTATAAAAACAACATAAAAAGTCTAAAGAAACAAAATGGCGTCTGCCTCAGCATGGGTTGGTTGCTAGCGAGCTAGCAGCCAACGCTGGTCTTCCGTCAGAGCCCTTTTTCTTTTTGTTGGCATTACGGACAATCTATTCACACACACAAATTATGAATTACATTAAATTACTCTAACTATTAACTAACACACTATTAACCACCTTAAACTACCAAATGCGATTATATAACACTCGTGTCATGTCTTTGGCCTTCTTGCTCCCTTTGATGAATAAACAAGAATTTTTTTAACATTTTTCTAAAACCGTATAAATTTTGCAAGTTTCTAATCGGCGGCGGGATATTATTCCAGCACTTAGAAGCTGCATAGCGGAAGCTGCCTCTGAAACAGGCAGAGCTGTGCCGCTGTGTCATAAGCTGCTTTGAGCACTGGCGAGAGCTACAAGATCGGGAGCTAGATAACCATGGCAACTTCTCGTAGAGATAAGATGGCAACTTATACTTTATAACCCCAAACATAAGACATGCAAGATGCAGTTTGCGGCGGTGCTTCATTTTCAAGATGAAATGTTCATTTAGAAACGGGGTGACGTGACTTCTATGGGGGATATCAAAACAGAAGCGGGCACAGGCATTTTGAACCCGCTGAACTAATCTTTGCGCTCTTTTAAGCAAACGGGGTCCTATTACTATGTCTGCATAGTTCAGCTTAGACAGCACAATGGACTCAACAAGTTGGATCCGTAAATCAGTGCTGAGGTACGGTCTTAATCTGTACAGTATCTTCAGTCTGTAGAAGCAGTTCCTAACAGAGTCAGCAACATGCTTCTCATAGTAGAGGTGACTATCTACTAAAAGGCCAAGGTTCCGTGCCTCGTAGACACGCTCCACTGACTCATCCATTAGTACCACACTCTGCGTAGGACTAAGACGCTGTATCTGGTGTTTAGTTCCAAAAATTAGGTATTTCGTTTTATTGGGATTCAACAAGAGACTGTTTCTGCTTGACCATAGAGCTATATTAGATAAATCTTCATTGAGTTTCGCTATTGCACTGTCAATTTCAGATGGTTTGCAGGAGATGTAAACCTGAATATCATCTGCGTAAATGTGATAATTGCAGTGCTTGATGACAGTTTGTACATCGGCGGAGAAAACGATGAAAAGAAGAGGTCCTAAAATTGAGCCCTGCGGAACCCCTTGCTTGACAGGTAAAAAGTCAGAAAACAAGTCAGTACCGTCACTACGAGCTATCTTAGTGCACTGATAACGACCTCCAAGATAACTATTAAACCAGCGTAGAGCCCCCTGGTCAAAGCCGTAATAATTAAGTTTTGACAATAGTAAATTTAAATTTAACGAATCAAAAGCCTTTGAAAAATCGAGTAGTACGAGAAGAGAGCATAGCCCCTTATCTTGTGCGCAGAGTAATTGATCAGTGACATCAAGCAGGGCAGTTGTGGTACTGCGTCCCTTTCTAAAGCCTGATTGTACATCAGGCAGAATCCTATTTTTTTCTACGTAATCATATAACTGGTAACTTATAACCTTTTCTAACACCTTTGATAGACACGGTAGAATGCTTATAGGTCTAAGCTCATTTAAAATAGTTGGATTGGGAATCTTAGGTAAAGGTAGAACAAAAGCTCGTTTCCAAGCGTCTGGAAAGACTGAGCTGGCAATTGATGTATTAATAATGGCAGTTACGGATTCAAGTGCCACAGGTAGAGTCAACATTAGCATATCTAAGCTGATAAGATCCGAGCCTACTGCTTTGGATTTAAGGGAACAAATAATTTTAGAAATTTGGTCTAAACTGACAGGTTTTAAACTAAAGATTGAATCACTAAATTTATGAAATTCGAAATATGTAAGATTGGATATAGTAAAAGATGTGCCAGGCAACGTTAAAAAATGGCTATTTATAATACTGGCGTCCTGTAAATGAAGAGGAAGTTCGAAATTATTCTTAGGCAATAGAGTGTCCTTTAAATTCTTCCATAGCTGTTTGGGATGTTTTATTTTATTATTTATATATGAGTTATAATAGGCTTTCTTCTCATGATACAGAGCTTGGTTGACAGTAGACTTCATGGTTTTATAGTACAACCTCTTGCTTTCAGACTTACATTTATGATAATCAACTGCCGCCTCGTCACGTAACCTCATCATCAATTTGACTGTATCAGTGATCCATGGATGTGAGGGCAATTTAATCAAAACTGACTTAAGAGGAGCATGTTGGTCAAGAAGAACCAGGACATTATGATTAAAAACGTTAACCATATCGTTGACATCATCAAGTGTCGCAATTAGGTCCCATCTAATAGAGCGTAAGTCTAGCTCAAAGTTATCGATGTTAACATATTTTAAAGGCCGGTAAGTAATTGTAAAGGGCCTAGGCTTATTCTTTTTATCTCTTAAATACACAATTAACCAGGTAATGACCAAAAAGGGATCCTACCGGTTCAACGGTTAACCTATTGGCTTTAAGATCAGAACAAATAATATCAATTAGTGTTTGTGAAGTGTCAGTGAAGTGTGTAGGCGTGGAACGTAGTTGATTTAGATTAAGACAATTAAGAAATGTATTTCAGTATTTCAGTATTATGTAGGTATAAATTCGATTATATTGGAATCTAGGTGTTCTGACCTCTCATTTCGTTTATTACTTACCCTGTGATGTCAAACAGACTGGCCACTAGCTCAATGAAAAACAGTACTAGCGAGTTAGTAACTTGCTCCAACTACCTACTGTATCAGACAGAGCAAACGAGCCATATGCTTTCAAACGGAACGTCTTCGCTACGTTTGAATTCCACGATCGTTTGAATTTTAAAGCAGTTTGGAATTTTTTCAATCCCCAGAGCGGATTCTATTCTACTTTTAATGCATTTGAGTTTTACACGATTTTATAACAGGCTTTTACGAGTGTAGAAGCTCATCAGTTTTTAAGTGCTTTTTTTAATGAAAACTATTTAGGTTAGGTTATACTAAACCTAAATTATGTGGTACTTAACTTTAAGTTGCTACAATTTAAGTAGATAGGTACTCATCATCATCATATTCCTGCCCTTTTGCCACGTTATGTGAGGTCGGCACAATGACCTTCTTCTATTTCCCTCTATCATCTGTCATCTCAGTACTCACTCATTTCTTACCCATGTCATTTTTCACACAGTCCATCCATCTTTTCTTTAGCCTATCTCTACCCCTGTATCCATCCACATTTATACCTAACACTCTCCTTGTCACATGACATTCATCTCTTCTCATAGATAAGTAGTAAATAGGTACTACTTCATCGAAAAGTCTAAATGGACTCCATATAAACTATCACATTTCCATTTACAAACAAGGTTTTAAATTAAATAAACTCGTTTTTTCAGCGAATAATTATCATAAATCGTGACCATTTGTAACTTTAATAACAATAAAAGTGGTCGTAAATAGAAAAGAAAGTAAGTATATTAAAACGCAGACCATTTTGAATTATAACCTACGTATAAACAACACTTTATTGTCACAGTAAATTAAAATACAGAAGTGCAACTTCTTTCTTTGACATCCACAATAAGAGATAAAGAAAGAAAATGAATGAAGCAAAAGAGGTTTTTTAGGATCGTAGCTAATGAAGATCCGTGGTCTCTGCCTACCCCGTCGGGAAACAGGCGTGGTTTTATGTACTTACCTATGTAAAATGATGAACATTAAAATAGACTTTGTAACATTGATATGATTTGAACAATAACATTAGTATGTCGTTAGAATAGTATTATTAAGTTATCTCGTTTAAGAGCATCATAACTATCAAAGAATGTCGTGGCAAGACGCCAAATAATTATGACAGGCATTACCATTGAGTAGCATTATTAGTGTTTCTACTGCATTGTTTTACTTACAATTCTTGTTTATGTGATTAAAAACAAACTTTTTTATTCAAAAATCAAAAAACCCTACAGAAAGTCATGAAAAAAAAGGCTTCTCATAGCCGCCATATTGGATTTTTTAACATTTCATTGGGTAAAGACTATGTCACTTGTGTGATCCAGACGCATTTATCAAAATCTGTCCAGCCGTTTGGGCTACCGCGACAGCCAACATAGGTACATTGTACAATTTGTACATACACATTTAACACAATACCTCTCCGTACTAAGCAACAAAAAAGAGTATTTTTATAGAATTAGCGAGACGTCGGAAATAAGTATTATTCATTTAACATTGTTGGACAAAAAATACAGCTTTTTATTTTTCCAATCCAATAACATTTCACAGAAAACTAAAGTTTCCGAGAGCCAAAACATTGAACAAGAGCCCTGAAAAAATATATCAAAAATGACTTGTTCAATTCTTGTCCAAACTTCGGCTAACGATCACAAATCAAAATCTGCCGCAGAGCAAATTATAAACAGAAAAAACATTGAAACAAAACACAAAAAGTAATAATTGAAAGTTCACAGTAAAATAAATTTGAAACGCACTACATTTTCATTTCTGAAATTGAATTCTGTATACATTTTGTTGATTTAATTTATAAATGTAAAATCATAATTGGCTGGTGTGCTTAAAGTTTGACTGACACTATTTCAAAAGATTAATTAAGCTATGGATTATGTAATTTGGTAGTAGGTAGGGAAAGGTCACTCAAAGCGGTTAAGTTAAGGGTGGGTTCGACCAAAGTAGTTTATCGAAGAGTAAACTGACATTTTACTTGCATTTGACATTACATTATTCTGAGACCTGTTTTCAGTGAATTGTTATAGTTACTGTTTTAGCCAAAGTTGGTCATATCCACTATAAAAAAAATGATAGAAAAAAATATGTTTAAACCTAATCACCCGTAGGTAATTAGATTACTATGCTTATCTAAGCTAACCTATACGTTAAAAGAGGTAAAATAATAGTTGAATAAAGGTTTTCCCGAAATGTATCATATAAATAAGCTATATCTAGAGATATCTACCGAGCCCGGGGATTACAGTCGTGATCATATTTTTTTTTTTTTTTTTAAATAAGCGGCGGATGCAGATAATGAAAAAGGTTGATGTTTATATGAAAAACAACATTGCAATGAAGTTGCAAATAGTTCTACTAGTAATCCTATTCTTCTTGTAATATAGTTTACTAGCTTCCGCCCACGGCTTCGCCCGCGTGGTGCCTTGAAAAACAAAAACAATCCATCCCGTGGGAACCGTACATTTTTTCGGGATAAAATGTAGCCTATGTGTTATTCCAGACCATAATCTATATCTGTGCCGAATTTCATTCAGATCCGTTCAGCCGTTTTAGCGTGAAAGAGTAACAAACATACATCCATCCATTCATCCATACATTCTTACAAACTTTCGCGTTTATACTATTAGTAGGATAAGTGAAATTTTGGATGTATGTCTCGATGTTTGTCACTCAATCACGCTGAAACGGCTGAACGGATCTCTTTGAAACACGAAATATTTATGACCTGAAACACATAGGTAGGCTACTTTTTATCCGGGTAGGTACCACGCATGCGGAGCCGCGCGCGGTTGCTAGTACTAATATTATAAAGAGGAAATATTTGATTGTTTGTTGGCATTGAATAGGCTAACTACTGGACCGTTTTGATATACAAGTGCGTACTTGTACACTTTGTACAGACTATTCTCGAGCATTCAAACCGACGCTAAAACAAATCTTTCAACTCCATAATGTTTACTCAAATTGCATATATCAAGTGGTTCATCTGTTGAACTGTTCATAAGGAAGGCGTTATGATGTGACTGAAGTAAATATTTAAACGAGCTGCAAACATCGCGAACTGCCGGCTTCAAAACATACAAACATGTTGTTTATTTCATGTAGGTATTTTTAACATTTGCGTGTGTAGCATTGATTTAACTAAGATGAGAAGGTTTTAAACACAATCATTAAAATTATAATATTTCTTATTGCCAGTGCTCTTAAAGAACTCGGTGAAAGAAAACATCGTGAGGAAACCGGCATACCCTAGAATCTAGAACCAAAAATTCGAAGGTATCTGTCATAGGTTAGTATTCTTATAAGCGGCAATGGGCTTGCAACCTGTCACGTACGTAATACTAACAACTGTGCAAATGTGGGCATGTACCAAATGTCATGTTTGGACTTGCCTCTGACTACCCCCTTTAGATATCGTCAAAGATCTAAGTAACTAAAGATCTGAGGAGATATCTACCGAGCCTGGGGATTACAGTCGTGATCATATTTTTATTTTTTATTTCTTAGATAAATAATCATTTTTGCAGTTGAGTCTTTTTGTAATAAAAACGTAGGTTTTTTAATTTTTTTTAGAAACCATTCGAATAATACCAGTATAACTCTGCGTACCAAATGGTGTTGCTAGAAAATCTTCTTCTTGGGACTTTACTATATTTCAGAAACGTCACTTTTCAAGCTTGAAGTAACACTACTTCAATACAATTTTTATAGGTCATGGTACGAAATATAAGTGTTATATTACTTTGATATTGCCCAAAGAGCTTGTGATAATGTCAAAAGATAGAATAGCTGTACAAATCTTCTTTTAATAATATAAAACTGAATGCCTATTTCCCTTAGTCATGGCTTGGTGAACGGCTGGACCTATTTCGCTATTTTTTTTGTTGTGTTTGTTATTGTAAGGAAAGAGTTCTTTTGAGAGATACATCAATATTCATAGTTAAGACAGGACAGCGTCTGTTGGGTCAGCTAGTCTAGAATATAAATGCAAGGAGCATGTATTATAACCTGGGCAATTTTAAATGCTTGTTTTTCTAAACTTATGTCCAAGAAGAACATAAATGCAGCGTATAAAGTTACATAGTTACAATAATATTGTCCCAACTAACGTACCTAATAATTTGTAAAAACGACTTAATACTTTCAAATTATACTCTGACTAAACCCTGCTGAAAGACAGATTAATGTTTAGACAGTTCGTAAATCTGGCTGTTTGCTTACTGAATTTCATAGAAAGCAGGCTATCTGCACATCTCACTATATAAAAGGATAAGTCCTGACTGATTTGAATAGATACAACGCACAGCCCAAACCGCCCCGGTCGTACAGACTTGAGATTTGGAGGGTATGTTCGTCTTGTTCGTTGTATGAAACTTTTTAACGCGCTGTACGATTTTCATGAAACTTTGTGTGTGTAATGTAAATACAAAACAAATGTATACGTGTTTCGAGATTTTTCAATATAACCTTTAAAAAGGGGTAAAATGGGGGCTCAATGTTTATATGGGAACTTTTTAAGGGGTGGTACGATCGGTCTGAATCTTGGTTTGGATACTTTAGATGCAAAATGATGTAAAACGTATATCTTGATTTTACAAAATAACCCTCCCAAAAGGGTTAAATGGGGTGTCAAAGTTTTTTTAACAAGAGATGTGTTTTGTTTGAAACTCGGTTGAAATACTTAATAGGCAAAATAAATGGACACACATTCCAGGGTTTACGAAAATAACCCTCACAAAGGGAAAAAATTGTTTCAAAAATCATTGAATAGACTCTGAAACTACTGGATCGATTTCAAAATTTTTTTTAACAATGTGTAGAATGAACTTTCAGGATGAACATACGAGTAGGTTATATTTTATGTAGGTATTTCGCGGGCAACGCCGCGAGCGGAAGCTAGTGTCCAATAAGACAATCGAAGTTCTTGCAAATGCGTGGAGTTGTCAGAAAAAAAATCTGCATAAATACTCCGTGACATTATATTAAAAATCGTACTCGCACGTATAATGCTGCCCCCTGTAGGAGAAAAGCACAAGTGATAAATGTTATGAAATATAAAAAAATAATATTTTTTTTTACAATAAGAAATCTACATCATTATAATATAAATTATGATAAAAAAATCTGATTTGTAACTTATCTCTAAAGCAATTGAACTAGGTAAAACGCAAAGTTTTTTAAATTTTTCTCGAAACTTAGTTTTTACGAGTTGAGCTTCCTCTCCTATACACGGCAGAATGTAGAGATGATCAAGAAAAGAAATGAAAAATCATGCATGAAAATTCGATTGATAAATATCAATTGATCGATATTCGGGATATTATAATACGTGCCAACGCTAGGAACAAAATAGAATCCTACTAATAATCCTACTAATATTATAAACGCCAAAGTTTGTAAGAATGTATGGATGTCAGTATGTCTGGATGTATGTGTTTTACTCTTTCACGCTGAAACGATATGGATTATAGTCTGGAATAGCTCATAGGCTACTTTTGAAAAATGAACGGTTCCCACGGGATAGATTGTTTTGATTTTCAAGGTACCACGCGGGCGAAGCCGTAGGCGGAAGCTAGTATGCAAATATTGGCAGAAATGAGATATTCTCACTTAGAATTTACTGGTGGTACCCGGGGGCTAGTCCGTTCGGAGGACCGGCCTCTGATAAGTTATCTGTGTAAATGCGGCCAGAGTATTTGTCTCAGTTTCCAAGGGCTTTGCGGCTCAACTATCTTGGGACGGTGACAGATGAATAACCCCGTAATCATTCGTAGAATCGCAAATACTTCGTTCTTGGTTTTTATTTTGTTTAAAAGTATTAGCGTCTCTGAAAGTAATTATATGGACCTGTAATGTTGTTTTAAAAAGCTTTTACGAACACACACTATGTCTCCAACATAAACTGTATAAGAGCATTTTTACTAAGGTTGGAAACTAGAAGGGCTTTTCCCACGTAAATAACTAACATTTATAAAACGTTAGGCCACTGCTTTTTTTCTTCTGTGTCACTTATCTAACTTAAGTTTATGTAGATTCGTTTGTAAGTTCAGGACGTCCTGAATTCTGAACAACATTATACATTGCTAGCTTCCGCCCACGACTTCGCCCGCGTTGTTCCTTGAAAAACAAAAACAAATCTATCCCACGGGATCCGAACTTTTTTCCGGTGTAAAAAGTAGCCTAGTGCTATTCCAGACAATAATCTACATCTGTGCCAATATCCAGATCCGTTCAACCGTTTCAGCGTGATAGAGTAACAAATATAGGTACATCCATATATCCCTACATCCATACATTCTTACATACTTTCGCCTTTATAATATTAGTAGGATATAAGTACCTACATTACATCAATATGCCTTGCCTACCACGATACCATGGCACGGCCGGGCACGAACTACAAAACACACCACCCAAAAACCTATCATCGAACGAAATTGGAATTAGATACTTTTTGTATTCGCAGTATTCATACCTTCCGGCCTCGGTTCAAACCATGTCAAAGAGTATAAAGAAAACGGATTAAAGAAATTAGGCTATAGAAAAACTGCAAAATTCATACATTTTACGTTGGCTACTTAAGGACGAACATTTATTGATTTGTCCTGAAAAAAAACCTGATTTGGCAATTTTTAAACCAGACGAGGTCCGTTACACTAACAAGAAAGTACTTATCTATCATCGCCATTCAAGTGAAAGGAAATAAAAAGCTCAGAAGGCACAGGGTACGTCTGGCTGTGATTTATATCTCAATGCCAATGTCGAGGAGGATGCAATCAGGACATTATGAAAGGGTCATCACTGAACTACTCTATCCTGCTCTACATAACGAGAAACTATGTGATAGTGAAAGAATAGACACTAGTGTCACTTGTGCTATTATAAGAATCATCTGGATTATGGAACAAAATGAAAAGTGTTTGCCATTGATGTAGGTACAATTATAGTTACTAAAGTGAGGAATTTGCATTATATATTCTACTACTCGTAGAAGAAAATTAAAACCAATTTAGGATAAAGCAACAAAATAACCTCCCCACGGCACAGCTGCTATGCTCAACTGGTCCTGCCGTGGGTACTTTAAGTTCCATTCTACACAACTAAGATACCAACGGCTCAACTCGGGCCGACCCTGTTAATACCTACTACAAAATTTGTACCATTAAATTAATTTTAACCCTCTTTGGAAAAACATAATTTTCTTAAAAAATCCGTGTCTGCAAACTTCTAAGATTACCGGAAAATTTCTAGAAAACTTATTGACCTTTCAAACTTCAAATAGATCAGATAAACAGTTCACGATTTATACTCGAACAAATACAAACTTGACCTTTTTATAAGTATTATTTCAGTATTCGAGGACATCTATGAAATAGGTAAAATAATCGATTATTATTAGTATATTATAACAATTTGATGATTGGAGAGAAGAATGGGCAGCATTTGTCCACTAGTAGGACCCTAAAGGCTCTTAGAATAGAATAGAATAGAATATAACTTTATTGTACACCTTAAAAAGAAATAAAAAAGAGAAACAAACTTAAAATTAATGTAACAATGGGCGACCTTATCGCTAAAAGCGATCTCTTCCAGGTAACCTTTGGATGGATAGGAAAAAACAATAGTTGTAGAGGACGGTGGCATACACAAAAGAAAAACAAACTTACTCGGATATTATGAGCTATAAATAAAGCTAAATTGTAATAAATATAATACCTAAATAGATACAAGTTACAAAAAAAATAATAATAATAATAATATAATAATTATGTATACACCTACATATCAAGTACAATAAACACACCTACATATATAAATTATTATATAATATAATAAATATAAATATATAATATTAAATATTAAATATAATAATATAATATAATACTTAAGAAAAAATTCTACTTAAAATACCTATATGAAAGAAATAGATATAATTTATGATGACATTGAACTCAAATTCAAGTAGTGACGACGGACTAAGTTTTTGAAAATAGGTAGGGACTTGGCAAACCGGATAGGTACAGGAAGTGCATTCCATAGTTTAGCAGCTTGTACGGTAAATGAATTCCCATAGAAAGCTGAACTATGCAAGGGAGTTTTTAATTGCCTTGTGTTAGAAGAGCGCAAGGCCCAAGGATTAGACAGGTGGAGGAACTCAAAGCGTTCTTTGAGGTAAGAAGGAGAGGAAGGAAGAAAAAGAATGTTGTAAAGGAGAGAAAGTATGTGCAAATTTCTGCGAAAACGGATCGGCAACCACTCAAGCTTCCTGCGATATTCAGAAACATGATCATACTTTCTCAAGCCAAAAATAAATCGGATAGAAAAGTTTTACTCTTATTATTAATACCAAACAATAATATTTTAAACGTAACTTAAAATAAATTATCAGCATAAGCAAGTTTTAAATACAACATATTAAATGGTAACCCGTACTCCTGAGTTCGAAAATACAGTCTTTCATGCTTTTTCACATCTGGGCTGGGCTTTGCTGATCTGTTTTTCAGGACTAAGTTATGTGTTTTGTATCTTTTATCCTTTTGGCAATAAGTATTTTTTATTCCTATTGATTGGACGCTGACTTTGCCAGACCTCGACTTTATACTCTTGTGAATTAAGGTACTAGTTGGCAGCGGGCGACGTGAGGCAGCGGCAGACGACGCGTTGCGGCGACACTATGAAATTCCTTCCGTAGTTAGCGACACGAAGCTAGCGACGCATTTCATAGAAATTCATAGAAACCAGCAGTGTCGCCGCGACACGTCGTCCGCCGCCGCCTCATGTCGCCCGCTGCCAACTCGTACCCTTAAGATAGCGAGATCTAGCGATGGTCGAGCCTTCTTGCCCCTACCGTCCATCCCCTGGCTACAAGCCCCTATCTTATCCATCAAGTTCAAGGTCCGCAGACTGATATCATCAATCATCAGTTCTAACAAAGCAAACGCATTTCTCAAGCTTCCTGTTGCGTGATCGATCGAGGCTGCTTTTGTGAAAACAAACAGCCACCTATTTATGTTTTGAAGGTTGTTTGGTTGCTTATGGACAAAGGGTGAAATGTTTTGGCATGATTTTATATACCTACTTTTGTATAAAAGAAGTCTCAGTAAAGTTCTGAAGTATGTCTATTGTCGAGGGCGTATTTTCCAGATGGATCACGGAAAATTGCATAAGTACATTTTCTACTGTGGAGTGGTCTAACTGGACAGCGGAAATTTGATTTCCTACCGGTACAACTTTAACCGTAGTAACTATTACAGATCACTGACTTTAACCAACTGGTAGAATCAATGGAAACAATATAAGGAAGTTTATAGGGTGTGCGTTATAAAGTGAAATTAATGAACCAAAAAACATTAAAATAAAAACTGTCTTTTAAGGATAATCTCATCATGCTAGTAATTTGTTTTTATAGTTGACTTTACCACTTAATCAATATAAATATTTCGATAGTAAATAAAACAATATTTAAGCTAAAAAATACTTAGTTTATAAAAAAACGTTACGACTCTTATGTATATTACGAAATATTTTAAACCCAATAAGTTACTATGTATGTTATTAGTAGATCTATGCTATCACTGAGTTACCACAGAATACACACACAGTAACCACAACGAACTCACAGTACCATCATGACACAACATAATGTATGCAATACAATAAAAAGAAGAATCACAAGAATACCCGCTACTATATAACAGCATAGCGGTAGCAATCTTGCAAGACAAAAACAAAAAGATACTGAACTCCTGAAAAGGCAGCGTTTTAAGCAATACCAAAAACTTAAGTTCGGGTCGAAGTCATCGCAATAAATTTTGTTCTTATCTGTAAAAAAACAGAATATTGAAACAAGATGCAGTGGCATCCATGGAAATAATAATAATAATTATATTGGTGGACATAATATCACACCCCAAACTAAACAAAGCTTGTACCTACTATGGGAACCGATAGCTGATAGATTAAATACTTTTTTTTTGTAAAAAGAATAGAATATAATAACACCCAGACAAAGAACAATTCTGCGATCATTACACAAATGTTTGCCCTGGGGATCGAACCCACAACCTACAGCGCAGAAAGCAGAGTTATTACCAACTGAGCTGTGAGGCCAGTCAACAAATAGCACATAGCACATCAAATACCTCTGTCGGTAAGATTGCTAAGAAAAACGCTGTTCGCAGCATCTGCACTCATTTCTATCAGATCAACTGAGTTGGTATAAGTACTTACTTCCCATGTTGAGGTACGAGAAGAAATATCAAAGATCTTTAATCTTCTTTCAGACCTCAGAACTGAAAACGCAGATAATATACTACTCTGGTAAGGATTTTGTGTGCTTTTTATTTATTTTACTATTAGGGTAGTAGTGTCTTTTCTTTTTACATTTTAATTTTACAAGTCTACTAAAAATTTGTCCGTCAAACTTAATCCATAGATAATTTTATATCAAACGCGCACAAGCTTCTTTCCTAACAAAGAGTTTTTATTAATAAATTCTTTTTCATAGATTTGAAATGAGATTGGTCAATACGGGAATCACTGATGCTCACAAAATACACTGAAGACAAGGACAAAAGGCTTTAGTAACTATATTATATCAATTCCAAAAGGTTTAAAATGTAGAGTCCAGGCTTTATTTAACAAAAAAGAACATTATTCAAACTATTTAGTACTGAGAGGTGAGATGCGATTTAAAACACGTGTCATAACCACGCAATAATTGCACAAAAGCAGATTCAATTATGATTAAGATGCAATTTAATTCTTTCACCACAAATTGTTTGAAAGAAGTAATGACACGACATAATGAAGAAGAGATCATTATTAGACCCACATGGGTCGTTACATGTCACGTTACAAGTGAGCGAGGTTTTTGTACACCGACGCCGTGCACCGTCGCGGCGCTCACACCGTGTGTGATACGCCTGAACATTGCGTATCCTCTAACGCTTAGCAGACGTTTTAAAATTAACTTCACATTCCTATCTCTTCCCGTAGTTTTACGAAGATCCGTCTATAAATATAATGCGTGTATAGGAGACATTATTTAGGTGGCTATTATGAGAAGGCCGTTTTGAACGGGTTTCTATTATTAAGATAACATTAATATTCATAAAAATAATAGTAATTTATACAACTAGATAGCAAATAAGTTATATATTGGAATACCTATGCATATTAATACTGAATCTGTATAAAATAAGCTATCTTTTCTTACAAAAAATAATCTTGAATGGGGTGAAAACAGGGGTCGTTCCTCATACAAACTTTCAGTTTGTACTGAGCGCAGTCAGTTTTTGGATGGGTCACCGCCTCTTTTTGCATATTGATGGATTTTTGCGGATGAAGTCGCTGGTAACGGCTAGTATATTATAGATACCAACGTGAAAAGGATAATTTAACCTTCCAAATTATTAGGCAGAACACTATACATACACTTGGGGAAGCTTTGTAAAATAGTTTCCACTTTTTTGTCCAATAGGTACCTACGCTGGTACATAACAGGATGCGCCATTTGCTCATTTTATTTCCACCAAACCATTCGGTATACCACAACGGAAACATAATAAAACGTTTGACGACCAAAGGTTTGTAAATAAATACTGAGATAAAATGTTGTAATGTGCTGAAACCTGAAATTCAGCGGCTCATATTTTTATTTGAGTTTTAGATTCGTCACTTTGGGTTTCTTATTCCTGCACCTACATATTTCGTCAACATTTTTTTTTGCGACTAAGTTTTGTGCCTATAGTACTCATATAACATGTAGGTAAGTATTAAATCTCAAAATGGTTTTGTAATAATTATGTAGGTGCCTACGAGTAGATTGGTAGGTGTTTCATTATCTGCAATAAATTTAAGGCCTAATCTAGATCATTATTTCTCTAAAAGCATAATTTCATAAACGAAATAATTTCATAAAAGCATAAATTTGCTATTGAAAGAAGAATCTTGTTTCTGCCCTTTTTCCCACGCTAATGTGGGGTCGGCAAAACACGTTTTCTTCTTCCATTTCCCTCTATCATCCGTCATCTCAGTACTCACTCCTTTCTAACTCATATCATCTTTCACACAGTTCATCCATCTTTTCTTTGATTCTATTGATCCTTTTAATAACTCCATCTAAGGTACTCCATTAACGCTTTGACTATTCGAGAATCGAATTCGATCTTGACTGTACAATGAAAACTCATTTCGAAAAATCAAAGAAGCAAACGAAGACTCAACTTTTCAACATGCAAAGCCCATTTAGGCGACCATAAAATGGTTCAGTCACCATTTCCAGAAAGTTCTATGATGAATACATTCTGTTGACATTCAAAATTATCATCTCACGAGTTCAGTCAGAGATTAAATATAGATTTACAAGCAACTACTGAATCAGGAAGATTAATGGTGAAATAAAAGTATGAGGAATTTTTGTTAGACCCTGAGGAATTAACATAAACCGTTCTGGTGATAGCACTCCTGCTTCACGATCCGAAGCTCGTAGGTTCAAACCTGGTTGTGCACCAATGGGTTTTTCTAAAAGAAATTGTAAGTGCGCAATGTGAAGGAACACATGGTGAGGAGACCGGCATACCCTAGAAAAAAAATT
The DNA here is from genome assembly GCA_963675405.1 of Cosmorhoe ocellata. Taxonomy (NCBI): domain Eukaryota; kingdom Metazoa; phylum Arthropoda; class Insecta; order Lepidoptera; family Geometridae; genus Cosmorhoe; species Cosmorhoe ocellata. The sequence goes on along the minus strand of OY776266.1, from coordinate 3,775,636 downwards.
TGAAAGTGTGTGTCATTTAGTATTAAGTATTATTTAGTATTCTTACTAAGTATTAAGTATTTAACTACTTGTATATTATATTTGTTATGATAATCTGGAAGACGCAGCGTGTTAAAAATAATCTTCTAATGAGCAAATAACTGTTTATTTTGGATGGCAGCTGTTCAGGATGAGTGATGGTGACATGGAGAAATCTGCCACTATTTCACAGTCTTGGCCAGATAATTAGAAACCAAGCCTATCTTGGCGTTCCTGCCTCTGACTACCCCTCTTTAGATATCCTTAAAGATCTAAGATCATAACTAGAGATCTGAGGAGATGTCACAAAACCTGGCTCATGGTCAAACATTATAGTCATGATCATGTTTGACTGTTTTCTTTTATTTTTACCAACTAAAGGTGGATTTTATCAACTTTTGGTAATTTTTTAAATGAAAAACTGTCAAAAAATCCACTACTTTTCTTTGGCACTACCGCTTGCTCTACTAGTAGATGTAGAGTGAAGGGAAATTTTACTTTCCCGGGACACTACTGGTAGTGCTACAGGTAAAAGTACATTACCAGTGACACTACCCTGTGGCCAGTAGTTTCACGGAAAATAATCTATGTTTTCCTAGATTTGAGTTTGAGTTTTGTTCTTAAATACAGGGTTCTAACTGTCCCCCCGTTGCCAAGAGGGGGACAACAATTATAAATGGAACATTTTAGTCCCATCTTTAACCCCTAGGGGACAAATGGGATTAATGCTCAAAGTACCTACTAATTTGGAAAATCCATTTTGAAAAAATGGCCGCCACTCGCACACTTTTACGACCATTACTAAAAATGAGCACTTAATATATAAACTCAGCAAATAGGCACCTAAATACATACTAAAGCTGTTGGCAAGAGGTGTAAATTAGAGCACAAAAGGCCCATTTAGGCCCATTAACGTAAAAAATGCAATTAACAACCCTTAAATAATTTTAATGAAATGTTCTGCTGAAACCCTGAGAGCTATTACGCATCGGTTGCCCTTAAGGGCAAGTTTGTAGTAAACTGGGAAAGTTTTGTAACTTTGGAACATGAGCATGTTGCAACTTATAATATTGAGGTGAAAACTTTACTACGACGATACTTAATTAAATCCTACGAATATTATGTGTTAAACATTATTCAGTGTGTTCTGTTATTTTACTAAAAGGTATCACTTCGGTTTAAGTAGATAATGATGTGGACAAAAGAGATAAATTTGCCATTAAACATTATCTGATTATTATTGGTCTATTATGAACTACCTATCTACTATATAAAAGGATAAGTCCTGACTGATTTGAATAAATACAACGCACAAAGGAAAGGGTTAATGGGGTATTAAGTTTTTTTGACGAGAACTTGGTTTTAATACTTAAAATGCAAAATAAATAAACAAATATATAAGGGTTTTCAAAAATAGCCCTCACAAATAGAAAAAAAGGGGTGTCAAAGTTTATACCTATAGGACTTTTTGACGAGAGGTGTGATAGTAGTTTGAAACACAAATTAGATAAGTACATGAATTGCAAAATAAATGGACACTATTGGTTTTAATATATACTAGAAAAAGAGTGGAACAAGTGAAAGAGTTTAAATATTTGGGTACGCTGTTTAAGAGATGGAAAACATGATGACGATATTGAAAGGAGAGTGAATGCTGGAAATAGTGTGATTAAGTGCACTTTGGAGTGTTAGTGCCGACACTGATGTATGGTAGCGAAAGTTGGGTATGGCAGAAGAAACATCAGAGTAGAATAAATGCAGTGGAAATGAGAGCTCTAAGAAGTATGTGGAAATATGAAGCGTAATAAGAGAACGTTGTGGAGTGAAAGAAGACGTAGTGATGAAAATTGAGAAGGGTATGTTAAGATGGTTTGGGCATGTAGAAAGGATGGATGAAGGGAGATTGACGAAACAGTTGTATAAGGAGAGTTTGAATGGGATAGTTGGAAGAGGAAAACCTCGGCGTACGTAGGTACCTCGATCAAATTGGGGACGTTTTAGAGAAAAGCCAGGTCCACAGTACCCTAAACCGACGCGCATGTATTAAGAATTTAATGAGAGTGAATGAAGCAAAAGAAGTATGTCAGGATCGTAGCGAGTGGAGATCCATGGTAGAGACCACGGAGACCACGTATGCAGAGGCCTACCCCGTCGGGAAACAGGCGTGATTTCATGAATTTATGTATGTACATAGAAAAAGACGGGTTGGTTCTAACACTTATAACTCCAGAACGGTTTTCTTGGTTTTTGATTTGTTTTCTTTGATTAATACAAAACATGAAACGCGGACGAAGTCGCGGGCAACCACCTAGTAGTATCTATAGATCTAAATGTAGGTTAAGTATGTAGGTATGGTAACAATTTATGTTTGATAAACAGGAAAACATCACAAAATCTGTGTTAATTATCTATTTATTTTCTTAGATTTACTTCCTACTAATATTGAAATAGGTGTTTTGAATAACTATTAGTAGGGTAGGTACTTATAGGTAAAGTACACCTCTATACCTAATCATTTTGTATAGATACCTACTAATACGAGTATAACTAGGTAGGTACCTAAGTAGGTACCATGGATTGTTTTTGAAACTAAGTTGCTCTGTCACTAAATCCAATGCTAAGTGCTTAGTATTCAATATTTTATTACCCAAAGAGATCCAAACAAACTTTGATCTTTGTTTTCACTTTATTTATGTCCTAAAACCCTTTTTGTTTATGTACCTAGGTACCTACTTATAATTAATACCTACATCTAAATAAAAACGTTTTTTACGCTTATTTGAATATTCATTAACGCGAGGGAATAAAGAAATTTGGTACACGCACAAATTTGTTAATTTAATTGAACACGTAGGTATTCTCACGAAGTCCAGAAAATTTATCGATTTTTAATCATAAATTCTTAGATGTCATTGTTTACGAATTCTTGAGATAGATGAACGCTACATAATGTGCATAATATGTTCAGTACATAGACGAAACATTGACGAGAGTAAAGAGGCCGTCTCTACCTGCCTACAGTCTCTACCAGTGATCTGTTATAGTTACTAAAGAGAACTGCCTACACGATAAAGATAAAGACAAATAGTTGAATAGAAAAACAAAACCTATGCCCAACTCGCATTAAATCATTTAGCTTAAATTATAATGATGTAAAGAAAGATAATAAAATAAAGAAACTTACCCTCTAATGCCATAAACATTGCTGCTCCCATAATACTGTAAAGCACCAAGCACAAAGTCAGAAAGAAATGCGTGAACCATCTCTTAGACAAAATCCGTAATTTATTGTAAAACCAGAAAGCAGATTTTTCACCAGCACTCAAACCACTCTTCGCTGTATTCATAGTGAAGTCTTTGAAACCTTCGAACTGCTTGAACATGAATTCTGATGCCTTGTTGTGGTACATGTGGCCGAACGGGTTGTAATACGGATGTCCATGGTGATCTGAGAGGTGCGACCCTGGGGTCCCAGGCGCCTTAGGATGGAATCTAGGAGTCAGGTATACCGGTCCATGCCCTCTTGGCGTCATTGGAACTGGAGTGGTCGCTGATGGTATCTGAAGAGTGATCTTCGGCCGGACAGGACGCTTCGGCGGCGGAGGCGGCGGGTAACTGGGCGGAGCGTCAATACTTCCCATTTTCCTGGTTTATAGCTTTTTTTGATGCACAAAATGTTTATCGTAAATTGTTTATTGATGTTAGCGTAACGTCCGGGTTCGTGCCGGCGTCAGAATTAGTTGTCAATGCATTAGGCTCGGCGTGCTCGTGGAGACTGGACAGGGTTTTATAAATAAAACATTGGAGTGCTATGTTTCCCGTTGTGTCATCGGCTAGTCTGTAAGATATCAGTGGGCTCCACGGGTGTAGCCAATTAACCTGTCTTCTATGAATCGTGCGTAATCGACACTTGTTTAAGAGTTTCGGCGAACGTCAAGATTTGTTAGTGTTAGAAAGATTTAGGAAGATTTTCTACTTGAAGATGATTTTATTTACTAGGTAGATAGGTACATTACAGACATTTAGTACTAAGATGATTTAGTTCTCTTGATTCTATATTTTCATCACTAGGTACGTCTTCTTTCACTCCAGAGGATGATACCTAGGTAAAACTACTTAGGTACCTATCCCTCAGTTTTTTTGTTTTCTTTAATCCTAGTTTTTATTTCAGTGGAGCTTTCTCTATGAGATGTAATTTATGTGAATGAAGCTTGCTTTACGTGAACTTACTTAGGTAGGGTACCTACTTATATACCTACATTTATTCATTAGGTATCTACACGCATCCAAGTGCCGTCATTTTTACGTGGATATTTACGCAGTTACTTACAGCTAACTAGGTACATAAGAAACTTACTTAGGTACCTATTTTAGAAATAGGTGGGAAGTTATTTGTTTCAATAAGCACAAGAAATTTAATTATTCCTGAATAAAATTACCTAAAACTAACATCTACCTATTTGAATAATTTAGGTAGGTTAAGTTAGTTCCTTTCAGCATGTAGGTAGGTACCTACCTACCTACCTACATGCTGAAAGGTATAACATAGGTACCTACTGACGAAAATTTTCATGTACCTACACAAATACTTTTACAGTCAAAATATGAGAATAATATTTTCTCTCCACCGCGGATAATAAATTGAACGAGTGACTCAATAACGTGACTCACAGTACGCATTATTTATTTATATATATAAGTGTAAAGTTTAGGTAGGTATCACTAACTGTCGCCTGTGAATTTTGTCCTCTAGCAAATCTAAAGATTTTAATAAAACCGGCCAACTGCGAGTCGGACTCGCGCACGAAGGGTTCCGTACCATTAATTCTATAAAAACGACAAAAAAATCACGTTTTTTGTTCCCATACAAAAAACGTGATTTTATTGCCGTTTATAAAATATTTTTTTATTTTGTTTTTAATAAGTAGGTAGGTAGGTAATGTTGCTATAGCGGCAACAGAAATAGGTACCTACCTACATCATCCGTGAAAATTTCAGCTGTCTAACCACAGAGCTGTTCTTTGTGTCTAACTAAAATACCGCCCAGTGACAGACGACGGACAGACGGACGGACAGCGGAGTCGTAGTAGTAGGGTCCCGTTGTGTACCCTTTGGGTACGGAACCCTAAAAATCCAATCCACAAGTTCTGGTACCTAATGTACCTAGGTAGGTACTTATATTCTCATAGGTGTAGGTAGGTAGGTACTTATGTCAAATGCAAGTAGGTAGGTACCTACCTATGTATAATGTCAATTTACTCTTCGATAACGATTGATTTTGAGGAGTAGGTATGTACCTACCTTCGGGTCCGCCCTTGTAAAAATAAAATCAAAATAAATATGATCACGACTGTAATCCCCAGCCTCGGTAGATATCTCCTCAGATCTTTAGTTACTTAGATCTTTGAGTATATCTAAAGGGGGTAGTCAGAGGCAAGTCCAAACATGACATTTGGTACATGCCCACATTTTGCACAGTAGTTAGTATTCCGTACGTGACAGGTTGCAAGCCCATCGCCGCTTATAAGAATACTAACCTATGACACATACCTTCGAATTTTTGGTTCTAGGGTATGCCGGTTTCCTCACGATGTTTTCCTTCACCGTTTAAGAGCACTGGCATTGCGCACATAAATTTTTCGAATGGAAAAACTCATTGGTGCACGACCAGGTTTGAACCCACGACCTTCGGATCGTGAGGCAGGGGTGCTACCACTACACCACCAGCGCTCTCTTGTAATGTTAACATTTTCAGCAATATAGGTAGGTACCTACCTATTATTGTTAGGTTAGGTAGGTTTACCTACCTACCTACCCACGTGAGATGGTTGAAGGGAAAACCAGGTTAAAAATACTTTGATCGTATTCTAATACTTACCTACCTACACAATGTAGTGTAGGTAGATATGTAGGTATATATAAGTAGCTATCTGTTTTGTAATCAAAATTATAAAACCCAACATAGGTACTACACCTACCTATCTCTATAAATATGGTACCTACACCGGGTACCTACATGAGTTGGTAATAGGTATCACGCATAGATCACTTTTTCTTTTTTTTTTTTCCGGGGGGGAAATGCATTACGCATACCACCCGGGCGCAGGGGGCACCCGAGTAGTTATGTGGGACTCCCGTATAGGCTAATGAGACCCACGGTATACCCACTAGAAACCCCCCGTCTTCCGTCTCGCCGCCTAGTGACGGGGCCACGGGAACGCTCTCGCACACATCCGCGACCCCGCCGGCGGTAGCCGCCTACAAGCGGCTCCATCCCGGAAGCCCGAAGGCTCTCCACGATGGGCGCACCAGATGGTAAGGCGCGCCTCCCTCCCCGGCCTCCACCAGTACTGTAGCAGACTCCCCCTGAGTCTGCTACTAGGAGGCCACGGATACCAGATAACTGGTACCCGGTGGCAGATCAGGTCTGTGGTTCTGCCATCTACCACATCTCGGCCGCAGAGGATAGGACAAGCGGCGCACCGATATACCGACATGTCTCTTCCTCTGCGGCCCCATCACTCCACGGCCGCAGAAGATAGGGAGAACGGCGCACCGCAATACCGGCACTCCTCTTCTTCTGCGGTCCCCTCTCCACGCACGTCCGCAGCGGACCTGCTCAGCCCGCTGGGAGCGCCCCCCTCTCGGGCCAGCCGGCGACCCAAACAGGCCGGCCCTGGTTGGTTGCCTCTTAGCTTCACCGTGGGTGACCAGTCCACGGTTACTAAGCCCCCCCGCCACGACAAGGCGGGCAACCCTCGGGGGGGGGCAACCCTCGGGGGGGGGGGCAACCCTCGGGGGGGGGGCTAACTCCTACCCTGGTTTATCAAAGATCCTACTACATCTACAACAAACAAATAGGTAGGTACCTACACACACTTCACGAGTGTATAAGTAGGTAGGTACTTACGAGTTCGAAGAAATGGAAAAAAGTATGTATGTATGTAGGTAGGTAGGTACTATCGCGCGCTTGCCCAATTTATTTTTACGAATTTATACGTAGGTAGGTACTTACCTACATTATTGTGTATACCTACATACTGGGAATAAGTTCGCTCATCAAGTTTTCTTAGAAAATGTTTTCTTTCTCAAACTTATTTGTAACAGATGGTTGAGTGATACAGTCATGCACATTCGAAAACATCAAAAGTCTTTAAACCCGAGGGAAGGTACCTACCTAGATACTTTCAAACAGTGAAGGAAAGAAGAGGAAACTGGTTTAATAACTGGTATATGTCATTTTTTCCCAAAGATTTTTTTCACGTGTGTACAATTACTTACCTAAATGAAGGTAAGTAAGTATCGTATTTAATCTGGGGGTATATTATTTCCAATTATCAAACAATATCTACTTTTCTTTTTATCCTTTATAATACAAGAGGGACAGTTGACAAAACAAAAATAAAAATAATCATTAATTCTATTCATCTCATGGGATCAGTTAATCAGTTTATAGTGGGATCAGCTGATTACAGAACAGAAATGAAATGGTTTGAAAGAATAAAAAAAATGTGCTTGTTTAGAAACTTGGTGTATGCTCGCTGCGCTGGGTCTACGGCGTAGACCTCTGATCAAAAGTCATTAACTATACAGGGTGTAATCGTTAAGTGTGCACAGGCGATTATTCCGTAACTATTGCAGATATCAAAAAACTTTATACTGATATCGAAAATACTTTACCTAATGAGTAAAATGACATTAATAACTTTTTAAAAATAAAACGAGAAATATCCAAAAAAATTACATTAATCACTCCCATACATTTTATTTCTTAGTAAGTACAAAATTTTGTGTTCAAAGCATATGTTCGAAGTGACGTCCTCCTTGTGCAATACAATGACGAGCTCTATTTACAGTTTCTAAATGAACTTTCCTTAACATTTGCGGAGTAATTAAAGCAATTGCACGACGTACACGATTCTGTAACTCTTCTAGGCTGTGTACTCTCTCAGCGTACACGTGGTCTTTGACAAATCCCCATAGGAAGAAATCACAAGGCGTGAGATCCGGGGATCTGGCAGGCCAAGGGGTTGCACTATTATTGGCTATTAAGCCATTATAATTGTTTCGTAAGAAATTCATTACAACATTTGTATTATGTGCAGGTGCTCCATCTTGTTGAAAAATTATCGACCTTCTTTCATCGTCTGGAATTGGTTCTAAGAGACTTGGCATATCGTTTTGTACAAAGGAGAAATATCTCTGTCCATTTAAGGTTCCACTGTAAAAATATGGCCCAATGATCCGATCTCCAAGAATACCACACCACACATTAATTGAGAATCGCACCTGAGCTCTAACTTCAGTAGTTATGCGAGGATTGTCAATTGACCAATAATGCGAGTTTTTTCTATTGTAAATGCCGCAGTTTGAAACATTACTTTCATCGGTCCATAAAATTGACCTTACATTGACATAATTATTGACTAGCCAATTGCAATAGACTAGCCGACGAGCAGGATCATCATTGTGCAGCGTTTGAGTAGGTTTTATCTTAAATGCTTTGAAGTTGTGTTTTTTTAATAACTTGTGTACATAATTGTGAGACACTGGAAATGATCGGGCCACTGAACGCGTTGATTCTTGTGGATTATCTACTACGTAGTTAATAATATTGTTATCTAAGTCATTATCAAATTCCGGAGCTCTTGTTCTCGAACCTTTTTTTCTGTTAAAAGATCCATAATTTATCAAATTGTTATCCAACTTACGTAAATACGTACCAGAAGGAACTTCTTTATCTGGGTACTCTCTTCTGTAGGCGATAATGGCCGCCCTATTGTTACAATCATGTTTGTAGTACATTTTTAACATGTCCCTCTTTTCTGTATTGGAATATGCCATTTTTCAATCAATAAATGCAACAATCACGATTATTAACGCAAATTGAAAAATACAATAAATTGGCGGGAACGAGAACCCGCGATAAAGAATTTGAATTTAGAACGAACACCAAAGAGTATCTTTCTTTTTGTTTTTATTTAGTATGTTGCTTTTCAGCTAGTTCAAATCAATACAATATTGAAACAAGGTTTATTATAAATTTGAAGTGGTAAGATAATTAATCTACACGTGTATCTACTTGAAATTCATTAATACCTTCATATCGTACATAATTATAAAATGACAAGGGTAAAATGAGTAGGTACTATTCCACTTAAAATAAGGAAACTAAAACCTTTCTACTATCTCATACTAAATGTATGGGAGTGATTAATGTATTTTTTTTTGGATATTTCTCGTTTTATTTTTAAAAAGTTATTAATGTCATTTTACTCATTAGGTAAAGTACTTTCGATATCAGTTTAAAGTTTTTTGATATCTGCAATAGTTACGGAATAATCGCCTGTGCACACTTAACGATTACACCCTGTATAGATAGATACTGGTTGGTTGATACAGGATACCTAATAGGTATTTAAGTAATCAAATTAATCACGATGTTACGTCGTTATTATAAGTAAATTTGTTTTATCGAATTACGGTAGGTACATACCTACTACAATTTAATAAATTGTATTACAGTCGGCTACTTGTTATAATAACCCATTGGTCTTTATTGCATTTCTATTGATCGCTTTATGTCGCTGATGGTCGTCGTAAACTGTTTTGATCTTTGTTGTTATTATCTTTATCTAAAGTAGACACGTTTATCCTATGCGTAGCTGTAATGGACCCACCATTACCTACATTATTATGGTAATAGGTAGGTAAGGTAAAGTCCTACCCGGTCTGCTTTCCTACATAACATTACAAGACGTATGTATTCTCATAAAAATTTAGATAAATGTGAATTATTTAGTTAGTCAAGATTCTTCGATGCGCGACGGTAAAAACTTTTTATAATTTTTGTATCGAATAATCCGTCAAAGCCAGACGATTATTGGTTACATTTTTAAATTTAGTCGATTTTTTGTGTATCCGAACGATAATTAGAAATAATTGTTGAAATGACTTTGACAGTTGATTGAACATTAAAATTTGACAGTGAAATAAATAAACTATTCCAGGGTTGGATTTCGTAGTATAATTATACTATTTGTACCATAATTTCATGATGTGTAGTATGTAGTATCCTAATGCAAGTATACTACGCGAAAGTAGTATAATTTTATGTTCAAGCCGATTTGTTTATTTGGTAGTAATTTTGAACATTTACCCTACAGTATCGAGATTTTCTGTACGTATGGCAATATCAAATCAGGCAAAGACAAACAGGGGACTCACTGATTCTTTCATGCGATGCTGTAAAAGAAAGTAAGATCGAAAATTTTACATCGTGTCAATGCAAAGGACGAAGTTCCGATTGACGAATTGGCTGAAATAGGCATCCAGTTGCCTCAATTTGATAATTTTTGTGAATTTTTTTAGTAATTAATACAACAAAATTTCACTAACAAATGCTATTTTATTTTAATTGAAAACAAAATCGATGAAAACAGATACGTAGTATAATTTTAGTCAAAGTAGTATATTTTTAACTTCCATGTAGAATAATTTTTCAAGGGTCTGAATCCAACCCTGCTATTCATTCTTGTCTTGTTCTCCTTTGTTTATTTTGTTTGGTGGTTTTCAGAGAAAAGTGAGCGAAGATTGCCGAAAATATCTGAAATTACAATTTAACACGTATTATGAAACGTGCCTACATTTACAAAGACAAAGATGAAAAAGTTGGCAAAGTTTTGGTCGTGGAAGATTCAATGGAAGCCTTTATGACCTCCATCAAAAATCACTTCGAACTAAACGAGGAAAACGTAAAGATATACTTCGGAAATGGCTGTGAAATCTTGGACATTAGAGTGATTCGTGATGACGAGAAGATCTACTTGAATATGAATAGTCATAACTGTGAAAATGTAAGTGATTTTGCGGAGAAATTCGTAGAAAAGTTAAGTATTGGTGATCGGCAAACTAAAGCCGTGACTGACTGGTTAACACTTAATGTCGGTGGAAAACTCTTCATGACTTCTCGGTCGACTCTTCTGACCAAGGAGCCTCTATCCATGCTGTCCAGAATGTTCGCTGATGACAATGATGAGTACATAATGAACCCCAGTGTAACTGATGCAAATGGAGCATTCCTTATCGATAGAAGTCCAGAATACTTTGAGCCTATTTTGAACTATTTGAGACATGGTGTTGTGGTGTTAGATTCGCAAGTGAACCCGAGAGGTGTGCTTGAAGAAGCAGTATTTTTTGGTGAGCACCTAATTTCTAGTGGTATTTTCCTAGAACACATTCTAAAAGTAAAGTACTAGACATTTCCATCCTTTTCAGAAATTGTCTTACATTAACCTGTGGTAGGTATGCTAGGATTCCAGACACAATAGAAAATATATAATGATTCAAGTTAATTCACGTTCTGGCATACTCCAGGTGAAATACATTGAAGCATAATACATCAATGATTAAATAACATGTAAGTATTAATTCCTTTCAGGCATTGACTCAATGATACCGCATTTAAACAAGCTGATTGAAGAATGGAGACACCACTCTAGTACAAACCATCCTCTGACTCGGATGGATGTCATACATTCCATAATAAAGACTCCAATTACTGCCGAGTTGAGATTCCAAGGTGTCAACTTAGGGGGAGCAGATCTAAATAGATTGGACTTGCGTTATATTAATTTTAAGGTAAGAGAATACATTTAGTTTAGGTCACTAAAAGTCTAATGCCCACCTTCCACTAAAAAGGGGTAATGAGCGGAAACTGAGCTAATGATCTGAGCGGACCAGAGTAAAAATAGTTGTACCTTGTACCTTCCACTAAGAAATACTTTCGGGAAGACAGGCATTAAACAATGATAGTAATCAAATTTATTTTCATTGTTTGCAGTATGCCTGCTTTTCTCGCTGTAACTTGAGCGGTGCAAATCTGTCTCATTGCTGCTTGGAACGCGCTGACCTGTCGCATGCCAATCTTGAAGGAGCTCAGTTGTTGGGGGTGAAAGCTCTTTGTGCCAATTTTGAAGGTAAACTTTTTGAAACTTAGTAAATTTATTTGTTACTTCCGTCCATGGTTTCGTCCGCGTGGTACCTTGAAAAACAAAAACAAATCCATCCCACGGGAACCGTACATTTTTCCGGGATAAAAAGTAGCCTATGTTCTTTTCAAGACTATAATCTATATCTGTGCCAAATTTCGTACAGATCCGTTTAGCCGTTTCAGCGTGGAAGAGTAACAAACATACATCCACACATTTTTACAAACTTTCTCGTTTATAATATTAGTAAGATTCTTGTTGCTGATATTATTCCTATACATAGTGAAAGTAATGGTTTCTTTTTTGTTGCAGGAGCCAATTTAAAAGGCTGTAACATGGAGGACCCAACTGGAATAAGAGCCATTTTAGAAGGTGTCAATATGAAAGGTTGCCAAATGTTTGTTACCTATTCTCTATAGATGTCATTTAATTTTGATGTGATCATGTAAAGCATGATTCCCTCGATATCATGCTGACATTTCTTTGAATGTTTGTTTTAAATAAATACTTACATAATGTATGTTGGGAAGTATTTGTAATCATACTTTTACCCTTAGTAACTATTACGCTTTTACCTTTGAAATGAAACAATAATCTAATCTGGCATAGAATCAAAATAATGGCTCTATTTTTTTACCTAATGAAAAAGTGTCATTGTGTGATCTTTAAATTTATGTAGGTACTTAATTTTAAGCATAATTTCTTATTTACCATAATCAAAATAACACTAAATATAACATAATAATTTCTGTTCTCAGGTTGCAACCTTGAAGGCAGTAACATGGCGGGTGTAAACCTGAGAGTGGCGACCCTAAAAAACGCAAACCTACAAAACTGTGATCTCAGAACGGCAGTATTAGCGGGCGCTGATTTAGAGGTTACCATATTTACAATACTATTAAGCCCATAATAATGTGGGCATCATAGACAACATTTTTTACAGAAAAAAAGACAAACTGTGTCCATTTAACAAAGTGGGCGATAACGCCCCTTGTCGGCGCTGCAGGCTTATAGGGGGGCGCCGCGGTAAGAGACCCAGAGTTAACTTGAGATCTGAGCACCCCGTTATGTACTACTATACATTATACATATTTAATCTGGGGTACAACCCACTGCGCTGAGGTCTCAAGTTAACTCTTGCGGGTTATAGTAAAAGTCTCGTTTAGTATTAATGTTTAATCTCCGCTAATATAGTTCACAATAATTAATTTAATTTGAAGTTATAGTGGGTTTCTAGTAGGTGAAAAAATGGAGGCGCTAAAAATAATTTATTCTCAAAGTGGGCAGTAGACAAAATAAGTTTGGGAACCCCTGGTTAAAGGTAGGCTAGGCAGGTACTAAGCTAAACTACTTAGGTACCTCCCTACCTTCTTCTGATTGTGTCACTGGTTCAAGAACCTGTGCGGCCAAGTTAAGGATAAGGAAAAAAAAAGGGCTCAAAGGCACCTACTATTACTAAGGGAAAAAAATGGCGGTTAGGTTAGGTTATATTTTAAGTTAGATTATTAATAAAACGGATGAAATTAATTTATGTAAGACTAGGCAGTAAGGTCTATAGACTATAGCCTGCTCAAATGAGCGAATAATGTAACAACAACCTACTATTAGGTACTAATTATTACTAGTAGGTACCTAACTCCTAAACTTTTACCTAAGTATTTCTGTTGTTCTTATTTCAGAGTTGTGATCTCTCTGGCAGTGACCTCCATGAAGCAAATTTACGCGGTGCCAACCTAAAAGACGCTGCGTTCGAGCTAATGTTGACTCCTCTGCACATGTCCCAGACTATACGATAGATATTTTAGAAAAATTATTGTATGTAGGGTTACTTTAGTAACTATTCCAGATCACTGTATGTAGGTAAACAAACTGTTATATTTTGATCTTTATTTATTATTATTTGTAGGTACATTATATTCTATTTGCTTATTTATTAAACAGTTATTTTCCTAGGTTAAGCACTGACGTTTTGGCATTTTATTTTATGACCTTGGTTGAGTATGTCAGTATAATTTTAAAACGAGATGTTTCAAATTTTTCAAACCTTATTATCTTATTGCAGCAGTTGACCATCCATAGGGTAGTATTAGTATAGATATAACAGTAAGTAGATTAGTAGAAAAATAAATATGGTAGGTATAGTGTTGGTATGGATAAATTATTTGCTTCAGTATGAAATTTTTTTTAGCAACTAGTTTTGTATTTCCCGCTGAAAAGACTGTTCGGATACACTACCTACTTAATGCGATAATATTTGTCAGGTTGGCGCAACTGATTAGGTTATTCTAGTGAAGGGAATGCAGGTAGATCGACTCAGTTGCATTCACATTACGAATCAATCTTCTTACTCGGACTGTATTTACTCAACATAAAGTTAGTGGTGGTGGCACTAAAATTAGACGCTTTGAATTATTTATGTTACCTACTTTTGCTCGCTGTGTGTTAATGTTGACTAATCGCTTGGTCACCAATTGCTTTATATATAAACATACTAGCAATAATAGTCGATTAGTAACCATTTTAGTTTGTTATACCATCTACCACACCCATCACTAAAAATTGGGTTTGTTCGGTTGGCAAAATTTATTTCATAAAATTCGCGTTCTATTTTTGTGTGTGACGGTTCTGCCCGGCTGAGAAAGAATTAATTTTATTTTCATAGAAATTTTGATGGTATAAATCGTCGAATTTACTCTGAAATATTCCTCCCGATTGCAGTAAATACCTAAAATGCAGAACGGAGACGAAGTCCCAACTCCCACGGAAAACGGTAAGTCCCTCTTGTGTTGTCAAATTTCTTGTAGAAAATATTACTTTTTAGATTTTTCGGAGCTGGATTACTGGAAGCGCAGCATAGAAAGTTATTTAAAAATGTATAGGAATAGGTTTCTAAAGTTTTGCACATGTTTTTTGAAGTACCCGCATTGTATTTGCTGCTAAATCATCCCGACTCTCTTCAAAGTGCGACGCGAAACGATAAATAATTTTGACTCGCATTGCAAATTGTAATTTCACTTCGCTACTGTTTCGTGCATCGTTTGTGGTGCGGCGTTTTGGGTGGTTACCTCTGCTGGTAATTATTGATACTAGTGGGTAGATTAATTGGAGTGTGAAAAATGTGACTCACTATCTCCTGCCCACCTCTTTTGGTAAGTAATAATGCATTTATCCAATATGCACTACAGAATGCAATACCGCGATCGTTTGAGTAGTTAGGTACTCAATAATGTTGTTCAAATTATTATGAAAGTCCCTTTATTCCAAAATAATTACAGAGTTTTTGTTTCAAAATCTACCTTCATTCCACAGGTGTGGTGAGGTCATTTTTGATTTTCTATTTGGTCTGACTCACCATCTGAAGGTTTTTGTGCAAATGTCAATGTATACTAATACCTAATATCTACATAGTACAACTAGGTACCTATTTATAGTGACATTGATAAGCCATAATAAAAGGATTCGGAACTCATCTCTAACTACCCACATTTATTGGCATTGAGTACTAAATTCATGTTAAAACTTAGCCAATAAAACTGTTTAGTTTCTTTATTATGTAAATTTTAATACTTAGGCATCAGCAAACCATCTTTTCCGTCTCATTGGTATTATGCTCATGCTATGACATTTCATTGTTACCAGATGCATAAATCTATAATTTTTTCTGTCTCTTTATATGCTTGTTCATACACATCAGGAAACTACTGAATGGATTTTCATGTAGTTTTCGCAGGTGAGTAGGCATTGTTTCATTGAAGTTTGATTTAAAAAAAAGTTATCGCCATGCAAAGTTTCTCGCAACAACAATTTTTTCAATAAACAAACAGTTAAAAGCACCGTAAGTAGGTTAGATAATATATTTTAACTCCTTATCATTCCGATTTTGGTTATCATTTGCTGCTTATCATTTAAAACATAATTCTTGTATGATAAATAATGTACTACATAACACCGATAATTATCTTACTACATTATGTAGGTATTAGGTACCTTTTCCAAATTATTCCCATGAATTTATCTTTTTTAAGAATGAAGTCTGTTTACAAGTAAGTATAGTAGGTATACTCAATATCTTTCAGAACTTTTCACAATACATCACCCTCATATCGTACCAATGTCAATGAAAAAAAAAAAAATTGATCCAAAACACATGTCATGAGTGTTTTATTACCTAAGTCTTAATACATCGTCTCGGGTTAGTATTTCAAGATTACAAATACTTTAGCCCCATGACCAAAGCAACGTCTCCTTCCAGCCAAGAAGCCGGAAGTGATCAACAAGCAATACTTCCGCCTTAAAGTATGGCGTCACCTGGAGTCCAATGGCCTAGCCATGTTCCCGCGTCCTGTCTACAATCGGATCCCAAACTTCAAGGGGGCCCAGGAGGCGGCTGATAAACTGGCAGAGCTGGACTTATTCAAGAATGCGGTCACCGTGAAGGTTAATCCAGAGAAACCTCAAGAGCCTGTGAGGTGAGTGGCTATTTCTGACAGACGCTTGCTGTTTTATGATTGCCTGGTACTTCTGCTAGCTAAGTCGCCTCAGGAAACCATTCATAGGTACTGTTATGTTATGGTTACCTGGTAATTTATTGCATTAAATGGTCCTTGAAAACCCTGGAAATTGTCAGGAAAGTCTATACTTGTATATGTTATGATTGCCTGGTACTCTGTTACCGCTAGAATAGAAGTAAAGCATACAGACTCAGTCTCTAGCCAGACTAGAGTCTAGCTATAAATAAATAAATAAATAAATATCTGCCCTAATCCTACAATGTTATGATTGCCTGGTACTCCGTCTTTCAAATGATTAAAGTTGTGCTGGTTCTAAAGCATACATAAAGTAATCATCCAAGCTCTAAAATTATAATTAAAACCTTTGCCATGACCTTCAGTAGAGATTTTAATTGCGTAACGGTGGTAAGTCATTTTAATTAAAATTTTATTCTTTATTATTGTACCTACCATAATTATCTTTAACCAACTTTCACAATATTAATATTATAACAAAGCCTCCATTGCTCTGTTATTTTCTACCATCCTATAAATTAAATGTTTTTGGTTCAATTTGGCTTCGGCCTAATTACTCCATCACCACACCACTGACTGACCCATACGACCATATTTAGCCAAATAGTGGTGATACGTTCGGTTTGTTGGCCTAGAAATACTATCATGCCACTTGTACTGACTACTACAGCATGTTTCACTCTCGCTAGTGCAGAATTAAAACTTGGTCCTATGCCTCTCTCACTCACTCAGCAGAATCTTTGGATAAGCCAAGTTATCAAAGCATGTTTTCTATTACAAACTCCGTGTTTCATACTGAAAGCCATCACTTTTCAACGAATAGTAAGTCTAGCTAGGTCGATCAGTGCCCACCTTCACAATTATAGCAAACATATTTACACCTTACGTCTATAGATAAACTCCTCGTGTATATATAGACGCGATTAGCGACTGTATTTTTGTCTCGCATCGTCGCGGTCGTTGAACTGAAATTCGCACTCTTACTTTTTTTCACTCGGGAATGTACAGTCGAGTTCGGTAACTGAACGCTTTTCACCTTTTCTTCTAGTACTTTTGTCTCTGTCTAGCTTTGAATGACCGAATTGGATCACCAATGGGCCATTGACCTTATTTTTGACGCAATAATAGAACTATCTAGATGTATTTTTGATATTAACGCGTAGATTTAATAATAATAATATGTATTATACTCGTATGTATTCATAACTTGAGTCACGTTGTAGCGGCTGAAAGGTTTTGGCGTTTGTATTTTAGTGATAATGACCTTGATTCTAGAATAACTACCTCTACTAATCGAGTATCACGCGAAACCGCGTGCTTTATAATATGTAGCAGAACAAAACTGCTATTGCATTCAACATAGGTATCTATTATATCTTTAACGATTAAGTACATATTAAAAAGTGCTTTCTGTTTTTATAAGTAACTGTACTTACGACTCTAAAAGGAAGACTTACTATAGACGTTTCTATAATCCACATTTCAATCCTACTCAATTTATAAAATAGCTATCTATCTACTCTTTGGTAGATAGATCGGTATTTTTATTCATCAATAGCGGCGGCGCATCGCGGTTAAATGCAGCTTAAAACTTTATTTAATCCAAATCCGTTCAGCCGTTACAGAGCTAAAGAGGTACAGGCAAACATACGACACATTAAAACTTTCGCATAATATAATATTAGTACAATAGGTACGTAGGTACAGTCAAAGGCAAAAACATATATACACATACAGTTTACATAGTTTGGTATTCATCTACAGAGGCAATAAATTGTATACATCCAAACATTTACAAGTATGTTTACTTTGTCATGGGCAAAAATATGTAGACAATCGAATGCAAAAACATGTACTTATAGTACATGTAACGAATATGGTAAATGTAATGGAAATATGCTTTCTAAAGTTGTCTATTTGCTAAATATGTTTACATATTATTAATCATAACTATGGATACATAATTATTAACATTAGGATGTGTACATAATTATAAACTCTTAGATGTTTCCATATTTATAATCGTGTTGAGGGTGACATTTTATGAGTTAGTGGAGTGTATTTATTTTTGCCTTTGACTGTACTTATTTCTCGCAGGTGAAACCGCAGGCTGGACAGCTATAGTTTAAGAATAAACGGCTTCTTTCTATCGTCTCACTGGTTGAAAAAAACTGGTCAAATTTACACCACAGTGGTCCCACTGTGGTGTAAATTATAGTGCGTCCTAGAGTCAGCTATAATGCAGTAAAGAATGTGGCGATACTTTTTATGTTCACCTCATTGTCTGCACCTTACCTACACTTTAATAATTCTGCGCCTACGCGTCCACAATACACAGTCATTGCAATAAGATTGTATTTTAATCGGTCAGCCTACGTTAAGGCCAGCAATTACCGGTGATGATCATCATTATTCTTAACCTAAAATTGTCATTACATGGCTTCTAAAATAAGCTAAAACGATCACACGTCAGTTAAGTCAAAATAAGAAATGTGATTTAAATTGTTTACGCTAATTTAGTATTTGAGGTGAACCAAATAAGATTGTGTGTATTTTAGCATTTTGTAAAGTTAGTACACGGAACGTCAGAATTACCACCATCTATCTAAACTAATACAATAAAGAGGTAAAGTTTGTTTATTTGTTTGTAAGCTATTCAACCGATTACTCGTAGTACTCGTAGAATGAACTTTCAGGATTATGCTGTATTTTATTAGGGTACTCGCGGGTAAAGCCGCTGGTGGAAGCTAGTTTCTTATTTTGATATTCTTATCACAATTCGCGTTCGTCAACAAATTATAAAATTATCAACAAGAAGTTTGCAAAACAATGAAACACAGTTTTACATACGTACCGAGGTTGATGGATCTAAAACATGTATACAGAAATAACAGCAATGATTACCCGATCATTGCGCAAGCCGTGGCCATTGCTTGGGCAATGCAGTCCATATTGAACGTTTTATTACGCTGAGCTTACATAAACTGCACTTTCTTCATATTGCTCCCCTATCCTACTAATATTATAAATGCGTAAGTTTGGATGGACGTATGGATGTTTGTTACTCAATCATGCTGATACGGTTGAACGGATACGTTAGTCTGGATTAGCATATAGACTGTAATTTACCAAGGTATGACGCGGGGGAAGCCGCGGGCGGAAGCTACTTAGCCAATAATTTTAGAAAGAACTACCCACGACTAATTAGCGTAATATTTTTCAACAAACTTCAACCTCGAACTGCGCCCTTTAGAAGATAAATTTTAGGATCCTCTAGCTAGACACTTTTTCATGACAAATTTCAGCTAACTAGGAGTTATGGTTTAGTGCACTGACAGAAATAATGATAGTCAGCAACGCAGGAGTTTTATATATTTAGAAGTATACAAGAAAACACTCAACATTCCAGTCATACAGTCCTACATTCTAACAAATACTTAGGTACATTTATACATAATATGTTTAGACAGAAAACTATCTATAGGAACGTATTAAAAAATCCTGACTATGTTTCTTATTATGGTGGTATTCTTTTTCCTATCGTGTCTCTAGTTCATTCGAACTAGTGTGGTGAAAAGATTAAGGTGCGCACTAGAAACTACGACTGTGCAAAACACCAATATTTTATTATTAGCTTATCTCTATGCATGTCAGCTACGAATATACGATAAAGTTTTTATCAGAAATGCTCCATATTTAACATTTATTTAGTTAAATAAGAAAATAAACAAGCATTTATTGCAAATTAAAAAAAAACCCTAAAAGTAATTGAAAAGTAGCTTCTTACAGCCGCCATATTGTAATTTTTTCGGATAAAAAAAATCTCCAGGTTTGTTAGATAATAAATTATAAATAGTTAGTTTTGAGATTGCTTCCTACATCGTAACTTATAAGCCTTCAAAAATACCCACTTCATAATTATTAGTACAGAAAACAAAATAAAACTCAAATTTAATCAACACCTTTGCCAGACGCGTTTCTATGCACAGCTACAAAGTTGTATGTATGAATATATGTATAGCATTGTAATCTGACCCTGTTTCATAACAGCGATAGCCTCGACCAAGGCTTGAGCTAGCTAGATGTAAATATTGTATACGAACGAATATGCTTGTTAGTATGTTTCTTCGACGTTTTTAGGGTCAAATGGTTTTTATCTCTATGGTACTGAGCAACTATTTATCATGGTACTATAGTTATTTCTAGGTGCGGGGAAGAGATTAAAATGTGCCATAGAGACTCCGTGTATTGATAGTACCTAAATTGTTTTTCTTTTGGTAAACTAGAGCTTAAAGTAAACTAGCTAGATCTATTGATGGCCCCCGAAACCCCCTGCATACTAAATTTCATAAAAATTGTTGGAGCCGTTTCCGAGATTCAGATTATAATTATATTACTCGTTTAAAAGGTACATGATAACCATCAAAAGACAGTCATTTAGTTTGTTTGGTCTAGGTTACCGTTTGGTCTACTCTGTCTGGGTACCTCAGAGTATCAGGACCTCAGGAATTTAAGAATCTAAAAAAGAAAAACAGAATAAATTTATAGGAGTTGACATGAAAAATAAAAAAATGTTAACAGGAGCCGTGATAACGATGTGTTCCAATTATGTTTGTCTCTCTCTTCCCCAGGGTGCTGTGCCTTGAAAAACAGAAGACACTATACGTGCCTGTGCCCCGCCTCGCGACCGGGTTCCTTAGCCGCTTGGAGCTGCCCGAAGGCGAGACTGGCATCAATGCAATCAAGAAAGCAGTGTCCAAAAACGGCATGGAGGCTTACGGGAAACCTGTTGGTAAGCATTTTTAGATAGACACGCATTTTTTTTTCAAATTATTATTTCTATTTAACCTGTGACATGCCGGAACGCAGATCCACGCGAGACATAATAGATTTTCTATATATGTCTGGAATCCCGGCATACCACAGGTTAATCTTTCTAACTAGTGTTGTGAAGGAATTAAAGTGCGATTCCTTACATGCACTTGACATCATCTCTTTGAACTTTTAGGTATACAACATGGTTTCCTCACGATTTTCTTCATTGTTTGAGAGCACTCAATGCTACAGCGCACATACAATTTTTCGAAAAAAATACATTAGAGCACGACCGTAATCGAACCCACGACCTTAGAATCAAAAGGCGGCCACTAGCACTGTTACTAGTGCGATAAATGTAGCTTAGATAGCTAATTTAAAGATTCGTAGTGTCTGACTGAAAACAGAGGGCTAACAGAGCTGACATTTTGAGGGCATGTAGATTATTACCTTACGTGATATGAAAGCTTTCTGTTCCCAATTTCAACACCCAAGGGATTCAGCGAGGCGTGCCAGTATAATATAGATTATACTATCACTGTGCAAAATGTGGTCATGTGCCAATATCACGTTTGAACGTGCCTCTGACTACCCCTTTTAGATATCCTCAAGAGGAGATAATCTACCTAGCCTAGGGACAGTCGTGATCATGTAACTATCAATAACCTAAAGAATAAGTGATCTTAAGTTTGGTTGGTGATTGAAATCGTTATTTTTTGTTCAGGTATTGAAGAAAGTGTGATGCTGGATCTGATCGTGATGGGCTCTGTGGCTGTCTCCAAAGAAGGATACCGCATCGGAAAAGGGCGAGGTGAGAATACCAATGGATTTTTACGTTCTAACAGAACGTGTAGGACTCCACAGCAAAGTATCGTTTTGAAGAATGTTAACTAATTTTGAATATTATTAACTCATATTCTCGGTCAAAAATAAAACATACAAGTGAAAGAATTAATTCGATACGTCATTTAGTTTACGATTTATAGAAGTAAACGTGCGATGCGGACTCGTTCTCGATGAGTTTGACGGTGTGACGTCATCTCACAACAGAACTACTAAGCGGAGCGTTGTAAATTGACGTCACATCCGGTCACGTGACTGTCAGCGGGACTCGATATTTATCTAGGTTTAAATGCCTGTAAAATCAAAAGTAATAGGTATTTCTGACTACAACAGAAACTAGTGGATTTGTATACATACAAGCTTTACTGTAACAATCTTTCAACCGATTTGGCATACCTATTAACATTCTTAATTGGTGTTTGCTGCATGTATTTTCAGGATATGGTGATTTGGAGTTTGGTCTGATGATGCACATGAAGACAATCAAACCTGACACCATCGTTATCACCACGGTCCACGATTGTCAGGTATCCCACCAATTTTTTCCTATTCCACTAATTAAAAATGTTAGATTGAATGTTAGTTGGTTTATATGTTTGTTACTCTTTCACGCCGTATTAAATTTGGCAAGTATATGTAGTAGAAAAATATTTTTCTTATCGTGTTGTGTGCTTAAAACTTGTATCAAGTGTCATTGTTATAATAATATAACTATTCTCTAGTTTTTTTGAATATTGCTGTTTTTATTATTTAATATGACTTTCTCGATATCATGTGATAATTACTTTTATCTATAAACACATCCTTGACCATAGTCGATCCAATGCGGTTTAAACGTTGAGAAAATAATAAAGGTAAACGCGATATAGACCCGTTATAATCCTACTAATATTATAAAGGGTTGTCGGCGTTTCGTACACTCGACCCTAAAAAAAGTTATTTTGATATTCCATACATTGATGGTCAGTTGGTACACTCCTTCTTTAAGGTTGAAATTGGCACAGAAAAATATACAGTTCTTGTCAAAAGTGTTACGTGTTTTTAATACAAACAACAATAATCATCATTATAATTTTCCTTCCCTTATCCCAGTGAGTGGGATCAGCACAAGATTTAAACAGTAAAACTTGTAAGCAAGATACTTAATTATTTATATACAAGGTGAGTTTTTGGTCAGTTAAAAGCCAGCGCCCACGCAATCTATATCTCTGTAACCCTACTCAAAAAAAATATGAATAATGAATCAATTTTTTTGTTATTATTAATATCACGAAACTAAATTCCTAACCATAACACTACTTACACAATTTACAATGTAAACCACTATCCTACACTTGAGTACATATTTCCAAGTACCAGGAATGCATAAACCATGGAGAGGTTTTCGCGACTCGTGATCTTTCGACTCTGTGGATCTACAGTGAAATACCTCTCCATCGTTTCTGCTATCCTGGTACCTATCGACAAATTAAAATTTCTGATTTAAAATTAATGGTAAAGCAATGGGAACTAACTGGCTTACTATCAAAAAATTAAATGTATATAATATCCCATCAAAAACATAAATGTGAAATGAGAGCCAAGTTCAATAAGTATGTTTTACTTAGTCGTTGACTTCAGCGACAAAAGAAGTGAGATCTAAACGGGTGCCAAGTACAATGGTCAGTCCTGAAACTTATTTATAACAATATGAAATATTTTTAACAACTTTAAAATATCATTTCATCTTAAAACTTAGGATATTATATTGAAGCCTAAGGTCTAACTTGGCTAGTTCTCATATAGGAATTAACTACTTACTTACTATGTCCAATCGCTAGTTTCTACCAGCAATCCAAATTTTTAAAAAGAATAAAATAAAAACTTGCAAAGGCTATACCTAATATAATTTGTACTCTTAAGAAAACTAGCCAAGTAAGACCTTAGGCTTCAATATAATATCCTAAGTTTTAAGATGAAATGATATTTTAAAGTTGTTAAAAATATTTCATATTGTTATAAATAAGTTTCAGGACTGACCATTGTACTTGGCACCCGTTTAGATCTCACTTCTTTTGTCGCTGAAGTCAACGACTAAAGCATACCTACTTACTTATTGAACTTGGCTCTCATTTCACATTTATGTTTTTGATGGGATATCATTACTTTTTGTACAGAACTTATTAGTAAATAAGTACTTATTCTTATATTATTACACTTATATAATCTACCTGCATAAACGGCTCAAACTATTGGCACATTGTAGGTATACATACTAAGCAGGTAGGTAGGTACTTGAGTAAGTACTTACTGAATAAGTATACCTACCTACTACCTATCCGACAAGCCGAGACACACTATAATCTAGGCCTGAATAGTTATCTAGCCATATCTACCTACCTGCATAGACTGCTCAAACTATTGGCACATTGTAGGTATACATACCTATAGTCATACTTACCTATCTGCTTAGACGGCTCAACTATTGGCACATTGTATACCTAGGTACCTAAGTAGATAGGTTAACCCGATAATAGTAGGTACTTACCGAGAGTAGATATTAGTCTAAACCTAAATACTTATCTAGTCATACTTACCTATCTACATAGACGGCTCAACTATTAGCACATTGTATACCTAGGTACCTAAGTAGATAGGTTAGCCCGATAATAATAGGTACTTACCGAGAGTACTTTATTAGTCTAAACCTAAATACTTATCTAGTCATACTTACCTATCTACATAGACGGCTCAACTATTAGCACATTGTATACCTAGGTACCTAAGTAGATAGGTAAGCCCGATAATAGTAGGTACTTACCGAGAGTGTACTACTTACCAATCCAAGACACTACTTCCACTCTTTATTATATTCACGTCAAGACCCTATTAAAATCCACATAATGACCGACTGTCATCTATTTAGATTGCTATTCTTATATAACAGGCGCTAGTAAGGGTTCCTAGGAGAATCAATTAATTGAAAAAGAACGATAAAAATAAAAAAAATTACAAGTTTCAGATTTTTTCCTTTGTATCCACCCCACTACCTACCTGGATGCCAAATTTGAACGTTCTAGGTCATCTAGAACTGGGTTATAATTAACGTCTATAGATCAGTCAGTGATAAAATTTTCCATAACCAGCCATTTTTGGACGTTAATATCTAAATAACCGTTTGAGGTGTGTTTATGAAATTCGGTGCACATATTTTACTCGCAAGTGGCAATAGATGAGCCAAATTTGACTTGTTTATGTGAAATAGTTTTTGAGTTACGAGGGGGTGAAAAATCACCCAAATGGTTCCTGTAATATTACACTAGGCGCGCATCGCCCGTTCGCTTCGCTTGAACTTGGCTGACACGCTGCCGCGTGTCTAGATAAAAGAAAGTCGTGTTAGTTTCACTATTTATAACAGAAGTTGTGTATAATTTGTATTCATTTTGATATTTACTGTATAGATTGTCGAACGAGTGTTTTTATTGTGTTTCACAAGAGAACTACATAAATTTTAATACTTAGCCCCAAAAAAAAACATTTGTAATACTTATCGTAATAAATATCCTGTTATTTTTTGTCAATACTAGTTTATTTCGCATAGAAAACTTACTCCGACTGTCCAGGTAGCCAGTGTACTCTAACTGCCCCAAAATGTTTGTAATTTGCATAACAAAAGAGTGTACCAACTGCCGACAACCCATTATAAACGCGAAAGTTTGTAAGAATGTATAGATGTATGTTTGTTACTCTCACTCTGAAACGGCTGAACGGATCTGGATGAAATTTGACACAGATATGGATTATAGTCTGAAATAGCAAATTTTATCCCGGAAAAAAGTACAACTTATGTTTTTCAAGGTACCACGTGGGCGAAGCCGTGGGCGGAAGCTAGTTTTAATATTTTGTATAACAAAATCATGTTATTTTTCAGGTGTTTGACACATTACCTGCTGCGTTATTCGGACCTCATGATGTGCCTATTGATCTTATTGTCACACCAACACAAGTGAGTTTAATACATACGTATAAAATTGGTGAACATTTCACCCGTCGCCATCTAGATCCAAACTAAGCTAAGCATATCATAAATAACTACTATTGAAATCAGTTTTTATCCGATTGCGAAGAGGTATGTTTGCATGTATTTATGTATGTGAGTTTTACTGTCACTGTAGCCCCAGCGGGAAGACGAATTTTGACAAATTATTAAGTGGATTCGTCTTGGTCACAAAAAGTTAAGAAAAATGACAAAAAATCTAAAATAGCGCCTGTGAAAAAACTTTTATATTTTTAATTACTTACCTTCAATTGAGTTTTTTTTATTAATACTAGTTTGCAAATACATTCTTAGACTACATTATAACACATAGACACAAAACAAAGAACTATAATTCATCACAAATGTTTGTCCTGGGTTGGAATTGAACCCTCAACCTACAGCAAAGCTGTGAGACCAGTCAATATCATTACATAAACCTCTACATTTAATTACATCATTCAATATAATTATCTTCTTTCTGTCCTCTTCCCACGCTATGTGGGGTCGGCACAACACGTTTTCTTCTCCCTCTATCATCCGTCATTCCTCACACCTTTCTTACTCCTCACATTTTTCTTTGGCCTACCACTATCCATCCACATCGTCCAATATACACCTTTTACAATTTTGCCAATGGAAAATCTGCTTTATCTCCAGGTGATAGAGACACAGCGTATGAGCCAACGCCCAGTCGGCATACTGTGGCACCTACTGTCCGCCCGTCGCATCGGAATGATGCCTATTCTAGGACAGCTGAGAGATATTGAAATGCTGTAAGTATTAAATACTAGCGTCCGCCTACGGCTTCGCCCGCGTGGTACCTTTAAAAACAAAAACAAATTTATCCCATGGGAACCATACATTTTTCCGGGATAAAATGTAGCCTATGTGTTTTTCCAGACTATAATCTATATCTGTGCCAAATTTCATCCAGATCCGTTCAACCGTTTCAGCGTGAAAGAGTAACAAACATACATCAATGACATCCTGACATCCATCCATCCATACATTCTTACAAACTTTCGCGTTTATAATATTAGTAGGATATAAAAACGCCATTAAACTATTTGAGATCATCACTATCACTCCATATTATAAAACAAAGTCCTCCGCCGCGTCGTCTGTTCGCGATAAATTCAAAAACTACTGCACCGATTTTCATGTTTTCACCAATGGAAAGAGTGGTTGTCGATGAAGGTTTTAGTACATAATTTGCTATTTTTAATATCATAAGAACTCCTAGCTTTTAAACTGTCAGTATAACATCATAATTTGGTTTTCCGTTTTCCATTGCCTTTTCGAATAGCAAATATCATTTCCAACGCTGTTTCCGCATATTTATGTTGTTTAATTTAGTTATATTTGGTTATTTTCATGCTACATCTCATAGCGGTCGATAACGGTACGTAG
The DNA here is from genome assembly GCA_963675405.1 of Cosmorhoe ocellata. Classification (NCBI taxonomy): domain Eukaryota; kingdom Metazoa; phylum Arthropoda; class Insecta; order Lepidoptera; family Geometridae; genus Cosmorhoe; species Cosmorhoe ocellata. Next base: position 3,748,016 of record OY776266.1, on the reverse strand, counting down.
ATTCCAGCAGGGCTAACGACGTTTATATCGTGAACTAGCTGTCCCGCCAGTGACTTCGTTCACTTAAAGTATCTAAACTGAGTTTCAAACACATCACACAACTCATAAAAATCCCATACTAGCTTTGACACCCCATTTGACCCCTTTATGAAGGTTATATTGAAAAATCCTGAAACACGTATCCATTCGTTTTGCATTTACAGTACACAAACAAAGTTTCAGACCAATCGCACGACCCGTTAAAAAGTTCCCATACAAACATTGACCCCACATTTGACCCCTTTTTGAAGGTTAAATTGAAAAATCCTGAAATACGTGTCTATTTATTTTGCATTTACAGTACACAAACAAAGTTTCAAACCAATCGCACCACCCGTTAAAAAGTTCCCATACAAACATTGACCCCACATTTGACCCCTTTTTAAAGGTTATATTGAAAAATCCTGAAACACGTGTTCATTCATTTTGCATTTACAGTGCACAAACAAAATTTCATGAAAATCGCTCCACGCGTTAAAAAGTTTCATACTAACGTTTTCACCCTTTTTCACCCCTTTAGAGGTGGAATTTCCAAAAATCCCGCCTTAGTGGGTGGTTTTGTTATAAAAGGAAACCACCTTCCAAATTTCAGCTTTCTAGCTTCAGCGGTTTCGGCTGGGCGATGATCAATCAGTCAATCAGTCAGTCAGGTCAAGCTCTTTTATAGATATAGATTTCATCGATGTATAGTGAAAACATCAAAATGGGTAAAGAAACGAATTATGCGGTTTTCACGATACGCTGGCGATTTCAGTATTCGCACAGAAAAACAGCAGACAATTATCGTGGCGCGCATGTTAGCCATACAGGTAATGATAGGTTCAGAGTGTTCATCATTAAAATTATTGTTAAAAATATTTATCCAATGGAGATCACAACTCATTTCTTTTTAAATCACGAATCATACTCTTCAATCACACTCAGCGTAGCATACTATAACAATCATTCCTAACAGATTACAAAGTATTTGGATGGGTGGCCGTTGCGATATTTTCATCAGGGGTCTTACTACAAGCTCTACGGGCATTATCAAATCTGTAGTAATATATTATTGTGGCAAAGAAATATAATAAATACTATTGTGATCCTTCTTACAAAATATAAATCACACGCCGTAAGCTATCATCTATTATCTATATATATAAAAATGAATTGCTGTTCGTTAGTCTCGCTAAAACTCGAGAACGGCTAAACGGATTTATCTTATCTTGGTCTTGAAATGTTTGTGGAGGTCTAGGGAAGGTTTAAAAGGTAAGAAAAATTCGAATAACTGCCGGGAAAACCCTTAAAATAGCCCTCTATTTCCCATACAAACGTTTTCTAAATAAAATGTAGAGTCAATTTGAACTTTATTACTATTTAATAAAGTTCATATTAAATTATAATCACTCACTGTTGTCTAAGCAATGTAGAAGGCGGTACGAAGTTTGCCGGGACAGCTATACAGGGGTATAGGTTATATCTAATCAATAACCTTGAAAAGGCGACTTGGGTAAATCAAGACTAACAACTTTTGTTCTACGATTTTTTCTAATTCAATGATTTTTTTTTTCCCATACAAAAAATAAATAGGCAAATTTCCAGTTCTAATCTTCTTAGCTCGGCCCTAATCGCTGTGTGTGTAGCACACTCGCCCGAGCGATTGCGTAAAAGTCGTAGCACTCAGCGTGACTCAGATGACTGCGCATACGTCAGAATCGAATAAATGAAACATAGGTAGGTATTTACGAGACATAGAGCTAACAATTGATAGAAACTCTCACAAAAACTAAGAAAAAATTAAACTTGAGATGTATTACGTTTTAGCAAAAGTAATAGAACAAAAGTTGTTAGTCATGATTTACCCAAGTCGCCTTTAAGAGGTTATTGATTAGATACCTATAACCCCTATAAGTATAAATAAATATAAATCCGGATGTCCGCCAGCGCCGGACGAGTGTGTACGCTGAAGGAGGTGGACACCGACATCGAGGAGCGCAGCACGCAGCGCGCCGGCCGCCGCACGCGCCGCCGCACGCGCTCGCACAAGAGCCAGAGCGAGGGAGAGGTGAGCCGACTCACTCGCACACCAGCTGTATAGTTCATCCACCGGAACTAGGCATTCGTGAAGTTAGCCACAGGTGCGAGTTTGCGCATTTCCTTTCCTCATACCTCCAATTGCTCTTGAAAAACGATACTGCGCAGCTCTTGCGGCTGCCTAGATTCACGAATACCTAGATTCCTTAAGCCAACTATACCTACCTGATGTTCTAAATAGAATAGAATAGAATAGATTTTTATTCAGACAAGGACATACAGGAAAATAAAAGTAGATAAAAAAAAAATTGTTAGAGTCGCCATACACGGACCGCTCGCAGCAGTTATCAATGGCAGCTTCAAGGAACGAGTTGGCAGCGGACGACATGAGGCAGCAGCGGACGACGTGTCGTCGCTTCATGTCGCCACTACACGTCGTTACGTCCTGTCGCTGCAGTCATGATTTCGAACCCGACTGCAGACGGTTCATCCAGTTGGTTCCTGTGTCCCGTGAAACAAGATGTCTGACTGATCCGCGGTCGGGCGACACTGGCGTCTCGACGCGTCGCTAACTAAGGAGGGAATTTCATAGAAATACATAAAAACCAGTAGTGTCGCTGTGACATGTCGTCCGCTGCCAACTCGTACCTTGAAGCTGCCTTTGATAACTGCTGGAGCAGTTGATACCAACTGATCAAACAGCATCTTATGAGACAGCATGGTAGGATTATAGGTAGGATATGACCTGTTGGGGTTCCATACCCAAAAAGTGAAACGGGAACATATTACTAAGACTCCGTTGTCCGTCCGTCTGTCTGTCTGTCTGTCACCAGGCTGTATCTCATGAACCGTGATAGTTAATTGAAATTTTCACAGATATATTTCTGTTGCCGCTATATTTTTTCTCTAGCATCTCTCGATAGACATTTCAGTGAGTAGAAAGCTGTTCATTTAACTAAATTCTAAATGGTTTCCACTTTTTTATCTACCAGGGTAACACAACAGAAGGCGAGGAGGGTAAATCCAAGCCGCGTCGCCAGCCGCGCCGGCGCAACAGCCACAAGTCTGCCAGCAAAGCCGACAAGGAAGGCATAGAAGGCGAAGGCAAAGACAAAGGAGGCAAGACCGAAAAGAGGCGGAACAAACGCCCGCGACCTGTCATTGAGTTTTCTGTCAAGGTAAACTAACTCTTAAATTAACACGTGAACGTTTCAACTGACCCGAACGGCTTAGTTTTGCGGGCCAGTTTTCTATTGACAAGTTTAATTGTGTCTCGTATCCAAATATGGCTTGATTTTCGTGTAGTTACTTTCGCATAATATGATATTACTATGGATTAACTAAAATGTTTCTGTTTCTGGGGCTAAGAAATTGAGTGAATAGACAAATTACTATTATTGACCATGCTTCTAACGTCTAGAGTAGTTTAAAGTACTCTAGAGAATACCCCACTTAAAATCGTAAGGAGAAACTTGTGAGTGAATATTTGATCTCTTTCCAGATTTCAAACATCAGCCCGAACACCAGAGTGCGTGATCTGAAGCAGGCTCTATCAGAACGCGGCGTCAAGCCCCAGATAATGGTTTGGAAGGTAAAAATACTTACCATCATAATCTATACTAATATTATAAAAATGAAAGATTTGATTGTTTGTTTCTTTGCATTGAATAGGCTCCGAAACTACTGGACCGATTTGAAAAATTCTTTCACCAATGTGTAGAATGAACTTTCAGGATGAACATAGGCTATATTTTATATAGGTACCTCGCGGGCCAGGCCGCGGGCGGAAGCTAGTATTTAATATTCTACACCAGCTGTAACCGCGGTTATGCAGTTTTCCTTTTTGTGCGAACTTCAATTATTTTTCAAAATAAAAGTAGCCGAATTTACTCCCTATAACATCGGCCATCTGCCAGACAAAGTCCCGTCAAAATCGGTCCAGCCGTTTCGGAGATTAGCCGGAACAAAAAGACGGACAGACAAAAGTTTTGAAAATAGGTGTTGTTATGTATCGTATATACTTTCGTATAAGAAACTCTGTTATTTTGACAAAAAAATCTTTTTAGGTATAGATTCGATTATGATTGTTTAAAATTATAAGTTTATTTACAGGGTTTCCGTGGATTCTGCTATCTACACTTCCTGAAACCCAGCCCACTCAAAGTAAGTCAAATAAATAAATATAATTAGGACTAAACCTTTCACATAACGCCATCTAGTGATCTAGCTATTTAAGTAGGTATAACTTTACCATAGGAAATAGCAAAATTAGCATTTTACATAATTGAAACCATTGATTTAGCTTTATTCCCATAGTTTAAAGTAAGTAAGATAAGAAAAATAAACATTCTTGATTCTTGATTCTTGAAAAGATAAGATTGTAACACATAAAGACTAACAATTTCAAAGGGTAAATAATATACAATGGTTCGATTCCCGCCTCGGAACAAATTTGTGTATGATCTGCAGAAATTTGTTCCGTTGGTCTGGGTGTTTTCTATGTATAATAAAAAATATCTATCTATGTATATAATGTATTAAATCTATCAGTTATCTAGTACCCATAACACAAGCTTTGAGTAGCTTACTTTGGGGCTAGATGATGCTGTGTGGATTGTCCAGCATTATTTATTTATTTATTTAATGAGCCCCGCACTAGGCCTAAGCCTGTGTCGCAGGTGTCCGAGTGAGAGTTTCATGAATTAATATAAAATAAAATATATATAAAAAAAATGGGCTATTGCTATGATTATAATGTAGATACTAGAAATTTTATTTACATAAAACACAATTATTAATATACTTAATTTTATGCGGGGTGTCTTGATTCAGTCTGCCGATAAACTTCCTGAACACCGACACCCTTCGGCCAAAAGTGCTCTTAGTGTGTGTCTACACTATCTGAAGAACACATCGTTTCAGGGTGAAGGCGACAACGCGCCCGCAATCAGCATCGATAGCGTCCTCGAGTCCCTCGCGGAGATGTCCCTCGGAGGGAGCGGCGTCGGCGCGGGCGGCGAGGAACCAGAGGAGAAACCGCGACTGCTGAGCATCGAACCCGCACCGCCGCGGCAAGAGAAGCCAATCGGCGAGTCACGCAACCTTGAGGTAAGTTACGTTGTGTAGCGTTCTTAAAATTATATGATTTGAGTTTTTCAATTCCTAAAAAAATAATAAGTACTTAGATTGGATTAAGTATTTATTTTTTGGTTTTTTAAAAGTGCGGTTTTTTATCGTTAATCGTCATTTGAATAAAAGCATATTGATATAAGTTATTTATAAAAAGCATTAAGAACCGTTTATTAGTAAAGAAGTTTCAACATCAAATTTGAATTTGATCCAAAATTAATGAAAGTGACCTATCCTTTTATTTATATAGAATTTGTTATATCTGTTATGTTACATAACTAGCTGTTACTCGCAAATTCATCCGCAAAAATCTATAAATATGTATAACTTAAAATTCCCGGGGATAATGTAGTATTCTAATAGTGAAATAATTTCTAAAATTGGTCCAGTAGTTTTGTTTATTCGTTACAAACATACAAATCTTTCCTCTTTTGAAACTAGATAGTTTAGGACTGTAAAGAGAAGGACAGTAAGGTGGTTATTGCCCAGCAGCGGAGCGTGATTCGAAGATGGTACAATAATATGATATCAATATTCCAGGTAGAGCCGACCCTAGAACATTGATTCTGCAATCTCAAAGCGACCGATGCAAATGCTACGATACTAAAACGAATTAAATTATATACACGCATACGACTTGCTTGGTTGCACACGGACTGACGGGTCGCCTGTCGCATTCCGACACTTATTTGTATAGTTTTAAGGTAGATTTTTGTTTGCGCCGGCCCTTGTATAAGCTATGCATGTGTGTGGTATTACTACTAGTTATAATTTGTCAATTTATTTCATTCATTTGAGAAATTACATCTCGGATATTATGTCATACGAATATGTCTTTTATCTATAGACTCTAGAATATCATAGGCGTCTATGATATCAAAATCCTAAGTCTATTAGGTATATACATTTTCAAATACATTGCATTTCAAGCATTTTATTGCATTTCTGTTAGTTTCAATCGCAGTTTTGTTACAAGCTCTTCGCTTGAGTTGAGTATCTCTATGTGCATTCACACTGTTCCAGTGGCTGGATCTAGTGAATAGATCTAGTTGATTGAGAACTGACTGCTTTATACTGAGTAAACTCAACGTGAATTAGTTCTGTAGTCGGTTTTCTTTGAGGCTTCCGATACAACCGCCTACAATCTAGCTAGGGGATTGTATGCTTAGCCTTTGTAAGGGCTACTCTCCCAGTGTTAAGTAAATATTATATAATCCCAGGGTTAAATAAATCTTATACATAAAGAATTCGACTAGTTTTAGAAGATTTCAGTTTGCACAAGGCAGATTTCAGATAATATTTAGTAGAAATTAAAGGGTTTCAAATGTAATTCTTAAGACTCTAGTAATATCAACCACATGCACTTTTAACCGGTTTAGCAGCGAGAAATCTCTATTTAAGTTTGTTGTTCGAATGTTGTTCGCTCTATGGTTTTGTTCTTGTCGTTGGTACGGGCCGGCGCGCATATGCTGTGTTGCTACTGTGCGAGTTACTTGGTCTAGTAGTAAAATATTAAACGTCAATTAAATTATTCAATTAATATTTAAGAATATCGATAAGAAAGTTTATTTAATATTGCCAAACACACGCTAAAAGCAGAAGAAAAATAAGTTTTAAGATATTAATCATCGTAAAATAAATATGTTTTAAGATGCAATGTTAATTTTAATTAGGTCAATTAAATGTCTATTTTTTTATGGATTTATTGATTAATTATTTTCTTTGATTTCGTGCAAGGATTTAAGTGATCAATGGCCGTAATTTTTGTATATTTGGCGTGAATTCCATTATTTTTTGAATATAATTATTTAGAAACAGATTTTTGTAGTAAAGTAAGGTCGCCAGTTCACTCGCCCAATGTCAACACAGCATGTTGAGTGAGCCGTATTAACGAATCTATTATGAATGTTATAGTTTCTCTAGTCTAAAGTTAGTATGTAATAATATAACTTCTAATATAGAGTAAAGTAACAACTCTCGTCTTTTTAATACGAAATATTATTGCATTCTTCCATTCATGATTGTAACTAAAGAAGCTATTATAGTATAATATTTAGAATAGAAAAAACTACTAAACTATTTTATTATTGTAATTTTAAGGTGCTTGTAAGAACGGAGTCCCAAAGTTTAAATTATTTAGATGGATTTGATTAGCAATAAGGGTTATTGTTTTAAAGCGTTATTTGGGCCTTCGTTTGTCTGGTGGTATGTTTGTGCCAACTTGATTAAATCTCATTTTGTTATTGTTTTATGAAACAAGTCATCGGGTCAATACTTGAATCAATTCATTATCGATCGAAACATATCTAATAAGTTGGTGTTAACATTGAAACTTGCGTCGTATGTCAATGTTACTTTTTCAGTATTAGGTTATGTATAATTTAAGACTCGAAAAGTAATATATTCTTGACAGAATAAGATAATATATTTTAATTATTCTATTTAAACGATCTTTTAGGTCGTAGTGCATTGGTCTCTTAGTGTGTAATGTTTTTATATGAAGATAATATTTTTTGAAAATTTTAGTTTTAAAGTCAGCATAATAACAGCTTTACTTAAAGTATCTAGTTTTTTTATAGTTAGTCCGCGTATCCATATGGCAAATAGTTGGCTCCCATATATATTTTATATAAAGGTGTCGTTCAACGCATATACTATTATAGTATACAGGATGTTACCTGACTACCTCCGAAAACTACAGAGGTTTAAAGTACCCATCAATATAAACAACTTTTTCTAAGAAACCAACAATGTGAGCGCGAAAAAAAACGCTGTTTCATACATTTTAGCCAAGTAGCTATTGAACTTTTGTATGAAACAGCGGTTTTTTTTACGCGCTCACTGTGTTGGTTTCTTAGAAAAAGTTGTTTATATTGATGAGTACTTTAACTCCTGAAGTTTTCAGAAGTAGTCTGATAACACCCTGTATATTTAGAGTTTTGCTAACAAGGTGGACGGTGGAAACTAAATATTTCCCAAGGATCACCCAGGTGGTCTCATGAGGTGGACGGTGGATAACAACTCGACCGCGCGCATCGTTCGCTACATACACTTACATAACGCACAGTAAAGACACACCATTTAAAAATGATAGGGAGGCAAACTGGAGGCAAACAGCCGCTTTATGTTCGCCTAATGGAAACACGGCCTTAGTCTCAGTACACTCGCGCACAGAGTTTATTTATGCTTGATTTGTTATTGTTATTCTTCAGTTATTAGCACTATTATGTATAGTTTGTTAACGCATGCTCTTGGATTTGTAATTTAGAGATGGGCTGGCAGCATGGTTGAGTCTTGTTTTGTATTTTTTTTTTTAATAAATTTATTAAACACTTCTATTTGTTTCGTTTTATCAGTTATTTGCATTTCAATGCAAAGAATACTAAAAGTATTGTTTTTGGAATAGTTTCGTTTCTACGTCATGCGTATTGTTATTGGGAACTTAATGTTGTGATTGTACTAAGTTTTGCCATTTGTTGGTTGAGGGTAAATTAAATTCTATACTTTTTTATATGCTGTTTCATTACGAAGCCCTCTTTTATTTGTTTAAAAAATGTGTAGGTAGGTACCACTTATTTATTTTTAGCTTAGATTTAAACAAGTAAATTTATCTCTACATAGTTGAAAACAAAATTTCTTCCTCTGTACGCTTATCTTTTAAACAACGCAGCAGATCTTAATGCGGTTTTTATTAATAGAGTGATTCAAGAGAAAGGTTTAATCACTAGTATCTACATTGCACCCATGCAAAGCCGGGGCGGGTCATTAGTTAATAAATTAAAAAAAAATATAACCCCATATTTTAACTGATTTCAATCAAAAAATACGGTCAAGTTTTCCATATATTTTTTGATAATTATTTTATTTTATATAAGAAGTCGGTTTTTTGTTATCAAACATTTTATAGGAATACAAAATGGTCGGCAATAAATCACGCTACGTGTTATAAACAATTAAAATGTAAGATCTGTATCACAATGTTGTATCACATTGACATTTCCTAACGCTATCAGATTTTGCACGCGACTGTCCGTTTATAAATCATGGTGTCAGTCAAATACTTGATTTAAAAAAATGTTAGCGCTACTCTTTATAGGTTTGTTCGCTTTGTGTGATTGTCAAGTGCCTGAGGTGAGTACTTTTTAATCCTTTTACCACTAGTTTGTACAATGCACCGAGTGTGTAGTGAAAATATAAAATAATCTGTTTAATTATGTTTATTGTCATAATCCCCACCAATCAGGATACAAAATGTTGGCGGGGAAGACGCCATTTTTTTTTAGTTTTGTCATAATCCCCACTAGTGGAGCTTAGTGGGGATTATGACAATAAACCGTTTGTACGGCCAGCGGATAAAGACTATCAAGCATTTTCGATGCGCAGTGGATAATTTAGTATGTACCTACTCGTAAGTAGTAGTTTTTATTATTTTTTTATTTAATACAATCATTCTTACATGACCTTAGGCGCCGGAGCCAAAAGAGATAACCTACGTATGTATCTTCAATTCCCCGATATATGCATACGGAAAGGAGAGTCAAGCTGTCATAGATACATCCAAGATCGAAGTGGAGAGAGTCAGCGACAGCGAAGCTAGCGTCAACGGCATAATGGAACTCAAGGAGGAAATACCAGATGGGATTATGGTAACTGATGTCTTCACACGGTATGACGTCATATCGTGGCTTGTTTGTAATTATTAGTATTAATCGGGTATATAACGCGTTTCATTTACCTATTTTTTTCCGAAGTTTCGGCAGGTTTACACACTGTCGTGGTCACGGTGGTCGACAGTGTGTAAACCTGTCGGGAAAAATAGGTAAAAAAAACGCGATAAATACCAATTAATACTAATAATTGTGTTCAGATCGCGTAAGTTTTAAAACATACTCGTATGTGGCTTGTGTCGTGCGGGCGGGTAGAAAACAGTCTAAGGCCCGGTTTCCACCAAAGCAGAGTGCAGAAGAGAGGAGATGTGTTTGAATAAATTCTCTAAACTCTTCTCTTAGCTTCGGTGGAAATTAATCAAGCGGAGAGGAGAAGAGATGTCTCATTTTTCTATATAATTTTGTGCGGCGAACGAGCAAGCGGGGCGGCAGAGTGGAGACTCGGCTAGCTCACATCTCCAATCAAACATCTCTCCGCTACACTTCTCTTTTCCGCTTTGGTGGAAATAACCTGCCAGCTTTGCAGCGAAAGGAGATATCCTCTCGTCTCCTCCGCTTTAGTGGCAACCAGGCCTAACATTTTCCTCAATTTCAGCTAGAAATCACCGTTTTAAAAGAATGTTCTAGTGGATTCGAGGTTCTATACTCTCTTGACATCTGCGATCTTTGCAAGGAATTGGCTGATGAAAACAGCGCCATTAGACTTGAATTGGAAGGGTTTGGACTACCAAAGATATGTCCTATTCAACCTGTAAGTATGAAACCATGTGAATTGTGTCAAGTGAACGAAATAACCTCTGAGACGAATGTGGCCTATTGCTATTCCAGACTAAAATCTATCTCTGTGTCAAATCTCATCCAAATCCATTCAGCCGTTTCAGCGTGCAAGAGTAACCAACATCCATACCTACCCCCTCACAGTCACAAACTTTCACGTTTATAATAATTCGTAGGATATTTTTAAACTGGGGTCTTACCACGCTCTCACAACCCAACATTTTACAGAAACGTCAATTTAAGCTTGAATTAACCACTTCAATTCAATCTATACCTATATAAGAGCTTAACCTGACTGACTGACTGACTGACTGACTGACTGACTGACTGACTGACTGACTGATTTATCATCGCCGAGCCGAAACCGCTGAAGCTAGAAAGCTGAAATTTGGAAGGTGGTTTCCTTTTATAACAAAACCACCCACTAAGGCGGGATTTTTGGAAATTCCACCTCTAAGGGGGGGGGGGGGAAAAGGGTGAAAACGTTAGTATGAAACTTTTTAACGCGTGGAGCGATTTTCATGAAATTTTGTTTGTGCACTGTAAATGCAAAATAAATGAACACGTGTTTCAGGATTTTTCAATATAACCTTCAAAAAGGGGTCAAATGTGGGGTCAATGTTTGTATGGGAACTTTTTAACGGGTGGTGCGATTGTTTTGAAACTTTGTTTGTGTACTGTAAATGCAAAATAAATAGACACGTATTTCAGGATTTTTCAATTTAACCTTCAAAAAGGGATCAAATGTGGGGTCAATGTTTGTATGGGAACTTTTTAACGGGTCGTGCGATTGGTCTGAAACTTTGTTTGTGTACTGTAAATGCAAAACGAATGGATACGTGTTTCAGGATTTTTCAATATAACCTTCATAAAGCGGTCAAATGGGGTGTCAAAGTTAGTATGGGATTTTTATGAGTTGTGTGATGTGTTTGAAACTCAGTTTAGATACTTTAAGTGAACGAAGTCGCTGGCGGGACAGCTAGTTTAATATATAGATCATAGTACGAAATGTCAAAATTTTGATACTTTTATATTGAAGAGCTTGTGGTAAATCTCTGTTTAAAACCACTAAGTACTTTGACAAGGTAATAAGATGCGTGTTATAGGTATAGTAAAATTGAAATTTCTTCAACAGGGTTTCTACAACGTCACCAATTACCTCGTAGACATAGCTAGGATAATGAAACTTTCTGCCGAACATGTTGGCGGCTACGAATCTCAACTCAGCTTGTGTCTACCGACAGGCGATAACTGCAACCAAGATAAAAAGTGTATATGCGTTCTCAAAATGGACATGATGGTAGAAGAACTTATTGAATAGTTTTATAGAAGCCACCAGTTGATAATTTAAGGTATTTTCTGTTTTTGTTTTAACTAGTAAAGTTAATTTTAGTAGATTTTTAGCATTTTCTTTATCTAATCCTTAACTCTGAGGAGACATCTGCCGAGTCTGGGGATTACAATCATGTTTTCAATTTCTTAACACACGGCCTTAAGAGCTGGGTATATAGGTGCCTTCAGTCTACCTAATACGAGTAGTAGAGGAGACGTGGAAGAACGACCTTCACCGATCTGATAACCAGATGAGACGTATATTTATCAAATATAATTTATAAACAAATATGCCTATGATAGCTTGCCTATTAAAATGTGTTCATAGCTATTTTTAATTTAATTAATTTTGATCAATTTTCTTTCATCACCTTCACTGTTTTGGTAACCGAATTAAAACTATCTCAACTGTAGTTTTTAACACACAGAATTAGAACAGCTAACCTACATATTTTAAAGGTATCTAAATGTAGGAACTTCATTTTAACCAATTTTTTTATTGAATAGATACCACTCAGATAGTTCTCAAATAATTAAATTTATTACTCATTCAACTGGTTCATTAACATTCTCATCCTTACTAGACTCATAGAACACTTCATCTCTCTTCCCCCTTTTCCCGTGAGCCTCTCCATCCTCTTTCTTCTCCTTATTCTTCTTGGAATGTTTCTTCTTTGACTTTTTCTCCTTCTTATGCTTTTCTGATTTTTCTGCCTTTTCTGTTCCTCGCGTGGTTGTCTTGGCTTCTACGCTTTCACTGCTAGAACTTGAACTGTCCTTATCAGTTTTTGCCGCCTTTTCTTCTTTATCTTTTGCTTCACTGAAAATATAAACTTATTCATTACCTACCGAAGCGTACCGATCTTTACCGATGACATGATGATGATGTTCACAAGTACTTAGAATCGTCATATAATATAATGTTCAAAATGTGGTCAAAATTTTAAAAACAGATATTATAAAAATAAGTTACTTGTCTCTTAGAGCAGCTTTGTCTTCATCGCTGAAAGTAAATTAATAAATGTTTCTGTTAGTTTACAAGTGCATGAGGTGTTAATCCCTTAAGTTTAAAATAAACTGTAGAAAAAGAACAATTTAATAAGGCCATATATCCGTTTTTAAATGGATTTTTTTTAAAAACGGAGGGCCAGGTTAAAAACCCTTTGTTCGCATCCTCTCCTTTCTCTTGTTTGTAATCTCCCCTTTCTCATGCATGCATCTACCCTTACGTTTACTTGCATCTGCCCTTATTCTTGTTTGTATCTCCCCTTTCTCTTGAATACATCTACCCTTACACTTGTTTACATCTCCTCTTTCTTTTGTTTGCTAGTTCGGTGGTATACATTCTCTTTGGTTTTATAACGCTTACTATCTCTTTACGTACCTGTCGGAATCATCTCTGTAAATACAAGTTTTATAAGTATTTTGCAAAGTTTAAACCACACATGAATTGTGAACACACAAATATAAAAAATCTTAATTAAAATAAACTCACTTGTCTGCCTTATCGTCATCATCTTCGCTGTAAAGTTTAATAAAAAATAAAATAAAATTACCTACGCATAGATTATTGCAAGTATTCAGAGTCTATATACTATAGCTATTTCCGGACTAAAAAGTTACAGTTAAGTTATTAGACGGTAAAATGCCATTGACTTAGATCTCATTTTGGTTTTGTGGACTGAAAACTTACTCTACGCTTCTCCAGTCCACATCAACTTCCTCGTGTGTAATACCTGTTCTGAACACTCTTCGGCAGTCTTCTCTGAAAAGCAAGTAGAAAAAAAAATTAAGACTCTAGAATCTAGAGTCTAGAATGATACACGACACGGAAACAAACGATCTAGAGTCTAGATCGTTTGTTTCCGTGTCGTGTATCATGAAACACTCAGGCAATTAATAAAATACAATCTGTTCATTTTAGGAATTGACCCACTTACAGAAAATACAATGGTAGGCATGGGTACCTTTGTGTTACTTAGTTCTTTCGATCCAGTAATGAATGGGTTAAAATACACCTCAGATACTCCTTTCGTATAGTTGACGATTGTCTTCGAACTTTTTAGGTTCTACAACATGCCAGTATCTTGACATTTTCCATCGCTGTTTGAGAACACTGGCCTAATAGCGCTAAAACATTTTTCGAAAAAACCAGCCTATTGGATTGAAAGGCGGGTCTTTGCTATTAGACCACCAGCTTGTTATACTAATGAATGATAAACTTACTCAACATCTTTATGAATAGCGCAGGATATAAACTGCCTATTCTTGAACACTGACGTGTACAGGAACGGTCCGTGGCAGCTATGGGACTTGGGGTCGATCTTGCAAGCTGATATCACTCCAGTCACTCGCTCCTTTCCTTGGTATTTGACAATGAGAGGGCCACCGTGGTCGTTCTTAATGAAAACAGAAAGTTCAGTTAGGTTTGACTAATCTAATTCCAATGGCCGAACTAGTGTTTTTCATTTTACAGTTGATACATAAACAGTAACTAGTAATCATACATCAATCTTTTAGAGTTTAGCTATAAGAACTTCCTCAGGGAACTCTCGGGACTTTGTTCGTTGTATTCTTTATGCGAGACACCTTTTGGTAATTGGCTACCCGTAACCCAAGGGCACTCGAAATACTAGAAGTATCACATGCTGGTTTCTAACCCTTATCTAAGGTTTCGTTAGTCTATACGCATAATCATTTCATTAACGTCAGTGCCCTTTAAACCTAAAGAAAGTAATTTTTAGGGTCAAAATATCTGGCATTGTGGTGATACCCACCAAGACTCTTTCCTGAAGACTTTTACCACCTGGTTATGTCTTTACCAGTCACCGTTTTATAAAACCCCGGTTAGTTGAACTTACTTCACAAAAGCCTCCTTGGATAGAAGACCGCCTTGCAGTATAATCATCAGGGTCTCTCAGATGTCTGCCGAGATCCACATTGAAGGTCTGCGAGGAGACTTCACCAGCTTCCTCTTGATGACGGCGCGTTTCTACGTCTGTGCAGTTGGCGTACTTTTTCTATTAACACAATACATCCATAAATTCAAACTAGTCTCTAGGACTAGAATAGTGTAAATCAACTAATACTCTTGTAAAAACTATTATACTACTAAATAACGCGCAATTTTAACCTCTATGGGTTGACTTCACGCATCTCCACTTTGTTGAATACTCGACCTTTTGTTCTAATGAAGAATCATTATTATAATGTGTTTGATTTGAGTGGTTCCTAAAAAACGTTTGAATTAAATTGTATCATCACACGCCGAAAATTGGCGCAGCCGGTTAGATATAGCAACTATCGGAGCATCTCAAAGTTAAGCTTTTTTGGTCTTCCTCTAAGCACTAGTCTACAACTCTACAATAACTTACGTCACATATCTCACTTAGCCTTCTCATCACGTCCTTAGTGCAGATCATGTATTGTGTGATGATGTTGCGGAAGCGTTGCGCCCATTTCTTGGCGCACTGCTCGTTGTCCATCACGCAGACCTTCGCCTCTTGCAGGCATTTCGCGTTCTCGGGCCTGTGGCCGTTTTGACGGCGGTACACCCCCTGGAAACATTCGATTCTCTTACTGAACAGAAATATTTTTATTGCAACTCCCAACCGATCTACGGGTGCTCACGGCCGTGAGTATCGTTTGGCCACAATTCTGCACTTACCTTTAACTAAACCTTCATCCATCTCTGATATAAAGGAGATTAAATATCTTACCTCTCTGAAATTGCTACCACTTCCCCACCCAGCGATATAACCTTTCGTCCCTGGCTTCTCCAACTCCCGACTAATATTGTTATAGCAGACGAGGTCTGTGGCGAATTCGCAGCCTCGCTCACACACCCCCAGTTTGAAAGGCTTGTCTACTTTAACGATGGCAATGTCATTTGATGACCATTTGATGCTGTCTTGGAAGTCAAATTTGTAGTCTGCAAATAAATTATGGTTCATTTTTTATGGATCTTTTACAGAATGCACCACTTTTGAATTCTTTTAGTGAACGCGTCTCGTCTACTCGTGATTTTTTAAAAAAGAACGTGCATATTATGATATTTTGTTTAACCAATCTTATCACACTGTTTTTAGTTACTTTTTGAAGAGTATCGCTATGTTATAGTAAAAGAGCTTTAATAATTGACTGATGCTGATAACAAGTATGGCAAATAGATTGGCACTAAAGTACTGAGGCAAAAGATTCTTACTCTTAGGAATACACTTCCAGACAACTCTCCTCCGGTGCTTGCAGACACAATCGTCTTCTTTGTAATCGAAGCTGTCAACAAATTTGGTGGTTCCAGAGACAATGTAGAAATGGTCCGCGTCTTCAACACAAGCGGCAGACGTGAGCACGTAGTAAGCGTCAACGATAACCCCGCCGCAGAGCCAGCCACGGTATTTGTGCGCTTTGGCAGATTCTTTAGTTAGTTGAAGATATACCTGTGCAAAAGGATGCAAGCAGTGAAACCTTTGACAAAAAAGTTAGATGTGTCAAAGACACAATTTCAAACTCAGTAGGATAGAGAGAGGATAGAAAGGATTGTAAAAGTATTTAGCCACGTCTGCAAGATTCTGCTTGGATTCACGGACTTGTAATCTTATATTCTACTGTACTATAATGTTAATGCATTCTAGTATTGGTTAGATCTTACCATGTATGGTCTCTTGCCAGGCTGCACTCTCTTGCTGTACAGAATCCGTCTCGTATCAACTATGGTCGTATTCTCATACTCCCAGCCTTCATCTGCTACTTCATCTACTTCGTTCTCTGTTACATTGACTTTATCACTTTTTTCAAGTTCTCTTTTAACGGGTTCGACGTTTTCTGTTTCATTTGTTGGAACTGACAAGGTGGAGCCTACGGGAAATTATAACTCAAGTTAATAAATCATTATTTATGATGCTGGATGGACATCGATTTTCTTCAAAGACTTATAAATCCCCAATTTTATCGATGCATTGAGTCATAAACCTTTCTTGGCGCCGTAGATGCATCAACAGAAGTATACTTATGTTTCAGTTATCTATTTAAATGATTAAATGCCTAGGTAAGTAGTATATTTAAAAACTTACCAATTAGAAAAACTATGGATGTAAACGCCAAAAAAGTCGTCATTTTGCAACAAAGAGTGATCCCAGAAGGATCTTTTCTAATCTACTCAGTATCTTGCTATACTTTGTTCAATTACACGCTCAATTTTCTTGACTGCAATGCTCCAACGAATTCAATCTATTACATCCGCAAACGAAAATTAATTTTGAAAGTTAATTGAACTTTTGATGTAATTACAATTAAAAAAATTATGTTTCATGAAATAATTGCATTTCACTTAGCAACAATTTCGTAGGTAGTGATAACATAAATGCCTTATAAGTTGATGTTACTAACCAACTAGATGAAATTAAATTAGTGCACTTGGCAACCGCCTTTTGTAAAAGCTCATAGGTTTTTATAGCGTTATTGCCTACGAACATTTTCAGTATATTTTGTACTAACTAACAGATAACTTAGATTTTTAGTTAACTACCTACTTCTTTGATAATAAATTATGGGCATTAATATAATTTAATTAGTCTATTTTTCATGTTTGCATAATTCCTTTTAATGGAACATTTATATTCAATTTATAAAAGCCCATGTACTAGACGACGTTATTATTAGAAGTGTAGAAGAAAACATGGACTTTGTTTCCAGAACTTTATTTAGTAACCCCGTAAATAATATCATCTAAATTCTAAACATGTTTCTGAGTTGAATTAACTATTGTGGAACTGTTTGATGCTCTTAGTATGAAACCACTGCCTGAGAATATTTTATCATCAGTTGCGTCGACTGGATTATCGTGAGCTCTTTGGACTATATCTTGAGGTGGTTCTGGGCTTGCTTCTGGTTCAGTTTTTTCTTCTGTAGCTTTAACCTTCTTTTCCACTTCGAGCTCATTTTTCGCTGGTCTGTAAAATAACGTTTATAATTTTACGTCAACTAGTAACTAGATATCTATGAGCATCACTATCAAACTTAGAAAGTTACGCGGGTGCCTATTTCATTTTATAATGAAATAATTTTTTTGTTAACAATAATAGAGAAACAAACCCATCTGGATGGTTTTTCCATGATAAAATCTTCTCTGAATGTGTCACGCCAGATCTGAATTGTCTTCTACACTTAGGTCTGAAAAGATAAAAAATATTGAAATCCATGCTCGAAAAGATGAGATATAACAGGAATAAAACAGAATAGGATACTTTGCATGAAGTCACGTCAAAATCATCAACCAATTTCTATAAAATAAAGACTTACTCGACATCCTTATAAATTGCGCAAGAGATGAACTGCCGATTTTTGTAGATGCTAGTGTAAAGAAAAGGGCCGTAACATTTGTTAGTCCTCTCTTTGACCAGACAGGCAGATATCAAGCCAATCGCGATAGAGTTCACTCCTGAGCCGTAGACTAAAGGACCGCCGTGATCATTCTGCAAAAAAAAAAACATAGCTTAATGACATGAAAATAAATAACAGCGACATAGATTGGCACATTTAAGGGTGTGAATACTTTATCAAGTAGAATACCAAGATAGTAGTACTGACCTCGCAAAATCCTCCATCAATTAATGATCTACGATGATTAGACTCGTTGTGGTACGCTGAGTGCATAACTAGGTTTGTCGGTATTTTCTCTGACTTAATTTCATGACCATCGCGCCGCATGTCATCTTCATCTGAGTAGTTTATGTCTTGGCAGTCTACGTATTTTTCCTGCAATATTTAATTAGGATGTTACATTGTAGGCAAAATGTTTTTCTATAACTCATTATGCTTTTTGTCTTGTTCCTCATCTTTTGTGCTGATTTACTTTTGGCGGACAACAATAAGTACGCCATATTGTCACAGGCTAACATACCTACAAATGCTAGCTGTCCTAATACCAAACACTTTTTTTTCATAAATTCATTGACTTACGTTACATATTTCTGACATAGTCTGTCCGATATCTTTGCTGCAGATCATGTAGTTTTCGATGATGTTGTGATACCTTGATCCCCAGCGGCGCTTGCATCTGGTTTTGCTAATGATTTCTACGCTGGCTTCTAGAAGGTTCTGTTGGTTATCTTTCCTTCGGTTGACCCACTTAAAATGGCAAAAATATTACTTTGATGTGTCTATTTCTTTACAAAAACATTATTTTTGATGTTAAGCTAAAGTGTTTCATATTAATCTTAAGATTAAGGCTTAGACTTTTCAGTTTCTATGATTTAAAAAAAAACTATGCTAATAACGTTTATCATGATGAGCAATCTGAAAAATAGCCAAATACAATAGTCACTTTCTCTCTAGCTATTATTTATTGTTCTATCTTGATAAAGATCATCCATTCATATAAAGCTGTACAAGTGTACAGTTTTATATTTTTAAGTGTCTTATTAAGGGTTTTCTATTACATTTATTTACTCACATCATTGTATCTACTAGTGGTCCCCCAGCCAGCGATAGTCACGACAGTACCAGGGTTCTCTAAGGTCTGCGATTGGTTGTTGTAGCAAATAGGCCTGGGAATGAAGTCGCAACCCCTAATCCTTCTGGTAAAGTCAAAACCGTCTTCGACCTTGACCACGGCAATGTCGTTGTTCATCCATCTGATGTTGTCGTTCTCGTGGCCGTCGAAGACATAGTCTAGTAAAACGTATGTTAATTAAATTTGTGTAAACCAGTGACCAAATCTGGTGTCATATAAAAAAAATGGCTTTCAGTAATTTCTTACTTTTGGGCACACATTTCCAAATGGCCTTCTTAGCCCCATTCTTGATACAGGGGTTGTTGTACCTGTCATCTTCATCTGCATATCTGTATCGCAACAACATTATATTATAAACTGAATCCAACCTTAACTGATAAGATATCAATCAAACACATTTTTGTATCTATCCAGGTTTTTCTTGAGTCTTTCTCTCTTTATTTACTTTTCTTAACTTACTTGTATGTCCCAGAAACAACGTAGAAGTGTTCGGCGTCTTCGATGCAAGCTGCTGACGTCAGAATGTATTCCTCATGAATGATGACTCCTCCGCAAAGCCAGGTCCTGTAGTTGGGCTGTTTCTTGTTACTACGTGGCATTTTCAGATACACCTATAAATCAAAACTCATTATTACCAGCGTTCTTGTTTCCTAGTTTTCTCTTTAAAAGAGTGACGGATTGACGCCTTAGGTACCTCTTTTTAGTGAACTCACTGTTCAGTTCTTACCATGTATGGTCTGCTATCTGTAACTTCGTCCCCATTTATAATTCTTCTTGTATCATTCAGAATTTTCTCGACTTCTGGTGTTAACGTGGTTGCCACATCCATGGCTCGCACATCTGAAATGAAAATAGTGTTTAAAAATAAGTTTTTAAAAAGGGTCCCATTAAAATTAACCCGTGAGCTAAGGTTTTTTATACTTATCTTACCTAAAATAAACAAAATGCCTATAAAAATAAATAAAGCAGACTTCATGTTGCAAAACTGTAAGTAAGAAGATCGTCCACATAAATTTTGGAATTGATTTCTAATCATAAAGCAATTTCACGCTATTGGAAAAATGTAAATACGTCTAAAACTGTAAAGTTACTTCCGGTATCCATTTAATTATAAGCATGATTCAGATAAGCAAGTACTTACTTACATGCAAACGAAACAACTGCATATAAATAGGTGCTATGGTTTCAAATTGGTATAAAACCATGTTGATTTTGCCGGAGTGTATGGAATTTATTTATCTTACAGAAAAGCACATCAAATAGTAGGTATCTCATGCTTATAATAAATAACAATATTATGCAAATTTAGAAAATAATGCTTAAATTAGGTACCCTAAACTACGTTATGGATTCATTTTAGGTCTAAAAGGGAAGGAACAAATTCAGTATCATACATTTTTCATAATTCCTTCTCACTAAATTATCGTCTAGATAAAAAAAAAACATTTTATTCAAATTATTTATTGCATCAAATCTCAAGTCTTAGTTCCGTTGGATTCAACTTTATGCTCATCGGTAATTTTATCATTTTTTACTTTAGATGTAGCATTAAATACTCTAACGATGACTCCACCATGTTGCTGTACTTTATCTACAACCAAGGGGGGTGTTGTTGTGGTTTCTAGTGGTTCGTATTTGCTCTCATCATCTTCGTTCCTTCTCAGCTTATTTTCATTTTTAGCAGGCCTGGAAAGGAGTTTATCAATAATATCTACAAGTAAACGTATATACGTTTAAAAAAAACAAAAAGAAAGACCTATAGATAATATTATCTATAGGTCTTTCTTTTTGTTTTTTTGAATCATTTTAGCATGTAAGTGTATCATACCCGTCAGGGTGATCTGTCCAACTCATATGTTCCTCTGTATGTGTAATACTTGATCGGAAGAGCTTGTCGCAATCAGTTCTGCAAAATTAAAATTAGTAGGTATCAAAGTCTCACTCAAACGCTACCAATTCTCCATATTAGACAGCAATAAGTAAAGTAGTCTAATAAAGAGGAATTCATCTGCTTCGTTATTATGCTCAATCAAGCAATTTATGGAGCTATTAAGGCACCGCTGTGGAACAATACAGTCCTACTTTTTGGTATGTCTTAAAAGAGATTTTAAGAACCGATATCATTTTAGGTAATATCTTATCGAACCTGACTATGAAAAATTTCAATCTAACAAGCAAAAAAACATACGCAACATCCTTATAAATAGCGCAACTGATTAAGTTCTTGTTCTTGAAGACACTGGTATAAAGGAATGGCCCATAGCATTGGTTGGTGCGTTCCTTGACAAGGCAGGCGGAGATGATGCCGATTACTACTGCGTTGACACCTGTACCGTAGATTAGCGGCCCTCCATGATCATTCTAAGGAGTTCCAAGAATTTATTGAAATACATTTCTTGTTTTTTATTTGCACAAAAAACCGTTTACTGTACTTACCTCGCAAAAACCTCCGCTACCTGGACCAGCCTGCCTTCTTTCAGACACATTATGGTAACCAGAGTGTAACTTCAGCTCACTAGGACTTAAAACTCTTCTCCTTTCTTCACCTGACTCTGCTGAATACATGACGTCTGTGCAGTCAACATATTTTTCCTGACAAATCTCGCTTAGATCGGGCACTAAATCCTTAGAACAAATCATGTAGTTCTCAATGATATTGTGGTAGCGGCGACCCCATCGTCTCTTGCAGCGATTTTTCGATATGATTCTGACTTGCGTGTCTAGAAGGTTTTGACTGGTGCTGCTATCCTATAAAAGAAATAAACTTAACGTTTTGTTAATCTTCAGTCGATAAGGTATCTTAGCTTATAGAACGGCTTCTAGTTTAACTGATGGGCAAGAAAAGTATGGATTATATCAGCTATAGATATTATTCTAGATGACTTGAAATCATCTCAGACTGTGTTTACTTCTCGAGATACTTACATCGTTATACCTATCAGTACTCCCCCAGCCAGCTATATAACCGACATTGCCCGGGTCTTCCAACCTATTACTCTGATTGTTGTAACAGATAGGTTTGGGGATAAAGTCACAACCGCGGATGCGACGGTTGAAGTCAAACTCATCTTCAACCTTAACGACGGCTATGTCGTTGTTCATCCAGCGAATGTTGTCGTTCTCGTGGCCATCGAAGACATAATCTATTAAACAAAACAAATTTTAGTGTCACTAAGGCTTTTAGGCACAATATTAATAAAATCTTTTTGAAGATACTAACTTCTTGGAATACACTTCCAAATAGCTTTCTTTGCTCCGTTTTTGATACATACGTTGTTGTATCGATCATCGCGTTCATCGTGTCTGAAAAAAATATGTTGTCTCATTCGTTTTCTTCCAAATGTAATTTCTCGCATTTTTTTACTATGCAAATTATTATGTATCTCCAATTATTAAAGCTTATTAACCCAAAACGGAGCTCCGCCGTGAACAAATTTGTGATCTAGGCGTACCAATGTTTGTTTGAAGACTTTTCTCTGTTCTTTGTTTTGGCAATGATTTTTGTGATTATAAGTATTTGTTTTAGTTATTTTACCTACTTGAAAGTACCAGACACCACATAGAAATGCTTAGCATCTTCAATACAAGCAGCCGAAGTGAGGATGTATTCTTCATGGATTATTACACCTCCACATAGCCAGCGACGATAGTCTTTGTACTTAGGGTTGTTGACTGGTAGTTTTAGGTACACCTGGTTTATATTTAAAAATAGTTTAGTTATTTGTACATTAATTATCATTGAATTACGAATCTCCATATGAAGAACAATAGTTGTGAAATATCGAAAATTCACTTTCCTAGTTTAATCGATGTTAGAATTGACATCAAGAGAAATCCTCTTACCATATAAGGCCTGCTTGCCATGGCCTCTGACCCAACTATTATTCGTCTTGTATTATTTAAAATCCTTTTCATTTCAGTGACGTTGGCATTTTTTAATATATTCTTAAGATTGGTTGGTAATGTAGCTACTGTAGCTACTTCATCTACTTCTTCTGCTTCTGAAATAAAATCATTGGTCTTTTTAAATAGGTTACTATGAGTGTCATCAGCAAAAGTTATTAAGTTTAGCTAAGTGTATAGGTAGTTCGTAACAATAACTTACTTGATACGCATAATATGCATAAAACAAATATGTTGAGTATGCATTTCATTTCGATCGTTATATCAAAAGAGTTTTCCTTGTCATTTTCTACTATTTTATTGGTTTCAATTAATTTGATTTTGTGGCTGACTGCTTTCTACTTTATTGACGTTTGTTTTATCTTTGTCACATGATTTCCGATTTTTAATCAAATTATTACGATATTTTTCTCATTTATCCGCCAATTCGCATGGGGTATGCGTAGTGGATTCAAGCCCCAGTCCCCAACACTCTCGCTCGATAGTAGGCTTAAAAGTAATTTAGAAAACATTAGAAAGCTGGTCATACAGATGCTTTATTTATAAAACATCCTGAGCGAAGTTTTTTAATATATGACTAATTTGTTTTATCTGTAATTTATGTACAGTTCCTATCTACTTAATAAAATGTTCCATCTCCTAGTCTTGTTTTTAGCATCTTTTTCTACTTCTACCTAGTTTGAATGAGGTACTAACTAAAATAGTGAAACGATTTTGTAACTTGAGTATAACATGTATTTTTTAGTTTTACGTGATTTCATATTTGCTAGCTTTGTTTTCGCGCCATTGATCTAAAAACGTTTGGTATTTCTTGTTTCGAATCTTCTTTAGGTGATCTGAAAAGATTTGTTTTTGTCATTAGTTCCAATAGACACCTTCCTGGTTCACTGCCACCACAAAGTATGTATATTGTCAAGTATATTAGATATTTACCCGTCAGGATGGCTACTCCAATCGAATGAAGTCGTGCTAATTTGGGTCTTCATCGTTCTCAGTAATCTTCGGCAAGTCGCACTATAAATATAAGCAGATTAATTCAAAATTTATATTACTAAAGCACAAATCTTAGGTCTTCAATAGTTGATGAAAGGTATCGCCTAGACTAGTTTTGAAAGCGTAAGCCAACTTTGCCACTTACCAAAAATTCTAAAACATTTCTTATACGAGTACTATGTGCATGCATTCCACAAGGCGTTACACTAGGTCCCAATTTATTTCTTAATCATAGCAAAGACACAGGCTGCTAATTAGAATTACTTTGACGGTAAAGCAACAATGTACCTAAACAAATTTTAACTTGACTAATAAATATAAAGGATAGGTAAGTACTCGATCTCCTTATCAATGGCGCAGGAGAGCAGGTGGCGGTTCTTCCACACACTGGAGTAGAGGAACGGGCCGTAACATTTTCGGGTAATGGGGTGCGTTTGACAAGCAGATATGACCCCTACCACCACGGCACTCGCTCCTTGACCCACCACAAGAGGCCCACCGTGATCGTTCTAGAAAACGGAAAATAGACAGATGTATAGGAATAGCATTGTTTATTTTTGCAGAGCACTATTTCGTCTGTGAATCAATTAATCTATTTGCATAGCAGAAATAGTACCAGAAATTGTGTGTATTGGATAATTATTAGGAGATCTATATCTACCATTGAATGAAACAAGAGTGTTTGTCGTCATCATTTCAGACTGGCTATGCACTTCTAAGTTTTTGACTCTTCATGCCAATTTCCTTAGTCCTGTGTCTCATACCCAGGTTGTGCTACTCTTTATTACTTATTCAGTGTCTGTATTATTTACCTCACAAAACCCTCCAGAAGTAATCTTTGATCTCCTGGTTTCGTTATGCATCGCAGAATGAACATGAAGATCTTTGGGGTCAACTATCATTCTTCGGGCGGTCATATCCTCATTGGCATCTTCTTCAGAGTATACCAGCTCTTTGCAGTTCACTTCTCGATCCTGAATTATAAAGTTAGCGTCTATCTCATCTATCATCGCATCTATCTCACGAAGTCCTTCACGATGACTTTCAAAATTATCTCTATTTGTGAAGCTTTTTTCTCCATCATCGTCATATTCAGCTCTATAATGTTCCCAATAATACTACTACGTAGATACAAACATCATCTATCTTTACCTATACCAGAGGGAAAGTTTTGTATTTTTGTTTGTAACGAATAAACTCAAAAACTACTGGACCGATTCCAAAAATACTTTCACCATTAGAATGCTACATTAATCCTGAGTAACATAGTCTATATAAAAAATGGATAAAACTTTGTGTGAAGCCGAGGCGTTCCTAGTATATAATATAGTAAACAAACGAACAGAACAAGCGGCGCTCATGGCATCAGTATCCATTCCGTCTTTAGCACAGATCATGCTCTCCTCGATGATGTGGTGGTATCGCTGATCCCAGCGCTTCTTGCAGTTCTTCTTGGATATCAACACAACGTCAGTCTCCATCAGGACTGGAGAGTTTACTGTCGATCTGCCAATTATCTGTAAGAAAAAGACCTTTATATTGAAGTTATTCAAGTGCAAACTATCAGTAAAGTTTGTAAGCTTATTTGTGACTGAAAAGGACAGAAATATCTAGTACTTTCCCGCTAAACTAATCTAAAGAGCTTAACACAACACAAACTCAAATATAAATTCGACGCGTGTTTCGCTTCTCCACGAAGCATCCTCAAGACCATTGACTCGCTCTGCATCGGGTTTGCTCCACCGAGTGCCGAAAGAGAAGAGTTTTTTCTCTTCCGCAACGACACGCCTGAATCAGTAATTTATCTTATTTGTAGGGTTATCTTTATCGCAACTTGTTCTTACATCTCCAAAGTTGTCCGTAGAACCCCATCCTGCTATAGAGCCAACTGTGCCTGCCTTCTCTAAGTCAGCGCTGCGATTATTGAACTCTATTTTCTTCGGGATATAGTCGCAGCCTCGAACACGTCGCTCGAAGTTGAAGTCATCTTCCACCTTGACTACGGCTAGGTCGTTGGACATCCAGTGAATGTTGTCAAAGTCATTGCCGTCGAAGAAGTAAGCTGGAAAATCATACATGTTAAAGGACTCATTTTGCAGAACTCATTAATTGAGATCCTTATAAAATCTACCATATTCATCATGTTCCTGCCCTTATCCCAATAGGTGGGGTCGGCACAACAGGTTCTCTTCCTCCACTCTCCTCTATCATCCGTCATCTCAGTAGGTAGTCACTACCTTCTTACACATATTATTATCGTCTTTCACACAGTTCGTCCATCTTTTTTTTATATATTCATTATTCTACCTCTATCTACCTCTCTATAAAATCCACAATATCTACCATATTATTAATGAATATGAAAAAAATAAAATACACGATTATGGTAGGCAAAGATACTGCCTAGGTAAGTACTTACATTTAGGAACGCATTTCCAGACTGCCTTCTTTGCTCCGTATTTGATGCATTCATTATCTAGATCGTTTGCTGGGATCCATCTGCCAAATAACAAATATGATCACGACAGTTTTTTCCAATTCTAACAGACATATCCACAGATATACTTTTGCTATCTGAAGGAGAAAGTCAGAGGCACTATGTATAACATAATCATGATTAGAACTGTAACCCCCAGGCATGGTAGATATCCTCAAATCTCCTGTTACTTCGATGTTTGAGGATATCAAAACGTAGGTACTCAAAGAACCATCAAGCTTATGCCAACATTTCGCACAGTAGGTATTCCATACAAGGCAGGTCGCAAGCCCATCGTGAAATATATAAATGCACTACCTTCCGCCCACGGCTTCACCCGCGTGGTGTAAAACAAAAACAAATCCATCCCACGGGAACCGTAGGTACATTTTTTCGGGATAAAAGTGTTATTTGACGACCTCAGTGGCGCAGCGGGCAAGAGTCCGCCTGCGAAGCAAGAGGTTACGGGTTCGATTCCCGCCTCGGAACAAATTTGTGTACGATCTGCAGAAATTTGTTCCGTTGGTCTGGGTGTTTTCTATGTATAATGAAAAATATCTATCTATGTACCTATCATGTATTAAATATATCAGTTATCTAGTACCCATAACACAAGCTTTGAGTAGCTTACTTTGGGGCTAGATGATGCTGTGTGGATTGTCCAGCATTATTTATTTTATTTATTTATTTATTCCAGACTATAATCTATATCTGTGCCAAATTTCATCCAGATCCGTTCATCCGTTTCAGAGTGGAAGAGTAACAAACATACATCCAGACATCCATACTCGTACATCCACACCTCCATACATTCTTACAAACTTGCGCGTTTACAATATTAGTAGGATTACTTGTTTGTCCCGGAAACGACGTAGAAATGCTTAACGTCTTCTATACAAGCTGCTGACGTCAGCACGTATCGTTCGTGTATAATGACGCCTCCGCAGAGCCAGTTGGTGTCGGCTATCTGGGGCTCCGCTGATGGTGCTGGGCGGAGGTATACCATGTAAGGGCGGGTGTCACCGACCTCGTGCCCGTGGAGGATGCGTCGGGTCGGCAATGACGTCGCTGTATCACTGGTTATAACTCCTGTAACAGGTCATCTTCTAAATGTAATTAAACTCATGCGCTATTGAGGTTTTAGGCATCATAAACCATAAGTTTTAGCTTCAATTTTGAGGGTCTATGTTTGTTTTGGGTGTCCCAATATTCAACATTTAGAGAGTAGGTACTGCAGTGGGTTATAGCCTATTATAAAATCTGTGGTTATAGTTAGATAGTGTGAAAAAGTCAAAGTCAAAATATAGTTATTCAATAAAATAAGGATCACTTTGAAACGTCTTGCATGCAGTGAATTTAAGTGCCAATTCCAGCCTAGATACCCCAAGTCCGAGAAGAACAGGCTAGAAACTCGTCTCGGTCCTAGCGCTTTTTTGTATGATCCTTCTTACAAAATATACATCATACTTATACCCTAAAACATATGCAAGTGAAGTTTCGGTGAGTTAGGTTGGGTTCCCTAAGAACCTAGGAGGTACCTATATAGAAATAATTAATATGGTATAATGATGGATTTTCGCGGACGAGGTCGCTGGTAATAACTAGTAAGACATATTTTACTAAACTTACCAGCTTCTGTTGTGGTGCAAATAAAAAAGAAAATAATTGCTTTTATTTTAGTCATTTTTCCAAATTTTAAAATCAAAACATTATTATAAAGGTAACACTACATAAGGCAACTTTACTTTCTTTTTGACTCAAGTAAATTTACCTACCGACTTTTCAATTTCATGCATCAGCGAATCGTGATGAATACCTATGTAGGTATTGATTGACTAGCAAGAACGAGATCGTATGAACTATGTAGGTACTAGGTACAAGGTAGGCAGGTAGGTATACATTGACCGAAATGTAAAAGTTCCTAATTAAAATGTCTAGGTAAATATACCTACCTACCTATGTACCTGCTTGATCTTAGGGTAAGTAGGTACTTACCTACCTGAATATTAGGTATTAGCTGACCCGAAAAAAAACCTCCTAAACAAACACAACAAAAAAATAATTAGCGAAATCGGCCCAGCCGATATCGAGTTATAGCGAGATATGGCAATTAATTTAAAAAAATATAATATTAGATAAAGATTACTTATAGATTCTAACAAAAAACCTTGGCTGCATGCATGGTACACTTGCCAAAGGTAGTGAGCTGGTGATGATACTTTTAGTTTTGCTACTCGTCGCTAGATGGCTCTGAAACCTGAACCTGCAAAATATAAAACGAGTATTACCTACCCTACTATGAAGAAGTTTAGTATTTTTTCTACTTGTCAAGAGATGGCGCTTTATAACCTAATTGGTATTGTTCCAGTTGGAAACCAGGATCAAACTGGGAGCACTGGTTGATCCAATACGTTCGCACTAGTCTTACTGGATTTTCCCTTTCAAGAAAATGCGCGCGTTTCCAATACGGTGAAGGAAAACATTGAACGGCATGTCCATGAACTAGAAACTTTATCCACTATTTACTAAATTAGGTATATTCTAATTAAATATAAATAAAACCTTAAAAAAACCATAAGAGGCAAAGTTTTTTCATAATCCCCACTGGTGGGGATTTCATATCATTCATATCATCTATCTATCGATCTATGTAAGTATCATTTTTGTGGTCCTAAAATGTCTGTCTTACGGACAACTTAACATAAATTAATATCAAGAATGGTTTTGAGTAGTTAAGTAGGTACCTAATATGTTTTGACAAATGTCGAGAACTCCTGGAAGGTTGTTGTAAACATTGGTGTCAAAATTACACGTGACAGTCGGTAGGTTATTATTTTCATCGTAAGATTAACCTTGTAAAAAATCTTCCCATTTCAAACATATTTTCTGCAGGTCATTTTGCTGCTACTAACAGTTTAAGAATTTTTCTCCATTTTTCTATCCGATAAACATAGACGCCTATATTATTCCCCACCTTTATTATTTTGGTCTCCAACTCATATATAACTTTGATTGTGAATAATAAGGTAGGGTTGTGGGTAGGTACCTAACCTTCCTAATTCTATTTTTACTTAACATTTCAATGTCAAGTACCTATTATTCACATTGCTTAGTGCGACTTAAATGATTTAATTTTTTTATTTAATTAGGCAATTTAAGTACATAACCTATCTAATTAAACTTCCTAATATCTGAAAAGTGATCTAAACTGAAACATATTCAGATTAAATCAGACAGGTAGGCATTATTATTTATAAGCAAAAATATATTTTTAGATGATTCTAAATATACCTACCTCCTATTGGCATTGTTAGTAAGTAGGTAGTACCTACCTAGGTAGGTATTATTCCTTTAATCGTACATACTTTAATTATAAATGCCGCATCTATAAATTAAATTACAGGACGACCCTGTAGTTCCATACTAAGGAACCTACCTAGGTACTTAGGTACTTACCATTCTTAGTGTGAAAGGCGAAATAAAAAGTGGCAAAAAAAGGCAGTGTTAAAAAAAACTCTAATTAGATACCTACTTTAATTGAACCCAGTATCTAATTTAAATCCAAAACTATACCAGAATTACCTAGCAGTGAATAAATTAATATTAACAATGAATATTCAAAAAAATATAGGAACCTAATTGGTACTAAGTACTTAATTACCGGTACCTACTTTCAATCGAACAACCAACTCCAAATCATCGGCAACATAAAGACAAAACCGTCCAACTCACATAATTTCATAATTCATAACCAATACATTCCCATAAGGCCCAACCATTATTGTAAATGCAATCTCCTCTCGCTTATCATACAAAACCATAATCTAACACCCTTTACTACTCGAAATGTCAGAGCCAATCCTATAAACCAGCTATCTTCAACAATACATTATCCTCACTTATCTATGGGCATAACACGAAACTCCGGATCTATTTTATTATAAAGTGCATTGTCTATGGAGAAGCCTGGTCGACCGCCGAACGTAAATAATTTAACTGTCTTAAAAGATTCAAAAATAGTTTCCTAACATTGCCCCCCTTAATATGTACACCATTTGTCAGACCATAACTGGATTTAAACGACGCGTTACAACACAAAAGGCCACGCCCTCTGGCAGTCATCTAGTTGCCCTCTTCTAACATCAGTTAATGCTACTGAGATCAGCGCGTAGGTCCCTTTCCAACAAATGTTCTTAGCTTCGTTTACCTCGTTACAGCTCTAGTAAAAATGTGCCAAATGCCTCTTGCACCTGAACAATTGTAGACCTTACCATGTGAGAGTAGAGTTCAAATTAGACCGTTAAGAGTGATATAGGGGGACTCAATTGAAGCGAGAAGGACCTCGAAAGGGATGGAACGTATCATTCTCTTTAAGTTAGTGAGTCCAAACGAGTTTTTATGTTTGGAAATCGTATTAAGCTTTTGTTGGAAACTGTTCCACTCAACGGGCTTAGTAAAGGCGTTTGTGCGGTCAAACTATCGCGTTTGAGTGGTGCAGCGGTGGGGATACTGCTGATTGGCTCGTAAGGTCCGATATTTTGTGTAACGATTCGGTCGCGCGCGGTCGAGCGTAGCGCGCCAACTCAATAATTTTCAAAAAAATACCGCGAACGCAATTGTTTTGAATTGGGAATTTCTTTAAAATCGAGTGACATCGAAAATGAACGGACGGTGAATATCAATAAAATTTGTGTTTTTAGTGCCACAAAAATGTCGTCTCTACATTCTGATGATGACCAAGAAGAGATCAATGTTGACTCCGACAGTAGATTATCAGGTCACTGTGACAGGAGCGTCGGGTCGGAAGACAGAGATTCAGAGCATAGTTACCATGACAGGTATCACGACTCCCCCAACGAGCACATGACAGATCCCACCCCGAGGGTAAATCTACCTTTCAGCATATCCCGTCTCTTAGGGAAACAGTTTGAGGATATAGACAAGCGTAGAAATTCCGGTGAGAGTGACGACAGGAGTGATCAGGACACAGAATCTGAGAGTGCTAAAGATGAAGGCAAAGAATCTGGCTTGCCACTCAACTTTTCACACAACCCTGGACTTTATTCTAATGGTGGTCTGTTATTACGGCCTGGGTTGGGATTGGGTGCCGGGTATGGGTTTGGTGGTAGCCCTGGTGTGGTGAGAGTACCAGCTCATAGGGCGCTGGGAGCTCTAGGAGCCTGGGGAGTGGCTCTAGACCCGATGAGGCAGGCTGCTGCAGCGGCGTTCGCTCACCAAGTTGTAAAGGACAGATTGAATGGTAAGCTAAACTTTTTTTAGGTTTTAATAACTTCTTCTTATTAAAAAAATAAAACTAATATGTACGAGTATGTTGAGTCAATTTATAATCATGATATAGGTACTTACAATGTAACATAATCTTCAATTTTAATCAGTTTGTGCTTTACCTATGTTTAACATAAGCGTGTTAATTTTTTGCTATAAGTTCTAAGGTTTTTGTACTTATCATAAACAATTTATCAAGGCCACATGAATAAAATATTAAGTACTTAGATATATATTATAAGAAAGTTCTACTTGAACTATTTTATCGATATGAGTAGGTTACAGACCTGATGCTAAACTGGACTCTTATAGGGTAAAGCTTTGCTTTTTTGCAAAAAATAAGAGCATACAGTTTGATAGGTGAGTCGGGAAGTAACCATTCACTATGTAATACCTACAATGTATGTAAGTACATAAAGGCATGAAAAAAACTTCTGGGTTAAGTAATGCAAAACTACATAATGTATGTTACCTTACAATTTTTCCTAGCGTCTCAAACCTACGAACTGCCATGCCATCATAACCAAATTGTTCCATTTTCTATTTTGCACATATTTATTTTTTCCGACAAAATTGGGTGGCAATGTCCTTCTTGCCTTTGCGTGCGAAGCGATGACACATCGACGAAACTATTTCTTTTTTGTTTATTTTTTCGTCCCGTTGCGGTGGGTGAGATTGGAGGCGCCTCAGCCACTAATTTGTCGCGCCGACGACGGACAGGAGGGAGTTTTTTACTCAATTTGACAGCAAATTGGTTTCCTGTTGTACAATTTTTGAGACAATTATCGAAGTGGTCACGTAAGACTTTAGTTGGATTTAAGGATAATATGCTTTGGTAAATAATAATTGGATCTAGACATTAAATATGGTACGTTGAGGAAGTAACATTAATGTTTCGTAAATTGCTAGATTTAAAAATAAAAATACATAAATTCATGGTTAAAAAGAGTGCTAGTAACCTGAGTGAAACGGAAAAAAATCAAAACTATGATAAATTAATGATACAAAAACATAATGTAATGAAACAAACACTACAATATAATTCAAGTATTTTTCAAGAACACACCTTTCACTTAATGAAAATAAATAGTGTGTACATCGTAGGAAATACCTACATTAGTTGTAAATCTGTGTTTTTGTCACTTTATGCCGTAAATTTCGACAGTTTGAACAAATTAGCAGACAAACATACCCTTAATTGCTACGCGTGCTGGACCCCTGTTGTTTTCGACCACCGGCCGAGGATATCACTCTAATTGAGACAAAAGATTGCTTAAAAAAGGTTCGGTTCTATACGAGTGTCGGAAATAGTTAAGTGGTGACGAAAAAGTCCCAATTTGGTGTCAATACACCAGTTTTTTGCTTCTGCGGAAGCTAGTAATGGCACGGATTTTGAATAATGATTTTTTGGGGTTTATGTTTGTGATGTTCACCCTTTAATTAATTAAACCGACGCTTTTTGCACTTTGCCTACACAATGTAGGTAATCATTGACATAAGCAAGTTGTATAAATGTAACATTCACCAATATGACATTGTTGCTCTTATACAATTAAACAGTGATCGTGAAATATTATATTTTATTACAGTTAAATTTTAATTTATTTTTTACAAATATTTAGGCGTGATTTGGGGAGACCTTTGCCCAGCATTGGGACGAAATAGGCTAAACAAAAAAATATTGTTCAAAACCAGCTAATTATAATGTACCCGGGGTCTTGTCTTAAGAGGATATACCACTGAAGATTATATTAAATATTAATAAAATGATATTTACGAGTATTTTACAACCAGGAAATGATTCAAACCAGTGGTAGCTGACAAGAAAACATCGAAGTACTTTAGCAATAATGCGATTTGGAGCGTATCTTGTTAATGGAGCAGTTTCCGCTGTTTTGCGGTTGTCACGTATCGTTAGAGCACCGTCGATTTACTTTTAACGTTTCATTATAAACTTCAAATACCTATTCTTATCAAATTTGTCATATTACCTAGTATATGAAGTATCATTGTTTTTTTGCTTCAAAAAAAAAACAAAATGACTGTCATTTTGCAAAATTTTCATTAGTTTGAGGTCACTTGTGAGAATATAAATTAATTACCCTAAGTAAGTTTCTATTACATATTTTTATGCTACTTTCTCTTACCTAAGTACTTAGTACCTACCTAATAAAAATACAAAAAACCCTTCTGTGGTGTAGTTACTGTAAAAAAGAGGTTTAATCCAGCATTAAAAAATGCTTCAATGTGGATAAAAACAAGAAAAGTTGAAACAATCATGAATATGAAAAGTAACTATCGGAAGTTATAAAAAATATTACGAAATCAATAAACAGAATAATATCGGCCCATAGCCTTTCCGGTAATGACCAACACCAGTTCCGGTGTCATTATGGCGACCGAAAAGGCCTTATTTTTATTACGGCTTCGAAATGATTTCTCTGCATTAATACCACCTATCTACTTACCCACAAAACCTTTTTATAGATCTAGGTGCCAAACACAGTGCCAAGCATGGACGGACCATTCTACTCAAAGGTTTCGTCAATGGTCTCACTATTCGTCATTGTTCGCACCAAACAGTGTCGACTATCTCGTAAAATATTAAAAATCTAAGTGCTTTTATGAACCTAAGTAATTATCCTTACTTATATTATAAATGCGAAAGTAATTGTCTGTGTGTTAGGCAATCACGCCTAAAGTACTGAACCGATTTTGATTAAATTTGGTGCAAAGATAAACTAGAGCTTGAGAAAGGACATAGGCTACGTTTTATTCCGACAAAATATACGGTTCGTGGGATGGACATGTTTTTGTTTTTTCAGTAACATACAGGCGAAGCCACTGACAGAAGCTAGTACCAATATAAATACGAGTGAAATTCGTACATAATATTATAAGTACCTGGATGACCGAGCTTTGCTCGGGTTTTTTTTCTGGTAAATCGTGTTTTTTGGAAAATGAAACCTAGCTAGATCGATTTATCGCCCCCGAAAGCCCCTGCATACGAAATTTCATGAAAATCGTTGGAGCCGTTTCCGAGATTTCGATTATATATATATATACAAGAATTGCTCGTTTAAAGGTATAAGATATACACATAATACTTGTATAAAAAAGTACGTAATTATAAAAACCAAATATCAATTAACAAAACAATGATTGTGCTACGAAGTCTACGAACCCCAAATTCACGTACAAAAGACATAAACGCGTTACACTGCTAGATGAAAATGTACTTTTTGACTCTGTAATAAGATTTAGAGTGACTCAACTGTAAAGTGGCATTAACGACCTTCTGTTCCACTGTCCTCGGCCGCAGGATAATCACCGTAAGCCGCTGTAATTCACTCTAATTCACTTCGCCGACACGATTTTGACTTATTATTTTAGCACAGAGGCCACAAGCTTTTACAAACCATCATTTTCAGAAACGTCAAATTTCAAGCTTGAAGTTAGTGACAGCGCACACGAGTTACTTTTGTCGCCGTGACTGTTTCGTCACTCGCAAATAGCTTGTTTTTTCGGCTTAGTGTCAGTAGTACCATTGATTTGTACCATTGATGGTACAAGTGACACAACTTTGTAGCCTTAGTAGGTACCATTAAAGAAAAATGAGGATATTCCCCTACCTATGGAACTAGTGATACAACTTTGTATCTCAAGTACCATTAAAGAAAAGTAAAGATTTTCCACGTAATATCATTTTCGATATTCCTTACAGTCACTACAAGTAACACAATAAAAAGAATAGGTTTTAGAATAGATTCGGTGTTGACGGCCATAATGACTGTTTTCAGCTTGCGGACGTTATATGACGGTAGCAGTATTATAATAAACCAATGCTTGAATGCTAGCGCCATTAGGTCAAAACGTTTTGAATGATTAAACTGACTCATTCTGACTCATTGTTCGTAAGATCCCAAGAAGCTGTTTCATGACCACTAATCCTCTCACCACACTGGTGAAATAAAGTGAAACTTAGCAGAAGAATGGTATTTGCTGCTTGTAGAAATAGGGCTGCAGCGTTTGCGGCCGAGTTTTCATCACCCGATGTCAGCGCTGCATATAATACGGGGATTGGGTAGCTGTCAGCTCATACAAATACTTTTACTTTCAATAAATTATTCGCTATAACTAGAAGTGAAACATACAAAATAAGAAAAAACTCATAAAAATTACTTACTTACCTTATTCTTAAAACATTTTGGACAAAGACTAAATAAACATATTTTTTGTCTTGTTAGATAGTTTGTAAGTACCTACTTGATAAGTTACTTAACTAAATACTTGCAATGCTAAACTCAAGACTTTTTTAAAAACACAGAAGTTCTCAAAAAGATACAAGCACAGCCAAAATTAAAACTACAAAAACTTTTATAGCACAATAACAATCCTTCTGATCTCTTAATTTGCGTTCCTTTGATCTGACCGACCATTCACTTAATGATATAATTAAAGGCAACGCCACAACGAATCCAGTCTGACTACGAGAAAAAACATCATTATACGTTTACCACTCTGATTTGAAAGAACTGTGACACAATAAGGAGAAGGAGATACAAGTGCTTGGACTTGGTTACCTACCCTTAATAATTGTAACAGTACTTACGTAGGTACAGTCACCTTCTAAATATATGACAGGACTGTCAAACATGTGGACAAAATTCTTCATAAAACCATCTAATCAAGCAAACAACAGTGTATAAAAAGGATAATAAACTTTTCATCTTACCTACTACTGGGCCTGTTGGTAGTAATACGGTTATTTTCCGTGTTACTATTGGTAGTAAATACGGCTGGTAGTAACTTACTACCCTGACGTCACTAAAGTTTATGCTAATAGTCGCATTCCCCGTGTTACTCGGATCACTTCTCTAGGTGATCTGGATTAGTTGAGCTAACTATAGATCGTTTATAATGGTCCTAGTTGTTTCACATGTATCATAACAGTGTGTAAGTATTTTAAGATGAAAAATCTAATACGAGCAATTTTTATAATCTGAATCTCAGAAACGGCTCAGACGATTTTCATGAAATTTATTATGCAGGGGGTTTCGGGTGCGATAAATCTATCTAGCTAGGTTTCATTTTTAAAAAACGTCATTTATCAAAAAAACCCGAGCAAAGCTCGATCATCCAAGTACTTAGCATAATATGACAACCGACTTTGATAGCGACGCTATGTGACACGACGCCAGCGCCGACGGTACGGGAATCAACTAACCGGTCTGCGTTCGGTGTGGAGTGGCTTTAATAGTTCATAATTGTTATTTTACAATGGCATATTTATTTTATTACGATCACGGTCATTTGCGTCAATAAAATAATGCTTAGGTACGGCTTTTTAAACGATTGAGGTATAGAGACGTAAGTGGTTTTTACCACTCTTTACCACGGAAAACAGTACTAAATAAAACAACTCACAAAATAATTTATTTTGCCCTTAAACGTTTTGTAACTTAAAAGCTGTTAAATAAACCGGTTTTAAACCGTAAAAACAGGAGCACCATCTAAAAAGTTGACCCCACCTATCTACTTAGTAAAACGGCAAACCAATTAAGGGTACACCATAAACAAGGGTAACTTCACACATACACCATAACCCCGGGGCGTATCATCGCATATTGGTAGCGTCAAATTTTCATAACAGCTAGTGATGGGGTATTGAATACGGAAATAATAACGTACCTATACGGAAAGAAATAAATAGTCGGGTCAGGTCGATCCGGGACTAGGTACGTGACAGGTTGCCAGCCCATCGTCGCTTATATAAGCTTAATTAATACGAATACTGGCCTATGACACCCACCTTTGAGTTTTTTAGTTCTAGTTTTCGGTAGTTTCTAGTAGCCGGTTTCCTCATGATGTTTTCCTTCACCGTTTTAGAGCAGTAATAAAGTAGAGTACTTATGTCACCGTTAATGGTACACAAAACAAACAGTAACGTTATGTTACTACTTTTACTACTAAGTATTAATCGTTCGTTCGAACGATAATCGATAATATTGAAAATATTATGTAATCAGTCACTTAATTGAGCTCTAAAAATGTTTTCGATCATAAAAGTATGACATTCTGATAGAAACTTCCTGAATCACTATCAGAATGTTTCACTTTATAATAATCATAAACATTATCACCCAGGAAGTGACTAATATAATACCTTCTTAATCATTAGCATTATCGTATTTAAAACAGCTACTTATGTTGCACCAACTCGTGTATTATATGTATAATATATATACCTAGTAAATACTATTACTATATACGCGTTATATTACTTTTTTTAATCTGTGACTGGGAAATGAATGGATAAGGTTTTTTATAAGAATATCAATTTCTTATCTCTTTTATTTGTCAAATGATTTCGATGAAACAAAGCCTAAGTTTTAATCCAAGCTTATCTTAATAATGAAAACTGCATTCGATTAGGTCAGCCGTTGTGGAGATTAGCGTGCACATATAAACCGATGAACAGACAAACAGACATTTTCAAAAACGTTGTTTCAGGCTAGTAGCGTGTCTTCTAACTTTTAATTGAAAATAAAAAAATTTTTTTTGAATTGATAATTTAAATTGATATAATTAATAGGTTTTTGAGGCATCTGATAATAACCTAATAATATAAATGTCAAAGTCAGTGTGCGGTGTAGGTATATCTGTTTATTTTTATTTCTGTAAAGGCTGAATTGATTTCGATTATTTGATGAACATCATAAATTCACCTTGATTCAACGAATAAGCTCTTTTTTATCCCGAAAAAATTTACTGTGAATGAAAGACGTAAGAAACTGTATAACAGCGGGACCAAATAGGCGTTTTTAATGTGTGTAGACATATTTATCGTATCCGCACTTTTAGTTTTTCGCGAGTCACATCACTAGTAATATCGCAAACCTCCTCACGGGAAATGTGGGTAAAGCTAGGGGAGGGATCCGTATTTTAGTGTATCGATGATTTTGTGGCACGTTGCCAGGGATATAAAAATGGAGGAAAGAAACGTGTTTAGGAATGTGAAAATGAAGGAAATGTTGATTTATACTTAGGTAGTTTAGGCATCTTGTTCCTATAATGTAGATATATTTCTGATGAAATTGGAGTCACGTATGTTATTTGGACTATTCTCAGTTATAAATAGGTAAACAACTACTACTACATGCGAACACATCAATGGTTATTAGTTATTTTATGTAAGTTTATTTGTAAAGTGTGTAAAACTGTTTGTTCTCCGAATATAACAAAATAAAATAAAATAAAAAATAAAGTAAAAATAATATTTAAGGAACAGAGCACGCTGGTGGTGTAGTGGTAGCACAGCACAACACGATCCGAAGGTCGTGGTTTCAAACAGTTGTGCACCAATGATTTTTTCCATTCCAGACTAAATGATCTAGAATTTGCCACACAAGTTACAATTTATGACTCTATATAAAAATTAAAAAAAAAGGCTTTACCGGGTCTGAAAGTGTCGCCTTTAATTGTAGGTATACTAAGTAAATATTTATTTGAGTAGGTACTTACCTACTATCGATTAGTATGAAAATATGGCTTGTCGGCAGTTGGTACACTCTTTTGTTATGCAGATTACAAAAATTTTGGGGCAGTTTGTACGCTGGCCACCTGGACAGTCGGAGTAAAAAGTGTTTT
Source organism: Cosmorhoe ocellata (assembly GCA_963675405.1). NCBI lineage: Eukaryota > Metazoa > Arthropoda > Insecta > Lepidoptera > Geometridae > Cosmorhoe > Cosmorhoe ocellata. Next base: position 3,708,235 of record OY776266.1, on the reverse strand, counting down.
CTATGCGAAATAAACTAGTATTGACAAAAAATAACAGGATATTTATTACGATAAGTATTACCTACATATTTTTTCTTTGATATAATATACCTATTTAATATCTCTATTTCAAATTTTACACAAGTACCTTCGTAAGTAACCTAAATGCTTACGGAAACAAGTAATTCGTCATTTACAACTACTTTATATACCTTGATTATATGTAATTACGCCGGTATTATAAATAGTGCGGTAGGTTTGTTCTAACGGTGTAAATTAATGATCTTTTATAATCGACTATTGATTAAGTATTTGATGAAATGCGCCTTATTCTGACTTCAATCAAACAATTTTATTTATGAACCAACCAAATAACTATTTCTCTGCTATCTAAATTTTCTACATGCGCGTTGGTTTGGGGTACCTAGGTACTTATTTCTCTAAATATCCACAATTTTATGGGAAAAAAACAGTGTGAGAATTTGATATCAGTAATACTCTAGGCTCGCATGGTACCTACCTACCCGGATAAAAAGTAGCCTATGTGTTATTCCAGATGTTTTAAACTACGCGTATTCCAAATTTTATCAAAATCCGTTCAGCCTTTCAGCTTGAGTAACAAACATCCATAATCCAAATTTTCGCATTTCTACGAGTAATATTAGTAGGATGAATATGGATCTAAATAGTAAGTTTTTCCGACAGACCCAATGCCTACTCAGCCCTTACATACATTCAGATAAATAACACTTTTGATAGTAAAACACAGGATCAAATAAAAATATATTGGCGCATTTTTATCGCCAATCCATAATGTGAGAGGTTATAAAAGGCGCAATATCTCAAAAGTGTAAATATATGGCGAGCGTCCCGCCAGTGTTGCCGCGCGTAAAATATATTGATATTTATATTGCGCTGGAAGGATCTTGCGGTTAGTGCTGGCAACTTGATTGGATTTTTAATTTGGGTAAGCTAAGTAATACCACATAAAAGTTGAAAAGTGATGTAAGCCAAAAACACAAAGTCAAAAGGACAGAGTAGGCATCCAGGCTTTAAAAAACTTTTCTTACTTATTTAATTTTTTGATTGTTATTGTATTTTAGTATTTATCTTCAAATTGACAAAAATGTCGCTTGGTTACAAGAAAAAAATATATTTAGTTATTATTAGTTGCAAAAAAAATCCTTATTAAATCACACCGTCGGCGTCGATCGTCCGTCTGTCTGTTAAGACATAACCAATCAAAAACTATAGGATTTGATTAATATAGACAGCTTTAAGTAAAGGGAAAAACCGGAAGTAATTAATTTCTTAAATTAATAATCACTACATTTATAAAACCAAGTCCACCGAGGCGTCTATCAAAAAAAAAAGTGTCTGAATATCTCAAAAACTACTGCACCGATTTTCATGCTGTCACCAAATGGATAGAGTAGTTCCTGGGGAACGTTTTAGTATATAATTTGTCAAGTTTTTTTTAAGTCTAAAATATAATGATATTTATTGAAGGTGTTGGAAAAACATAAGCCACGCGGGCGAAGCCGCGGGCATCAACTAGTATTATGTAGGTATACACCGTGAAATTTTAATGGTTGTTTTCCCGCAGCGAAATGGTTTGGTCTTGATAATACAATCGTTGTATAAACAAATTAAATATTAGAAACAAAAAAAAAAAAATTGAAAATTTAATTCGAAAGCGACTACGAACCAACGGCCGGCGGCGCGTGCGATTCGAACAGTACCTACAAGTTACGTCTAATGTTACTATTTTTCCTCACATTTTCGAGTTTATGAATATTTTTAAATTATTTTAAAACAAAAACATCTTTACTTTTTTACTTTTACTCTATGTTTTGAAAGTACTCCTTATGGCAAGTTGTTCTGCCGCGGGAAAATAACGATTAAAATTTCACGGTGTATAACCAGAGCCCCTAGCATGTGGTCAAGTCTTTCTTGGACCATTATAATTACATTACAATGTAGGTACATGCTGCGTATTACTCTTTGATTTTACTGAAATAGGGTTTGCACATTAGTGAAAAAATAATATTTAATCATTTTTTGGGGTATGTTAAACAGTGTTACTAAGGTTCTTAAATATTGTGAAGTACTCGTTATAAGGGTCCAATTTAACCTCCTTTCGGCTTTACGGGTAGTTTTGTAACACCCTGTATAACATGGTATTTTGTTTGAGCAATCATTGTTCATAAATAATCTTCCCAACCTGCCATCAATTACACACAGTGGGCTAATTGCAACGTCACCGAGACATAATTTTAATGAGCCAAATGAGAGCGTGCACATAATTACTGTCATGTCGACATCCCAGACCATCCCACGGTGCATTCACCAATAAAAGTCGCTTTAAAACTTCCAAAACTTCCTATACACCTTAAACCTAAAAATTTGCTGATCAAGCTTACCACAAGCTCTTCAATATCAAAGTAATATAACTTTGATATTTCGTACCATGACTTATAAAATATTATTGAAGTAGTGTTACTTCGATGTATTCCCGGTGTCGCCACTGACGCTGTCCCCATTATGGAGTCAACGGGAAGTCATAAAATTTCCTTCCCGTTGTCCCTATTGACGTTTTCCTATTATGGGTATAACGGAAACTTATAACGTATCTTCTTCTTCTTCATTTATGGCATCTGTCTCTTAGAGAACAATTTTGCCAGTGTCAAGTGTATTTATTTATAAGTATTGTCAACGTCACAGAGTCATAGTCAAGTAGTCAAGTCAATTTTAAACAAAAGATGGCTGTTTTGTTGAAAATTTTCGGGATTTCCTCCGATGGAATTTCAAGAGAACTATTCACTCTAATTCACATACTTTACACTCGCGTCAAGAACCCGGGCTTTATTGGCAAAATAACCACCAAAGTTACGCAATAAAACTCAAAATAACACGAGAAAACATATAAAAACCAGAGCGACGTAGTTGTCAGGCAAATACACCGCAGAAAATCTCTATAACGTATCCTTCATTTTGTCTCCATTGACGTAAGCATAGTTTAAATACATACAAATGACACAAACTTTAAGCTTGAAACTTTGACGTTTCTGAAGCATGATGGTTTGTAAGAGCTTGTGGTAAGGACCCAGCCATAAAATGTACTGACAAATAACCATGAACTTTGTTGACAGAGAATACTGAACTCTATTGTAACACAATGTAAATAATGATAGATCTATATTCAGTGCACTTTTATGAAATGTAAGTCTTGGATTGAGTTCACGAACTTTTGTTAGATTGAGATGTTCAGATTATTATTAGTATTAGACGGGTATTTATCGCGTTCAAATTACCTTTTATTTTCCCGACGTTTCGACAGGTTGAGATGTTCAATAGGTCTACCATGAGTTGTCGCATTTAGATCGGCTGACGTTACTACAGTAGTAATAGTACGTTACTATGACATCTGTCAAATTTGTTACTTATGGTACCAAATTCTAAGCAAATTAATGAGCGCAAACTACAGTCGCTGTAGTACGCTATGTGTGACGTAGGATAGTTAGCTACGTGGGGTTTTAGTACTCAACTATCCGCTAGAGGCGCTGTACCATGTTTTCATACATTTTTTTAACTACAGTCGCTAGTGAGTGTAGATTGTGAAAACTCATGGTAGACCCTCAGATCATTTTGTTGATTTTCTAACTAGCAAAATATTTTTTTTTTAACTTTATCTACTTATTACAAGCCTACCATAACTTAGCCGATTTCAAACTCAAGTTATATTTGAAAACTGGTTTTAAATATTTAATTCTCAGTGGAACTAAAACTTTTTATTACCCATTCGTATTTTCAGAACTAGAGTTTATTGATACGGATTTAGAAAGCGCGCGTTTATGTCATTTTTGAGTAAATTTGTTTTGTGAGTGTTCTATTTTGCTCAATAATACAAGTGACCTTTACTTTTACGTAGGTAAATTTTAGTTTTTTATTAATCTCTTATTTAAGGCCCAGAATACTCGTCACACTATTCCTTACGTAAAAGTTACAAAAAAAGTGACATAGGTTCGTATAGCAACGCGGATCTCCGCGGAATCAGACATAGCACGAAGCGAAATACCCAAATGACAAGTACGTAGAGTGCAACCATGATAATATGGCTGCTCTGAATTACGTAACGAAAGCGACAATTTATAAAAAACATAAATATGTTCAAGTTAATAGCTTATTTCAAAAAAAGGGCTGGGTTGATTTGTTTCAAATTAACTGATTTACATTCATGTGAAATAGAAATTCAAAATACCTTACTGTTCTGCATAAATTAGGGAAATTTTCAGAGGTGTTTTTGACATGATTTTTAACCAAGGTTTTCTAACTAATTCGTGTTTTAGCTCCGGTTGATTTATCACTTATATCCTTGAATATCGTGTAGTTTAATTTCAATTTAATCTATTAAGCGGTAATAGAATGATAAGGGTTGCAATACTTGCACTTTTCAAAATGCTGGGCCTTAAAAAATCTTATTTTCTTGGCGAATAATGGCGCTTAGTAAGAACAAACATTGGTACTACTGGACTTAGGTTCAATTTCACCAAACTTTTGTTAGCTTAGCATTATCTGATCGGGCATCAACATTAACAAGAATGTTAAGGTATCGTTATCTATTTTAGGTCACTTCATTTTCGGAAGATAATCCTTGGTGGGACACAAAACAACTTTAACAGGCGATCAAAAGGCTAACAAGCTATTAGTTGGTAAAAACCAAATAATTACTTTCCGGAATGTTTGTTCAATAGTTTAATTCTAAGGCCCCGGCTAGACGCAATTATTTGCATACGCAAACAGTTTGCATTAAAGTTTGCTAGCTTGTGCATATCAGAATTTTGTACAAGTCTGACTGAGCATGTAGCGGGCCCTTATCAGCACTGAACTTGTAATCGGGTCCTTATCAGCCTTCTGATTCCGAATAAGGCTATCTATGTTACTTACGTATTTGAACAAAAAGTCCTAGAGTACCTAGGTACCTACACAGAGGCACCGCCGCGCCGGCGCTTTAAATATGCAAATCCTACCACCAGGTATATTGAATTTGCAATGCAGTAAGTATTAACACTTAACCTTTACTCTGTACACGAGCTTAAAACTAGTATTTATTGGAAAAATTAAAAAAAAAACCGACTGAACTTAAAATAGATTTTTACAGCCACCAAATTATTATTTTTTTGATATTTTGAATAACCTACCTATGTCACTTTTGTGATCCAGACGAATCTAACGAAACTTCATTTGCCAAAATCCGTTTAGCCGTTTGGGCTACAGCTAAAAGATCTCGCATACCTACATGCATACAAACATCATACGTGCGCCCCAAACACTTTATCCTCTTTTTTCGCTTCGCAGTCGGGTAAAAAGTGACTATAGATCTGAGGAGATGGACGTGAAATAGAATAGAATCTAGCACTCAAATATAAATAAATAAAAAGGAAAAAATTAAATAAAAATAAGGAATCTAGTTACGAATATTATATTGAGGAAAGTTTTTTAATTTGTTTGTAACGAATAAACTCAAAAACTACTGGTCTGATTTCAAAAATTCTTTTACCATTACAATGCTACATTATCCCTGAGTAACATAGGCTATATTTTATGTCGGTACCTTGCGAGCAAAGCCGCGAGCGGAAGCTAGTATAAAATAAACACAAAAGAGAACTTACGCTAAAAATATAAACTTTCTATTATCAGTATTTATTTATACCACTTGGAACAAACGAAGATTATCTACTACAGTTTAAGGCTACCCTTTATCTGAAGAATATCGTTTAAAGATTGCTTAACTGTACCATATCTCACGAACAGGGGATTGCAATTCGCATTTGGTTCGTTATAGTGTGTGAAGTTGTTTTATTTCTAGTTGATTTTATGCCCTAATGGTGAAATGGCACTAAGATATTTGATAACATCTCAAATAACACATACCTACAAACAAGCAATAACTAGCTTCAACTGCGGAAACGCGTTCTTAGTCAATACTTATTTTATATTATTACTTCTGTTTGATTTTCTAAGAAACAAATTTATAGGTACTTACTTACATATCAATACTTAGTTTTATTTTTAAGTCAATTTAAAAACCCCGATAGGATGCGCGAATCAGAATCAGATTATCTTTGTCCTGTTTTTTCTTTTGTTTTATATATCACGTATACCTACATATGTGTAGGTAGCTAGGTAAGTAATCATCATCTTCCTGCCCTTTTCCTAGGTAATAGGTAATGTCAAATAAAAAAATATATTCTATTTTGCACATTATAATTCTCTATTGCCTTCATGTATAACTGGAATATAGTTCTTACCGCAAGCAATATTGAGTGTAAATCGCTAAAACCGACTAGAATGTCAACTGCAGATGTAGAAATAACAGGATAAACTCTCTGGGGTCTACGCGATAAAACCTTGAAGTTAAAAGCAAAAAGAGCTGGACATAGAGGCTCTTTGTTCTCTCCGAATGCATCTATCCCCGGACTGGATTGCATTGTGCTTTCAACTGGTGAATTTTACATGAGCGATTCCCATACGTACTGGTGAGGAGAAAAGTGTTGGCGTGAAAGTGAGAAAATATGTCAAAAACAGCTGTCCATCACTGTTAGTATTAAACGGGTATTTATCGCGTTTTATTTACGCGGAATGTCATCCCGTGACCACGACTTTGTAAACCTGTTGAAACGTTGGGCAAAATAGGAAAATGAAACGCGATAATACTCGTTGGATAGGTACTAATAATAATGGATCGCGTAAGTTTAAAAACAGTTTTTCAAATCTAATTCCTAAATATATACTTATATTATAAAGCTGAAGACTTTGTTTGTCTGAATGCACTAATTTCGGGAAATACAGGTTTGAATTGAAATAATATTTTTGTGTTGGATAGTTAGTTTGTTTATCGAGAAAGGCTTTAGGCTTTATAACATCACGTTGCGACCAATAGGAGCGAAGCATTAATGCAAAATGTTGTAAAAACGGGAAAAATTACATCACTTAAAACCCCTAGACAAAGTTGCGCGCTGGTCAGCTAGTTACTTACATATTTTTTACGTATATCAACGTGGTAATCCCGCCAGAGTTTTGGAGACGCTTCCCTCTAGCAGTGCGAAAGGCTGCTGGTGGAGGCTGGATGCATCGAGCTGAAGACGAAATGGCGCTCATTAGGGGAGGCCTATGTCCAGCAAACTGATGATAATGATGATTATGACACTCTACAATGACGTTGACAATACTTATAAATAAATACACTTGACACTGGCAAAATTGTTCTCTAAGAGACAGATGCCATAATTGAAGAAGAAGAAGAAGACACTCTACAATATAAATATCGAGATGTCCAACCACTTTTCGCCGCGACTGTAGCAGTAGTCTAACTAGTGGGAATTGGTACGCGCTTGTTGCTTGCAAAATTTATGAGATTTTGTACGTTCATTTTTTCAGTGCAGTCCGGCCCGGGCGTAATTGAGAAATGTTTACTCGTACATACTCGTACTCTATTGATTTTTTCCATTGGATTTTATCGCCCGTCTGGCGATGCTCTGATACAGATTTTATTGTGTCATGCAATATTGTGACTCCTGTTTACTGTAATAACTTTGAAATTTGTTTAACTTGTATGTATAGTACGAGTAAAAATAATATTTATAAAGAAAGACATTTAAACGTTCGTAACGTTCAAATTTTACGAAATTTTAGTAACTCAGGACAGAATATAATCGCTACTAATAACCTCTTAGTTATTCAGACTGGACAGATTTGATTTTGAAATAGATACCTACTCTATAAAATAAAACGAAATAGATATCTATATAGAACTTCGAATGCAAATACATTACGTGAACAAAGTCGCGGGAGTTCCTCTAGTTTGGAATAAAAGACGCAACAAACTAGCTTTTAGCTAGTTTGTTGCACAATTGGCTTAATACAATCTTAGTGGTGAGATTGTTTTTCTAAAAGGTTAAGCCATCTTCTTAGCTTAACGACTTTTTATCAGTATTTTATAGCACTAAAGCACTCAGATACACAGTACTGACGATCAAACTCAGTTAAAATTTAATCAAATAAAAAACATCAAAAACAAACATTATCATGACTGTAATCCCCAGGTTTGGTAGATAAATAAATAAATAAATAAATAATGCTGGACAATAATAATAATTCACACAACATCATCTAGCCCCAAAGTAGGCTACTCAAAGCTCGTGTTATGGGTACTAGATAACTGATAAATTTTATACATTATATACCTACATAGATAGATATTTTTTTTTATACATAGGAAACACCCAGACCAACGTGTACGATCTGCAGAAATTTGTTCCGAGGCGGGAATCGAACCCGCAACGCAACGTCGCAGGCGGACTCTCGCCCGCTGCGCCACTGAGGTCGTGAGATATTAGATTATGCTCGTATCTCTAGTTACTTAGATCTTAGAGAATATCTAAAGGGCGTAGTCAGAGACACGTCCGAAAATGTTAACTGGCATTATGTCCCGTTCTGACGTTTTGCACGGAAGTTTGTATTCCGTTAGTTTACGACTAGAGATGGGCGCTTACCCGGTAAAAACCCGCAGTTCGGGTTTTTACCCATTTTTACCCATTTTTACCCACCCATTTCGAATTAATTTTTTTTTTTTTTTTTTTTTTTCTTTAACCTATACCGTCCCACTGCTGGGCAAAGGTCTCCCCCAAATCACGCCAACCATCTCTATCCTTCGAGTAATAATTCGAATTAATACCGGGTAAAAATTCAATGCTTCTTTTTCTTGAGGTTCAACTAATTATATATGCTTTAACTTGTTAGTTTTTATTCCTGTTTGTTTTTTGGGGCTAGATGGTGCTGTGTAATAATGTCCGCCACTAGTTATTTATTATTTTAATTGTTTTTTTTTTAGTGTTTCGATGTTCTCTGGTGTAAAATAATGTAATTATCAGTATAATTTGGTTGGATTATATTTATTTAAGTATTATATTTATTGATTTCGTTATGCTGTGCAATTATGGTTTTTTAGATTTTTTATAATGACATAGTGCGTATACTTATATATTTTTAATCTTTCTGAAATAAATAACAAAAGCCTTTAAGTATGTAAAAACATAAAAACGACAGATTACAATATAAAGGCTTTTGTTATTTTTAGAACATATAAATAATAAAAAAATATAAGTGTATAATGTGCATAATTATGTCTTATAAAAAAATACTCGGCTTATTTTGAGGTACGGTGTAAGTTTACATGACTGAAAAGATAATTAATGTGCTATTTACACAATATACACTCGCGGGCTTTAAACTGGAATCGCTTCATCAAGACAATATTTTACAATTTCTGGCCATTGAACTAGGGATTGTGGTATATCATTTTTTTAGCTATCAAAATCTTTGTCGTAGGACGTGCCTACATAGTATTGACCGACGACGGTTCACATTCTGGTTATGTCCGAGAACACAGGACTCGACTGCATCGCTCCATATAATCAAGTGATCGCGAGCAAACTGAAGCCGGACTTGTAGGTGGGCTGGAGACAATTTAGTTCCCATGGCTGGCCTTTTTGGGGTAAAGTTCATTTTTTTGTGTTTTCGTCTGACTGTCCACTCGCTCACAGCTCTCCCTCTAACTTCTCTTAGCTGCTATTGGACGTCGACGCCGGTCAGGTGTCTTTTTCGGAGTGAAGTGGTGACAATAAATCGACCATCTCTTGGCGTATTGCCTAGCTATCGTCCAGGTTCTGGTCTCCGGACTAAGTTTCCGATCTCCCTGAATCTCTTGTGCACCTTGGAGACACCGGACTGGCTTGGGTGAAGCTGTCGAGCGATACTACGCTGAGACAACCCTTGCTGAATTAGGCTGACCATTGGAGCGGCTTCTGTGGTTGTGGTTTCCATTTTTCTTAAGTTCAACTGTTCCCAGTAAAGTAAAACATTGGACTGATGACCAATTTTCATAAAAGCTCACTATTTATAGGATTTCAGGACTTCCAAACAGTTGGTGATTTGTTTGAAAAACTGATGTTTTTTTCTTTTTATGTTCCATGATACAAGGTGAATGCTTATTGGTTATGATATTCAAAGTTTTTCCTCCTCCTTGCGTCGTGTTCCTCAATGCAGAGGGTCGTGACCTCCTTTCTGCATCACCTTCTCTTTAATAATTATCCTCCATCTGTTTCTGTCTTCGGCGGTGTGGAGGGCGTTGGTTGTAAACCGAAATATCAAGCGCGGTTCGGATCTGGACTGCGTCCACGAGGCCTTTTCCCGTCTACTTTGCCGATCACAAAGAGCTTTTCGAGGTTGTCACCTTCTTTTCTTGCAATGTGACCGAAATATTTGAGAACTCTGCGCAGACACTCAGTGGACAGTCGCGAGGAGATATTGAGTTCTCGCAATATAGAGACATTAGTCCAAAATGCTGTCCAAGGGATACGGAGCATCCTTCTCCAACACCACATCTCAAAAGCGTCAATGCGTTTGCGGTCTGCAGCTTTCGGAGTCCAAGTCTCAGCGCCATACGAAAAGATCGAGAAGACTAGAGTCCGTACAAGTCTAATAATAATAAATAATAATAATTGTCCACTGTTTCTAGGTCCAAATCGCCAGTGAGTTCTAACTTTCCAGATCTGTCTACCACCATGACTTTAGTTTTGGACCTGTTTATGCAAAGTCCCATCTCCTCGCTGATTCGCTCCATTCGGTTTAGAAGAGTAACCATCCCCGACTCATTTGCTGCAAAAAGAGTAGTGTCATCAGCGTAGCGCAGGTTGGTGATTTTCACACCACCAACTGTGATACCTCCCTTTCAATTCTTTCAAAAACTCGCTGTCTCATTATGTACTCTCCATAGGCGTTGAACAGAATGGGCGATAAAATGCAAACTAGGCGTACTCCTTGGTGAAATTTAAAGGGTTTAGAAGTTACTTTATCAACTCTTACGACTCCCTGTCTTAAGTCATAAAAGGTGCGAAGTAGAGCGATAAGATGCATTGGTACTCCAAGTTCTTGTAGGACCTTCCATAAGCCCATAACCCCAGTTGACACAGTCGAAAGCTTTGCTGTAGTCGGCGAAACACATTATCACTGGCGTATCAAACTCGAATGCCTTCTCAACGATCTGCCTGACATTGAGAATCTGCTCCCGAGTGCCCTTGCCCCTCACGAAACCGGCTTGCTCCTGAAGGATTTGCCAATCCAGGTAGTAGCGGATGCGATTGTTAGGAATATGGAGCAAGATTTTGCTGGCGTGTGAGATGAGGGTCAAGGTTCGATAATTACCGCAGCTCTTAGTTGACCCTTTCTTGTGCAGCGGTAGAATTACGGATTCCGTCCAGACTCGCGGCCAATTACCGTTTTGCCAGATATGTGAGCAGATATTTTGTAGTGTCGACATACCCAAGTCACCCATAGCTTTAAGCACCTGTGCTGTTATTTGGTCGCTTCCTGACGCCTTCTTCTTCTTGAGAGACTGTAGAGCAGTAGCTATTTCGGAACGAAGAATCATGGGTTCCAGTTCTAGCTCCTTCCAGTTCGGGTCACTTCCGGGCGTTAAAAAGGGATCAGTATATAACTGCTCACAGTAGGCACGCCATCTCTCGGCAAGAATTTAATAGCTAATAAAATATTCTTTCAAATGACATACCACAATCCCTAGTTCATTGGACAGAAATTGTACAAAATTGTCTTGATGGAGAGTGTATGTTTTCTAAATGATTTTTGTGTTGGTTTTATTTGATAAAAACTTCTTTTTAACTCATGGTTTAGGTTTTACTATATAATATTAAGGCTTCCCTACTTACTACGTATTTTTAAAAGTAATTAGGTTTTTTTATTTTCATTGAAAAATGTACGTTGAATTTTTACCCGGCATAAATAAAAAATACCCGGTATAAATGGGTATTTTTTAATTTATACCTATTTTACCCTTTCCTTCCTATTTAACCCACCCGTATTTTTACCCACCCGCCCATCTCTATTTACGACACAAAACGTCACTATGTAATATTATTCTAACATCGCTCTATAGTTATATTTTCCTTGAACTTTCGGCAATACCGTTGGGAGCATCGCTCCAAACTTCCACACATCCACATTTTAGTAAATCCAGCGAGTTGAAAAAGTAAGGACAAGAAGACGAATGTTTCCCGCCTAATTGGGCAATAGTCGAGCCTCGCGGGATTTGGGAACGCTCCATCTTACAGATGGCAACATTTGTACTCACTTTTTACGCCACATTTTAGCCTCCCGTATATTTATAACACAGTGTAGGTACAGTAATACAGAAGCAAGCAAGCTGGTACTTCTTAGCAAGTTTTAGAATAAGATAAACTTTATGATGAACTTTACTTACCTGTGACGAATTTACACATCTTTTTTATGCATGTGACGAATTTACTTTCAATGTATGGAGTTTACAAAAATGTGACGAATTTACTTTGTGGCAAATGTACAACAACCCATTGGATTTTGGCTTTTTTGGCAGTAAAAATGGCATAGATATGCCCGATAGATTGCCGATATTTGTTGCAAATGAATATGCAACTCATCATGTCATTCGTTTTTTTATTTTATCTAGTGGAATGTGTGTTAAATCTCGACAAAAGCTGCATTCGATTTGGTTCAGCAGTTGCGGAGATTAGCGTGCATAAACGCACAGAAAAACAGACAAAAATATAAACAGCCAAACACAACATGATTTTTTAAAAAACGGTTATTTTAGGCTAAGTAGCGTGTTTTCGCTTGTTAATTTTTATGTGAAAATATGAAAAGTACAGACACGTTTTCTATACGATTTTATTATATGTATGTATAAGATGCTAAAGTTGAAAATAGCAATACGCGAATGAAGTCAAAGGAAATTTATTAGTTTCATATAAAGCCTTGGCCACCTTAATCGTGACTGCATAACAGCTTATTGCAAAGTCATAAAATAAAAGTTAAATTCACTTTAAGCACCCCTTTCCGAGGGGTGAAAAGGGTTGCAAAGGGGTTGGTTGGATAATATCATAAAGGGAAACCTTCAAAGTTAATTTGCTTGTTAATTTTTCTTCCTCCTCCGTTTGTGTAATCTGTTTTTTACTTGAATTAGGGGTGATAATTAAAAATTGTCAAAATAATCCTCATAAACCTTAGGTAAGTACATTTTTTATTCTTATTTTTAGGTTGCTTTTTTATTATTATATAATTTGATTTATTCTGATAGGTTTTGAATTCACGATCATCGCTTTACAATCATACGCCAGTCGTATCAACACATCAATTTCTACCTATGTAGGTAAGGTACCTACGTCTAGTTAGCAAGATGTCTAATACTTATATTACTAGATAAAGCTATCTATGATTTTACGAAAACAGTCATCAACTTCACCCCACTAATATTATAAACGTGTAAGTTCATACGTATGGATGTTTGTTACACTTTCACGCTGAAACGGCTGAACGGATCTGGCGGAAATTTGGCACAGAGATACATAGATTTTAGTCTGAAACAGCGTATACGCTACTTTTTATTCCGGAAAAATTTACGGTTCCCGTGGGATAGGTACATTTGTTTTTGTTTTTCAAGGTTCCACTTGGGCGAAGCTTTAGCCGAAATTTGTCATATAATATTTGTCTATACATTATTGCACACAGATAACAAAATATTTGTGACAAAAGGAGGGCCTAATGCTTATATACCTCTATAGGTAATAATAGGTATATAATATTATATGACAATATTATATACATAGGTATAGACTTGAAAAAAAACGTTTTTATTTTCGTCGATTGTAAAAACGTTTTGCCATTCTTGGCCACTTTTCACATACAATTACAAATTACAAAGTTAGCTATGTTCGTGCCTCTCATAGGGCCTAACAGAAACCATGCCATGAACCCAACACATGAATCATACTCCGCTAACCTGATTACCGCCCACCGAATCTTGTTACGCACCCTTTTCCGCCCTGATGGGTTGTGACAGAGAGTATGCTTATAAATTGCTTAAAGTGAGAGCTCCGACGGTCTAGTGGTGGTAGCTCAGATGTGAGTTCGAATCCGGTTGTGCACTAATTCATATGCGCTAAATACTAGTAGGTAGGTACTCTCAAACGATAAAAAAATCATCGTGAGAAAATCATGGTCCCTTCCGTCATGTTGTCCTCACTACAATTATAAAAGAAAGTCCTTCACTGACTGTCTGTCTGCGATAACTCAAAAATTACTGCACCGAATTTCATGCTGTTTTCAACAATGGAGTGGTTCTAGAGGAAGGTTTTAAAAAAATTGACAAGTTTTTAAGTCGCTATAACCGATATCCTCACGGGCGAAGCCGCGTGCATCAGGTAGTAGAATCTAAAAAGTTTGAAGACAGTGTCAAGTGCATGAATGTAGCCTCTACGAGGCACTTACTTCCTTTCACCACACTTGTTCGAAAGAACTAGTGACACGGTAGACGTTTGGTAAAAATGGCAACACGGTAAAAAATATTCAGTCAATAGTATATCTTCATAGGTCTAAGTAACCAGAGATCTGAGGAGATATCTGGTGAGCCAGGGGATTACAGTCGTGATCATGTTTGTTTTTGTCAATAATCTGAAAAAGGCCTTTATCAAAAATAGGGTTAAGTATATAAAAACCTCTTTGTTAAAAGAATCTACGTCAAAACTACGTAGAGTAGTTACCTATTTACTATAACCTATTTGGTGATAGGCAAGATCTATTGGTAAACTATTTACTTGTAGTTCTACAAACCTTTAAGTACTCACAACCTTTTTTTAATATTAAAATTACGTAAGTATACTTAAAGCATTTTGTGCACTATAAACTAAATTATAAAGCAAAGAGTCGCTAACAATATTCTTAAACTATACTCCCCCGTCATTGCTTAGTAATTTGCGGTCACGTGAACCAGCCATTACGTGCCGCCGACCAATGGCAGAGCGTCGTTTAATACGATTCCATATTTGAAAAAGAAAAAATGAAATATGAGAAAATACATAATTTAAATTTAAAATAGGGTAACAGGGACGGAATGATACAGAGTTGACTATATAATATACCATAATAGAATTACTGCACAACAGAACAATTTTGTAGCTAAAAAACTTAATTATTATTTCTTAAACATTAAAAAAGCTACCCATATAGATTCAAAGATAGATAATTATTTAAATTTATAACCTACTCAGAAAAATATACATTTGATCATCTAAAAGCAGGTTTCTTTGTAGAGATTCGACCACATTTGGATACCTATATAAAATTTGACACCCCATTATGCATTATGGTGGCTGTTATTAGGTATAAGTAAAAAACTAATTATCCCAATTCGTACAGTTGTTACAGCGTGAAAGAATAATTAATAACATACATCTAAACATTCGCATTTTGTAATCATTGTAAGTAAAATAGTTCTAAATGTAATGTAACAAATTACTTACATCAATATATTTTTTTTAATGAAAAATCACCCTGTAATTAAAAAAAAATATACCGCATGTAAGGAATTATACGTAAGTAGATATTTATATGAATAAATTACCGAAGTAAATGGCTGTAATAACGCTGTCATTATCATTACGTTATGATATCAATTCAACATCGAGCACAATATCGTTATACATGATCTCATCACGGACCATTTAATGCAAATCGATCTATTACGGAAAATACCGACGATTACCGACCGCCCGACCAATCAGAACGATCCATTTATAAAAGTAATTTATTGAGTTTCAAAATTTAAAAATGCTATTACGGCCGCCATTTTGGATGTAATTTGAAAACGTGTAACCGCTACTCGAGACAATTACTCGGCTTCCTTTTTCAAAAGTCGATATGGAATATAATCTGTGGTTCGTAGTTTATCAGTCCTTTTAAGTCGAAGGAATGAATTAGAATGAGAGAGAGATTATTGTAATTTCACGTTAAACCGAGATGGAAATCTTTGGTTGTTATTATAATAACGCATGGATTGTGTAAGCGAATAGTAAATTACATGCGTTTCAATGAGATTTTTATTTATTCATGACTTTGCATCAAGAATGTATAAATCGTGATTTCAATTACACATTTGTAGGTTCTTATAATAATTACCTACGTAGGTTCTGTTATTACCTTTTGTAATTATAACTTTATATAAAAACAATCTTCATATTGATTACAAGAATATTTTTATAAGTAAGTACCTACTTATAGGTACAAAGACTATCAACTTAGGTATTTTATAGCCTGAGCATGAGTATAATATATTCACTGCGGAAAAGAAGACATAACAGCAAAATGTAACTTTGGCCAAATACTGAAAAGGACGGAAATATCTAGTAGGTACTTTCCCGCTAAACTATTATCTATTGAGCTTAACAACACAAACTCTAAAGGAACTTCGACACGTGTTTTCATTAGATAATAGTTTAGCGGGAAAGTACTAGATATTTCCGTCCTTTTCAGAATTTGATAAAGATTTCCGCAAAGTTACGCCTGAATCAATCATTTATCTTTCGCCAAATCACAATTGAATGTTGAGTTTTAGTCTTCTCTTCCACTTTGGCGGAACAAAATGTCAATTTTGTCTTCATAAATATTACGTCTTCTCTTTCGTAGAAAAAAAATGTAACTCAAGCTGGGCTGGTAATAAACCTACTCAAATTCAAAAATTCGTTTTCCAGCATCATTCCCCATCACAAGGCGAATCGGGCACCCTTACCAGAACCGGACTCCTCCCAAACGTAAGAAGCCCAGAACTTCCTTCACCAGGCTCCAGATAGCTGAGCTGGAGAAGAGGTTTCACAAGCAGAAGTATCTCGCGTCGGCGGAGCGGGCGTCACTCGCGAAGACTTTGAAGATGACTGACGCTCAAGTGAAAACCTGGTTCCAGAACAGGAGGACTAAGTGGAGGTGAGTTCTTTTGTTTTTTTTACCCCTGTGCCCCTAGTATGAAAACTTTTTTCGAATAGTATCCTTTCATACGTTTACC
This sequence comes from Cosmorhoe ocellata, assembly GCA_963675405.1. Lineage (NCBI taxonomy): Eukaryota > Metazoa > Arthropoda > Insecta > Lepidoptera > Geometridae > Cosmorhoe > Cosmorhoe ocellata. The sequence goes on along the minus strand of OY776266.1, from coordinate 3,691,311 downwards.
TCCATCGGAAATGTTAAGGAACTAAAATAAGGTCGATATCGTGAAAAAAAGTTAGTGAGTGAGTGAGTTTGAATTAAAAACTTTTCTGTTTAGTATTTCTTTGCTGGCAATTTTAGTTTAATTTAAAAAAAAATCTGTGTAGTATTTCTTTGCCGGCAATGTAATTTAGGTAATTTAGGTTAATAGAAATAGCATAATGTACCTATTTAGTAAGTGGAGCTATTATTTATGCTAGCACTTTATATAACCTAGATAGACTTACTTAATGCAGGTCACTTTGAAATGAAAATAAAGAACAAAATTAAGTTGACTCTACATTTTCCTGGCTTAAAAACCTTGAGATTGTTTTTATAAAAAATGAGTGTCGTACATGAGTGAGTGAAAAACACCTTAGAATAAAAATTCTAAGGTTAGTAATATTTCTATGGATTTTCTGAGATCCATTCGACTCTCAACTTTGCCGCTCTAGTTTTATCTCGTGTTATTTTGAGTTTTATTGTGTAACTTTGGTGGTCTTTTTTCCATTAAAGCCCGAATTCTTGACGCGAACAAATATGTGAATTGAAGTGAATACTAAATTCCTATGAATCCATCGGAGGAAATCACGAAACACAGAATTTTGAACAAAACAGCTATCTTTTGTTTGAAATTGACTTGATAATTTGACTATTACTTTGTGACATTGACAATAATACTAATTTAAACACTTGCTACTGGCAAAATTGATCTCAAAAGAGACAGATGCCATAACAAAGAAGAATAAGATATTTTTAAACTTACGCGATCTGTGTGGCTATTACGGAACTCTAGTTGCAATCAATCACAATGAATGTCTATCAGCAAAAGTGCTGTGATTACGTAATTGTGATACTTACAAACAATATACCCAATTCAATAAACCAAAAACATAATAATATTAATTTTATGACATTAAAAATCCATAAAACATTTCACCGCTAGTAAGTACCTAACTAGAATCTGTTCGTAATAATGTTTTGTTAGTATCAAAATTACGGAAACGCAGCCCTGCACTGTAGGTCTACCATGAGTTTTCACAATCTACACACGCTAGCGACTGTAGTTAAAAAAATGTATGAAAACTTGCCTACAGCGCCTCTAGCGGATAGTTGGGTACTAAAACCTCACGTAGCTAACTATCCTACGTCACAGCGTACTACAGCGACTGTAGTTTGCGCTCATAATTTGCTTACAATTTGGTACCATGAGTAACAGTTTTGACAAATGTCATAGTAACGTACTATTACTACTGTAGTAACGTCAGCTAATCTAAATGTGGCAACTCATGGTAGACCTACTGAACACATTATTATAAGTATTAAACGCAATTTTGCAACTATAACTCATGTAAACCCGCCTCTAGGAATCATTATGTAAATTTAAATCTGCAATTACTTGTTCTCCTCTATGTTAACAAACTGATAGGTTATGTTAATTTGTTGCTGTCACCATTTGAATACTAGTACCTACAAGATGTTAACAGTACTTTTTATGGTCAATAATTCTAGCATCATCTAAAAACATTATTTCACTTGAGGTGTCAACATTCTTGGTTTTAGTCATAAAGATAATAAAACCACATAATAACCAGTCCGTACTGACTTGTCATTTACTTGAACTTACCTTAAAATTGAAGCTCTATTGAAATTGGTCGCTTGTTATAGATTGGCCAAATAACTTGACCGCCAGTTCTGGAGATAATGTTTTAAGTAGAGGGTCTATCGAAATTGGTTCGTCTGCTATTTAAAGTGTTAGATTATACTAAGTAGTTGGAACAGTAAAGATAAGAGTGTCCAAGATTTCATTTTGAACGGTCGGTTTTAAGTTTAAAATACTTAAAAGTGTAATACCTACTTCGTGTGATGTCATGATTTATAAATAGGTTACTAAGTACTTACTTCCCTAAATACTTATTTATTAGTAAAAAAGTACTTAACGTAGAAATTTCACGGTCATCAGTTTTGTAGTTTAGAAATTAAAGACATTACAGACATTAATATTAGGTCCAAATAACTTGAAACATTGATGAAATAGGTAGTAAGTATTTATTAATTATTTATTTTTATTATTATTATTTATTTTATTTTTTATTATTACGATCTGTTGATAAGTAGAGATTCAGCCTGCAGTGTATTGACTAGGAGTATAGAAGTAACCAGATTGACATTCATTTCACACACATCCACATACACAGTTACTATCGAGTAAGTATTGGCTCTTAGAAAATTCTAGAAAGTTATAGAAATACATTAGCAGCTTTGAAACAATCAAAACAACGAAAACCATTACCTACATAAATCTCGCCCCTAGCCGCGATTCCAGGCACTGACTTTCCGTATAAACAAAACAACATTCCAAATTCAAACTGCACAGTACGTTCGTTTGTTGGTGGCATAGCGATTACGTTCTACAGCATTCCAAATTCAAAACTGCACAATACGTTCGAAGCCCGTGTGTTGGTGGCATCACCGATTACGTTCTAATGGACAAGCGGTGTTTGTGTTCGGAACAGATAATGCGTGCTCGATACGCGCGGCGCCAAGCCACTGATTTTATTGTACAAAAAAACTATGTGATCTATCGTTTGAGGTTTTAATTCAAAAGGGTAAAGAAACCTTCGCAGGGATTTATGCTGTTATAAAAAAAGTTATAATCATAACCTATCTAGGTAGTGGAGGTTATTTAGTTCTATATAATAACTAAAAAAAAATACCTATAATTATGCAATCAGACAATTGGTCTGAATATCGATGAAATTCAATTTTCGAACAGATTTTTTCGCTACAAATGTGCGATTTTTATATTTGGTGTAGGTACTTAGGTGTGTCTTAATAATTTTTGTTTTATCTTATTTTATAGTAACCAACTTCAGCTTAGATTAAATATCTTTCTCAAAATACATACCTTCCAGTTTATTTATATCTTTTTTAACAAAACTATAGTAAAAAAATGTTGTAATCTGTATGTTAAAAAACTGTCTCCTTTTACGATCAATTTATCAGATGTCTCTTCGTATTAACCTGCCGTGTTAATGGTGTCTTATCGCGGCTCCTTGCTTTTATTTTGTGTTTGTTATTAAAAGTAGGGTTATCGGTTAACGAGGAATGACGTAGACCATGAAAAAAACTTCAAAATTTGTAACCATGGAGTAGACACCGCCTACTACATTTTTTATTCAAAACAAAAAGCATTGTTCGGTACTTATTGAAAAGTATATGATTTTAAATATAGAACGAATTTTATGTTCGTCTAGTTTGGTATTATTTTTAGATAAAAAAATAGGTTGTCTATGGTATCGATAAAGACAAATACATTTTATTGATGACAGATTCCATAAATAAAGAAGAAGGTTTATAGGTCCTTATTGCGGATCACCGCCATTATAAAAAAATACAGCACGAGCTTGGATGCTGTGTTTTACTATTGATCGATTAAGAAAAAAACGAATGAATGCAAAAAATTTGGAAAAATGTCACAGGTAAAAAATGTCTCACCTTTGAAAGTACAACCTTCGTCAAGTGTCTTATCAACCCATAAGCAAGTCTTACTCAGTATTGATATATCTTAAAAACCTCCAATAAATCCGTATTTATCGTAATCTCTTTTAAATGAGCCTTTTATTTTAAACCCTTTCGAAAAATCGATGGTGTGTTTGAATTCAAATTCTTTAGTTATCTTTTTAAAACTTTGTAGGAATTTTTGGACTACCTTCTTCTATGTATTTGTTTTTTTCTATACGGTTCGTTACGGTAGTTCGTTGAGCTTGTTCTAAAATTAACTTACATTTGTCCAACTCTACATAAAATCTGCCCAACTCTACATATTATTATCTGCCCAACTCTACGTATTATCTGCCCGACTTGCTCAGTTCGAACAATAGAGTTGGAACGTAAATTAAAAGGAATTTTATCTGTGACAAATGAGGCTGCATTATCATTGTTTGAAAGGACTCTGACGAAAAAATTACTAATTAAAAGCTTTTAATGTTTTTCTTTTGTTTTTCTTTGAGCTGTGGTTCTTATTGATTGGTTATAAAAAAATACCTACAGTAAAAGAAAGAGTTTTTTTATTATAATTATTTATTCAAATAGACCAAATCAATAGTGCCTAGGTACTATATTTATTTATATAAAAACTGCTATCCCAAATAGTGTTTTACTAAAACAATCATAATTTAAATAAAGCATACAAAGCAACCAAAAAAATTGGTAAAAATAGTGTTGTGCTAATAAAAAATATCGATAAAAATTAAACAGGTACTATACCGGTAATAACCATTCTCCGTTCCGACATCATTGATCATCCACTTTCCATTTACACGAAAACATAAATTATGCTCGAACACATTAGACATACAAATGATATTTCATGACTACGCTCAATCAATTCCGGCGTAAAAGTGAGTCAAATGCAAGGGCTATTTGTGTATGTGATACCTGTGTTATGTATGTACAAGCATAGAATAAACAATAGAATTTATTGCATAGTATCACTGTACGTCGACATAGATTTCGTATTTTGTTGTGGCCGTTGAAATTTCAAGTCAGTGAAAGAGGTAATACTTTTGTATTAGAGTTGTAACGATACCTGTTTTTGTTGATATCGATTATCCTAATGAGGTATCATACCGGTACCGATATTACCTAAGTATAATCATAAAACAGAACATTTAGGAGATAAAAAAATATGAAAGTGGTGATAAAATTAAATTATGTTCAGAGGCAGATTACTGTATCGAAACACAGTCGATAGGTACCTACTATTTACTTATGCGACTACTTTTTATAGATATCGGTAAACAGGGGCTTACCACAAGCTTTTCCAGCAATAATCTAAATTATATAACTCAAAGGTGACTGACTGACTGACTGACTGACATAGTGATCTATCAACGCACAGCCCAAACCACTGGACGGATCGGGCTGAAATTTGGCATGCAGGTAGATGTTATGACGTAGGCATCCGCTAAGAAAGGATTTTGATTAATTCTACCCCCAAGGGGATAAAATAGGGGATGAAAGTTTGATTTTGTTTTTTAAGGTACCACGCGGGCGAAGCTATGATATTTCGTAACATAATAAAAAGTAGTGTTACTTCATGCTTGAAAATTTGACGTTTCTAAAACATGATGGATTGTAAGAGTTTGTGGTAAGGCCCCAGGACAGAGACTCTTTTGAGTAGAGCCCATAAGTGACACAGGTATAAGGCATCAAGCAGGCGGTAACATGGGATAGCTAGGGGGTTAAATATTGTATGAGGAACACAACTCCGCAGTTTGGACCATCAATTATTAACTGCGGTGGAAAAGACGTACGCTCGACTTTTTCATGTAGGTATTGTTGCCGTTGCTACTTTTTATTGCCTATTTTTGTGACTTTTACGCCGGTTTTAGGTTATTTTATGTGAGCGTGGCTAGAATGTAGATGGACCGGATTATTTTAAAAGAAGTGGGCTATTGTGTTTTATTGTGGTCTTGTAACGTGATGGACTTGTTTTAGGCTGAACATTTCATAGGCCCTGGGGTATGTTTCACAATAATGTTCACGTACAAGCTGGTAAAGAGTAACATTTTAGATCAGTTTAGACTTTGTAACAACTTATTCAAGATTTTGATGATCAAAAGCTCTTGTTTAGTTTCTAGTATTTAATTTTATTCTTCTTTTTCTCCCTACGCTTTTCCAACGCTATGTGAAGTCGGCACATCACGTGTTATTCTTCAATTTCCCTCTATCATTCGTCATCTCAGTACTCACTCTTTTCTTACTCATATCATCTTTTATTTAATTTTATTGATGAGTATATTGTTTATAAGTTTTATTACAAGTATTTACATCTTTATATCATCTGTTTTTCCTTTATTCTTCACTTATTCCTAGTCGAATATGAATTTCTAGAAAAAAAATTAAGAAAATATTCAAAAGGAATATTTCTTCTTTTCTACCTTTTCCAAAGAGCCTTACTATCAATCGCAGCCATTCCAAACTATTTACACATTCTAAAGGCCAGCCAATTTCCCCGGCCCGTGCACCGCCATCAGACAAATCGAATTCGAATCGTAGCACGATCTAACACGTAATGTAGCCAACATGGCGTCTTACTCGCTTTATTTATTCACTCGCCCTGCTTCATTTTCTTCCTGTAATTCTTTTCCCTTGTATAAGTGAATATTAAAACTCCCCGAATTAGGGTCTCGGTATCACTCTGAAATGGTTCTTATGCGGACCGCAAAGGGTTCGGTTTTATTCAGATTGATTTTCGCGATTTAATTTCGCAAGATGTATTCGCGTTGGGAAGGATAATGAGACGTATCTCCAGGGGGCAGGGACGTAAATTGTTTGTTTTGGGGATAACTCGTGACGCGTTTTCTTGGATGTCTTTTGGATAATTGTTGCTTGTAGGCTGTCTCCTCAGGAATTAAGGAGCAAATCCGTTTGCTGATTGATACGAGGGCTGTTGGGAGTAACAGGGGAGAAAATGTGTGTTTCCCTGTCGTTAATTTTTATTGCACATCGTTTTTCTTCCTGTCAGAAATATACCTACCGACTCATAATCATCTTTTATTCGTCTATTTTATTATAGTACTCTACTGAATAATGTTCACAGACATTTTGTATAATTTATCAGGTTTTATCTAAACTTAAATAAAAATTAAAACCTTTTTGTTAACCTTTGACGATAGATACCTTAGGAACTCTTAACAAAAACAATTTCAGTTCGATTTTTAAAAATCTGACAGCTATCTCTCTTCTTTTAAAAGTGTCATTACACATTTCAAAAGGCGGAAAATTACAAAATAATAACAAATTCAAAGCTCGTCTATTATGGAGGAAGTTTTACGAGCCAGCGTCTCGGAGTTTTAAAACGCCTTTAAAATTTATTTGACTGTTTTGATAACTACCCGAGCTTGGGAAATATTCTTTATTTACAATTTGGCATTTATTTTTGTGACCATATTTATGCTGGCAATCTTGAATCTTACACTAAAAGTGATTGTTTTTTTAACTGTTATAATATTATATTTTTTTAACTGTTGTATGTAATAATATTATATACTTCCTTAAATAAAAAAAAAAAATAACTTTGAAATTGGAAATAAAACTATGGATACCTACATATTTAATAAGTACTTACTTATGTGATTTACATCACTAAATTTTGATTTAACTTTGTGTTTAGTTTAACATCGCTGCTTACAAAAAAGTTTTTTATAGGGATGTATTTACTGTGTATTAATTTGGATTACATAGTTTTAATAATAATAAACTGTTTTTGCAGAAAAATGTAAGTACTTACCTACTTACCTAATTAAAGTCATCTATTAATGTTGTTCCTAAATCACAGACAGCTTACCTTATCACCATGACAAAAACAATTCAAGTTTAATTTAATCAAAAAATAAGCACGAAAAGAAAAAGATCAGAAACAAAAAGTAATTAATGAAGCACATTTTAATTGTTAAAATCATCTGCCGCTCCTCCCGCTTATATAACGAGTAAGCAGGGCCTTACCACGAAGTCTTTCGGAACGATTCCGTAACGATTTTGTTCTAGAAACGTCACATTTGAAGCTTGAAGTCAATACAATTTGCATAGGTCATGGTACGAAATAACAATGTAATACTAATTCGGTAATGTATTATGAATTCGTGGTGAGGCCCCCCGTTTTAAGATGAAGATTACTGGATAAAATGATGGTAAAATCCTACTTCCTACTAATATTATAAACGTGGAAGTTTGTAAGTATGGATGTTTGTTACTCTTCACGCTGAAACGGCTGAACTGATTTGTATGAAATTTAACACAGAGATAGATTATAGTCTGGAATAGCACATAGGCTACTTTTGTAACGGAAAATGTACGGTTCCTGTGGGATAGATATTATGTTTTTGTTTTTCAATGTACCATACGGGTGAAGCCGAGGACGAAAGCTAGTTTAAGCTAGATTATAAATTTAAAATACGTTACGAATATTTCGTTATAAGTACATTTATTACTGACATAAATTATGTAAGTGTCCATTTTTGGTTCATCCAATCTTCCATTCCTCTTTATATACCAATTTATGCTACCGATGTCATCATATTTTAAGTATTTGTCAACATATTTTTTTAAATAATATATTATGAAAAAACAACTAAGTAACTATTTAAGGCCCAGCATTTTGAAAATTGCAAGTATTGCAACCCTAATCATTCTATTACCGCTTAATAGATTACATTGAAATTGAACTACCTACACGATACTCAAGGATATAAGTGATAAATCAACCGGAGCTAAAACACGAATTAGTTAGAAAACCTTGGTTAAAAATCATGTCAAAAACACCTCTAAAAATTCAGAAATTCCCTAATTTATCCAGAACAGTAAGGTATTTTGAATTTCTATTTCACATGAATGTAAATCAGTTAATTTGAAACAAATCGACCCAGACCTTTTTTTGAAATAAGCTATTTACTTGAACATATTTATGTTTTTTATAAATTGTCGCTTTCGTTACGTAATTCAGACCAGCCATATTATCATGCCGCACTCTACTTACTTGTCATTTTGGGTATTTCGCTTCGTGCTATGTCTGATTCCGCGGAGATCCGCGTTGCTATACGGACCTATGACACTTTTTTTGTAACTTTTACGTAAGGAACAGTGTGACGAGTATTCTGGGCCTTAATCCAAAAGCACTCACGTTTCTCAAAGTAACTGGAAAGCCGGCGAGCTTAAGCATTCATTACCAAACAACCACATACCTAAGCGGAGACTTATAAAATAATCAGCTGCAAATTTTCTAATTGCCTCCACGTTTGGCTTATTTATGGAAAGTTTAATTGTACTCGCTTTATCTAATTATAAAGACGCGGCGAACTCGCTTGCGATAGGGCTGGACTGTATCGATAAAATTATCTTATTTATGCAAAAGTGTGCTAAGTTATTTGAATCGATTGCTGCAACTTTCGCTGTTCATGTATAACTTGTAGGTACACTTTTAGATTTGTTGGATTTCTAACTTATGGTTTTAGTCATATCATTTGCGAGCTCTATGCATAAATATTTTATTTAGGGTTTTTTTTTGTTTTTACTACCATTGCATTTAAAGATGCAAGATTCACATCTTTTTGAATAATAAATAAATAATAGTAGACAGTTCAAGCCCCAAACTAAGCGTAGCTTGTACTATGGGAACCAGATAGCTGATAGATTATTAATTACTAGCTTCCGCCCACGGCTTCGCCCGCGTGGTACCTTGAAAAACAAAAACAAATCTATACCGCGGGAACCGTACATTTTTCCGGGATAAAAAGTAGCCTATGTGTTATTCCAGACCATAATCTATATCTGTGCCAAATTTCATCTAGATCCGTTCAGCCGTTTCAGCGTGAAAGAGTAACAAACATACATCCATCCATACAAACTTTCGCGTTTATAATATTAGTAGGATATACTTTTTTTTTTGTAAATACATTATATACAAAACAAACATCTAAGTTCATCACATAAATGTTTATCCTGGGTGGGGATCGAACCCACATCCTACAGCGCAGAAGCTACTACAAACTGAGTTGTGTGGCCAGTCAATAATGGAATGTCATTTTTTAGCTTACAATTTTTATCGACAAATTCATCGACAAGCGCACATCCCTTCTCGTACATTAACCGTTCTAATAAAGTTCTTGCAGCGGTATAATAGACTTAACGCTTTGTTCAATCATTCATTATCTCCGGCCAGTGTACTCGGATCTCTCAGACAACCCTTTTTGATGAGAATCTACATTAAACTTAGCGAAGCGGGGGTCTAGGTGTATTTGTCGGTTAAACCGACGGAGGTGGGTGGTCATATATATCCAAAACTTTGAATTTGAACCAATTACGTAACTCTAAATTCATCTCAATGTCAGTTTTAATGAAACGAAAGTTACAAAGTTTCTTATGTTTACTTAAAGGGAGATTTTTCAGAGGCTTTACAAGTTTTCTTAGACTATTGTTCAACTACTGAAAAAAAGCTTGCATCTTATAAAACTTTACATTGTGAAATCAATACCTACCTACTATTTTTTCGATATAAAAATAATCAAAAAATAAATATATGACAAAATTTAAAATTATCGGTTTTAACGATTATTTTAAAATGGAACGCTTAATTTATATCAAATCACTTTATTGCACAGTTCATAAATGTTTTATGTAATTTTTTTTCTAATTGAATTCAAAACATAAAAAATATGCGTTGTTTATTGTTCAAAATACTTTCCTAAAGTTTAAACGAACCTTTTACTTAATTGCGCTTTTTAATCGCAATATTTAAGCAAGCGCACTTACTTAAATATTGCGATAACTTTAAGTAAGTACAACATCTCACTTTACTGGTATAATATTATCTACAAGGCCTAAAGTAATTACAGGGAGTAAATCTTGGTTTGTAAGAAACGGCAAACGTTGTAACGCTACAATAAAAAAATACAAAGTGAAATAATACTTTAAATAAAAAATACTTGCTTTTGATTTACTTATTTTTGCTACTTGAACTGTCAGTGTCTTGAAGTCTGTTTTCTATCTGTAACTTGATTATAAATAAAAAAATAATAGTTGAATATAATATTTTTGTTACTATTTGTATATTAGGTATTTAATTTTTAAAATAAAGAAATCACTTTGAGCTATAGATATACCTACGATATTTTTTGTTACTGTTAATTTAAAAACTATTTTTGGTATTTTACAGTAAGGAGCTTGCAAGTTGAATGATTATGTCTTCGAAAATGATCACAGATGCCATAGTAATATGACGGTCACACCTTTTTAAGAACCAATATTGTAATACTTAGTGACGAACTACTAGGTTGATAAATTATCGATATCGATTGAATGTTCTGTCATAAAAAAATAATGGTTGTTCAATTTATAAATCACATTTCATATTCTATATTACTACTCATGAATTCAGCTACTCACGCATTAAGCCATCTAATTTTAAAACGATTTATAACAATAAAATTATAAAACAAACAGTTTATCGAAACAATCGATAACTTCCTATTGGTTTTGTTTTTCCCTTCCCTACCGATCGAAATGTAATCGACAACTTAGCGATATTGTCACGACGCAGCCTTTATAAGCTTTATTCGTCTTATTATTTTCCAACAATTCAAAAGAAAATAAACCCACACCCATTGACATAAGAGTTAGTAAAACGCAAATATAACCTTGTAAGTATTTGCAAGTGCAAATTAATGTTTAATGAACCAGCTAAAGCTTCGTCGCTATCTTAATTAGTTGAAACAGCGAGTCGATAGCGAGTCATGTATTTATAAAGACATCTTTACAATTATATATCTACATTTTAAGTTACTGACTGTCTGACTGATTGACATACCACAGCCTTAATCATAAGTCCTAAGAACTGAAGAGAAATTAATTTCTAAAATACAACCCTAAGGAGGCGCAACAGAAGGTTTAAGTTTTAAAAAAAACCTTTACGTAAACGAAGTCGTGGTTTTCACTAGTTTATCCTTACTAATATTATAAACGTGAAAGTTTGTATGTATGGATATTTTAACTCTTTCACACTAAAACGGCCGAAAGAATCTGAATGAAATTTGGCACAAAAATAAAATAAGCAAGGCATTATCAATCATGCTCAACAAAATGGGCTACTTTATCGCTAAAAAATAATTCTTCCAGGCAACTTTTACTAAATAAATAATAAAAATAAAAATAAAAAAGCCTTTTATTCCATAACCTTAAGAAAACAATTTCAATCGTGCATATATGTAGCTTGTAAATAAATAATACTTAACTAATATAAACGCGAAAGTTTGTAAGAATGTATGGATGTCTGGCTGGATGTACGTTTGTTACTATTTCACGCTGAAACGGCTGAACGGATCTAGATGAAATTTGGCACAGAGATAGAATTATAGTCTGGACTAGCACATTATGCTAGGTTTTTTATCCCGGAAAATGTAAAGTTCTCGTGGGATAGATTTGTTTTTGTTTTTCAAGGTACCACACGGGCGAAGCTGTGGGCGGAAACTAAATAAATAAAAAATATGATAAAAAAAATATTTATCAGGTAATGTTTAGAAAAAAACTTTAATACATCTGCCAAAAGTTTACAAAATCCTCCATATTTAATACAAAAGCTAAATATCGTTTAGCCTAAAGTGTATTCACCCCATATTCACCCCTTTTAAGTAACGCCAGTGGGGCCACTTAATTTTAAGTTTAGTATAATGTCTTGAATATAGCGTAAATTATTATTGTATACAAAATTCACTCCTTTGCTACTTAGGTACTTACCTAAACGCAAAAAAACGTGGATGTTAAATTGTTCATAGAAATGTTTTTAAGTACCTACGTATCTCAATTTGTTTATGTTTCAATTACCTACTTACGTTGCTACAACCAGGATTGATTTGGATATTTGAAATATTACTCGAATATTATAACTCTTTTATCGACCTGCCAACCCCGAACGCCGTTTCTACCGAACTTGGCCCTTTTGTTACATTCAAAATTTATCGTTTCCTATTCATCTAACAATGTAAACTAAGTTTGTTAAAAGAAAAGAAATTATAAAACAATATTTTTCAGTTTTTTTATAAGTCATCGGTTATTTTCTCTGTAGACTGTACGTAAAGAGGCTCTTTGTTCGAGAACAAAATATTATAATCGAAAACCTCGACTGGTTGCCCAACCAGTCGACCGCACGGCGGCGGTCGTATTGCGGTCGCTCGCCGATTACAGGATCAACCGAGGAGAAATAATGGTTCTAGAAATAGTAGTTCAACTAGTAACAAAAAAATAAGAAACGGGCTCACGACTGTAGTCTCCATGTTTAGTAGATATCTCAAGGGCTTACTACAAGCTCTTCGAGCAATGTTAAACAAATATTACTTTGATATTTCGTACCACGATCTAGATAAGAATTGAATTGAAGTAGTGTTACTTCATTTAACTTTAGTTAACATGATTATGACTCATACAAACTTACTCAAATCCCGCAATTGCAAGACTGAGATCAAACCAGTCCATCAACTTGTCTGCCAACAAATCCGATATAAATAATGCAAGAGTTTTGTACGAGCGTAAATTTAGGCGCCTATTTACCGTAGACTCGCAAACACTTGACCTCGGGTTAAGCTTCGTCGTTGCCATTATCATTTCTTGAGATAATATAAAGTTGTTGTTCTGAACGTGTCAGTTTACTATGGTTTATAGTTAGGAAAACATCGTGAGGAAACCGGCATACGCTATTACCAAAAACTCGAAGGTGTATCATAGGTTCGTATTTTAAAAGCGGCGATGGACTTACAACCTATCACGTACGGAATACTAACTACTGTGCAAAATGTGGGCATGTGCTAAATATTATTGGACTACCCTCTTTAAATATACTCAAAGATCTAAGTAACTAGAGATTTGAGGAGATATCTACCGAGCCTGCGAATTACAGTCGTGAGTTTTTAGTAACCTAGTTACTTATTATATTAAAATGCTCATTTGTACACGTTATAATCATGTTTTTTTCTGGCTGTCTAGGCTAAAAGGACGTTTTGTGAAAATACCTACATTTTATTGCTAAGTTGTGCTTTTGAAAAATGTCGTTTCAAATTCCAATCTAAAATATGGAATATAAAGTTCCACTGGATGCTGTTTATACTATACTATAACCTAGAAAATTAATCATTCTCATTCGACATATTTTTCAAAATTCAGTAATATTCCTTTATTATAATTATTTAATAATTATAGGTAATACCTTTATTTTTAATATTCTTGTGTAATTTCTGTCAGTAAATTTGTTATTTGGCAATAAGACCAACAATAACGACATTTTCATCATTAATTTTGCTTTGTCTGATAATAGGTACTTATCCAAGTTTATAATTTAACCTAGAAAAGTGATCGTTCTCAGCGACATACTTGTCACAATTCAGTGATATCCATCCATGTTTTTTCTTCCGTAATTTCTGTCAATAATTTGTAATGTGTCAAGAAAGACAAAAACTACATTTTCTTCGTCACTAATTAGTTTTCTTGGATTTTGATTCAAGATCTTTAAAATGTTGAAATGCAGGCTGCTCTGAAATCACTTCAGCAGTTCCTGAAAGCTGATCTAACTGGCTGTCACCATCGGTTCGCTAATTGACATCAAGTTGGCCCATCTCACGGTTCTAGCCTCATGTTTTATGCAGGCCCGAGGGCTGAGCGGTTTGACAATGATAATGGTTTAAACTGTGATATATAGCTACTTAAAAACCATTACACTCTCACTGCATTGAGCACAGGGGGCTTACCACAAGCTCTTACAAACAATCATGTTACAGAAACGTCAAATTATAAGCTTGTAGTAATACTACTATGATTCTATTTTCATAGGTCTTAATTTAATAGTTAGACTCTTGTTGGTATAACAGGATCTAGACACGCGGCAGCGTGTCAAGCCAAATTCAAGCGAAGCGAACGGGCGATGCGCGCCTAGTGTAATATTACAGGAACCATTTGGGTGATTTTTCACCCCCTCGTAACTCAAAAACTATTTCACATAAACAAGTCAAATTTGGCTCATCTATTGCCACTTGCGAGTAAAATATGTGCACCGAATTTCATAAACACACCTCAAACGGTTATTTAGATATTAACGTCCAAAAATGCCTGGTTATGGAAAATTTTATCACTGACTGACCTATAGACGTTAATTATAACCCAGTTCCAGATGACCTAGAACGTTCAAATTTGGCATCCAGGTAGGTAGTGGGGTGGATACAAAGGAAAAAATCTGAAACTTGCAAATTTTTATATTTTTAACGTACTTTTTCAATTAATTGATTCTCCTAGGAACTCTTACTAGCGCCTGTAATATAAGAATAGCAATCTAAATAGATGACAGTCGGTCATTATGTGGATTTTAATAGGGTCTTGACGTGAATATAATAACGAGTGGAAGTAGTGTCTTGGATTGGTAAGTAGTACACTCTTACCTAGGTATACAATGTGCCAATAGTTGAGCCGTCTATGCAGATAGGTAAGTATGACTATAGGTATGTATACCTACAATGTGCCAATAGTATGAGCAGTCTATGCAGGTAGATAGATATGGCTAGATAACTATTCAGGCCTAGATAATAGTGTGTCTCGGAATGCCGGATAGGTAGTAGGTAGGTATACTTATTCAGTAAGTAGGTACTCAAGTACCTACCTACCTGCTTAGTATGTATACCTACAATGTGCCAATAGTTTGAGCCGTTTATGCAGGATTATATAGTAAGTGTAATAATATAAGAACAAGTACTTACTTACTAATAAGTTCTGTACAAAAAGTAATGATATCCCATCAAAAACATAAATGTGAAATGAGAGCCAAGTTCAATAAGTAAGTAGGTATGCTTTAGTCGTTGACTTCAGCGACAAAAGAAGTGAGATCTAAACGGGTGCCAATTACAATGGTCAGTCCTAAAACTTATTTATAACAATATGAAATATTTTTAACAACTTTAAAATATCATTTCATCTCATAATTTAGGATATTATATTGAAGCCTTAGGTCTGACTTGGCTAGTTTTCTTAAGAGTACGAATTATATTAGGTATAGCTTGCACGTTCTTATTTTATTCTTCTAAAAATTTGGCTTGCTGGTAGAAACTAGCGATCGGACATAGTAGGTAAGTAGTTAATAATAGGAAGGTAATTCGTATAATGATAACTAGCCAAGTTAGACCTTAGGCTTTTAAACTTACGCGATCTGAACACATTATTATTAGTATTAGACGGGTATTTATCGCGTTTAAATTACCTTATATTTTCCCGACGTTTCGACAGGTTTGCACGCTGTCGTGGTCACGGGTAGACTGACTGAATTTAAACGCGATAAATACCCGTCTAATACTAATAATAAATAGACCTTAGGCTTCAATATAATATCCTAAATTATGAGATGAAATGATATTTTAAAGTTGTTAAAAATATTTCATATTGTTATAAATAAGTTTTAGGACTGACCATTGTACTTGGCACCCGTTTAGATCTCACTTCTTTTGTCGCTGAAGTCAACGACTAAAGCATACCTACTTACTTATTGAACTTGGCTCTCATTTCACATTTATGTTTTTGATGGGATGAATCTTTCTCCAATAAGTTATATCCAGTTATACAACATGACAGTAACCTTCTCTTTCACACAGTTCATATAACGTATCCTCTGTCTTCCTCTTCCTCTTTCCTTTTACTTTTCCTTCTATAATGTTCTTGATGAAACTGTCATGTCGTGATTAGTATTAAACGGGTATTTATCGCGTTTTATTTACCTATTTTTATGTACTTTTAAACTTACGCGATCTGAACACATTATTATTAGTATTAAACGCGATAAATACCCGTCTAATACTAATAATAATGTTACCTATTTTTTCCGACGTTTCGATAGCTTTACAAACTGTCGTGTCATGTCGTATAAGATGGCCAATTATCTTTCCTCTTCTGTTCTCCACAACTTGTAATACAGGATTTTAAAGGTCACGGTACGAAAATTAAAGTGATATTACTTTGATAATATCCGTAAAGTTTGTGGTAAAGCCCCCTGATCTAGCCGTTACAGCCTCCCCTGATTTTGGATTCCAATCTGATCGTGTACTTAGAGATTTTTTGTTCGAAAAATGTATAATGGTCGTGCATTTTTGTTCGAATGTGTGTGTATAATGTAGAAACACTAGCTACTAGTAGCGCTAGATGTATCTTAGCTAATTAAATTTGTTGTACATGGATTTACGTATAACAGACACAAGTTGTGTCTACATTCGATGCTGGACTACTGGCATAATGTGAATCAGATGTTAAAACAGCTAAAATCGAGTTTCGTTCTTTTTATCGTGTTACTAATTCCTTCAACCTTTGTGTGATGGAAGGACCAAAGGGCACCTCAAAGGCTTTTTTCGTGTAGGTACTTGACACATGTAGTCAAACTTTATTTAGTTCTACGAGGATGACATGCTTTCAACATATCTACTGGTCTCCTCATAATGCTTTTAAAATATAGAGGAAGCAAACCTTTTACTGATGGAAGCAAATAGAAGCAATTGGGAAGCTATTTTTGGATAGCATTTCAATGTTAAGTACGTAGGTGACTTATCATCTTGACGGTAACGAGTATATAGTATTTGAAAGAAAGAAAGAAAGAAAGAAAGAAAGAAAAACCATTTATTTACCACCACACATTAAGCATGTAAAAACGAAGTAAAAGTAATTAAATAAAACTACAAGTAACTAATAAATGACTATATATATGAGTATAGATTACTTGCATGTATTTGAATAGAAAATCCGGCGGTGCACAATCAAATTTGAACCCATAACCAGAAAGTGGTGCCACTACCACTAAACCATTAGCACTTCTACAGTTAAGTAACACTTGTTCATATACATATATCCATCTGATATTACGGCACGGATGTTAAATAGTATTCAAAACGATCAGTGTACCGCGCGACAGCTGTTTTGTCCAATGATTGGTTTGCAATATTACGAGCTGTCAGTTTTCACGTAGAGCCAATCCTATTAGGCCAATATCGACACGATACTGTGTGGTTATAGTAACCAGGAAATGCGTGGGTGAGCTTTGGTAGTTTCACAATTTAACCGAACATTGTTTGAATAATGTAGAAGCCATTTACGTGCGGAGTGGCCATCGCTGTTTACATCTGGCGTAATTAACAATCGATTTTGTGGTACCGACAGCCAATAGCAACGGCAAATGACTACGATATAGGTTAAAACAGAAATACAAGTGTGCTTTGTCTAAAGCTTCACACAAACTACGAATCTGCGTTTTAAGAATCTTATAGTTTCAAATTTCGAATGCTGTATTGATTGACGCGTTTACCCGCAAAAAGCGTTTGGTTTTTCATCATGACAGTCCTAAAGCGTGCTTGACGTATAGCTCATTTGACGAACCAAGTATTAGGATATTTAAGAACTTGACGAATCACGTATTTGACAAATTTAGGTTTGGATCAGTCTCTAGTTTGATAAATCAAGAATTTGACGTGTGTTTATTTTGACAAATAAAGATTTGACGAGTATAGAATTTGACAAATCAATAATTTGACGACTGTCTGCGTAATCGGTTTGAACGATTTGCTACAAGTACGAGTACTACTGCATACACTCATCGCCACATTGAGGGCATATTATGAACGCATTTTTGAACGAACCTTTAGACGAAAGTAATCGATCTATCTACGTCAACCACTGTGAACATAGATTAAATGCATATTTTAGACATACCTTTAGACGTAATCGATTTTTCTGCAGCGGCCACCGTGACTGCTGTATGAACGTCTTAGTTTTAGCGTATCTTTAGACCAGAATTAATCGATTTTTCTCCAGCCGCCACTGTGAAAGCAGATGGAACGCCTTAGTTTGAGCGTATCTTTAGACGAAAACTAATCAATTTTTCTCCAGCCGCCACTGTGAACGCAGAAAAAACCCCTTAGTTTGAGCGTATCTTTAGACGTAAAGTAACCAACTTTTCTTTGTTTCAGGAGACAAACAGCCGAGGAGCGAGAGGCAGAACGGCAAGCAGCCAACCGCCTAATGCTGTCCCTCCAAGCCGAAGCCCTCAGCAAGGGCTACATGCCCGAACCACCAACCAGCGCTCAGCTCACTGCACTACATTACCAAAACCCAGTGACTACAGTCTCTCAGCCTCCAACAAATACAGCACTCAGCGCGTTGCAAAACCTTCAGCCCTGGGCTGGAAGCCAGGCTTTCATGAACTCTCAGCAGGCACCACCACCCCCGCACCCGGCACCAGTCGCCTCTCCTATATGCTAAGTTTTGAATAGTTTCTAATACGGCAAAAATTATCGAAAAGGTTTTCGAGGTATTGTACAAAAAGCAATGATGCTGAAATTGTCTATAAGTATACGCGAAAAAGCGCTTTTTTTCAATAATTACTTAGTATATTGCGTCATCAATGCGTATGCAATGGATTTAATAAGAAAGTCAACAGTTATGACAATTACGTTTTGACATAGAATACAAAATGTGTGCAATCACGATTGCGTTTAACCCAGACTCTGGAACAATTGGACCATTTTAAAAACTTACCATCTCTTAATACCAAGCTTATACAGATTTCTGTAATGAGTAGAGATTATAATAATGAAATAAAGCATTTTTTGTAAGTGTTCTTAGCCACTATTACGTCAATCGTGGTTCTCTAATAATACTTTTATTAGTATTATTGTCTGATAGTGGCTAGTACTTATGAAAGATATTTTAGGAACCTGTATAATATTTCAACCAGATGATTTTTTATTAGATTGTTATTTATACTCAATAACTTCTGTAATTTTAAAACGCATCTTTGTAATGTTAGATATTGAATTGTAAATAATAATAAACTAACCGACATCAACAGTATTATAATTAAATATTTAATAGTAATTCGTTTATAATAATTAGCAATGTCAAATAAATACATACTCAATGCGCAATTTCTAAATTAAAAGCTAGTTACATTAAATTAAGCAACATAAAATATGATTTGTAAATATTTAAATAGGTAGTATTTAGGTTTATTTAATAAAATAATGTACTTAGTTTAAGTTCTGTACTTAATATTAATAAAGTAGGTCACAGTAAATTTTGTAGATCTCTGTCAAAAATCAATATACTTAATCATATTTGCAGATAAATCATAAAATATTTTCTAAAATAAACTTCATTGTCTATTCATATTTAAAAAATAGGTAGGTAAGTACTTCGTTTTTGCAGGCGACAAAAGTTATGTTTAAGAAAAGAAAAACATACATTATTTTATAGTATAATATATTAAAAGTGGCAGTTTTTGTATTAAAATGCTGTAGCTAAAAGGAAAAGACATAAAAGTGTTTGTTTATTTCTTCGTTTTGTAAGAAATGTTAAAAAATAAAAGCTAAAATTTTGTCATTTTTCTTGGCACTATCTTATGAACATTCCGATTATAAAGAAAAATTTGTAAATAGTTGTAATTTGTAAGTGATTGTAGCTCAAATCTAGTGATACCTCTGTAATATTTAGGCAGCTATGTTACGTATTATACTTTTAATATTGCACTGTATTTTTGGTTAAAAAAAACAAAATAAAGAATCTAATACGCTGTCAAGAATTCATTCTTCAATATTTTTAAACACTGACTGACTTAAATGTTAAAAATACAGACGTGTTTCTGTTTTTTTTATATTACCTATACTATTATTATTACTATATTGTGAAAAATTACTTATGATAATTTTAGCCATGCTCTTAAAATTCTACGAATAAATGATGAAGTATTGATATTTTTTTTTAATTTAATTTACGATCCTAGTGCCTATATATTGTTTTATCTCTTTCTATCGCTAAAGAAAGAAAAAAGACAGCCAAAACTTAGCAATAAACCAACATAAATAAGTATGCATGTGGCCCATCTGTTGATAAGTTGTTACCGTAGTGAATTCTGGCAATAGCAGGGAAAGATCTGACTGCGTAGGCATTCTACTAACCGTGATTAGGTTCAAACTCACGACCTTAGGATTGAATGCCAGCAACGTTATCACTACGCCACCAGTGCACCATTACTAGTTTTGTATTAATTAAAAATAACTATCCAAAATAAAATAAAACCATATCTTATAATTATAATAATATAGGGTAAGTACCTATAAGTAAAAAAGGTAGGCAATTCAACATCAATATAAAGTATTATCAAAATCAATCCATACTACTATTATAAATGCGAAAGTAACTCTATTTTTTTGTTTCTTACCTTTTCACGACCAAACGATTCCTTCACAAGGAAGGACATAGGCTATAATATATGTCTAAAAATGCGGACGAAGTCACGGGCAACAGCTAGTAATCTATATTTAAACAATTATTAGTAAAGTAAATTATATTGGTACTACTTAGCTTAAACCGTTGGCATTAGAGCAATAAAATTTGAAAAGTGGGTTCAAAAAACAAATTTCCGAAATTTTTCTCTAGAGAGGGCAGAAGAGTGTTAAAATTTGCATGAAACTAGAAAACAAAATTGGAGGGTGTTCCATTAGCTTTTTACATAGCCAAAGAGTGGTGTAAAGTGGTGCCAAGGGGTGTATGGGGTGTCAGCGTATCATTCTGCCAGCCGGCTGTAACAAGCGGTAGAATGATGTCTAAATTCGTTGAGACCTCAAAATCTCTCACCAGTGGCTCCAAGAAGCTGTCCTGCATGCAGCGGCCACACCCCGGAAACCACGTTGGCTCGTGGGCTAAACCTGGTGAGGGGGGCTTATGTGTCTAACACTTAAGCCTACGCGGTTGCTCCCCGCAAAGTGCACTAAGTCTGCCTCGGCGTTTCGCAATCCACCCTCGGTGGCGAGGCAGCAAGGCAATGTGGAAGGCCTTGAGGGCGACGATAGGGGTCATCTAGTTATCGTCGGCCAGACACAATCCACAAAGTATTCCCAAGGAGGGTTGACGTCAGGCAGGCGGCCGGTCATAAAACACATAGCCAAAACCCTTTTACAACATGGATCTAAGAGTTAATAGAATGTGCGATAATGCTAGGGCGTACCCCCGAGGCGATTTGGGAGAAGGTAATAGCGAGACGAATGCGAGAAGAGAGTGAGATATCACAGAGCCAATTCGGGTTTATGCCAGGGCGAGGGACGACGGATGCCATATTTGCACTTCGCCAGCTGTGCGAAAAACACAGACTGGCACACACAAACTTACATATGGTGTTCGTTGACCTGGAAAAGGCATACGACCGAGTACCCCGGGAGGTTCTGTGGTGGGCTTTGAAAGAGAAAGGAGTGCCAGGGAAGTACCTGCAGCTTATTCGGGCCATGTACAGTAAAGCTAGTACACATGTTAGGTCCGAAGCTGGCGTTACCGATGAGTTCAATGTGGCTGTAGGCTTGCACCAGGGATCGGCTTTAAGCCCTTATCTGTTCCTCCTGGTAATGGATGCTCTGACATCGGACATACAGGAGGAGGCACCCTGGTGTATGCTGTTCGCCGACGACATTGTTCTTGTCGGAGAAAACGCAATTGAGGTCCAGAACAGGCTGGGAAAATGGCAAGGTAAACTAGAGAGTGTCGGATTGAAGATCAGCAGAACAAAAACCGAGCACTTGTTCTGCGACTTCGGTGGTCCCTCTAGTTTTACCCCTATTGCCTTAGATGGTGTATTCCTACCAGCCTGTTCCGATTTTCGGTACCTCGGTTCAGTAGTACAGAATGATGGTGAGATTGATCGGGATGTAAGGAATAGAATAAATGCGGGATGGATGAAATGGCGACAGGTCACAGGAACTACGTGTGATCCGAGAATGCCCCTTAAAATTAAGGGGAAAATCTACAAAACGATCATAAGACCTGTCGTATTGTATGGGTCTGAATGTTGGACCACCAAGGGAACGGATGAGAAAAGAGTGCATGCGGCGGAGATGCGAATGTTGAGATGGATGTGTGGAGTGACAAGGATGGATAAAATAAGGAATGAGTATGTTAGAGGAAGTCTGAAAGTGGCACCGGTAACAGAAAAGATGAGGAGTAATAGGTTAGCGTGGTATGGGCATGTTATGAGAAGAGATGAATGTCATGTGACGAGGAGAGTGTTAGATATGAATGTGGATGGATACAAGGGTAGAGGTAGACCAAAGAAAAGATGGATGGACTGTGTGAAAGATGACATGGGTAAGAAAGGAGTGAGTACTGAGATGACGAATGATAGAGGGAAATGGAAGAAGATCACATGTTGTGCCGACCCCACATAACGTGGGAAAAGGGCAGGAAGATGATGATAGCCAAAGAGTAAGTAAGTACATAACTTTCATCAAATACTGATACTAAAGGCTAGAAAAAGTTAATCGAAAATAAATGACCCTTCACACAACTATACGTTACCTTAAACTGCCCACACGACTATTAAGGTCACCTCGACAAAATTACACTTAAAAACTTCTAAAACTAAAAACAATTACAAAACTACTTATAAACGAAATCGATTTTGAGAAAAACGCGTATTTCCGTCCTCTAAAGGTAGATTCAACACTAATTGTGTCCATTATAAGTCTAATAGTGCTTTAATGGTGGTCCTTCGATTATGGCAACCATACGTGACTTCTGTAGCTGTCATTACTAAACCTTTTGCTTTATCAAGCGCGGAAAAAACTGATCGTTTACCGTCGCCCTAATTATCCCTTACCCAGAACACTTGCTTGAATATCTATTTCGGTATGTCAATCGTTTCGACATACATTAACGGTTTTGCTCCAAGTTTCATTCATTGATGATTGTAAAGAGAGCAATGCTTAATTTGAATTTGAAAATCGTTTAGTGGTTTTGTTAAAATGAGATGTTCAATAAGAAGGTTTTGCAATCGATGTCGAGAGACATATAAATGGTTTTAATATATTTTTTTAATTTTGTTAATAATATATTCCTTTAAGTAACTATGGATTTGCAACCTGTCACGTACGGAATACCTACTGCTATTAAGTTTATAATTATCTATGAAAATTCTGATGCATAGCCTACACCAAGTCGTAGAGCTGTAATTTTCAGGGTTTTTAGGGATCTACAGGTGCTTAGTAAGGAATTTCTAAAATTAAACCTGTAAGGAGTGGAGCGGGTGTTTGAAGTTTATATGACCGAAACGTAACGCAACCAAAGTCGCGGAGAGTTCACTACTTTAATATAAAAACATGCACAAGCATTTTAATTCCAAAGAGTTTTAAAACCCACGACAAAATACCCAAAATAGTATGTTAATAACTTTAAAAACTGTAACTGAGGAGTTTTTGTGATGGTTTAGACAGATCGCGTGATAAGACGATTATTAAACCCCAAATAAGTTTCCAAATTGTCCGAAGGGCGATGCTTATTGGAATTGGAGCTGACATTTTATAATCGTTGCAACGGATTTCCTGGAAATTATAGCGAGAGTGACGTGTATTGGCGTTATTACAAGTTTCGACTAGAAAAAAAAAATGGTAAAAAAAACTTTTCAAAACAAGCTTTAAAAACAAGCTCGTGTTCTCCTCAGCAAGCCTTTTCGTTTGATACTTGTGCACAAAAAATAACTAGGTATTCCGCCATCTTGTATCCGCCATATTGAAATTAGAATGACGTCACATAGTTAAGCATGGATTGTTATCCAAAGGCGTGTACATACCAAATTTCAGTTAAAGATAAAAAAAATAAAAATAAATATAAATATGATCACGACTGTAATCCCCGGGCTCGGTAGATATCTCCTCAGATCTTTAGTTTCTTAGATCTTTGAGGATATCTAAAGAGGGTAGTCAGAGACAAGTCCAAACATGACATTTGGTACATGCCCACATTTTGCACAATAGTTAGTATTCCGTACGTGACAGGTTGCAAGCCCATCGCCGCTTATAAGAATACTAACCAATGACACATACCTTCGAATTTTTAGTTCTAGGGTATGCCGGTTTCCTCACGATGTTTTCCTTCACCGTTTAAGAGCACTGGCATTGCGCACATAAATTTTTCGAATGGAAAAACTCATTGGTGCACGACCAGGTTTGAACCCACGACCTTCGGATCGTGAGGCAGGGGTGCTACCACTACACCACCAGCGCTCTTTAAAGATATCTGATTTAAAATTCAGTTGCAAGATTCTACCCGGACAAACATACATTACAAGGTACATAGCAAGGTAAATAATAAATAAATAAATAAATTAGTTGAGTCTTTGAGGTAAAGAAGAGTAGTCAAAGGCATGATTAAACATCTTTTAGCATATGTCTTAAGTTAATTCATTTTTATTTTTATATGTACCAGAACTCTTGTACAATTTATTTTGTCAACTCAATACCAATTCAAGTCAAATAAACTACAGTGTTATTATAATCTCAAAATTGACAAGAGCAGTTTTGTGAACAATTTAGAAGACACGTCACGCGATCACGAGACGTGTCCTTGTGTCGTTATGATGCTCTTATTCTTCAAAAATAACATAAAACCAGTATTTAATCTAACAAAAACTTGCCCGAAAGTAATTCAAATTAGCTTTTTTTTAAATCGGCATATTGGATTTTTGACATTTTAATTTAAACGACGAGTATCACATCGACGAATCCAAAAACACCCTGTTAAATTCGATCAGCTTTTGATATCAATATATTTCATCATCAAAATTTTATTCTTACAAAAAAACAAAGATGGATCTATAGTTATTTAGATCTTTGAGGATGTTTAGAGAGAGTATTTACAGTAAGAGACACGTCCAAACATATATAATATTTGGCACATTTTTGTACAGTAGTTAGTATTCCGTACGAGACAGGTTGCAAGCCCATCGGCCATCATCGCTTATAAAAACACTGACCTATGACATACAACTTGATATTTTTTTTGAAAACGATAGCCTCAGAGTCGTACATTAACCCTTTCACCACACTGGCTCAAAAGAACCAGTGATACGATAAGTAGAATAAGTCAAGCAACGGTCACCGCAGCCGCCTCTCTCCATGTAAATATTTTCAGTGTATTTAACTGAATACAGTTCGTGTATTTCAGAGTTGCGGAAAGCAATTAGCGCGCAAGTGAGCCTGATTAGGAAGCATCAGGTATAATCCAAGCCTGCCTGGCAATTTCAGGTGCTACGAGTGCTACGGCGTAGAGCGTGCTACGACAATTTTTTTAAACCAAGTTTTAATCACAATTACAATCTACCTAAAGAGCCTAATTGACCGACTGATTCATCATCGCCGAGCCAAAACCACTGAAGTTTAAGCTGAAATTTAGATAGTTGATTCTTTTGATAGCAAAAGCACTCACAGAGAAAGGATTTTTTGAAATTTCACCCCTAAAACTGGGAAAAAGGGTGAAAACATTTGTATGGAAATTTTTACTCTTAATGCGGTTTTCTTGAAACTTTGACCTTAAATGCAAAATAATTGAAATTAACACTAGGTACGTACAAGATGTAAAATTCTTAAAAAATATGGCCCAAAATTATAAACCCCACAATCTAATACACATAAAATAAACCGATTTTTAAAAACATAGCAAGTCAAAAGCCGGTTGTTTTTTATTATCTGCTACACTTAACAAAACTATAATACTACCAGTAAACTTATAACTACCAGAATCGGTACGGAAATTTTATAATAGAAAATATATAACTATATAATATTACCCACTCCACGCCTTTTATAGTCCAATCCAACACAAACTAGGCTTTATTGGACTAATTAGCAACCCACAACCATATGGATATATACGGTGTCACTGGCAAACGCAAATGGATACAATCAATTTTGGCTCAGCAATTAGGAAACAAAATCGTTCAAGGCAGTGGTTTTTTTTCTTGTTGTTAGTTTGGTTAATTTTCAAAATTTTGGTACTATTTCTTTGATTTTGGAGTCTAAAGTCACCCGAAATTGTATTTTATTTAAAAAAAAACTTTTTTTTACATCGCGTTTAAATCAATTTCAAATGTTTCAATAGTATGTCATTCAAGACTTTGATTCTTACACCTTGCGTTAGTATTTATTAATTCCCTGTGATTTTAAAAATAAAAAAAAATTGTAACAGTAGGCAATAGTACTACTTAGCCAAGCCAAGGTCAGTATTTTCGAAATACAGAGACGTTTGAACATTTTTGATAACACTTAAAACACTTTCATGACTTTGCAGGCACGCACGCATTATTTTTTGCTTACTGAAGAATAGATAGGCAAAAATAGTATCTACTATAGATATTTTCTTAACTGTAATGACGACCTCAGTGGCGCAGCTGGGCAAGAGTCCGCCTGCGTCGCAAGAGGTTGCGGGTTCGATTCCCGCCTCGAAATAAATTTGTGTACGATCTGCAGAAATTTGTTCCGTTGGTCTGGATGTGTATGTATAATAAAAAATATCTATCTATGTACCTATATCATGTATATATATCAGTTATCTAGTACCCATAACACAAGCTTTGAGTAGCTTACTTTGGGGCTAGATGATGCTGTGTGGATTGCCCAGCATTATTTATTTATTTATATTTCTTTAATGTTCACAAGGTTCATAATACAAAAAAAAGCGCTAGGGCCCAGCGAGTTTCTTGTCAGTTCTTCTCGTACTGGGGATAGGACTGGAATTGGCACCTAGACTCACCTAGTATGTAAGACGATTCAAAATGATCCTTGTGATATTACTAAATAAAGATTATTGACTATTGACTATTGTTAGAGTCTGTCTTTAAGTTACAAGTGATGTAAAGAGATGTTCGTCAAGCCCGGGTTTTACAGTTGTGTTTAGTAATTGTTAAATGCTAACAAAACATACCTAACCTAGACCTTTTAAAATGAATCAATATATCTGAATACTTCATAAGAAAACATTTCAATGTTAAAGTTCCCCTATTTTCAAAGCTCCGACGCGACAACGCTTTTACACTCCCCTAAAAAAGAAAAAAATGATAAAGAGTGAATTTAAACTTCAAATTGACTTTGACAGATGACAACTAAAAACTGACCCCTGTATCTTGCGCTGAAATATTTATGGTCTGTCGACGAGTGATGAAGGTAGCTACTTAGTCTGGCTGTAGTACCTATTATTGCTTTTTTTGACCATGCCAATGTCTCCAACTCTTTATTGCAAAAACTCTGTACCTTTTGCTGTTCAAAAAACATTTTTATATACTTTTTGTTTATTCTTCGATACTGTGGTACTTTTTGTCTACTACCCCACGGGAACTGTACATTTTTTTCCGAGATAAAAAGTAGACTGGGCTATTTCAGACTATAATCTATCTCTGTGCTAAATTTCATCCAGATCCGTTCAACCGTTTCATCGTGAAAGACTAACAACACGTTTGTACCTAATATTAGTAGGATTTTTAATATAAAACTCTCCGTAACTGTGACTCCGGGTAAAAATTAGGAAATAGAATAATGTTCTATAGAAACAATTTTCATATTGAATTCGAACCCACAATCTTTGGATCAAAAGCCGGGTCACTACTTTGTCACCCAATATCATAATCACACTGTCCCTAGATATCACTAAATGATATTTCACTTATAATCCTGTTATCAGATATTCGTGCGAAACTTTATATACCCCACCATTTTAGCATGACACTAACTAAAACCCCAATACAAATGAAAGAAACTCAACAGTAGTTTGGGGTTGGAGATCAAGTTATGCTGGGGATGCGATAAGCTTATAAAATGATAGTATACTCTAGAGACAAATCATATTCGGTTGTTTGAAACTTGTCACACGGTGATAAAAATCCCACGCTTTATGTCAGAGTGTAGAGATGAACAGAGCCCTTACCACAAGCTCTTACAAACCTTTATGTTTCAGAAACTGTTTTTAAATGTCATACGAAATGTCAAAGTTATATTACTTTGATGTTGTCCGAATGGCTTGTGGTAAGGCACATCTTTTCACCACACTGGGTTGAAAGAAAGAGTGACACGAAGAACCAGGAAGTGTTGACAAAAACACACTACCATTATCGCTAAGGAAAAATAGAAAAATGAATGACATTTTTAATTGATTCACGTGACTTACGTGATTTTTCCCAAACATTTTAGAATTTTTCCTTAT
This sequence comes from Cosmorhoe ocellata, assembly GCA_963675405.1. NCBI lineage: Eukaryota > Metazoa > Arthropoda > Insecta > Lepidoptera > Geometridae > Cosmorhoe > Cosmorhoe ocellata. The sequence goes on along the minus strand of OY776266.1, from coordinate 3,662,722 downwards.
TTTTATTCTTTACTAGTTGACCCGGCAGACTTCGTACTTATTTAGAAAACGTTTGTATGGGAAATAGAAAAGGGCTATTTTTAGGGTTTTCCCGGCAGTTATTCGAATTTTTCTTAAACCTTCCCTAGACCTCCACGAACATTTCAAGACCAAGATAAGATAAATTCGTTTAGCCGTTCTCGAGTTTTAGCGAGACTAACGAACAGCAATTCTATATATTTTTATATATATAGAAGATAGAAGATTGATGTTCTTAGTGACTTCTTTGAATTGGCGTAAGTACTTTAGTATCTAGTTTGTTGTGGCGTGAATCGTCACACTATGTAGTTTAAGTATACCTAATAAAAATAACGTTTCAACCTATTTGACTTTCGTTATTCGTATCACCCAACAACACTACAGATATTAAACACTCTAAAATTCAAAACAAAATTATACGCGCAATCCTATCAATCACAATAAACCATAGCCAATCTCACAATTCAGACACCACAACCAATTTTCATTCGCTTTTTATTAACTCGTAAAGTCGCCCTTTGCTATACAAAACAATAACACGCTTTTTGTAATCCCCAGCTAACAAGTGTGCCTCATAAACTTTCCATCTGGACCCTGCAATGCTTTGGGGCTCTACCTCGACCCCTAGGGACCCAGATCACACTTAATATTAAAACAAACCAACAACCAAAAAACAACCTTAAAACTTCCACTATAAAATCTAAAGTAACTTACAATACAGACGATACATACGATCTTAATCACTTGACAGCAGTAATTGCTGTAACAGCAAAAGCAGTTAACGGAAATTCAACTCTAAACTTAATGTTGCTAGTATCTAAACAGCTTGGAGTGATAGATGATGTATGTTTTTTTGAAATGGCAGCACCAGGCGTGATTCCCATAATCTTTGTGCAGTAGTGAATTTTGCACTTGACTGTTTGGTGTTATGGATAACATCTTGTTTGAAGGGGTAATTCCCAGGGAGGACGACGAGTGACAACTGTATCGTATTTGGGTGTTTCTCACGATAGTTAGAGATTTATTTATTACGCGTTCAACTATCAAGATATTTTAATGTTAGTGTAATTTTGAATTTTGCTATACTTACTAATATTTTTTTGCCTTTACTGATTCGCTTTTTGATCATGTTTAATGTATCCCACTTTTATTTTCTTTTATTTGTATGTTTCCCGTACTGTAAGTACTTACCTGCGTATGTCGAATAAAAAATATTTTATTCTATTGTATTTGTTATTATAATGAGTTGACATGGTCTAATTTAGTTATACGGGTTTCTTTGATTTATAATTTTTATAAAAAATCTATACTTAAGTATGAAAAATTTCCCCAAAAAAAAATAAAAATCGTTCCTTGACCCTAATGCTAGGTTTGACATTTTTGACATAGGTTGTTAAATACTGTACTTACCTAAATGGTTTTCTAAATAAATATTAATACTTAACTCTTTTTTTTTTATTAAATTTCGATATTATCAAATAGTTACTTAATTAAATTTTTATCAGTTTAAATTTTTACTCAATGTTCTCTTAAATGTAATTTGGAATAGGCATTTCACCATCACCATTTAAATTTATGTCAAATGTAAATGATCAATGACGCGAATAATATAATAATAATTTAATGGTTCCACCAGACGGTATCAGATGCGCAGTGTATTATATTTATATTATATTAAAAGTTAATTCAATAATCCGCGCCTGCGTTTTATTGTCAGGAATAGAGTGGGCTTACACTCTGTGTATTAGGGTTGTCAGAAACAACCTAATATTTTTTTAGATAATACTTTTCTGTCAGATAAAGATGTTTTTCCATAGTTTTTAATAGATAGAATGCATGTATGTACTATTTTTTTTTTATTTAATAGACAATACGAGTGTAAAGCATTATTTAAAAAAAAAATAGTTTGATGGCTAGAATTAACAAATAACTAGGTAAATAATAAAAAAAGACTTATTAAGTACTTGTATTTCGTACAAGTGACTTTTATATCAAAAAACTTTTTTTTGTTACCAACACAACGGTCCTTTAGACATAACAAAATGAGCGTAGTGTTAACCCTAGTTGTGTAACCGCCCTAATGTTTTCGAAAAACATGTCAAAGCTCTAAGCGGCAGACAAGTGTTTTATTTGTTTGTTTTTACAACAGATTGTTTTATTTGCCCGCTATATTGTCGGGCAATTTGAGAATTATACGGTTAAAGTAACTTGTATTGCCCATTATAAGACGCAAGTGATGTAGTTCGCGTGGAGACCAATTATTTAAAAAAACAAGTTGGTATGTACTTACAGTTTTTAACAGCCTACTTTGAGTATCATCTGATGATGATGACTTTGAGTATCATCATCATCAGCCTTTCTCATCCCACTGCTGGGCATAGGCCTCTCTTCGCATTTGCCATTCGCCTCTATCTTGCGCCAACCTCGCCCATGGATCTAACTATGTCGTCGACCCATTTTAATTATACTTTGAGTATAATTTCGAAAAATCCTTTCTTAGACCCTTAGACTATCAATGAAAGCTATATTAAATGACGTGCCAAGTTTAGTAGCACCTAAATTATTTATTAAATTATGGGGTTTCAATAAAAAAAAAAAATAAATAAATAAAATAAAGATGGCAATAACTACAAAAAAACAGAATAATCATAATGTAATGTAACATAGCCTATAACCGGCGGACAATCAAGAAGCTTCCAATTATACCTCATTTTGTCAAAATAGTTTATTAAATATAAAAGTTATATTATAAATACAAAGGGAACAAATGAACATTTATGTAGTAGCTACATCATTCCGGTCAAAATCATAACCCTCGCCGTCGGGTAAAATATAAAAAAAATATGATTATTTTCAAATTGTACATGGAAAAATCATAAGAAAAATTATATAATTATGAATGCTCTCTGAATATTACGTTATATATAAATTGCGATTGTATTTGTACACAAAATGAATCATTTATATGAATTCGCGATCCTCTGCAATCACTTACCCTTACCACTGATTAAGATTCCTATCACGCAACAAGATCGATTATAATCCAATCACATACAAATAAATTTTATCTTCATCACCATCGTATTTAGACCTCTGTACTTATTGTAATCTCAAAGAGTAATATGACTTGGAGGGGTCAGAGTATGATAGACGCATTACTTAACCCTCAAAAGCGCGTTAAAACTCAATAGAGTGGGATCCAATAGTGTTGGGTCCATATGCAAAGATGAGGTAACACTGGTACAGATGGAAAAATATATATTTCTGTAAATTATTAATAATACCTGGATGACTGAGCTTTGCCCAGTTTTTTTTTGGTAAACGACATTTTCTAAAAATGAAACCAAAACGTCAAAACAAAAGTCGTTGGAGCCATTTCCGACATTCAGATTATATTATGTATTATACATAAATCCAAGAATTGCTCGCTTAAGATTAGATATTGTTTTATATAGGTACATAATAGCTTAAAATTTAATGTGATCCCAATAGATTTTCAATTAAGTATTTTCTGTCATCCATTTTATACTGGGTTTTACAAATAAACGTAAATAATACAGTTGATTAATCATTTTTTTTTTACTGTTCGTATATTCAAAGCTTTACGCAATTAGAAATTTAGGTAAGGTGAAACGAGGCGATTGTGACTATGGGGTGTATGCGACTATTCAATTCTTGTTTCATTCGAGTTTTTGGTTCGGTTTTTGATGAGAAAACCATCTATTGGTGGACGGTAAAATGAGGGTTTATCCTAAAAAATAACAGATGACGCTTTTAACTATGAAACTGTTTGATTGACAGATCTGGAAGACGCTATTTTAAATTAGTGTTTGTTAACAACCTGCGCATTAGGCATTTTTCAAAACGTTCCCCATCTTACCCTCTATACTCTATGCATCCCGAAGTGTTGCAATAAGTTAATTGTTTGCGAGGGGTGAGGGTAGGCCTTTATCAGGACATCGTTAAGTACGGTTTTGTTTTACTGTCCCATCTATTATATTAAATGTTCAGTGTCTGCTCTATAATGGTTATAATCTATTATACCGGTATTTTGATAGCTATACCGGTATAATAAGCGTACTTATTATAAACATCTTACTAAAAACAAGTTTCATAATTTTACCGGTGGTACCTAGTACCTACCTACTTACATTAAATTTATTTCAAAGTCAGTTTGTTCTCAAAGTATACTTCGAGATTTTTCATACGAGAATTAGTACTGATGTGCGTGTATATAAATGACTTGATTTACAAAAACAAACAGTATTTTTATTTTTATTTTTTTGTGCTCTGAAACGGTGAAAGCCAATTGTCAATTGCAATAATAGTTTTTTTCCCCATTTTCAAAATAGGGTAAGTATTTTTGTATAATAATTGATAAACCAGCCGAATCAAATGGGCTTACCATCATTCAAATCCATCCCCTTTTTAATTCGTCAAACATAAAGTCCCGATCTATAACTCCCCTCCGATTATCTCAATTATTCGCTACTCTTGATGTTTTTTTCATAGCACATTGTTATTGGCGCCTTATGAACTGACGTTTTGTTGTTTATTTTGTAACATAATCACAAATACATTTAATAAATGACTTGTACCTAGTAGGTACCTAAGTAAAATACCTTCATAATCACTACTTCCCTTTGGCAGTACCGCTTGGCTCTACTAGTAGAGTGAAGGGAAATTTTACTTACCCGTGACACTATCATTCTTATTGGCTGATTAAACGCATAATTATTACAATTTCAATTTTCACTGATATACCTACTGATAGTTATCACCACAGACCATTTATATATTGTTTTATAGTAGTTACTTACATCCTACTTAATCTTACTATTACAAACGCCAAAGTTTGTAAGAATGTACGTATGTATGGATGTACGGATGTACGGATGTATGGATGGATGTTTGTTACTAAATCACGCTGAATCGGCTGAAAGGTTTCAGATTAAATTTGGCACATAGATAGATTATAATCTGTATTCCAGACTTTTTGACTATTCCACATTTGGCCACATAATTTAACAAGGTACCACGCGGGCGAAGCTGAGGGTCAAAGCTAGTACTTACATAAAAGTAAAAATAAATTGCAAAACATCGTAAGAAAATCGATAAAAGTTTTAAGGTTTGTGACAACACGATAGAGTTAGGCTGCAAATTCATAGTTTTATTTTAAAATGTTTCCCCTTAAAACATATCAACTAAACAAATTTATAGTTTCATTTACAAATACGAGTAACATAACACGACAACTCATTCCACGAAGTTTAATTATTAACCGGCAAAGTGACATAATGAGCGATTAAACAGTCATGGATTAAACCGGTATTGACAGCCAGCGGTATGACAACGCCGCGAACGGTTTAATGAGTTGCAATTAAACAGGTAAAACAATTTGTTTACAAATAAACTCTGTAGGTGAGAAGCATTAGGGTCAAAGTAACCTTTTTAGGTTTTTTTATTGCAGATTGTTGTATGATATTCAATCAGCCTAACGCATCGATCTGTGTATTTAATGCGACCATTCGATGGATGATTTAAAAGTTACAGTGATGCATAATAGGTCTAAGGTATGCGAGGTTTTTATACATAAGTACATACATAAAATCACGCCTGTTTCCCGACGGGGTAGGCAGAGACCACGGATCTCCACCTGCTACGATCCTGACACCCCTCGTTTGCTTCATTCACTCTCATTACATTCTTCAAACATGCGCATCGGTTTAGGGTATTCTGGACCTGGCTTTTCTCTAAAACATACCCGATTTTATCGACGTACGTACGCCGAGGTCTTTCCCTTCCAACTGTCCCATTCACACTCTCCTTATTACAACTGTTTCGTCAATCTCCTTTCATCCATCCTTTCTTGCCCATTCATGCCCAAACCATCTTAACATACCCTTCTCAATTTCCATCACTACGTCTTCTTAACTATAAGGAGCACTAATTATGTGTGGTATATGTAAGTTTATTCCTTCACCCTTTAAGAGCACTGGCATTGCGCACATACATTTTTTGAATAGAAAAACTCATTGGTGCACAACCAGGTTTGAACCCACGACCTTCGGATCGTGAGGCAGTATATGAGAGATATGAGAGCACTAGTAGTGTAGTACCACTACACTACGAGTGCTCTCTGTAGAATGGCCCAGAAACAGTACAATGTAACTGCAGGACGCCTGTCAGTCTGTCTGTCTAAAGTTCCATGTAGGCTTGACGTGCTCTATTTATAGGACCTTGGGGTATGTCTCCAATTAGGGCGCTCTAAGATAGTGTAGTGAGCATCAGATGCCATGTCAGTATATATTTGAAAACTTGATGTATGTTCACAAAAACATTAATTTATTTAAGAAAAATAGTTATTTTCTTAATGTTAATACCAGACATAAAGATAAACTCGCTAATCCCACGGTAAGGTTAGGCTCACTAAAGTAAGCAAATCCTTTATAGGGCAATGTGTACGCTTGTATAACAAGATCCCAAGCGACATGCTTGATTTATCGATTGGGAAAATAAAAAATGTAATTAAACAGAAACTGTCTCGCAAAGCTTATTATAAAATTTCAGACTACTTAGATGACAAAAAAGCTTGGGACGAATCAGCTCCAACTCTGCTAGGTGTCCCTAACAAAATTAACAAGGATTGTACAAAAGTCGAGGGCCCAGCGAGTTTTTTGTCAGTTCTTCTCGGACGGGGGACAGGACTGGAATTGGCACCTAGACTCACCTAGTATGTAAGACGATTAAAAATTATCCCTGTGATTTTACTGAATAAAAAATTATTGACTATTAACTATTGAGTATTAGCATCCTAAACCCAGGCTTGCCAGTATTATTTAAAGATTTTTTTTGTGTGCATTCAAACCTGACAGCATAACAGTAAAATTTTACAGTTTGACAAGGAATGGTAAAAGCTTGATATTACACCCAATTCCAACCAAACTAGAGCAAATTCCATTATTCTCAGAATAAATAGTAGTTATCGAAGATTAAACACTTGTTATATACTATTATACTATTTATACCAAAAGTTGACTAAAACCACCCTTAGTGTGTCTAAGTTACCGAAACAAGCAGCTAGATTCGTAACTAGTTACGTAAAATAAATATTTATCTTACTTATTCACTACTTCATAGTTACTTCATACTTACTTCGAGTTAAAAATGAATAAACTCATTTTGTGTTTCAGTTCTAATGCATAACATAACCACTTAAACAAAATCGCTTGAAACATCATAAATCTATAAGTTGCATATAATCGAATCAGCTGGGGTAAGCGGCCACTAGATAAATTTGAGCGGCACGCGCCGAAATTACGCACTAATTGAGTTTGGATCTGATGCTGTTAGCGAGATGAATGAGCTCTAAGTGGACTGCTTTAGTTTGGGTGCTCGAGTATTTTACAAAAGTTTCATCATTTGTTCAAAAAATGCAGCCGTTTTTAGAGCAGTTTATACATAAATTTGCAAAAATATGACTTATAATAATAATTATTATGGATGGAAACAGATTTATATACTTTTAGCTATTATAAATACATACGTAGAATACACAAATACTACATTACAAAAATGTTTATCCTGGGTGGGGATCGAACTCACAACCTACGGCTGAGCCGATACCAACTGAGCTGTGATGCCAGTCAAAATATATTATAAGTATTTAGTTCTCGACTATATACTGAAATACCAAAGAACAGTATTCTGAAAATTCTGAAAATTTTATCATATGAATGCACACGTATTTGTTTGAAAAGATGATTTATAACAAAATACTATCTTAATTTATGAAATCTTCTAGAAAAAAAGCCTGAATATTGTAATGAGATTAAACTTGTAGGCTTGTTGACCATAAATCAGTGTTTTCGGTTATATTTTGGATGTTAAAAAAAACAACTATTTCAAAATAAATGATTTGAGTCCAAATGCAAGGACTCATTAAGAAAAGTTTGAAACACAACTCAAGCAAAATTAAAACATGCTGCGATCAAGTAGAATCAGTCGAGTTACTCCAAATTTAATACAGCTATTAATAGAAACCGCTATAGTTAATCACAAGCGCTGAATGTTGTTGCGCTATCGACTCAATGCGGTTAATCACTCTAACTATAGATAATGTACGAGTAGATATCATTTTTAACCATCGCCATTTTTCAAAATAACTTAGTAGTTTTATTAAATTAGAGTAAGTGTAGTCTTATCTTATACCTTTAAACGAGCAATTCTTGTATATATGTATATGTATATATATACAGGGTTATAGGTATCTAATCAATAACCTCTTAAAGGCGAATTGGGTAAATCAAGACTAACACTACTACTAACAACTTTTGTTCTATGACTTTTGCCAAAAGATAATAGATCTCAAGTTTTAATTTTTTTTAGTTTTTGTGAGAATTTCTATCAATTATTAGCTCTATGTCTCGTAAATACCTCCTTATGTTTCATTTATTCGATTCTGACGTATGCGCAGTCAGCTGAGTCACGCTGAGTGCTACCACTTTTACGCAATCGCTCGGCCGAGTGAGTGCTACACACACAGCATGTACCGACTTGTCTTAATCTGTGACCGCCTAGAAAGAGCTAAGAAGATTAGAACTGGAAATTTGCCTATTTATTTTTTTGTATGGGAAAAAAAATCATTGAATTAGAAAAAATCGTAGAGCAAAAGTTGTTAGTCTTGATTTACCCAAGTCGCCTTTTCAAGGTTATTGATTAGATACCTATAACCCTGTATAATCTGAATCTCGGACACGGCTCCAATGATTTTCATGAAATTTAGTAGGTATGCAGGGGGTTTCGGGGGCGATAAATCAATCTAGCTAGGTTTTATTTTTAGAAAACGTCGTTTACCCCAAAAGAAAACCGAGCAAAGCTCGGTCATCCAGGTACTATATCTAAACACACAAATTCATAGATTTGTAGGTACCTATTTGTGTGTGAAGTAATGAAATTTTTGTCTGTAAAAAAAACTACTCTACTGCTAAAAAGGACCAATTAATACTATACAATATTAATAAATTAAGACAGTATTAATACTCTCCAATGGAAGATCCTTGTCTAGGTAGGTAGGAGTGGTAGATACAGTCACGAACTTTAATTTGGGACCAATTTCCTTGAAATGATCTGAAAATTCTCAGAAAGCAACAAGGTTGAAAGTTTAGACCAATAACTGTGATTAAATATCGAATGTAGACCAAGACATTTTATATACCTATCTTACCTTGTCTTATTGAATTAATTGACGTTTTAGAAATGATAACTTCTTTAACGTAATGATTACATTATCTTTAATCATTATTATTTTTTGTGTCAATGTTAAAGTCATAGTGACAAGATTCAAAGCGAATAATTCAGTAACAACAAGTCAGTGACAACAGAGTAAATCGGAAATAATCGTTGACGTGCCCATAGCACATCAAAAATAATAGCTCTTACAGTAAAAATTTTGCTACGCGATATTCCACCTTAAGTGGGCCCCAAATTAACGATCGTGACTGTACCTACCTAGCAAAATAATAACTTCTGATAACACCAAGTGACCATCCACATTTCGCACACGTACTCTAGTCATATAAAATCAGGGTACCGATAAAATGCGCGAAAGCCCTCTAGACCGCACGTGAGGGAACCCAATAGAAATCACTGCAGCGCATAAAATTTTTATCCCTCGTGCAGTAGAATAACAACGAATGGCCCCGGCTTTATGATATGGCCAATAGTCCATCTATAGAATATTTATCCCATGTTTGAACTACTTGGCTTAAAGCATTTCTTTCTAAACTTGGCATGGAAATGAATGCTATTTTTAAATCATTATCATTTGATGATATGATTAAATTTTGTCACTGCTATTTCACATGTGATTTTTCACGGGCAATGATTTTTCACTTTGACAGACAAAATGTCACTTGGTGAATTGCGATAGCTACTTGCTACTATGAATAGCATTCGCAATCAAATCACAGTCAGAGCGAAATGATCCGTAAAACGATGATTTCGTAAACAAAATATGTAAAAGTGAACTTAACGTGCATGCGATTAAAGTTTATAATTAATCGTCATAGCTGATCATCATAATTATGACATGCATAAAGCTATTTTTTCGCTCTTTCAAGGCGCTTTCTTGCTCTTTCAACATGTCCATACGCTATTGCTCCTCATCTTTTCTGTAACTTTATAGTAACCATTGTAGAAAACACAACTATGAACACAGGTTAAGCTTTAACCCCAAACACGTTCAACTAAACACAACTTCAGCTTGTAAGGAATGGTTGGCGCAGGATCGTAAATGTCGCTGACAAATTACATAACAATAATAGCGCTTCGCAGGGCGCCGTACAGGCGGTTTGCAAACGGGTCACGTCTGGGAGGCGTTTACCTCCACCGAGCCACATAGGTTTTGATACTCGGCTATTTTTGATGAAAAAAGAGAGAAGAAATAAAGAAAGAGTGCAGGTGACTGTAGTAAGGTTCTGTGAGGTGCTACTTTTGATAAAGACTACAAGATGATTGATGAAAGATGATATAAATGTAAGAGTAGTTACTTAAAGTTGACGAATGATAGGAGTGAGTGGAATAAGAAAACATGTTGTGCCGACCCGTTTTTAGCGTGGGATAAGGGCAAGAGAATGATGATGAAGATAAAAAGGAACGTCGATAAAAAAAGTTATAGTACCTATGTTGTAATCTAGACTCTTCTTGAGAGTCTTGTCTCTAGAATCTAAGGACAGGTTTTGTATCTATCTCTAGATTTTAGAGACAAGACTGTGCTCCAAAAATATTCTAAAGTTTCAAAACACATCAGTCCCTGAACAAAGCAAAATGGTAGTCCACATAAAAATGATATTGTAGTAGGCCTTGTATTGTCGTATCGACTTAGAATTTCAGCACACTACGCTCCAATCACAACGAGCATTCAAATAAATATTCACAAGGAATTATTTGGTTCGGTTTCACCCGTATTCCCATAACATTTTGTCTTTTGTTAATCTGATGCTGCTATATTCTATCTGGTGGTTTTTGGATTTTGGATAGGTATTTGACATTAATCCTATGGAAGTGATGTCAAATATCTATCCAAAATCCAAAGACCACAGATAGATAGAATATAGAAACCCACCGTAAGTTAACAAGTAAACTAACCAACTATTACTAAGCACCCGTTTATGATGCTTTATTAATTGTATGATTGACTCATCCATCTTGGAACCTTACTACGTTTACGTCTTAACTTCTCCCGAGTGTAGGTAAGCACAACTGGCACAGTGGTATAATTTCCGACTAGGGTCATGGGTTCATCAAAGCGTTTCTTTTTTTTTTTTTTAAATCTAGATTCATAAATATCCCTTTCGATTTGCTTAACGATATTTGTGAATTGTTTTGTTTTGTAAAGTTTTTTGTTTCAGGAACTGGGGCCTTAACCGAAATCATAATACATTACCGAATTAATATTACATTGTTATTTCTTACCATGATATATGCAAATTGTATGGAAGTAGTGACGTTTCTATAATGGAACCGTTCTGGAAGACTTCGTGGTAAGGCCCCTGAACTCGCACCTCTTACGTATTATTACCTAGCTTACGATTTTTCTAGTTTAGGTAATTGCCTCCATCAAAATCAATCTTCATTCTGATTAATCAAACAAAAACTATTATTTCATTAAAGTAATATGTATCTATTTAATACAACAATTAATTACATGTTTATAACAATTTTATCAACATCGAGTCGAACTTAAAAGGTTTTAAAACGATCACTAAGCAAAGCGAATTCTCACAAATCACTCGTGAGGTATTCCAATGAGATAGGGGCATTTTACAGAGACCCTAGCAAGGTTCCGTACGAGTTATTTTATATTTTCTGTAGCTTCGTAATGGAGGTTTTAGTAGGTACCATCTTATGTTGTTTACTAGAGAGACTAAATTAGCGTAACATTTTATACAAAACTTTTTTTTAAAAACGTTAATTTTTACGTTTTTTTTTAATGTGTTTTTTTGTTTTCTTATGTTTATTGTATATATTATACATAATATTAAACATAAATACAAAATTTTTACATATACGATCTTATTTTGTTCGGCTAGAAGACTAAATTAGCGTAAACATTTAAAAAGAAGTAAATTTTAACGGTTTTTTTAACCTATTCAGTTTTTTCCGCATTAGACAGCGGATTAAAAAAAATGACGGAACTCTTGTTGCAATCGCTTACAATGAATGTCTTTCAGCAACAGAGTTGTGATTATGTTTTAAATAATTAGGTACTTACTACAAATTGTCATTACTAATCTTCTAACTTTAAGACGCCACAGCCTGATTCCTCGCAATGTTAGAGTTTACCTACGCTCATGCGGAACCCTAAAACCCATAAAATCAGAAAAGAGCACTGATAAAGAGGCAGAAAGGTAAACATCGGACACGTATTGGACTAAATATAAATGTCTGCGTAGGACATTAAGATAAACTAAGGAATGTTAAAAGCTATTTAATATTATGTTCGGCTCAAACTTTATTATTGGTTTTGGGTAGAGGAGGATTTAAGTTTAATACTTGCTCATCATCAGCTTAGTTCGGTCATCACAAGGTTTTGAACCTTTTGTTTAAAGCCTTTCTACTCAATGGTTTCGTCATTGTTCTCACTTTCGTCATTGTTTGCAACAATCAATATTGGTTATCTTGTAAAAGGTTAAGATCTTTCGTGAAATAAGTTATTAACAATCAATCTTTTATTGCTCCATCCTTATGTGGGGCGATTATGGATCTTTGCTTACAATCAATGTCAATACGTTTTTATTGTAATCAAGTGATTTGGTATGACATAAGAGTGTTTATTCAATCAATTTGAGCCAGTTTTGACAGGTGTTGATTGTATCCGAGTTCCGTAATCGCACTTGGTCTCAGCTTGAAAGACGAGCTCTAAAATCAATGATAATTTTTTTTTAAATAACGGTAAAATATCAAATTGAGTAGAATTGTACTGGAACAGAATATTATAATAGAATAGCAATGTAACTGGACCCTGAATTTTGACATCTTACTATGTATTATATTTATTAAAAAGATTATGGTAGATGGAAACATTAGCAGGAAATAATTGTAGCATTTTTAGAATAACTGGAGCAATTTTTATGAGACTTTAACACCTACAGCTAGCATAAGCATATAATACTGAAAGTAAATTTATGTACAGAAAATTAATTAATAATACCTACCTACACGTCAACAACAAATTAATTATACGTAGAAAACAAAGTTCAAGAAAGCATATTGCCCAACTTTGTGATTAATCACAATAAAATGTAGTATTTATATCATCATCATTCTCCTGCCCTTATCCAATTGTAAATTATAAAAAATATTTAATATATTAAATATCAAATATTAAATATATTAAATATTAAAATGTAGTATTTATATACTATCACATAAATAACAATATTATACATAGTTTCTTTACTTTTTCTTTTTTCACTTTCGTTCCGCCGTACTCAGAGTCGTCACTTACAAGACCAAGACATTTAAATAAAAGCGCGATAACGATTGTATTCATGAATGCGATCTTATTTACAGCTGTAGGTACTTGAAGGGTATTGAGATCGAATGCCCTTTTTATAAAATATGTCAATATTTCATTAGTTTAATACTTTGATATTATCTACTTGTTGGTTGTATTCCTGCATTGAAATACCTACCTACCTGACAAAGATTAGGTATATAGAACCAAAAAATATTGAAAAAGAGAAATCAAATCTTTCTTCTTTATAATAGGTTAGGTATTTTATTTATATCATGTTATACTAGCTTTCGCCCACGGCTTCGCACCTTGAAAAACAAACAGATCTATCACGCGGGAACCGTACATTTTTCCGGGATAAAAAGTAGCCTATGTGCTATTCCAGACTATAATCTATATCTGTGCCAAATTTCATCGAGATCCGTTCAGCCGTTTCAGCGTGAAAGAGTAACAAACATACATCCATACATCCACACATCCATACATTCTTACAAACTTTCGCGTTTATAATATTAGTAGGATAGTGACCCCAAACTTTCACACTCTTATACAACATACATAATTACATCTCACAAATTTGTCAAAGTTTTTTAAATCTTTCTTTCATTTACAACTACCTTCCGACCGCGGCTTCTCCCGCGAGGTACCTACATAAAATATAACCTATGTTCATCCTGAAAGTACATAATTATAAGTAATATTTTTATCTATAATTAATAAATTATTTATACATAATGTATAAAAAGTACCTAATTATTATCAGCTATGGTTCCCATAGTACAAGATAGCGTTGTGTGAACTGTCCACCAACATTTAAGTATTTATTTATTTATTCACACACTGCCTTAAAACATAACAATAACATCATCCTCAGTCCTGTCTATATATCGCTCGCGATAAATCGACAAGTCGTTACGAAATAAAGTCGTCACGGCATCGTATCGGTCGGCCCACGGCGTGTCGCCCTCGATCGCTATACGGCCTCTACTTGCTAGGCTGGTTATCCATACGCAAGATAAGCGATGATATAAACTAAAAATATAAGGTTTAATGACATTTATTTTCAAAAAAGGCAGTTTAGTCACATAGATAGGTATAAAATGCTTTGGTGGTACCGCTCGATATCAAAGTTGTAAAGTCATCCTACTAATATTATAAACGCGAAAGTTTGTAAGAATGTATGGATGGATGGATGGATGTATGTATGTTTGTTACTTTTTCACGCTAAAACGGCTAAACAGATCTGAATGAAATTTGGCACAGATATAGATTATGGTCTGGAATAACACATAGGCTACATTTTATCCCGAAAAAATGTACGGTTCCCGTGGGATAGCGATGTTTTTGTTTTTTAAGGTATCTCGTGGGCGAAGCCGCGGGCGGAAGCTAGTGAGTATATAAATATATGAGTATTATAGTCAAAGGAGTACTTAAACTTCCGAGGAGCACTGGTGGTTTAGTGGAAGTGGCCTCGCCTTCCGATTCTAAGGTCGTGGGTTCGAATCCAGACATCCAACAATGGTTTTTTTGTGTTCGAATAGTTTATTTACCACTAATTTTGTAGTTTTTGTACCGTACATCTATGTGTAAGGTACTCTTAAACGGTGAAGGAAAACATCGTGAAGAAACAGGTATGTTGTAGAACCTAAAAAAGAGCCTTTAAGGCTCACTTTAACCCTTTCACCACACTGGCATCTTTTTCTTACCCAACCAGTTACAAATGAACTTACCTGAAGCCTAAAATACAAACTTTCTATTGCGGGTACTATGACTGACATTTTATAAGTGTTATAAAATACAAAGCTTCCGATACGCGCTCAATATCTTTCAAATGAACAATTCTTTTTAATAAACAAACGGGTCGCGACTCGTGGTCCCACTGGGATTGTACCACTATTACTCGTGGTCCCACTATCCCTGAAATCATGGGTTCGTGGTTCCACTGCTTAGTGGGACTACCAGTCATAGTTAAAATCGTAGGTTCGTGGCCCCACTGCATCAAGTTAACAGCTGTCATCCGAAATGTAGAGCTCAGCGACCTCTATACAAACCGGTGGTCTAGGATGAGAAGTTTCCGAGATGTGACCGTTTTTAGTTTGACAGCTGTCAAACTAAAAAGCTGACCCAAACAAACTATATTTATATTTTGGTTAACAGCAAAACTATATTTTGATTATAAGAAAAAAGACTATCAGGAAAGCCAGAGATAAGATTTAATGCTTTGGATAGCTAGCCAAAGCATTAAATCTTATCTCCAGATGCTTCACAATCTTTAAAACAATGTCTGCTTCAGTTTTCCAAGTTCAAGTTTATCTGTGCAAATAAATTGTGCGCAGACTAACGCCTGAATCGCAGCGAGTCGATACTTACATACCTGCGCCCACGCCTGATTAGATTTTATCAAAGTTTTATGAGACTTTCAGTTGTTCTTACTTCTTACTTTATTTTTTTAACTTACTTAAAACTAGTAGGTCCAAGCTGAGATTTCACGCGCAATGTCTAAAACCCTCATTTGTATCAGTAACTCCCATTTGTTCTATAGAACTGTGACGTCATAGAACTGTTAAAACTTTTTTATCCCTGTAGTTCTATGGTAGGACTGAAATAAGTCCATTTGTTCTATAGAACTAGTAATACCTAGTAACTTCCATTAGTTCTATAGAACTGTTGGTCCATAGAACTTTTAAATATTCACGCCTTGAAGTTTTTGGACACACTTTATGTACTACATAGGTGCCTATGCCTACGTAAGTTTTATGTCATTTTTGGCCTTAAGGGCCGGCTTCCACCAATGATTCATTTTCACTGAAGCTAAGCGGAGAAGAGATGTGGAAATAACGAAATCCGATTGGTATATTCAAACACATCTCTCTTCTCCTCTCCTCTCCACTTGGTGGAAACCGGCCCTCAGTCGATAAACGAAAAGTCACCCGGTCAACAATGTCAATTGCATAAGGTGCAAAATTCAGACTAACCTAAAAGCCCAAATCGGAAACAATGGCGTCACTGACCCAGTGAACCTTTCTCGCCCACTCGAGCGCACATCAATTCGATTCAAACAAACAAATCAGCTGATCTAACTTTTTGTCATGAGTAGGTACTTAATACTTATCCGATTTTATTTTTTTAACTTTAGGTAGGTACTTATCTAAGAGCGCTGGTGGTGCAGTGGTAGCACCCCGGCCTCACGATTCGAAGGTCGTGAGTTCAAACCTGTTCGTGCACCAATGAGTTTTTCCATTCGAAAAATTTATGTGCGCAATGCCAGTGCTCTGAAACGGTGAAGGAAAACATCGTGAGGAAACCGGCATACCCTAGAACCAAAAATTCGAAGGTGTGTGTCATAGTGTATTCTTATAAGCGGCGATGGGCTTGCAACCTAAGATGCAACCTTGAGATATCCTCAAAGATCTAAGTAATTATAGATCTGAGGGAGACATCTACCGAGCCCGGGGATTACAGTCAGGATCATTTTTTTTTTTTCTTATCTAGGTAGTTAGGTATGTACCTATGTTTGTCTATAAGTAAGTAGTCCATTACCTTAACTCAAAAATTATTGTAGGTTAGATAAGTTACTTAAGTTTTTCCTAGGTATTATTTTGAAAAGCCTACACAACTTATTTTTTTTTTCAGATTAGTTTTGTATATTGTTTGACCTGCCTTAGCAATATTTACCTACGCAATGTCGTCTATAACAGTAAGATATCAAAGTAGGTATCTTTGAGTATATTACAGCAATAATACTGATCAGGTAACAAAGAAGAATATAAAAATTAAACCAGCCATCTTTCAAAGTTATTTTATCTGTCGCACAATAAAAATAAATTCAAAATCCATCCGCGCAAATTGACCTAATTAGACGTCCGAATAAAACTGGCAACATTCTATAAATAAAAAAGAAAAACACTCAGATGAGTGAAATTCAAAAATAGAGTGCAAAATCAAAAGTCATTAATGTCCAATAAGTTAAAAAGTTAGCGACGCGTATAATAAATCATTTTTTATTTCATCTCTGTACCAATTTTTCTCGGAGTCTTTTTTCATCAATTTAACACGAGCAAAAAGTGGCACTCAATTGTAAGGTTTACGCGGCGATACAATTTTTTTTATTATGGGCAACCCGTTTAATAATTTGGGCCAATCGGAGATGGCCTTTAGCGATCGCGCGCCGCCCTCCTGCCGAGCTATTGGTTGGTTGTTTGGTACAGATTGTGCGATGGCGGGAAACGGATTTAAGTCTAAGGCATCTCATTCTTACAACCGGTAGAGTTGTACATTTTTATATCGATGATTTGAAAATATATCGATAGTTTTTTTTTTATTAATATTGATTTTATACTATGCCGTCAAGAAAATATTAATATGCGGAAAATGTAAGTAGGTACCTACCCCTACCTTACGATCAGATATAGACAAACACAGAAACATAGATAGCTGCACATTTATTTGCCTCCTATCACAAAACACACACACACACCCAATCACAACTATAAACCACAGGCTTGGTAGATATCTAAGTACTCAAATCTCTAGTTACTTAGATCTTTGAGGATAGAGAGGGTATTCAAGAATCACGTTCAAAAATTATATTTGGCACACACATTTTGCAAGAAAATAACACAAAACACAAAACAACATACAGGAAAATAACAAAACACATGCAAAGCGTCAGCTGGATTCAAAGTAACAAAATAAAACGATTAAAAAGAATTAAATACACCTGTCTTAATTAAATCTATCGACATTTTCCCATCCCTATACCAGGTAATTGAGACGAGGCTCCGCAAAGTTATAGTAAACGACGTCGGCTGCCGCTGGCAATTCGTGCGCCGTCTATCGAAGACCAATTTCATCAGACCAAGTACTTATAGCCAAGTGGAGCGTCCAATGTTATCGCACTTGGGTTCAATGGTTTCGATTTTTAGGGCCAGTTTCACCATGCTCGTTAATTAACCTGAGGTTTATCTGGAATGCAAACACAATAGAATAACTATTACTTAGGTTATGTCTCGCGTGAATTGTTCGGGCAGATCAAATAGTGCTACTTACTAATTATTATAAGCGCGAAAGTTTGTAAGAATATAGTATGGATGTATGGATGTATGTTTGTTACTCTTTCACGCTGAAACGGCTGAACGGATCTGGATTTTATTTGGCACAGATATAGATTATAGTCTGGAATAGCACATAAGCTACTAGGTTCTTTAATCTGAATCTCGGAAACGGCTCCAACGACTTTCATGAAATTTTGTATGCAGATACCTAGTTACGGGGCGGGTGATAAATCGATCTAGCTTGGATTCATTTTTAGAAAACGTCGTTTACCAAAAAAATAACCAAGCTAGGCTCGGTCATCAAGGTACCTACTAAATTATAATCTGGAATAACACATAGGCTATTTTTTATCCTGAAAAAATGTACCTACGGTTCCCGGGGAATAGATTTGTTTTTGTTTTTCAAGCCGTGGGCTGAAGCTAATATTGAATATATTATAAGAATTGCTCGTTTAATGATATCAGATAATTATACCTAATAATATAGGTAAGTACCTAATAATCTTTATATCTGTGTCAATGTTCATCCAGATCCGTTCAGCCGTTGGAGAGTGAAAGGTAACAAACATACATCCACACATTCTTACAAACTTTCGCGTTTATAATTAAGTAGGATTAACAAAATTGTATTTTTTTAATTATATTTTCACGTACCTAAGTAAAATTACAACATAATGCCATCTCTTGATGAATAGAATTTACCGGTAGGTACATGAGATGCGTTTCTACTCTCAGAGTTTAATATTTCTACTCGCCAATAGATGTCACTGTTAACACACTTATAAATGATATTGAAAATAGTTTTCTAGAACACGGCTAGATGGCGCTATAGTAAATTTCCAATATTCCACTTTTTCATTAGATTTTTTTCGGTAGAGCTCAATAAAATTATTACACGCTAAATCTAGCTTGCTTCAAGTTTTGTAAAAATCTAAATTTAGGCACTTATTTGTTGTAAGCTTTGGAAATATTTTTAATTACTTACCTTTCAGAGAGAACAATTACAATTTTTAGAACCTCGAGTCGTGAATTCACCAAAGTAAGGTAGGCATACACTGGGCTTGGTAAAAAAGTGTAGAAACGGAATTACGTATATAAGTACCTATAAAGGTACTTACTCCTCGAACAACAATAGGTACCTATTTATTTATTGTGGTAGGTAGTAGGTACCTACAAAGAAAGTGACGCCCTCAAATTTTTTCTACACAATTTTACCAAACTCGGTTTGTATGAAGTAAAAAATAATACATAGGTTACAGTTAATCAGTTATAAACAATTTATTTTCAAAGATAAATAAGTTAAGTACAATAATTATATATTATTTAATAGGTTGTTAACATTTGTTTTCATAGGTGCTTACTAACCTAATAGTTACAGGCTCATATTATATGCAATATTTTAAGTTTATGTTTATAAAAATCAAATAAATGGGTAGTTATAACTCCTCGGCAAACATTTATTTAACATTTATTGAAACATTTTGGCCCTAAAATATGTAGGTAGCTAAAATTATGTATAATTATGTACCTACACAATTTTTTTATAAATAACAAACAGAAACAAAGACAATTTTTTTAAAGAAAGCGATAATTCAGCAATGCATAGATCCAGCCTAAATATGCATTACCATTTCAAATCAACTTACTAACAATAACGAAGCGTTATATTTCCCTTTTTTGGAAAAAAATTTTTTCCTTCCTAGTGTACCTACCAGGTTTTTTTTGAATTCTATCAAACATGTACCTACCTAGAGCAGTAATTCTTCAAAGGACAATATATTGTGACGATAGCACGTGTATTTTAAAACAGATATTGTGTAATAAAATAACACTGTCAGTATGAATTACCCTTTTGTACTCGTAATAAACAAGATGGCCGTTCATAATTAAATCATAGAAATGGAATACAATACATTGTTAGAGACGGTGCCAACAACATTTGCAGGGTACCTAATTGGAATACAGGGTGTCCAAGAATTTAGTTTTATAAACTGGTTTACCTCGTGCCGTGTAGGTATTTTACTTACCTACCTATTCTATCTATTATTATGTGTAGGTAATACAAAATTTAATATGAATACATGAAAAGCTTAGGGGTGATTTGTGTTTGGCCGCTTTACGAGTAGGTACATCTGGACTTCCACTTGTGACTTGATACTAACTCCTGAGACACCTTGTAAGTATTAATAATTACCTAATCTATCCTGCAAGTTTCACCGTTAGATACTTCCTGCGCGTCTTACATCATTGTGATTTTATTGAATTTTGACAAAGATACTCGTATCTTACGAGTAGCTTCATACTAAAAACAAAATATTTAAATATTTTGTGATAATTCTACAAAAGCATTTTGCGTCGTAATTTTCTGGCTTTGAATAAGAGTTTATACCTACTTAACACGTGATTCTAAACTATTGGAATATAACTGGAGACATTGCGAAATACTCACAAATAAATGTAGTTTACGTACTTAATACGTGGTTAAAGCCAGACAAATTGACACTTATAACAAACTTTTCAGACAGAGATGGGTAAGTAGGTTCATTTAAATATTCAATTTCTTAGGTGGGTATCACGTACAAATAGTATTGCTAGGACTTGCCACTGGCTATCCATTCACAACATAACCCATGGAATGTGAAATAGATTTTTTAAACAAGGCTTGTTTGTGAATCAAAATTTCTTTATCAAAAGCTGTCAAAAGATGTCTTCATAATAAACTACTGAAAGACCTCAATAAGTGGATCTTGGTTTCTATCAGGCTTGTACCGTAGTTTGGGGTTCTCGCTCTCATCTTCCAGGTTGTCGCAGGGGATATAAAGCTGGAAAAGTGATACAATTTTACACATTATAAAACAAAGTCCTCCACTGCATCTGTCATTCTCTCTGTTCGCGATAACTCAAAAACTTCTGCATAGATTTTTATGCGGTTTTTATTTATGGATAGAATGGTTCTCGAGGAAGGTTTTAGTATATAATTTGTGAAATTTTTGTATGATATGTCTAAAATATATTTGTGTGAGGTGTCGGAAAAGAATAAGCCGTCTTCGCCACGCGGGCGAAGCTTCAGCTAGTATTATGTATAACCAGACCCCCTAGCATGTCATCAAGTCTTTCCTGAGCCATTCTACTCCATGGTTTCGTAATTGTTCTCACTTTCATCGTTGTTCTTAAAAAACAATTTTGGTTATCTCATAAAATATTAGTTAATTTCAAATGTACCCTTCGTGAAATAACTTATAATCAACCAATCTTTTATTGTCTCTGCTGTTTGTCACTAGTGTCTACGCATTTTAATAAGAGCTATGCCTCCGGGCTCTCTGACACCATTTCCATTACCATTACCCACTTATAATAGTAAAACTTCTTCTTCCTAACTTAAGAGTTAGACTCTTGTCGTCATAACTGATTAATTTTTCATTGAATCAGTTATTATAAGAGCGCTGGTGGTGTAGTGGTAGCACCCCTGCCTTACGATCCGAAGGTCGTGGGTTCTAACCTGGTCGTGCACCAATGAGTTTTTCTATTCGAAAAATTTATGTGCGCAATGCCAGTGCTCTTAAACGGTGAAGGAAAACATCGTGAGGAAACCGGCATACCCTAGAACCAAAAATTCGAAGGTATGTGTCATAGGTTAGTATTCTTAATAGCGGCGATGGGCTTGCAACCTGTCACGTACGGAATACTAACTACTGTGCAAAATGTGGGCATGTACCAAATGTCATGTTTGGACTTGCCTCTGACTACCCTCTTTAGATATCCTCAAAGATCTAAGTAACTAAAGATCTGAGGAGATATCTACCGAGCCTTGGGATTACAGTCGTGATCATTTTTTTTTTTTTTAATCAGTTATATTGTTGGGAAATTTTGTGCATCAGTATCCTCTTGCTTTCTACACCGCAGCTCATAGACCAGTGAACCTCTATGATGTGTACCCTTCCATATAGAACTTCATCATCATCATCTTCCTGCCCTTTTCCCACGTTATTTAGGGCACAACATGTTAGAACATAGAACTTACCAACTCATTATTCAAAGTCTTTCCTTTCAACACGTATTTCAGTTTGTTCATCTGGCAGGGCGTGTACAGAAGCCTTTCCATATAGAACTTGATCATCATCTTTCTGCCCTTTCCCCACGTTATTAAGGGCACAACATGTTAGAACATAGAACTTACCAACTCATTATTCAAAGTCTTTCCTTCCAACACATATTTCAGTTTGTTCATCTGGCAGGGCGTGTACAGAAGCCTTTCCATATAGAACTTGATCATCATCTTCCAGCCCTTTCCCCACGTTATTAAGGGCACAACATGTTAGAACATAGAACTTACCAACTCATTATTCAAACTCTTTCCTTTCAACACGTATTTCAGTTTGTTCATCTGGCAGGGCGTGTACAGAAGCCTTTCCATATAGAACTTGATCATCATCTTTCTGCCCTTTCCCCACGTTATGAAGGGCACAACATGTTAGAACATAGAACTTACCAACTCATTATTCAAAGTCTTCCCTTCCAACACGTATTTCAGTTTGTTCATCTGGCAGGGCGTGTACAGAAGCCTTTCCATTTAGAACTTGATCATCATCTTTCTGCCCTTTCCCCACGTTATTATATGTTAGAACATAGAACTTACCAACTCATTATTCAAAGTCTTTCCTTCCAACACGTATTTCAGTTTGTTCATCTGGCACGGCGATATTATCTTCTCCAGGCTGAGGGACACCCCCCGAGCGATATCCCTGGCTGGTATATCTCTGACTTCTTCCCTCCTATGGCCATCTCGCTTGCCGTTGGTCCAGCCCCTGGAGTATTGGAATGTCTGCGCTGTCACTGATGCTAATGTCACGCAAATGAGGAGTAGAGTTTTGTTGGTCACCATTTTTAACCTATAGGATAGAGAACGAACAATTATGTATTATAAAAATCAAAAAACCACTGAAAGTGAGAAATTGAAATAAATTCTTACAGTCGCCATATTGTTTTTACTCGACTGCGAAGCGAAGAAGGAGAGTAATGTGTTTAGGGTGTATGTATTATGTATTTATGCGAGTTCCTTTGACTGTAGCCTTTACGGCTGGATGGATTTTGACAAATGAGGTGTCGTTAGTTTTCTTCTTCTTCTTCAATTATGGCATCCGTCTCTTAGAGAACAGTTTTGCCAGTGTCAAGTGTATTTATTTATAAGTATTGTCAACGTCACAGAGTCATAGTCAAGTCAAGTCAATTTAAAACAAAAGATGGCTGTTTTGTTGAAAATTCTCGGGATTTCCTCCGATGGAATTTGAAGAGAACTATTCACTTTAATTCACATATTTTACACTCGCGTCAAGAACCCGGGCTTTATAGGCAAAATAACCACCAAAATTACGCAATAAAACTCAAAATAACACGAGAAAAATATAAAAACCAGAGCGACGTAGTTGTCAGGCAAATGCACCGCAGAAAATCCGTCGTTAGTTTTGTCACAAGAGTGACATAACTGAAATGTCAAACTATCTAATATGGCGGCTGTCAAAAGCGGTTATCAACAAAGACATTTTATCTACTGAAGTAGAACTATCAATTACATCAGTCAGGTTATTTGATTTTTGCAATAAATTCTACTTAGTTTTGAAATTAATATAGCATAATGTTACTCTCCTGATTCAGACACCTCATTTGACAACATTGACTATGCCATTTTTGTATCTATATTTATAAAAATTAATTGCTGTTCGTTAGTCTCGCTAAAACTCGAGAACGGCTAAACGGATTTATCTTATCTTGGTCTTGAAATGTTCGTGGAGGTCTAGGGAAGGTTTAAAAGGTAAGAAAAATTCGAATAACTGCCGGGAAAACCCTAAAAATAGCCCTTTTCTATTTCCCATACAAACGTTTTCTAAATAAGTACGAAGTCTGCCGGGTGAGCTAGTCGCTTATAAATATCTATGCCTTTTGTATTAAATCTAGGTAATCATTAAATCAAAAATATTCAGAAGCAGACGTAATAAACTGATCATAAAACGTAGGTACCTACCATTGATGCTTCATACCTACTTAAGTTCAAACGAACTAAGCTGAAATACTAGCGCACAAGATAACTAGCTCTTTAGAACGAAATAGGAAAGTTATGACTTGTAAAATTACGTATGCATGCCTTTTTGCATCTACCCGTGACTTCGCATGCGTGGTAAATAGACTCTCTGAAAACATCTTACCCCTGTTGTTAAAATTAAAAGAGCTCTGGGCTATAATATTCACATAAGCAAAGTCTGCTACAAAAATTTATAAAAGTTGGATGGACTGTGTGAAAGACGATATGTGAAAGAAGGGAGTGACTACTGAGATGACGGATGATAGGGAGAGTGGAGGAAGAGAACCTGTTGTGCCGACCCCACCTAGTGGGATAAGGGCAGGAAGATGATGATGATGATGCATACGACCAGACGCAAACGGAAGATTCTACTCAATTTGATATTAAAATCCAAGCAAATATATTTTAGATTACTTTTTACAAACTTTTACGTCTCAGGGAATTTAAATAAGTATGTAAAAATTAGTGACTGACTGACTGACTGACTGACTAACATGCACAGCCTAAGCCATCAGTGATAAAAAACAGAAATTTTAAGGATAAGGTTTATTTTTGAGTCTAAAAGTGAAGTATAAAAGAAATTCGCGAAATTCAACCTTTGAAAATTGCAGCGGGAGCGAACGAAGTCGCGGGGGTTGCACTAGTTAGGTATGTAAGTACTGTTAAGACATGAAAAAGTTTGATCATATTGGATTATATCTTAGATCTCATGTCAATATCCATTTTGGTGCTAATTTATCAATATTTGGGTTGGTACAGTCAGCGTCAGAGGGGATACAAGGTCCGTTGACTGTGGATGATGATGATATGATTGTGAAATGATATAAGTACTTAAGTAAAAAAAAAAAAAATATTTTCACGACTGTAATCCCCGGGCTCGGTAGATATCTCCTCAGATCTTTTAGTTACTTAGATCTTTGAGGATATCTAAAAGGGGTAGTCAGAGGCAAGTCCAAACATGACATTTGGTACATGCCCACATTTTGCACAGTAGTTAGTATTCCGTACGTGACAGATTGCAAGCCCATCGCCGCTTATAAGAAGTACTTAAGTATAATGTAAAAACTCTATTTTTTTTATTTAGGTCCATTTTAGATAAGTATAAAGGTGGCCTTCTCGTGACTTTTTTTTGCGTTTTATTGCTCATTAGATATATTTTTTTATTAATTTTCGAACTCACTGACCGACGAACACAGATGTTTGTTCTGTGGATGGATGTTATTTGTTATGTTTTTAAAAAAAAGTATTTAATTAATATCTATCAGCTATCTGGTTCCCATAATACAAGCTTTGCTTAGTTTGGGGTTAGCTAGAGGGTGTTGTGTGAAATGTCCACCAATATTTATTTATTATTTACTTATAACGCCATGCTACTATGCCAATAAATAAGTAAGTATTTAAGTATATTTTTTTTTTTCAAAAAGTTGGGCTAACAGAGTGCCACGACAAAATTCTATCTACTGTTTTGTGACGACAAAATTTAGTGGCAGCCATGTTAGCTCGGCTGAAATCGTTCAGCGATTATTACGTAGAGTTTCGTAGAACGTCTACGGCGTAGCGTTGAGTCTCGAGATTGGAATAGGTATTCAGACAAAAGATTGTCCCACTGTGGGGTTCTGCTACTGAATTAGAATTAAGAATACTTAAAAGTTTTTTTTGTATTTTTTCAGTTTATTTTATAGTTTCAGTCATTATAGTAATGTTGGAAAGGATAGGGCCTACCTACTTCAAATCTTAATCATTTTTATGTGCATACAAGATTAATTTGGCATTATCAGTTAACTTATAATAAACTTTAATAAAAAAACTAGCTGATATTATATTATACAAAATAAAAAAAATAAAATGAGAAAAAAAAACTGCAAAAAAGATATTTATTTGAGTCACTGCAGTTTTTTTATATATAATATTATGTGTCTCGCTCGAATTTAATAAATAATCAAAGATTTAATTATCAAATCTGTTCGAGTGTACGACGAGTATAAATTAAAACTCACCTTATCAATTCAATAACACAAAAAATACAACACTGGCTGAAAACTTTTCGTTTAAAAACAATTTTATTTAATTCTAAAATCAAAATTCAAACTTAGAAGCGATCACAAGGGCTCACTCCCGCTCAGATGAAGGCTGTGGACTATGCCTGTTGCAGAAATCCGCTCCCTTTTATACAGGGTGAAGGGAGAGACTGTTCTAGAATGGTCGCAGATTTTAATAAGAAGGTTGGTTTATGTGGGCGATTAGTGGGTGGTTTAACAAAAGTATAATTAACTAATAAACAACATTATGTTTTTAATAAAAAGGATTTCAATAAGCCTAATTTACGAAATTATTTTTTATAAAAGCAAACCAAACTTTAAAGTAGGTACTTACTTTTTTGTAAATGGCAAATCCGCAAACATTGCGACGCAAAAAAAGGTGGTTACTACATAAAACCTAAATTATTATAAACAAGTAATTATAAGTTTATTAAAATTATCTATACTAATATTATAAAGAGGAAAGATTTGATTGTTTGTTTGTTTGTTTGTTCGAATTGAATAGGCTCCAAAACTACTGAACCGATTTGAAAAATTCTTTCACCAATGTGTAGAATGAACTTTCAGGATGAACATAGGCTAAATTTTATGTAGGTACTTCGCGGGCGACGCCGCGTGCAGAAGCTAG
This sequence comes from Cosmorhoe ocellata, assembly GCA_963675405.1. Taxonomy (NCBI): domain Eukaryota; kingdom Metazoa; phylum Arthropoda; class Insecta; order Lepidoptera; family Geometridae; genus Cosmorhoe; species Cosmorhoe ocellata. The sequence goes on along the minus strand of OY776266.1, from coordinate 3,635,388 downwards.
TATTTTATACAATTAGGTAAGTGTACCTTAGAAAAAATTGTAGGTAGGTATCTAAAGTTTGCCAGACATTTGTTTGATATAATTACCTACTAATTACTAACTAATTATGTACCTACTTACTTACCTACCTATAATTAAGTACCTACCTACAAAAAAATTATTATAATTATACCTACTGTACATTTCTCGTGAAAATTACCCCACTGTGGAACATACCGCAGGAGTTTCAAACCTTCTAAAACAGATACAATTTTTCATTTTCGAATAAGCGAACAGTATATACTTATATATTCGTTATAAACGTTTCCATTTAAAAAATATCAAAATCTAATCTAAATAATTAAAAATTGTCCGTGGCCAGCGACTTGGGGACGCTTTCCGCCGATCTGCTGAGCTATCTATACTCATAGATCGTTTTAACAAATTAACAATCCTTTATTAATTCGAGCACAAATATTTTACATGCATTTTCTGTAAGTAGGTACCTTCTTAGTATGTATTTTAAGATAGATCTGTATATTTCTGTAACTAAACATTTTTAACTATCTAAGTAATCACGCACCCACATTGCTTGAATAATCCTCTTTACCAAAACAATAAATTCCAAAAAATCTAGTGGGGTGCAGAGGGGGGATTATTACATCGTAAGATCAAAATCTGGATCCTTAATATTATATATGCGAAAGTAGGTAACTATGTCTGTATGTTACGCTATCACGCCAAAACTGAACCGATTTTGAATAAATTTGATACAAAGATAAACTAGAGTTTGCGGAAAGACATAAAGCTACCTTTCATCCCGAAAAAAGGTACGGTTCCCGTGGTTATGTATCTTGTAGATATGTTTTTGTTCTTCAAGGTAATATGCGGGAGAAGCCGCTAGCGGAAGCTAGTAAGCTGTAAAGGATAAACACGTGTTAAATAAGCACGTATCCTTATGTTATGAGTTATAAAATTCTACGTGAAACGGCGAATTATTGAAACTGAAATGCACGGGGTAGCTGACTTACTTTCACAAATTGTGCCTCCGCCGCGCCGCCGCCGTGCGTCACAAATGCGAAAGAAACAATTCTACGAAATCGGACGAAGTCGCGGATAGCAGTTAGTAATGCACAAAAGTTAACAATTATACCTAGTACCAGTGGTGGATTTATCACCAGGCTGAGTAGGCTGGAGCCTAGGGCGGCAAATTTTAGGGGGCGGCAAATTTGGCTTATTACCTTACACAAAATAATAAATAAAAATTATAATATACACGGAGAAAAAATTTAACAAAATTGCAATATTTTAATACTATACACCTATACCAAATAATCCAACGATTTTACATGATAAATTACTAAACGCTAAATTTAATAGCCTACTGGCGGCAAATGTGTAAATCCGCCACTGCCTAGTACAGAAGCTTTTAATTTAGGAAGTCTAAAAATTCTTCTTCCTCTCCCTATGTGCAACTAGTTCTTTCGAACCAGTGTGGTGAAAGGTTTAAATTACATAAATAAATATATTTTTACTAACAATGGCGCGGGTAGCAGTTAGTAATTAATAAAAGTTAACAATTATACTTACCTACATAGCTTTTAATTTAGGAAGTCTAAAAATTCTTCTTCTTCTTCTTCTTATTGCACTAGTTATTTCCAACCAGTGTGGTTAAAGGTTTGAAAACAATAAATAAATAAATATAAAAATTATAAGCAATTGCCTTTCCTGTAATGATAAATAAGACAAGTGTAGATGTTGTGAGGCTTAGATATTCTGTTTACCGAATGATTACTATATTTCGATAAGTGGTTTTTGAATACTATTCTTCGGTATTTCGACTTTTGACTTTAGAAACAGTTATATAGTCGACAGTTACGACTGCTTTTACAAAATTATATTATAATATTATATCACGGGAAGGAGATGTAGAGTTTGTTATATTAGTTGGTACGTGGTTAAATGTACCTACCATTTCTGTCAAACAAAGGCATTTCGAAAATCAGTCATTTTGGGAAATGTTAATTTAGGGATTTGTACCAAACGAGATAGTAGGTAGGTACATTATGAATTTCAGTCCAAACAGAACGCAAACCTAGAGAGTAGCAATTCAACACTTACTTTACCCCTGATATTCACACCTAGCACCAAAATTCAGTACTGAAATGCAATTTATGAATATTTTGGATACAGAGCTGAGCTTTATTAGATTTAATATACCTAGTAGGTATGTAAGTATTATACTCGTACATATTTTCGTACCTCATAAATTTTGTTCCAATTTACCAAAACAATATCACGATACATAACCAAACAAATTATTATTATAATCATCAGTTATGCCGACAAGAGTCAAACTCTTAAATTAAGAAGAACCAAACAAATATAAATTATAAATAAAAAAAAATCACGACTGTTATCCCCGGGGTCGGTAGATATCTTCCTCAGATCTTTAGTTACTTAGATCTTTGAGGATATGTAAAGAGGGTAGTCAGACGCACGTCCAAACATGATATTTGGTTCATGCCAAAATTTTGTACAGTAGTTAGTATTCCGTACGTGACAGGTTGCAAGCCCAAAGCCGCTTATAAGATTTTTTTTTATTCTAAGGCATGCCGGTTTCCTCACGATGTTTTCCTTCACCGTTTAAGAGCACGAGAGCATTGCGCACATACATTTTTCGAATGGAAAAACTCATTGGTGCACGACCAGGTTTCAACCCACGACCTTCGGATCATGAGGCAGGGGTGCTACCACTACACCACCAACGCTAAAAATAATACAAAAATATATAGAGCCTTTATAAGGCCCTGTCCAGCAGTAACTTTTTCAATATACCTAACTTGACTAGGTCTTTAGATGCCCTAGATTCAGCCCTGGTTCAATCAATATTTTAATTAGCTAGATTTCTCTCTAATTAGTACGTTAATTAGTTCAGTTAAAAGGCTTCCAATGTAGCTTCAAACTAGAAGTGAAATAGTTTTTCATAATGATTAGGTAGGTAGTGATAAAGTAGGTACCTATGTTTGTTTTGTTTGTAAGTTATTTATTCAGAAAAACGAGAAATCAACATGACAGAAATTCTTAAGCCTACATCGTTAATTCAAAGAAATATTTACAACACAAAATTAAAACTTACCTAAGGGGTCAGTTTATTAAGATACTAGTTTCTGTCCGCGGCATCGCCCGGAGGTACCTTCATAAAATATACTTAAGCCATCCTGAAAATTCATTCTAAACGTTGGTGAAAGAATTTTTGAAATTGAATGGTTAGTTTCTGAGATTACTTTCTACGTACAAACAAACTTCCCCATCATTATAATTATTAGAAGATAGATAGATAGCTACAGATTTGTTGACTACGCTGAGATGGGTGACTAATAATTAATTCATACTATAAACCAAATTATACCCCATGTTGTAATTATCTGGTGAATTGTAGTAGATTAAAGGAATCCATGATCCTTGGGTGAGTAGGTACCTAGGTACATGAAACTCTCTAGATAATATAGGTATTATGACCAATAAAAATAATATAAACTGATTAGGTAATAAAGTGATCTGGATCAGATAACTGCTTACCTTAGTTAAGCTCAAGCTATTTATTAGATCGTTTTTTTACAGTCCATTTCGGTTTCGGAGTGGAATAATCCCGCTAGTAGGTACCTACTCGTATCTATTATAAATGCGAAAGCTTGTAAGAATAGGTATATGGATGTATGGATGTAGGTATGTTTGTTACTCTTTCACACCTAAACGGTTAAACGGATCTGGATGAAATTTGGTACAAATATAGATTATAGTCTGGAATAGCACATAGGCTACATATTTTCCCGGAAAAATGTACGGTTCCCGTGGGATATATTTGTTTTTGTTTTTCAAAGTACCACGCGGGCGAAGCCCTGGGCGGAAGCTAGTAATACATAAAAGAATAGGTTCCGGTATATCTGTGCATTGATGTGCAAGAATAGTAGGTAGGTAGGTACCTACCTATCATAAAAAAGGGGATGAATAAGAGAAAAAGTAATACTTATCTACCTACGGTAACTTTATTTCACCAAACTTTTGTAAGCTCGGCAGATTTAAAAAAAATATAATATGATCACGGCTGTAATCCCCGGGCTCGGTAGATATCTCCTCAGATCTTTAGTTACTTAGATCTTTGAGGATATCTAAAGAGGGTAGTCAGAGGCAAGTCCAAACATGACATTTGGTACATGCCCACATTTTGCACAGTAGTTATTCCGTACGTGACAGGTTGCAAGCCCATCGCCGCTTATAAGAATACTAACCTCATAGGCAAAGATTTTAAATCTTTGCCTATGACACATACCTTTGAATTTTTGGTTCTAGGGTATGCCGGTTTCCTCAAGATGTTTTCCTTCACCGTTTGAAGATTTGATTGAACAAACCTTTTTTTTTTTTTAACCCAGATGAAATCCTTTATGGATACCAACGGCCCCGGGGGGAGCCAGAAGGTTATGTCAGACTCCTGATACTGACTAAAACCTCTGGGGTGTTCCGCTTTGCGCTTACGGGACGAGATCGCGGGAACGCTGTTGCTTACTTCCGCAATTGATTGAACAAACCTACATCAACCAACTCTCAAAAATTATATATATATTATATATATATATATAATATATATATAATATATATATTATATATATATAACCAACTCTCAAAAATTCAACTAAAATATTTAGTTATCTGCGATAGAGACCTAAATGAGAATCAAATCAAAAAACTTGTTCACAAAACTAGAGAATTGTTGACTTTTCGTTGTTCTACACTAACCCAAACGTTTCGGGAATCGCTAATGTTTCTAAAACAAGATTCTCGACCAATCTATAAATGGAATTTCGATCAAAATCAACATTTCTTCATTGGCGCCTATTCCCGTTAATTCCCTGATCAATTTATCATTGAAATTCGTCTCATTTCCATCTGTTATTGTTGTGATAATCTTTAGGGCGCAGTTTGTTCGACGACCTCTGTGGCGCAGCGGGCGAGAGTCCACCTGCGACGCAAGAGGTTGCGGGTTCGATTCCCGCCTCGGAACAAATTTGTGTATGATCTGCAGAAATTTGTTCCGTTGGTCTGGGTGTTTTCTATGTATACTAAAAAATATCTATCTATGTATATAATGTATTAAATATATCAGTTATCTAGTACCCATAACACAAGCTTTGAGTAGCTTACTTTGGGGCTAGATGATGCTGTATGGTTTGTCCAGCATTATTTATTTATTTATTTATTTATTTTATTTGTATGACTGCGATCAAGATGCGCGACCCTACAATCAAGCTGAGACATTTCCTAAAGTTTTACCATGCTCTGTTAATAAAGTACTTACCTAACATCTTGTTACTTCTAACCGCCTGTTAATGTTGTTTTGTGTTCTATCTACCATGTCCTGCCTGACAAAATTAAACTAACATCTTGTTAGCCTTTTAACCTACTGTTAAAGTTGTTTTGTATTCTACCGTGTCCTGACAAAGGCTAATCTCCAAAGATTTAAATCGTAGATATGCCCGGACGCCAAAAACTGTGGCACTGTTTTTACTTGTGTGTGTTAACAAAATGCCGATGCAATAACAGTAATGATTAGTAAAAAATGAAACAAACAGTTATATCACCATTTATTGTGCACGATCTTTCGTAAAAAAATATTATTATTCCTTTTGTAACCTGATATTTAAAATATTTGGTGTGCCAAATGAGCGAGCTATCTCATTTCGTGTGGCGACAAAACAGCGCGGTCTCAGTACGGTACGGGCATATCTACGATTTAAATCTTTGCTAATCTCCCTTTAAATGAAATGACGTAAAATAGACAACGATAGTCGGTATCTACCTACCTATTAACATTCTTGTTAATTTTGATGCCTAATAAGGTAATGCTTTGTTAAAAAAAGTTTGGTGAAATTGGACCTTAGTAGGTAGGTAGGTATCGTTCATTGCACTCGCTAATCGGATGGGTGACAGTTTCATAATCCGATAGAATGTCTATTAAAAATAGACACAGCCCATCTCCTGTGCTGATTTGAGATGTCTACCTATCCTGGGGATGTATACCTACCTACCTACCTACAGTTAGTTCGATAATCGAATCGATAGTTAAATCGGTTTTGCATTTCCTAAGAGTGGTAAGAGATAATTATAAACTTATAAACGCTACCTAACTACCTACTTATTCACATTAGTGCAACCTACCAACCTATTAAGTATCTACCTACCTACCTACCTATAGTTAAGAGACATTGGAAGGTATCTTCAATCGGAACGCTGCCTTAACCCAAAATTAAAGGCTTCACGTTAAAATTTTCTGTTATTATTCTTTGTAAAATTCTGTTTGACCCTACTTTTAGAAGGTAGGTAAACGCCGCTGAATTCAATTTTAACTATTCGATTTCTTAGAGATAGGTACCTACCTACTACAAGACCATATCACCAATATCACGAAATACCTACCTACTGACGAAAAAATATTTGATATTCTAAACGAGCACAAATCACTAGACATTGATACTCTTGAATCTATTCAAAAGGAGTCAAATTTCCGTAAACATTGTTACCGGATTTTTTAGGCGTTCTTTGTGTTGTCATTGTTAGTACCTACCTAATAGCTATAAGTATAGGTACCTACCTACTGCTACCTACATTATATTAGAAGTGTACATCTAATTTTATACAAAAAGTGTGCTAAGAGCCATTATGTACCTAATAAATAATAGGTTTTTGATAGTTTATAAAAGCTTTTTACGAATAATTTCCTTTCCTAAGTACATTTACTTTCAGCGCCCCTAGCGGAAAGCTAATGAACTAAATCGGCAGTAGTACAAGTTAAATCGAATCGCAGTACTATTACTATTCGAAAACGAAAAAACTTTCGAGTAGAATAGACCGCTACGTAGCACCAACATAATGAACTGAAGTACCTATCTGAGTTGTTTAGGTTGGTATAGCCACGGAATACTTGTAAAGTAGGTACAGGTGTAGGTAAGGTACCTACATCGATTTAAATTATTACTAATGGTTAAGTAGGTACCTAGGTATGCACGAAGTAGGTAGGTTACCTAAACTACTAGTATTTTATCTGGGCCTATACCTACATAATTACCTAGAGGTACTTAATTAATAAATAAAATAAAAAGGTTTCTTTTCATTCTTAATATTTATTACAAAAAAAATATAGGTAGGTACCCATTTTAGTCATGGTATGTACATAATGTAAACTTGTAATTAGCTACGTCCATGAAAAATGATATATCACTTCCTCTTACCTAAGTAGAAGTACACCTACCTACACATAATTTTACGAACTAGGCATTGGAATGATGTTTTGAACTATTAAATAATTAGGAACCTACCTAAACCTATATAATAAATAATTAGGAACCTAAAGTTAAAGAGAATTACGAGAGTCATTTAAATGTACCTAATTATATAAATAAAACCTTTTTATCATGAAAATTCCAACTAAAATTAAAAAAACGCGCTTTGTTATTTTATGAAATTACAGAATGACAATCTCTTTTGGGTTTATCTGTGGAGTAATACTATTGGTGTTGAACTACCACAGAGTAAAAACAAGTATTATTCCGGTCTCAGTCTTGTGGTGCGATTATTTACTAGTAAGTCGTTGAATCGATTTTGATTTTGACATAAAGCCCTATTACACTACACGGTTGGCAGGGCCCTGTAGCAAGGGTGGGCGTGGCCCCTTGCAAGGGAGCAAGGCTTGCCGGGTACTCCCTTGCTCCCTAACTCTTATTACACCACACTTATTCAGGGTAAGGGTCCCTGGAGAAAGTGTAGTGTAATAAGTGTAATGTAATAGCGTAATAGCGTAATAGTGTAATAAGTGTAGTGTAATAGCATGATGATGAATACAATTAATCGATTTATGTTTTAACATGACAGATAACTTATAAACACTAAGAAATAAATGAATGATGATTATTTTGCTTCTTGACGTCAACTATATGATATCACGGCAGAAACACATTGCAACTGCTGCTCTGTACCGCGCCAAAGATAATAATACTAATCATTGACCAAATCTTATATTTGCTTCGTACCTTTAACCTTAGACATACTATGTAATGGCATTTTGAAAATAAAACAAATTGCAAAACATTTCGGACAATTACAAGAAAAATCGATCTACTTATTACATCTTACACTTTTACGTCCATCCCTATATCTAAATCATCTGTCAATGACATGCCAAATGCCAAAATATTCATTCTCCGTGCCGTGCGTGGTCGTTCGTTCTATTCATTTCATTCATTCTGCAAAGAACGCGGGTCGCGAAATGATGTCCGCCGTTTGTGTTGTTTGACGTAAATAGTGTGTGATAATAATAATTTTGTTTTGTTGTGTGTGCATTGTGATTTGCGGTGTTACTTTGTGTTTTATGATGTGTGTGCTGGTGGAGTGATCTATTCACATGAGGCTGCTGTACAGAACTGGTCCGATGGAGTCTCTCAGAAAATGGTTTTACAAACCAAAGGTAGATGTCAGAGTTATTTCCTTATTTTATTTATTCTACGTCGTTCGCTTAGGTTTTATACCATATTTATCCGTAATTACGCGTATCTAACTTGTTTCCGTTGAGTTTGAGGACGTGGTGCTATTGAATCACATGCATAGGTAATGTTATTCTTTGCTAGAGTGTGGTTTAGAAGCTTTGTTTTGGATTTGCCCCTACCTATTTGTTACGGTTGCAATACGTAACTAGTTTCTAAAGGTCCTTATTCAAGTGGGTAGCGATTGGAATTACGTCATTGTATGTTTATAACAGAGGTCTGTGTTTAAAAGGAATCACCTGTTACAATAGTTTTGATGCATAAGCCTCAATCTGCAATAATGTCTCAATAACAAATCATTGGTACAAAGTGGCACACCTACTAACTTGATTGCAGTATCAAGGGCAGTTGATATTTTTATTTTTATAACACTAATTAAGTCTAAAAACATAATTATCTTTTGGAATATTATACTTACAATACATGTTACGATAATCTTTGACCTAGAAATGATTGATAACTCGGTTTGATGGGTTATTTACTATCTGTTTGTAATTGATTGTTACAAAATAACTAAATAAGTTACTATTTTATTTTTATCTATGTATTTATCGAGTATTTAAATTAAAAAAAAAAAAAATTCAACAAAATTGTTGTCATAGTTAATCTCATTGTCATTAAGTTATTTACTTATTTTTCTAATCACTTACTAAGTAAAGTTCATTAACTAAGTAGCCATAAATATTTATTTATAAATCCCACAACCTAGACCCATTATAAAAACAATGCAATATCCCATTTCTCAATGGAGCTCTGATATAAAAATGTACAGAATAAAATGTTATGTAATGTGTTTAAGTACTGATTAGTTACACAATAATTTAATATACCTACATAAATATTATGAATACTTATAAAACTTTAAAGGTTGAAAAGTCATTACCTACTTAGGTAAGTTAAGTAGGTTAGGTGTTAGGTGCCTACCTACATTGAAAATGAATATTTTTAAGAAAGGTTTTGATTAAAAGCAAAAACAAATCCTAAAATTTCTAAAAGTTCTATCTGTCGTGCCATATTCTGTTTAATTATCTTTCACACATAACATACTGGAACAAATTTAATAGAACTTTTACTAAAACTTACTTATTTTATATAGAAGGGGTATGAAACATACCCGAGTAGTGACTCGGGTATGTTTCTATCCATAGTTACTATTACAGATCACTTCCCCTGTCCCTTGAAAGGAGATCAAATGGGATTTAAGTTTGTATGTAAAAGTTGATACAACACATGAATTTACTAAAGTTTGAATTTACAAAGATTGTACCAAACAAAATGCTTACAAACTTGCGAGCAGGTCAGCTACTCACATCAACTACTTACAAACTTGCGAGCAGGTCCGTTCACCAAGTACTTGGTACTTGGTGAACGGACTGGTTTCCGTGATTAGGCTGCAAATGAGCTCATTTTGCATGTCAGGTGGAGGTGGTTGCTACTTCATCCATTCGATATCTTCCAGGTCAATTAGTATTATATAATCATTTGAAAACAGTTGAGCGATATAAAGAATACATAAATAATGGAGTCATTAATTATACTTATAACTAGCTTCCTCTCGCGGCTTTGCTTGCGTGGTACCTACATAAAATATAGCCTATGTTACTCAGGGATAATGTAGCATCGATGTAGTTTTTTAGTTTATTCGTTAAAAACAAAAATACAAAACTTTCTTCTATAAAATATTAGTACTTATAGAATAATGGCATCAAAATAATGGACAAGTGAAAAGCACACTTTGTGGTAGTAAGACAAATCAATCACACTGGTATTTCGACCTACTTTTTCTTATCAGCTGGGTGATAGATTCATAACGCTAGTGGCAATTCTGGAAAATTTAAGCTCAATACACAGTACTCACTAAAATTGTTGAGTTCTTTTTAAATTAATTACTCAAAATAGGCACATGCTATGATTTGCGAACTGCGAGAAGCAAACACTGGCTCTACAAAAAGTTAATAACAAAATAGTTTAGCTGTAATCTGTTTATAAAAAAAAATTGCTTATCACTCATACTATCCTCCTAATATTATAAACGCGAAAGTTTGTTAGAATGTATGGATGTCTGGATGTCTGGATGTATGTTTGCTACTCTTTCACTCTGAAACGGCTGAACGGATCTGGATGAAATTTGGCACAGATATAGATTATGGTCTGGAATAACACATAGGCTACATTTTATCCCGGAAAAATGTACGGTTCCCGTGGGATGGGTTTGTTTTTGTTTTTCAAGGTACCACGCGGGCGAAGCCGTGGGCGGAAGCTAGTAGGTAATAATAATATGAATAGATTGACACTGTATTCATCAGAATTTGACGAGTACATTATGTGCTATGTGGATGAAACATAATAGGTAAATTACAATTTATACTACACTGTAGGTCTACCATGAGTTTTCACAATCTACACTCGCTAGCGACTGTAGTTAAGAAAATGTATGAAAACTTGCCTACAGCGCCTCTAGCGGATAGTTGGGTACTAAAACCTCACGTAGCTAACTATCCTACGTCACAGCGTACTACAGCGACTGTAGTTTGCGCTCGTTATTTGCTTAGAATTAATTTGGTACCATGAGTAACAATTTTGACAAATGTCATAGTAACGTAATATTACTACTGTAGTAACGTCAGCCAATCTAAATGTGACAACTCATGGTAGACCTACTGAAGTTCCCTTTGGCTTTGCCATAGTCAGGTAAATGGAGTTGGTGGATTATTTTGCTATATTTTACGTTATAGGTACATATATATCTAGTATGTCTACCAGTAGTACCAATATGTACCTAGTAAAGAACCAAATACGCAATTTACGTGATTTGATACAAAAAACACTGTTATCTTATCACATTCAATTGCCTTATCAAACATGGACATATGTTAAGACCCCTCTACTTATCTTAATATCAGTTATCAATCAATAAGTAAATCCTTTGGGATTGTTTCATCGTATGTTTAGGTACCTAGTTAGGCTAAGAGTTAGAAACGTCAGCGTTTTGCTGAGCGCTTTTTAAGTAGGTATTTATAACCACATTACCTAACTATTCGAAAATCTTCATTAGGTATCAAGCAAAACCGTGGACGAAAATCCTTACCACGAATTCATAATACATGACCGAATTAATATTACATTGTTTTTTCGTACCATGACCTATGCAAATTGTATTGAAATAGTGACGTTTCTATAATGGAATCGTTACGGAATCGTTCTGGAAGACTTCTTGGTAAGGCCCCAGATTCCGCAGCTTTTAAAACATCTGTTAATAATGATAATACTCCCGTCCTCGTCATATCCAGCCGGTGTCGATATCTCCTCTCTCGGTCGCCCACTTTCACTTTTTTACCGCTTTCCCAATACAAGTCGAAACTCGGCCGTCTTTGCCAAATGTTTTGCGAACTGGCCATTCAATAAAACTCTCAAGACGTAACGGATTTCTCTTCATTGTTTTATTGTTACGAAATGCAGGGATGAATTAAATTATTGAAATGCTTCTATCATATTACCTAGAAGACCTAGCTAAGGTAATAATGATATGCTCACTCTTTAGCGCTGATGTTACTTAAGAATGGCACGTACATAATCTAGAAACCTACCTATAAAATATTATTACCTATAATACATATATAAAAAAAATAATGATGGAATTACATTCCATGTGTGACCATATTCCATTTAATTTGGTGACCTCGGTGCTGAGGGAGAGGTTGGGGATTTTTCATCATAAGAGCTGGTGGTGTAGTAGTAGCACCCCTGCCTCGAGATACGAATTACGATTACAGTCGTGATCATGTTTGTTTTTTTTGCATTTATAAAACAACTAGGTAGATTCATTCAATCCAACTGTATAATATTCATAGAATGTTTGTGATATATATCACCGCGCCGCGCCTACAACACGCCCTCATTGTTTGACCCATTGTCGAATTTGCAATAACACAGCCATAGATTACCTATCACCTAGGTAGGTAAGGTACATTGTATGTTATCAGATGTTCGCAGAGCTTCAGGCTAACTCATTATGGCTCATGAAAAGCGGCAATATTTTCATACCTAGGTAGTTTATGTACGTAATACGCGATATCTACTTTGTTCAAATTATGTTGTACATGCGAGAGTATTTCTATTGAGGAAAACAGTCAGGGCTTCCCCACGAGGAAAATGAACTGGTAAAAAACATATTGCAAGAAGATTTTTTTTGCTTTTCTGTGCCAGTGGTATTTAACATAACACACAAATACATATTCCTGACTAGCTTCCGCCCACGGCTTCGCCCGCGTGGTACCTTGAAAAATAAAAACAGATCTATCCCACGGGAACCGTAGGTACATTTTTCGGGGATATAAAGTAGCCTATTCTAAACTATAATCTATATCTGTGCCAAAATTTCATCCAGATCTTACAAACTTTCGCATATAATATTAGTAGGATTCCATTCTGGGATTCCCTGGTTCATAACAATGATACCAAAATATCCGGACTCTTTTCCTTCCTGGATGAAATTTTTGGTAAACCACCAGCTAATTAGGAAGGTTGATAGGGTCACCATCACTTTGTATTATAATGATGCAAAATTAAATACGTTATGTCAAAAGAAAGATGGAGGTAGAACAAAAGGAGCAGGTTCTTCGTATTGTGTCACTAGTTCTTTCGAACCAGTGTGGTGAAAGGGTAAAGTGCGCCTCAGAGGCTCCTTTCGTGTATTAGGATCAAGTTACATACGGTCTACAAAGTTTGGAAGAAATGATAATAAGGCATACAATCGTCTCAAAATTTGCCAGACATGCCTTGATTTTGCATACGTTGTTATCTTTCACTAGTACCCATTCTCGATTCTAGATCCATTATTCTATATCCAGTAATTAAAATTAAAAAAAATATATAATTCAGTTAAGCATACGAATAATCAAGGGGACCATGGTTCATTGTCGTGAATCGTAGCGTATCGATATCTCATGTCATCTGCCGTTTCTCACGCGGTACTTACTCACGTAGTACCTACCAGTGCGTGTTTTTACAAAACATTCAACCATAAATATTGGCCACTTTGGAAGAGTGCCTCTTGGTTTCCTGGCGTCAGATCTTGAATGTTTTGTAAACAAATCTCGTTTGGTGTTGATGCAAACTTCCTGTTCTGATTAATTTGTCTCCAGGCTACCCTACATTTACTTTTATATACCAAGACATTTGTAAATAAATATTAATTGACATGTCCCCTACCATAAAGTCACGTCCGAATCCAATCGTAATTTTGGGTCAGTTTCGTGGTTTGTTTACGGACGCAGTGGTAAGGTGGTGCGGCAAAATTGGTGTAAAACTTGAATTAAGATTATTGTAATTTGGATAAAATTAATTTCACGATGCCAAAGCTCCGCGTACGTAAACCGACACCAAACGGAATTTCTAGAATAGGCCCAGTTGTAGCCATAAACTTTTATTATATAAATTTGAAGCCTTCAAATTGGCAGACAGGGGTAAGCATGGATGGTTACGTTTTTAATTCCAATTTTAGACCAGACCAATGAGTCATGCATGTCATGAGTACATTTGGATAATTGAGGCGCAGACCGGTCTGTGTTTTGATCTGAATATAATGTGTAGTATGGTAAAACCCAAAACATACGTGGGAATAACGTCAGTACGCTGATTCCGAGTTTTGTTTGACAGTCTCTGAATAGAGGTGAACCGCTCTATTGTATTACCAACTCCAAAAAACTACTTGTTCACTTGCTCAAATATTTTTCTTTACTGAATTTAACATTTTGGTTCATCATCTTTCTGCTCTTTTTCCCACGTTTGGTGGGGTCGGCACAACAAATGTTGATTGTGATCTTCCATTTTCCTCTGCCATTCGTCATCTCAGTACTCACTCCTTTCTTACTCATGTCATCTTTCACACAGTCCATCCATATTTTCATTGGCCTACCTCTACCCCTGTACCCATCCACATTCATAATTAATACTCTCCTCATCACATGACATTCAAATATCCTCATAACATTTTGGTTAATTTTGCAAAACTTTTGGCAACTCCTACCGGTTGATCTTTGGCTACTTTTAGCTAAAATCGAGCAAGACCTTCAATTGTGAAGGAATGAACAGACCAATACAACATTAACAATATTATGTTTAAAGTACATGAAAATTGTGAATGAGGAAGTACCTACCTAATTGTTAATAAATTATTTAGGTACTTAATTGTTAGAAATTTTATTGTGTCATTAATTCTTTCGAACCAGTTTTTTATATCCAATTTAGAATTGTCAAAAAAATGCTAACAAGGTTAACTGAATATCAAGTCTGAACGTCACACTTAAAGACAACCTTAATTGAAGCCGGCTCTAAGTTTATGGGCCTTCTTAAAATAATCCCTAAGTAAGTACATACAATAATTACTTTTGTATAAGTCAAAACAAACTCCAGCTTATCTAATATGCAAGCATACAGGGTCAATTGAATCAATCTATTGTACTATTTGTGACTCACAGGCCTGATTGAGTTGAGACTGATAAAACACTGATGACTGTTGATAATATGTGTATGGTACAATGACAGTGCCAACTGCCACAGTTGAAAATGAATCGTACGTACGTTTTTACCACACCATGTTAATCGGCACCCTAACAGCTTCGAAGACAGTTTCTTCTCTACGAAGGAGAAAGCAAAGTAACATTAATTTGTGATTTCGACTAACAACAATGACCTTAGCAAAAACTTTACTTTATCTTCTCTTCTAATAGACAATATGCTAAACACTGCCTACGTTAGTTATGCTAGGAAATTGTCTATAATAAAGATGGTAACTTTACCATCGATACTCAATAGATGGCGTAGATATTGAATGAAACTATCTTTAGTTATCTCTATCCACAACATCACCAGAGCTCTTTATATTTAACTGTTGACGCAAAAGTTTGCATAATCTGTTTTAGACGGTTTATACAGCGTCAGATGAAACTTATTATTCTCACAAAACGCACTGTCTGAGGTATTGTTTTAAATGGATTAGGTTTTCGAGCACTAATACCAGTCGCTCCGCTCAGACAGCCTAAAAGAGGTGTGTGTGTTCAATCAATATTTAAATTATAGAGCCATTGTCAGACTGTGGGATTAGTTTTCCAAACGGAGATAGAATTAAATGCAAGATAAAAGTTTTTGAATAGTGCCAATCAGAAATAAGCCCAACCTTTGCCAGAATCTTCAGCTCCGCATAATACTGAGTAAGAAGAGAATGAGTAATACTTGTTCTTATCCTGTGGTTTTTATATATTGCAGCTTGTATCGAGGCCGCTGTCAATGGGTCATTCATTATTCACAATTTGCGACGTTCTGCAATCTCTCCCGATCTAGTTCAGTACCTTGCTGAATACTCTAGCCACGGTCTACTGATCGTCACCTAGTAAATCATCAATTCATCACTGATTTACTCAGTACAATGTGGGTATCTACACTAACTTACCTCTAAAACATTTGTTCTATTGAATCACTGTCCATTGAACTTGACGAAAAAAACTATTAACGGTTAGAGAAATCAGAAAAGGAACTGCTATTGCCATCAAATGAAAGTGAAAGCGTTAGCGGTAGCCTGATTGGAGTAATGCCAAATACTTAGCAAGAATTACTGGTGAACTATAAACTATCAAACAACATTAGAATAAACTTTCCTGAAAGGGGATGATTATATTGGCTTTTCTTCGGAATTTTTTAATGGGTTAACCAAGTAAATAATAGATGACCGAGAAAAACACGGAAAATAATGTAATAATATATTTCTGAAAGAGTAGAGATTTAAAGCTAAAGAGGTTTAATTTGGCCAAAGAAATATCCTTAATGATGTAACCAAATAAAAACCAGTGACATAACAACGGACCTAAAAATGTGATTTGAAGCACAGTATCAAGGCAAATCCATAATGCTTTATGACCTAATTTTCAAACAAGTCCTATTTATAAAGACAATGGCATTGAACAGGTTTTACGGTGAGATGGCTGCGTCAAAGGGAGGGGCAGCTTCGGATGCAATGCATCGGCTGAGGATAGAAATTAAGGTTTCCTGTCATAAATTGCGATATTCGCTAACAGAAATTGTCGTGGGTGACAATGAGTGGAATAAACTCTGGCATTGATGTAAGAACTGTGGCAGTTTTATCTTGCAAAACATACAAGTAACCAAAACTTAAAACATCTTTGATCCAAGCTGCATAATCTCCTAAGGGTCCTTTCTTTGTCGACCTCTTGATTAGGCCGTTCTTTGAACGTCAGTTACTACTTGTTTTATTTATAGGTTCAACAACAATGACTTGATGCATTCCTCTTTCAAAACAAAAACTGTGCCAATTATTAATGAATGAAGTTTTACCATGCCTGCTATCTTCCCACCTTATTCTCAGCAATCCTAAAAACACGATAATATTATTAGAGAAGCTGATTTAGATTCCTCATTCATTCTACTTTCTAACGTTTCACTAGTTCTTTCAAATCAAAGTGTGGCGTAGAGATTTAAGCGCGCCTCAGTCAGAAACTATTTTTGTGGATTGAAGGTTTCTCAAAATGTATGAAAGTGCCTACCTATAAGTTAGTGGCTTAGTGGTGAGTCCGTAAGCAGCTCAAAGGTTTCTTAATGGCACAAGGTAGTGCAGAACGTGCATCTGAATTTCTCAAGCTCAATCCTGGCTAGTGCACGCATTCAAAGCGTGCATCTACTCCGTCAAACGAATGGGAATTACTTAAACGATGTGACGTGGCCTGGGTGGCCGACCGTAATGTTCCGTATTGCCCGTGAAAATAGATTTACTACTAGTGGAACAAAAACTTTACCAGCAATTTACGAAACAAACCTACAGTGTCAACGCCACAACGGTTGACCACAACGACCTGATTTGAGCCAATGATAATTATGATGAAAGAATTGCCGCTAAAATGCGATCGTGTCTAAATGGGTAATTTACATCAGTCACGCCTCTCCACATAAATGTCGTACTTAGTTTGAATAGTAGTTAGAAGATCACCCGAATAAACTCCTTTTCATAATTGACATCTCTGCCCTACGGGTGAGATTTTATGTGCTTGTAGAAGTCAATGAAAACATTCGCACCAGTCATGGTAGTGTGGAGAAATAAGTACCTAAATGAAGATCGCCCAGTATGAAAGCTTTTCTTAGTTAAAATTACCAGATATTCTATTCTAACGTACAAGAAATGTTGCGGCACATTATTTTGTTCGCATAATCACAAAACACAAACAATGCTGCATACTAATGACAACAGAAATAATCTTTTATGGCTCGTATATTGTTCAAGTTAAAAAATGTTATCTCTATTGAAACGGAACTAGGTTGCAAGTTGCATTCCAACACCATGAAGTCACGTAAGTTATACTGGTAGCCAGCATGCAAAGGTCAAAGACTTAACACACTATAAGCAAGCTGTAAAAAACTTTAGAAAGATAGAACTTTGTATGTAAACACACACTAAGATACCTTTTTAAATTTCCTTACGATACAGTGTTCACATAAATTTGGCGTAGTTACTGTAGGCTACTAAACCTTCGACACTTACCAATCATGCACCCAGTATTTTCAGTGGAAACTTACTTATTTTTCAGGACTTAATAATCTAAGATGATCTGTAACTTACTTCATAAAAATATCCAATGATACAAATGGAAGATGAATAGGAGACTGATTGTGGCACTTTACCCATTAGACTGATAATTAGAGAGTGCAAAGGTATCTGATTGTTTTGCACCTGCACTGCACTGAAATGAGGGGACGGACGACACGAATAGTTAAATTGTTCGTTACCTCCTAGTTCCTCACGAAACAACACAAACTGAAAGAATCCATCTTAGTCCCTTTCAACGTCTACAGACAGGGTTATAAGTTCAAGCTGTTGCTGGCACCAGTCCAATGGCTGTTAATCCTGACTTTTGACCTAGAAAGAAACCCCTTTCGGACGTCGTACACCGTAATCTGATGAAATTTGATGTAGGGCGAGATAAAACCCCAGTTAAATAAAATGGTCGATAAAGTCTGCTAGAAATTTGAACTTTGGTCGAGCATTTTACTTTTGGTCTAGGTTGGCAAAAATGGTCTAATAACACCTATCCTCTCGCTGACGAAGGAATATCTTGCGTAATACCCTAACAACATACTATGACTTTCAATAAGATCCCTGATTCCCATCGTCAGGTCATCATTTCCCAGCCCTTATCCCACGCTACTTGAAGTCGTCATGTCTTCTTTTTCATCTCCCTCTATTAGCCGATTTCCATCGTCAGGTAATTTATTGCTATTTTTCCTTAGTTACAATGTACAATTACAATTATACAATGTGTTGGCTTAGCTGATGTTTACATTTATTTTATTTCGTTTACTTGCTTTTATCAGTTATAGATATAAGATAAACTACCTTTCAGATATATTTTATGATATGACGAATAGATAACTGTTATTATTTTAAGCTTTTTGTACCTATTATCTAGTTGCCCGCTGCAGCTATGTCATCATGCAACAATGGATGATGGTCGCACTTGAGTTCAGCAGGTTAGATAACGATTTTATCTCATCTATATCATGTAGGAGGTAGAATACTAACTTTCTTAGTGCTTCCCCGATATATCGTCGTATCCTACGAATAAGGTCACAGTTGCAAAACACCAACTTTACAGGAGGCGGTTTTTTCGGCTTATTCCCAAAGTACTCCATTCTTTTGTTCAAAAAAGATAAGAATCTCGAACATTAGTTCCCAATCTACTCCAAAGAATTATTATTAAAAAAAGGTATAATAAAAATAGTGCGTTTAAGTTTTAAGACTACTCCATTCAAAACATCGAAACAAAATAATGTTTCATTCTACTCCATGAGACGAAGGAGTACAGTCTGTCACAGTATTTCTGTAACAAAATTAGGTACCTACCTATGCTGGCAAAAGTTTTCTTCAAATTATTTAGGACGTTTACGTCTGCGGCAAATGGAATAAATTGTAAGTAGGTACTTCACTTCAACATCACTTAGGTAGGTACATACTTTTAACGCATTATTATTCAGAAAAAAACGGTAGCAAAAGAGATAAGTTTTGTTACACCCACGTATGTTAATGTTACAAGCAATTACCAAATTACTAATTATTTAATTTCTGAATATATTTTAAGGGGTTGTTCCTCGTGGCCAAACTATTTCGCCTAACTAGTTTGGCTACGAGGAATAACATAGCCGAACTCGTGTCAAAATAGGAAAAGCAAGTACCTACAGTTATCTACAAAATGAAAATACCTCTGCAATACTTATGATGTCCTGGTACTTCAAACATTATTTATCCATTTGTCATGAAGGATGAATTAATTATGTCTTTAAATAATTTAGCAAAGCCATTTTTGCAACATTATTTCGAAAACATGATTTGTCCTTAATGACGACAACGGATAAAATGTTTTGAAGTAGGTAAGTAGCAGGACATCAAAAGTATCGCAGAAGTATTTTGATTTAAGCAAGTAAAAAAAAAACCTGTGCAACGTTTCTGATGTCCTGGTCTTTTAAAAAAATCCAAATCACAATTCACACATAGTGCATAATTGCTATTGCCAAAAAGATAGATACTATGTACGAAACAAAAAACAAATTAGGCGAAAAATAATAGAGAAGAAAAATATGTTTATTGTACCTACTATTAAAATATGTATTTCTTAAGCTGACTGTACGTCAGTTACCTTGTGGAGTAAAATGCGAAATAAATCAGTATGCTAAAGACTAATATTAAATGTTTGGAGTAGTTTGAGAACGAATGTATGAGATAATTATTTTTGGACACCAGTAGGGTGGAGTCGAATTAAACTAAAAAAACAATATTGTATCCGTGGAGTAGTTTGATAATATTTTTTGGAGTACTTTGAAACTAAAACGTGGAGTACTTTGGGAATAAGCCGTTTTTTCTTATTATTTCGATGAGTTTAAAACTTTTTAATGAAATAATTTTTTTATTTGTATTGATAACGTTATATTTACTATTCCGAGTACTTTTTTTTAATATAACACTTTGTTTTCCCTCTATTTTGTTGCTTAGGACCTTGTTCCACGGATTATTTTGAACAAAACTATTTTGACGCTAACCTAAGCGCCTTAGTGACCTTGTTCGGCAGAAGTTGGCGGGGTGCTGATGACAATCTAGATCTATAATGTACCTACTTTAGTAAATGTCTTACACATTTTCCTACACAAAACCAAATAAAGTAAACGATACGATAAAGAAAGTTAAATTATTAACGAAAGTTACGATAACACTGATTGATGCTAAGTCGTTAACTAACGAAGGTTGGTTACGAGTTTACTATGCGTGAAGCAAATATAAATACCGAATTACGAGTTAGAATATTAATTGGGTAAATATCGTTTTAGTTTTCATTAAGCATTTAATAGTTGTTATATTGCTTTAGTAGGTATCTTGTTCGTAACTCAATTACAAAAATACTGAGATTTTCTAATTCATAAAGTTCAATGTTATTACACACCTTAAAGGAGTAGGTCTAGGTACTTTAATGAGTACCTAACCAACATACATTACTAGTTGCTTAGGTATGTAAAATTTAGTTTTACCTAATATAATGTTGCAGTACCCTTAAATAATATCTTACTTCTGAGATGACGAATGACAGAGGGAAATGGAAGAAGATCACGTGTTGTGCCGACCCCACATAACAGATAAAGGCAGGAAGATGATGATGATGATGACCCTAATGGGGCTCATGTTTGTACCCATTACCTAATTTCATCATCACTAAGATCTGATAAATGTCACATGAAGCAATACATAAATATGAATACATAGTTTTTCGTGGTTTTTATGTTTATACAAGTTTCAAGTTATTTTTAAGGCAACTTAGCCCTGACCTGAAACTGCGTTTCCCGCTTTGTATCCATTCATCAAAACCGGTACTTAGGTATTCATAAAAATATAATAATATTAATTAAAAACATTTAAATTTTACACAACAATTTTTTTTACCGCGGAATTTCCTCTCCTTACCTTGCACCCTGCTTTTTATCTTAAAATCTAACATCCCATTGTTATGACAATCGTTATTGTCCTCTAGTTCATGCAGGTATTTGTAAACAATAACAACTCCAGCGCATTCGTACCTTATCGTATCACCAGTTCTTCCTAACCAGTGTGGCGAAAGGACATAATTCTCCTCGGAAGCATCAAGGCCTATCATGGCCTAACAACATTTGAAAAGATGCTCCGAACCATGGAAGTGCTCAAATAAAAATGCTATTGCGGTCGCCCATATTGGTATCTACGAATCGCTTCCGTATTGACCATGAGTTTTATGTGTATACGGTAGACGTAAGTTGAGGTTGAGATAGATGATGAGCAATCTACTCCATTTAAACCATGTGCCCGGCACCACAGCGTCCTGAATGTGACTAAAAACCGGCCAAGTGCGAGTAGGGCTCGCGCTCAAAGAGGTTCGTACCATTCCGTACGATTATCTAAAAAAACGGCAAAAAAAATCACGTTTGTTGTTTGGGAGCCCCCTTGAATATTTATTATATTGTTTTTAGTAGGTATTTGTAGGTATAGCGGCAACAGAAATAATCATCTGTGAAAATTTCAACTGTCACGGTCCATGATATACAGCCTGGTGACTGACGGACGGCGGGGTCTATTCTAAAAAGTTAAACACTTGACGCGGATTAAGCCATCTAAAATAGACGCAAAGGCCTATGTAAACTCTAACGCGACCTTGAATTTTTCAACATTACACGACCAAGTTTTGCACCAGTGATTTTCCAAACCATTTGCTTTGTTTCCAAAAGCCTGTTCCAACTATTTTCGGCAATAAAGAACTCTAATAACCTTGGTGAGGACGCGTGTAACGTACTTGGCGCAGTGCAGACACCAAGTTCACGGCCTCCACGTTCTGAACCAATAGGTTTTGCCTACATAGGTTATGTGCTGGAGTGAACGTATGGTGCTTTGTGTTGCTAATTGTTATGAATAACTTAATTATTAACGACTAGGTACATGCCAGTCAGCAAAGTGAATTCTACTTGAACTTATTGCGCAGTTTCAGGTAACTTATGCAAACAATGACATTTATAAACGAGTAGAGATCTAAATGAGTGCTAGGTTTTATAGCAGTTTTTTTAATCATAGCTATAATAATAGAAATGTACAAAATACTTGAACTTATTGTGATATGGGCATATTATGCGGCGGGAAGAAAGTCGTGTTACAAGAAGATCTATTTAAATGTGAATGGATATAAGGGTAGAGGTAGACCTAAGTAAAGATGGTAGGACTGTGTGAAAGACGATAAGTGTGAGAAGGGAGTGACTACTGAGATGGCGGATGATAAGGGAGAATCGAGGAAGAGAACCTGTTGTGCCGACCCCACCTAGTGCGATAAGGTAGGAAGATGATGTTCTTATATTATCTGACGTGTATATTTTTGTTGTTTGCAGAGGGACGACCGCTCGCTACTAGCACAATTCTTCTTCGCTGATGACGCCCTGAACATGATCGCTGCTGAGCTGGACTCGTTCGATGGTCGTAAAGATCCGGACAGGTGCTCGACTCTCGTCAACCAATTGCGGCATGCACAGGTTAGACAGCACCTAGTTTCTATACTATCGCTTCAAGCGAGACCTTCACTTTCCTTCTTTGTTTTGGTGACTTATGCCATAATTCTGCCACTGTCCGTATCACGCAAGTGCCGTAGACTGAACGGAGATGTTGTATAAAAATACGAGTATAATCGGTTGATCTAAATATTGACATCTTACTGTATGATGCCAGTATCGTAATTTTATTGTTTTAAATAATAAGTAGGATTGAGCAATTTCGATTTCCTGGCTAAGGGCACCTTAAGGACTAGTCTAGACAAAAGTATACATGTCGACTGCATAATCTGGTATATGCATGTCATTTATAATCCAATACGTAAGTGCTATCGTGACGTAGATAAGAAAAAGTCGCATTAATCGTATGTTCCCGTAAGAACCTAAATGTATTTGGTACTACGCACAATCCTTATTGAATCTGACTCGGCTTGGCACATTTCCCGATTTTGGATATTGACATGATGCCCATATTATTATGTATTCTGAGTCTTCTCAGTATTTTATTATATTCTGGTCTACATAACCAGTCTAACCTACAATAACATTAATACTATAATTGTATGTGTGTGTGTGTGTGTATATGTTTTCCTGTCCTTACCTCTGTATGTCACAAGTTCTTTCTATTCAGTGTGGTGAAAGGATTAAAGTTCGCCTCAGGGGCTTCTTTCATTTTAATTTGTTATTTGAATGTAGATTATACGCTAATAATACCCCTGATTAAACAAAAAAAAAAAACAACTGTAATCCCCAGGCTCGGTAGACATCTCCTCAGATCTCTAGTTACTTAGATCTTTGAGGATATCTAAAGAGGGTGGTCAGAAGCACGTCCAAACATATTTGATTTGGCACATGCCTACATTTTGCACAGTTTTAGTATACCCTGGATTAACAAGCTTAAATGTTATTTACCCCGGGAATACGGAGTCTTTTACTAATTATAATGTTGAAATATTATTGTGAGTGAAACCGCGGGCTGCAGCTAGTATAGCATCTACTCTTAAGGGTTCTGTACCAAATCTCGATTTTGTCAGTGTCTGTTGCGATGGACGTAGCTTCTAATAGTACTAGTATGCAAGTATGAATGTATACCTGCAGTATTACACTCATTAGTATTAATACATCTACTTTAATGTAGTTAGATGAGTAAGTGAAACTTACAATTTACGATGTAGGTAGGTACCTAAGTAGCTGTGTTAAATAAAAATTCACAATTCAATGCAGGTTTAGTTCTGACGCTCGATACACTTGAATTGCTCATAATTCAAGGTAAAGAATGGATTTCTTTTACTATTGCGAAACTTAGTCACCCATGTTATGTATGACTAACAAATAAAAAATATAGAACGCAAATGGTTTCATAAAATCTAGTAAAAATAAGTGGGTACTCGTGTAGGCTAGAATCCATAGAAGAAATAATAGTGGAATAGACAAAGTTATATGAAAACCAGCTGTTAACCGCGACTTCGTCTACAAAAATCCATCAATATAACATACATACATACATAAAATCACGCCTGTTTCCCGACGGGGTAGGCAGAGACCACGGATCTCCACTTGCTACGATCCTGACATACTTCTTTTGCTTCATTCACTCTCATTACATTCTTCATACATGCGCGACGGTTTAGGGTACTCTGGACCTGGCCTTTCTCTAAAACTTCCCCAATTTGATCAATATAACAATTTACTTAATTCTGAAATTATTGATATCGGATAACTGGGAAATTTCTATGGAGTGCCAAAAGAGGCGATCACCCATCCAAAAACTGACTGCGCCCAGCGTTTCAACACCTATTTCAACCCCTTCAAGATGTTTTAAGAATATAAATTTTATTTTCAGGATATAATCTTTCTTCTTACCAAATTTAATTACTATCCGTTCAGCCGTTTAGTCGTGAAAAAGTAACAAACAAAACGGACGGAGTTACACTTGCATTTATAATATTAGTATGGATTTTGGGATCGCGTTCGTTTGATACTGTGTCCGTGATTATAACAAAACTCACGATAGGTAGAAATGATGACCTATTAACCACTAATTTTAACACTATTCTATCTATGAGCTGTTCAAACCCATCAATATAGTTTGATCTACACGCTTTTTACCGAGTGCGTATATTGATAACCTCTAGATTTCCTTTATCTTGTTAATATCACATCTGTTGCAATACGTACTGCAGTAAAACGTGTTACGTAAATAACTTGCGTGCGCTTGCGACAATTGAGATTTATGCATTCTTAATTGTTGTGACGTCAAATCGTAACATGTTTGCATTGTGATTGAAGTATACTTCAGTTGCTAGGCGCTGAACAGTGAGACTACTTTAAGGTTGAGATTAGCCCCTGTCATCCACACCTTCTCTTAGATAGATCCTTAGATGATGATGAGTCTCATCACTCACATTAGCGGTCAGTTCAGTCGTGACTTGATATGGAATAGCTCTTGCGCTTTCTACCGTACAATTTAAATTATATTTTAATGATTATTTGATCAGTTATGCAACTT
Source organism: Cosmorhoe ocellata (assembly GCA_963675405.1). Taxonomy (NCBI): domain Eukaryota; kingdom Metazoa; phylum Arthropoda; class Insecta; order Lepidoptera; family Geometridae; genus Cosmorhoe; species Cosmorhoe ocellata. Next base: position 3,609,699 of record OY776266.1, on the reverse strand, counting down.
TATGATTGCCTGCCAATTTTACGCACGCATCGTATTTTGTGTACGTACATGCATACACACGCTTCATTTTCATAATTACGTTGTCAATAAAAATAAACCGGCATTTCAAAATTACTGTCAAATGGGAATTTTTTGTTGAAATAGGGGTCTTCAGATGTTTTCAATAGAGACCTTATCGCTCTACTTTTTAATTTTTTTCTTATTTTGAGTTTTATTGTGTAATTGTGGTTATTTTTCCAATATAGCCCGAGTTCTTGACACTGGTGCGAGATATGTGAATTAAAGGGAAAGTTCCTTTCTAAATCCATCAGAAAATTTCCAAGAATTTGGAACAAAACAGCCATCTTATGTTTAAATTGACTTGACAACTTAACTATGACTCTGACGTTGACGACACTTATATACAAACACTTGACAATGGCAACATTGTTTTCTAAGAGACAGATGCCATAAATAAAGAAGAAGAAGAAGAAGGTAGTAACTGGTACTTACTTGGAACTTAGTTCATAGATGGAACAAGTCAAGGATCCTATCCTTTCAGATTAGTCTGCCCAGGAATATACGTAAACTGGTTTTTATGATTATAAGCAACGAAATAAGGTTAGGTAGTTATATTTTATTATTACGACTGAAGTGCTTGGAATGCATTGTAAGAATTATACAGTGAAAGAATGAGTTTATAGACAGACTTTTAATTTAACAAGCGAGTTGATGTATGATGTCATTTACATTCTCTATATTATTATGATCTAATAATCGCTATAGTAACCTTTATGGAACCTTGTTTGGAAAATATAATCGACTAGGAGTAATCAGTCTTCAGCCCTATTGTAATTTATTCCTTTCAGGATCATGTAATGGAATAAAAACACCATTTTGTTTCACTGAATGGTCCCAACTTTGGCTACATTTAGTGGATCTCTAAGTCGGGTGCCAAGTACACATAGCTCCATGTGTGTACACACTTGTTTGCATCACTTATCTAATATTTACATAGTCTACATTACATACACTCTGTAAGTACTATGCACTGTATATAAGTCAGATAGAACAGATAGAAGTAATCGGGAACAAACATAAATTACCTAGATTTTATTGGTTATGGACTAGAAACAAAGTGTTATCATCTCATTTGACTAATTTATTGTTGTCTTCATGTTCTTCATTTACACTTGCTTGCTGGCTTGCCAAACTTGTTATAGTTTAATACTTTTTCTTGACCTTAGAAATTTACCTCTATATTTTTCTTATTTCTTTTGTCCACTAGACTTTTTTTCGAAAATGATTGATGCTTATCAGGTCTTGTAACATTTTGTGGTGAACTGCCTCAAATCCAACTTTTGGACTTTCAAAAAATTTAGTATTATTTATATGTATCGCAAAAGTTTAAGAAAAAAATGATATACATCAGTAATATGTTTTTGAAGTCTGACTCTTAAAATCCTTCGATAAAGATTAAATTCCGAAAGTCGAAGACCTCAACGAGGAAGGAAAACACTTGACATTATATGACACAAAAACCTGTTCAGCGTAAACAAATTCGTAAAATAAATTCGATAACATTCTGATATTGACGCGGAACAGCGGAACCCACTAGTCAATATTTACTTTAAATATCATCATATAATATGCTCTAAAAACAGGTTAATAATGACTTATCACGAATGACAGATCAGCTGCCTCCGTAATCCCAATGTGCAGTGTTTACGACAGCATGTTTGAAAGTTTAAAAAGAGTACAAGCCATAACATATTTATCATGACATCACATCGTGACCATAATATATTTTGTAAAGTTGAACACTGGAACAATCTTCACGTCATCTGGGTCTTTATCAAAAGTATGGTTTAGTGAAAGGCCTTTCTATCCTAAGGTCAAAATCAGTCAGACAGAAAACTGGCATATTAGTACTTAAAAAGTTCGAAGGCAGCGTCAAGTGCACACCATCAGTACAGACGAGGGATCATAATAATGTCATAGAATATTTTAAGATAATTATTAGGAGGAAATGAAAAAAGATGTTGTGCCGAGCTCAGCGTCGGAAAAAGGCAGGAAGGTGATGATGATTTTATTTTTTAAAGCGCCTCTTGATGCGCTTTTTAATCCTTTCACAACACTGGTTCGAAAGAACACTATGAAAAGACTAAAGCTGGTCCGTGATCAGTTGACGGATCTATCGCTAGATTATATTCTAGATCGCTTTTCGAGACTCGAGTCATGTGAACCTTTTTTGGTCACCTTGGTTGGATAGGTTGGCGTGGATATTGCGGTTGATGACCCTAATTAGGTCCTTGTCGGATCAAAAAGGTGACCTCTCTTTTGTCAAAATAAAATAAACAAGTCTTAAGTAATAAATAATACGAGTGTTATTATGATAATTCTACGTTCTAGCCATTTTCGCGCTCTGATTATCATTCTAATGACCTCGAATATTGTCGGAAGCGACTTTAAATAGCTAAATAATACAAAGTTGCTTTTAAAGTATATGCTATTTGTGTACATCTTTAATGCTAGTTTACTTAACTTCAACGCCACAGACGATAGAAGATGGCAAAGTTCTACTCAAATATTAACCATTTGACGCAAGAAGAAATTTACTTGCAACGTTCGTAAAGGTTGTAATGCCTTGACCTCGGGAGCATGGAACTCAAATGGTGACGACAGGTGGATTAAATCCAGGCACAGTGACCTAGGAGTGACCATTGAACCTACGGTCTATGGGATGAAAAGACTACATAATCAAAATTATGATGATCCGTATGGTGGAGATTAGGGTAAGATCGCTGGATTGGCATAAACCAAGACCTATTTAACCAGTGACTGAAGTCGGCAATGATGATTCTGACTGAGCGTCCTTTTGAAGGCTTTGCTACATATTATGTTGATTTCTGTAAACAAACTAACCCTGACGTCACAAAAAGCATGAATTTAGCGCAATTAGCTATTCCAAAACTTGTTAATGAGCAGCGATTCAAGGAGATTAAAAAGGTCATCAGTAAATTAACATTGATTTTAACATAATTGACTACATCTCTTGACATATTTGTAACTAAAAGGTACGTAGTACCAGCACAGACAAAAAAGTAACTAAACCCATTATTTAAAATAAAATATGATCACGACTGTACTCCCGAGGCTTGGTATATCTGAGGATATTTAAAAAGGTTAGTCAGAGGCACGTCCGAACATGACATTTGGCACACGCCCAATTTTTTCAAGTAGTTTTTTTTTTTTAATTTTTTTAAGTTTAGATAGTATTCCGTACGTGACAGGTTGCAAGCCCATCGCTCCAATAAGAATACTAACTAACCCATGACACACACATTCGAATTTTGGTTCTAGGGTATGCCGGTTTCCTCTCGATGTTTTCCTTCACCGTTTATAAGCACAGGCATTTACTGCAAGTATAGACGATGAGCAGATGTTACAGTCACTGTCCGTAGATGGATGTGACTAGGGTAGGCATGTGGTGAATGGTAACTAAGGCCTCAACACAGAAGCGGATAAACTGGTATTACCATTTTGAGGTAAAACGCGTTGTAATTAGGCGAAGGTACATGGACCTTCTAGCAGTTCCGGCATCGAATACTTACCTCAATAAAAAATAACCTAACAATACATTTCCAGGTACCATTCTCCACGGTATGATTTCCATACGCGTGAACGCACCTTGAGAGTCGAGCATTCTAGTGGTATTTGCGAATCGCCATAGACTAAATAACTGTTATTATGAATTGCCACAGATTGAACGACAGTTTCAAAGTACTTTAGTAGCACTTAGAAAACAATCGGTAGGTCTACCATGAGTTTTCACAATCTACACTCGCTAGCGACTGTAGTTCAAAAAATGTATGAAAACGCGGCGTTACGGAAGATCAGCGCTATAGCAGCACTAGCTAGACGCTAGCGCTACTATAGCATACAGCTGAGTGACGACCATTTTTGCTGTCATAATTAATTTTAGGTAATATTAAGTTTCAGGTAATTGCTCATTTAAAAGTATAAGATAACTGAAACTTAATATTACCTAAAATATTATATTATATTATTCTCGAATCTCGGAACCGGCTCCAACGATTTTCATGAAATTTAGTATGCAGAGGGTTTCGGGGGTGATAAATCGATCTAGCTAGGTTTCATTTTTAGAAAACGTCGTTTACCCCAAAAAAAACGAGCAAAGCTCGGTCACCCAGGTACTATTTTATTATGTTCTGTATTTGTGACACAAAATAAACTTCTTTGATTTGATTTGATTTGAAAACTTGTACAGGCGCCTCTAGCGGATATTTGGGTACTAAAACGTCACGTAGTAACTATCCTACGTCACAGCGTACCACAGCGACTGTAGTTTGCGCTTCATTCATTTGCTTAGAATTTGGTACCAGTCACAATTTTGACAGATGTCATAGTAACGTACGACAACGACAACTCATGGTAGACGTACGGTAACGTGCTTACTAGTAGGTTTATTTACACACGCACGCGCAACGTGCAAGCGAGGTCTCCAAACACTCATTCACAATATTGGCATGTGATTACCGTTGATTTGTTTGCAAGACTGCTGAAAGTGTTATAGGCCTCAGAACAACTCTGATATCGGCTTAGCACGAGATTTCTCTTAAAATCATCATCATCTTCCTGACCTATGCCGATGTTATGTGGGCTCGGCACAACATGTAATCTTTTTTCATTTCCTCCTAATAATTATCTTAAAATATTCTATGAAATTATTATGATCCCACGTCTGTATTGATGGTACTACCTATCTATATTCTAAACCAAGGGTTTCCTCACAATGCGATCTTTTCCTTGAGCGTTTGGAAGGACTGGCTCAATGAAGACAAAGGTATACCACCATTAAAAGTGTTCTCTAGTGCTCGAAAGAAGCAGCTGAGACGCACTTTAATCCTTTCACCACACTGGTTCGACAGAATTAGTGACACGATAACAGAAGCTCTCTGATGATATAAAATCCTACTCCTACTAATATTATAAACTCGAAAGTTTGTAAGAATGTGTGGGTGTATTAGATGTATGGATGTCTGGATGTATGTTTGTTACTTTTTCGCGTTGAAACGGCTGAACGGATCTGTGGAAAAACGTACTGTTCCCGTGGGATAGATTGGTTTTTGTTTTTAAAGGTCCCACGCAGGGGAAGCCGTGGGCGGAAGCTAGTCAATTTTAAGTGTACGGTAATAAAATATAGCATAGGAGGCGCCATGTTGAATATTAATAACAAATAATTAAATAAGTACTTACAACTTAATAACGCTGAGGGACTTTATTTTTAGCACTAGACTGTTTTCATTTATGCTAATGGCCTCGTATATCATTATATTTTTCCTTGTAATTATTGAATGTCTATAAATACCCGTATTTCTTAGATTTTTTTTTAAAAGAATAATGGCGGATTCGGCCAAACCTAGTTATAAGCACTACCCCCACTATAAATCGTAAGTTGAAATGTAGACATTTTACTTGCATTTGAAATAACATTATTCTGAGAATATAATACCACAAAGTGGTCAAATCTTAAGCACAGTTAGAATGTTCCTATTTTACACGAAGGGTACATTTAAAATTAACTTAAATTTTACGAGATAATCAAAATTATTTGTTGCGAACAATGACAAATAGTGAAAACAATGATGAAACTATAGAGGAGAATCGCGCAAAAACCTTTACTTAAAACCTTACCTTAACCTTACCTTTTATCAGCTTTTTCACTGCCTGCGTTTATATGTACCTACCTACTTTAAATAAAATTAAGTTGTAGGTACGCCACTTCTTACCCGTAGTACTTACTTGTGTATTTAAATCTGTGACCTTCCTATCGACAGAACGATGACTCACTCGAATGTCTCGCGATTACTGAATCCTAATATCATTGTAAGACAGTTCAATATTGATCAACATACTTAGTTGTAATCGTTTTGTTTATATTATTGTCGATAGGAATAGTTCATTTTAAAACAGCTGTCCCTATTTCGAACTAAAATATTCCACTAGGTTTGCACGTGTGCTATATCAATAGAAAGGTTTGTTTTTATTTACACACAGTACGATACGAATACGACAACAGTCTATTCTGTCCTAAGGCCTATATGCACGATATACTAACGTATCGCAAGCGTTGTGCATAAGCGTAGATGCACCTAAATCGTCGCATAGAACAAATAGAAATTAACAATTTGTCGATACGCTTACTATACGATAGTGTCACAATTAATGCTTTTAGGCCTTTATACTTACAGATAATATTTTAAATTAGAATTTATTTCAATTCAGATCGTCGTAAGTTTAACAAAACCACAATGGTACTTAAATAAATCTTAAAGCAAACGTTTAATAGGAAATGAGGATGCTTTCAAGGTGTTTACCATGGTCATATTTCCTTGTAATGCCGTAAATATGGTTACTTCACGACCTTTGTAGCATAACTGTCTGTGACGCGTGAAATGTTGGTTCCATACCCATCTCGGAACATTGCAATATCCCAAAACCTGAATATCAAAAGTCCACCTTTCACTGTTCCAGGATCGTGTGCTGAACATCACAAGTCAAATAATAGACCAGCTGCTGGGCGATGAACGTGTGGCCCGAGGGTTCCGCGTTAAGTTTCCCGAAGATGTGCTGCAGGATAACTTGGCTGGGCAACTCTGGTTTGGTGCTGAGGTCAGTAGAACTGAACTTGCTGAACTTATTGTATATTTAGAGTTATTGCAATAATTAGAAAACCCGACTATAGTTGGTCCAACGAAACGAGCTTATATGGCGCCCTCTCCCTTGCACAATTGAATGAAAGTGATAAGGATGCAGCACTGACTTAAATTGTCAGGATTGGTCATTGGGCGTGACTTATTCAAGTAAATGTTAGGCTGCCTTTACATTGCTGATCTAAATCCCAAAATTGAATATAATACTTTGTCAACGTAAAATCAAACGCTGCGAACACACTGAAACAATCATCAAACAACACGTCCGCACCACTTAAGAGACAGAATCGAACTCAACGTGTACGCGCCCTATGTACCTTATCTCCAACCAATGATGTTCAGCGCTTGATTTCCCTATTGTAGCTAGTTTCGTTGGACAAACTATAGTATTGGTGGACAGTTCACACAACGCTATCTAGCCCCAAACTAAGCAAAGCTTGTACTATGGGAACTAGATAGTTGATAGATTAATTATATGCTTATTTTTACTGAAAGTACATCGCTTCATACAACTGCTGTATTGAATAATTTGTGACATTATGTATTTTACGTGATTCAAATTTTCATTTCCAGTGCCTATCAGCGGGTTCTTCCATCATGAACCGCGAAGAGGAGTCGGCCGCTATGCGTCCTCTCGCCAAAGCCCTGACGAGGAGTTTGGAGACGGTTCGGTTTCTCTTGCGGGAGCGCTGTCTCAGACCGCGGGGCTTGGCGCTGTCTCAGCAGATCGCTGCTGATGATATGCTGCAAGAGAGCTTAAAGATCTTTGACAGGTATGAGTTCATGTTATCTTATACCTTTAAACGAGCAATTCTTGTTTATATACAACTAGCTTCCACCCACGGCTTCGCCCGCACAATACTATCCCACGGAAACCGTTCATTTTTACGCGATAAAAAGTAGCCTATGTGCTATTCCAGAATATAGTCTATAACCGTGCCAAATTTAATCCAGATCCGTTCAGCCGTTTCATTGTGAAAGAGCAACAAACATACATCCAGACATCCACACATCCATACATTCTTACATACTTTCGCGTTTATAATACGAGTATTAGTAGGATATAATCTAAAACTCGGAAACGGCTCCAACGATTTTCATGAAATTTAGTATGCAGAGGGTTTTGGGGGCGATAAACCGATCTCGCTAGGCTTCATTTTTAGAAAACGTCGTTTACCAAAAAAAACCGAGTAAAGCTCGGTCACCCAGGTACTACGTGACTTAATAGAGGTTTTAGAAAGTTCTCTTGTGGTGTAGTGGTAGCACCCCTGCCTCACGATCCGAAGGTTGTGGGTTCAAACCTGATCGTGCAGCAATGAGGTTTTCCATTCGACAAAATTATGTGCGCAATGCCAGTGCAAAAGGGTGAAGGAAAACATCCGGAGGAAACCCGGCATACCCTAAAAAAATTCGAAGGTGTGTGTCATAGTCAATTTGGTCCAGTTCTGACAATGGCATCCATGAGAAAAACGTAAAAGTCTTACATTTGGAACTGAGTAGTTTGAAAAGTTTAAAGTATTGAAAGGTTTTCTTTTTAGTTTTTCAAACGTGTTATTTTTTTGTCGTGAAGAGTACTGGTGAGGTTGGTTGACGTCCTCTTTGACTATAGGAAGTGTGTAAGTGAATGTTGGGTGTTTAATTTTCCACAATGTTCTAGATTGTTCGCCGAATTCGAGCTATGCTACGTGAGCGCGATGGTCAACGTAAAAACCCCTCACGAATTCGAGGCGCAACAGCTGATCTGCGTGCTCTTCTCGGAGAGCCTTCGAAGAGCACTCAAGCAGAACTTACTGACGCAAGAGCAGGTGGGATATCTTGTTATTCTTCAAAGAACCTATAGGTCATCCAACGGATCTAGGCATGCGTGAAGTTAGCCACAGGTGCGAGTTTGCGCATGTACAGTTCCTTACCCCCCTCCTACCTCCAATTGCTCCCGAAAAACGATGCCAACCGCACGAACTTTGTCGCGATAAAACCCTTTGATGTGCGCCAATTTACCGACAGCGGCGCGAAGAGCATTTGTTGTTTAGAACCAGTGTGGTCAAAGGATTAAAGTGCGTCTCACAGTCAATCTATAAAAGACTAGCTTCCACCCACGGGTTCGCCCGCGTAGTACTTTGAGAACAAAAACAAATCTATCCCGCGGGAACCGTAATTTTTTCCGGGATAAAGTAGCCTATGTGCTATTCCAGACTATAATCTATATCTGTGCCAAATTTCATCTCGATCCCTTCAGCCGTTTCAGCGTGAAAGAGTAACAAACATACATCCTACATTCTTACAAACTTTCGCGTTTATAATATTAGTAGGATGCGAGAGTTTGGATGGATGTTTGTTACTCAATCACGCTAAAACGGCTGAACGGATCTGGATGAAACTTGTAATACACGTAGTTTATGACCTGGAACAACACATAGGCTACCTTTTATCCTGGAAAGTACCACGTGAGCGTAGCAACCGCGACCGGGTGCTAGTATGATATAATTTCAGAGTACTTAGATGACAAAAAAGCTTGGGACGAATCAGCTCTGCTAGGTGTCCCTAACAATGTTAACAATTATCATAATTTTTTAAACTATCGCGACTTGAAAACATGAGACCACGAGTGGTCACGAGTAGACTCGTGACTCGTGACAAATTATCATAATATAAAAAAGCGCTAGGGCCCAGCGAGTTTCTTGTCAGTTCTTCTCGGACTGGGGATAGGACTGGTATTGGCACCTAGACTCACCTAGTATGTAAGACGATTCAAAATGATCCCTGTGATTTCACTGAATAAATGATTATTGACTATTGACTATTGATAATAAGGTTGTTATTACATTGTCGCCAGGTGGACTCGTACGATCCTGCATTGATGTTCGCAGTACCACGTCTCGCAATCGTCAGCGGTCTGCTCATCTACTCCAGTGGACCGCTCAGCATAGACAAACTACCAGGTGAACTTTAGTAGGAACTAGCTTATAGACGTTGACCTGTGGCCTTACCACAAGCACTTCGTGCAATATCAAAGTAATGTAACTTTAATATTTCGTACCTATAGAAAATGTATTGAAGTAGTGTTACTTTAAGCTTGAAATAATTGTTTCTGAAACATAATGGCTTGTAAGAGCTGGTGGTAAAGGCAACTGTGCACATTTTAGAAATAGAAAAAAGCTAAATTAAGTTTTACAATTTTACTTAAAACACCCTATTCGATCTATTACAAAAGGAAAGATCGCAAGGAAACCAGTATTAGGGAGGGGTCGGGAGCGGGGATATCAAGCCTTTCCTCTTCACCTCTACTACTGCTATAACTTTTCTCAGAATAATATATTGTCAAATAATATAAGTATTGTCAAATGCAAGTAATATCAGTTTACTTTTCGATAACAACGTTTTATTCTGTGGATAATGCTTACACTCTGGTCGATTCCGCCCTTAGTGATTTATTTTTATAAGAAAAGTTTATTTATAATTTTGTGTTATTGATTTTGTAGAGGAAATGTCAGATATGTTCCGTCCCTTTCGCACGCTACTGCACAAGATCCGCTCTCTCCTGTGGACGCTCGACCGGCGCGAGCTGACTGCGCTGGAGCGACTGCTCGCCACCAATGGAGACGTCGCTAGCTTCGCGTCTGTGGAGTTACCCCCAGGTAACTATATCCGTCCCTTTCTTATTAGACAAACAAAACAAACAAAAATGATCATGACTGTAGTCGCCAGGCTTGGTAGATATCCTCAGATCTCTAGTTAGGTAGTCAGTAACATTATATTTGGCCCTTGTCCACATTTTGCACAAAAGTTATTTTTCCGTATGCCTTGTTTTTTTAGGGTTCTGTACCTCTAAAGGAAAAAATAAACCCTATATCACTTCGTAAGCCGTCTGTCGGCCTAGTTCCAATAAGTCAAAACCTATATTATAGGGTTATATTATAGTTATATTATAGTTATTATTATAGGATTCTTCCCGTTGACCTGAAGTAATGTTATTTTTCGGAACCTTCAGTGCTCGAGTTAGGCACGTTGTTGTGCTTTTAAAATAAAGTATAATATATTTAATTTCCAGCGACTGACGTAATAGATGACCCGGCTTGCCCCTACCCGGATATCGGCGAGTTTGTATCGAGATTCTACGCAGACCACGCCAACGTTCGCGATCTTTACACTCAACAAAGGTATGATATAAACCATGGTACGATATTATCGATCACCTGTTGGTGGGTGACTGGACCTAAGATGAAAAAAAACTGATTCGATTCTCATTTTATTGAAGAGAAAGTCAAATATCTACTACTAGCTTCCGCCCACGGCTTCGCCCACGTGGCACCTTGAAAAACAAAAACAAATCTATCCCGCGGGAACCGTACATTCTTCCGGGAAAAAACTATTATACACTATTATTATACTATTACTATTATGTAGGTAGGATTTTCAACTAAAAGTTAGTGCTACCTAAAGAAGAAGACAAAATATTTACTAAAACAACCGTTTTTCAAAAAAAACGTCTGTCTGTTTATCTGTGCGTTTGTGCACGCTAGTCTCCAAATCGAATGCAATTTTCACTATTGTATTAAGATAAGTTTTCATTATTGTATTGGATTAAAACTTAGGCTTAGCTTCATCGATCGGTTGACAAATAAAAAAGATATGATAATTATGTAAATAAAATTTGTTTTTACAGTTCGAGCGAGCCAACTATCACCGATGCGGATTACCTACCTGACAACATCGAGGTCATGACCCCGATCTTAGACGGGTTGCGACGCCTCACCGAAATCAGCGAAGAAATCGAAACGGAACCCGAGAACCGTCCAGAAAGCACTGAAACATTCCAAGACAGAAGTAGGAAAACTAGCAAAACCGAAGATAGCAAAAGAGATCTATCCTCACTCCGCAACCTATCCACAAACGGTCTTATGATGTTCGATCCGCTAGTGATCAACGCTATGACCGCATCTACCTCAGACTCGAACAGACAGTTCCCTGATCACGATCTAGTGACGTCACTCAATGAACAAGTCACCGAAATCCACGATAGGCTATCTTCGATCGCGGGCAGTGACGTAGATATTATAGATCCGATGCATTCATTCTCAGCGAACGACGTACCTACTCTAATATCGACCGAGGATAATGAGGCGTTCGGTTTCACAGGACCCAGGAACGAACAGCTCAGTTGCATGCCATCTACAAGCCACGGGTATCTCATACCTAATGCTATAAGCCACGAACCGACAGTATTGTCATCTCTATCACAAAATAACTCTACGATATTCAACCCTGAAGACGATACAGAAAACGCAATGACAAATTCCGCTTTAATAATGCCAGATCATCCTATCGATAGTGACATTACTACGAATATAACTTTATCTATCGCTAACGCTAATTTGAGCTCTCTACTACTAACTAATGAAGAGTATAGAGAGAATTTTGAATCACATGACGATGATAATACAAGCTTTCATTCCGCTAAGATGACTATGGAGAATCATGATGAAGATAAAGTAAAGTTTATGCTGGGGTATGAGAGCGACCATGAATCACCTGCCGATTCAGGCGTCAGTACAGAAAACACTAGCCTAGACCGATCACCGGATGTCGAAAAAGAGAATTTCGTCGAAAACAGGGTACAAGAAACTGAAAACACCGAAGAAAGTTCTAGAAGACAGAGTTCTGTCAGTAAAAGAATCGAAGAGAATAGAAGAAGGTTTGAAGCTAGCTCGTCTTTTGATCAAGCTAGCTTCAGTTCTGATGATGACTTACCGCCGCCACTTAGCCCAGCCTCAAGAGCGAAAATGAAAAAGACACTAAAAGAGGAAGCGAGAAAGGTTCTAACCGACTGGGGAATGCCGATGCCGGAAAACGAAGAAATTAAAACGATAGATGACGTTATAGTGGAGCTGAGGAAACAGAGGAGAGAAAAGAAAATGGCCGCCGCAGCAGCGAACGCAGCGAATACACAATCTAGCTCGCAACCGCAGAGTTCTAGAAAGAAGGATGCCCGAAGGAAATGTACGTCGAAAAATAAAAGAAAAAATAGTAAAATGTTCATGGTTATATTGGAGAGTCAGAATACGAACAACCAGAACGCAGTAAGGCTGAACTTGGATCATTATGTTGATGATAGGTAAGTTCCAAACGAGCTATACTTTAATATTAATTGTTGGGCAAGTTTGTTTGATAAACTTTTGAGCTGTAGAAGATTGAACTTTAAAAACACTAGTATACTCGATAATGTCGCTAATCTAAGCAGCATCCACGCAGCTAGCTCCTAACTAAATGATAACCTTACGCCCGAATATTGAAACGTCACTGAACTGAGGCTAACGGTTCAGTTTACTGTTTTAAGGATATGGGAGGTTTGGACGTGTCTCTGACTACCCTCTTAAGATAATCCTCAAAGATAAGTAACTAGAGATCTGAGTAGACATCTTGGATTGGGAATTACAGTCGTGCATGTATTTTGAGGGCTTTAAATTAAAAAAAAAAGTCACTTACGTTTCAGTATTCCGGCATTGATAAACCAATATTTATGGAACATATAATTTGACTAGTTTATTTATTTTGTACCAGTGTTCCACTGGATATAACGGAGTGCGCAGACGACGAGCAGATCGCGCTCGCGTTACAGGCGCAGGAGTTGGCCGCGAGGCAACAGGCGAGGGGGAAATTCAAGTAAGTAAATTTACTATCAATAAATAGTGGACCTTAATTAAGCTTTAAAATAAAAGTTATAAAAAAATCGAATGCACAAAGTAATATAATATAATGTCATTAAGAGCACTGGCATTGCGCACATAACTTTTTAGAATAGAAAAACTCATTGGTGCACGACCAGGTTTGAACCCACGACCTTCAGATTTCAAGGCAGGGGAGCTACCACTGCACCACCAGTGCTCCTATCAGTGTCCGACGATATAACTTCACATATATAATGCTTCACAAAATAGTGCTGCATTTTTTTCATGTCCGATTGACATAATTGTCCTCAGATCGAGTGAGGATCTAATCCACCGTCTTTTCGTCTGCATCGCGGGCGTAGCTGACCAGCTCCAGACAAACTTCGCAGCTGATCTGAGGAACATCCTCAAATCCGTGTTCCTAATGAACCAAACGCCGGATGAACCCGACGAGCCGATTGAGGACAAGGAGGACAAAGACAAACCGCCTACTATCGAGTACGAAGTCACCGAGGACCAGGTTATACAGAATGGTAAGCGATTTTAAACCTTATTTCATAGCTTTTCACAAGCTCAAATCAAATGTCACAAAGTACCGGACAAAATTAAACTGAACTAGCCTGTGTGCGCAACTTTGTCTGCACTAAGTTTTTAAAGACAAGGTAGCCTCCTCCCCAGGATACGATCCCTAGCAAATTTAACTAAGATTTATTCAATCGTTCAGTCAGTCTTGTAAAGGTTCAAACAAACAAACAGAGCTACATAGTTCATAGTTCATAGTTCATAGTTCATAGTTCATAGTTCATTTATTCATAACAATTATGTTACAGGTCACAAAATATAAGTTTTATATTTTGTGACCTGTATATTTATATATTTATTATATTATATATTTCATCGAAATTTTTGTGAGAACTAGACACGATAGAAGAAAGGGTTGTAAGCGATTTTGAACCATAATAGATCGTAAGCTGTACGTCTACCATGAGTTGTCACATTTAGATCGACTGACGTTACTACAGTAGTAATAGTACGTTACTATGACATCAGTCAAAATTGTTACTCATGGTACCAAATTCTAAGTAAATGAATGAAGCGCAAACTACAGTCGCTGTAGTACGCTGTGACGTAGGATAGTTAACTACGTGACGTTTTAGTACCCAACTATCCGCTAGAGGCGCTGTACTAGTTTTCATATTTTTTTTTAACTACAGTCGCTAGCGAGTGTAGATTGTGAAAACTCATGGTAGACCTACTTATATTAACAGTGACCTATTTACTCTGCAGGAAGTTCATTCGACAGCGTCTATTCAGCCGAAGAAGTGTACGCAGATAGCAACTCAGATTCCGTCCAATCAGAGACCGGCTCTCGTCTCGTCAGACGAAACACTGTCAATTCGACGACTTTGAACGACCAACCGACGTCCGCAGAAGTCAGAACCGAAGTTAGAAGGAAATCAGTGGATAATGTTGCGAATTTACAAGCTTCTGTTTCTACGGGGGATTTGACTTTACATAGGTGAGTTGAAACTTATTTATGATAGAGATAATTCATTGATTTAGGTGTGATTTTACGGAAATTTAAATACTAAAAAGATACAAAAGAGTACCTAAGTATACAAGAGTACACTGAACCGACGCGCATGTATGAAGAATGTAATGAAAGTGAATGAAGAGGTATGTTAGGATCGTAGCAAGTGGAGATCCGTTGTCTCAGCCTACCCGTCGGGAAACAGGCGTGATTTTATATATATACTTGCTTCCGCCCGCGGCTTCGCCCGCGTGGTACCTTGAAAAACAAAAAAAAATCTATCCCGCGGGAACCGTACATTTTTCCGGGATAAAAGTAGCCTATGTGCTATTCCAGACTATAATTTATATCTGTGCCAAATTTCATCCAGATCCGTTCAGCCGTTTCAGCGTGAAAGATTAACACACATTCTTACAAACTTTCGCGTTTATAATATTAGTAGGATTTATGCATACAAAAGAACATACATACATAGTTAAAGATACATACATCATTGAACCTGATCTTGTAATCCTGTATTTCAGGCAAAAAGAGCCACTGAGGCACTTTTAAAGAACTAGTGACACGTTAATTAAGCACTTATAATGTTAACGTTGTAGAGAGGAGCGTCGTGAGACGAGGGGCGTGGAGCGTGCGCCGGAGTGGGTGCCCGACATCGCTGCGCCGGCGTGCATGCGCTGCTCCGCACACTTCACAGCCTTCAGACGCCGGCATCACTGTAGAAATTGTGGTAAGCCGTCAACTAACTCGCTATAAGCACGCGAATTGGTACGCCTTATTTGCCTTTTTTATTCTGGCAAAATGTAACAGGAAATTAGCAAACTGAAGTGGCAGCCGGCTGGCCATATCTGTCGAAGAACCGATAGGATAAACGAGTTCTTGAGTGGAGAGCGCGGTTCGGCAAACGTAGTGAAGGACGCCCTCCATAGGTCTACCATGAGTTTTCACAATCTACACTCGCTAGCGACTGTAGTTAAAAAATGTATGAAAACTTGTACAGCGCCTCTGGCGGATAGTTGGGTACTAAAACGTCACGTAGTTAACTATCCTACGTCACAGCGTACTACAGCGACTGTAGTTGGCGCTTCATTAATTTGCTTAGAATTTGGTACCATGAGTAACAATTTTGACGGATGTCATAGTAACGTACTATGTATTACTACTGTAGTAACGTCAGCCGAAATAAATGTGACAACTCATGGTAGACGTACCGGCCAGGTGGAGTGTCGATATGCGAAAGGCTGCTGGTGGAGGCTGGATGCGTCGAGCTGAGGACAGGGTGCAATGGCGCTCATTAGGGGAGGCCTATGTCCAGCAGTGGACTACCATAGGCTGATGATGATGATGATGAAAATGTACCAAACTCTGCTAAGTTCTCAATAGTGTCAATACCATTCCAGGTAAAGTGTTCTGCGCGTCATGCAGTTCGAACTCGTGCCCTCTGCCGCGCTACGGACAGCTGAAACCAGTGCGCGTGTGCGAGGAGTGCTTCCGGTCTATTGCCAGCTCGTGTCGGCGGCAGACCACACGGTGAAATAGTCTCACCAGTGGCGGATTCAGGAGTTTGGGGGGGTGGAGGGGTTTGGCTCGCCGAGGGTCAAAAACAAATCGTCGAATCACAAGAGTTTGAATTACCACTAAATTTTACTCTGAAGTTGTTTTTGGAGAGGGTTTGGCCGTGGTGTGTTCAGAAGTTTAAGGGGGGGGTTTGGCTGAACCGAGGGTCAAAAAAAATCGTTGAGTCACAAGAGTTTGAATTACCACTAAATTTGATAGAAGTTTGGCTTGGTCAAAAACAAAATGGACGAATCACGAGAATTCATCAAGGAACGTTGAATCACCAATAAATTTGATTCTGAAGTTGCTTTTGGCTTGGTCTCAACCCCCCAGCCCTTTTATATCTGTTAAAGTTTGAATCACCACTAAATTTGACTCTGAAGTTGCTTTTGTTGAGGGCTTGGCCTTCGCCCTCCAGCCCCCAGATCTGTTACTGCTTTAAGGTAGAGTGGGGGAGGGGAGGTTTACGTAGCTTAGGGTAGGTTTCATCAAGGCAAACACTAAAAACGACGATACAAACGAATCACCACTAAAAAACTAAAAAAGACGATAGAATCACTAATAATATAAAACTGGGTTCCGAAGTTGTTTAAGGGGTCCCTTAGCCCCCTCAGCCCTCCCTGGATCCGCTACTGTCATTTATAATGACGGCAACAACTAAATACTTCTAAATTAAACATACGGCAATACTCGATGAGGCAATACTAAGTGAGGCATAAGCCAGATTCGGTAAAGTAAACAACATAATACAGGTTTTAAAAGTAAAGCGAGGTTTAATAACTTTTTTGTTTGATTAGGACGAAAATAGAGTCGTGTCACTTGTTGCATAGAAAACATGCTTGAAGGTGACTGATCAGAGCTTGATCACTGATAGAGTATACGTCAAGCTGTTAATTTGTTTGCGATTTTTTCAGCACCACTATAGAGTAAAATGGACTAAAAAGTTGCATACAAGAAGACGATACTATATTATACAAGGTGTTTTAAAAGAATGTTTAAAATTGAACCGATGGATACAAAAATGTACAATGTACGTTTGCCCATTCAAAAAATTAACTTTCTTTTGAGACACCTTGTATTTCGTGCTTCAGTCTGTGGTCAGACACCACCAGCAGGTTATCTATTAAAGGTAGTGTAATACTTCCACTGTGACATTTGTAACACTGTTTTTTTGGACCAAACTACGTTACGACCAATGGTAATAAGATAAGTATTTATTTCAAAAATAAAAACATCAATAGCCTATGTAACTCATGTGATTCAGACAAATCTAAAGACACCTCATTTGTCAAAATTCATCCAGCCGCTAGGCGTGTTCAAAAAAGTATTTTTCGAATCTTACTCGCTCATTATTCGCAACATAATATTCGGTAGCGAGAAAAGGTTTAGAAATGCTGGCCAAACGCAATTTTTTTGTAATTCTTTCAAAAACCAAAATCTTTATTTTTTTATCGTACAGAATGATAGCAGACAATGGTCTAAACAACGTTTGTTTAAAAAAAATAGTGAATCAAAATGTCACGGTGTATAATTTGAGGACATTGTGAACTCACTTGTTACCTTAAATTCCCTCTAACGTGATATTTGTAATGTTATTCCAAAATGATTATTTTACTAACCTTACCATTTAATTGTTGACTATGATAATATTAATAATAAAAATATGTATATTTTCCTATATTGACTGAGACAGGAAAGTAATTGTTTAGATTGTAAAAGGTTTCTAGTTTTGTAAGTAGCTCTCTAATGTTTATACATATTTTCTTGTTATATACTTGAAGCATATTAAACCAATCTATGTAATAAATTGTAAAAAAAATAGTTTTATCAAAATTGGTTCAGTGCGCTTCAAAGATTCTAGAAATAGTGTTGTCATTTTGTACAGGACGAACCATATACATTTTATTCTTATAGTTAATCATTTATTTGAATTATCTCAATTTTAAAAAGTCCCAAACTAGAAAAATATTTTTATATCCTGATTATGTCAACAGGAACTTTATTACATTTAAATAATATTAATTAACACATCACTATTTCTAGTCCCATCCTTACGTTAAGTATGCTGAAGGTTATTTAATTTTTCACGAAATCAGAAATAACATATCTAAATAATCCAGAACAAACATTATGTACATCATGGTATTTTTGTCCGGGCGGTGTTTGTACGTTTGAAATAATAATCAGTTGTGGAAGCTTACTCGTACAATGATGTCCGAAATTTTCGTGTCATTAGATCGGTACTCTGATCAAACGAAAATCGAAATTTTGCCACGTGACGGCTCGAACGTATAAGAATTTAAGCGACAGAGTCGAAAGTAAATAAGAATAGCTGCATCATTTGGCGGTCGTACATCGTTCGATGCCGCAATGGCGGATACGTAAAACGCGAGTAGACCCTTTGAAACTTCATTTAATTTTGTTTGTTTCCATACATATCAGGTAAATGTATGGAATTAGCGTACTGCCTGGCGTACTATTGATTTTAGTTCTTCAAAGTTTCCGCTAGGGGCGCTACAGGTAAATATATGGAGGGAAACGAAACGAAATAAAGTTTCGTAAACTATCAAAAGCCGTACTAAGCCAAGGATTTGATACATCGTAGATACGCGGGTAGGTCTAAGTACCTTCAGCATACATTCGTTCTTATGATATGGCACTTGCTGACATCGAAATAAACAGAATTGGTGGTCGCTCACATAATAAAAGTCCCATCGAAATCGGTCTGGTAGTTTTTGCGTGACGCGTGTACAAACAGACAAATAATTTTTGATATGTACAGTTTTTTTTTTGATTCATAAATATGTAAGTACTTATTATATTTTAGAGGACAATAAAGTGTGTTTAGTAATAAATGTGGCAAGTGTCATGATCTCGCCCCAGATTTTATTATTATAATAATAAGTAATAATAAATAATAAAAATAAGATAATCCTAAATGATGTTTATATTTTTTAACGTACATAAAAGGTGTCGGTTCTATGCACCATTCTAAGCTAAAGACAACACTAAAAATATTGCTGTCTCTGTCTTGCTTGAGTTGAAATGAAAAGGACCACGATAGTTTTAGCGGTGTCGAAGTTAATTAATTGTGCACAAATCGACACTGTCTTAGACTAGTTATTAATATTTACAGTATGTTAGGCGGATTTTGGATACTGTAAGACTTCCTATTCGAAAAGCAATAATATAAACTCGATAAGATCCGGTTTATTTCATTTCATAAAGATGTGAATTATTGCATTTTGAATCTTATATCAAAGAAATGTAGATCAACAAGTTGTTATGTAATACAAAAACTATAACTCTTTCAAACAATGAATAATGAGAAGGGAGAATCGTTTAAATTCCATAGTTGTATATCACGCCGGGGTGTTGGTCGCCTTTATGCTATCGATATAAGATATAAAATGCAATGAGCCACGCGTTCTCGTGGAACGAACAATCTGTCTTCTGAATAATTTAGTAACAAGTTTGAATAAAAAAAATGAAACTAAATTCCATAATTTTTATAACTAAACTGTTAGAGTAGACTGTGTAAATTTTGTAAAGAAAAGACGTTAAAATCATAAAAGTTCTATAGCTTTTTGCATTAAAAACACAATGCTATTTTATTATTTAAGTGATATGGTAAACATGTAAATAAATGTCACATAATAGCCATTATAAAGGCCATTGTCCACCGACACAGCCGTATTACCTAACTTTTTTACCATACATTATAAAATGCCACAAAGGCGGTCATGCAGGTTTCATACATGGTTGGGCTCAAAAGACAGTGTCGGTCAACGACAAAAAAGGTTGAACTCGTTTGGGAAGTCAGTCAGAGTATTTTGCACAAAAAAAGGTTGAACTCGTTTGGGAAGTCAGTCAGAGTATTTTGCATTAGGGCTTAACACTTATTCCACCAGCAGAAAATATTTTTTTAAAAGTGAAGAAATTGTTGTAAAAACTAACGAAAGAAGACGAACTTCCCAAAGGTTATACCTTTTTTTGTTGGCTGAATCTTTGGATTTTAGGCCCAAAATGAATGTCCTTTAGCTGGATAAAGCTCATAGCTAAAGCTATAAAAACGCTACCAATTTGTTATATTCATGATATTCTGGTAACGGTATGTGGTAGTGTTGGTGGTCACCGGCCAAAGTGTTTTATTAAATCCTACTCCTATTAAATCCTAAACCGTTACTAAGCCGCTTTCAATTGATCATTCTCGTCAGAATCTGAAACAAATTCGATGACTCAGTATTATCTCACTTCATGTGGAGTCTCTCGGTTTCTC
This sequence comes from Cosmorhoe ocellata, assembly GCA_963675405.1. Classification (NCBI taxonomy): domain Eukaryota; kingdom Metazoa; phylum Arthropoda; class Insecta; order Lepidoptera; family Geometridae; genus Cosmorhoe; species Cosmorhoe ocellata. The sequence goes on along the minus strand of OY776266.1, from coordinate 3,588,951 downwards.
CCACCCTCCTCTATCAGTCGTCATTTCAAAATTTACTCTTACCCATATCCTCTTTTACAGAATCCATCCAGGAATGGGTAAGAGTATGGATAATGGATTAATTTTCATTGGTCTGCCTCTACCCCTATATTATCCATTATCTCATCGTCACCGTCTTTTTTCGTGTGGAGTCGTATCCACACAACACTCCTTTTTTACTTATCCCTCAGCCGTCATATTAGTATTTTCGGAAATTTGTTCACTTCGGTATTATAAGACATTGTAGTGTCCGAGAAGTGGTTTCAGATGGACTAGGCATGCTAAGCATATAGGTGCTTAGCATGCCATCCTCACAGCTAAGAATGGCTTATCCACAAAAAAGACATTCTTTACCGTAGCTGATAATACCTGATAAGTTTCCATCCACTTTGTTTGCCCAGTTTATGTCGGTGTCCTGGATGATGACACCAGCATCTTTAATTTCTTCAGCACATCTTCTCCGGCTAAAAATTTACAATTATTATATTGTAAGTTTTAAGGTATAATATCCAGTACCTGGATGATCGAGCTTTGGTCGGATTTTTTTCGGTAAATCGTGTTTTTTGGAAAATGAAACCTAGCTAGATCGATTCATCGCCCCCGAAACCCCCTGCATACTAAATTTCATTAAAATCGTTGGAGCCCTTTCCGAGATTCCGATTATATATATATATATAAACAAGAATTGTTCGTTTAAAGGTACCTACAAGATATACAGATATGAAACAATATGATGCTTTATAAAAGCTCGTGGGGAGTCCATAGCTACTACGTAAGCCGGTGAAGGTGGGGAGCCAGTTCTAATTCCTCACCATCAGATATGCGAAGCTCTTAGCTTGTGGTAAGGCCACAGGACTGAATAATCAGTAGGTAAACACTTACCTAGCTTTAGTCATAGCTGTGAGGCACTGCACAATCTTCCCCGTGCAATGGGTGCTGGTGAAAATTGATGGACCAGTACAAATGAGGGTTTCAGCATCCACGATACTTGAGCAAGCTACTCCTATTAGAACTTCTTCAGAACCGTGCCAAGTGACGAGTGGGCCACCGTGATCATTCTAAAATAGCACAACACCAAAAAAAAGTCAATTAAATATTTAAATAAACTTTCGTGGTTCTTCAAAATAGGTAAAGCTGATCAGCAGAAGCCAAACATGTTGAACGCCGTAAAGATTTATGAATTTCAGCATGTTTTGTGGCTTGTGCTGACTTGTGTAACTTAGATTTTCAGATGATATTTAAGCCGGATAGTCAGAGGCAAGTCCAAACATTATACTTGGCGTTGGCACAAACCTTGGGTAAAAAGATACCTACCTGGCACAAAGCTTGTCTTCTAGACGGTACTAATTCTTTCAATGTTGAATTTAATCTTGATCCAGTTTTTGTGCGAGTTTCATCGTCTCGACTGCACTAAAATATTTAACAACCACATAAAATATTAAGTATACTTTAAGTAGTACCTATCACAAATTCGTAGTAACTTAAAAAAAAAATTTATCCTTAAAACCTGACTACAATACTAATTAAAACCACTACGTTGAGTGTAAAGGCTTATTGTGAATGATTAGACCGTAGTAATGAACGTTTTAGTCCCATCTGTCGCCCCAAGGGAACAAATGGGAATATACCGGTACCACTTACATTCCCCCCTCTGCCATCCCTTCTCGCGCACCCACTGTTCGCGACGGAGCCAACGCTTTTCATCCAGCCTCCTCCATCCAGATTGCCATGGTCGCTAGTGCATATCATGTAATAGTCAATTACTGTTCTCACATTTGTACCTATGAATTTATCTTTGCAGACTTTTTTATCTTGTATCAGAGTTGATATTTCTCGGAGATATAGTGCGTTATTGTCGAGTATATCCGTATTCTGGGAAAAATATTTTTGAATTGATTAATACAAATATAAATCGCGGAACATACGAGTACATGGGGGTAATTCGGGTACCCCAAAGGGTGTTCTATCTCTGGCTGGACTATTGCTTGACACTACTTTTTGGAACGAACAGTTATTTTGCTGTCAAATTCAAATTATCGTATCGTCTCTATTTGGTGTTTTATGAACTACTCAACAGAACGGTGGGACAACAGTTGGGAATAGACGTAGTTTTACGAGATCGATTGTCAAAGTAATGTCAAATGATAGTCGAAACAATACTGTGCCGATGTATCGCTGATTGTTTCGGATCCCATCGGTAACCCAAGATCGGAAGGCGCATTTCGTCGCAGATTAATTAGCACGACACTTGGACAAAAGGCAAGACACATACAGCATTTGATATTTTCGGTGGCGTGTCTGTCTTCACCTAGGACAACTGTATAGGTACAGATCACATACAATTCTAAAAGTATCCGCGCCCCATCCAAAGGCGACGACGTCTCTATCCTCAGAGGTCATATCTTGTTCGTAGCTGACACGAATCGGCTTGGGGATGTAGGTACATAGGTCCAGCCAAGTCAAGTCCTTGGGGTCGTAGCGTTTCTCCACAAAGGCCACAGCTATATCGAACTCCATCCACTGAGATCGGTTTCTATGTGAATACCTGTGATCTGTAGAAATTAATTTAAAGTACTTATAGGTCATCCAACGGATCTAGGCATTCGTGAAGTTAGGCACAGGTGCAAGTTTGCGCATGTAGGTACAGTTCATTCCCCCCCTCCTCATTCCTCCAATTGCTTCCGAAAAACGATACTGCGCAGCTCTTGCGGCTTCACGAATGCCTAGATTCGTTGAGCCAACTATACCTGGTTGACTTACCAAATTTACCAAAAAAAAACCGAGCAATGCGAGCATTGCTCGGTTTTTTTGGTAAATCTAGATTTTTGGAAAATGAAACCTAGCTAGATCGATTTGTCGCTCCCGAAATCCCCTGCATACCTACCTACTAAATTTCATGGAAATCGCTGGAGCCGTTTCTAAGATTGACTGTGGTGAAAGGTCAGGTGCCCCTGAGAGGCTCCTTTCGTGCACTTGGCACACGTTTTCAAACTTTTTACGTTTGTCACGAGTAGACTATAGAGTCTACCCGTGACCACGACAGCGTGCAAACCTGTCGAAGCGTCGGGAAAATAAATAGGTAATTAGAACGCGATAAATACCCGTTTAATAACGAAAAAGATGTCGTCTCAAAAGGTTTAGGTACCTACTCACCCTTCGGGACACAAGTTTTCATCACCCGGTTTTTCTTGTTCTTTGTACACTCGTCATACTCTATCGCTCTCCCGTTTATGTACTTCCTGTAGCCAGCAATCACATACAAATGGGTTATTTCCACGAGGCAGGTAGCCGACGTAATTACCTGCCACACCGATATAAGAGCGCCCCCACACAACCAGTTGTTAAAGTTTTTGGGAGACTGTTCAGATTGCACGATGTAGACCTGGATAAAATAAAAACAAAACAAACATGATCACGACTGTTATCCCCCAGCTCTACCAAGCTGGGGGATAACAGTCGTGATCTCGTCGATATCTCCTCAGATCTCTAGTTCCTTAGATCTTTGAGGATATCTATAAGAATAGGAATAATTTTATTGTTAAAACTGTGTTATGTAGGTAAATTAGGTACATACTTACAGATGTTATTGGTCCCGGAAAGTTTTAACAGTTTTACCCATTTTGGGCGTACAATTTGGTAGAGACGTAGGTACAAGCCGGAGGAGGCTTTTACCGTTATGAGCGGTCCATATATATAAAACTCTACATACAATACAAACCTACTTACCTACATTATTAAATACCTTTGATTAGTTTTTAGTTAAGTTTAAAAAAAAACTTTTATTATTATAATTATTATCCGATTTTAATCATCTCAGTAGAGCCAGAAATTAATAGATAGGGCCTAGGCCAAGTACGCAAAGTTCTGTTTACAGAAACTTTCGTATATTCTGCATGTATGCAGGATGACTGCTTTTTGTAGTAGAGCAAATGGGCAAATGGCACCTCATCTTGGGATTATGTTAACTTACCACGTACGGTTTATAGGCATCTGTCTCTATCCCTCCTCTCAGCCTCCTTACACCCAGGCATGTTGCAAAAACCAGGATCACTATGAAGATTTGCATTGCTAGTAGAACTCCTCGGGTCTTCGTCAGCCCAACTAGGCACAGGGGCTTTACCACAACCTCTTCGAGTAGTATCAAAGTAATGTAACTTTGATATTGTATTATGATCTTTTAAAAATATATTGAAGCAGTGTTACTTCAAGCTTGAAACGCGATAGTTTTTTGAAAAAGGATACCCTTCGATATTTAGTTCTCTAGTTACCTACCTTGATACTTTTCACTATTGTTATTTATTATATTGTGCGTGGGTAGTTAGTCGATCAGTAACTAACTTTAAATTATTTATATCCAATAACTTATTTGCTCTTCAATGAGCGTTAGGTAAACAAAAATATCTTATAACTTTAACCTTCACCCCTAAATAACTCTCGTTAGAAAATCTTATGATTTACTGAACATTACCTTTACCTACCTACTTAAAAACTAACGAGTATTACAGCGACTGTTTGAATGAAATATTTATTAGATAGGCACCTAATTTCTAGATTCAATCATTCGTGAGATTGTTTGTGTTGTTTTACGATCATTATTTAGATCGAAAACGTTTTTATAACAAGGTCATATGGGTCACTTAGGTTATCATTATTAAATTCTAGGCAGAGATAGGACTTGATTCTAAAACTAATAAGTATCTACCTAGACGTAGATAACAAAAGCTATTCTTGATTCAAGGGAAAAAAATCAAACGATATTCTAAATACTTATTACGAGTATATTCTTGAAAAATAAATTGGGGCTAGAGATGGGCGCTTACCCGGTAAAAACCCGCAGTTCGGGTTTTTACCCATTTTTACCCATTTTTACCCACCCATTTCGAATTAATACCAGGTAAAAATTCAATGCTTCTTTTTCTTGAGGTTCAACTAATTATATATGCTTTAACTTGTTAGTTTTTATTCCTGTTTGTTTTTTTGGGGCTAAATGGTGCTGTGTAAAAATGTCCGCCACTAGTTATTTATTATTTTAATTGTTTTTTTTTAGTGTTTCGATGTTCTCTGGTGTAAAATAATGTAATTATCAGTATAATTTGGTTGGATTATTTATGTATTATTTATGTATTATATTTATTGATTTCGTTATGCTGTGCAATTATGGTTTTTTAGATTTTTTATAATGACATAGTGCGTCTACTTATATATTTTTAATCTCTCTGAAATAAATAACAAAAGCCTTTAAGTATGTAAAAACATAAAAACGACAGATTACAATGTAAAGGCTTTTGTTATTTTTAGAACATTTATATAATAAAAAAATATAAGTGTATAATGTACATATTAATTATGTCTTATAAAAAAATACTCTGCTTATTTTGAGGTACGGTGTAAGTTTACATGACTGAAAAGATAATTAATGTGCTATTTACACAATATACACTCGCGGCAAACTGGAATCGCTTCATCAAGACAATATTTTACAATTTCTGGCCATTGAACTAGGGATTGTGGTATATCATTTTTTTAGCTATCAAAATCTTTGTCGTAGGACGTGCCTACATAGTACTGACCGACGACGGTTCACATTCTGGTTATGTCCGAGAACAAGGACTCGACTCCATCGCTCCATATAATCAAGTGATCGCGAGCAAACTGAAGCCGGACTTGTAGGTGGGCTGGAGACAATTTAGTTCCCATGGCTGGCCTTTTTGGGGTCAAGTTCACTTTTTTGTGTTTTCTTCTGACTGTCCACTAGCTCACAGCTCTCCCTCTAACTTCTCTTAGCTGCTATTGGACGTCGACGCCGTCAGGTGTCTTTTTCGGAGTGAAGTGGTGACAATAAATCGACCATCTCTTGGCGTATTGCCTAGCTATCGTCCAGGTTCTGGTCTCCGGACTAAGTTTCCGATCTCCCTGAATCTCTTGTGCACCTTAGAGACACCGGACTGGCTTGGGTGAAGCTGTCGAGCGATACTACGCTGAGACAACCCTTGCTGAATTAGGCTGACGATTGGAGCGGCTTCTGTGGTTGTGGTTTCCATTTTTCTTAAGTTCAACTGTTCCCAGTAAAGTAAAACATTGGACTGATGACCAATTTTCATAAAAGCTCACTATTTATAGGATTTCAGGACATCCAAACAGTTGGTGATTTGTTTGAAAAACTGATGTTTTTTTCTTTTTATGTTCCATGATACAAGGTGAATGCTTATTGGTTATGATATTCAAAGATTTTCCTCCTCCTTGCGTCGTGTTCCTCAATGCTGAGGGTCGTGACCTCCTTTCTGCATCACCTTCTCTTTAATAATTATCCTCCATCTGTTTCTGTCTTCAGCGGTGTGGAGGGCGTTGGTTGTAAACCGAAATATCAAGCGCGGTTCGGATCTGGACTGCGTCCACGAAGCTTTTTCCCGTCTACTTTGCCGATCACAAAGAGCTTTTCGAAGTTGTCACCGTCTTTTCTTGCAATGTGACCGAAATATTCGAGAACTCTGCGCAGACACTCAGTGGACAGTCGCGAGGAGATATTGAGTTCTCGCAATATAGAGACGTTAGTCCAAAATGCTGTCCAAGGGATACGGAGCATCCTTCTCCAACACTACATCTCAAAAGCGTCAATGCGTTTGCGGTCTGCAGCTTTCGGAGTCCAAGTCTCAGGGCCATACGAAAAGATCGAGAAGACTAGAGTCCGTCCGTACAAGTCTATATAATAATAAATAATAATAATTGTCCACTGTTTCTAGGTCCAAATCGCCAGTGAGTTCTAACTTTCCAGATCTGTCTACCACCATGACTTTAGTTTTGGACCTGTTTATGCAAAGTCCCATCTCGTCGCTGATTCGCTCCATTCGGTTTAGAAGAGTAACCATCCCCGACTCATTTGCTGCAAAGAGTAGTGTCATCAGCGTAGCGCAGGTTGGTGATTTTCACACCACCAACTGTGATACCTCTCTTTCAATTCTCGTAAGTCTGTCTCATTATGTACTCTCCATAGGCGTTGAACAGAATGGGCGATAAAATGCAAACTAGGCGTACTCCTTGGTGAAATTTAAAGGGTTTAGAAGTCACTTTATCAACTCTTACGACTCCCTGTCTTAAGTCATAAAAGGTGCGAAACTTTATCAACTCTTACGACTCCCTGTCTTAAGTCATAAAAGGTGCGAAGTAGAGCGATAAGATGCATCGGTACTCCAAGCTCTTGTAGGACCTTCCATAAGCCCATAACCCCAGTTGACACAGTCGAAAGCTTTGCTGTAGTCGACGAAACACATTATCACTGGCGTATCAAACTCGTATGCCTTCTCAACGATCTGCCTGACATTGAGAATCTGCTCCCGAGTGCCCTTGCCCCTCACGAAACCGGCTTGCTCCTGAAGGATTTGCCAATCCAGGTAGTAGCGGATGCGATTGTTAGAAATATGGAGCAAGATTTTGCTGGCGTGTGAGATGAGGGTCAAGGTTCGATAATTACCGCAGCTCTTAGTTGACCCTTTCTTGTGCAGCGGTAGAATTACGGATTCCGTCCAGACTCGCGGCCAATTACCGTTTTGCCAGATATGTGAGCAGATATTTTGTAGTGTCGACATACCCAAGTCACCCATAGCTTTAAACACCTCTGCTGTTATTTGGTCGCTTCCTGACGCCTTCTTCTTCTTGAGAGACTGTAGAGCAGTAGCTATTTCGGAATGAAGAATCATGGGTTCCAGTTCTAGCTCCTTCCAGTTCGTGTCACTTCCGGGCGTTACAAAGGGGTCAGTATATAACTGCTCACAGTAGGCACGCCATCTCTCGGCAAGAATTTAATAGCTAATAAAATATTTTTTCAAATGACATACCACAATCCCTAGTTCATTGGACATAAATTGTACAAAATTGTCTTTATGAAGCGATTCCAGTTTAAAGCCCGCTAGTGTATGTTTTCTAAATGATTTTTGTGTTGGTTTTATTTGATAAAAACTTCTTTTTAGCTCATGGTTTAGGTTTTCCTATATAATATGAAGGCTTCCCTACTTACTACGTATTTTTAAAAGTAATTAGGTTTTTTTATTTTCATTGAAAAATGTACGTTGAATTTTTACCCGGCATAAATAAAAAATACCCGGTATAAATGGGTATTTTTTAATTTATACCTATTTTACCCTTTCCTTCCTATTTAACCCACCCGAATTTTTACCCACCCGCCCATCTCTAATTGGGGCACAATGTCCACGAAAATAATTCAAAATGGGGCGCAACGCTGTTTAAAATTTCGTGGCACAAATTGTGAAGCACATCACATCTTCATTCACAACCATTGCCGCGTTTCGGGACAATTTCAGCACTTATTTTCAGTTTTTTAAGTAGGGAGGGACCTACTAATACATTTTCATTTTTAGTTTTTCATTTCAGAATCTGAAACAATTCAAAACCTGTTATCCTACAAAAATCTGATCCAAATAATGATCTCATCAACCCTAGTTTAAAGTAACTTACCTACCTGTATCTAAGGCAATAAAAAGTAAAAAAGGAAAAGTAAAATACTCTTTTAATTACCTACTTTTATTTTTTTTTGCTTACGTAATATAGTTAGGCCTATTTAGAGAATATATATTTACACTAAAAATACCTTACTAAAGACTTAGCATAGCTAAAATAGGTAAGTCCATTTAGGACTAGGCAGCCTGGCTGCGCAGCCAGGCTGCCTAGTGCGCGGAGGGTCTTAAATACCTTCATGATCACTAATATCGAGCGGCGTTCCCCAATCTATAACATTGTCCTGAATTTCTAATTCAGAGTCCTCTATTTCTTCAGCACATTTTCTTCGACTACAATAAAAAATATAAGTGCTCTAAAAAAGCAATAATTAAGGATCAAACAAGCAAGCGTATCTCTGTTACAATTTCAGAGCATACTGAACTGCGCATGTGATTTTTTAGAATGGGAATATGATATCCATTATAATATAGGTAGGTACAATAAAAGTACCTAACCACTACTAAGGTAACCAAATGGCACAATTACTTCATAGGTTCGAAGAAGAAATCAACCTTGGTTATAAAATGTATTTTTGGTTACGTAAATAAACTTTGATTTGATTATCTCACAACTCACGACTTTAGGGTGTTACCCCTAAACCAGAGCTCATACCTTGGTCTATTGATAAAATTATTTTGACTAGTAGACATTACCTACTACTGGTTAAGGCTGTTAAGCACTGTACTGTCTGCCCATTACAATGCATACTGGTAAACAATGATGGTTGGGTACACTGCAGTGTTATGGCGTTAACGATACTCGTGCAGGCTACTCCGATCACGACCTCTTCAGTGCCAATCCATGTCACAAGGGGTCCACCATGGTCATTCTTAAAAAAAAAAATAGTGCTTGAAGTCCCTCCACGCGGAAGAAGTGAAACTTCTCGTAGCTAACGCTCGCGCTAGCCTGTAACAGTTATACTACGCGCATGCGTTCGAGTGCCACGCATTCACTCTCGCTCTGTCTCTTTCATACCCTCTCGATGGTAGCGTTAAACGTTTAACGCAACCTTGTTGGAAGTCGTCGCATTAGAAGTTTCACTTAAAAAAAACTTAGTAAAAGTATAAACAGCTGTCAAAACGTCGGGAAAATAAAGGTAATTTGAACGCGATACCCGTTACTAATAATAATGTGTTCAGATCGCGTAAGTTTAAAAGTATATATCTTTGAGGACATCTAAAGATGGTAGACAGAGGCAAGCCCAAACATTATGTTTAGCACATGCCCACATTTTGCACAGTATTTAGTATTCCGTATGATGGACTGTTAAAGATGATATTAGTAAGAAAGGAATGAGTACTGAGATGACAGATGATAGAGGGAAATGGAAGAAGAAAACGTGTTGTGCCGACCCCACATAACGTGGGAAAAGGGCAGGAAGAAGAAGTTAGTACTCCGTACATGACAGGTTGGGAGCCCATCGCCGCTTGTAAGAATACTAGCCCATGGCACATTAAAATTGGCACAAGCCCAATAACCCACGACCTTAAAGAAACTTAACAATAAGTTTTTTGATTCTAGAAGATGATAGTTTATTCACGATGTTTTCTTTCCGTGTGTTTAATGAGATTTGCGTTTTAAATCTGTGTCAGATAATAAGAAACAAATTATAAAAGAAAACAGAGTCATTGACAATGTACCCAAAGGGCTGGCAACATTAGATACCTTGTTGGATAGCTATACTGATTCTATGTCCGTGGTAAGCACCAGCCCTTTTATAAGTAACTAGCTGACCCGGCAGACTTAAAACTTATTTAGAAAACTTTTGTATGGGAATTAGAAAATGGGCTATTTTTAGGGTTTTCCCAGCAGTTATTCGAATTTTTCTTACCTTTTCAACCTTCCCTAGACCTCCACGAACATTTCAAGACCAAGATAAGATAAATCCGTTTAGCCGTTCTCGAGTTTTAGCGAGACTAACGAACAGCAATTCATTTTTATATATATAGATTTATTTGAACCCGTGTTTACCTGGCACAAGGCTTGACGTCTCGAAGGTACTGGTGGATTCATTATCACTTCGGATTTGTTTTGATAGTCGTTATCAGACCTGCACTGAAAATATTTTGATATTCGTTTTCAACCAGAAAAAATACTATTAAACACTTCAGCTGCATGCGTTTTAGTTGAGATAGTCCTAAATAGAATGAAATAATATCATCATCATCATCATCATCAGCCTATAGCAGTCCACTGCTGGACATAGGCCTCCCCTAATGAGCGCCATTGCGCCCTGTCTTTAGCTCGACGCATCCAGCCTCCACCAGCAGCCTTTCGCAGATCGTCACTCCACCTGGCCGTGATGATAAATGAAATATAGGTAGGTATATATAACTTCTGACATCAGGATCCTTGAATTTGTAGATACAACTAGAAACAGACTAAGTACTAGAAACTGTTGGTAGTAGCCGTGCGTTCTGCGCTGCAGGTTGTGGGTTCGATCGCCACGAAGGAAAAACATTTGTGTGATGAACAGGTTCTGTGTTTGGGTGTTATTATGTATTCATGTATGTATTTACAAAAAAACAGTATGAAATTAATCTATCAGCTATCTGGTTCCCATAGTACAAGGTAGCTTGGAGCTAGATGGCATTATGTGAAATGGGCACTCTATATTTATTTATTTATAAATAGATGTTGGTTAAGTCCTTACACCAGTGTTATTCCCACTTCTTCTACATCCTTGTCTCGTCTTAGGACCATCGTCCTGCATCACACCATCACTATTTAAATTGCCGTCCCCTTGTACACACAACATGTATTTGGTTATAACCAATTTTATCTCCTCTCGATCATATTTCAGATAGCATTTTCTTTTATGGGCAACCATAGACGCCATTTCTTGAAGGTAAACCGAATTATTGTCAAGGACGTCAGTTGCCTATCAAAGAAGCAGATGGTTTCGATTAGATTAGACTTGTGGATTTCTTCTGACGCTTCAACTGTCAACTTTATCGCTCTAGTTTTTATATTTTTTCTTGTGTTATTTTGAGTTTTATTGTATAATTTTGGTGGTTATTTTTTCCAATAACGCCCAAGTTCTTGGCACGGGTGTAAAATATGTGAATTAAAGTAAATAGTTCCTTTCTAAATCCTCTTTATTTCGTGACTCTGTGACGTTGACAATACATTCAATAAAAAAACTTAGCACAGGCAAAAATTATCTCAAGATGCTATAAATAAAAAACATGAAGAAAATTTACTTGTGTCCTACTAATATTATAAGTTGACAACGGATTTTCTGCGGTGCATTTGCCTGACAACTACGTCGCTCTGGTTTTTATATTTTTTCTCTTGTTATTTTGAGTTTTATTGCGTAATTTTGGTGGTTATTTTGCCAATAAAGCCCGGGTTCTTGACGCGAGTGTAAAATATGTGAATTAAAGTGAATAGTTCTCTTCAAATTCCATCGGAGGAAATCCCGAGAATTTTCAACAAAACAGCCATCTTTTGTTTAAAATTGACTTGACAACTTGACTGACTCTGTGACGTTGACAATAGGTACTTATAAATAAATACACTTGACACTGGCAAAATTGTTCTCTAAGAGACAGATGCCATAATTGAAGAAGAAGAAGAAGAAGAAGTTGACAACGTCATTTATACGAGTATAAAAATACACTCGACACTGGAAAAATTGTTCTCTAAGAGATAGATGTCTTAGATATAAATGAAGAAGAATCCTACTAATATTATAAACGCGAAAGTTTGTAAGAGTGTATGGATGGATGGATGGATGGATGGATGTATGTTTGTTACTCTTTCACGCTAAAACGGATCTGAATGAAATTTGGCACAGATATAGATTATTGTCTGGAATAACACATAGGCTACATTTTATCCCGGAAAAATGAACGGTTCCCGTGGGATAGATTTTTTTTGTTTTTCACGGTACCACGCGGGCGAAGCCGTGTGCGGAAGCTAGTACTATATATGGGAAAATCATAATGCCCGCCTTCCACTGCGAGCGGAGCGGGCTCCGTACGAACTCCGTTTAACTCGCAACGGCTTTCTTCGTCATTTCTTCGGTGCTTTCACTGTGAATGAGCGGATTTCAATACAATTTCAATCCGCTCAGATCCGATAAGCTCCGTTTCCGCTTATTACCCATTTTTAGTGGAAGGCGGGCATTAGACTCGCCGCTGATAAAGGTTTAAGAGTATTTATTTATTCTTGTCTAATAACCCCCTTCCACCAACATAAATTACGGTTAAGGGGATTTCTATACTTTTTGTCTAATAATCCCATGCCTCAGCTAAATCCGATTGTAAGGGGATTTGTAGACAAAAATTCTAATAATCCCACAGGGGAACACTTACAACTTCACAGGGGAATCTTTAAGGGGATTATTAGACCAAGCCATAAGTAGGTACTAACTTATGACATTATATACTTACAGTTCTCCAAAAAGATCCACCCCACCCGAATGAGACTACATCTGTGTAATATGAAACGCGATGGAAGCTTATGCGAATAGGTTTAGGAGTGTACGAGCAAAATCTTGACCACGTTTTGTCAGTGAAGTTGTAAGGATCCTGTACTATAGCTACACCGACATCGGCAGCCAGCCACTGAGCTTGGTCCGTGTAGCTGAAGTTATAATCTTAAACAAAATTTACCGATTAATAATACAAAATTAAAAATTTAAAAACTCCCCGACGTCTAAACCCTATCTAACATCATCATTCTCCTGCCCTTATCCCACGCTAAGTGGGGTCGGCACAACATGTTTCTTCTTTCATTCACCCCTATCATTCGGCAACTCAAAATCAACTCCTCTTACATTCATGTATGTATAACTAACATGTCATATTTAAAGTCACGGTTACCTTACCATGTTCTTTCAATATTATTGAAGTAACACGGTACAAAATTTCGAATAGATAGGACATAGAAGGTAGTCATATCCCCTCATCAGCTAGAAAACAGCTGGTCAAACGACTGAACAGATTTTCATGAAACATGGCTAAGATCACTCGAGATAAAATTATCAATGACACAAAAAAAACTAAACGAAAATCGGTTCATCCGTTTAGGAGCTACGATGCCACAGACAGATACACAGATACCTACACAGACACACAGATACACTGACAGACACGTTAAACTTATAACACCCCTCTTTTTCGTCAGGGGTTAAAAAAACTTTTTCAATGAGCACCCCTTTGGCACCCAGTTGTCGTTAGTTCGTGACTAAAAACTCTAAAGTCCACTAACGAACTTTAGCAGGTCAATTTGGTTTGAAAAAAACACAGCCTCTTATAAATAATCAATCCAAACTGAAGAAATCAGACGAATTGTGCAATATTTGTTGGCAAATTAAATCAATATGCAGTCTGTTTAGGTTCGCTTCGCTCACTTACACTAAGTATAAGTTTTTACTTTTAACAGTCGGCTATCTGCTTTAGGTTTTATGAAATATCCACTAATATTTATTTGCTAGCGTGGTTTCCGCGGTTTAATTACCATATAGACGAACACACAAACTTTCAAAATAATATCAGTAGGATAGGATTTTGTAGGCTTATTCCAATTTCAAAAACCACCTACGAGTTGGTTACTTAGCATAATGGATAAAGTGACTCACTTTTGGGTATACACGTTCTGATCACCCGATTTTTCCTTTCACTAGTACACTTATCCTGTTCGATGCCTCTGCCGTTGACATACTTCCTATACCCGGCGATCACATACACGTGTGTCTCAGTGAGACAGGAGGCCGAGGTGAGGACCTGGGTACGCGAAATAAGTGCGCCTCCACACAGCCAGTTGTTGTAATTGTGGGCAGACTGGTTGGACTCCACGAGATAGACCTGAGAAAAGAACACCAATGAATACGAGTATACACGCCTGTAAGGTTCTTTTCCATCTAAGATATAGGATAGCAACGCTGCGTGACCATCCCTTACACTTTAATTCCAATATTTTAGGATTTACCATGTAGCTTTTATTGGTGTTCACTCGCTTCCCACGTGTTATTCTCCTTTGGCTAATGGATGCTGTCAAAAACTTAAATTGAAATCTAAAAAGTAACAGCTTAGCAAAAAAAAATTTCATCTATTAAGATACTCAACAATTCAAATAACATACGAATAATAATAAACAAAATGTTTTATTGAACTGCATTTGATGACTGTTCAAATAAGTTTAAAAGTAACTTAAGTTCTTGTACGCTTTATGACATCACCACACCATTTATAGGTAGAGACGGATTATAAAAAATTGGTGCCTAGAGAACAAATCAAAAGTCTAGATTGTCTTTAGCGCATTATATTTATGGCGTACGCGTAATGTACGTATGCATAAGTTATACCATAATTTGACCTATGATATTAAACTTTTGATTTCTTTTTAGTCATCCATGAAATTGAATTTCACATGGTAATGAATGGTAGGTTGGTAACATTAGGTTTGAAAATAAAATTTATTTTTTATTGTATTTTTTATCTAAAAGTGTAAAAAATACAATTTTTTGGAAGTTATTCTTGCATAATATTCATCCTAACCTACTTATAACATTATAAATGCGAAGGTTTGAATGGACGCTAAAGCGGCTTAACGAATCTTGATTTAATTTTGGATAAAGACTTATTATAGTCATGAGGAATAGCAAATAGGCTAAAATTAAACGCGGACAAAGCCACCGACAAACTGATTTATTTATTTATTTCCTAATTATCTTTATCGTAAAACTCACGTTTAGCAATAGCACCCTTAATAATTCTGTAGTACCTACCTACCTACCTTATTTTTTTTTCTATTCGTAGACAATTTAAATATATAAATCTTTTCCTTTATTGACTGGCTGACTGAATGACAAATCACCGATATCCTAAAGCATGAGCCCTAGAGAGCTGAAATTGGAGGGTGATTTCTGAAAGCTAAAAGAGAAATTTTCAAAATTCAACTTCTAAGTGGGGTGTTAAAGCTATGAAAAAGCATTACGCGAGCAAATTCATGTGGAGTTCCACTAATGTTTAATATAAATACAATGAAACATTTAAATTTCCAATCGTGTCTTGGTAAACGCTCGCCCCTTTAGTAATAAGCGTTTCAATAACTTTATCGTCCATGAAATATCATCAGGTTTTTTAGAAATCCTCATCAGACCAATCGATTTCAGTTTCTTCCATTTTAAAACCTCTTACGTCATCTGGCTCATCGCAAACCGAAGCAGTTCTTCGAATTTTTATTGTGTTCCTGCAAATTTAAATTTTTATTGTTTACCTAAATCTTTCGTTACTAACAACCTGTCTCGTACTAAATACTAAGCAAAATGTGGGCATTTGCCAAATATCATGTTGGACGGACAACCCTCTTTAGAAATCCTTAAAAGATTTAAGCAACTAGAGATCTGAGGAAATATCTACCGAGTCTGGGGATTACATTCGTGATCATATTTTTGTTTTGTGTATACTAAGTAGTGTATTCAAGATAGATTTGTAATGAAAACAGAAAACTCACTGTTCTCGCAACATGCAATGAACAAACATACTTGTACATGCGATGCTTGTGTAGAGATATGGACCAAGACACTCCATTTTCTTGTTGACAATGAACGCCGAGCCTACTCCTATGACATAGGGTCTACCACCAATCCATAACACTAAAGGATTGCCGTGGTCATTCTGAAATGGATAGTCCAATCACTTTGCTGCGAAAGCATTGGTTTATGTGTTAGTGTGTTATGTTGCATAAGTGGTATAAGTTTATCTTATGGGCTATAAGTTTTTCTATTATATCCGAAAAAAAAAATGTGCGCTAATACCTGTACATTCAAAAGGTGAAGGAAAACATCGTGATAAACCTAAAAAGTTTCAAGACATAATTTTAAGCGAACGAGAAAAGTTTCTGTGAGCGCACTTAAAATTTTTCACTGGACACCTTCAGCGACTACCAGTGAAAGGAAATGGCGTTAGATGGAAAGGACTGGAAAACTCGATGGGAGGCTTTTGCCTAGCAGTGGCTAGAAACAACAACAACAACATACTGATTCGACAGAACTCGGAGTATTAAAACGATAAGAAGAATTATTATGTTTATGCTATAAGATCTAAGTAACTAGAGATCTGGAGAGATAGTTATCTACCAAGCTTGGGGATTACAGTCGTGAGGAGATCTCTACCAAGCCTGAGGATTACAGTCGCGATTATCTTTTTTTGTAAGATGACAACTCACCTGACAAAGGCCATGTCTTCTCGTGTTGACAGCACGCAGCGTGTCGTTATTCATTTCTGTTTCACTAGAGCTTTCTTCTTCTGAGCAAGGTGTTTCGTCTATCCCATCAATTTTCTGAAAAAGGCATCTTTCGTCTTTATTATTTAGATTAGTATTGTGTCTATTGTTGGTACTTAGAGAAAGGTTGGTTTACCCAATAAAAGTAAATGTTTTTTTACTAACGTGAGGTTGAGAAAGGAAGAAATAAGTTAATTATCGTAGCTTTTTTTTGCGTCTTAAATGAATTTTCTATTATTTAACAGCCTACGTAATTTGGTTACTTTGAGCAATTGTTTCCTGAATTCCCAGCTAATTTGAATAATTACGGTCGTATTATGATTTATCAAAAGTACTTCAGGACCTGGGAGACAATCACGGTAATTAAACGTATTTACCAAAGCTAAGATACATTCGTAAACGTTATGCACATTTCGTATCGTCAAACGTTCGTCAACGTCTCTGAAAGAGTTTTTAAACACCAACTCAGGGCTTGTTCACACTACATCCGTCATTGACGAATCGTAATTATTTTTAAGGTTTTAAGGTGAATTCTCATTTTAAGGTGGTATTCGTGATTTTTCACTTCGGTAGAAATAACGATTCGTCAAAGGCTGTCTATGTAGTGTGAACAAACCGTTAATCAAAAACGTTTACTTGACAGTGTTTGAAGCATTCCGAGCGGAACCGGTTTAGATTAGAAACGCTATCAATACCGCAATACGAATAATCTAGCTTTGCTAAATACTTACGTTAATCACCGCGATTGCTTCTAGTCTTTAATTTTCTAAAATCCCATACCGAATCGCCGGATCTTCGTTTTATGCATTTGGTTCTAATCGCCTTGGTGTACACCAGTTCATGGCCACGAGAATCTAAATTGCCTTTACTGCCATCAGTACAGATATAGTTGTGTCCAGCTCGATCTTTCAAGTACTCGTTTTTGAAAAATCTTTGACATTCCCCATGGGGCATGATCCTTGATGACGCGTATTTTAGATGTGGTTCATTATAGTTCTTCAAATCCCCTTCCTGCAGATTACTTCTATTGTTATTGTATGTTTTATTTATGGATTATACAACAAAATCTTTATTTACTGAAATATTATAGATAATGCCATCAATATATACACTTCAGGGGAAACAGTTGAGCTATCAAATACAACCTATCCTAATTAAAATTTAAATAGCCCGACCGATGATTACTGCTACATGGAATGTACATACATACATGTCATTAGTTTTAACCTTTATTATGTAGTTTTATTTGTGTACAAAGAATAAATAAATAAAATAATAGATGAAAGCGTACTCAAGTCTTGACTTGGGGAGTTAGCTGATTTCATTGCCGTCTAATAAAACAGTCTAGAGTTTAAATACATTTATAACTCTAGACTGCTTGTTCTTACGATGTATGATACACACCGGTCTGTAATAAGTAGAGTGGCCCCAACCGAAGACCACAGCAGTGGCCGGGCTGTCCTCATACTTCGAATTATAGTTTACGCTCGCCGCTTTTGGGCGATACGAGCAGTATTTCAAATAATCGCTATCGAAGAAGTCCATGGGCGCTTCTGTTCTTGCGACTCCTATATCGTATTTAGTCCATTTATATTTGACTTCGTCAGGTGTTAAGATATTTTGTTTCTCTGGCTGCCCGTGTTCTAAACGTAGAGTAAGTTCATGTGAGTTGTGATAAATTATAGTGACCGTCCAATCCGTCCAATGGACTCTGTCATAGCCACAACTTCAACAATATCTTGAAGCCAAGATCAACAGGTTTACTAGTTTTGTGAAAAATCTTTTCACTAACTAATGACAAGATGCCTGATAATCGGAATTTTAACCTAAAAGAGGGTAGTTAAAAAGGGGTATATTTCCCATGAATATCCTTAAAATTGGAACCCAGTTTGAAATAATATCGATATTGCAATTGTAGTTTTGCGACAATTCCAAGCCATTTTTAGAACTGCGTGTTACACATCTCTTCTCCGCTTAGTTTCGGTAGAAATGGATCAAGCGGAGAGGACAGCAGATGTCTCATTTTTCAATTTTGTGCGCCAAGGGAGCAAGTGGCGCGGCAAAGTGGAGAAGTGTCTAAGCGGGCGACTCACTCACACTTGGCTAGCCCACATCACCAACCACTCATCTCTCTCCGCTACACTTCTCTCCGCTTTGGTGGAAATAGCTTGCCAGCTTTCCAGCACATCTACTCTCGTATCCTCTCCTTTCTGCTTTGTTGGAAACCGAACCTTACTCGGAGAACGCTGGAAATATTAGAAAAAATATTAAAAGTTAAATAACTTACGGCTATGTATACAATACGATTGAATCCTTTGCTTCATGTGCTTCGTACACTTGTCTTCATCCAAGTTCTCAGGTTCCACGTATTTTGTGTATCCGGCTATGACGTACATCTTCTTGTCACCGGTTTCTAAGCACGATGCTGATGTCAAAACCAGTGATGGATGTATGATGCAGCCTCCACACATCCATCCGGGAATATCCTGCTCCGCTTTCACTATGTACACCTGTATAGATAGGTAATGGGTAGGCACTATTTCACTCTAACTCTAAATATTATTTAGTTAAAAAGTTTTGACAAATAATGTCATGTGACGACGAGAGTGTTAGGTATGAATGTGGATGGATACAGGGGTAAAGGTAGGTCAAATAGATAGAAGAGTAAGAAAGAAGTGAGTAGGTACTGAGATAACAAATAAATCAATATTGAATTTCAACGGGGAAATGGAGGAAGACAACATGTTGTACCGACCCCACTTAGCGTGGGAAAAGAGCAGGAAGAAGAAGAGTTTTGACAGGGAAATGGAGGAAGACAACATGTTGTACCGACCCCACTTAGCGTGGGAAAAGAGCAGGAAGAAGAAGAGTTTTGACAAATAAGGTTTTTTGGATTGGTCCACGAAAGTCGCATACAAATAGCTATAAGCTAAAAGCTAAATGCATCAAAACGGCCGGGATTTTTTAAATTTTAAATAATCTAGATTAATCACTTTGGTAGATGTAAAAGGCTTGCTTCAATCGCAATCGCCTTATCTACTTAGATACTAGTCTAACAATATCTAATCGACACTAACGAAGGCATAGTAATATTGAAATTACTAACCACAAAACTCGTATCGGATCCTTCTTCTACAAGTGAACTATTGGTGATTCGTCTTTGACATAAAGCAACTGAAAAATTATGCTAGATGTAAATTTCTTGCGGGAAAGATTTAAATTTCTTCTCCCATGCTGACGACCGACGTCCACAAACCACAATCAATCAATATTTTTATGAAATATTGATTGATCTAGATTTTTGAATGTGAGCTACATTACGATCTTAAGTATTGCACTAACGTTTTATGATAAAAAACTGCATTATCAAAAGAATATGCATCTTTTGAAGTTACCACCTTGGCTCGACACAACTCATTTAAGCAGTAAACGAACCATAGGTACATT
Organism: Cosmorhoe ocellata; assembly: GCA_963675405.1. Lineage (NCBI taxonomy): Eukaryota > Metazoa > Arthropoda > Insecta > Lepidoptera > Geometridae > Cosmorhoe > Cosmorhoe ocellata. The sequence goes on along the minus strand of OY776266.1, from coordinate 3,568,740 downwards.
ATGTTTAGCTTTACGATATTACAACTTTAAATTATTTGATAAATTTTATTTAACTGCATTTTAATATGGTTGTAAATTTGTAACCCGACTAGAAACAGTAGTCACCATAAAATTAATGACGAATCGAATGACTTTCACTGATCAAAAATTTTAGGTAGGTACTTATTTCTGTATTCTGAATTCTAAAAAAAAAAAAAAAAAAAAAAAAAAAAGAAATTCTACACTACAATCGAGAAAGCTTTGGACACAGCACACAAAACCACAATACTAATGGGCGACTTTAACGCCAAGGTTGGAACCCCCAAAGCTGACGAATATTTGGTTACTAACAAGCACGGATACGGCGAGAGAAATGAAAGAGGGCAGAGACTGGTTGATTTTGCGCTCCAACACAAACTAATGATCATAAACACATGCTTTAACAAAAAACAAAGTCGAAGATGGACCTGGCGATCACCTAACGGACAATACAAAAACGAAATCGATTTTATCTTGTCAAACCAACCACGAATATTCCAAAATATCGAGACGTTGAACCTAAACTACAATTCGGACCATAGAATAGTCAGATCAAAAATAACACTTACCAAACAAAAAATATCTAGCCTCTATTTACAAATAGCCAAATCAGTCAACTTAAGAATGAAGACGAAATAAACAAGTACAATGAAAGCCTAATATCACAGTTATCTACAGCTCCAACTATCTGCGAAAACTCCTCAGTACAATATCGCTACGACAAGATAGAAAAGGCTATTACTTTTAGTTTAAAACAAGCCCGCTCTAAGAGAGAAGAAAATAAACAACACAAAATACTATCGGCGAGTACAGCAAGGCTATTAAAGAGAAGAAAAGAATTACAGAGAACTAAGAACAAATCACGAAGTGAGAAAAATGAGCTGACCGCACTATATAAAGTAGTTAATAAATATATAAAAGCAGATTACGCAAAATATAGACAAGACATAATAAAAGAATATCTACAAAGGACTGGAAGTACTAAGAAGGCCTACAAGAAACTAAAAACTAATAAAACATGGATAGAAGGACTGAGAAAAAAAGATACAGAATTGTACGCTAGAGACGATATCATCGCTACCGCAACAGAATTTTACAGGAACCTATATAGTAACAGAGATACAACAACCATAAATTTCAACACAGAAACAGATGACACACAAGAAAGAAATATCAAACCAATAGACGCAACAGAAATAACTGAAGCAATAAAGAAACTGAAGCTAGACAAAAGCCCTGGTTCAGATAACATTACGAACGAAGCATTGAAAAAAGGACACATAGCCTTAGCTGTACCATTAGCTGAACTATTTAACATGATTCTGCAAAATTCTGTAACACCATCCCAATGGTCCGAATCCAACATCATATTAATATATAAAAAAGGCGACCCAAAGGACATTGGAAACTACCGACCAATTAGCTTGCTACCGAGTCTATACAAACTATTCTCCGCAATAATAAATAGAAGGATTAGTGACACATTAGAAAAAAAGCAGCCGGTGGAGCAAGCAGGCTTCAGAAAGGGTTTCTCAACGGTTGACCACATCCACACTCTTGAGTTAATAATGGAAAAGTACCAGGAAAAGCAAAGAACACTTTATATATCATTCATCGACTACCAGAAAGCCTTTGATACGGTAAGACATACAAGTATCTGGGTAAGCCTGAAGGAACAAGGAGTGGAGGAAATATATATAAAAAGCATCAAATCCATATATAAAAACAATAAAGGTAAAATAAAGCTTGAAACCATAGGCCCTAGCTTCCCAATAGAAAGGGGAGTAAGACAAGGCGATCCGCTGTCTCCAATAATATTTATAGCTGTCCTTGAGGCAATCATAAACAAGCTAGACTGGAGCAAACAAGGACTATACATAAATGACACCTACTTAAGCCACCTGAGATTCGCGGACGACCTAGTACTGCTATCCGAGTCATACTACCAACTACAGAATATGGTAGAAACCCTACACCTAGCTAGTGTAAAGGTGGGACTAGAAATGAATATAACCAAGACCAAGACAATGACAAATAGCTTGAAAAAACCAATAATAGTCAATAGCAAGACATTAGAATACGTTGAAAAATATGACTATCTGGGAAAAACTATAAGCTTCGAGAGGAAAAATAAAAACATAGAAATAGAGAAAAGAATAAAACTAACATGGAACAAATACTGGGGTCTCAAGGACATCTTTAAAAGTAATTTACCACAAGCCATTAAAACGAAAGTCATGAACTCGAGCCTCTTGCCTTGTCTGACATTATGGTTGCCAAACGTGGAAATTTACTGCAGAAACAAGAAAAAAGATAAGCGTCTGTCAGAGAGGACTCGAACGAAGTATGCTAAAGATAAGGAAGCTGGATAAAATACGACATACTAAAATAAGAAAAATAACTAAAGCAACAAACGCTCTGAGTTACGCACAAAAATTGAAATGGAAGTGGGCAGGACATGTTGCGCGGCTAACAGACTATAGATGGACCAATAAAGTAACATTCTGGAACGGCCCACTAGGCAAGAGAACAAGAGGTAGACCTATCGCAAGATGGGAAGATGACATCAAAGCAATAGTTGGTCCGAACTGGAGACAAGTAGCTGAAGACAGAGACAAATGGGCATCACTGGAGGAGGCCTTCGCCCATTCTGGGGTTCCGGTAGATTAAATAAAAATTAAGCAATTACAAATACATAAACATATTACATAGGATACACATCAAATTATATTAAGTAAGAACAAATAAGTAACATAGAATAAACTAAACAAAACTAACACATTACATAGATTTTAAGATGTAAATTTACTGGAAATAAAAGGCTTTTTATTTTTATTTTATTTTATTTATTTTATTACTTATTTCTGTATCGACCAATAGATTTTTCTCACCTAAAAAAAAGCGTAAATACACAAATATACATTCGATAAACCTGCTAAAAAATAATATCCTTTCCTTTTGGCTTTGCCAGAGTCGGGTAACAAAGGACTTCAATAACGATATTTCGATAGCGCTTAGTGTATCAATCTTCAATCACATTGATTACCGCTTTCGGTCGCATCTAGCATGGACTATGACAGATGAGTGAAGGCAAAGGAATAATGCAATATCAAAGTGGTTAGACTGTTCCATTCGGATGACGATGCATAGATATGATTCATGTCATCATACCGGGTTTGAGCCTCTGTTTATGCCGGAATTTAAATTTCATTTGCGACTGAGCTCCTTTTACAGTGTACTAATGCATATTTGTTATTACTAGTCATATTGGCTCGTTTGTGTGTGAAGGTATTTTTTTTAAGGATAGGAAAATCTTCTTGTTTTCGTATCACTAATTCTTTTGAAATAGTGTGGTGAATGAATTAAAGTGCGCCTAACAAGCTCCTTTCATCAAGTTGACACACGTCTTCGAACTTTTTAGGATAATATCATAGGAAAATAAAGTCATATTTACAATAAGTCTTAAAAAGTTTTAAATTAAAATGTTTGTTAGTTTTTCAAAAATCTTCATCCGACCAATCGATGTCTTTTTCTTCTACTTTGAAACCATTGTCTGGTTTGTCGCAGCTTGATGCGATTCTTCGACCTGTCTTAATTGTATTCCTGAAAGCATATTTTTTTATAAGTGGACCTCGCAAGTTTGTGTTATTTTCATACAAGATTGAACCCAGAAATTCTTTATTCATTTCTCGAGCACAAGTGCAACCATCGAGATCTAAAATTTGCTTATGGTAAATATGCTTATCTTATACCTTTAAACGAGCAATTCTTGTATATATGTATTTTTAGGAACCAAGTAATGATTCAAATAAAAAAAAATACAGACGGACGGCGGATTAACTTTAATCTTTTACAATTTAATAAAAATTAAACATAAAGATAACCAAAAGGAATCAAATCAAACTTACAACAAACCACAGTTAAATTTAACATGAACTCAGAGTAACTTACTCGTAATCTAACCACATAGGTAAGTAGGTAGGTAGCTCACAATCACCGATAATCGTAACTACTTAGATGTTCACTCGTCGAAGGCTCGTGCGCAACTGGCCTGCAGCTCGCTTTGCGCCCGCTTTTATAGGCGCGCTGTCCCCTATGACTCATCGTCGGACGATATTGCTAACACGGCCTCTCCTGACGACGGGTCGTCCTCGGCCCGCAAGCATGGTAGCAACAGGCAGGACTGGTGCCAGGAGCTGTTGAAGGTCCGGCTTCAGGATCAGCCAGCATCTAGCAGGGGCGTAGACCGCTGAACCCTTGCTGCGGAGTCTGATGAGCTATCCTAGGACTCATCAGATTCACCTTCTGTGAAAGAACGACATGTATAAATACGTGCGCAGTTTCTTAAAACTGCCACTTCATTATTCATTCTCAGTTCATAATCTCTTTCACTTAATTAATACATCGCACATCAACCGTCATCTCGTAACTCGAGTCTCACAGGAGTCACCTCAGAGACGTCTCAAATAATAATAAAGAAAAAATAGGGCCCCTGATACTTTTCTCCATCATGTCTCGACGCAGCATCGGGTCTTCCACAGACCGTTCTGCATCACCTCACGTCGTGGAGGTCAGCGCACGTGCGTCACACGCGCACAAGCGTCTATCTAAGAGTCTGTCGATGTAAAACACGGGTTAAGTAATAACATCAAAAGCAATTGCCTATTCTTTCATTCATCATCTGGCAAGGCCCTCTTTCAACGAAACACACGTAGCTAGGTACCTAGTCCTTCACTAACATTCTTCGTATCAACATACGTCTTCTGACAAGTGTCACACATTCTCTTACTTTGTACGTACAAATCTACTAAAACCCCCCACACGTGTCTGCCGGACATGAGTCCATACGTATTGAAAAATACGTCTGCCAGGACAACACCTGTACGCGTTAGACGCGTCTGCCAGACCGGAGTCTGTACGCATTGAGAAATGCGTCTGCCAGGACAGCGCCTGTACGTGTTAGACACGTCTGCCAGACCGGAGTCTGTACGCATTGAGAAATGCGTCTGCCAGGACAGCGCCTGTACGTGTTAGACACGTCTGCCAGACCGGAGTCTGTACGCATTGAGAAATGCGTCTGCCAGGACAGCGCCTGTACGTGTTAGACACGTCTGCCAGACCGGAGTCTGTACGCATTGAGAAATGCGTCTGCCAGGACAGCGCCTGTACGCGTTAGACGCGTCTGCCAGACCGGAGTCTGTACGCATTGAGAAATGCGTCTGCCAGGACAGCGCCTGTACGCGTTAGACGCGTCTGCCAGACCGGAGTCTGTACGCATCTCTGGACATCGATCGCCTCGCCACAGCGCCATACTGCACTGCAGCCTGGGTCTGCCCACAGCTATCGCTCGACAGCGCAGCGTCAGCTCACACCGACCGCTCGGCAGAACGTTGACCACCTCGTAAAGGCCACGTACTCCCAGATTCAGTTTTCCTGTCATACAGAAAGCACAAGTATATTTTCAGTTTTCCTGTCATACAGAAAGCACAAGCATATTTTCAAGCAACTGCCTCTAAATAAGCTGCAGATTGCAAGTTGTTTCACCAATGAAGGAGTTCCGGACCTCGATCATTACCAAAACAACTGCAAAGCCACCGGGTAACTATTATCGAAATAAAAAGGTAGCCAAAAATGTCGAAGCTACGAATAGCAAACTGCTAAATGTCGGATCAAATAGCCATTATGTCGGGGCTGCTGGTATAACTCACTACTACAGAAAAATATTTCATACTTCACCAGGGTCGACTTGCCACACCACTGAACCATAATGTTCTGCGGCAGTCAGTCTTCTTTCCGTACAAACCAGCCAATAGCTCGAGCTCGTATCGGTGATACGGTAACGATCACACGACCTCATAGTAGGGCATGCAATTATCGAAACTTTTCGATAATCGATAATCTGATATTAATCGCTTTATTTTTCGATAAATATCGAGAATTATCGGTTTTGGCGAAAGTAAATATCTTTGTTTCTAATTTAACTGCTCTATTTGTCCAATCTGCTGCACTCAACAAGAAGATTTAAGTTATGAAGATTTCCTAATTTTAAATTATAAATTTAGTTATTGATAAATGATAATGATAACTCACTATATACTCAATAATATAGTTTTATTATACGTATAAATCCTTGGATCATCGAACTTAGCTCGAATCACACTCAACGAAACAACCAAATTCTCACTGACACTGACCACAGTGAATAAAGGCAGAGACAAACTGGTCCCACGTACGCAACGTACGCGATGGGTTATGACATCTGTGGGGCGATTATGGATCTTTGCTTACAATCAATGTCAATACGTTTTCATTGTAATCAAGTGATTTGGTATGATATAAGAGTGTTTATTCAATCAATTTGAACCAGTTTTGACAAGTGTTGATTTTATCAGAGTTCCGTAATCGCACTACTGCTCTATGGAAATATAATGATTAGAAGCACTTGTCATACGCAACGCTGTCCCGCGCGTCCCATGCAACGTTCGACCTGTCGCGCCAGATCGGCATGGGAACGTGGAGGGCGTATTCACACGCGGCCCACGCGTACGAACAGTGTGTTTCTACATCTTTCGCACGCACAGTGCAGTTTTTACAGCACGCACTGTGGAAAAATGGCAGATAAACAACTCATCGATTTGGTTAGACAATATGAAGCTATTTATATTGTTCTCTAAGAGACAGATGCCATAATTTAAGAAGAAGAAGAAGAATATTAAATGTATTGAATATCGTGATACTACATTATGCAATGCAGCATGGGAAGAAATAGCAAAACTGCATGGCAAGACTGAAATATTCATTTAAGAATAACAAACATAGATCGTTCTCAAACTCATTCTCAGAATCAGAAAACATTGTTTAATTTGACGTTGTACACCTGAGAAATGACAACAGATGCTTTATACGTCGTATACGTGGGACAAATGTGCACACTAGCTCTCCCACGTTGCATCGCATACGTTGCGTACTTGGGCCCAGTCTGTCTTTACGTCGAACGTTGCGTGGAACGCGTGGGACAGCGTTGCGTATGACAATTAGTGTGCTTCTAATCATAATATTTCCATAGAGTAGATGTCATAATGCATGGAGTACGTTGCGTACGTGGGACCAGTTTGTTTCTACCTTAATTTTAAACACCCGCACCGAGAATGACGTGTATTGATGGGAATTATTTGAATAATAAATTATTTATGAATTTATCGTTTATCGATATTTTTTATCGATTTTTTCGATAATTATCGCTGACGAAAATGAGCCGATTACCGATAATTTATCGATTATCGATTATCGGTTTGCATGCGCTACCTCATAGGGACTGCGCAGTGCGCATCCTGGAGTTCAGCTTCGCTAGGACACGTGTGATCCTATTACTGTGACTACACTGCAGGCTGGGTCTGCCCACAGCTACCGCTCGATAGCGCAGCGTAAGCGCACAGAACGTTGACCACCTCGTAGGGGCCACGCACTCTCAGATCTAACTTCCCTGTGAACAGGAAAGGTTAAGCACGAACACAAAGTCATCACATCACATCAAGTGCAAACCGTCTATTACGTTTGGAATACTCGTCTTGGTAGACTTGGTTCTACTCGAGAAGGTGTCGAGTCCGACATCTCAATATTTTACGCAAGGCTTTATAATTTGGCCTACAGTTTTCAGTTGTAACCTCTAACCTGTAGTTCACTCTACCAGTTATTAGTCTCTGTTAATTTAACTTTAATTTGGAAACGGCTAACCATTGTTTCTCAATAAAACCAAACAGTGAATTACCATGAACTATACACGAAATAATGAGACTAACTGCAAACTGCACCGATAGCAAACTTACTAGACACGCTCACTGTGCGGTGTCTCACATATAATTTACCCAATAACGCCAGCGCTGCGGTATTTATAAAAACAATAGGAACACTTAGCTTACCAACATACCGACGATTACATCGTCTACCTGTTCTAGTGTTACACACTAGCCACTGGTCTGCCAGACATGAGTTCATACGCACTGAGAAATGCGTCTGCTTGGATTACACCTGTACTCGTTCAGAAACACGTCTGCAGGGCCAGAAGTCCAAGGGAAGCATCGCGCGCAGTAAGTAGAAAGTTCGCGTCGCATGCTCGTCCCACCACGCGAAGCGAAACGCCTCACGTATGCCATCATACACACCGCTAGGATATGTGTGATCCAAATAAGTGACTGCAACATAAAACATTCAGATTAACACACACTTAAAATGCAGCAAACCTCTTGGGATACCATTCTCTTTTCAAAGGAGTACTGTACTGAGCTGCGGCTTGGGTAGTTTTACCCCGCGCACCACTCCGTAGTTTAAGTTCATAACGGTCGCTTGGTAAAACCTTGATAACACTGTTTGAGCCTCTCATACCAGAGTAGAGTTTACCCGCAGGCTTATTATGTTAAACCCTGCAGTAGCGACAGCAGAGCGACGGAAGCAGTAAAGCGACAGCGACCGCCTCACGATCGGCCTCCCGTACTCCACTCCTCAAACGCTCGGCTTCACCTGACCTTGTCTAATACATCTGAAATTTCACAAACAACGGTTATACGATTATCAACATGTTTAACTTGATAACTACCACACTAGCAGACTGTTTACTTTAAGCACATCAGGTGTGATGAGATTGTAAAAGCGCTGCTATCAATTAAAACATTGATCGGAACACTATTCATCACAGCTGTTGTTGATCGTCGACTCGAGAGCGTCAAGTAGTCTCGTTAAGGCACGAAATCAGCTGGTTTCAAGTCAGTTAAGTCAGTACACGTAATATTAGCGGGAGAAAAAGGGTTATTTCGACTAGAGGGTAGTCGAAATACAGTACTGCTCATTGGGATGGGCATGCCTACACGATGACGACTGTTTACAGATGCGCTCTTTTGAAAAACAATCGTCAACTACGTGACCAGATGGGTTACAATGTCAAACCTTGCAGCGAGCAGAGTGATAGCAGATCGACAGCAGCAGCAAAGCAACAGCGACCGCTTACACGATCGGTTGCAAGTTGTTACCGTAAACGGTATCACGGAAGGCAGTCATCTGCCTATCGCTAAGTTGTCGCCGAATGCACGTTGCCTTTGAACACTAGCGCCACTAGCGACAGAACAGCAATTGGTGGAAACAAATATTGTTCACAGATTGTCCAGCAGAGGGAGACATAGTGTTCAGTTTCTGTTGCCTGTTAGCTAATACAAAATTGACGTTAGACTTCTTACTAAATGAGCAGACATTTGGTGTGAGGTCAGTAGTTACTCACCTTTGTTGTCTTGGGACATTGTATCTGAATATGGTCCTTTTGTCCACCACAAAAACATGAGACAGCACCTGCACTTATCTAAGGGTTACCTATTCCACGGATAATAATAAGTGTCCTTAGTTCTTCACTAAGACCATATACCGCTTGTAAACGCAGTGAAGTACGATACGACACGTGCATTCAGGGTATGTGGTGTATGAGTCAGATGTTTTCTTCACGGTTTCGAACAAAATATTGGCAAAGGCTAATTTACCTGGACAAAGATGTTTACCTCCTCAAAGTTCGACCATGAACGGTCGCGGGTGACCCATTCAGATAGCCAAACCTTAGCATCGTCTTTCAAACAAGACGTGACACGAGTGAGACCCACTCCTACGTGGAGCCCTATATGTGCGCCACGGCGTTCGACGATATGACACATCAGGAACGAGATCGTGATCTATTTGTACGAGAACTGCCTCGATATGCGAGACATGTGACATCTGTGATGTTAACGAGGACTACGTGTACGGTTATGTGAGCTACCTCGTAAACAATGTCTAGAACTTACACAAGTTCTCAATTCATCAATTTAAACAACAAAACACAAAAAATGACTAACTGTGGGTAGTTGTATTTTTGCTTCCTTTCTGGTTTATAGGCCTTTGTCTGGTTGTTTATCAGTGCAAAGGTAGCGTTTTACAGAGAAAAGAAAGAGAAAGCTGTATGTGGACACAGACCTATCCCACTTCTGATTTTAGGAACCAAGTAATGATTCAAATAAAAAAAAATACAGACGGACGGCGGATTAACTTTAATCCTTTACAATTTAATAAAAATTAAACATAAAGATAACCAAAAGGAATCAAATCAAACTTACAACAAACCACAGTTAAATTTAACATGAACTCAGAGTAACTTACTCGTAATCTAACCACATAGGTAAGTAGGTAGGTAGCTCACAATCACCGATAATCGTAACTACTTAGATGTTCACTCGTCGAAGGCTCGTGCGCAACTGGCCTGCAGCTCGCTTTGCGCCCGCTTTTATAGGCGCGCTGTCCCCTATGACTCATCGTCGGACGATATTGCTAACAGTATATATATACAGGGTGTCCCAAAAAGTAGTGTCAAGCGAAAGTCCAGAGATAGAACACCCCTTGGGGTATCCGAATCACCCCCATGTATGTTCCGCGATTTTCTATAGTTTTCGAGTTATTAATTTTTTTCCCAATTTTTGAAAAAATTACGACTTGAACAACTTAAAACATTCTTACAAAAAAAGTAGAAAACTTTCTTGAGATTTTTTTTTTGCTACTGAATTTTAATGATTTGTTCTTTTATGCATCAAATAATCAGCTACGTGACTTTGATGTAAACTATGAAAATGTTGGTGTAAAGTCAAATAATTACATTCGGTGAATTACGACTTAAATTTTCAACTTTAAATTAAAAATCTTAAAAAGTGATTTCATGGTTCCTTAATAAATCTAAAGAATTTTCCAGACTCTCAGCTTTCATAATCATTAAAAAAAAGTAGTACTTAATTGGCTACTTTGGCTAAAATCGGCTTTCAAAGACGGTGAGGTGGAAAATTCTTAAAATTAGCTACCTGATTAAAACATAGATTTTGGCCATTTTATCATTCCTTAGCTTACTTCGTTTGATAACTAACCAAAAATGACTGCAGGAAAGTAAGATTTCATTAATATTTGAAGGTTTTATTTATTTAGTTTAGCTAAATTTGTGAAATAAAACAACTAGTAAAATTTATTAATTTTTTACAAAAAGTCTTCAAAATGTCAACCTTCTTAGTCAATACGAATCCTACATCGTCTTAAAAAGGTTTCCTTTAATCGTATGAAAGCTATTTTAAGTGCCTTAATTTTTTTTTTCGGCCCGCTTAATTTTGTTCTTAATTCGGCCATATTGCTGATTTTTTCGGCAAAAACTAATTCTTTGTAGTCATTTTTGGTTATTTAACAAACAAATTAAGCTTAGGAATGATAAAATGGCCAAAATTTATTTTTTAATCAGGTAGCTAATTTTAAGAATTTTCCACCTCACCGTCTTTGAAAGCCGATTTTAGCCAAAATAGCCCATTAAGTACTACTTCTGAAAGCTGAGAATCTGGAGAATTCTTTGGATTTATTTAAGAACCATGAAATCACTTGTTAAGATTTTTAATTTAAAGTTGAAAATTTAAGTCGTAATTCACCGAATGTAATTATTTGACCTTACACCAACATTTTCATAGTTATCATCAAAGTCACGTAGCTGATTATTTTATGCATAAAAGAACAACTCATTAAAATTCAGTAGCAAAAAAAAAATCTCAAGAAAGTTTTCTACTTTTTTTGTAAGAATGTTTTAAGTTGTTCAAGTCGTAATTTTTTCAAAAATTGGGAAAAAAATTAATAACTCGAAAACTATAGAAAATCGCGGAACATACATGGGGGTGATTCGGGTACCCCAAGGGGTGTTCTATCTTTGGACTTTCGCTTGACACTACTTTTTGGGACACCCTGTATAATCTGAATCTCGGAAACGGCTCCAACGATTTTCATGAAATTTAGTATGTAGAGGCCTTCGGAGGCGATAAATCGATCTACCTAGGTTTCATTTTCCAAAAAACAAGATTTGTAAGAAATAACCGAGCAAAGCTCGGCCGACCAGGTACTTAGGTATATATAATACACCTAACTATTCCTCGTCTTTTCTTATAACGTCAAGGTGCCTATTTTGAAACTTACTGTTCCTCCAAAATGCAATTTATAAATTTGCTTGTGCATAAAACACTCGAGAACATATACGGTCCTACACACTCCATCCGTTTATTTACTCGGAATGCTGTGGCAACTCCGATCACGTAGGGATGTCCGCCAATCCACACTACAAGGGGACTTCCGTGATCGTTCTGAAAACAAGAAGCACCTTTGCAAAATAGATTACTTCTGAAGCTGAAAAATTTGTATATTCTTCGAATTTAAAGAAGGCCACTGGTCCAATACAATACTTATTGCCCTTTTTCTTTGTTATGTCTTCAAAAAGATAAACTTTCTAGATTTTTATCGTTGGCCGACCCTAGATATTCACAATACTACTGATTATTTTATGGTACTCGATCTATGGGTTCATGCTGTAGAGTTAGATAACTAACCTGACATATACCGTGTCTTCTTGTGATAGTAAAATCAACGGTGTCATTATTTAAACTTGTATTATTTGAGTTGCGAATATCTTGAATACACGAAGTTCCATTGGTGCCGGGACAGTCCTGTAAAAATTAAATAAATTGTGTATCAAAAATAACCTAGTAACTCAAAACACAATTGAGATTATCCAAAACAAAAATCTTTCAACGATCTTTTGCTGTAATTTTTTCATAAATCAAAACAAAGATTTCTATTCATTTTGGAAGAGCACGTAACCCGCAGGCTGATTACGACACTCGCGACAGGTTTGTAACAGGCGTAAATCTCGCAATTACCGCTGTCAAACTTCAATTTTGTACTAGCTAACAGCAACCGAACACTATGTCTCCTTCTGCCGGACAATCGGTGAACAATATTTGTTTCCACCAATTACTGTTCGCTAGTGTTTAAAGGAAAAGTGCATTCAGCAAAAACTTTGCATTTCGCTATTGTAAAGTTTTACATACTCGTAGTAAGCCTTCTGTCTTATGTACTTACTGCATTATTTTTTCTGTATCCAGAAGACGTCAAAGTTGGTGGTGTTATTGCTATGTATTGCCCAGCAGCATTAAAATGGCCTGCAGTACCATCAACGCAAATGAAATGATGTCCAACGCGTTTCCGTACATAGTTGTTAGCAAAAAATGTTTGGCAATAATCTCGTTCTATGATCGCGGATGACGCGTACCTGAGGTACCTTTCATTGTAATCATTTAAATCTCCATCCTAAGAGTAGAAGTTAATTTATTAAAAAAACACCACGACTGTACGCTTAGACAGTTACGCAAGTAGGTACAAACATTGTAATTCCCACAAGTCTAGACCAAGAAGGGCACATACAAAACAACTAATACTGGCCTCACTTAGCTTTGTCTTCTTCTCTGTGTCTTCTGCGCTGTAGGTTGTGGGTGCGATCCCCACCCAGGACAGACATTTGTGAGATGAACACAGATGCTTGTTCTGTGTCTGGGTGTTATTATTTTTTGTATGTAAGTGTTCATAAAAAAAAGTCTATCAGCGTTCTGGTTCCCATAGTACAAGTTTTGCTTAGTTTGGGGCTAGAAGGTGTTGTGTGATAATATCAACCAATATTAATGTATTTATTTGACTTATGGTTTGGGCTGTGTGTTGATCTATCAGTCAGTCAGTAAGTGTTTTATAATATTAAGACTTAAGATTCCTACAATCAAACATGATCACGACTATAATGCCCAGGTTTTTTAAATGTTTCCAGAAGTATACGAATTATGGGCCGTTAGCAATGATCCATTTTAATATTGTTGTCTGTCTCTTATTTAGAAATCTCATAGTTGCTGACTGTACATCTGCTAGTAACGTCAGGGAACTAACCGGTCTGAAATAAACTGCATGCCCCCATCCGTAGACATTTCCATGCGTTCCAGGCAGTTGATACTTTGAATTGTAGTTCGTCCTTATGGTACTGGGCAGATACGAGCAGAACTTCAAATAATTCTGGTCGTAAAAGTCGACAGGCGTTTCCACTCTGGCGACTCCGATGTCAAATTTTAACCATCTGTATTTGCGTTCGCTACTGGTATCTTTGTATTCTGCATGGTAACAGAACAAATATAATGTCATCATTAAAAATCAATAAGACAAAAATTTTGGGTTAATCTACAAAACTGTATTGGCTCCGATACAAATGTTTTTAAATTTGTTCAATCGAAGAAGCTTCGATCGGTGTTGCCACAGTCAAATAGTCGTAATATTTACTTTGTCTCATCAGAAATTTGATCGTTTCAAAGCAGTTGTATGCAACTAGACGTAACTAGTAAAATGCCAATTCCGTTTCATTATCTTCCTGCCCTTATACCCGTTTATCGATTTTTATTTGTTTTAATTTTAAAATTCTTACCATCTTCTCCATGAGCGTAATCTGAAAAAAATATTTTAAAATTTAGTACCTATATTTTTTGCTTTTTCTCTAAGTTACTGTATTAACTCAACTTACTAGTGTGTAAACAATACGATACAATCTTTTTTTTCATTCGCCGTGCGCACGCGTCTTTGTTTAGATCTTCAGTGCTCACGTATTTATTGTATCCAGTTATGGCGTACATTTGTTTAGTGTAAGACCCAAGCTCTAAGCAGGATGCTGACGTCAGCACGAGGTAAGGGTGTATAATACAACCCCCACATAACCACCCCCGATTACTGTCAACCGTTTTTGCAGCTACAATGTATACCTGTAAAGAAACTATACAAGTTATATTGAGCTCATTATTATTAGTATTAAAGGGGTATTTATCGCGTTTTATTAACCTATTTTTTCCCGACGTTTCGACAAGTTTACACACTGTCGTGGTCACGGGTAGGAGTAACACCTAAGTAGGAGCAAGTAGGACCACCTACTTGCCAATATCTTGATGGAACATTTTGAATCCAGGATTGACCTAATACTAATAATAATGTGTTCAGATCGCGTAAGTTTAAAATATTAGATTGAGCTGTCTGCATCTACATTTTAAATTTATTCGTCGGAGTACACATCTACTGAAGATATCATCAATAAAAAGTCTACTTCTATTTTGTCTACTTACATGTATCTCTGAGTCTGTTTGAGGTGAATATACTTACTTAACTAGAATTTTCGACATGGTGGCAAAAGGAGAGCATAAATTCTTACCATGAAACTAGTATCGACACCGTTGTCTACTATAGAGCCATTGGTGATCCGGCGTTGACAAGAAGACACTAAAAAAAATTTGATCATAGCGAGACTACAATGTAGTCATGTAAATATGTCATATTCTATATGAAGTCGAATCAAACTCTGCGTATGATTTGCTAACTCGCTACACTGAGCACATTGTCACTGGAGTAACTGCATTTTCAATACATGAAACGAATTGTTCAAACTAAATAAGAAAAGTGAAGTTTTTATCACGATAGTTGAGTTGCGTTGAAGAAAAAGGCTTGCAGGTAACGGTTATTTATACCTAGGTAGATATTAAACACTAACATTTTAGAATCATTAACAAATTCAGCAAAATCGCATGCATGTCCAACTTTCAAAAGCCAGCAGACCATAAAAATTCTATGAAATAAGCGAATGATTAATCTTTAGAAAAAAACGTTTAAATTACAGAACAAAAGTCATCTACCTACTATTTCTAATCATATTTTCTTCATGCTTCTGCGTATTTGATTTGACTCTGGCCCTACTCACACTTGTCGGTATGTTTCGTTATGCTAAATCTTATCTTTATCGCAAACGAACCGAAGTATTAGCATTTGAAATTCTATGACTATTAATTAAAAAATATATGTAAAAACTCGATAGGAAAATAGTTACTTAGGTATAAATTTAATTAAAACATCAATTTTTATAGGGTACGAAGGTAATTAATCTTGTTTTCTCTTCCGTTAAAACGCTGTTTACGGTGGCATCATTGATGTAACTTTAATAGGTAGGTACATCAATGGTGAAAATGGTAAGAAGGCTGGCATTCGCAGTTCGTGATACATACTACGATGTAATCATGAACTCTAATAATGAGGTATCATAGAATTTAACTAAACACGATAAAGATAAAGATTCAGTTTACGATTGCAGTTAACGTGCAGAAAAGCAAATTTTACAGGAATACGGTTTAGGATTTTTTATTTTTCAGGTTTTAAAATAACAAAAGGTTTTTACAACAGACATAAAAGCAAATGAATATAACTTATTATTTTTATAATTTACACAACCCGAAAACCAATGCAACGGCTTCTTTTTCCTTCTCCATTTGTTCCATTTGCACGTGGTTGAGTTGGTCTCACTTTCCGCCTGGGCTGATCACGTATAATGATACGCCCGGCATGATGAGCCAGTCCAAATTATTCATTGACATCTGCGATCTGAATCATCGGAACTGACTTCCTATTCTTTAGTCATTTAAATCGTAGTCTGTATACTGTTTATCAGGTTTTGGTTTGTCATGCTCGGTCCAGTTGATGTAGATTTCTTTAACTTTATAACCTTTTACAATATCTGGAGCATCGCACACGGAAGATCTTCGGCCTGAACTCCTGTTGAATTATTTTGGTTACATTTTGGTTATTTTTTAACCAGTCTGACAACTTGACTCTTTCATAAGTCAAAAGAAAATTAAGTGTGGATTGACATAATCACTAATAAAATTTGATGGGATGATATAACTTCATCCGCTATGCAGGCGAATTGGTGATCGCAGTTTTGCATTTACCGTAGATAAATGAACACCTATTCTTGTGAAGAATTCTGCTCATTCTGTTTGTTTATACGGGAATCTGGAGTGATTGAGAAAATACTCTAAACATTATGACATACATGATACTTACTGTTGACTTAAAATGCAGTGCACAAATCTGCTTGTACAATGAACACTAGTAAACAAATAAGGGCCCACACATTGCATTTTCTTGTTCACCTGGAAAGCTGAACCTACTCCGACTACATAGGGGTGACCACCGACCCAGCGAATAAGAGGGCTGCCGTGGTCATTCTGAAAATAAACAGGATAAATAAACCTCCAGTCGCTAAAGCTCCATTTGAGGATACCTAGATGGCGTGTCGTGTGAAATGTCCAATATAATTAAATTTACCTGACAGATGCCATTTCTTCTCGTGTTTTCAAAATCAACCTGCATATCGTTATTCAATTTTGCCGCCTCAGGGTCCGTACCACATTTTACTTGATTTTTATCGTTGAGATTCTATAAGTAAAGAAATCAGTTCATAATCAGATCAGACACGACAAAAACCCTGGGAACGATGTAAAATAAACTATTCTGATCGGTTCTGATATAAATGGCCCAGACCATAATGTATATACATTGATCGATTAAAAAACTCAATAATCGACAATTGTTCGAGAGTTAAGAAAAATCACTCACCGATCTTCGATTTATACATTTTGCAACATGTGGTTTTTCGTAAATCATCAATTTCCCGCTAGCGTCCAGAGCGCCCGGCCCCTCAGTACATATGTAATTTCTAAATATATTCGACCTTATGTATCTGTTTGTGAACTTGGTTATACAGTCATTTGGATTCACGATGACAGTTGATGCGTATCGTAGAGTTTTAACATTATAATTATTTTGATCATGTGTCTGTCAAATAAATATATTATCATCATCTGGGACAGTACAAATGTTCTTCTTTTCTAATTCAGTATTCACTCCTTTCATATCTGTTTCGTCATTCACACAATCCATTATTTTCTCCTTTATTCTCCCTCTACCACTTTATCTATCCACATTTTCCATTATGCTTTTTTCGTTAAATGACCAATTATTTCTCCTAATAACCTGAGATTGCTGACTTAACTAGATGGTAAACAGCAAAGTTTGTTGTCATCATTCCTTTGACCCATGGTTTTAGTTTTTCAATAGTGATCTGGTGATCCCTATCGATTTTTTCGAAAGAAAATATTCAGTCAATATTTTTTTAAGATAATGCTTGCGAGTATAATTCGACTTACCGGCCTATAGTAATTAGTATGTCCCCATCCAAACACGACCACATTTGATTTGGGGCTTAAATATTTAGAGTGAAAATTCACACGTATAAAACCGGGGAGGTACGAGCAGTACCTCACATAATTGTTGTCATAAAAGTCAATAGGTGTATCGGTCCTCGCTATACCTATGTCGAATATTGTCCACTTGTATTTTCGTTCTTCACTAGTATGTTTGTCGTCTATATTTGCCTTGAGTTTTCCATACTCTGTAAATAGTAATCACTATAATTTATTGTAGCTTTTTTATTCAAAGGTAAGATAAGATCGACCACAAATGATATTCCCGTTCCAAAAAAGTGATGTTTGCAGAGCCAGTGCTCTTGAACTGCGAAGGAAATCATTGTAAGGAACCCCACAACTTAGCACTGCACGTATTGACAATGGTCGTAGACAATAATAACTTTTGGTAGAAAAAAACGGGTAAAAAAACACTTTTGCGCTACCTGTGTGTAAACAATAGTACACAACCTTCTTTTTCATGTGCTTTGTACAGAAATCTTTCTCAATGTATTCAGTGCTGACGTAATTTCTATAGCCAGCGATAACGTACATGTAATGGACGGTGTGAAGGCAAGATGCTGATGTCAGCACTAAATAAGGGTGTATGATGCTGCCTGCACATAGCCAACCGGGTGCATTTTCATCTTTTGTTGCACTAACTATAGACACCTGTAAAATAACAACATAAAGTTCTCCTGACCCCGGTGACTTGATCCTAAAAGATATTAGGACATTCCTTATTCTTCTCCCATTAACCTTGGATTTGACGAAACTAGTATAATAATCACTATCCATACGATAATATAATTGCTTTCGACATTATAATAATTCGTTTGAGAATACCAGAAGTTGGTAAAATCCAACCTCGTAAGTCGACAAAAAAAAAGGTTGGCACAAAAGGTTCCTTTTTTTCACTGATTCCCCTCAACTGTTACGGATTATGACAGGTGAGGGGAAATCACCTGTTATATTCATTTCTTTTACATAATTATTATCGTCTTTCATACAATCTATTAATTTTCTTAGGCTTACTCTACTGAATATCTTTTCAAAATCATATCCATCACCTATTTTGATAAGTCATGTATGTTTCATAACATTTTATATATCATGCAAATCATTTAATTTGAGCATAGGTGTTTTGGTGCCGCGGTAACCGTCATTTCTAACACTCTAGACCAGTGATTTGTTATAGTTACGAAGTGCTCAAGACGCTAAGAAAAATTTGCAGATTTTTCAGCTTTTCCCAATTTACCTTTACCTACCATAAAATTTGTATTGACATCGAGATCGACCGTCGAACCGTTCGTGATGCGTCGTTGGCACGTTGACCCTGAAACAAAATATTTTTCACTAGTTATGGCCAATAATTTCAGATCATAAAAATTTATATTATAGAATTGCAATTTGCTAATACTAAAAGAGGCTAGAGGCTTTTAACTAACAATTTTTTAGATGTATTTTTTTCTATTTATGACTAGCTGCCTACTTCGCTTTTTCACTAGCCTTGAATCGAGTATTAAGTATTTACCTCACTAAAACATAACCTATCCAAAAATAATCTAGATATTAATTAATTTAAAAAAATGTAAACAGTTCTACTGAACTATTGTTGCAAAGATTCCGTACACATTATTATAATTTGCTATTTATCCGTTTATACATTGTTTTACCCACAACCTATAATACTTACATTTTAAAATCAATGAAAGATATAAAAGTTTGTGCATAGTTTCGGTTAATCGAAAATCAATGTATTATTTCTTTAGTCTTATAATCAACGGTGAAATTTAAATTTGTGAAGTTTGACAAAGACTCATTTACGTTTTCGCCGAGCCGTGGATTACGATTTTTGAATGTACACATATTGCAAATGTAATTATCCAGAAAATAAAGAAAATGTACGTGTTCAAAGCATACCATGTAGTTGCTATTTGGTGTTGCATTCAGTGTAAGAATCAAATTAATTTAGCCTTGACTTCCTTGTGCACGAGAGTTTTTGTTCATACACAGACTGATCAGCATTTTGGCATGCTGTTTAGCCTAATGGTATTTGTGGATCATTAACATGAATTACCAATGTACCTACAACACCATAAAGCAAGGATTCCGATCCTACTTCTGAATTGAATGTTATGATTTCAAATTTAACTCAGTCGTGCGCCAATGAATTTGTTCTCTCTGTGTTAGTAATTCGGCTTCTACCAAATCAATATGTTATACACAGTTAATGAAGAATCTGTTCTTTGATATAAGCCACCTCACATCTAGGTTACACAGCAAACGAATTATTATTATACGAGTAAATATGAGGTTTTTTATACTTTACCTTTTTAGCTACTTCCTCTTACCGTCGGATCATCAATGGACATGAAGTGACCGAAGACATGCCTTTTGTAGTTAAGTATCATTCGATAGATACCCTTATTTTGCACTTTATCTATTATCCACAGCCCGACTTTACCAACTGCGTATAGGACTCTCTTATTTTGTGCGTCCACAGCGGTTATTTGTCGAACTGGTTCAACCGCGGCCCTTGATTATATCGTGGACTTACCTTGACTTACTGATCTATGTTCTTAAATCCATTTCTCAGATACTATCGTTGTTATCTTTATTACTGTAATCCACCTGTCTGTTTACTTAATTACTGCCTAGTTGCATTTGAGTCCCAATAATCGATGTCCGATGTATTTGACCAATTATACTTATTTTGTATTTGATTTAGTTTAAATTCTAGTCTAATTTTACTAGTTTTCTTACCTCTATTGTTATCATTTTCTTTTAAAAAGTAATGCTTAGTTATTTATGTTAAAATCTAACAGTAATGGTATTTCAGTTTTATATTGTAGATAAAATTTCTCAGGTATATTTTGTAAAAGCCGCCCCAATGGAATGGAAGTACAAGGGCTGGACATGTGGTGGGGCCATCGTGAGTCCTGATCTCATTGTCACGTCGGCTGCGTGCGTTGAAGACGTGAAGCACATGTACGCTATCGCGGGTTACAAAAAGTTCGTCGAGGCTGAGTATATCAACATGAATTTGTGCACTAGAAATCGGAAGAAAAAGGTTGTGTTTACCAGTGTGCCTAAGAGTGAGTTATGTCTAATTATAACATGCAACAGCTTTGTCATCTATCAATATGCTACCACATTAGTCTGGTTATTTGCGCACAAGACTCTTTAAGGCGGTTGCCAAAACATACTTACAGACTGTATAGAAATACGCTATTCATGAACCGTCTAAACAAGTCCTAATTTTGATCAGAATAAACAACTATAATTAATTATATTTCTGAACTATATTAGTTTTGGGACATCTATCTATACATATTTCACTGGGAACTAGGTACATATATAAATAGTATGGATAGAACAGTAAAGGTCAAATAATAACTATATTATATTATCGAATGTTGATTACAGTATACGATTTAGAGTTCCAAAATATAGCAGTATGGGCATACTCAGATATAGCTGTGGCTAAAGTGGAGTCTCCTTACGATTTCAATGACAGGTCGTACAAAAGAGATTGCTCGTACACCCCAGCTCCGATTCGAGTGAGCTTTGAGGCTAAATACCAGAAGGCTGGTATTGAAGCTATAGCTTTGGGATGGGGACATAAAGAGCGGATGCGGTCAGTAAGTCCTTAATAACTAATTCTATAAGATATCACTATTATCTACACAATTCTATAAATAACTATGTTTATAAAGAAACAATTTAAGCTGGATAAACAAAACTTTTGCAGTTGACTCATTCCCTAAATAGTACCTTTATTCTGCTACAAAGTTTGAGGTTAATTGCAATATCAAATACAAACATCATTGAAAAATCAGAAACAGGTTTAGATCTATTTGCCAATTCAAAATTTCATTTTCAGAAGCTGGATGGACTTTAAATCGTACAACTCTGAAAGCCTGCAGTACACTTCCACCACCATACTCAGCAAAGCCGAATGCAAAAGGCATTACGAAATGGAGCATGATGCAGGGCGACTATTCAGACTTATTGATAAATATATGATTTGTACCCTATTCCCTGGAAACCTTGATGAAAAAGGAGAGTTGGTAAAGTCATCTGATCCCAACATCGAAGGATGTAATAACTGCACCGAGCATGGCGTTGTAAGTGACTTAATCGTATTAGTTGAATGATCTTAAGATACCTAATGCTATATCTAAGGGTATACAACAGTCTCTTACTAAAGAAAATCTTATATAAAAGTTCGGTAAAAACTTTTTAGTGCAACCATCCTCATCAAATACATGAAAAAAATTCAAAAAAAGAAACAGAGTCATGGGAAGTTATAAAACAATTTTTAGACGAATATTTCTTATCACACGATGACTCATCAGAATCAGAAGAACAACCAGTTGAAAATGCAGAATCAGTAGAAAATCCAGATAAAACAGCAGACTCAGAAAAAAATCTAGTAGAAGGCGCAACTGTATCAGAACACGAAGACGATAGAAAGGACAAGGAAAAAATACAGGACGGGATATTTAATCAGGATAATAGAGGAGTTACAAAAAAACGTGAAAGTTTTTTAACTAAACGACCAAATAATTCTTCAACGTTCAGGTCAAAAGACATTAAACGTAGATTTCAGGGAAATGGAATTTGTCAAGTAAGAGCTATTGTATTTAAAATTGTGGTATTTTTTTAAATCACTAAATGCCTGCCCTACGCCAAGATATTCTGAGACAGTGTGTCATCCCAGTGGGACCACGAGTCGCGACCCTCATGTACAAATTAAAAATACTAATATGATCATAGAGAACATAAGATGGTTTATTTACTTTTTTAGGTATTTTGGTGAAAAGTTTATGGATTGTTGTTGACCAGTAGACCGTAGCTGTTGGGGACATAAAGAATTTACGTAATGGTTTTTCAGAACGATCACGGCGGCCCTTTGGTGACCTGGGTTGGAAACCACATGGTCCTCATCGGTATAGCTTCAGTGTTTAGAATTAATGATAACTTTGAATGTGTTGGTCCTTACTTGTTTACCAGCACGCTGTGCAATGGGAAGTTTCTGGACTGCATCTTACAAGAAGTCCTTTCAAATGGTCGTGATGAGGAGTAAGTGTTTTTGATGCTAGTACACAATAAAACCTTTTTGGCATTAGTAAATCTGAGAAGTGGACCGGCCAGCTTTTTAAGAATGCTGGTACGTTTTCTGCGGTAGGACAAATGTTTGCATAATTATTGAAGAACATTACTTCAAGTCTGATTGTTTTGGTATGCTACACAGAATTCATTCACTGATTCTTTACTGAAACTCAGTCAAAAATAGAGTAAGTGCTACTTTGAGTTAATATAGGTAGTATATCTCGTGGTCTCTATTTACCCTGGTTTCCTATTCTTCGATCTAAAAGTTGTG
This sequence comes from Cosmorhoe ocellata, assembly GCA_963675405.1. Taxonomy (NCBI): domain Eukaryota; kingdom Metazoa; phylum Arthropoda; class Insecta; order Lepidoptera; family Geometridae; genus Cosmorhoe; species Cosmorhoe ocellata. The sequence continues at coordinate 3,545,385 of OY776266.1, read as the reverse complement.
GGTTCTAGGCTAGAGTTTGAAGTTTAAGCCAGCAATATTGTTCATTCACAAGGGGCTTCCATTCTCTCAAGATGGAAGCATTCACCAGGTTAAATAAGCTAAAGCTTGAGAGTTTCACCAAAATGACTCACTTCTTTTTAGGAAGTATCGAAGTTGCAGAGCTTCTCCAGAAAAAAAAGGTTACTATGTTGTGGAGAGAAGGATTTCTTGGATTTACCATCCTGATGGGTGAGTCATTCTAGTTTTAGTATTCCTGATTTATGAGAAAGAGTACGATCTGTGATTATAAATACTCAGAAGATGTATTATATCAAAGTATCTTGGGGTTTACTTTAACAAAAACGTTTTGCAATGATGATAGGTCCATTACTTTTTTGGAATCCGTCATGACAGCTTAGTAATATTTTAAGTGTGTCTTGTCTTTTCAGACCAGCTAAAAACGAAATAATTGAGAAACGACCACAATTGCCTCTATTCAGATAATTATCATAGTGGTATCGATTGCAAGGGAAGTTTTATTATATCAATTTAGTTATCACATAATTTTCATGTTGTAAATAAAATTTTATTTTTGCATAATTATTTTTTTATAAATTGCCGAATATCTATATATATAAAAATGAATTGCTGTTCGTTAGTCTCGCTAAAACTCAGAACGGCTAAACGGATTTATCTTATCTTGGTCTCGACATGTTCGTGAAGGTCTAGGGAAGGTTTAAAAGGTAAGAAAAATTCGAATAACTGCCGGGAAAACCCTAAAAATAGCCCTTTTCTATTTCCCATACAAACGTTTTCTAAATAAAATGTAGAGTCAATTTGAACTTTATTACTATTTAATAAAGTTCATATTAATTTATAATCACTCACTGTTGTCTAAGCAATGTAGAAGGCGGTACGAAGCTAGTTGTTAATAATATGTTTTTAATTGAAACTGACGCAACTGTCTATAATATCCGATTGTGAAAACATTTTTGATACGAGTCAGCACATGGAATCAAAAACGTTAAACACCAAAACCAGTATAGTCGCTAGCATGTCTCTCGTCAAAATCTGCCAATGGGATTTTAACAGAACTCATTGACCTTTATAATTCTGTAATAAAATAAATGTTTAACAAATTAACAAATAGTCCTAACATAATATCGTCTTATCACCATTGTTGCAATTAAAATCAGCAGTTCGATGAAGTCATTTGCAATTCCATCAAACCGTAGTTTACGATTATTGATTAAATATATTATTGCAAATGAAATACTGAAAATGTGCGTGGTAAGACCTTACCATATCGTCGCTATTTGGTGCTTGATTCAGTGTAAGCATAATGCTATGGTTTGAACGACATTCGTTTACCTCCTGGATTTTACACCCAAAATTATACGTGCGCAGTGCCAGTGTCCTCGAACAGTGAAGGAAAACATCGTGAGGAGTAACGACTGTCTTGTGTCTGACTCGGTACGATGGAACGCTAAGAACCATTTAACTATGTACCTGTATGAACCAAGCTTTTAAATTATGGGTGATAATATTAAATCATACAAAAATATACTAGTTAAATAACTTTTTTAGCTACTTCTTCTCAGCGCCGAATTCATGATGGGCATGAAGTAACTGTGGATATGCCTTTTATGGTTAAGTATTATCTTTTAACAATTGAACTACTTTATAAGCTATCTATCACTAAATATGGTGGACATCTTTACACAGATGTACAACTTATAAATAGCTGGAACAGGCAGCGTAAATTTCTTGTAAATTTACCTAGCCTAGAAGACGTTTCAAAATAGTCCTTGAATTTATTGAAAACCAAATCAAATTAAATGACGCATACAGCAACTTTATAATCTCCAAAAAAAGTAACTCTACTACTAAGGGTAGCTTGACAGGAAAATAAATATATGAGATTTTGTCCACGATTAACTTTTAGTTTTTCTTCTTTCTTCCATTATTTTCTTCTTTGTTTCTCTTTTTTGATTCTTTCTTAATAATCTATGTTCTCAGGTATACTTTTTAAAAGCCGGTCCATCTGAGAGAAAGTACAAGGGCTGGACATGTGGTGGCTCCATCGTGAGCCCTGATTTTATCATCACATCAGCTGCGTGCGTAGAAGACGTGAAACATATGTACGCTATCGCAGGTTACAAAAAATTTGTAGAAGCTGAGGATATAAACAAGAATACGTGCACTAATAACCGGAAGAAGAAAGTTGTGCTGACTTGTGTGCCTAAATGTAAGCTATTTCATAATTTATCATTATTAAAATTACCTCAGACTGTTTTATCTTCTTCTTCTTAGTGTGCCAACAGTTCTTTTGAACCAGTGTAGTGAAAGGTTATAAAGTGCGCATCAGAGGTTCCTATACATATGACTTCAAAATTTTCAGGTTCTACGACGTCATGGTTTTTTCACGATGTTTTTCTTCACCGTTTGAAAGTCCTGGTACACAATTTTTTTTCAAACAGAAAAATTCATATGTGCACATCTGGATCGAACTCATGACCTTAGGATTGGAAGGGGGGGGGGGGGGGCTACTACACTAGACCACCAGTGCTCTGTTTAATTTTCTCTTATTGCCATTTATGCCTTAGGTTCTTTTTATCAAGCCAAGCCAGTAAACAAGCATACAATATCTGATGGTATGTTGTTTCGCGATAACACAGGAACCAACTAATAAACAATCCTGGATTACAGTATATGAATTGGAATTCACGAAGATTGAAAAATGGGCGACCACAGATATAGCTGTAGTGAAAGTCGAATCTCCCTACGATTTCAACGATGAATCGTATAAAAAAGATTGCTCGTACATCCCAAAACCGATTCGAGTGAATTACGAGTTGAAGTACCAGAAACCTGACACAGAGGCAATGGTACTCGGGTGGGGGCATACGGAGAAGTGGCGATCGGTAAGCTAGAGACTTGGTGCTTTGCCACAAGGTCTTCGAGCAATATCAAAGTAATGTAGTACTCTGATATTTCGGACCGTGAACTATGAAAGTTGTATTATTATATAGTCTTACTTCAAGCTTGCAACGTGATGTTTCTAAAACATGATGGTTTTAAGAGCTTGTGTTAAGGCCCCTGGTTTATCAACAGTTTTTTCCCGAGAATCGTCAGACCGACGCGTCTTCGTGAATTTATGCCGCATCAATAATTCTAAAATAGGCGTCGCGTTTCAATTTACCGCATCTTTTAGTACACGTTATCAAAGTAAAACAAACATGATCACGACTATACGCAATCCCCAATTCGGAAGACATATTTTCAAATCTTTAACGAGATCTTTTCAGAAATAAAGGGTAGTCAGCGGCACGTCTGAATATTACGAGTATATATTATATACGCTTATATTTCGTACAGTAATCTGTATATTCTATCCGTGATAGATTGGAAGCCCATCACCGTTTATTGGAATCAATAACTTATATTTTATGATCTATCATAATCTTTGTATGACACACACATTTGTACATATGCCTCACATCTATTAAAATCTCTCAAACTAATCTTCAGATCAACGACCATAAATCCTACAACAGCGAAAGTTTGCGCTACGCTTCCACCTCTATTCTTCAAAAATCTCAATGCAAGAAAGAATACACTACCGCGGAAGAAACGCCTCAGAATAAAGCACTTCTCGGAATTATAGATAAATATATGATTTGCACCCTGCACGGTGGAAACCTTGATGATGCTGGGGAGCTGGTGGAGCCATCTATACCTGATCTGGAGGGATGCGTTACTAGACAGGAGCAGCTTAATGGTGTTGTCGGTGCCACAGTAAGTGCAATCTCCAGACTACTAATTAAATCAAAAATCAAATGATTATAAAAGCTTAGACCCAATGATACGACTCTTGTCTCTTGGCCTACCAAGAGTCGATGGATAATGCGTCCTACACAATGACCTATCATTGTGTAGGACGCATTATCCATCGACACCCTATCACAACTTTTGGAGACGCTTCAGTAGCAGTGATTTGGATCAGTTAAGCTATTAATAGATCATTGGTAATGGTCTTTATATAGCTGAACTGTTTCAACTGTATTTAATTGTGTGTACCTATATTTCAGTAAATAAAGAATAATTTAATAATTATCTCTTTAAACGAGCAATTCTTGTATATATAATCTGGATCTCGGAAACGGCTCCAACGATTTTCATGAAATTTAGTATGCAGGTGGTTTCGGGGGTGATAAATCGATCTAGCTAGGTTTCATTTTTAGAAAACGTCGTTTTGCCTAAAAAAACGAGCAAAGCTCGGTCACCCAAGTACTATATACAAATATAAGCTATCTGGTTCCCATAGTAAAAGTCTTGCTTAAATTGGAGCTAGGTGGAATAATGTGTAGAATGTTTACAATCATCATTTTGTTGGCTTTATCTCACTTCATGTTTTGAATATTTAACAATATTTGTTTTACAAGTGTGAAGATGAAGATTCGATACAATACGAGATATCTAAGGAACAACCGACAGAGATTACAACAGAAATCTCAACAGAAAGCCATATTATAGTACCAACGAAAAAAGAGTCAGTGGAAGAAACTGATGATGACGATGTTAAACTTGATGAAGGCAAGGCAGAAATTGTGATAATTGGTAGAAAGAGGAAAGTTGATATGCCTAAAGTACAAGAAACTATACTAACTAGAAGAACTCAAATTAATGGGGGAATTTGTCAAGTGAGTAAGATAATTAATCGATTCACACAAGACTGGAAATCCATTACAAAATATTGTAAAGGTAGACTAATATCTAGTAAGTAAGTACCATTCCGGTAATCTATTGCACGAAAGTCATGAAATAAACCTATAAAGTACACTATAAGTACTACTAGTTGGAAAGAACTAGTATTTTTAGATATTTTCCTCGTTTTTTTCACATGGTTTTTGAACTTATTTTGTCCCCAAGAAAGCTAAATGTACAGACATAATGTTACATAAGTAGTATTGCTGTGTAATTAAACATTACCTCTTGGTTTTCCAGAATGACCACGGCGGCCCTCTGCTGACCTGGGTTGGAGGTCACCAGGTTCTCATTGGGGTAGCCTCGGTGTTCAAACTGGTGAACGGTAGTAAATGCGCCGGTCCTTATTTGTTCACCAGTACCCAATGTAACGGCAGATTTCTGGACTGTCTCATTAATGGAGACTTAAAAAATGATACAAAAGGACGGTAGGTTTTATGATACAATACTCACAAAGTGTTATAATTAAAAAGAGCAAAATATGTGAAATGTCATAAGCAAAATGTTAAGTTACGATATATTTCCATTTTTAAAGTGTTCTATTTCATATAGATGTTAGAATGCTACCTAGTTTACGGCCTCTGTCGATTTCAAGAAAAAGAAGGAAGTATCTTCCTTTGAAATTCTTAAAGGTTTAAAACACTCCCCTAACTTTGTTTGCGAATCTTTAACGCCCTCGCTACGACTCTTTTGGAATTCATTATCTACACCCTTTTTCACACCTTCTTCAGCTTATCAAACTATAGTTTAGGCTGTGCGTTGATTGTTATTCATTTAGTTGGTAATGGAAAACATTTCTAAATCTATCTATACTAATATTATAAAGAGGAAAGTTTTGTATTTTTGTATTTTTGTTTGTAACGAATAAACTCAAAACTACTGGTCCGATTTCAAAAATTCTTTTACCATTAGAATGCTACATTATCTCTGAGTAACATAGGCTATATTTTATGTAGGTACCTCGCGAGCAAAGCCGCGAGCGAAAGCTAGTTCATTATGAATATGATTTACTTTTGAACGCTATCGCTAAAATTAGCTGTTAGTTCCTAAAATAATTATTCTTTTTAGGAGACGTCGAAGTTGTGATGGTACACCAGAAGAAAAAGGTTTTTTTACGATTGAGAGAAGAATATCTTGGATGGGCCATCCTGATGGGTAAGTTCCTTATTGTTTTATTTTTTATTATTGTTTCTCTACCTTTTCAAGCTTAGGTGACGCGAAATAATGGAACTCGTGATTTTGATGGCGGAGCGAGTGAATGTAACTTCTCATCTGAAAATATTCGATTCAACAAACAAAAATATAAGTTTTTATTTTGTAAATTTTGGTTTTTCAGACCAGCTGAAAATGAAAAGTTTGAAATGAGGCCACAAGTACCTTTATCCAAATATCACAGAGCTGCTGGTGGGATATAAGTGTCATATTCCGTTTCTATTATTTTTTACTTTACTTTTATTGTGTCTGAAGAGCTAACTGTAACTAAAATAAATAAATAAAAAATAAACTATACCGAGACTCGAGCAACTCTGATTTTAACCTCAAGAGCTGATAATACTTCTAAAGAACTTGGCTTCGTTAAAATAAACTATTACATTTTTTTCTACAAGCGATTTATTTGAGGCTTAGTCATTTTAAGCCTAGCATTTTGAATATTTAATATTTCGTTCGCCAGATGGCGCTGATAGCTTTCCGATAGGATTGACGTTTTTCAATTATTTTAAGCATAGAGAAAGGTTAGTATAATACAGGGATTTTTGTAACCAAGCTTAGAGGGGAAGTACTCTGAAGATAGCCAATTTTACTCAAAGGTAACTTAAAATGAAGCGAAATTTCATGTAAAGATTTTTATATTGCTTACCACATCCAAAAATAAAACCATACAAATCTTACAATATTATAGCATTATGTCGATAGGGTCAATCATAAGGATCAAATCTCACAAACATGCTAAATGAAAGGAAAAACATGATGCAAATATATTTTAATTGAATCTTCTTTTTCTTATCGTGTAATTATTTCTTTCGAGCTAATATTGTGAAAGGATTAAAGTTCTTGCAACAATGTCTTCGAATTTTTAATATTCCTATGCTGTCGGTTTTTCGATTTTTTTATAAATACCGTAAGTGACATACCTAATATGTCACAAATCTATACCTATACATATAATAAAATTGTGTAGAGTCCGTGTTTGCACATTTCATATTTTTAAATAAAAATTAAAGATACCCAAAGAAGACACGCTACTTAGCCTAAAACAATCGTATTTCAACAAAATACGAAACACGTCTTCCATCAATACTGTTAAAAAAGGTTTTGCAAAATTTAAAGTAGATTGGACCAAGGAATCACGTTGTTCCATACAATTTTGCCCCTCTTTTTCACCCCTTAGAATTTTGGAAAATCCTCTCTTATCGGATGCCTATGTGATACAAGAACACACCTTATAAGTTTCATGTCTATACGATCAGTGGTTTAGGCTGTGCGTGGATCCGTCAGTCATTCAGGACAAAGCGAGTTTCTTGTCAGTTCTTCTCGGACTGGGGATAGGACTGTAATTGGCACTTAGACTCACCTAGTACATATGTAAGACGATTCAAAATGATCCCTGTGACTTTACTGAATAAATAATTATTGACTATTGACTATAAAGCCTTTTATATGTATAGATGTCTGTCACAGACGAAAATCGGCCTCTTTTCGACCGTGCCAGCCCCAGCGAGCTTTTTAACATCATTAATTTTTCAAAAGTAATAGTGGTGTAGAGGTAGTACCTACCATACCTACCGATCCTAAGGTTGTGTATTTTTATACAAGAGTAACAGGGTGTTACCAGACTACTTCCGAAAACTTCAGGGGGTTAAAGTACCCTTCAATATGAACAACTTTTTCTAAGAAACCAACATTCTGAGCGCGAAAAAAAAACAGCTGTTTCATACAAAAGTTCAATACTACTTGCCTAAAATGTATGAAACAGCTGTTTTTTTTTCGCGCTCACAGTGTTGGTTTCTTAGAAAAAGTTGTTTATATTGATGATACTTTAACCCCCTGAAGTTTTCGGAAGTAGTCTGGTAACACCCATAGAGTTTCCGTAAATAATTACAGACTAATATCCTTAAAACTTTGCCGTCATGAAATTTCAATAACTTAATCAATAAAAAATATATTGATGGATACTTTAACCCCCTGAAGTTTTCGGAAGTAGTCTGGTAACACCCCTATGGGTGTTATATATAATAATATAATAATAATAATAATTAAAATAATAATAAGAAAATATTGCATTTGACACAAATTAAATTTCAACTAAAAGTTAGCAGGCAATTATAAAAAAAAAACGTTTTAATTCCAATTTTCCTTTAGAGTTTAGAACACCAAACAATATAGCAATTTATTATTTTGAAGTCTGATTTATTCCAGTATTTTTCTCAAATTTCTCAAATGAATCGCTCAGCAGAGTGAAATGATTAGCTGAAACTTCAAGTCTACTATAGATGGACGTATTGAAAGAAAATGAAAAGGTTTTATAAAATAAATTGCGTGAAAATTGATTTTCGGCAATAGATTTCTCGTGATGGATTGGTTATAGACATTTTTAATTTGGGTTTTATTAATGCTAAAAATCGATATGACCTTGTTAACCTTAGACAAGATCCAATCACAAAGTTTAATATAGTGCCTATGTATATTTAGGTTTTTTGGCAATTTTGAAAAGTTGTATTCGAGCTTATTGAGGGTACATAAGTATTTAGAAACCATTTTGTTAAATAAGTCAGCTTATTTACGAGTTCATTATAAACTAATTGTACTTATATTATTATATTTGAAGACGGAGTTGAATATAATCTGGATACCACTCGTGCCAAGCCTTGGGCAGAATATAACTATTTTTTTTATTCCTTACTAGCTGCTGCCCGCGAATTCGTCCGCGTGAATATCAGTTATCACGAAACCCATTAAGGACGTTTGTATGTTGTTTTGTTTTGTATGTTAAAAATCAAAATAAAATCCCTTTTTTTGTCTTATTTTCAATGTTTTTTAATTATTCTGCTATTCTGGACAGAAAGTCCAGCCGTTCTAGAGCTACGCGTATAAGTGTTCGAATAAACCCGACTTTCTTTTATATTATTAAGATTAGTGGAAACTTTTAATTGGCCGTCAGCATTACATGTACCTTGTATGTATTTTTAGTATAATAAGTTGTTTTCTGTATACCTAACTGTAAGTTTTCCTAAAATTTGAAAATAAAATAAAATAAAATAAGATAAAATGCATAAAATAGTCGCCAATTGAAAACCTCAAGCTACAATATGCTTGTTAAAACTTCCCACAGCCAGCTTAAACAAAACTGCATCGAAGTACCCCTAAAGCATTTTCTACAAACAAGCTCTCGCCGGCAGTGTTGTTCGAATCGCGAAAAGTACAAAACATCTGGAAGTAATCCCCCGGTACGGTGGTTTTCGACCCTCGCTCGCGAAATTGTGTGTAGACTTGAGAAAGAATAGAAATCTACATAACCAAATGTACGGTTCCCGTGGAATAGATATGTTTTGGGTTTTCATGTAACCACGCGGGCGAAGCCGCGGGCTTAAGCCTGTAATACATAATACTTTAAAGGAGCAATTCTTGTACATAGGTAAGGCCTCTGTCGTGTTACACTTCTTAGCTAGTTAGAAATTGAATCGTCATTACTATTATGAATAATGACTAATAGAAATTGAATCGTCATTCTTAGACTATTATGAATAATGACTAATAGTCTAAAAATGACGATTCAATTTCTATTGATTTTCATGAATTTAGCATGCAGGGAGTTTCGAGAGCGATAAACCAATCTATCTAGGTTTCATTTTTAGAAAACATCGTTTACCAAAAAAATAACCGAACAAAGGTCATCCAGGTATTGGTATGCCTCTTTTTTCTGTGACCGCTTAGAAAAATTGCCTTTTGATGAGAAGATAAGTTCTGTGTTTGAAGTTAGGAGCGGTGTCATACTTCAGTGAAGACTATTTTTGTAAATTGAATTTCCTATCTCATCGCCCATTTATTGATAAACATTTTTTCGAAACGCTACATCAGGATAAACCACGATTCAATATCCGCTAGTGTCACTTCGTTTTTAGTCTATGTTTACAAATTACCTGATAAATAAAAAAATAAATGCCGCTTTGTTTTAGGGTCCTCGTGAAACTCTCAAAATAATCAAAGGTACCTGGATGACCGAGCATTGCTCGGCATTTTTTGGTAAACGAGGCTTTCTAAAAACATCGCCCCCGAAACCCCCTGCATACTAAATTTCATGAAAACCGTTGGAGCCGCTTCCGAGATTCAGATTATATGTATACAAAAATTGCTCGTTTAAAGTTATAAGATTAATTATTAAAATAATCTTACATTGATACCTATCCTTTGTTTCTCGAACAGAATAAGGTAAGTACTTAATAGTTTAGTTACAAAAATATCTTCAAGATATTTTTTTTCTAATTTAACCATATCCAGAACATAACAAAACTAAGCTGATCTCCAAATGTGATACAAATATATTTTGGCCTATAGTAATTGGTCGTCGTGATCCAGAGGTAATGACGGAGCGGACGCACTGGCCAGAAGGGGATCGGAAACTAACATCTACGGACCAGAGCCGATAATTCCCATCCCCTTTAACCAACTCCGCTCCTGGATTCGGGACCTCACAACCAAACTACACCAAAAAACATGGACAGGTATAACAGACTGCAGGCAGTCGAGGGAGGCGTTCCCGACCCTAAACGCGAGATACTCCCGTAAGCTCCTCAGTCTAAAGCGTGACAAACTCCGACTAGCTGTTGGAATAATCACGGGTCACTGCTCACTAAACAAACACCTATTTAATCTGGGTATTACAGACAGCCCGCTATGTAGGGGTTGCATGAACAACGAAGAGTCAGCCGCGCACGTGCTGACAGAGTGCGATAGCGTGGCGACTCAACGAGCTCAACACCTTGGGACACCAAGAACACCCAGAGAGGCCTGCACCAACATCAACGACGTGCTGGCCTTCCTGGAGGACATCGGATGGATGGAGTAGCAACAACCTCCACCGACACGCAAAAGGGGCCCGCATGCGGCCTAATTGCGGAAACCAGTCCGTTCACCAAGTACCAAGTACCAAGTAAGTAATTGGTCGTGATACACTAAACAGACAAACCCATAGAAGTAACGAAGTTATAAGGGTTCCACTTATGTCATTTCACTACATTACCCTAAAGATAACCTTGAAAACGTGTAGTAAGTTCTGAAGAATATCACTAAGCTGTTGCGGAAATTGATCAGCTTTACGCTATTTATTTTTATCAAAGTCTTTCAAAAGCCAGATGAAAAATTATTTACGTACTTACAAGTCTTAGAAATACTTAAATATTTTGTCCCGACATTAAATGTCGATAGGCGATAGGAGGCTTTCGGTGTTGGTGACGAACACACAAACATTTCTGTCGAGAAGGAAGTACTTTAGTAATATAATGCCCGTATCTACAACACTCTATGGCTATCCTTAAGCTCCTTTTAAACCGAACGTTAAACAAGTCTGAGATGGGGTCTGATGCTTACTTTAAACTTAGTGTACCACCGTCCTTCCCTAGAATATATTGAATAATAAAGTAAACAGACTCAAATATTTATTCTAGATCATTTATATAGTGACCTTATTTATGTAGTGTATGTGGCCACACTGGCGCGAGGGCAACACTGTTCCCGAGCGACCGCTACGCGACTCAGACACTAACCTCTTATATAATTTTGAGAAATACATGATCATACTAAAAAGCTGTAGGTATATATTATTGGTTCCTGCGACTATATTTTTCAATTTATATAAGAACTAGCTGACCCGGCAGACTTTGTACTTATTTAGAAAACGTTTGTATGGGAAATAGAAAAGGGCTATTTTTAGGGTTTTAAACCTATTTTAAACCTTCCCTAGACCTCCACGAACATTTCAAGACCAAGATAAGATAAAACCGTTTAGCCGTTCTCGAGTTTTAGCGAGGCTAACGAACAGCAATTCATTTTTATATATATAGATAGATGGTTCGTCCTTCAAGAATGTTTGTTACTTTGTCCTTGCTGGACACTTAGGAATTTAATTCGGAAATACGTTTGTAAGTGCAATCAAAATCCCGAACAATATAATTACGAGTATTTACACGCATTTTGAGGTGAATGGTTTTTTAGTAAGTCAATAAGTTACAAAAGATTTTACATATTATACCTACTTCTCTGTATGTGTAAATGTGTAATATCTCTTTTTCATAAACACTGCCTATTTATTTATTTTTTTCTGTAAAGTACTGTATGTCATTGTCATCTTAACGTCAATAAATAAAGATACCAATAGGTTCGCGATTTCGGATACCGTTAGAAAAAACACATACCAATAGGTTCGGGTTTTTTGTTGCTATCTTTAACGAATAAGTTATTGATGCTCTTTAAATTATTCAGAATAAAGCAGTGATCTGTTATAGTACTAAAGTAACATGGAATAAAGGGTTTAAGGTACGCTCAGATTATTCACACTTGTGACAATACAAAGTGACCGTGGCTCCGTAACACGCGTGACATCAGACGGATTGTTAACGTAACTCGTGGAAAGCACAGGCATTTTTCCGTGACACGTACAATCCCGCGTGACATTTGTAGATACGCTCAGTTCGTCACGCTTGACCCTTTTGTTTTGATTCGCATCAAGTTTCAGAGAAACACCCAATAGAATAAAAAGTTTTAAACCTCCGCAAACAATAGAACTGTGAAAACTCAAATCCGTGTTTTTGAAAGGGTGTTCGTTGATTAAAAAAGTTGTTTGAAACTTTGCGCTATATTTTTTTAGGTTAGATTACTGGAACCCTGTTGGAAAATTTTAGAAAAACAAAAGTGTGTACTAAAGTGTGACAGAGCAATTTATAAGCTGGAGAGTGACGGAGCAAGTATTTAAACTTACTTTCCCTATAAATCTCTGACCTTTTTTCTATACCTAATACAATTCACCGCTAGTAACTAAAAACTCTTAGTAACTTTTCATCTTTTTTTTGCCCTTTTCCCACACTGTGGGGTCGGCACAACACGTTTTTTTAATATAAATATTGGTAGACAGTTCACACAACGCTAGCTAGCCCCAAAAGCTTGTACAATTCTAACCAGATAACTGATTGACTAATTATATACTTTTTTGTAAATACATACATAAAATACATAGTAAGACTTGTAAATGTTTGTTTTGTGTAAGAACCAGACACAAAACAAACATCTTTGTTTATAATACAAATGTTAGTCCTGGGTGGGGATCGAACCCACAACCGCAGAAGGCAGAGCTACTACCAACTATGCTGTGAGACCAATCAAAATTATGTTTTGTTAGTATCAGAATTACGTATAGGTCATCCAACGGATCTAGGCATTCGTGAAGTTAGCCACAGGTGCTAGTTAGGGCATGTACAGTTCCTTCTCCCCCTCCTCATACCTCCAATTGCTCCCGAAAAATGATACTGCGCAGCTCTTGCGGCTAACTTCACGAATGCCTAGATTCGTTGAGCCAACTATAATCACAAGTTTACTGAAAAAAAATAAAGGCAACATCGCGAGAAAACCGGTACATCCTAGATCCAGAAACCCAAAGAATAAGCCTCAGAAACTATAAATAGTAGTACGTTTGTCGAACACGTCTGATTTTTATCCACATCATATCGATTTCGTACGTGCTCTCGATTCAATGCGAATCGATTCCGATGCATTCAGTGTACTCGCTTATCCAGGCAGTTAGTATAGAATCTAGGATATCCCAACCTCTGGACTCTGAACAGTAAATTTAAGTTTTTTTGCTTGTAGATTCGAAGGTGTGTGTCATAGGTTAGTATTCTTATAAGCGGCGATGGGCTTGCATTGTGTCACGTACGGAACTACTGTGCACAATGTGGGCATGTACCAAATGTCATATTTGGACGTGCCTCTAACTACCTCTTTAAATATCCTCAAAGATCTAAGTTACTAAAGATCTGAGGAGATATCTACCGAGTAAAAATATGATCACGACTGTGATGCCCGGGGATTACAGTCGTGACCATATTTTTTTTTGCTAAAAAAATAAAACTTTCATAACACTTTTCATTGCTTGCATTACCTAAAATTAAAGTTATTAATTATAATTGATTACTTCTACATACATATTAATATATTTGATCACACTTATTTCTCAACTTTAGAAGGTAGAGACCACGAATTTCTACTTGCTACGATCCGACCTTAAACTTTCGTCATCTTTACTAAAGCATCTGTCTCTTTAGAGATCATTTTCCAAGTGTCAAGTGTTTTTTTTTAATAAAAGCTTTTGAAGCCAATTTTACGTTACATTGCAAACTTCGCGTTCGCTGTGAAGAGTTTGAAGTCTCTATGTTTTATATTCTGTGTAGTACAATGATGCCAACGCCGAATGCTTTTATTCGATATGTAAATTATATGGCAACTCGATTGTGAAAATTGGTGGTAAAGCGACATCAGACAGCTCTGAATGTAAAGATTTTTTAGAGCAAATAAAATATAGTAAGTACCTTAGTTTATCAAATTTCTATTTTATATGGCGGCAAAAATCTGTCCATACTATTTACTAAAACTAATTCAGGCCGAGCTTGAACAGAAAAATACATTGGCTTTGTCGACGATTGTATGCATTTTGCTATTATGTCCGTTTGGTTTCAATCCAAATGACACTACTCGAAAACCAATTTCTTGATATTGATTTAAAGCTGTTTAAGTATTACCAGGCCCCCATTCAATAAACATTACAAGTTTACAAATTTGTAAAAAAGTGACAATATTGTCGAATTTTATGACAAGTGCTGTTTAATAAAACCTACAAATATGTAGAATTGTAAGAAAATTTTACAATTTTGTAAATTTTCCTCTAGTAAATCGTATTTTTTTACTAAACAGAAACTTGTAGAATTGTAGCTGCTTACAATTAATTGTATTTTACAATTTGTAATGTTTATTGAATAGGGGCCAGATACTACTGGTGTCATAACGGAACTCTGTCACTGTAATGTGTAAAAGGGCACTTTTATACACTTTGTAGAAAGCCATTACTTTGTCGATACAATATTCAAAGCATATTCATTACGCACGTGATTTCCTTGCCTATACAAGCTATCTGTCTGGAGCACAGAACAGTGCCTTTAGCACCAGTTTTCAATATTTTTCAATGAATATTGCAAGTACCTATTGCAACTCAAATTATTCTATTACCGAAATTATGATCGAAATTGAACTATGCACACGATACTCAAGGACATAAGTGATAAATTCATGGAAGATAAAACAAGAACTAATTAGAAACTCTCAATTAAAAACCATGCCAAACACACCTCTGAAAATTCTGAAATTCCCAAATATACCTAGTTATGATCAAAGAAAAAATACTGGACTTTCAAAACTTTTGGCAAAGAGATGTCTGTATAGTAACAATTGTTATCAAATATTGAAAATGCCGACCAACAAGAAAGATGTGACCACGTTTGGGTCAATCTGAGTAGTTTTCATTAAGGCACCAAGTCTCTACAACAATTTATATTTTTTGGGGTTTCAAAAATAGGATTTCCATACATTTTATTACTTTGGCATTTTTGGCCCAAAATTAATTATCACTTCCTTTTGATCTCATTCCCATAGTCTATAAACAAATACGGGTAGCGAATTAAAAGGTGATTGCACGTTCGGTAGCTTGTTGATAACGCAAGAAACTCGTGCTAGAACTGGTAAGACTGCAAGTCTTGTGAGAACAATACAAACTACCTCAGGAGAGCCTGGCAAACGATCGATTGTTGTACCCTCACAACTACACAGCTGTACAGCTGATTCAGTCATTAAGCGTGTTTAGGTACTAAGTAATAGCTGGGCTATTTTTTTTTCGTTCAAATATAAGTAGAAATTATGTAATAGAGTAGGTTTATATTGTTTTTGAACGTTTTGCGGAGTAGACACCAAGGATGCGAGCAGAGAACCGTGGAAAATACACATTATTACACGTTGGAAGTCAAATATTCAATTATTTTATTACTTACTAGCTTCTGCACGCGGCGTCGCCCGCGAAGTACCTACATAAATTATAGCCTATGTTCATCCTGAAAGTTCATTCTACACATTGGTGAAAGAATTTTTCAAATCGGTTCAGTAGTTTCGGAGCCTATTCAATTCAAACAAACAAACAAACAAACAAACAATCAAATCTTTCCTCTTTATAATATTAGTATAGAAGTATAGATAAATTCTTAAAGCATAGTGAAATAATTGCATGAACTTTAAATTTTTAAGAATATGGGGTTTGGAGCGCAGTGAAACTAACCGTGTGAAGTCAGGTTGCGGATGATGATGATGGCAGTAAACAAACGCCGCCGGTACATTTAATTTCGAGGCCTTACAAACAATCAAGGAACCAGTTAACGGAGGATTTGAGCGGATATCAGTAGATCACGTTTCAAGCCAGCCAAAACTACCTACGTCTTTGTTTGGTGTTAGTATTTGTCAGTAGTTGTTAACCGACTTCCAAAAATGAGGAGGTTCTCAATTCGACTGTATGTTTTCTAATTTTAAATCAGTTTATTCACACTGCAAAACAATATTTAAAACTACAATTTATTATAATTAACAAAATATTGCACTAATTTGGCATATTATAGAACTATAAATTCGAAGATGTGTTATAGATTAGTATTACTAAAAGCGGCGATGGGCTTGCAACCTGTCAAATGTGTGTACTGTGCAAATGTTGGCTTGAGCCAAATATCATGTTTGGAAGTGTCTCTGACTACTTCGTTAGATATTTTCAAAGATTTAAGTATCTAGAGATCTAAGGAACCTGGGGATTACAGTCTTGATCATGTTACAACGTAAGTAAATCAGAAATATGTAAAATGTGTGTTTATTAGACACTAGCAACACGCCCCGGTTTCACACGGGTAACATAAGTTTCTTTATTTTTTTTAATATAAAACATATCTTATGTTACTCAGGAATAATGTGGCATTCTAATGGTGAAAGAATTGTTGAAATCGGTCCAGTTGTTTTTGAGTACTCGTTACAAACAAAAATACAAAACTTTCTTCTTTATAATATACTAGGTCCCGCGACTTCGTCCGCGTTTCATGTTTTGTATAAAACAAATCAAAAACCATGAAAACCGTTCTGGAGTTATAAGTGTTCGAACCGACCCGTCTTTTTCTATGTACATACACGCCTGTTTTCCGACGGGGTAGGCAGAGACCACGGATCTCCACTTGCTACGATCCTGACATACTTTTTTGCTTCATTCACTCTCATTAAATTCTTAATACATGCGCGTCGGTTTAGGGTACTCTGGACCTGGCCTTTCTCTAAAACGTCCCCAATTTGATCGAGGTACGTACGCCGAGGTCTTCCCCTTCCAACTGTCCCATTCACACGCTCCTTATACTCGTACAACTGTTTCGTCAATCTCCTTTCATCCATCCTTTCTACATGCCCAAACCATCTTAACATACCCTTCTCAATTTTCATCACTACGTCTTCCTTCACTCCACAACGTTCTTTTATCACACTGTTCTTCAATCTATCATTGAAAGTTAAACCACACATACTTCTTAGAGCTTTCATTTCCACAGCATTTATTCTACTCTGATGTTTCTTCTGCCATACCCAACTTTCGCTACCATACATCAATGTCGGCACTAACACTCCACCGCGCACAGCCAGACGTGCCATTTTGGACACGATCCGACTGCTCATAAATGTGTGAAGTGCCCCATTCACACTATTTCCAGCATTCACTCTCATTTCAATATCGTCATCATGTTTTCCATCTCTTTTAAACAGCGTACCCAAATTATAAACTCTTTCACTTGTTCCACTCTTTCTTCTTCTTTTTTCTATGTAGTGTATTTAATCCGATAGTGTCCATTTTTTTTCAATTCATGTACCTACTTAGCTAATTTGTGTTTCAAACTACTATCACACCTCTCGTCAAAAAGTCCTATAGGTAAGGTATAAACTTTATTTCCATTTGTGAGGGCTATTTTTGAAAACCATTAAATATGTGTTCATTTATTTTTCATTTTAAGTATTAAACCGAGTTCTCGTCAAAAGAACTTTGACACCCCATTTAACCCTTTTCGAAGGGTTATTTTGAAAAATCCAGAAATATGTGTCCATTTATTTTGCCTATTAAGTATTTAAACCGAGTTTCAAACAAATCACACCACTCGTTGAAAAAACTTTGACACCCCATTTAACCCTTTTTGGAGAGTTATTTTGAAAATTCGAGATATACGTTTTAAATTATATTGTATTCAAAGTATCCGAACCCAGATTCAGACCGATCGTACCACCCCTTAAAAAGTTCCCATATAAACATTGAGCCCCCATTTTACCCCTTTTTAAAGGTTATATTGAAAAATCTCGAAACACGTATACATTTGTTTTGTATTTACATTACACACACAAAGTTTCATGAAAATCGTACGGCGCGTTAAAAAGTTTCATACAACCGTTTTTCACCCCCTTAAAAGTGGAATTTCCAAAAATCCCGTCTCATTGCTCGCCTACATACCAAGACGAACATACCCTCCAAATCTCAAGGATAAGTCAGGACTTATCCTTTTATACAGGGTGTCCCAAAAAGTAGTGTCAAGCGAAAGTCCAGAGATAGAACACCCCTTGGGGTACCCGAATCACCCCCGTGTATGTTCCGCGATTTTCTATAGTTTTCGAGTTATTAATTTTTTTCCGAATTTTTGAAAAAATTACGACTTCAACAACTTAAAACATTCTTACAAAAAACGTAGAAAACTTTCTTGAGATTTTTTTTTTGCTACTGAATTTTAATGAGTTGTTCTTTTATGCATAAAATAATCAGCTACGTGACTTTGATGAAAACTATGAAAATGTTGGTGTAAAGTCAAATAATTACATTCGGTGAATTATGACTAAAATTTTCAACTTCAAATTAAAAATCTTAAAAAGTAATTTCATGGTTTCTAAATAAGTCTAAAGAATTCTCCAGACTCTCAGCTTTCATAATCATTAAAAAGTAGTACTTAATTGGCTACTTTTGCTACAATCGACCTTCAAAGACGGTGAGGTGGAAAATTCTTAAAATTAGCAACCTAATTAAAAAATAGATTTTGGCCATTTTATCATTCTTAAGCTTAATTTGTTTGTTAACTAACCAAAAATGATTACAAAGAATTAGTTTATGCCGAAAAAATCAGCAATATGGCCGAATTAGGAACAAAATTAAGCGGGCCGAAAAAAAAAATTAAGGCACTTAAAATAGCTTTCATACGATTAAAGGAAACCTTTTTAAGACGATGTAGGATTTGTATTGACTAAGAAGGTTGACATTTTGAAGACTTTTTGTAAAAAATTAATAAATTTTACTAGTTGTTTTATTTCACAAATTTAGCTAAACTAAATAAATAAAACCTTCAAATATTAATGAAATCTTACTTTCCTGCAGTCATTTTTGGTTAGTTATCAAACGAAGTAAGCTAAGGAATGATAAAATGGCCAAAATCTATTTTTTAATCAGGTAGCTAATTTTAAGAATTTTCCACCTCACCGTCTTTGAAGGCCGATTTAAGCCAAAGTAGCCAATTAAGTACTACTTTTTTTTATGATTATGAAAGCTGAGAGTCTGGAAAATTCTTTAGATTTATTTAGGAACCATGAAATCACTTGTTAAGATTTTTAATTTAAAGTTGAAAATTTAAGTCGTAATTCACCGAATGTAATTATTTGACTTTACACCAACATTTTCATAGTTTTCATCAAAGTCACGTAGCTGATTATTTGATGCATAAAAGAACAACTCATTAAAATTCAGTAGCAAAAAAAAAAATCTCAAGAAAGTTTTCTACTTTTTTTGTAAGAATGTTTTAAGTTGTTCAAGTCGTAATTTTTTCAAAAATTGGGAAAAAAAATAATAACTCGAAAACTATAGAAAATCGCGGAACATACATGGGGGTGATTCGGGTACCCCAAGGGGTGTTCTATCTCTGGACTTTCGCTTGACACTACTTTTTGGGACACCCTGTATAGTAGATAATTTGATATACTTAGTTACATAAAAGAGTAGATAGATACATAGAGCGCTGGTGGTGTAGTGGTAGCACCCCTGCCTCACGATCCGTAGGTCGTGAATGAGTTTTTCCATTAGAAAAATTTATGTGCGCAATGCCAGTGCTCTTAAACGGTGAAGGAAAACATCGTGAGGAAACCGGCATACCCTAGAACCAAAAATTCGAAGGTGTGTGTCATAGGTTAGTATTCTTATAAGCGGCGATGGGCTTGCAACCTGTCACGTACGGAATACTAACTACTGTGCAAAATGTGGGCATGTACCAAATGTCATGTTTGGACTTGCCTCTGACTACCCCCTTTAGATATCCTCATAGATCTAAGTGTCTAAAGATCTGAGGAGATACCTATTGAGCCCGGGGATTACAGTCGTGATCATATATTTTTTTTTTTTTTTTTTTTTAGTTACATAAAAGTTATTAAGAAAACTCATCTGATGGTAAAAGGTAACCTTCGCCATCCATCAAAACCCAGATTATTTTATACAAAAGTCTTTTTATTTCATTTTCAAACTACATATTTGCATGAATAGGTCTAGCGCCGATAAATCAACAAAAAATACTGACGGGGTCAACATAGTGTTCAACATAGCATCGCACCTTTCAGCATTGTAAAACTAATCTCCAAAACCTCGTGAAAAGCACGTGTCGGGCTTCGGAAAACATGATACTGTATTAAGCGATGTAGTGTAGCTTAGTCCTACAACAGCATGCAATCAAAAAGTTTGTTTATGAATGACGTGAAACGTTGGTTTAAACTAAGGCCTTTTATAAACTTGACATTTAATTTACGCTACGCAAATTATGTAATTTAGACTTGCTTGTTGTAGTGAAATGGCACTCAAAGCTTGTGATAACAACGATACTGTTATACTCGTACACTAAGAACAAAATTAAATTAAACAAAAACCGATCAAGTGCGAGTTGGACTCGCGCACGAAGGGTTCCATACTATTATCTATAAAAACGGCAAAAAACCTGTAACCTGAAACGTACCAAAAAACGTAGGTATCTGTTATCTGTGTATCTGTAGGTATATACATTTAACCGTGTGGTAAGGATTAAAGTCTTTTTTCGCCGTGTAATAGCCTGAGGCTTCTTTCATGCGTTAAAACTTCAATGCACAATTCATTCTAGTAGTTGGGCGGTTTGTACGCCGCTGAAACGCCTAGTGGACACGGGTCTAAATTTTGTGCTCCACAAAAACCATTGCAAAGTTTAATCCCGCGAGCTTCAGTTAATTGGCTGGCCGCGTCACACGGAAGTTTTTAACAAAGCGATCCCAGAAGAATAATAAGAGGATAAAAATGTTTTTTTTACGATTGCTTAATACGAATTTAAATGGTTTTAGTACTTAAAAAAGGGAAATTCTTATTTGTTTGTTTATGGTTGTAGCCTATTACGTTTGCTTACAGACGATTTTATATTCATAACGGAGGTTAATAACGTTTTAAATGAAAAAATAAATTCATTGAAATCTAAATATACATAAAACCTTTATCTGACTGACTGACGCAAAGCCTCCTTGTTCTAAGGAAATTTTGTTCCACTATAAACCACCACATAATGAACCTAACCTCATAAGTTTAGGTAACTGAAAAAGTAAGGTTGAAAAATGAAAGCAAAAAAAAATTAAAGGTGTATGATAGGATCAAAGATTGTGAGTTCAAATTTGAACTAAAAATATACCAATAAACAACTGGAATAGGTACCTACTACTACAGGTACTATAGGTATTATAAATTACTTACTAGTTTATTGCATCTTTAGAAAAAAAGAGTTCAAAGAGGTTTTCATAACGCCCTAATATTTTTTTATTAAATATCTTATTTTCAAGTGTATTAAATACCTATTCGTTCAAAATATTGTTAAAAATACTATCCATTTATAAAAGTGTTTTTTTAATGGAAATACGAGGCTTACATACAAGTCTACGTATGATAAAGATACGTACGAAGTAACAGGACTTTGACTAGTGTCGACTGAGAAGCAAAGATGGCCTATTTAAATAAGACGTGTTTTAACGACGTTAAAGGCACTTAGATCCCTTGATGAGGCAATGTAAATCTGTGATTGTCAACTGCAAATCACTTGCTTTCGTTTTACGCAAAGTTTAGGCTTTTTTTTCACTGAGCGGCTAGCAGGCGTCTTTTACGCATAGTTTGAATGTTCTTTTTGACAGTTCATTTAAAACATTTGGCGAACGTATTAAAGTGCGCAGAGAACATAAAGTTTTTTTCAACTTTTTCTTTCTACTACAAGCTGGATTCATCATGATGTTTTTATCCACAGATGTCACCGTTCGAGATTACCTATGAGTATACTTAGCGTACATAATATTACGTATATATTTAGATATACCTACTTTCATTTATATAGGAACGTACATATTATACTCGTATACTAAGATGTAAATATGTACCTACCGAAATAAGTTTAGTGTATACTATACCTTAGAAAAAACCATTTAGCACTGGATTTGCTTGAAAAAAGATGATTTTTATGAATGTTATTTCATAAGGATTATATAAACCTATTGAAAATATTAGCTCATGCGATGGAGCCAATTATTTTATTATATTATACGCGTGAATCTCACAGTGAAGCCAAAGCAGTGTTAGTACCTTTTCAAGTTTACATGGTTTCCTAATACTGTTGCAAACCCGATATGTTATTGCTGATTCTAAAATGGTGCTGTAGATATGTAAATTGCATAAATTGCAGGCAATTATAACACTGCGGGTTTTTTTTTCTTCTTTAAGTGATGTAAAGGGCAAAAAAATGCATCCATGCCTGTTAAAAAAAAACAGAGTTCTTTATTACACTCCTTTCACACCACACCATAAAGCATCCAAACAGAACCAAATAAAAAAATTCAAGTGTAATAATTAAACGTTGTAGGTATGTTGTGTGTGTATTATGATAGATGAATGTGAATCGACCTTCATCAATCAAATAAGCTGAGCTACATATATCTATGAGCTGTGTCATCAGAGCTGGTGCCTTACCACAAGCTCTTCGGGCAATATCAAAGTAATATTTTATAACTTTGATATTACGTACCATGACCTATAAAACTGTATTGAAGTAGTGTTACTTTGAGCTTGAAATGTGACGTTTCTGAAACATGATGGTTTGTAAGAGCTTGTGGTAAAGCTAGTGTGGTCACTATTATGAATTTATATTAGAATCTTATACCTTTAAACGAAGTCTTGTATTTGTATAGTCTGAATCTCGGAAACGGCTCCAACGATTTTCATGAAATTTAGTATGCAGGGGGGGGGGGTGTTGGGGGTGATAAATCGATCTAGGTTTCATTTTTAGAAAACGTCGTTTACCAAAAAAAGACACGGTCACCCAGGTACTTATGCATAACAAAGATGGAAGCCGCTTGCATGCGGTAAGGGACTTATTCAGAGTTTCACCAGTATTATCGAATAAAGCGTTTATTGTTAACGTTATCGAATTGGTTTTCGATCACGTTTTGGCGGGATTATAATATTCTGTGCTTGAAATGTGATGGTATATTTTCTATCCCTATTTTCCGTTTTTGGGGAAAATTGGGAAATTCCAAAATTCCTTTGAAGATTTCAATTGTAAATGAAGTGGAAAGGGTTTGAAATAGTTTGTTCGTCTTTTTTGTCTGTTATATTTTAAATAAAATTAAAAAAAAACACCATTTTTATTTAAGTTCGCATCGCTGGATAATTGAAAATATTTTTTCAAAAGCACCATTGCATGTCGATTTTAAACGTAATTAGGTATCTATTTAGTGTACATTCACCCTTATCAACTAATCATGTATTTATAATGATAATTAGGATGATAATAGTCACTTGATTAGCATACTCAATCGACACGTATCGGAGTTTGACCTTAATTAGGTTATTGTGTTGGCACCATACATTGAGGTTTACCTAGTAACTATATATATATCACTGGCACCATTATGGTTGACTTAATTATTATTCAGTATAATCACAGTGATCATTTTGAATCGTCTTGCACACTAGGTGAGTCTAGGTGCCAATTCCAGTCCTGTCCCCAGTCCGAGAAGAACGCACAAGAAACTCGCTGGACCCTAGCGCTTTTTTTGTATTATGATCCTTGTTAATTTTGTTAGTGAAATCATACAATTCTCATTGTTATTCGGAGTTATTCTCACGTCAAACACATCCATACATCCATAAATTCTTACAAACTTTCGCGTTTATAATATTAGTAGCTTCCATTCGCAGCTTTGCTTGCGAGGTACCTACAAAAAATTATAGCCTATGTTACTCAGGAATAATGTAGCATTCTAATGGTAAAAGAACTTTTGAAATCGGGCCAGTAGTTTTTGAGTTTATTCTTTACAAACAAAAATAAAAAGGTACAAAACTTTCCTCTTTATAATATTAATACGAGTATATTATGTACTTTTAAACTTACGCGATCTGAACACATTATTATTAGTATTAAACGGGTATTTATCGCGTTCAAATTACCTTTTATTTTCCCGACGTTTCGACAGGTTTGCACGCTGTCGTGGTCACGGGTAGAACCTGTCAAAACGTCGGGAAAATAAAAGGTAATTTGAACGCGATAAATACCCGTCTAATACTAATAATAAAATATTAGTATAGATTAATAGGATTCAAGCCTGTTGCTTTGTGATGCTGACTGTCCAAAGCTAGCAAATCTAGTTACCGTTGCTATTTCCTGCTCTGGATAGCCGGCGCAAACGGTTTTGTGCGGAATTTGTTAGTTTCCTGTTTGTTTTTTAAACTGTGACGTTCTGTTGGCAACTACCTGTGATTGCATAGCTTTGTCAGGAACTTTGATTGTATTCACATAAAATTTTGTATTTGGTTAGGTATAGGGTTCCGTATCTCACAAACAAAAAGGGAATTTTTGATACACGATAAAAACGTCAAAGATACATCCCATGTTTTGTGTCAAACAAGAAAATATTTTTAACAGCCTTTGACAATTTTTTTAAAAGTTTTGCATAAGTAGGTACTTAAGTTCATTTGTTTTCACAATTTGTTATAGTTGTACATAATTCATGAACGGTTTCGTACATCATGTAGAATACCTACATATACCTACATATACCCTATGCCTTTATGTAAACGTGGTGGAATAGCTTTGTTTTTATTAATTAAGTTATATATCATCATCATCATCTTCCTGCCCTTTTCCCATGTTATGTGGGGTCGGCACTACATGTGATCTTCTTCCATTTCCCTCTATCATTCTTTATCTCAGTAGGTCTACTCACTCCTTTCTTACCCACGTCATCTTTCACACAGTCCATCCATATCTTCATTGGTCTACATTTACCCCTGTATCCATCCACATTCAAACCTAACACTCTCCTCGTTACATGACATAATATATTATATTAAAATCATATAAAAAATATTATATCATGTAAAATATATTTACATGTAAAGGCTTTGTTTTTTTGCTGTATTTAAGTCGAGACCAGATAAATCAAAACCTAGGGTTATATTGCACGTACTTCATGTTAACTGCACCATACAATTGGTAGACGCAAGGTCCCGCACCCTCAGTGCGTAAATAATATTCGCATTTGTCCGTTTTTTAATGCTCAGTAACAAGTTTTAGATTAAAATGTTTAGTTTCGCATTGTAAGTACCTTTGCTTTTGCTTAAAATGGTATGAAATTAAGATTTCATTTAGACATATAGAACAGAATATCACGTACTAAGTAGTTTTAATTTAAGTGAGATTTCATATAAAATATTTTTCTATTTTAAATTCTTTTTCTAATCTACGGCTTGTACCTACATGTAAAAGATAAATCGTTTTATTTCTTTCGCCAAAATTAAAAATTACATTTTGATTTCAAAATGAAAAAACCCTGAATCCATTTAAACTAATGACGCATTAAATCTCGCACAATTAGTGGAATGTTATCCAATGGAATCCACGCTGGCAGTTTAAGGTTGCTCACACACGAGCAACTCGGCTCCGATTTTTTATATTTTGTTGAGCAATGTTGTCTTCTCGCCTATCTGGGTCTATCGCAACCCGATTGAAGTGAGTTTTAGAAGTTGAAAAACTTAGAAAAGCTAGCTGTTGCCCGTGATTTTGTCCGCATTCAATTTATTTTAATAATTATTCTGCTATTCAGGGCGGAGAACAATTTAACAAATTAAAAATCAGGAAAATTTATCTAGCCGTTCTAAAGTTAGAAGTGTTCGAACAAACACGACTTTGCTTTATATTATTAATATAAGATTGGTTGAATAAAATAAAATAATTTACTTCTTCTGATTGTGTCTCTAGTTCTTCCAAACTAGTGCGGTGAAAGTATTAAAGTGCGACTGTTCTGTCAGAATCGCTACAAAAATAAGATTTTTATTACTATGGAGTTAACGAATTGTGCATAACCCATGTTACTCAAAGGCCCCTTTCTTGCACATGGCCAAAATATGTCTTCGAGCTTTTTAGGTTCCGGATTTCCTCACGATGTTTTTCTTCACCGTTTGAATGTACAGTTATAGCGCACATCGTTTTTTCAAACAGAAAAATTCATCAAAGCACGGCCCGATTCAAACAAATGAAACGAACAAAGTGCTGTAGGTATATGTATAGAGCGCTGGTGGTGTAGTGGTAGCACCCCTGCCTCACGATCCGAAGGTCGTGGGTTCAAACCTGGTCGTGCACCAATGAGTTTTTCCATTTCGAAAAATTTATGTGCGCAATGCCAGTGCTCTTAAACGGTGAAGGAAAACATCGTGAGGAAACCGGCATACCCTAGAACCATAAATTCGAAAGGTGTGTGTCATAGGTTAGTATTCATACAAGCGGCGATGGGCTTGCAACCTGTCACGTACGGAATACTAACTACTGCAAAATGTGGGCCTGTGCCAAATGTCATGTTTGGACTTGCCTCTGACTACTCTCTTTAGATATCATCAAAGATCTAAGTAACTAAAGATCTGAGGAGATATCTACCGAGCCTGGGGATTACAGTCGTGATCATATTTATTTTATTTTATTTTATGTATAGACTGGCCTCACAGCTTAGTTGGTAGTAACTCTGCCTTCTGCGCTGCAGGTTGTGGGTTCGATCCCCACCCAGGACTAACATTAATCGTGTGATGAACGCAGATGTTTGTTCTGTGTCTGGGTGTTATTAGTATTCTATGTATGTATGTTTTTCCAAAAAAAAATATGTAATTAATCTATCATTCATAAAAGAAACTTTGCTTAGTTTGGGTCTAGATGGCGTTGTGTGAAATGTCCATAAACGTTGCCACTTTGTTGGCTAGGGAGTATAGGTACTCCTTGTGGAAATTTAAAATTCTGCCTTAATTATAATGGTAACGGAGCCAGGTGCTCGGGCCACTACAAGATCCTTCTAATTGCGGCCAAAGCCGAGATTTATGATAAGGTCTAGCAATAAATTGTTGCTATAAAAATATTGCGGAAAATAATAAATTTTCGATAGACATTGTCTGACTCCAAAATTGGAGTGGATGGGTGCGCAAATAGAGGAAGACCGAAGAAGAAATGGTTTGATTGTGTGAAAGATGATATGAATGTAAGAGGAGTTGATTCAGAGTTGACGAATGATAGGGGTGAGTGGAAGAGGAAAACATGTTGTGCCGACCCCACTTAGCGTGGGATAAGGGCAGGAGAATGATGAATGATGATGATTGTCTGACTCCAAAATTGATAACTGCTTGTTTGCTTGCTCTAAATGATAATGGTTGGAAAATATAAAAAATAATGCCTATAATTAAGCTATAAAAATAGAAAGTTATAAAAATAGTACTTACCTCTAGTTCACAAAACTATCTACTATATTCAATACTGTTTCATTTTAAAGTAAAATACAATACATTTTTAATGACTAAAAACTTTTTTAATGACTAGTCATTAAAAAAATGCTTTCAATAAATAAAAATCATATTCAATATTATTTCATTTTAAAATAATATACAATTTATTTTTAATGACTGTAGGAAAAAGAAAATAACAATGTAATTAATAAAAAAAATCATTTCAATAAATAACAATAATATTCAATATTATTTCATTTTAAAATGAAATAGAATTTTATTCTTGACTGGTTCAATTCCGCATTAAGAGTGGCTTGTTGAACATCGGAGGGCAGAGGAAAATCGTTACCTGTCGGTGTTATCCACTAGTGTTGGGGTAAAAATATGAATTTTAAATATCGACGAAATTTTCCAAGAAAGAAAGAAATAAAGTGTGAAAGATGATATGATTAAGAAAGGAGTGAGTACTGAGATGACGGATGATAGAGGGAAATGGAAGAAGAAAACGTGTTGTGCCGACCCCACATAACGTGAAAAAAAGGCCGGAAAAAGACGAAGAGGAATCTTTTCCAAGAATAACAAAACCAAATAATATTAAAATGAAAAAAAAAAAATGAAAAATATTTATTCAGTACAATCACAAGGATCACTTTGAAACGTCTTACATGCTAGGTGAATCTATGTGCCAATTCCAACCTAACCCAAGTACGAGAAGAACAGGCAAGAAACTCGTCTCGGTCCTAGCGCTTTTTTGTATGATCCTTCTTACAAAAAAATGTAATCAAGATTATCTAATAATAATAACATAAAAACAAAAGACAAAACAGAACATAAATACATAAAACAAAAGGACAGCGTTTACATTGCAAATTGGTTAGCTGTCGGAGGGCGGAGCGACATCGGGCCATGAGTTCCTATCATCAATATATTCATTTATATTATAATATGCTTTCTTTAAGAGATTATTTTTAATTATGTTATTAGTTTCCCCTTTGTAATAACTATGTAGTTGTATTGGTAGTCTAAAAGTTTCTAAGTAGAGTAATAAGATTACACGTATTGAAATTATTATTCCTACCCTCCACTTACCACATGGCCATTCACAAGCATTGGTGGTTTGATTTATGTGAACTACATAGTTATTTTGCTTTACAGTGTAATAGACTGAAATACTGAATAATCGATAGTCTTGTTCGCTAACTACAAAATACATTATTCTAGTTATCGATATCACTTCAGCGATGATAGATAAAATATCATACTGCATTTTTATCAAAATTACATGTTTTCTTCTGCTTAATCGGTTGGAGGCTGAACTACAGGGTGACGCACGGGCGGAAGCTAGTCAGTAAATAAGGTATGTTTTGACGACCTCAGTGGCGCAGCGGGCGAGAGTCTGCCTGCGACGCAAGAGGTTGCGGGTTCGATTCCCGCCGCGAAACAAATTTGTGTACGATCTGCAGAAATGTGTTCCGTTGGTCTGGGTGTTTTCTATGTATAATAAAAAATATCTATCTATGTATATAATGTATTAAATATATCAGTCATATAGTACCCATAACACAAGCTTTGAGTAGCTTACTTTGGGGCTAGATGATGCTGTGTGGATTGTCCAGCATTATTATTATTATTATTATTATTATTATTATAATAAGGTAATGTATCGATATGGACACATCACTACGCAAGAAGCACTCCATAACCCAGTTATGGAACGACGCCGGTCAACTCCAATATCGTGTATAAATCTTGAGCCACCTCTGTTTGTTGTGAGCCACCTCACCTACTCCTGTTTGCAATGTATTGCTGTAAATTGCATTTGCAATGCGTGTTGACTGTTGATGTTTGCAATATTGCATTAAGTGTACATTATGAATATTCAGTATGAAGCTGGATATTTCACACAACGCCATCTAGCTCTAAACTCCGTGTATTCCCGTTGTGCCCGAATTTCGTGTCCCCGACTATCGGGGACAGCGGTACTTTAATTAAATATTTAAAATGACTTCCCGTTGTCCCCGAGTCCTGTCCCCGATAATATTCCTTTTGGGATTTTTTGATGTTTTGGACTGAGATTGGATGTTTTTTTTTCTCGTATCATTTTAAATTTTTGTGTGTACTTTTGGTCGAAAAAAAGTATAAAAACTGGAGCAACAAAGTTGACAGTCGAATTTATCGCAGAAAATCCACACTGGCAAAATTGGTCTCAAAAGAGACAGATAACATAAATATACTTAGAAGAAGTAGAAGAGGAAGCTCTCATCTATAAGAAGTTTGCTTATTATGCCAATGAGGTTCTATTTATACTTTTAACTTACGCGATCTGAACACAGTATTATTAGTATTAAACGGATATTTATCGCATTCTAATTACCTATTTATTTTCCCGACGTTTTGTCTTCCCGTGTCCACGACAGCGTGTAAACCTGTCGAAACGTCGGGAAAATAAATAGGTAATTAGAACGCGATAAATACCCGTTTAATACTAATAATAGAGGTTCTATTTTCTAACTATTAGGATAGTCTTTATGGGTACATCATCAGTAGACTTTCAATAAACGAAGTCGCAGTTTAAAACTAGTATGTTATATGACGAGGTTTTCAGATTAAACCCTCGTCAGCCAGAACCTTTCGACACCTGCTCAATAAAACCATGCATCCATTCATCATGTTCTTCAGTAATATAAGCACCAGTTCTTGACGCTATCAAATCGCTGGCGATTCCTTCGCCCATCGCCGCTTATTAGAATACTAACCTATGACACACACCTTCGAATTACAGATAATACCATAGGGTATGCCGGTTTCCTCACGATGTTTTTCTTCACCGTTTAAGAGCACTGGCATTACGCACATAAATTTTTCGAATGGAAAAACTCATTGGTGCACAACCAGGTTTGAACCCACGACCTTCGGATCGTGAGGCCGGGGTGCTACCACTGCACCACCAGCGCTCTAATAGTAATAATATATTTAAATCAAAGTCATCGCACTTTTGTTCTCAGATTTATTGGATGTTTTGTTTCCCATGATGTCGCGTAACGTGGCGCCGTGAATGGAAATCTACTAGATTATTCTAATGTTGAACTTCAAGCAATCAAACTATTTAGATTATAGTGTTTGGGTTAAAACTAGGATACTTTATCCTGAAAAATAACCTCAATGGAAACGGTATAAGGACGTCAAAGATTGCATGAAAAGTAACAGTAGCACGCGAAGGAGGTCAATGGTTTTAAACATATTAAAATCATCGTGAGGAAACCGGCATACCCTAGATCCAAAAATTCAAAGGTGTGTGTCATAGGTATAAGAAGTACCTATTCTTATAAGCGGCGATGAGCTTGCGACCAGTCACGTACGGAATAATAACTACCTACTATGCAAAATGTAGGCATGTGTCAAATGTCATATTCGGACGTGCCTCTGACTACCCTCTTTAGATATCCTCAAATATCTAAGTCACTAGAGGTCTGAGAAGATATCTATCAAGTCTGAGGATTACAGTCGTGATCATGTTTTTTTTTGTGTTAAAATAATCAGTAGGTAATATTAAAAATCTGCCGAATATTAGTAACATAATTGCGATTCAATAGTGTGCTAAAGGCTCGATTGGCCTCCCCGAAGGGGATGGCTGTGTTTACGTTTTCGTGACTCGTGACTTTTTTACCGTATGTTTTAGAAAAAAAGCATTTTATCTGCGTGAAATGGAGCGTGGAGGGTCTGTTGAAACAAATAAAAAGCTAGAGACAATCATGATGGTATATTTCTTCGATTATCTATCAGGGATGAAAATAAAAGTCCGTTAAAAAGCTGCTTTTTTCTGTCACTGACGCGAACGTCGGTTGCTATACGTAAGTATAGTGTTTTTCGAACTATACTTACGTGAGTAACCATGGAACCTCAATTATTAATTCGTCGTTTAAAAATATAGCTATCTTAAAAGGCAAATCAATCTGTAGATTATTGTACTTTAAAAGGTAAAAGTCAATAGAAAGTTTTATACCTAATAAAAATAAAATTATTCATTACCTATATCCTCGCAATGTGTGGAAGATAATATAGGTAAGAAACTGGTAAGAAAGGAGTGAGTACTAAGATGACGAATAGTAGAGGTAAATGGAAGAAGATCACAATATGTGCCGATCCCACATAACGTGGGAAAAGGGCAGGAAGATGATGATGATCAGTCAATATATAAGTCTTTTTCTAGTCAGTTGGACCAATTTTTAGTGTCAGCGCGAATAAGCCACCTCTGAAGATTGTACAGATTTTTAAATAAATCCAAAGCCAAAAATCTCTCACTCGAAGTAATCGCGCCCAAGTTGCTCAACACCTGTCCACCAGCCGGTCTGACAAGGGTCGAAGCGGAACATAATATTATTTTGCACTTATTTCGTCGTGCTTCTGACGGGGACGATATTATGCAAAAACATCAAACAGATTATAGAGCGAAAAAAATAAGGACTATAATCCTCAGAATATGATAAAAGGCAGGCAACACCGTTTATTTAGCTCACCTTGCTTATTTTAAAAGGCGATAGAGCTAGCCATAACCATCGTCTTTATCTCCTTTGCTTTCAAGTTTGACTGTACCTTAGCTTTTCATGACGGGGTGAGCATAACAATAGACAATTCGCGACGGCATAGGAATGAACTTCAAATCTTTAAAAAAAACTTATGTGCTTAGAGTGTTAGTTTTATTTTTGGCACATGCCTTCTTCGATCGGTAAAAACTAATTATTTTTGGACTCTAACGTAGTTTATTTTAAGTAGCACACATTAAGCTTATCTATGGGTGTAGTTGGTAATCTTGATAAAATAAGAGATGATTGTAGAAATTGTATTGAAGAAATAATAACGAGTTATTCACATTTTTAATATTTGGTTTTTGGAATATGCCCATTTCCTTACGATATTTTTCTTTACATTACATCTAATTATCCTTTCATACAAAAGCTTCATGTTTAGTTTACTGATTTTACAATAAAAATAACGGGGAAGTTGGTAGGTATGAGTTTGTATAAATCTTACGCTCGTGTAAGTAAAAGGTTAAATTTCCAAATTCTTATTATTACATTAAATGGCTGGATAACTTGAGTTTGAACTGGAATTTTCTTTTGATACATTCAACTGAAAAAAAACCCGACAATTTGAAATAAAACAGTTACTTTTGTTTAAAATTGACTTGACTATTTGACTGTGACTTTGACACTGACACTTTGAATTTGACACTGGCAAAATTGATCGCAAATTGCAGAGACAGATGCCATAAATAAAGAAGAAAAAGAGTTTGAACGTACCTAAGATTCTAAAAAAGTCCTGTTATGAAAGGAGTTTTACCGTCAGTGGCTTCAA
This sequence comes from Cosmorhoe ocellata, assembly GCA_963675405.1. Taxonomy (NCBI): domain Eukaryota; kingdom Metazoa; phylum Arthropoda; class Insecta; order Lepidoptera; family Geometridae; genus Cosmorhoe; species Cosmorhoe ocellata. The sequence continues at coordinate 3,512,354 of OY776266.1, read as the reverse complement.
ACGTGAATAGGCATCTCACGACCAGAAAACGTGGACCTCCTAGAAGATCATGCATTAACAAAATAAAGAGCAAGTCTTAGCAACCCGGTACCTCAGTAAACTGGTGGTTCTTGGTCCCTGTACTTCGTATAATATATTGTGATCCATTATTAATCTCGTGAAGTTGATGCAGACTTTGTCAAGTAAGTTCCTACTGTAAGATCTACGTTTTGGCCGAAACCGAATTCGGCTTTAGAATATTTTGTTTACAATTGTTTCTTAGGCGACTTATCTACTTACTTACATAGCATACCACAATGATACCACTGACCATTAGATAAGGTACCAAACTGACGTTTAATAGCTAATGTACCTACTAGGTAGGTAGAGGTAGATTAGTCTAAAAATGCACGCCCCTCCAATGTATTTGCTACTCTATTTCCTCTACATACGGTACAAGTACAAGTGGAGGGGCGTGCATTTTTAGATTTAAACATCTCTAGCTAGGTATCTATTCCAAGACCAGCGCTATATAAATAAGTATTTATTTTAAAATTTAAAAAAAAACCGCCGAAAGTAATTGAAATGGCTTCTGATAGCCGCGATATTGGATTTTTGGGATTTTATACTCTGTCAATATCGTAATTCAGACTAATCCAATGGCATTTTCAACGTTTAACCGTTTGAACTGCAGTGAAAATCAAAGAAACTCACATACATACCGCAAACACTTCCGCAGTCGGGTGAAATCAGTGAACAGAAAAAAAAGTAGCATTCTTTGAGCTAAAAAATGACCCCACAAAAAATGAGCTGTGGTAGGCGGGGCTTGTCGATTATGCCAAAAAGTTATATCAAAAATTCATATAAACAGCACATAAAGGAGTTTAAATTTTACACCGCAATTGAAACCCAAACGTCGAGGAGAAAAGATCGACATTAATCATATTTTGGCAAATCCATTAAGGAGTTTTTTGCGTTCACTGGGTGATATTTAAAAATGGGATTCGTTTTTCGGGCTACGTTAAGAAAATCCCGAACATCTCAACACTAGTAAATGAACCCACTCTAATTACCAATAGCAGTGACGACACGAGCTAATTCACCTGGAATTCTAACTTGGGGTGGAAAGTGCCAAAGTTTCCAGCGAATTATGTAGATTAGCTTGCAATCTCATTAGCATAGAATATCCGGTGCTAAATAACTTAGCTGATTCAGGTATTTATTTAAAGTGGAAATAAGAGTATTATTTACCTATTTTTCCCGACGTTTCGGCAGGTTTAAACACTGTCGTGGTCACGGGATCACTAATAATAATGTGTTCAGATTGCGTAAGCTTAAAAATATATATATAGAAATAAAAGTGTGAAAAGTTAAAGTAGATCAAGTACAAGAGCACACAGGAAAGACCAATGTCCAACTTATATGTAGAGTTTTACTTAAGTTTAGTTTTAAAATCCTTAGATATCTTGTGTTGTTGTTTCGCTACCTTTTCTTTGTTATCTGTGTGCTACCAAGTAATATTTTTGTTATCTATTTTCTCCTATGAGATTCTAGTGAAATTTTGATCAACTTTTGAAAACATTTCTCTTAATATCTTTAGATGCACTACCACAACTAGGTACAACTTACTAGTCGTGTGTTTTTTTGAACCAGTAGCTCAGCATCTTTTTGTCCACTTAACACAGCTTTCTAATTCCGGTTTCCTGACGATGTTTTCCTTCACCGTTTGAGAGCGGACATACATTTTTTAAGCAAAATCCATTAATGCACGACCCAATTTTGGGCCTAAAAACTAAGTCGTGACTACGATCACTAAATAAATCACTAGTAAAGGAATAAAGCACTAAAAAAGAATTTCTAAATTGCACTCATCATCATCATCATCTTCTTCCTGCCCTTTTCCCACGTTATGTGGGGAACATGTGATCTTCTTCCATTTCTCTCTGTCATTTGTCATCTCAGTGCTTCATATTGTTTCCTAGATTCATGTGGACTCAAAATTGCAATCCTATCAGCTTAAAAGTTGTTGAAAAAAAAATTTGTAAGTAAAGTCGCGAAACTCCTCTAGTTATAATAAACCACATCTCAACTTTCAGGCCCACCGATAGCCAATATCCGGCCGGAACAAGCATTCTTTTTGATCTAATTTCTTTGAAAGTGCTATCGACAGGCGTTAATTGCTATGTAGGCTAATTGCTATCATAATCATTATGCAAGAAATTGGAAATTATGTCAGATACTTGAAAGCTTTCTGTAATAGCAATTACTTGATTATATCGCTTGTTCTGAGTTTTTGTTATTCTTTTGGTGATACTTCTGAGCTTTTTTACTCGACTGGAAAGAAGGTGGGTAATATGTTTAACTTATGTAATTAACTTGAAAGGTCCACCAATAAAGAGCATTGCAAGACGAAAACGTTACTTTAATCAATAAGACACCTTACCTACCAACTTTTAAAGTTGAGTTTGAATAAGTTTTTTACTTGGTTCATGGTTTTTTGAGATGTAGCTAACTTGATTTCTAAAATATAATTATTTTAATGAAGTCATAAAGAGTAGGTACCTATGAATAAAAGTTTTAATGACCTGTGGGACCGTTTGTACAACTTTTCCTAGCCAAGTATGCTATGTCACCGGACAAGTCACATTCTATACGAAAATAGACTTAATGATATATAACTATAAGGTTCAAAATAGCAACGGCAAGTATTCTACGTTGAACATTATCCGGCACTTTTCAAAAAAAGTAATCGTAAAAAAATACGGTTAATATACGGTAGGTAGTTTATTTACCTTTAGAAGATAAGATATCTGTATTTACATATACATATATATATATATAATTTGAATCTCGGAAACGGCTCCAGCGATTTTCATGAAGTTTTGTATGCAGGGGGCGATAAATCGATCTAGCTAGGTTTCATTTTTAGAAAACGTCGTTTACCCCAAAAAAACGAGCAAAGCTCGGTCACCCAGGTACTTATACTTAATGATCGAAGTCACTAGGGAGTCTGAGGAAGTATCTACCGAGCCTTGTAGTCGTGATCACGTTTTTTTTTGTATTAAATTCGAATGTGGTGAAAGTATAAAACCATTTTTTTTTCTAATAATCTTAAATCAATCGTTCAAACTAAACATTACCAAATTACGTATTCGATATTGGTCTAAACTCTAAACAATTTTTATCATAATATTTATTTATTCCACACAATTTGTTTGAAAAGCAATACCTATGAGTTTTATGATGACTCTAGGAATATTGAAAAAGCTCACTTTAAATTAAACTGGACTGAATGACGTTGTTCAGGGGCTGGCTTAGGATTTTAATTTCAGATAAAAATAACGACGGCTGCGTACATATTTCAGTTTGTAACGAAATAATTAAGGCGCGGCAGCTAGCTAGTGGCCAGCGGCATACTGCCAGTCGAAATGTCTTGAAAAGCATGAAAAGTCTAAGTTTTATCCCTTAGAATTGTAATAATTTGAAATAATAATTTGTGTTAAATTTAAATAATAAAAATGAAACACACATTTTATTTATAAGTAAATTATCTACCCGTTGGTGTAAAAAAAATATGAAAATGACCTCAACTTTAGAAGGAGAAGCAGATTTTGTTTATTATTTTGAGGTTTTTTCGAGAATTAATACTAAAGTTAGTACGACGTTTAAACAAAATTTCAAACTCAGACTTTATAGATAAAATATTGATTATTTTCAGTGACTTTTCAGTTATTTTCCACTACCCTTATTTACCGAGGGTAAAGCATCTGAAAAACAGCAAAACTCCGCGATCAGCTGACCACCGCGCCTTAAATGTGGGTATTTTTATATGCATACTTTCTGCACTAGAATATGTACTTATGTATAGTCATCACAGTATATAGGTAATACTTATCTAATAGGCCACACTACAGGCTTATGATTAAAAATAGAATAATGTATTTAATTCCTCATTTTTGGTGACAGTAAGTAAATAGGTTTAAGCATTATTTTTTCAAAACCATAGTGATTGCATAGGTCTGCTACTAGTATAAAATTCAGAAACATGCAATTTAAAACCTCTTTCATTATAATCACCTACTTTCAAACAAAAAAAATATTTCAAGAGCAACAAATAAACCTTTAATACAAGTTAAAACTACCTAGAAACGAAATACAAATATTCAAAGAGCGAGCACTTAACTTTCTTGAATTTTATCTACTTAATATCCTATTTAAATACAAAATAAGCCAGAACTAAAACGAAAAAACGTAAAAAATTTAAAACTTGGCTCTGAAATTATTATTCATTAGTAGCTGGTCCACTATTCTGGTCAGTAAACTAATTGGAAGGTAAGTACTTGTTAAGTATTCTGTATTGGTGCTACATAAATTAGGCCAGTAAACTCCAGTACCGTTTTTGCTAATTGTAGCGAAATGCAATTTCAGGGTTGAACTACATACTTGCGTTCTTCAGCATTGCGCTAGTCACGCCAGATCGTGACATACAGTCTTTGTCACGGCTTTTTTTATGGCAGTGGCCAAACTTTTTGATCGCCAAAAACGCAATCCCATGCGTGGATATCCTATCCTACGAGTATTATAAACGTGAAAGTTTGTATTATGGCTGTTCAGGTAACGCCAAATGAATGTTTGTTACTCTTTCACGCTGAACGGCTGAATCTGGATGAAATTTGGCATAGAGAGAGATTATACTCTGAAATAGCACATAGGTGACTCTTTATCCGCTGGCAAAGCCGTGGGCGGAAGCTAGTCAAGAATATTTTACACAGCATCACTAACGGATTACCCTTTCACGTAGTTTTGAACCTGCATGCATCGTAAAGGGGTAACCTGCTTTTTTTTTCTTATGTCCCTCTCGAGGTCAGAGTCTTTGTTTAACTTGTTTTTTATTTATTACATCTTTTATTGGGTTAACGGGATACGAGGATGGATTTTTTACATAATTTCTTTTTCTATACCACATCTTTTACTTACATATTTTTTTTAATTTTAAACTTATAATTAGTTTTAACATATTAATCTATATTTTTATAGGTTTTTTATTACTAGGAATCTTTAGTCACTTATGGGGTAACCTGTAAATGACGCTATGGTGTACATTCCCTGAAATAAAAATTCCAATCGCATTTCTTTGCTACCTTCGATAGAAGTTTCCACAGGGTTGAAGTAAACTAACACAATTGCAGCCTCTCCTCTCGCTCCTTCCCAATTAGGGTGCCAGCGTCAGTCGGATCCATTATTGCTAGTCTCCTCTCCAATCTACGTCGAACGACAACGAAGACATAGAGACCCTGGAATCTCTTATCTAATCAGGAAGTTCTTTAGAACTAGTGTTGTGAAAGGATTTAAAGTGCGTCTAAAGGACGTATAGAATCTGAAATAGACTTTTTATCGCATATGTAAAATCTTTTTAACTAGCTTTCGCTTGCGGCGTCGCCCGGGGCGTACCCACATAAAAAATAGTCTATGTTCATCCTGAAAGTTCATTCTACACATTAGTGAAAGAATTGTTCAAATCGTTCAAGGAGCCTATTCAATGCAAACAAACAAGCAATCAAATCTTTCCTCTTTATAATATTAGTATAGACTAGTGTGGTGAAAGGATTTTAAGTGCATCTATGAGGATATACGTATGTGTGCCTATTAACTAATATTATAAAGAGGAAAGTTTTGTATTTTTGTTTGTAACGAATAAAAACAAAAAATACTGGTCCGATTTCAAAAATTCTTTCACCGTTAAAATGCTACAATATCTTTGAGTAACATAGGCTATATTTTATATAGGTACCTCGCGAGCAAAGCCGCAAGCGGAAGCTAGTTTACTATATTTTGCCGAAACTAAATATGCAGTGCTTCTAGTGTTATACATCTGTGTCATTATTATTGCTCCTCGAAGGAGCTGTTATCATATCGTTATGCGATAATTACATCAAAATTCACCATCTTTATTGACAGTATAGGTAGGTACATTTAATATGCAGAGTACGTATATGAGCTACAACCTTTTTCACCCGCATTGAGCAGTTTTATAGGGTTTTTTATTATAATTTAGACCAAAAATTAATCCAAATGTTATCCGAATCGGTTTAGCCGTTACAGAATTAAAGAGGTTAAAAAAACACACGCAACCTTACAAACATTACTTTGCCAATGTGAAAACACTGGTGGCTTAGTGGAAGCGATCCTGTTTTCTAATGTTATTGTCTTGAGTTTGAAATCCAGTTGTGCACTAACTTTATTTTTAGTAGCCACCCACTTTAGGGCTAGTTTCACCATGCTCTGTTAATTAAAATAACAGATTATTAGCCTCTTAATCGCCTATTAAGCTTGTTTTATGTTCTACAATGTCCTGACAAAGGATTATCTTCCGTAAATTATAAGTACCTAGATGACCGAGCTTTGCTCTGTTTTTTTGGTAAATCGTGTTTTTTTTTAAATTGAAACCTAGCTAGATCGATTTATCGTCCCCGAAACCCACTGCATACTAATTTTAATGAAAATCGTTGGCGCCATTTGCGCATTCACGTAGGTATAAACAAGAATTGCTCGTTTAAATGTATTAATATAGGATACATTAACGTTCTTGTTAATTGTGATGGTCGATCAAGTAATGCTTTATTAACAAAAGTTTGTTGAACTTTGACTTTACTCTCGTTATGATTTGTTGACATATTTATTTAACGTTAATATCGCACACACACGTTTCTGCAAATAGTTGTTAAAATTATAAATTATGTCATTTCATTGATATAGATATGCTTTACATAATATAATAGTACCTGGTTGACCGAGCTTTGCTCGGTTTTTTTTGGTAAATGTTGTTTTTTGGAAAATGAAACCAAGCTAGATCGATTTATCATCCCCGAAACCCTCTGCATACTAAATTTCATGAAAATCGCTGAAGCCGTTTCCGAGATTCCAATTATATATATATATATATATATATATATACTTATACAAGAATTGCTCGTTTAAAGGTATAAGATAACCAATACATTTTGTCAACCGGACTGAACCAAAATCGAACTATGTTAGAACTACATAGTACAAAGCTTGAACTTGATTGCAAATAGTAAAGTTACTCGTGAACAATCAGATTGCAGTCTGATCGATGGCTATACATAGAGGAAGTTGGGAAAAACTGGCTTGTTAGAGTTAGTGTTACTTTTTGGAGTGGCGCTTTAAGATTGCTGTAATTCTTCATGCATGGTAGTGCATCTCCTCAATTATTACTTTTATCTTTGAGGATGTGAAGATTCTAAACCGAGTAATTATGATCAATTTGGCGTCATGCCCACAGTTGAACATATTATTCGATTTACAATAATAGGTATTTTTTTATAAAATATGAATTTGAAATTATAATGGTATGTCAGGATCGTAGCAAGTGGAGATCCGTGGTCTCTGCCTACGAAACGTGAAACAGGCGTGATTTTATGTATGACTGAGTATCAAGTGTGGTGAGTATGTAGATAAACATTATATATTATGGTTTTATTTATTAATATTGTTGTCCACAACTGGGCAAAGGTCTACCTCAAATACTTTCTAATATTTTTAAATTAATAATTGAGTAATTTACGACACTACTACTACTTATTTTAAAAAAAAATAAAGCTTTATCAATATGTTTTTCTGCTACTTATATTATTGTACTTTTACTAAGTGAGGTAGCGGGGTTTAAAGTTTGTATGAAAACAACATTTCTCACACGAATATTAAGAAAATTTTACTACATTTTACTACATTGTAGTTTTAAAATAATTGGAAAAGCATGTAGAAAACGGACAATTTTTTACTATTAGTCAATTTCCGAGAACCTATTTTGTAACTAGATAAGAGCTTGAACAACAATAGCTAAGATTTTGATCAAAGGGATGAACATCAAATAGACATGAATTTATGTTTAATTAAATTCTTAACTAAATATTAAATTACGTGTCAAAGTAAGTTGATTATTTCAAAATATTTTGATTAGAAGGGGCGGAGAGAGTAAATTCAATACAACCTTTGTTTAACAACAATTTAATTAGTTTTCCTTTCTCTTGTGACATTTGTTGTTTTTAAATGACACTTTAATTTTGTGACTAAAGGTTAGATACATAGTGTAATATTTACATAAATCATTTCAGTTACATATTTCAAGCATCAAATTATTGTACACCTAAATAAAAATATTGCCTTTAAATATATTCATGTAACACATCATATTGTCATGTCAGGTCTCGTAACATAATTACAATAGCTTTTGAGGCGCACATTAATCCTTTCACCACACTGGTTCGAAAGAACTAGTGATATAATAGCAATAAGAAGAAGAAGCAAGGAACTATCTAATAAATAAACGCATTCTAACTTTAGTAGGTATAACACCAATCATAACCCATAACGTTAGGGTACTTTGCATATCCGCTGTTGCCCCACTCTCCCCTTTAAGCACCAAAGTTCCCAGTTGAGTTTGACTTCAGTTACGAGTGGCTCAAGTGACTTAATGGTATGGAAAATATTGATTTTACATGTATGTTACTTAAATGTTGAAACGTTTGTACAATATTGACTACCATTCTACTAGGGTATTAATTAAATAGAATAATGTTCTATAACATTCTGTACGGTAAATTTATTTTATGTTTTTGGGAAAGAAAGAAAGAAAGTTAATTTATTTGAGACATAAGTGGACAGACGAATACTCGTAATTGTCAATGAAAAAAATATACAAGTTTAAAAGAAACATAAAACTTAACGGTCCTTAGATAGATCATACATACATACATACATAAAATCACGCCTGTTTCCCGACGGGGTAGGCAGAGATCACGGATCTCCACTTGCTACGATACTGACACACCTCTTTTGCTTCATTCACTCTCATTACATTCTTCATACATTCTCGTCGGTTTAGGGTACTCTTGACCTGGCCTTTCTCTAAAACGTCCCCAATTTGATCGAGATACGTACGCCGAGGTCTTCCCTTTCCAATTGTCCCATTTACACTCGCCTAGATAGATCAACTGTTTCAAATGTATTTTATACTAGCTACCGCCCATATCTTAGCCCGCGTGGTACCTTGAAAAACAAAAACAACTTTATACCACGGGAACCGTACATTTTTCTGGGATAGAAAGTAACCGTTGTGCTATTCCAGACTATAATGTATCTCTGTGCCAAATTTCATCTAGATCCGTTCAACCATTTCAGCGTGAAGGAGTAACGAATATCCATATATTCATACATACAAACTTTAACATTTATAATATTAGTAGGATGGAGTGTACACAATATTAAGATTGATCTGTATATTTCTATAAATATACTTAATCATCTATTTACTAATCATGTTGATCATATTATTATTATTCATCTAAAGCGGTACTTTAGACCCGCTGAGCTATGCTTAACTCTACCACAAGTGCTAAATCATTTTGAAATTATAACCTGGTCGAAAGCCATTTCCGAAGCAAAGTGGGGTGTAACGGCCAACCATAGTGCCTTACACTAGCAGAGTGTTAAATGAAATTACTTTCATTTTGAACTTTTATCGTGAGTTCACCAACTCTACCCTATGCTATAGTTGGATTGTTTCCATTGACTCTAAAATCATTGTAGTCAATTTAAAAAATCCAAGCGTTTATTCCACTGAATCATCGTCTTCCTGCCCTTTTCCCACGTTATGTGATCTTCTTCCGTTTCTCTCTGTCATTCATCATCTCAGTACTCATTTCTTACTCATCATGTTTATTTTCACTGAATATTTTAGTGAATAAAAATACAAATTTAATATATTTTCCAACGACTCCAAAAAGCTTCGAGTACACTCAAACGCAAAAGCCACGTCGGAATGTTGAACTATTGGCTACAAGTCAATGTTAATGATGTTACCTTTTTTAAGTGACTTCAAAAAGTTTTCAATTCGACTGTATGATTGTTACGCAATTCATCTTTCTGCCCTTTTCCCACGCAATTACGCAATTATCCTTACACGATTATTCTGCCAATTATTTATGCATTTTGATGTTTATTTTTTATGTTTGATAAGTATACTTCAGAAGTGGTCCCATATAAATTTGATACTACAGGGATTTATATTTTATCAGTAAAACTTAAAAAACCCTTGCTAGCAACATTGAAATTGGTTTTCTTATTAGTTTTCAAAAAATAATTATAATGAGTCTTTTTTATCAATATCACTTCTTCACAAGCATTATTACTATCATAGCTGCATGTGAATTACTTGTAAATAAGTTTACTATGTCGGTTCGCGATGACTAGTTAGCGTTTGACCTATTTATATTATCTATTGTTGTATAGCTATAGTCGACAGTGTGCCTTAAAATGTATTCTGCTTGGGGTTTCGAATTGTAATGGAATTAGTTCCTAAATATTTATGAAGGCTTTTCGGAATATTATTCGAGTTGATTTTTTGGATGTAACTGATTTTAACGGTATTTAGTCATTCTTTTCATGTCACACATTTATATTCTGTTCAGTAAAATAATCGTGCGATTTAGCATTTTGTATGTTATGATATCACTGGCAATCGCACGCGGCTCCACTTGCGTGTTACTCACCAGGATAAAAAGTAACTGTGTTATCCAGGTCATATACTACGCGTATTCCAAATTGAATCCAGATCCGTTCAGCCGTTTAAGCGTGATTGAGTAACAAACATTCACATAACCATACATCCAGTAGGATTGAAAAAAAATATAAACTCGTACCTACATCGCGACATTTGAATCAGAATTTTTTTAGAATAAACTAAAAATATTGTTTCAGGTAGGTACTACAGCGTAGGTACTTGCAAGCGATAGAAAAAAACACTTTAAGCTGTTTAGATCATCTAAATAAGATAAAATGTGGTTGTATTGAATCAAGAGATTCAATATAAACAAAGCTTCGTGTTCGCAAAGCGAAAGATTATCCTACTAATATTATAAACGCGAAAGTTTGTAAGAATGTATGGATGTGTGGATGTAAGAATGTCTGGATGTATGTTTGTTACTCTTTCACACTGAAACGGCTGAACGGATCTGGATGAAATTTGGCACAGATATAGATTATAGTCTGGAATACCATATAGGCTACTTTTTATCCTGGAAAAATTTACGATTCCCGCGGGATAGAATTTGTTTTATTTTTGTTTTTCAAGGTACTACGCGGGCGAAGCCGTGGGCGGAAGCTAGTAAAAAAATATAAGCTGTTCATCATAGGTCATAATAAATAGCGGAACAGTTTGTTATCAATTGACCAACTGTTCGTTATATATTTTTGTAATCCTCCAAAGTCCTTCGTATCGGCGGTTGCAATCTACGAACAATTAGTCTGAGCCCGGCTCGAGTTGTCGCCATTCCCGAACTAAGCTTATAAGCTTGGAAATTGCTTTGATTGATGTCCCGAAATTGGTTCATCAAGTCAGTTTGGTGCAGTTTGTATTGTACATACATAAAATCACGGGTTTGGCAGAGACTAAGGATCTCCACTTGCTAAGATCTTCACATATCTTTTTTGCTTCATTCACTCTCATTACATTATTCATACATGCGCGTCGGTTTAGGGTTTTTGTATTGTACAATATAATAAAACTAGCTGACCAACTTTGTCTGCGGGTTTTAAGTGGTATATTTTTTCCCGTTTTTGCAACATTTTTCGTTGATGCTTCGCTCTTATTGGTCGCAGCGTGATGTAATAAGCCTTCCTCGATAAATTAACCATCCAACACAAAATATTTATAAATCAAACCAGTAGTTTCTAAGATCCGTTCAAACAAACAAACTCTTCTGCTTTATAATATTAGTACTTATAGATAAATAAAAATTGGTGGAAACTTCACACAACACTATCTAGCCCCAAAGATAGCCAATAGACTAATTAATTAATTACTATTTTTGTATAAACATACTAACATAGAATAGATAATAACACCCAGACACAGAATAAACATCTGTGTTCATCACACAAATGTTTATCATATGCATAAATATAGGTAGGTACATAATGGTTATTTAAAACTATATTAATACTTTGGAGTAGGTTCACTACAACTATCAATTACAAAGTATTTTGTTTCACAAATTATTTAACTTTGAAGCTTATTTCGATACTTACAAATTTTAAAATCCAGTAAGTACCACAAATTGTGCGCCAAAAATATTTAAAAACCAGAAATCAATATTCAAGCACTTAATAGATAAATATAAAAATATATAATAAAAATATGAAATAATACCAAATTATTAAATAACATTAATTTATTGACGTCTAATTGGGTCTATGCTACAAATACTTTTTAACATTAACGTAAAATATTCAAGACCACACATTATCTAATCCACTAAGTTATCGAAATTATTTAATATAAAATCATATCACAAAAAGAAATCATAAAATAAGATCCAAATTAATTTAATGAAATAAAATGATAAACCGTATCTTATTATGATCTTTAAACCAACAATAGCCAGCGATACACTACAAATAATATTATATATAATACATAATACATTATTATAACTATATAATTTTACTTAGCTCGTTATTCCGTAGTGTTGGAGCTCTGCTCGGTTTGAAAGTTGAAGACAGAATGATGTCGCTTACCAAGCGGCAGGGCCTTTTATACCAAGACGTAAACAAGTGACGTCACAATCACCTGTTGGGGCATTTGTTTTATAAAAATGAAAACTAGAGCTTTTTGAACCGGGATTTTTGCTAATATGTTTATAAAAAGGTTTACTGATCACTTCTACAAAACAATTAATACATAATATGTGTTATTTACATAGTTATTTACCGATATTCTAAAATCATGTAATAAACCTCATATATTTTACTAAATTCCTTCTATTTAGACAAAAACTACATCGAAACATCATCATCATCATCACAGAAGTCACATACAGAAGTCACATACAGAAGTCACATACACATATTTATTTGTTATTTGGAGTATATTATTTGAAATAATCTATCACGGCCAAACTGACCAGTACTTCGCTCTCGAAGTACACAACCATTATTATTTGTGATCTCTAGACTTGCCATACAACACCTAATCACCTGCTACACCATGAGTACCAGTGAAGTATCAGACTAGAGACCGACTAGCAGTTTATTATTATTTGTGATCTCTGGACTTGCCATACAACACCTAATCACCTGCTACACCATGAGTACCAGTGAAGTATCAGACCAGGGACCGACTAGCAGTTCATTATTATTTGTGATCTCTGGACTTGCCATACAACACCTAATCACCTGCTACACCATGAGTACCAGTGAAGTATCAGACCAGGGACCGACTAGCAGTTTATTATTTGGCTTGTGAACTTGACATATTAGCCCTGCCACCCGCTGCTAGTGACATTCAAGCTAACATCAGATCAGAAGCGACCAGCGGAAAACTTTACCTAAATATGTGTATGTTCCCATTTTATACATTTTCTCATTTACTTAACTACATTTTGTTATAAGTATTACTCAATTCATAGTTTAATTTAGTATAACAGTATCTATCATATTATTATTATTTTTTTTTTTTTATTAAGATGTTTCTATTAGAAGTAATACTTACTCCATAGTTTAATCAAGCTTTATATTTTAGTAGGTATATTAATCCATCAATCAATAAGTATTTAATAATTAAACATTTTACATAATAATCTACTAATCCACAGTCCCATTTAGTATTGAATTAAACATTTAACATCATAATCTATCACGGTAATACATCATGACAATAATATTATGGTAGTTCAAAAGAAACGTTTTGTTCAATCCATTCACCCGGCCAGAGTCGCAATTTTTCTTTAGCTACTGTAATGTTTCGCAAGTTATTGTGACCTCTCAAGAAAAACCTATCATTTTGCAATTGTTCTATTATCTCGTAATGACCTTTATGACCATTTTGAATTTAGTTTATCATGACGTCTGTGATCTTGGCTTACATAAACGACGTCTCCTATATTGTACGTTTTATTGGTTCGTCTGGTTGTATCAAAACGCTTCTTGAACTGGTTAGCAATATTTACAAGACGTTGCTGAGCTAATTCCCTATCAGTATTTACGTTAATTGAAAGGTCTCGAGAGCTATCGGCTACATCATTATTACAGGATTGTATACATGGTATTTTTGCCTAAATACCGATTACAAGACAACCTTCCATAACACGTTCGGCCAATCTGACGCTTCATTACACATAGTACTGATCATATCACTAACAGTGGAAACAGCGTTCTATCTGACCGTTACTTCTTTTCTTCATAAAGAGCCTGGACTTGGTTACTACCTACTAAAGTTGGCGCGTCGATCCGAAATGACTAAAGAGGGTGACCCGAATAAGGTGAAAGTATCACGGATAATTGGTATTAATTCATCTGCACTTAGGTTTAACGTTTTTAGGAGACGAAATTTGGTAAACCCATCAACTATTAGAAAATATGTTTATAACCCTCATTAGATTGTGTAAAGGGTCCCGTACAATCCATTTGTTTTCGCCTTTCTCTACTCCCCGTATTATGTGTTACTATTTCTATGTCATGGTAATCTACACAATTTCGACCAATCAAGAGATCGTATTTAAACTTCTTATTCTTAACAACAAATATATCAAGTTCTATATAAACATCCTCAAACCTAACAGGGACAGTTTTTTTTTTTTAACACCTCTAGTCTGCCACAACCTATTTCGTTAAAACACAGAGTATGCGGATGAATAGAGCATTTTTAACGTTTAGCAATAGATTCCTTAACAATACAACAATTAAGGGTCATTTTTAGCCTTGACATAACTTGAAAAGAACGATATTAGCTCAGAGGTTGTCTTTACATTACTATTGAATGATGCCATTCTAACATTAACGTCCGTATAACTACCGTAAAATAATTCATTGAGTTGATTTTCTGTAAAAGCCATTTTTGTGTTGCGAAGCAAACGAATCTTTTCTCTTGCAAATTCATAGTAGGTATCGGCTGTCTGATATAAATGATACAGCAGTTGACAGTTGTTCAGCAAGATTGCATTTTCAGGGTACAGATCAGCGAGGTCAGTGCGAAACTTTTCCCATGTTCTACCCTCCGTTTAGGGTTCCCATGAGTCAAAACATTTTAATACAGACCCCCTGAGGGTCTTACCTGCTTTTGCAACGGTTGCTAACTACTCCATCCAAATTCCTTCGAAAGCTCTTCGATGTCCTTTACACCACCAATGGTTGTGCTGTTGTCATGTCACACGTAGCTGGGTCGAAAATGGGTAGCGCCACATCTTCCATCAGTTCGTCGTTTATGCCAGGGTATCTCGTATAGCCTTTAAGATGTCAGTCAGGAGAGCGGGATCTATTCTGAAACTTGACACGTGAGTATTAGTAATGGAATTACATAGATCCCACTTCTGATAATAGATAAATATAAAAATATATAATAAAAATATGAAATAATACCAAATTATTAAATAACATTAATTTATTGACGTCTAATTGGGTCTATGCTACAAATACTTTTTAACATTAACGTAAAATATTCAAGACCACACATTATCTAATCCACTAAGTTATCGAAATTATTTAATATAAAATCATATCACAAAAAGAAATCATAAAATAAGATCCAAATTAATTTAATGAAATAAAATGATAAACCGTATCTTATTATGATCTTTAAACCAACAATAGCCAGCGATACACTACAAATAATATTATATATAATACATAATACATTATTATAACTATATAATTTTACTTAGCTCGTTATTCCGTAGTGTTGGAGCTCTGCTCGGTTTGAAAGTTGAAGACAGAATGATGTCGCTTACCAAGCGGCAGGGCCTTTTATACCAAGACGTAAACAAGTGACGTCACAATCACCTGTTGGGGCATTTGATTTATAAAAATGAAAACTAGAGCTTTTTGAACCGGGATTTTTGCTAATATGTTTATAAAAAGGTTTACTGATCACTTCTACAAAACAATTAATACATAATATGTGTTATTTACATAGTTATTTACCGATATTCTAAAATCATGTAATAAACCTCATATATTTTACTAAATTCCTTCTATTTAGACAAAAACTACATCGAAACATCATCATCATCATCACAGAAGTCACATACAGAAGTCACATACAGAAGTCACATACACATATTTATTTGTTATTTGGAGTATATTATTTGAAATAATCTATCACACTCAACGTTCCAAGTGTCGGTAAACAACTTTAAGGAAATATTTTTGGTGGAGTAGTAATAAAATTACCGTGAGGAAATCGGCGAGTCTGAACAATGAAAATTGCGCAATTGATACATAGGAAAGGATATTTATTTATAGAACAATTTCTTCTGGCTTGAATGTATTTTGTCTCTTTTGATGTTAGTCTCTTTCCTGTCTTGTTAAGGACGTTATTACAGTTTTGACGTACTCAAATTAATATATATATGTAATACTAGCTGTCCCGCTCGCGACTTTGTTCACTTAAAGTATGTATATAAACCGAATTTCAAACAAATCGCACCACCCGTTAAAAAGTTCTCATACAAACATTGACCCCACATTTGACCCCTTTTTAAAAGTTATATTGAAAAATCCTGAAACACGTGTCCACTCATTTTGCATTTACATTACACAAACAAAGTTTCAGACCAATCGCACCACCCGTTAAAAAGTTCCCATACAAAAATTGACCCCACATTTGACCCCTTTTTGAAGGTTATATTGAAAAATCCTGAAACACGTGTTCGTTCATTTTTTATTTACAGTGCACAAACAAAGTTTCATGAAAAACGCTCCACGCGTTAAAAAGTTTCATACAAAAGGTTTCACCCTTTTTCACCCCCTTAGAGGTGGAATTTCCAAAAAACCCGCCTTAGTGGGTTGTTTTGTTATAAAAAGAAACCACCTTCCAAATTTCAGCTTTATAGCTTCAGCGGTTTCGGCTGGGCGATGATAAATCAGTCAGTCAGTCAGTCAGTCAGTCAGTCAGTCAGTCAGTCAGGTTAAGCTCTTATATAGATATAGATATAATATATAAAAATAATATATAATAATGCTGGACAATCCACACAGCATCATCTAGCCCCAAAGTAAGCTACTCAAAGCTTGTGTTATGGGTACTAGATAACTGATATATTTAATACATTATATACATAGATAGATTTTTTTTTTATTATACATAGAAAACACCCAGACCAACGGAACAAATTCCTGCAGATCGTACACAAATTTGTTCCGCGGCGGGAATCGAACCCGCAACCTCTTGCGTCACAGGCGGACTCTCGCCCGCTGCGCCACAGAGGTCGTAAATTCAGCTATCCGCGTCAGCACACTACAGCAAAGTGCACACGCACACATTGAATGATTTTATGTGTGTGTCATTTAATTCAATTACGGGGGAAGATCCTCATTTTTCTTTAATGGTACTAAGGATACAAAGTTGTGTCACCTGTATTATCAATGGTACAAACCAATGGTACTACTGACACTAAGCCACAAAAAGGAAGAAGCCCGCCTAGGCAAACATTATGTTTAAACAGATGAACACAGATTCTTATTCTGATGGTACTCGTACTTACAGAGTCTGGTGTTATTTTGTGTTCTTTTTATAAATTTACTAGCTTCCGCCCGCGGCTTCGCCCGCTTTATACCTTGAAAAACAAAAACACATATCCCACGGGAACCATTCATTTTTCCGGGATAAAAAGTAGCCTATATTTTATTCCAGACCATGGTCTATATCTGTGCCAAATTTCATTCAGATCCGTTCAGCCGTTTTAGCGTGAAAGAGTAACAAACATACATCCATCCATCTATCCATACATTCTTACAAACTTTCACGTTTATAATATTAGTAGGATAATACTATGGGGGATGAATGGATGACCTATACAATGGAATTTTTTAAGGATTTTTTCCACTTAGTATATAGTATTTAGGATTACCAAAGGATTTTTAAGAAAAGACGTCCATTTATAAGTTTATTGGGATTTCCGAGCAAGTATTTAGAAGACTGTAAAAGCTTGTCAGGATGTGAAATGTACACCGAAACAATTTTTTATATCGTGAGCTGTTTATTATTTTTTCTCTGTGGTCTTCTAATAATATTAGCAAAGTGGGAGTTTGAGCACACTTCAGATATTTACGGGAATATCGGGAGAGTTTATTTATTTAGTTGTTAGCAGTTTACTTACTACCGAGTGATTCGAACTTGATATTTCGGGGAATATTTTAAGAACCAGATTACAATGAATCGTAATAATTAACTTTCTTACCGCATAAAATATTATTAGGATACTTAGAGTAGCAAATTAAAAAAACTTTATCTTAGTCTAGCTATTGGTGGCAATTCTGTTGTTATAAAATAAATTCAATTTAAAATAGAATTGTCAATCTTAACCTTTTTAAAACAGTGCAAAATGAGGTCATGGACCAATATCATGTTTACTTTAGACGTGCCTCTGACTACCCTCAAAAATCTAAGTAACTAGAGATCTGAGTAGATTATCTACCAAGCCTGGGGATTACGTCATGTTTTGTTTAAACTATCATTTGTTATACTTTAGTTTAACGAATAAAATGAGATCGTCACTTATTTTTGCATTTTTTAATCTAGTTTGCGAAACACAATTACTACCTATCTATAAATGAATAAACTTTTATAATCGGTTCACTAATTCTAAATATACAAACAAATAAAGTCACAAAACTTCTTTTATTGTTCTTCTTCTTCTTTTGTTGATATGATGGCTAAAAATTCAACAAAAACATGGCGAGCTTCCAGCTTATACCAATATTTTGGCAGCCGCTTTTCAGTGTTTGAGTTGGCAACGAATTTAAAAGTTATATCAATTTAAGCTCAGCAAATGGGGACTTTGCGAACGTTTTTAATCTTTCAATTTGGTTATACATACAAAATAATATATAATAATGTAGTACCTGGGTGACTGAGCTTTGCTCGTTTTTTATTGGAGTAAACGACGTTTTTTAAAAATGAAACCTAGCTGGATCGATTTATCGCCCCCAAAACCCCCTGCATACTAAATTTCATGAAAATCGCTGGAGCCGTTTCTGAGATTCAGATTATATATACATAATATACAAGAATTGCTCGTTTAAAGGTATAAGATATGGGGCGATAATGGGATTTTACTACTGCATCGTTTTCATGTCATATTTAAAGTCATGGTTACCTTACCATGTCCTTTCAATATCATTGAAGTAACACGGTACCAAATATCGAATCAATACAACATCAGATCCCCTCATCAACTAGAAAAGACCTGATGATCTTCAAACGGCTGAACAGATTTCCATGAAACATGGCTAAGAACACTTGGGACAAAATTATCTATGACACAAAAAAAAACAAAATGAAAATCGGTTCATCCGTTTGGGAGCTACGACAGAGTTACGATGCCACAGACACACAGACACACAGATAACAGACACACTGACAGACACGTTAAATTTATAACACCCCTCTTTTTCGTCGGGGGTTAAAAACATTGTTAAGAATACCTAGATCTGAATTCTAGTAAATTGAGTCCTGGATTTACGACTCGCAAAATTAAAGGATTTATCAACGTCTTACACTGTCAGAATAATATTTGTGGGCTTATATTTGAACTAGTGAACTAAACGACTTTGCTTTCGTAATGATTTTATTAATGATCCTACTAATATTGTAAACGTGAATTTTTTTATGTATCTATGGATGTACATACATATGTTTGTTACTCTTTCACGCTGAAATGGCAGAACAAATTTGGATGAAATTTGGCACAGAGATGGATTATGGTTTATTTTTTATCCCGAAAAAAATGTACGGTTCCCGTGCGATTGGTTTTTGATTTACAAGGTATCACGTAGGCAAAGCCGTGGGCGGAAGCTAGTTACTTTATAAAACTTCAACCTCCCACGCCTTAAGAGTTGAACTTCGGGAACTCCTTAGTGTAAGTCTATGTGAAATAAGGAATACACCCTCCAAATTACGAGTCTCTAGGACCAGAGGTTTAGATTAGGAGTTGTCTGTCAATAGGTCAGTCACGACAAAGACTCTTGTAGGTTCTTTAAAGTGCAATCACTTATTAAATCATTGAAAACTGTGATTATGCCTTTGAATTATCTATTCTGTTAGAAGTGTGCTAAGAAATTATTATGAACAGTATTTTTTTATGCAAATATCTAACATAATTTATTACTGATTATAATATTGTATTTATAAGTGGCGTTGTAGCTACCAAACGGACGGTTTTGCATAAGTTTTGTATAAATTAAATTTTGTGTTTGGTGGAAAGTAGAAATTGGTGCAGCCGTTTCAAATATACATTAGGTTTAAAATTTGGCAATACTTTATTTTTAAACACTGCATACCTATACCTACCTCAAAAAACCATTGTATTGGCTCAATATTAGCAATTTCATTTAAAATGGTGCCGCCGTAATCATTCCTTTTGGAAAAGATTTGAACCACAGGCTATCTAGATTATTTGTAACGATCCTTAGATACCTAGCTCAACAGCTGTTTAAAAGTACATTTCTGTAAACAAAGCATTTTTATTCTAGGATGCCAAGGATACCTTGCTAGTATGTAGGAAGGTAAACTTCTAATTTGTTTTGACTTCACAGTTTCTTCACAATATAAATACCTAAGCACAGAATAACCTAATAGTGTCTAAACACAGTAACTGCAGTTACGAGTAAGTTAAAGTTGCAAAAGCAATTTCTAAGGAGAGATGGTGAATTTCTCAGACGCTGCCACCTCTTCCGCAAGAAATAAAACAGACGCAACAAAGGAGAAGTGTGCTTCCACTCGGGCGTGGTCACAATACAAGAGATTATTGTTGCTGCAAACCTCTTCTTCTTTGTTTATGGCATCTGTCTCTTTCGGTTAGTTCCGCTATGTTCGATGCCCGTTATGCTCGGTTTCTAAATTAACATTTGAGATCAATTTTGTCGGTCATTGTCAAGGGAAATGTCTATGGATTGAAAAAGATGCTTACCTATCCAAAAACTGACTGCGCACAGCGTTGTATAACCAACCATGCGTTCCGCTTACAAACTTTCAACCCCTATATCAGCCCCTTTTAGATTATTTTTTATTGACAAAAATAGCCTATGTTCGTTTCTAGGATATAATCTACCTCCTTAACAGATTTCATTACGATCTTTTGAACCGTTTCGTCGTAAGAATGTTACAAACAAACAAATAAAGAGTTACTTTCGCATCAAAATATTAGTTTGGAAGTATGGATATGGGTAGCGTCTATCCGTTTGAGAATTTTGACACTCCAATTGCCACAAGTGTGTCTATTTTTATAAAATTCTAGCGGATGCTAAGACCTTTGTACTGAAGTGTAATTTTACATTGAAGCTACGTTCGTGCTTTTGAAAACACATTTATAAAATTTACGTTGCTACGAACTTGCTCATAGTCCCCGCTATAACTCTGACTCTACGCCAAAAACTGTGGAAGATACCCTGGAATTATTAATAACCTCAGGTGACCAGGTGACGTCCAACTTTGCGGTAATCGAGTCGGTAAAAGAGTCAGTGCAATGTGGGTTTAGTACAAGTTTTAATAGTTATGAAACTACTCGTTTCGTTTCCAATATACTACCTGAGCAGTGAACGGACAATTATACATGGATGTATTCCCTGAGTAAAAATTTCCCCACAAAAATAGAGCCCTGGTAGGCGCGGCTTGTCAGTTTTGCCAAAGAATTATATCAAAAATTTACAGAAGCTTATTTACACGGCAATTGAAACTCAAACGTCGAGGGATAAAGTCAACATTAATACAAATCCACGAAAGAATTTCTATATATCACGAAATATCTTTTCAGCCGTTTCAGCGTGAAAGAGTAACAAACATTCATGCAAACTTTACGTTTATAATATTAGTAGGATAGATATTTTTACTTTTACCCATTTACATTTCTATGTTATGATGTCATAAGTTGCAGTTTCCTGAATCCCATGTCATAATGTTTAGTAATCTTAGATTAAGATGGACTGTATGTTGGATGTTGATTTATAATTCGTAATTCATTTCTAGTAATGGTATTTGCTAATTCAAATTTCGGAATACCTAAATATTACCATCTGAGTTAAAGGTCACATTCTCGGTTCAGTTCTCGAGCGAATATTGGGATGCCTGGCATTGCTGTAAGTACGTACAGGAAGGAAAGATGATGAACAATCTATACATAAAACTCGCAACTTACTGCCTGACTATCAACCAGTGTTGCCAGATACACTGTAATTACAGCAGATCTACTGTATTTTCACACGATCCACTGTACACTGTAATACTAAAAAAAATTACAGTGTATGGGAAAACTGTAATTTTTCAACGCGCAATAATCAATTCACTGTATTTTTTTTTTACTTTTACTGTAATTTAGTATCAAACACTGATTTTGAGTAATTTTGAGCACCAAACACTAATATAATTTGTCTCATCTGGCAACACTGCTATCAACAGTCCTAGAAAATTGGGGGAGTACCTATGTTTGTATCTGTGTCTAAAGACGCACTGAGAGAAGGGCGTTTTGTATGAAAAAAACATTAAGGAAACGAAGTCGCGGAGAATTTTAGTAGTTTATAAATAAAAATAATATTTTTTGGTCGTTTCTTAAAACGTTCTACGTCCTTCTTGTTGTTCTTTTTGTGTAATAACGACCTAAAAAAAAGTAAAATATTAATTTAGTCCACAAAAAAGTAGCCAATTCTTTCAAGAAATTATGACGCTTTTTAAGTTATCATATTTTCATATTTTCAAGAGATCACATTTTTTTACTTGTTTATGTCGGTTGAAAAAATATGTACTTTTAAACTTACGCGATCTGAACACATTATTATTAGTATTAGACGGGTATTTATCGCGTTTAAATTACCTTATATTTTCCCGACGTTTCGACAGGTTTGCACGCTGTCGTGGTCACGGGTAGACTGCCATATAAGGTAATTTAAACGCGATAAATACCCGTCTAATACTTATAATAATATGTCGGTTGAAAATTGATTTTAAAAATCTCAATAATCAATTTCCGTTTTGGTTGTCACGATTGCTTTTTAGTTTCACTCAGCAAATTACCATTTCGGAATAGCTTGCCTGTGAATTTGTTTGCTGAATTTCCTCAAATGCCCCTGAATTTCCTCAAAATGAGCACGTGTTCAGAATAAGCAATGACGTCACAGCTCGTTGCTCACAAGCAAATAGGTTTAAGGGTTCAAACGTTTGACACGGTTCGATTTCGTGCGGTTGGTTCACTGCGGGACTGGCGGAGGTTTAGGCGTGAATGAAAGGATAAGGGTCTACGCGCATTTGTCTAATTAGTATATTTTGCAAAAATTTAAAAACCTAACTGAAACTGAAAATAGCTTTTTACAGCATTTTTTATTGGATTTTTTACATTTTGTACAATCTATGTAACTCTTGTAATCCAGACAAATCCAACGATACCTTATTTATCAAAACCTGTCCAGTCATTTGGGCTACAGCGACAGCTAGTAGAGGAACTCACACACATGCGAACTCTACAACTTGTAAATATGTATATAGATAACTGGGAAATTAGTACTACACAAACACAACCCAAGTAAAACATTTTTCATGAAACTTCTTGGGCAAAACTATCAATTAATAGAACAGCCGTGTGATTCTGTAAGACCTCATTTTAAACTTCGAATCTGAATCCGCTGTGAGTTTCTTCATTGGCATTCTAAAAACTCGGTGAAAAATTCGAATTTACACTAGCGCCACTCTTGCGAGCGTGTCAGCAAGTTGAACTAAATTGACGGGGAGATTTTGACAGATAAAGTATGAGATGACGTAAGAAGTGGCATTCTATACGGTAATTCCCAAGTCACTTCGACGCTCGCTTCGCACTCGAACCCGATTCAAAGTGTCAAATATAAAGCGTCTTAAGCGAAGTGAGAGTGAATAGCGATGTGAGATGCGAGTTGATGTTTGAATTTTACAGAATCGACGTACAGGTATGTTGGTTACAAAATTGCTGTAAAAAAAGTTTCTTATAAGTCGACCTCATTACCTACCATAAAGCTGGTTAGTTATTTTATAAAATCGGTTTGTCTATAGTTACTCGATTCATGGCTCAATTTATGTTATTGTTGTTTAAATTATAAGGAATTAGGCTGTAGGATAAATAATAATTTTCATTCCGAAGAAACTAACTAGTTCAAGAGCTGTTTTGATATTCCAAGTAATAATTCAGCAGCCCCAAAGCTCAATTTCGTCAAGTTGTGGCGCACAGGTCAATAAGAACATCTGGTACGCATCTTAAAATCATTGTTGTTTTTGAAAATACTTACGATTTGTACCTGTCCATTCACTCTTTTAAATACTCCTACTGTGATAGTGTGTAATATATTTTTGTAGAAAGATTTAATTAAACCATACCGTGTATTTACTTACCCGCTCTACATTCGTACTAATTCCATTCAAATCTGTTCATCCGTTACAGAGATAATGAGGGACAACCATGCACATAAACACAAACTTCCGCATTTATAATATCATCAATTTATAAAATAAAATTAATTTTCGTACGTCCAAACATGGTATTTGGCATATGCCAAATACCATGTTTGGACGTACCTCTGAAAATATCTAAGTAACTAGAGATCTGAGGAGATATCTACCGAGCCTGGCGGATACAATTTTGATAAAGTTTATTTTTGTATTTGTTTGTATAAAATAAAAGATAAATTATGCAAATTTTAAAGGATAACAATTACCTACATTTTCATACAAAAAAAAGCTAAATCAACGTGCGTAGCGTGATGAACCAGATATTTTGAAAGAGCTGTGTCTAGGCACCCAACAATATCTCCACAGTGCTATAATCTGAGTTTGCTGTTCCGCTCGGTTAATTATGAATAAATCTTGTCTCCAGCGATACTCGTCACAAAGGACCAACTATCAAACTTTTAGATAGCTTTACCCATACATAATGAGTGAAAATGCAAACTTTCCTAAAGTTACGTGGTTTTACATACGCTCCGTTTGTTGAGGCTTTAACTGCTTTTATACGCTTCAAGTTACGCTAAGTTGACTTATTTAAATAAATAAACAGGTCTTTGCATCTATAAATTTAATTTAAAACAGGATATATTGTTATCCTGTTATAGTGTGTGAAAGTTATGCTCAAATAATTATAGTTTAAAAGTTAGTGCCTGGATGACCGAGCTTTTCGGGGTTTTTTTCTGGTTTATCGTGTTTTTTGGAAAATGAAACCTAGCTAGATCGATTTATCGCCCCCGAAACCCCCTACTTACGAAATTTTATGAAAATCGTTGAAGCCGTTTCCGAGATTCCGATTATATATATATATGAAGGTAATTTATGCATTCTATTAAATTAATATCTATGCATTTATGTCAAGTATATGTAGGTTTTTTTTTAAACTTTGACCACCCCTCCTAGAAAAGTAATCACACAATATGATATTGTTATTATATGAGAGCACTGGTGGTGTAGTGGTAACACCCCTTCCTTACGATCAGGCCCCTATTCAATAAACATTACAAATTGTAAAATACAATTAATTGTAAGCGGCTACAATTCTACAAGTTTCTGTTTAATAAAAAACTACGATTTACTGGAGGAAAATTTACAAAATTGTAAAGTTTTCTTACAATTCTACATATTTGTAGGTTTTATTAAACAGCACTTGTCATAAAATTAGACAATATTGTCACTTTTTTACAAATTTGTAGACTTGTAATGTTTATTGAATAGGGGATGAAGGTCGTGGGTTCATCATGCACCAATCGATATTATTGATTACATTATAATTATGTTACGAAATATTTACATTGATTTTAAAAACAAGCCATAATTATCGAGCTATTTTTGTTAGCTAAAAGTGCAGAGAAGATTTATTTATCTAAAGCCTTTTGAATACACTTTGTAGATTTTCTTTTCAGATGACATAACACGATTTCACATCTACTTACAAACGCGAATAAGTACTTACTCACACTTGACGGGCCTCCTTTTAAGTAGATTCAAAGTATTTAACTTGGTTAAAATTTAGTAGGTACATATATTGACGAAGCTGGGTTTAATAACTTTGGAAAATTTCTACCATAAGTTTTACCTCAACTTTACCAAGCTAACTTGATTTTGTACTCAATTTGACGTTGCCACTCGCTTATCTTGAGATTAAATTTGTTGGTGCAAGTTTGTAAGCTGTTATAACTTCAAAATGGGACGTAATTTCTATGAATTGACGAGTTATATTCGTAGCTTTTATATTTGCCGAATAATTGAAAAGTTTATTTTAATATCGACGTAACAAAACAAAGCGAAGGCTCTCAAAGATGATCTGATTTTGATACTAACAAAACATTATTACTAACAGCTTCTAGTTACTAGCGGTGAATTGTATTATGGAAAGTTGATTGCCATAATATTAATATATTGTATTATTGGTTAATTGCCTAAGGTTAAAACCCTAAACCGACGTGCATGTATGAAGAATGTAATGAGAGTGAATGAAGCAAAAGAGGTGTGTCAGGATCGTAGCAAGTGGAGATCCGTGATCTCTGCCTACCCCGTCGGGAAACAGGCGTGATTTTATGTATGTATGTATGCCTAAGGTTGCAAGAATCAGATTACGTTATTGCAGCACTGTTGCTGATGGATATGCATTGCAATTGATTGCAATTGTATTGTTTTGAGTTCAGTAATATTTATTCTGGTGATCTTGGTTTCTGCTTTTAAAATTTCTGTACCACTGAGTAACATGGCGTCGCGAGTTCATGACATGATAGGAAATACATGAACATAACGAGTAGCATAGTAAAGGTTCTTTCGTGACGCCACATACGAACCATTAATTACATTACATGAGTATGATACACTAAGTATGAAATATTTAAAATAAACTGAAATATTTCAAAGAGCCGATTTGTTGGCTAAGATACTAACTTAGGGGATAGCTAAATGTCACGCTAGCGAATTGCTATATTATCATCTATATAGTAAATGCATTTGAACTCGTAATTGGCAATATCCTCTAGACTTCTGCGACAAAGTCACTAAGATCTCTTTTAGTTACTAAAAGCTTTGATCCAGCGAGAATATCTATCCAATACGAGCAAGAGACTCACCTGCTTCGATACTATCTATTTTTTATTTCGCGCATGACCTGTGACGATAAATTTACTGAGCAGTAATGAATTTATTGAAGGGATCGTTTCAATTTATTTCGAGGATCGGAAAAATGTAGCAATTTTTTATGCAGTGTTTTGGAATGAAATTAATTAAGGTCAATACATTATACAGTGGGCATAGACAAAGTAAAAGCCACAGTGTAGCAAGTAAAGTTTGTACCAACACCAACTCTAAGGGATGTGTACTTAAATGAGGAACATAGGATTTCTCAAAATATATTAATATTTTTCAATTGGTGTTTATTTTTTTTTATTACCTTATAACCTAAAGGGGTACATGTATAGAATAGTCATATGACTGATTAAAAATATAATTTACATACATTTTATTGTAGATTCATTGTTTAATTATTTATTACTTGGAAGAAATCCAAATTAACTTATTGAGAAAAACTGAAACAATTAAATATTTCAGCGGCATACCTACACAATTTAAGTTTAAAAAAAGGGTTAACAAAAATTGGAATATCCTATACCTACTTAGGTATATGTACCTACTTATTCAATAAAATGATTTTAAAATGAGGGTAGATTCATGCAAATTATTACACACGACGCCTATCTTACGGAAATGCGTTAACTGAAGATTTTACTTTACTGATCCCTAATGAGCGGCTTACATAAAATACCTACGTGCGCGCTCTGGGGTTCATTACACATTCCTCAGTCCCTACAATGTTACGGCTCTGAAATTGTAAATATTGTAATTGACATCTGATAGAAGAGAGTGGAAAAGATAAACATGTTGTGCTGCCCTAGAATGGGGGTGAGGGCGTGGAGATTGTATCCTCTGAACATGACGTCAATGCAATTTGTATTTTAAATAAATCGTACACCTGTTTACGATACGGGTTTTGTCTGGTGTGAAGATCATCGACCTTTTCTGTACCATAAAATAAAATAAGTAAATATGATCACGACTGTAATCCCCAGGCTCGGTAGATATCTTCTCAGATTTGTTAGTTACTTAGATCTTTGAGGATATCTAAAGAGGGTAGTCAGAGGCAAGTCCAAACATGACATTTGGTACATGCCCACATTTTGCAAAGTAGTTACTATTCCGTACGTGACAGGTTGCAAGGTTTTTTGTATCTATTTAAATAAATGTGCCTTTTAAAAAAATATATTTGAATAGGTATCGCTCAAGATCGTGATGTCTGGAAAAATTGGGGGAGGCCTTTGCCCAGCAGTGGGACGGCTGATATAATAATAATAATAAAAAGTGACTTGAGCTCCGTTTTCTACTGTAACTAATTTGTTGTTGTTGTTTTGTCATTAATTTTCTCGAGAAATAATTAAAGAGGCAAGCACAAAAAACACTATTATAAAAACAATATTATTTTCATTCATGAAACTTTAAATTCATAACACAACCGAAACCCTGCAAACAATGATTTTCAATAATATTTGTTAGAAATCTATTCAAAATACAAACTAATTTTCAATATAAAACACGAGATTACCATTAAAATTAAAGTCATAAAAGAGTTTTCCGACCCATTCCCGACCTTAGGAGGTGAGCACTGGCAAGAACTTTTCAATCGCTACAAATCAATTTTCTATTGTCTTTGGCAATACTTACATTAATGTACCTAAATATTATTATGGCAATACCAAATATTTTGTACTAAAAGACCAAGACAGATAAAATAAAAAAGTGATGTGGAGACCAAAAGGCCAAAGAATTAAGGCCTATTAAAAAAAAATAACTAAAAGACATCATATTGCTGTTTTTGCAAACCATTGATGCTCAGAAGATTTCTGAAGTAGGATTTTTATATGAGCTGGCTTCATGAACGATGTTATTGTTAGCAGTGCGGTCTTTATGCAAACACACGGCTTTGAGACCCGACTATTTTAATAATAATTGCGCGGAAGTTGAGTATTATAAATGCATCGTACGAGTATATTCGTGCAAGTGATTGCCAAATATTGATTGTTTATTACACAAAACTACTGTGTCATTAGTGTCATTAAATTGTCTCATAACTAGTATTTTTATCGCGTTAATGAAAAAAACGCCATATCTAAAAGAAGAAGAAGAAAATGGAAAAAAAAACATTTAAAAATAATTGAAATAAGCGTATAATTACAGCAGCCATATTTGATTTTTTGACACTTTGTCCTGTGACCACCCTTTGTCTTGTAATCCAGACGAAATTACGACACCTCATTTTGACAAAATTTGTCCAGCCGTTTGGCTTTCAGCGACAGCCAAAGGACATTAAGTACCTACGAGTTAATACATGGTGTATGTAAATGTATAATCATTCTCCTGCCTTTATTCCACTCTAAGTGGAGTCGGCACAAGATATTTATTTGTTTTTATGTACATATTATGTATCATCATCATCATCTTCCTGCTCTTTTCCCACGTTATGTACTGTCGGCACAACAAGTGATCTTCTTCCATTTCCCTCTATCATTCGTCATCTCAGTACTCACTCCTTTCCTACCCATGTCATGTGTATGCGAGCTCAAAACACGTTACCTTCCTTCGCAGTCGGGTTAAAAAGAAAAACATTAAAACTCATGCTAACTCCCACAGGCGCCGTCGACCCGAACTTAGGAAGCTATTACGACCTTATTGAATCAGCGGGAGGTCGGAGGTGACATCGCCGTATCTGAGTAACGTGGTTTTGATGGCTGCAATTTCGTATCGAAGTTTCTAGATAAGTTTTATTATCTCGTGAATAGACGAGTACCTAGCTATCCATCAAAGAGAGGCGAGACGAGATGTAGAATCAAATCAATAACAAGTTTGTCAAACTTGAATTGCAGTAGGTAAGAAAACCTCTTAATGGTTTATGCATTCCTGGTACTTAGACTTCTACATGCTTCTAGCCTAGGTATCTACCTAAATATTTTTTCCTATTTCTTAACTGAACAAACGAGAAAATAAATCTCACTAGTCGACTGAACAAACGAGAAGCAGTTGTGCTGTGCTATAGGGAAATAGAGTGGTTTCTGAGTTCCCGACGACTCAACCAGTTTGGCATAGTAGTTGGGCCATGTTGGGCCGGGGTTGAGCCGCTAGTACCATAGTTGTGTAGAAGGAAACTAAAAGTACCCGCGGCACAATTAGTTGAGCCTTACAGTTGTGCCGTGGAGCCGGAACGGGTACTGCTGTATACTCGTTGCTAATACATACATGTAGCTTTAGAAAAAGACAATACGCTTCGTACTCGTAGAGCGTTGTCTCTGTCGCTCATGAGTTCAGTGCATGATATCAAAGACGAACCTCGAAATGAATATTTATCATTAGCGATACTATTTTTAGTGGGCGAATTCAACCAACTTATTTAAGCAGAATAAATTTTAAGTATCGAAGACTAAACTTACATTTTACTTGCGTTTGACATTAAATAAATAAAATAAAATAAAATACATTATTTTGAGAATAGTTATACCAGAATTTGGTCAAATCCAGCCATTGTGCCGTAATAAAAAACAAAAGTAAATTAATTGTCCTCAAAATACGTTTTCACGTGTCGTTGGTTATAACATTATTTAAGTTTTACGGAAGTTAGATTATTCTTTTTTGTTTCCCCACTCTTTCTTCTTGGGGAGACTGACGGGACTAAAACTTTCTATTTGTCCCCTTCTTTGTTACGGGGAGACATATCGAACTTTTGTTAACCGAAAAAGTTCTATCTGTCCCCTCATCATTCTTAGGGGCACGTACAGAAATATGAAATCTCAACTGTCCTCCAATAATTTTTTTTTTATTTGCTTTGATATCGACGAACATACGTATCTATAAATTAAAAACTAGCCGAATAAAAAGCCTCTGAATTCGTTACAGTTATATAATGTTTTCAGTAGTTTTGCAGTCTGTAATAAAACCATTTTTTTATGTATACACATTGTAGTAGGTACAGAAAACACCGGCTCAATAACTCCCGACGGTGTTGGAATGCCAAAAACATCCCGGCTCACCAAAATATTCAACGGAATAAAAGCTTTCAAAAACAGTCCCTACAGGATAGGCAAATAAATGGTTCGATAGAGATTCAAAGAACGATTTCCTAAATCTGGTGACAGATTTTATTTATCAGAGATTCGAATGACAAATGATTGATTTTACAAATGCACTGGTGGTGTAGTGGTAGCATCTCACGATCTGAAAGTCTTGGGTTCAAACCTGATCTCTTAAGCGGTGAAGGAAAACATCGTCAGGAAACCGACATACCCTAGACCTAAAAATTAGAAGGTGCGTGTCGTATGTTAGTATTCTTAGGGCGATGGGCTTGTACCAGTCGCGTACGGAATAGGTACTAACTACTGTCCAAAACTTGGGCATGTGCCAAATATCACGTTTGGACGTGCCTCTGACTACCCTCTTTAGATATGCTCAAATATCTAAATAACTATAGATCTGAGGAGATATCGATCGAGCCTGGAGATTACAGTCTTACATGATGAGATTACATGATCATGTTATACCATTTTTTTTCTTCAAATGATTACCCCAAAGTTTGTTAGTGTTTCCAACCAGGGGTGATACCACTACACCACCAGTGCTTCTAACTAAGACTTACAAACAGTGCCAGTAAAAAATATTAGGGAAAAATTTCTATAGCCAACTTCAAAAATCAACATTTCAATGCATACATCACCAATTGATTAGAACCCCATAACAATTGCTATAAATCTGTGTGAGAAATGTTCGCGACGATATCAATATTTAACAATTTTCGGTGTTCGCTTTCGTATGTGAAATAAATCAAAGTTTTATTACGATACTTGCATTTCCTTGTACTGAAATCAAATGTATACAAAAATGTGTTTTAACACGAGGATCTAAGGTTCTTATCTCAGTTGTCATCAGTTTTATCGTAGGTTTTATCCATTGGCTAGGCATGCCTGAAAAAGGATTTAAAAAAAGATAAGCTATGAGCAATTTGGTCCCCTAAACACAGTTATTTGCAATTGTCAATATTTAAGCGAATGACACTCATTGATGTGATTATTGATCGTCTAACAATTGAAGCGATTCACATAAAGTAAACAAGCAATATTAACAATGATCATTTTTTATGTTGCATAAACTCAAACTCAATAAAACTTTGATCATTTGTAACAGGGAATATTTGACTCATTTCCGAACTTATTGAGTACGCCTGGTCGCCTCTTCAGTGTTAAAAAGGTATGCATAAATATGTGCAGGTTTGATTCCCGCCGCAAGGCAACAAGATAAAATACAAAGCTATTAAACCTACACGAGTCTGAGTTACGACTGACGTGAATTAATACTCGATACTGCGATAGACTTTTACCGCAAAAACCCTATACATTCGTAGCATTACGTGTAGTGGCTACTTAGCCGGCTTCAGGTAATGATGCGGGTTCAGTCTCGCCTCAAACATTTCAGATCACATTTTGATGTTACAATACTTATTTATTGGCATAAAGTCCTATTTATGGGTAAGAAAGGAGTAAGTACTGAGATGACGAATGATAGAGGGAAATGGAAGAAGATCACATGTTGTGCCGATCCCACATAACGTGGGAAAAGGGCAGGAAGATGATGATGATGATGAATGTCCTGTTTAAAATTGTATAAACACAACATGTTTTCACTATCCTAAAAGTTTTGTAGGCCAATATGTAAACTTCATAATATTTTCACTTAGCAAAGTCAGTATATATTCATCGGTATTGAATGGATCTAACCGAGATACGACGGCTCTAAATGAAATTTGTCTCTCAAACGTCCGTAGCTTTAAAAGTTCTCTTTGTGGCGACTGAACTAACTAGATTGGCTCCTAGCTTTTCGTAGCATTACTTGGAAATGCATTTTAAAAGGTTTAAAGTGGTTTAGACATTTTAAAAGCCTAAAAAGTGTATATAGCTTGTAGATAGCTTGTTAATAAAAAAAGCTGGATACATTATTTGTCTATTCAAACATCATTATTAATGGATGGTGTTTGTGTCGTAAAAAACTCGGAATAAAACTCTGTTACCTTTAAAGCCCGTTTGAAATTTGTTTATCATGTTTCAATTAGATTTCAAACCTTATTATTTATGACTAACTTCCACCCGCGGCGCCGTCCGCAAAGTACCTACACAAAGTATAGCCTATGTTTATCCTGAAAGTTTAGTCTACACATTAGTGAAAGAATTTTTGAAATCGGTCTAGAAGTTTCAAAGCCTATTCAATGCAAACAAACAATCAAATCTTTCCTCTTTATAATATTAGTGTAGATAAGTACATTCAGTTTTCAGTCTATTTAGAGCCTGTGTTAGAGAAATGAATAATTGAACTCGAGAATGTAGACACAATAATAAATGTAAAAGGTATAGGTATATTCAAAATTCTAAAATCATAACTTTCAATCTCGCAGCGAATGCGATTATAAAAAAACAATGTATATTTTTGTACCAAAGGTATTTTAGGTCTGGGAAAAGCTAGAATATTCTGCGAAATGCTAAGTGGTTTCATTTACCAGCTACCCTTTTTCCACTGAGTGACTGATGTTTACGCATAATTACTTTCAACAACTCACTAAATAAGTAATGCTCCATTATTACGCGTAATATTATTTTTACCTTCAAAAATTTTGGGGCTTCCTTTCTTAAAATGCCTAAAATCCTGCAACACAAATGTGTCAAATTTCGTTGTGCATCAAAGAATTTTCTTTTTCTTCTTTGCTTATGGCATCTGTCTCGTAAATAAAATTTTGCCAGTATCGAGTGTTTAGTATTAGTGATAGCGCGCACGGGTTACTTTTGTCGCCGTGACTGTTTCGTCACTCTTATCAAATCCATGGTTATGTATAGAGATGTCACGCGCATCTCCATACATATGGAGATGATCACATGGAGATGCGCGCACGTTACGACGTAACACTGCGTGACATCTCCATACATAACCTAAGAGTTAAGAAAAAGTCACGGCGACAAAAGTAACTCGTGCGCGCTAGCACTTAAAGTATCAACGAAGTATTTAATATTATTATTATTTAAAGTATCAGCAAAGATTTATTTAGATAGACATAAAACAGATTGTATAATTTGATTCACTTTCCCTAGAGACTTCATTTAGATCGTATAGGCTTAGTACGGGTTTTGATAGTTAGAGAAACTTTAATAAAGGCGCAGCAGGTTAATTTATAAAACGCTCCTTCTCCATATTTGAAAGGCTTCGTAATTTCCTCCGCATCTAATGAATGGATTAAGAGATAGGAACTTAAAATATTACCTTACGTTTTATGAGGAAAGCGGCGTTTTACGATTCAAAGTGGGTTTAAGGCCAGCTTAGAACATTTATAGGAATAGGTGATTTATTTCACGAATGATTATTTTTTTATTTCGCTGATTCATAAGTCATAAATTTTTTGACAGCGGGATGAGTTGATCGATTCAAAAATTCATTAGGTCAACTCATCCCGCGGGATAAATTGACAGCGGCCTCAGTTGACTAAAGACCCATAAAAACACCTGTTTTATTGTTATCTATATTATTACAGTTCAAGTTTAACTTTATTTTTTTTATCATGTCACTTGTTCGTTTAAACCAGTGAGGAGAAAGGATTAGAGTGTGCTTCAAAGGCTGCTTTTGAACACATGGCATATGTCTTCGAATTTTACTTTTTTAATGCACGTAACTCTCCATATCTCAAGGTTTGCTGAAAGAGAACTCTTTTTAGGTTGAGCTGTCTGTTTGGGTTGAGCTTGCCTATGTACGATCATGCCATTAGTTTAAGCTTTAAATGTACTAATTTTAATTTACGTACAAAGAATAAAGTAAAATAAAGCACAGCTGATTTTTTTTAACAGATTAATCCGTTGGTTGACAACCAGATTTGAACCCATAACCTTAGAATCGGAAGACGAGGCAGCATCTAGACCACAATGCTCTCTCCAGTTAACTTGGTCGCATTTTCGAGAAAACCGTTATCCCACCAATATCAATTTCATGTTAAATGTTGCCAAGACGACACCTTATGTATGACTCGCACGCACTGTCAAAATGTTATCAGATCTCGGGTAGAGCCAAGCTTCTAACTCTACACGCCCTAACTCTACACGTTCTAACTTTACAAACTCGCTACACCTTAGTCAAAACATGTTGCTTGGCCGTTTCGTTACTACAAGAACTCATCATACACCCATGTAAAAGCAACATTATAATAATGCCACTGACATCATAATCTATTCCCAGCTGGTCTACATCTCAAACAACTGCAATCTGCTTTCATCACAAGATTTCCCAGAGCAGGCCATTGTGCTATGACAACCGCGGCAGAATCACATTGTTCGATGCGCTGTTCATTAGATACCAACTTGTTGATTTGTTGTTACGGCTTCACTTCAAAGGGGGGACGTATATTATAACTATATGCAATACTGGCATCATGTATTTTTATAATGTTTTGCACCTACTCAAAAACAAAGCAAAAATCATTATTATTGGTATTAAACGGGTATTCATCGCGTTTTATTTAACTATTTTTCAACAGGTTTACACATTGTCGTGGTCACGGGATGATAGTCATCCCGTGACTATAAGATCGCGTAAGTTTAAAAATACATAAAACAAAAATCATGACTATAATCAGTGATCTGTTATAGTTATCGAATCTGTGGATTATACCACAGATTCGATAAACTTCTCTTCAGATCTCTGGCTACTTAGATCTTTGAGGATATCTAAAATAGGGTAGTTAGAGACTAGACGTACTTATAACTAACATCATGTCTTTTTCAAATGTTTTAGTCTCAAAGACAAACCAAAAATTATGACTATAATCCACAGGTTTAATTAACTTCTCTTCAGATCTTTGGTTACTTAGATCTTGAATTATATCTAAGAGGGTCAGAAGTCAAAAGCACATGTAAATATATTTGGCGCGTCTACATTTACACAGGATAGTTCGAGCAGCAATCTCATAGTTGCTTATAAAAATACTAACCAATGATGCACCTCTTCGCATAAATACCTAAAAACATTGTCACAACAGGTTGTTTTAAGTTATTTACAGATTATACTCAAAGGTACATATTTAATGCATTTTTCATCGTATAATAAACGACCAAGTTCATTATAAAAATCGTTTGAAAAAACTGCTTTTAGCTTTACATTTTTCATGTATTTTTAGCAATATTCGTTTGCAATATTAAGTACAGAATCCAAAATATTTCATAACACAACAGGACAGAGTCAAATAATAAGCGCAATACCCAAATATTTTGAAAGGCATTCGGTATACAAAACGAGTCGCCTGGCGGCTGGAGATACACAACTTGGGAGCTTTGAATATCCAAGAGGATCTATCTATAGAAACTTTCTTAACAACTTGAAAGCGAAGTGAATTTAGCTGATTACGACACATTTGTATAGCTGCTAAGTATTTTTTGATTTCAATACCTTTCAGTCGGGTTTTTTAATTGTAATAAATACCAGTTCAACCCTTTGAGTGCATAAAAAAGATGAAGTTAGCCTGTTTTGCTTACATCTTGGGGGGCGAAATAGTATCAAAGATCTGGGAGAATTGCTGTCTGGTGCATCGTTAGATCCCAGTTTATTGTATGACACGTAATTAAGTAAATATGCATTTCATCATTCTCCTGCCCATCTCATGCTAAATGGGGTCGGCACAACATCTTTTCTACTTCCACTCACTCTTATCATTCGTCAACTCTGAGTCTACTCTTCTGACATTCATAATTATAAGGTAAATATTCATTTATATGCCACAATACATTTTTTTATTAACATTGTTTTGTCTTTTGCAGATTTTAGCTTACAAATGATTACAGTAAGCTTATTTTGGACAAAAACGTGGCGAAATCACTCGCGCCACCAAACCACAATACAATGCGACAGCGCGCCATAACCAGAGTCGCAACTGAAGGAAGCACTAGTTATTAACACTATCGTGTTAGACATTTTGTGTCATATGTTAGTATTCTTATAAGCGGTGAAGGGCTTGCAACCTGCGGCCAACCTCCCAACGTACGGAATACTAACACATTCGTGACATTCCGCCGTGACTTTGGCTCAGTACCGTAACAAATACGAGTGACATTTAGACGGATTGTCAACGGAACTCGTGAATAATCACAAAAAAACTCGCCAGAAAATGGTGCTAAGGGTACGATAATGTTAAGACCAATATATACGAGTATGTTTTCAGTATATTGCTACATGGCCTGAAATACTCGTTACTGCGCTGAATGTTATTTAATATCATTGACAGGGAATATTCTGCAGTTGTATTTTATTAAAATTTACACACTCAAGTTTTTATTACTTACAAGTATTTATTATAAAAAAACTCGTATAGAAATAGCTTTTCACAGCCGCCATATTGTATTTTTTGACATTTCATGATATGTCACTCTCTTGTGATTCAGACCAAATCCAGACAAATCCAATGACATAATTTGTCAAATTAGATTTTGCTGTTTGGACTACAGCGACAGCTAAAGAAACTCACATGTATAATTGCATACATAATCCCCAAACACATATACCCTTCTTCATCGCAGTCAGGCAAAAATAGAAAGAGGTGAAAGTCAGCGGTATATGGGATGAGTTGACTGATTAAAAATGTATTAGGTCAACTCATCCCGCGGGATAAGTTGACAGCGGCCTCAGTTGACTAAAGAACCATTTCTGTGTCGTATTGTGTGTATATCACCGCGCTTCGTGTGTTGAGTGCCTTATGTCATTTAGAATCACTCCAATTAGCTTATAGCATAGTATTACCATAGCTCCGTGTGATAGACGTCTTAGGTGCCTTTGGTTCTACAAACAGTGAATCAATTCAATTACCTTATGGCCTATTATCATAACTGCTTCGTATCTGGAATAATTTACTGATTGACCAACACCGACACACAATGAGCGTCGAACAGCCTTCGGTTTTAGACCTTGTTGCATAACGTTAAGGTGCAATATCGTGGTGGAACAATGCTGGTATTGTTTACCTATTTGTATGCATTCTATTTCGTTAATGTCTTGAAGCAAAGGTGTTTTGATTGGAGGATCGTACTCGTATGATGTAAACATACTCCGATGATTGAGGCTTCTATGTCAGTATGTAGTTATATTATGTATTTATGTAGTTATATTATGTATTTATGCATTATATTATATCTTTGTTATATCATTTTAATCTGGAGTTACAAACATACAACAAATTTTAGAATATGAAAAAAAAAACAAATATGAAAGGAGGTCATTCATTCTGGGGTTCAAAAGCCAAAGTGCCAGCCAATAAAAAAAGGTATAATCACCTTTGAGAAGTCAATTCGAATATTTTTTATAGGGCTTTAAGTCTCTACAACTATTCCTTCAGTTGATTTTTTAAGATAGAAAAAATGATTTCCATACATTTTATTTAAGAAAAATTCTTTGGCTTTGAGCCCGACCATGTAAACTTGAATGACCTCCTTTACATACAATACTTTTACCCAACTGCGCGACGTTGACGATTAACTCAAAAACGAGATAGAAAATAGTGACCCTTAAACTTCCTTTATGAGATACGGATTCTGTAAAGGGTATTTGAAAAGAAACCTTTTTAGAATGCCATCAAGTTAATCTTTTTTTGGATTCCCAAAGTTTTTACTCCCGAAAGGGTTAATCCGTGACTTTAAATCATTGGAACGCAATTTGAAGTACGTATTTAAAGACTTAGGCTTCATTTAAAAAAAAACCTTTTTTCTCGAGATTACGTTACACGAATTAATCAATAATTAATATAGCTACTCTTTTACAATCGAAACTGACTAATGTTTTTGTTATTTTCAATCTTTAGTACCAACTATACTTAGCGATGTTTTCAATATCCATCACTTTTGATAACTCTCATTTTGACATTTGTTATTTTACCTTAAAATGTGTGGATAGTGTCAAATCAGCCTCGGTTGACACACTTAAATCCTTTCACCACACTAGTTCGAAAGATCTAGAGACTGTTAGGAAGAAGGTCAGAACCAGGTAAGAGTTGCCAAATAATAAGTAACTATATTTTCTAAGACAAGCTTTCGCCTGCGGTACCTACATAAAAAGTTGCTTATGTTTATGAAAGTTCACTTAAACATACCTGTAATAATTTTTGAAATTGGATTGTTAGTTTTGGAAATTACCTCTTACGTACAAATAAACTAACAAACAAACTTTTCCTCTTTATAATATCATCATCATCATCTTCCTGCCCTTTTCCCACGTTATGTGGGGTCGGAACAACATTTGTGATCTTCTTCCATTTCCCTCTATCATTCGTCATCTCAGTACTCACTTCTTTTTTACCCATGTCATCTTTCATACAGTCCATCCATCGCTTCTTTGGCCTACCTCTCCCACCTGTATCCATTCTCTTTATAATATAGGTACTAGCTTCCCCACGGCTTCGCCCTCTCTATCCCACGGAAACCATAGGTACTCGTACATTTTTTCGGGATAAAAAGTAGTCTATGTGTCTGGAATAAGACTATAACCTATATATGTGCCGAATTTCATCCAGATCCGTTCAACTGTTTCAACGTGAAAGAGTAACATACATCCAGACATCCTTACAAACTTTCGCGTTTATAATATTAGTAGGAAGTGTTGAATTTACGGATATAATATTTTAACTTAATTTTCTGCTTTTTAAAGCTTTGCTTGGAGTAAAATTAGCCGTTCAATGTGAACTGCGTACTGTCTAAAAATATCCATCGTGCTAGGCTTAGGCAGTCGAGTGCACAAGCAGGTCAGCCTACGATCCACTTACTGATACCTAACTAAATTACACGTTAGATTCAAGCTCCTGGAATCCTACTAGTGTTGTGGGGAAAGTTTCTGGACGTAAAATTTCGAATAAAAAAATATTTTTTTCCGGAAATTCGGAAACACAACGTTTGAAGCCATGTTTTTGACTGCCCTGACGATTCTGTGAATGTACAAGTCGCTACAAAAATGTTAAAAGTTTTTTTTTATACATCTAATGGGTACACGACCTGTATGTACTATAATCTTCTTCTTCCTGCCCTTTTACGACGCTACGTGGGGTTGCCACAACAAGTTTTCTTCTTCCATTTCTCTCTACAACCCGTCATCTCCGTACTCACACCTATCTTACTCTTTTTTTTTGGATTTTATGATTAATATTGAGAAAAATATGTACTTACGGCCAAAAAAAAAGTTAGGTAAATAAGTATTAAGTACTTAGTCGATCAATGAAACATTATTAACACTTGAGTGCTTTTTATTGATGAGAATACAAATAAAAGCGTTTTTACTCCAACTGACGTAATTACAAAGATCCATCAGTGTGGTACAGTCAATGACAACAGTGATTAATAAAACGACCCTTGATAGCGACCATGGTTAAGTAAGATGAATCTTGATAGAGGAAAAATACACTGTTTTGGGTTAACATTCTGTAAGAACACAGCTAAAATAAAAAAATTAAGTATTTTTCATCACGACTGTAATCCCCAGGATTGGTTATAAATGTCTCAGATTTCTAGTTTCTTAGATCTTTTCACGTTATAAAAAGGTAGTCATAGGCACGTCCAAAAATTATACTTAGCACCTGTTCATTTGGCATAAGAGTACATTTGGCCGTACGACCGGTTATACCCATCGCGACACCTTCGAGTTTTTGGCAGTGATCTCGATCAGCTGAGCTATCAATAGATCGTTTGAAATGGATCGTTACTGTTTTATATTACTATAATAGGGTTTAATTTATAACTAAGTATAGTGTATTTTATCTGTCCATTTATGAAACACCGTATTTTTATCTCCAAAAATTCAAAAAGCTTTTGTCTATACCTACACAAAATTGCTAAGTGTTTAGCTATCCCTAAGGATGATGAAATTAGGGCCTTGATTAATTCGATTACTTCTGAGGACATACCCTCATTTAAACATCAAATAAATTGGAGTATTACATTAAAATTAGTCTCAGACATGCTCTAATTAATTAGTCTTATTATAAAGTCTACTGATGATAAAACTACTACGAACGACAGACTGAAATCTCTAAGGGGGTTGAGAGCAGGAAAGATTAATTTGGTGTACCGAAGCAGGAAACGTATGTGAATAATATAGAAGCTTAAATGAAAAGAGCATTCAATATAACCGTTCTCACGTAAAACTGAGCACCGCTTATATTCACTGTAAAAAGAAAAAACAAAATATTGCTTACAGCATATTGCATAACGCCGCTTATGTTATTTTGCAACATAGTGTAAAATCTTGAATTTTATTACGACTGTAAATAAATAATAAATAATGCTGGACAATCCACACAGCATCATCCAGCCCCAAAGTAAGCTACTCAAAGCTTGTGTTATGGGTACTAGACAACTGATATACTTAATATTTAATACATTATATACAAAGATAGATATTTTTTATTATACATAGAAAACACCCAGACCAACGGAACAAATTTCTGCAGATCGTACACAAATTTGTTCCGCGGCGGGAATCGAACCCGCAACCTCTTGCGTCGGAGGCGGACTCTCGCCCGCTGCGC
Organism: Cosmorhoe ocellata; assembly: GCA_963675405.1. Lineage (NCBI taxonomy): Eukaryota > Metazoa > Arthropoda > Insecta > Lepidoptera > Geometridae > Cosmorhoe > Cosmorhoe ocellata. The sequence continues at coordinate 3,470,706 of OY776266.1, read as the reverse complement.
CACTGAGGTCGTCTTGTGAAATTATCTTATTGCTTTGAAACTATTTAATGTAATTATAGAATGATAGGAATTTAAGAGTGCCCTCTATACAGTTCTCAGTTTTATAACTTGTTATTCTCACGACAATAATGACACTAACAAGGACTTTTGATAGAAAAATTTACACTTTGCGTCTTTCTGCTCTAAAACTTTGTTTGCCATCTGCGATAAAAAAGAGGGTAGTGTATGTTATATAAGTAATCAGATCTAAGCCGTGCAATCTATTTTAAATAGCTCAAGAACTGATAATAGATTTAGAACTGGTGATAATGTTACGGTTAAAAGAATTCACTAAGAGATTATTGGTATAATAATAGCATATACATTTTTGAGAGCGCTGGTGGTGTAGTGGTAGCACCCCTGCCTCACGATCCGAAGGTCGTGGGTTCAAACCTGGTCGTGCACCAATGAGTTTTTCCATTCGAAAAATTTATGTGCGCAATACCAGTGCTCTTAAACGGTGAAGGAAAACATCGTGAGGAAACCGGCATACCCTAGAACCAAAAATTCGAAGGTATGTGTCATAGGTTAGTATTCTTATAAGCGGCGATGGGCTTGCAACCTGTCACGTACGGAATACTAACTACTGTGCAAAATGTGGCCATGTACCAAATGTCATGTTTGGACTTGCCTCTGACTACCCCCTTTAGATATCCTCAAAGATCTAAGTAACTAAAGATCTGAGGAGATATCTACCGAGCCTGGGGATTACAGTCGTGATCATATTTATTTTTTATTTTATATACATTTTTCGATATTTTTTAACCATTAGTGGACTAGTAACTTTTCGATCTTCACGGAAGGTCTCAAATCAAATCGTGTATCAAAAAATTATAAGAATTCATAATGTACAATAAACCAGTATTCACAATGAAAACAACATGAAAACATCAAGATGAAGATCAAATGAAAACATCATGAAAAAGCGAGTGACGTAGAAAGTATTATTGTTAGTATTAAACGGGTATGTATTGCCTTATTATATACCTATTTTTTCCTGTTCCAACAGGTTTACACACTGCGATAAATACCCGTTTAATACTAACAATAATGTGTTCAGATCGCGTAAGTTTAAAAACGTAGAAAGTAATTTGAAAATAGTGTGAAGCACGGAAGGAGCCTGAAATGCGCACTTTAATTCTTAAGCCACAGTAGTTTCAAAAGAACTGACACATTAGGACTTAGCTGTAGCTTCCTTACTGCTTTGTACACTATGGCAGGTAGCCACCGGCCCGCGGCAGTATGATCAGATAGAGCGGTTTATGCCACAATAACCATTCAGGGCTTATGCCATGCGTCCGTGGATGCACACTGGAAGTTTTAACGAAATAATGTTATACCAATGGAACTAGTATTTAGTTCAACAATATTTTTGTCAAAAAGTATAAAAAGACTTCATATACTGAAAATAAAAATATATATAAATATATGATCACGACTGTAATCCCCGGGCTCGGTAGATAATCTCCTCAGATCTTTAGATACTTAGATCTTTGAGGATATCTAAAGGGGGTAGTCAGAGGCAAGTCCAAACATGACATTTGGTACATGCCCACATTTTGCACAGTAGTTAGTATTCCGTACGTGACAGGTTGCAAGCCCATCGCCGCTTATAAGAATACTAACCTATGACACATACCTTCGAATTTTTGGTTCTAGGGTATGCCGGTTTCCTCACGACGTTTTCCTTCACCGTTTAAGAGCACTGGCATTGCGCACATAAATTTATCGAATGGAAAAACTCATTGGTGCACGACCATGTTTGAACCCACGACCTTCGGATCGTGAGGCAGGGGTGCTACCACTACACCACCAGCGCTCATTACTGAAAATTTCAATCGTAATTATTGTAGCTGCAACTAGAACCGTGAGTTTATTGTAGGAGTTTATATCTCGAACGACATCTGCGCATGACACACTTGATATGACACTCACAAACGAAAACGTCATCTGTGTATAAATTTTTTGGTATTGGTGGTAATTCCGTTGTTTTACGGACTAACTTAAAAAATGCTACAATAGGTACGATCTTATTTGGTTTACTATATATACCAAATTAGCGTAACATTTTTGAATGACAGTTTTAAAAATTGCTAAAATTGACATATCATTCTAATTTTATGAATGACTAGCTTCTGCACGCGGCGTCGCCCGCGAAGTACCTACATAAAATATAGCCTATGTTCATCCTGAAAGTTCATTCTACACATTGGTGAAAGAATTTTTCAAATCGGTTCAGTAGTTTCGGAGCCTATTCATTTCAAACAAACAAACAAACAAACAAACAATCAAAGTTTTCCTCTTTATAATATTAGTATAGATGAAAAATGTTTCCAACATTTTCACGTAGCTTTAGTCAATACCAATTTACATGGCTTCTAAAATAAGCTAAAACACGTCAATCATACGTCAGTTTAATCAAATTAAGAATTGTTATTTAAATTGTTTACGCTAATTTAGTATTTGGCGTGAACAAAATAAGGTCGTGTTCATTTCAGCATTTTTTAGTTAGTCCGCGAAACAACAGAATCACCACCAGTGTTGATTTCTTTCAAAAAGTGCAAATCAATTTCGATAAAATAATCATTAAAATCCGTTTATAATTGGCGGAGTAATCGCAAAACAAACTTACAAAAAAATACGGATGCCGACGAATTGAAAACCTCCTTCTTTTTGAAGTCGTTTATAAATTAAAAAACCCTGCTGAAAGTAATTGAAAATAAGTTCTAAAAACCGCCATAATGTTTTTTTTTGATATTTAGTAAAGCCTATGCCACTTTTGTGATCTTGCATTCAATAATACCTACGTACCAAAATCCGTCCAGCCGATTTGCTCCAGCGACAGCCAAAATAACTCGCACATACAGGGCGTCCCACGGCTATGCCACATGAAGGAAAAGTACCCTGAATATTGAAGATGGAACATTTTACTGAAAGAAGACATTATTTGAATTTAAAAAACAATATAAACTGTACTCATTGGTATTTATATCATGACATGGTTGAACCGGGAATCGAACCCGTTACACGAGAAAAATAATCACCTGTAGCTTTATCATACCGATCGAAAGGCTTCATCATATGGATTATTTTTTACCAAATAAGATAGTGTCAGAAATAAAAGGAATACCATGTATTTTAACATTTGATGTGAAATTTTGTTCAGAAAACCACGAGCTACAAGCAAAACTTAGACGTATTATTCTAAATATCCACCAAAACAAGATCAAAAAATCGACAGGTAGCAAAATAATAAATAAATAAAAAATAATAATAATAAATGTATACAATAAACTATAATATTGCTCACGTACGATAAAAGTCACTGTTTTTCGTTGAAATAAATAAAAAAAAAATTCGTTTATTTTGTTTATTGCCAATCATTATCTTGAATGAGAGAGAAATATCCGGTGGAAGTACAGACCATACCAAAACAAAATCTAGATTTATGCTTTTTATAAATAAATAAATAAATAATGCTAGACAGTCCACGCAGCATCATCTAGCCCCAAAGTAAGCTACTCAAAGCTTGTGTTATGGGTACTAGATAACTGATATATTTAATACATTATATACATAGATAGATATTTTTTATTATACATAGAAAACACCCAGACCAACGGAACAAATTTCTGCAGATCATACACAAATTTGTTCCAAGGCGGGAATCGAACCCGCAACCTCTTGCGTCGCAGGTGGACTCTCGCCCGCTGCGCCACAGAGGTCGTCAAAGTATAAAGTTTAGTGTCCTTTATTAGTGGATATCTCACTCATGGATACAGATTTAAACTATGCAGTCATACTCTCGTTTGTATCCGTGTCCATATCACTTTGTAGTCTATTAGAGATCAACACCGGTTTGGGTCCTATCGAAACGAGAGCGAGTATGGGGAGAACTAAAAGTTTGAGGATGTGTGTCATAGGTTAGTATTCCTATAAGCGTCACGTATGGAATACGAACTACTGTGCAAAAAGTGGGCATGTACCAAATATCATGTTTGGACGTGCCTCTGACTACCCCACTTTAGACATCCTCAAAGTTTTAAATAACTAGAGATAGATATTTACCGAGCCGTGGGATTACAGTCGTGATCATGTTTCGTTTTTAACTTGCCGAAGTGGTCAGAGACCTAGTGCTAAGGTACATTTCTAGACTGTCTAAGGTTTCAGATGATTGTACGCTCCGTACACTAGCTACAGTTGGTTAGTTTCAATGTCTGGAGAGATTGTAGTGTTCTACAGTTACGATTGTAGGTAATCCTAGCCGCTCAAATCTAGCCTAGTCGGATGGCGTAGACGTGCTACGGTGTAGCTACGGCGTAGCTTCTCGTAGAGCCTCTTTGGAAGAAGACGTTTCTAGAAAAATTCACACGAGCTTCGATATTCCGTGAAAAAGTTCTACATGTTTTATATACGTTATCAACAAAACTAGTAAAAAAATCGTGAACATGTTTTGTGTAAAGAACGATTTAGACAGTTTTTGACACTTTATGCGTCAGTCAGTCAGCTTTATACTTGTCCCCTATTTCAATCGAATAATAAGCACTTCTTTTCTTCCTCCACTTGGACATAGAGAATACTTGACGTAAGTATTTCAAGGTAAATAACCTTTATCTTATACCTTTAAACGAGCAATTCTTGTATATGTATATAATCTGAATCTCGGTAAAAGGCTCCAACGATTTTCATGAAATTTTGTATGCAGAGGGTTTTGGGGGTGATAAATCGATCTAGCTAGGTTTCATTTTTAGAAAACGTCGTTTACACCTAAAAAACGAGCAAAGCTCGGTCACCCAGGTACTTACATTTAAATAGCGAGAAACACCGCGACTTCGGAAACGAAATTTTGCTTTCATACTAACTCCACTGCGCTTTATAAAGCAGGTAGCGGCAACCTTTGAAAATTTGCGGACCAAACTTTTGGTTGATAACAAAGTCACGGGTAGATATGGTTTCAGGTTTGATATAAAATCTGTTTAATTTATTTATTTATTAAGTTAATACAAAGGTTACATGAATCGCATTATAATCTTTGTTTTCCAAGTTTTTATCAGATATAATAATGATTTAAAAATATATAGGTATCTATAGCGATAGAGTTATGACTTCCACAATGTTACTTTTATAACGCATGTTTACCGCAACCTTATGTAAAACAATCAAACCAGCCTAACTTTGTCGCTTTGTTTTAGGATTTGAGCCGCATTTTTTTTCGGGCGCGATTACAAAATGTTCCGCGGGCCACAGTGGGTTGAGCGTTGCCCATCTATGCCTTAAAGGTTAACTTTCTAGACTTTTTAATGCTCTTTTAGATCTCAAAAGAAACCCTCGAAATATCAGCTTTCTAGGTTTTATGGTGTACCGTGTCCGTTAATATTACAGCCAGTCAGTGATTTAAGTAAGAGTTTTGAATATCTAAATTCAAAATGTCGCAGAATAAACAAAGTAAATAACAAAACACTTGATATTCTCGGAATCTCAGCATTTAACTAAACTCTTGCAAAGTCAATTTCAATAAGCTGCGAGTACTTCCTGATGGAAGAGCGACCATTGGCCTTACAATCAAATGAACTAATTCGCGAACGTTTATAGATTCTATTTTCTGCGCGATAAAATTTAAATTTCCTTGTCCTCCATAAATTGTCGTGAATACGTGCTCTACTTTGTATTATCAATAGTTAAACGTACGTATTGTATTTTTCATACCAAGCTTTAACATCCAAAAGAATTATATGAGAAATTAATTTTAAAGTTGTTATTAAGGTAAAAAGTATCTTATTTTTCAATCCAAGTCATTTAATATTTTGAAACGTTTAACATGAATTTCTGTAAATACCCTTTTTTAAGGGTTCAATTTCGGAATTTCCTTTTTTAAGGCTTCTTTCCCAAGAAGGAAAACACTCTCCTTATAGATAGATACAAGTTAAAATTTTGATGTAGGGGTAAAAATTTAAAAAGGACAAGACTAGGGATAATTTATTAAATAAAAATAAATAAATAATGCTGGACAATCCACACAGCATCATCTAGCCCCAAAAGTAAGCTGATATATTTAATACATGATATAGTACATAGAAAATATTTTTTATTATACATACACACCCAGACCAACGGAACAAATTTCTGCAGATCGTACACAAATTTGTTCCGAGGCAGGAATCGAACCCGCAACCTCTTGCGTCGCAGGCGGACTCTTGCCCGCTGCGCCACTGAGGTCGTTTTATAAAAAATATATTCTCTATTCTATGTAAATTTATTAGGTATAAAAAGTAAATTTATTGAGTAAAAAAAAGGATAATTTATCCAAATAGTAAAATAAGTTTGTAAGATCCAATACTTGTATATAGGCAGAGTTCATAGTCAATAGCGTTTGTATTTATATATAATACAGTTTTTGCTTGACAGTGTATTAAAACTCCTCAATGTTGTGGCAGACAGTTTAATTTCAGTTGACCAAGTTTTCGATGTTGTTTTGAAGTTTCCTGAAATCAAGACGAACTTTGAAAGGAATTTGTATAACTTTATAATAATACTAGCTGTCCCACTCGCGATTTCGTTCACTTAAAGTATCTAAACTGAGTTTTAAACAAATCACACTAATAAAAAAATTCCATACATAACTTTGACCCTCTTTTTACCTTTTTTAGAGGGTTATTTTGGAATATCCAGAAATACGTGTCCATTCATTTTGCATTTACAGTACACAAACAAAGTTTCACACCAATCGCACCACCCGTTAAAAAGTTCCCATACAAACATTGACCCCACATTTGACCCCTTTTTAAAGATTATATTGAAAAATCCTGAAACACGTGTCCATTTATTTTGCATTTACAGTGCACAAACAAAGTTTCATGAAAATCGCTCCACGCGTTAAAAAGTTTCATACTAACGTTTTCACCCTTTTTCACCCCCTTAGAGGTGGAATTTCCAAAAATCCCGCCTTAGTGGATAGTTTTGTTATAAAAGGAAACCACCTTCCAAATTTCAGCTTTCTAGCTTCAGCGGTTTCGGCTCGGCGATGATCAATCAGTCAGTCAGGTCAAGCTCTTATATAGATATAGATGTAACATTTTAAAAGCCCCCGGTAGGGTAGAAATGAAATTTTAAAGAGACAGCGATATTTAATTACTATAACTCCCCACGGTCATACAGCTCAGTTGGTAGTAGCTCTGCCTTTTGCGCTACAGGTTGTGGGTTCGATCCCCACCTAGAATAAACATTTGTGAGATGAATTCAGATGTTTGTTCTGTATCTGGATGTTATTATGTAATGTAAGAATGTATTTACAAAAAAAAAGTTATAATTAATCTCTCAGCTATCGCTTCTCATAGTGCAAGTTTTGCTTAGTTTGAGGTTAATGGCGCTGTGTGAAACGACCACCAATACATAATATGATGTTTTTTTAATACTAACTTTCACTGCTTTCCTTAAAATTCTAATTTTAGGATTTTTTTCGTAGTGTATGTCTACGTGGTTTAAGAAATACACCCTCTAAATTTCAAGTCTTTAGGACCAGCAGTTTAAGCTCTGCGTTGTCTGTCAATAGGTCAGTCACGACAAGGAATTTTATATAGACATGTGAATTTTGAAGATCAAAACAATCCTTTAAAATCGTTTTAAAATATCAAATTTAACGAGCAAAGTAGCAGTTAGATACTAGTATGTATAATGTATGTACTATCGCCGCCTGGTTTGGTGTAGATACAAACACAATAACTCATTGTTGTGGCTGTGCCATTGTTACGCGAAAATGACCCTTATTGTAATGCTTATCTGTGAGGCTTGTGTTGAAAATCGGTTATCGGCCGGTCATGTTTTATTTTGTGAATTATTGAAACGTGATTATGAAATAATGGATTATGTCACATAGAACACCCAGGGGATCTAAGAGGAAATATTCGACATCACCCGAGTGATCTACATGAGCTTTTGCCTACACGAGCTTTTGCTCGCTGCTTTGCTTGAATTAAGTTGAAAGTTGAAAATATCAAGCTTGAGGAAACACTATTTCAATACAATTTAATGGGCCATGTACGAAAATCTAAGTTATATTACTTTGATATTGCCCGAAGAGCTTGTGGTAAAGCCTCTGGCCCCTATTTAATAATCATTACAAATTTTAATTTTACAAGTTGCTGTATAATAAATAAATACGATTTACAGTAATGGAAAAAAATACAAAATTGTAAAATTGTTCCTACAATTCTACATATTTGTAGCACTTGTCATAAAATACGACAATATTGAAACTTTTTTACAAATTTGTAGACTTTTCCTAATCGTAGCTAGTCCACGAAACAACAGAATGTCCATTATGCGACTGTTGGGTATTTATTGCAGCGGAAGTTTCATATGAAATTAATAAGAGCACAAAATTATTTCTCTATTCAGCAAAATAATGTTGGCAATTATCTTACACAAATTGTGAAAGGAGCTATTTCGTACACTTGGCTGCGATAATTAGAATCGTGACTTGAGTGTTTATTGTATGCGATTCCATACGTAAGCGCTCTAATGGCCGGTTTACACGGGCTTAGTAGCTAAGTGCTTAGTACTTGTCACATCACTAAGCCCTAATATCACAAGTGAGAAGTAAACGTTTACGCGTTGGAGCTAGTAAAAGGTATAAGTGACCAGATATTTGAAATGAAACGACGCTGATGGCTGACGAAAAAAATACGTCAACAAACAAATACGTGTTTTTACTTCCCAGTACAACTTGTCACTAACTTGTCGAGCTTACACAAAGTCAGCAAGCGACAACAAGCGGTCAGGTCGCTTAGTAAATAGGATCGATTTCTATTTACTTGCACTATTCATAACACTAATACTAAGCACTAATCTCACAGTTTACACATTGGGACTTAGTATTAGTGACAAGTAAGCACTTAGCTACTAACCCCGTGTAAACCAGCCATTATTGTTGACACGTGGGTTTCTATAGCTGTTAAATCTTTTAGTTCTAGTAGAAATTATTTATAGGATACGTCATTTGTATTTTGATTTGTCTCCTCCAGTGAACGCAAAGAAACATGATAGCATTACTTCAAGAGAAATATCCGGAAACTTGACACCAAATTTCACATACCGAAACTCCTTTGTGAATTTGCCAAAAATTGATTAATGTCGGCTTATCTTATACCTTTAAACGAGCAATTCTTGTATATATATATAATTGGTATCTCGGAAACGGCTCCAGCGATTTTCATGAAATTTAGTATGCAGAAAGTTTCGGGGATGATAAATCGATCTAGCTAGGTTTTATTTTTAGAAAACGTCGTTTACCCCAAAAAAACGAGCAAAGCTCGGTCACCCAGGTACTTGTGTTTAAATTGCCATGTAACATGTAGATAGCTTATGTGCTACTTATGTGAATTTTTGATATAATTTTTGGCATAATTGACTAGCCCCGCCTTTTTTGGTTAGTAATTTTTTAGCTTAAAGAGTGCTTCCTTGTATTTTCCGCTCACTTCTCCTCTCAAAAGTAATACTGTAGTTTGATTTAGTATAGCTTTAGTTGTGGCATCTTTACGACCTGGTGGTGGTTTATTCAATAGCTAGTCTTCAGGCAATATCAAAGTAATATAACTTTGATCGTACCATGAACTATAAAAACCGTCTACATTCTTATGTATGTCACGTGTATGTGTCTCGGTTACGGCGGAACGGTTGTTGAATACCACATAATATGACGATCCAAACCCAACTATAATATATCAATGTGCCCTACCTAAACTATACGTGACTCAAAGGCTCAAACGCGACATGTAGGTACATTTGCCTTGGATTTCTGATTGGTGGTGTATCTGTTGTTCCGCGGACTACCTAAAAAAAAAAAAAAAAAAAAAAAAAAAAATATGATCACGACTGTAATCCCCAGGCTCAGGAGATATCTCCTCAGATCTCTAGTTATTTAGATCTTTTGAGGATATCTAAAGAGGGTAGTCAGAGGCACGTCCAAACATGACATTTGGTACATGCCCACATTTTGCACAGTAGTTAGTATTCCGTACGTGACAGGTTGCAAGCCCATCGCCGCTTATAAGAATACTAACCTATGACACATACCTTCGAATTTTTGGTTCTAGGGTATGCCGGTTTCCTCACGATGTTTTCCTTCACCGTTTAAGAGCACTGGCATTGCGCACATAAATTTTTCGAATGGAAAAACTCATTCGTGCACGACCAGATTTGAACCCACGACCTTCGGATCGTGAGGCCGGGGTGCTACCACTACACCACCAGCGCTCCCCCTTGTGGTAAATCAAAAATTGTATAATAGTTTAAACTCAATTGTGGTACTATTTGTTCTGTTACTTACAGCTTTATATACTGAGGGTCTACCATGAGTTTTCACAATCTACACTCGCTAGCGACTGTAGTCAAAAAAATGTATGAAAACTTGGTACAGCGCCTCTAGCGGATAGTTGGGTACTAAAACCTCACGTAGCTAACTATCCTACGTCACAGCGTACTACAGCGACTGTAGTTCGCGCTCATTAATTTGCTTAGAATTTGGTACCATGAGTAACAATTTCGACAGATGTCATAGTAACGTACTATTACTACTGTAGTAACGTCAGCTGATTTAAATAAAATAAAATAAATAATGCTGGACAATCCACACAGCATCATCTAGCCCCAAAGTAAGCTACTCAAAGCTTGTGTTATGGGTACTAGATAACTGATATATTTAATACATTAAATACATAGATAGATATATTTTTATTATAGATAGAAAACACCCAGACCAACGGAACAAATTTCTGCAGATCGTACACAAATTTGTTCCGCGGCGGGAATCGAACCCGCAACCTCTTGCGTCGCAGGCGGACTCTCGCCCGCTGCGCTACTGAGGTTGTCAAAAAGGTTGTCGCAAATGTGACAACTCATGGTAGACGTACTGGCATTCGGTTTCATTTTAGCATTCATTACACACTACGCCTTTGAATTCAGTAACAACACAACTTTGATCACATTTCCGTTCAAAGATGAAGAGAATTCCCAACTAGTTACATCTTCTGCTTAAATAATTTTACAATGAGCACAAAAGGCCTTTCACGAGTTGATTGGACCTCAGTAGAGCTTCCTATGTAGTTCTACGTCGCAACCCGTGTACTGAACCATAGAGATGTGTGAATCATTTACCGGTTTAATCTGTATTAAAACCGGCTTTATTGTTAATTAAACCGGTTTTACCATTATTAACCGGTTATTTTAGTTATAATAGTGGTAGCGCTTGTGACGTTGCACGAAGTTGAGGATTTTTTTGCTGTCAGTATTTGGATGGGTCGCCGTAGAGCATTTTCATCTGAAGAAGTGCTTGAAAAGGCACGGCCGCTTTTGAAAGTTTTTAGGTTAAGATGGAGGCTTTTCGACGACCTAATCAGAAGTACTATAATACTGTGTAAGTATATCCTACTAATATTATAAACGCGAAAGTTTGTAAAAATGTATGGATGTATGTTTGTTACTCTAACACGCAAATACCACTGAATGGAATTCGATGATATTTGGCACAGCAATAGATTATAGTCTGTAATAACACATAGGCTACTTTTATCCCGAAAAAATGTATGGTTCCCGTAGGATAAATTTGTTTTTGTTTTTCAAGGTACCACGCGGGTGAAGCCGTGGGCGGAAGCTAGTTGTGTAGAATATTGTGTCTAGACTATAACATTCACATAAGTTTATCACATATTGCATCATGCTACATTTATCAGATCTGAGTAATCAGGTAATGGATAGAAACATAACTAGGTACTGCCTGAGGGAAGCGTTCTCGAAACTCTGGAGCATTACCACGTTGAATAGCAATCACACATTCAACCGAATATAAGCGAGGGCGTCTTGTCTACAAAACGACAACAATGGTGCTGATGCTGATTCTGTCGTTCCGCGGACTAACTAAAAAATGCTGGAATATACACGACCTTATCTTGTTCACACCAAATACTTCTTCTTCTTCTTCTTCAATTATGGCATCTGTCTCTTAGAGAACAATTTTGCCAGTGTCGAGTGTATTTATTTATAAGTATTGTCAACGTCACAGAGTCATAGTCAAGTAGTCAAGTCAATTTTGAACAAAAGATGGCTGTTTTGTTGAAAATTTTCGGGATTTCCTCCGATGGAATTTGAAGAGAACTATTCACTCTAATTCACATACTTTACACTCGCGTCAAGAACCCGGGCTTTATTGGCAAAATAACCACCAAAATCACGCAATAAAACTCAAAATAACACGAGAAAACATATAAAAACCAGAGCGACGTAGTTGTCAGGCAAATACACCGCAGAAAATCCCACCAAATACTAAATTAGCGTAAACATTTTAAATGACAATCCATAATCTGACTAAACTGACGTGTGATTGACGAGTTTTAGCTTAATTTAGTAGCCATGTAAATTGGTGTTGACTAAAGCTACGTGAAAATGGTGGAAAATTAATTAAAATTAGAATAAAATATCAAATATTACCTTATTTTAAAACTGTCATTCAAAAATGTTTCGCTAATTTGGTCTTTATAGTGAGCCAGATAAGATCGTACCTATTGTAGTATTTTTTAAGTTAGTTTGCAAAACAATAAAACAGAATTACCATATAATCTAAATATAATATAACTCAAAAGTGACTGACTGACTGACTGACATAGTGATCTATCAACGCACAGCCCAAACCACTGGACGGATCGGGCTGAAATTGTCATGCAGGTAGATGTTATGACGTAGGCATCCGCTAAGAAAAGATTTTGATTAATTCTACCCCCAAGGAGATAAAATAGGGGATAAAAGTTTAAAAAAAAAGTCGCGATAATAAAAATATAAAAAAAATTATTATTTATATATTTTATTTATTTAAAAGTTTGTATGAAAAGTCGCTATAATATATCGCGTAATATAATGATCAAATGAACTTCAGTGAAGATTGACCATTATTGTACGAACCGATTCATTCGATTTAAGTTTCCGTACCTTATTATTTGTCCCAATAGAAAGCCTGGTTTCTAAAATCTCAGAAAAAAATATGTAAAGTCAATGTGACAGAGCTGAGAATGGAAATATAAATACGTTATAAATATTATTTAATTAAACCTGTAAACTAATAAATGTAAAATAACTGGATATTACGATGTTAATTATAGCATTTTGAAGAATGAAACGATTAAGTACCAATAGAACGTACTATGTTCGTCAAATTCACGAAATTTACAAGATCGACTATCGAAAGTAATGTCCATCGCGTTCTATCGTAAAAACGTTATTTTTCATAATATTATGCCGATTTATAGTTGATCGAGTAGGCATCCTAGGGGCTTACGTTGATTTGTTACGTTTTCATATAACTTAATTATAGCTAATCTTTTTAATTTTACTAGATTAAGAAAAAAAATCTGCCGCTATCTGTCTGAAATAATAACTTATTTTAAGGTCCTATACATGAAAATTTCAAAAGTTTGGTTTATTAGATACTTATTTTTGTTTACTAACACTAAACTTTAGTAATTTTGCATTGTTATAGAATTCTAGATGAAAAACTTGGCCCGCGAGACACGTCTCATCTCAATTTGTGAAGTTTGTTTTAAATAAATTATCCCGCCTAGTGTAATGAGTATTAATATTTTATTATGGAGTTGTACAGACAGACTAACAATATCAATTAATGCAAAGTTCTGGTCGTACATTCTTGAAAGTATGAGAAGTCCCGTTATGAAAGGAATTACCGAAATTCAACTCTATGCAGACTCTATAAACTTAATTTGGATAAAAATCATTTTGCAAACAAAATTGCGACAAGTTCCACTGGCATAGTATTAGTGCTTTGCCTAATAAATCAAATCAAATCAAAAATATTTTTTTTCAATAGAATCACAGGGATCACTTTGAAACGTCTTACATACTAGGTGAGTCTAAGTGCCAATTCCAGTCCTATCCCCAGTCCGAGAAGTTAAGAATTAAAAGTTAAGTCAAAATCAAAACAACCTTTACTTCGTAACTTTACTCAGCATATTTTATTAAATCGCTGAGGTGAAATAATGACTTTAAATTATTTTCAATTGTAGCAACACGCATTCTTGTTGTTAGGTTAGTTTTGTCATATTTTTCAATTTCTACGTCATAATAAACAACATTATCATCATCATCGTCAAACTTTTGATCCACTGTTGATTGTAGGTCTCTTTATAGGTGCGCCACTGAGCCTTTTTTGACCTTTCCCACCCACTATCTGTGCAGCGATCGCCCTACCTTTGCCTAGCCTTTTCCTAGGCTCTACTGAAAAACTCATCAGCTTTATATGTTGGCGGATTTTCGACACTTCCATTTAACTTCTACGGTCTTCAAAAAAGAGTTAAGAGTATTCAAACGTTCTACATTCTAAAATTTACTACTGTCATTTCAATCAGTTAGGTCATTTTGAAAAAACATGCTAAAATAATCTTTGTCTAATTCCCGCCAGGGCCACATTCTCTATGGTAATGTAAACGGAAGTTGGTATAAATTAATGGAATTTCAGCCCCTTATTGTCAGAGTAGAAATTAACAACATAGAGCGTTAACTAGAATGGTATCAGGGTAAGAAGTCACGTTTACATTCAGCGCACCTGCCTATGCTTTTATATCATCTAGGGATGAATAAATCTGACTACTTTATTTGTCTGAATAAAACATGTTTTTAGTAATTCCCACGATCGCAAAATTTACTGATGAAAAAATGAAAATACGAGAAAATATCTCAGACGCCCTAACTAAAAATCGTTATGATGTTTATGTAAATGGGAACAATATTAATTTTTTTTTTTATTCCCAATCACGGCACAAAATGTGATTTTGATTTTAGAAGATATGGGAATGAAAAGTGTGCAGTAAAAAAATGCAGAAGAAATTTGTTCTTCTCGTGGGAATACATTTTTAATTTCACAAAATTTTGCCTTTTTAATTATTCTGCATTTCACTCAACGTGTCCGGCACTACCAGATACACGTTCACCTCAAAGGTTCATATAGATTATCCATTATAAACCCGTAAACACGGTTCTATGACATGATATCTTTTGAGAATAAAGTAAAAATATCTATAATGATCACGACTGTAATCCCCAGGCTCGGTAGATATCTTCCTCAGATCTTTAGTTACTTAGATCTTTGAGGATATCTAAAGAGGGTAGTCAGAGGTACGTCCAAACATGACATTTGGTACATGCCCACATTTTGCACAGTAGTTAGTATTCCCGTACGTGACAGGTTGCAAGCCCAACGCCGTTTCTAAGAATACTAACTATCATACTATCACACACACCTTCGAATTTTTGGTTCTAGGGTATGCCGGTTTCCTCACGATGTTTTCCTTCGACGTTTAAGAGCACTGGCATTGCGCACATAATTTTTTCGAATGGAAAAACTCATTGGTGCACGACCAGGTTTGAACCCACGACCTTCGGATCGTGAGGCCGGGGTGCTACCACTGCACCACAAGCGCTCTTTTGTGAATAGTCCTAAAAAAATTCAGTAATTTTAAGTCAGTAAGTTCAAGCGCACAAAAAGATCCCCTTTAACGTCATCATCATCATCATCAGCCTATAGCAGTCCACTGCTGGACATAGGCCTCCCCTAATGAGTGCCATTGCGCCCTGTCTTCAGCTCGACGCATCCAGCCTCCACCAGCAGCCTTTCGCAGATCGTCACTCCACCTAGCCGGAGGGCGTCCTACACTACGTTTGCCGAGCCGCGGTCTCCACTCGAGAACTCGTTTACCCCTTTAACGGTGAGCGTGTAAACCTTTTACACACTAAAATAATCTTTATATTTACTTAGTGACAATATTAATTATATAAGTGACACATTATACATAAAATTATGCTTACTTCGATGCACGCTTCATCTATAGCTTGCTTTTATTAATCTAAGCGTTAATCCGTTAAACAATCCTTAATTAATTTCTACAAAAAGCGTTAGAAATCATATTTCGGTGTCTTATGGAAATAACTCATTTCCATCAACCAAAAAAAGGTCTATTTTGATCTAAATTTATAATTCTGTACAGATATCATAATTTTATAGGTTTCCTAGTTTGTAAGTTTATGTTTTTGGACTACTGTAACAATTTTTTAAATTATTTCATTGATAGTAAGGGTTAGGTTAAGGGGTAGGAAGAGCGCTGGTGGTGTAGTGGTAGCACCCCTGCCTCACGATCCGTAGGTCGTGGGTTCAAACCTGGTCGTGCACCAATGAGTTTTTCCATTCGATAAATTTATGTGCGCAATGCCAGTGCTCTTAAACGGTGAAGGAAAACATCGTGAGGAAACCGGCATACACCAAAAATTCGAAGGTATGTGTCATAGGTTAGTATTCTTATAAGCGGCGATGGGCTTGCAACCTGTCACGTACGGAATACTAACTACTGTGCAAAATGTGGGCATGTACCAAATGTCATGTTTGGACTTGCCTCTGACTACCCCCTTTAGATATCCTCAAAGATGTAAGTAACTAAAAATCTGAGGAGTTATCTACCGAGCCCGGGGATTACAGTCGTGATCATATTTTTTTTTTTTTTAGTAAGGGTTTGTTTAGCTATGCTCGATTCCCGCTATACACGGATTATGAAATACCTAACAAAAAGTGCCACTATGCTACTAATATGAATTTTTCAGTCCAACCTTATGCAATGGAAGGTACAGTTCGATAGAAAAGTATCTTTAAAGTAAACTTACTCTTAAAGCTAGTAATTAGTATGTACGCATTGATTAAATTCACTTTTTTCATAAAATAGTTATTCACGAAAGGTCTCTGAGGCGCTCTTAACGTTCACGACTGTAATCCCCAGGCTCGGTAGATATCTCCTCAGATCTTTAGTTACTTAGATCTTTGAGGATATCTAAAGAGGGTAATCAGAGGCAAGTCCAAACATGACATTTGGTAAATGCTCACATTTTGCACACTAGTTAGTATTCCGTACGTGCCAGGTTGCCCATCGCCGCATAAAAGAATACTAAAATTATGACACACACCTTCGAATTTTTAGTTCTAGGGTATGCCGGTTTTCTCACAATGTTTTTCTTCAATTTTTTGAATAAAAAAACTCATTGGTACACGACCAGGCTTGAACCCACGACCTACTGATCGTGAGGCATGGGTGCTACCACTACACCACCAGCGCGCGTGCTATTTTGTTTGCAATAACTATTGCAAACAAAAGTGGTTACCACTAAGCTTGGTTTTGTAACCCTGGTATTCTGAGGCGCCTTCTTCAAATTACTTATAATATATAATCTAGTTATCAACCGCACCCACACTTATTATTACTAAAAGCCGACATAATGTCGTAACTCATTTATCCTGATAATATTTTAGCCGAGTTCCATTAATATTGATTTGACGCCTTTCCGGTAGGACGTGACGGGCGGCAAACGTTCGATGATTGCTGTAATGGGGTCGGATGGTAGCAGTTTTTCGTTAAAATAAGTGGAATGAAATAAAAACTTTTAAGTAATACTATAATAATTAGACATGCGTCTGACTACCCTCGTTTAGATGTCAAAGAACTTGGTAACAAGTGATGGCCTTACCACAATCTCTAATAAACTATCATGTTTTAGAAACGTCCCATTTCAAGCTTGAACACTAATTTCAATATCTTATATATAAAAATGAATTGCTGTTCGTTAGTCTCGCTAAAACTCGAGAACGGCTAAACGGATTTATCTTATCTTGGTCTTGAAATGTTTGTGGAGGTCTAGAGAAGGTTTAAAAGGTAAGAAAAATTCGAATAACTGCCGGGAAAACCCTAAAAATAGCCCATTTCTATTTCCCATACAAACGTTTTCTAAATAAGTACGAAGTCTGCCGGGTCAGCTAGTAATATTTAAATTTCGTGATGGTGTTTGTTTTTTTTCCATTTTTTCTTTCAAACTTTATCAGCATGAAGGTTTTATGCAACAAAAGTTCTTTGCAATTATCAATTGCAAAGAACTTTATCAGCAAAATAAAATTTAGATATGGAAAAGTACCCTTTTATTTTTTTATCGTTTTTCTTTATTTATCATCTAACTAGCTGTCCCGGCAAACTTCGTACCGCCTTCTACATTGCTTAGACAACAGTGAGTGATTATAATTTAATATGAACTTTATAAAATATTAATAAAGTTCAAATTGACTCTACATTTTATTTAGAAAACGTTTGTATGGGAAATAGAAAAGGGCTATTTTTAGGGTTTTCTCGGCAGTTATTCGAATTTTTCTTACCTTTTAAACCTTCCCTAGACCTCGACGAACATTTCAAGACCAAGATAAGATAAATCCGTTTAGCCATTCTCGAGTTTTAGCGAGACTAACGAACAGCAATTCATTTTTATAAATGATGTCCCAAAATTTAGAAACCATGAAATCACTTGTTAAGATTTTTAATTTAAAGTTGAAAATTTAAGTCGTAATTCACCGATTGTAATTACTTGACTTTACACCAACATTTTCATAGTTTTCGTCAAAGTCACGTAGCTGATTATTTGATGCATAAAAGAACAACTCATTAAAATTCAGTAGCAAAAAAAAATCACAAGAAAGTTTTCTACTTTTTTGTAAGAATGTTTTAAGTGTTCAAGTCGTAATTTTTGCAAAAATTCGGAAAAAAATTAATAACTCGAAAAGTATAGAAAATCGCAGAACATACATGGGGGTGATTCGGGTATCCCAAGGGGTGTTCTATCTCTGGACTTTCGCTTGACACTACTTTTTGGGACACCCTGTATAGATAGATAGGTCAAACTAAAGGTATATCAAGAAAAACCAAGTTTAAAACGATCATTTAAAAAATCTAGTTACGTTTTGTTTCTGCTCCAATGTCGAGATTCAGGTACAATGTAATACCTCCACATTTGCTTCATTCAGGGTGAAATTAAATTACCAGGTAAGGAGTATAGTATAATTATATAGTACAGAAGACGTGCATTTATATAAAAAGCAGGTATACTGTATACTGGTATTATCCTTTTTTTACCAAAGGAGGGTATGATATTGTTTATGGGGTGAATGAAAATTTCACATAGTACATTCCTATTTGTTTTTTTTTACAGCGGGATGAGTTGACCGATTCGAAATTTGTATTAGGTCAACTCATCCCGCGGGATAAGTTGACAGCGGCCTCAGTTGAATAAAGGGCCAATGAATGCACCTACCTATGTGAGTTCCTTTGGCTGTCACCGTCATCTGTCATTAGTTCTTTTTAACACTGGTTCAAAAGAACTAATGTGTGTTGAAAGAAAATTCTAATTCTGTACCTTTATTAGTCACGACGAGCTAGGAATATAGCATAAACATAAGCATAATTCTACAATAGTTCTTCATTCTTGACGCCATGGTACACGACGATACGGGAATTATATAGCCCTCAATTCGCGACGCGATGGTACACGTCGACATGAGAACTTACCTGTAAAACTTCCTGATTTCATTGTAAATGTGCAGTACAGTACAAAGCAAGTGATAATTTAAACTCGGAGACAGAGATGTGGCGTCAAGAACATGGTAAGAATTTGTTAAGAGAGTTCAATCTATTTCCATAACTTTAGCTCCAAAATTCATACTGGATTTAAACTTTTAGTACCAGTTAAATGTATTATTGTTGAATATTATATAATAAAAACCATATTTTTTGCGTAATAAAAATAATCCCAATAGTTAGCCCACGGAACAATAGAATTGCTAGTGCCTAAGCTACAATAAAACCAAGCATAACTAAATCTCACACATTGCAGCGACCTAGGTAAGCTCTATACATGTTTTATTCCATCGTAAAGGGAACATCACTTGCCAAGGAATAAATAGCAGCTAGAAGGATTTTCAATGCCGTGTTTTGTCTGCTATATTAAATTGTGGAGACTATACTATGTTGTAAGTAGGTAGAGGTTGATCAGTCTAAAAATGTATGTCTCCAATGTATTTGCTACTCTATTTCCTCTACATACGGTACAAGTACAAGTGGAGGGGCGTGCTCTTTTAGATTGAATCATCTATTATTTTGTTTTATATTGACAGCGAGAGTTTGTATATAGTGCAGGTTGAAAGCCCATAGCCGCATACTACGGGTCCTTCTTGAACTTATCCGGTAAGGACAATATTATTATATTTATAAAAAGTAGTACCTGGATGACCGATCTATTTTTTTTAGTCAACAACTTAGAAGCTCGATCGATATAACGCCCCTGAAACCCTTGGAGCCGTTTCCGAGATTATATAATTATAATTAATGTATATACTTACAATATATTTTTTCTCAAAAACATATTTTTATTAATTTTGTTCTATTAACTAGCTGAAAAGAACATTATCTTGAAAATAAGCTGCATGTTAACAAAGCGAGAATACTTTGGAGATTTAAAATGCTGTAAACCAAATAAGAAGACGGATAACACAAAAATATCGTAAGTACATTTATTTATCAAACCCCCAAGGTGTTTTATACATACCATTAATCGTCCCACAAAGGAAAATGACAAATGGGTGGTGTTTACTGTCAAGAATCAATTTCTTTTGCCGTCTATCCGCGCTGTCAGGATGACAGCTGACATGTCCTTGGGGCGATAAAATCTATGTAGGGCACGCAAAATGTTTTTTCACTCGGTCGGATAAAAATAGTGGCCTTACCAAAAGCTCTTACAAACCATCATGCGTAGAAACGTCAAGTTTCAAGCTTGAAGTAACACTACTTCAATACTATTTTATAGTTTATGGTACAACATATCAAAGTTATATTACTTTGATATTGCCTGAACAGCTTGTGGTAAAGCCTCTGTAAGTACATAAGGTAGCAATGCGATTATTTTCTTAATGACTTTTGTTATTACTGTTGTCAATTTTGCCTGTTTTACTCATAATTTTTGATATTCATTAATTTGCCTAAATGAGTCGCTGTCATTCATAGAGAAAATAGTAACTATAACAGATCACTGGAAAATATTGTAACGATAACAGATCACTGCTGTCATTTTGTCCAATAATGTCATTTTAAATAAATTGCCATTTTATAATTTAATCTATTATCACAGACAATACATTTCACAATATATAAAACTTATTAAATAAAATGTGACGTGAAACTGGAGAGACATCGTTTACACTTCAAGGATTTCAAGGACTTTAGTCTTTGAGGTCCTGAGGGAAGCTTCATGTAACTTTATTTACATTTCTAGACATGGTGGTTGTACAGTGTACGAGTATATTTACATACACACATTTATAAAATCACGCTGTTTCCCGACGGGGTAGGCAGAGATCACGGATCTCCACTTGCTACGATCCTGACATACTTCTTTTGCTTCATTCTAGGGTACTCTTGACCAGGCTTTTCTCTAAAACGTCCCCAATTTGATCGAGGTACTTCCTCTAGGTCTTCCCTTTCCAACTGTCCCATTCACACTCGCCTTAAGCACCTGTTTTGTCAATCTCCTTTCATCCATCCTTTCTTCATGGCCAAATTATATTAGCATATACTACTAATATTATAAACGCGAAAGTTTGTAAGAATGTATGGATGTCTGGATGTCTGGATGTATGTTTGTTACTCTTTCATGCTGAAACGGCTAAACGGATCTGGATGAAATTTAGCACAGATATAGATTATGGTCTGGAAAACACTTATGCTACATTTTATTCCGGAAAAATGTACGTTCCCGTGGGATATATTTGTTTTTGTTTTTAAAGGCACCACGCGGGCGAAGCCGTGGGCGGAAGCTAGTCTTAGAATATTTAGGAATAGGCGCCTAAAAGTAGTATTTCGAAAACCAAGCCATAGATAGGTACCTACTTTAAATTTGTGTTTGATACTCTTGGCTTTATAAAACCTGGAAAAACACTATGTGGTAAAGCGAACTAAATATGCAAACTTACTAAGTACGTTAAAATACCATATTCATGATACCTCGTAGGCTATCGAATTATCCACTAATTTTGTGCAAAATGGAAATCCGTCCGATATTTTAGCTTGAAATTTGTCACGAGAAAGCTTATGCTGACGGATTATATTGGATATAGCTTATGAATTGATATTCAAAGGTATATTTTACCTCGATTAGTTTAAAATTTCAATTTTGCCAAAATGTTGCTAAAAGTAGCTCTATTGAGATTCAACGTTAGTGGATCAACATTTTGAAATATTATTGATGATGTAAGGTAAGGTTACGTGAATTCAAGAGATTTTAAACTCCTAACTTGAGACGACTCGGTATATTCTCGGGTGTTTTTGTGTATTTTATCCAGTGAACGGAAAAAAAAACAGAAACCTTTCTTTAAGGGAAATATCCTCGAAACATGACACCAAATTTCACACACCGAAACTCTTTCGTGGATTTGCCTTTATTCCCTCGACGTTTGGGTTTAAATTGCCGTGTAACGTGTAATAAGCTACTGTAATTTTTTTATATAATTCATTGGGATATTTGACAAGCCACGCCTACCAGGGCTCTATTTTTTGGGTCATTTTTTAGCTCAAGGAATGCTTCCATGTATTGTCGTTCACTGATTTTACCCTATTTTTGAATCGTTAAGCTCGATCCTGTACCACTAAATTATTTAAAAAAAATAAGCCTGTTTTTTTAATAAATTAATATTATTGGTTTTGACTGTTATATTTATTTATCAAAATTTAATATATGCTAAGTTACATATTGACAAATTTCAATTAAAATCTGACTTTCACAACTACAACACTCGCAATAAAAATAGCTTTATTATTCCAAGGCGAAGACTTGCTAAAGTAGGTGACAGTTTTGTATGCCTCTGCATAAGTTTTTACAATAAAGTACCTGTCAACGTCCGAAACTCAAGTTTTCAGGAATTTAGTAGAAATATTAGAATTTTTTTAATGTCGAAATCCTACTATGATATTGACGAAGCTCTGACTGATGAATTCTGTATGTAGGCTTCCTACTAGATGTTTTTACAGTGTTTTATTTATAATTTTTATTTCATGTAATTGTCATATTATATTTTGTTATGTATGTCAACCGATGTGACTTTTCCTAGTGTACAAGTTCGTGTATCAAAAAGGAATAAATGAATTGAATTGAATTGAATTGAATAAATAACTTTGTTTTGGGGTAAAATAATAATCACAAAAATGTACACATGACGCGTGTTTGCTCACTAAGGGCGCCTTCACATTACGTCGCAAACAGTGCGGCAGCAGCGCGGCAGCCTATAGTCAGCTGCTATAGTCGCGCTGCTGCCGCACTGCTTGCCACGTAATGTGAAGGCGCCCTAAGCTTAAGTCAAAACATCAAAAATGACAAACACTTAAATTTTTTAAATCCATTTATTTGACTAGAATTATTTATTATTTCGACTTATATAATTGGAAATATGTTTACGTTGAAAATACTGATTATTAAGTAGGTATTTACAACATCAAAACGATTTATAATAAACTAACATTGCTTTTCTTTCTCCTAGATTAGAATATTATTTTATAACATTAATAAAGTGTATAGTAATAATTAGGTATAATATAGCAACCTGATTATAAAACAAAACCTTGATTCAGTATGTTTGTTACTGTGTTAGTTATTTTTCTAAAATCTATATTTTTTGGAATGTTGAATATTTTGTAAACATTGTTAAAAAACGCTGCCCACATGAAAAATATTTTGAATAAATTGTTATTTTTGGTTATGTATTTTTACTAACATACCTACTTATTCAATTTGAATTTTATTAAATAGGTATTTAAAATCGAGTATTTTTATTGTAAATATCTACAAATGAGAGCAGAATTTTTTATTAATGATTTTTATATACATGATTATCTATTCTAAAAATAAATTGATATGTTCTACGATATTGTAATACTGCCTAAAACATACCTACTATATCTTAAATACATTTTTTCTAACCTAAGAATGATACTTATCAAATTTACACATAAATGAATTAATTAAAATTTAGTAGCGCTTTTTCCCCGTGAAATTATATTTGCAATATATTTCATTACTTTTTAATTATACTTTTACAATATTAAAAGGGATAATATCTGATTATTATTTATTATTTCGAAATAGTTGAACTATGAGTTTTTACAAGTTACAGGAAGAACACAAACTTAATTTATAAAAAGTTTTTCATAACGCTTGTAAAATATTTTTGATTATGTATTTACATTGATGATCAACAAATACCGTTTATTTTCAAAAGTCCTCAGAACCATGGTAACTCAAAATACGTCAGATCAAAATAACAAAAAAAATATATATAATTTTATTATAAAATGTAACGATATAAAATAAACGAGATATAATTTAAAAACATCAACACTACTTAAAAACTAACATTTACAAAGTATCACAGGATTTAAGTGATTCAATTTTGAAAGTTAAAATGACTAGACGGTTTCATCTTGATCCAAAGATTCACACAAATTAAATTGAATATTTTGGAGAATAAGAATAATTAATATAATTTAATTATATTTAAATACAACACTTTACAATATTTTATGTTGATTATTTATATCTTTTCTACGTACATTTTTAATACTAAATAACTAATGACTGGAATGTTATTAAATAAACTTCCAGTATAATGTTATTATACTGGAAGTTTATTGTGGCAAAAATCTTAATTTAAACTACATTAATTATTATTTTATTATAAACCTTAACAATGTTACCAATTCAATTTAGCTTTAATACTTCTAATACTATTGGTTATTATTTTTCTGACACATTTACGCTTATTTCAATTTCACAACATTTATTCTTTTTCAGTTGTATCCTCATTTTCAGAGTCAAAACCAACCACATCAGTTAATTTCAAATTCTTTTGAACTTTTTGATCACACAACATCACTTTTATAATCCAGCAGTCCATCATTACTGTTACCATCTTCTTGTCACATGTGGTAGTCTCGCAGTGGTCTCACCGACTCGGCGGACGACCTCGGAGTCGGGTCTACCCCAGACAACCCCAAGGAACCGCTACGCCTCACCACCAGAGTCTTAGTGCCGTAATCAGTAACAAAGTTATCATTCCTGGTCGGTGTGTTGGCTCGCACGCTTTGGTAACCACAGCATAAAGGGTACCGGGATGTGAGGATCCTTTTGAAGGCTTCGCGGAACTCTGTGTTGAAGATTGAGTAGATGATAGGGTTGAAAGCGGAGTTTGAGTATCCGAGCCATGTCAGGATTTTGAAGGCGAGGTCTGGAACAAAAATGATCCTGCATTATCGATATCAGGTATATTGAAAAGAGTAAAAGAGTAGTGTGTACATGTTCTGTAAACTACTAATATTTTGTAACGTTTTAAGTATAAAATGATGGCTTATTAAGATATTCAAATCATGTCGATAAGTCAAATGAAAATCAAAGAAATGTCATTTGTATGACAATCGTCTGACGGCCCCGCAGATTAAATTAAAAAAAGTTAAAAGAGGTACGATCTTATTTTTTACACTTGAAAGACCAAATTAGCGTAGCATTCTTAAATGACAGTTTATAAAAAACTTGACATTTTGTTTTAAATTGTACTACCATTTTCTCGTAGCTTTAGTCAACACCACTTAACATTGCTTCTAAAATAGTTTCAGTGTCCACTGGACCTTCAAAATTCGACCCAAAAGCAAAAAGTGCCCATAGGACCTCATATTATACATGGCCCATTCGGCCTTAAGCTATAACACGCCGATCCAACGTCAGTTTAGTATAATTTAAAACTGTTTAACTGTCAATTAAAATAGTTACGCTAAAGGGTGAACAAAATAAGTTCGTGCATATTTTAGCATTTTTTTAGTTAGACCACGAAACAACAGAATTACCACCAATTACTTTATAACTTCTTCACTGAAATAGTTTTATTTCAGTGAAGACAAAGAATAGACAGATAGCAAAAGTAATTATATGGCTATCACAAAATGGCTGATTTTACTCTATGCTCCGAGGATTTCTCCACTCCATTAGGCAAAAATGGGTCATTAACCTAAACTTTTACTGTTAACAACAACAAACAACCTAACTTTCGTAGGTACCTACTGTACGAAAGATCAGTGAACTTTGCGGAGAGATTATTTGGATTATCTGAAATTGTGTTTTCTATGTATAGTTAATCAATCTTACAAAGTACAGTAGGTCTACCATGAGTTGTCACATTTAGATTGGCTGACGTTACTACAGTAGTAATAGTACGTTACTATGACATCTGTCAAAATTGTTACTCATGGTACCAAATTGTAAGCAAATTATGAGCGCAAACTACAGTCGCTGTAGTACGCTGTGACGTAAGATAGTTAGCTACGTGAGGTTTTAGTACCCAACTATCCGCTAGAGGCGCTGTAGGCAAGTTTTCATACACTTTTTTAACTACAGTCGCTAGCGTGTGTAGATTGTGAAAACTCATGGTAGACCTACAGCATAAAATAATAGTGAATTTATATATGTATAAGCAACCTTAATATAACTGAAATATGAGGTGAATAAAATTCGCCATCTCAAAATAAAATATAGGATACTTAGTATAAGTCGTAAGCACTAAGACCTTTCTGAAAACCATTTCTGAAATGATTTTGTTGTGGTAGTTTAACGTGTAGTAAATAATTTAGGTAATGGTTAATGTTATTGTTATGGTATACAACAATTTGTTTTCATGATAACTTCTATGTTAAGCACACAACAATAGGGCACTTTCGCTAGAATTCCCTAAGCAACACAAGGAATTCTAAAATATTTATAACTAGCTTTCGCCCACGGCTTCGCTCGCGTGGTACCTTGAAAAACAAAAACGAATCTATTCCACGAGAACCGTACATTATTTTAACTGGGATTAAAATAAAGCTATGAGCTATTCCAGACTAAATCATTATTAATCTCTGTGCCAAATTTCATACAAATCCGTTCAGCTGTTGCAGCGTGAAAGAGTAACAAACAACTATGCGTCCATACATAAAAACTTTACATCTTCTATTTTTACTATAAAAATTAAAAAATCCGTTACATAGTGTGTAACATAAAACTGAAAAAAAGTGATTGAAACAGCTTCTTACACCAACTATATTAGTTTTTTACATTTCATATTCAAGGCAAATCCCAAAACTCATTTCTCAAAATCTGTCCAGGCGTTTTGGCTACAACGATAATCAAAGTAACTCACATATATGTACTTTACATACACCCTCCATTACCCTCTATGGCAAACCAGTAAAAAATAAACCTACACAAACGATGGAGCGTTTGATGTTTTTAAAAAAAAAAAAAAAAAAAAATATGATCACGACTGTAATCCTCAGGCTCGGTAGATATCTCCTCAGATCTTTAGTTACTTAGATCTTTGAGGAAATCTAAAGGGGGTAGTCAGAGGCAAGTCCAAACATGACATTTGGTACATGCCCACATTTTGCACAGTAGTTAGTATTCCGTACGTGACAGGTTGCAAGCCCATCGCCGCTTATAAGAATACTAACCTATGACACATACCTTCGAATTTTTGATTCTAGGGTATGCCGGTTTCCTCACGATGTTTTCCATCACCGTTTAAGATCACTGGCATTGCGCACATAAATTTTTCGAATGGAAAAACTCATTGGTGCACGACCAGGTTTGAACCCACGACCTTCGGATCGTAAGGCAGGGGTGCTACCACTATGCCACCAGCGCTCTCATGTTTTTACCATATTTTTTATAAAAACCTAAAAGCGAATCACTTTGTAGCCAACTGCTCGTGGCGAATGATACTTTATGCCCGGGATACACGAAGCTACTTTTTCAAGCCAGGATAGCAAGCTAGTTAACT
Organism: Cosmorhoe ocellata; assembly: GCA_963675405.1. Classification (NCBI taxonomy): domain Eukaryota; kingdom Metazoa; phylum Arthropoda; class Insecta; order Lepidoptera; family Geometridae; genus Cosmorhoe; species Cosmorhoe ocellata. The sequence continues at coordinate 3,442,907 of OY776266.1, read as the reverse complement.
GTCCTGGCTTGCTGACCTGGCTTGGAACATGCTAGTTCTAAATACACGAGGCTAGATTATTTTAAGCTAGTATTATAGCAGTGACTGAAGTGACCACACGTCTAAAATGCTTACTAGCCAACCCAAAACTAGCTTATGAAGCTAGTACAAGCCAGGATAGTAAAATCAGTGGTGGGGGGCGCTACTAGCCTAAAAACAGAACTCCATCCTATTAAAAACTATTCTGGCTTGTAAACTAGCTTACTAGCTACTATCTCCTGACGACCTCAGTGGCGTAGCGGGTGAGAGTCCGCCTGCGACGCTAGAGGTTGCGGGTTCGATTCCCGCCTCGGAACAAACTTGTGTACGCTCTGCAGAAATTTGTTCGGTTGGTCTGGGTATTTTCTATGTATAATAAAAATATATATATTATGTGCCTATACATATAATGTATTAAATATATGAGTTATCTAGTACCTACCCATAACACAAGCTTTGAGTAGCTTACTTTGGGGCTAGATGATGCTGTGTGGACTGTCCAGCATTATTTATTATTTATCTTAGAAATGAAGCTAGTTTTGTCTACACGAAGCCAGAAGTACTAGCTTTCTAGCTTACTAATACTATCTTGCTATACTGGCTTGAAAAACTAGCCCCGTGTATCTTGGGCATTAGCGAGACTATCTTGCGACTTGTAATATAATATTACACAAAGGATAAACAAGCAAGCAGCAAATATTTGCATGATACTCAAAGCTGAGGAATACAAAAAGGGTAAAAGAGAAATCTACTGGACTGACTTTGAGGGAAATAGGTTAAGAAAATCTGCCTTTTTTTGGAAGGGTTGGTAACGTTTAAGAATATTAATTTATTGTTCTAGGATTGATATAAGTATATTAAGAGCATGTGCCAAATTTCTTGTTTGGACGTGCCTTTGACATCCCTCTTTGGTTATCCTTAAATTATCTAAGTAACTAGAGATCTGAGAAGATATCTACTCATCATTCTCCTGCCCTCATCCCACGCTAAGTGGGGTCGGCACAACATGTTTTCCTCTTCCACTCACTCCTAACATTCGTCAAATCTGAATCTACTCCTTTTACATTCATATCATCTTTCACACAATCCAACCACTTCTTCTTCGGCCTTCCTCTACTAGCGCACCCAGCCACACTCATACTCATAACTCTTTTGGTGACATGGTTTTCATCCCTCCTCATCACGTGTCCATACCAAGCTAATCTAGCACTCTTCATCTTTTCAGTAGTAGGCGCTACTTTCAGGCTTCCCCTGACATACTCATTCCTAATCTTGTCCAACCGTGTCACCCCACACATCCATCTTAACATTCGCATTTCAGTAGCATGCACTCTTCTTTCATCCGTCTTCTTCATTGCCCAACACTCTGATCCATACATCGCGACAGGTCTGATAACCGTCTTGTAAATTTTCCCCTTAAGCTTAAGGGGCATTCGGGGGTCAAATATAGTCCCTGAGACCTGTCGCCACTTCATCCATCCCGCATTTATCCTATTATTTACATCCCGGTCAATATTGCCGTCGTTTTGAAGAAGCGAACCAAGGTACTTAAAATCGGAGCAGGCTGGTAGGATTACACCGTCTAAGGCTATTTGGGAGGAACTAGAGGAGCCACTAAAGTTGCAGAACAGATGCTCTGTTTTAGTGCGGCTGATCTTGAGGCCTACTCTCTCTAGTTTCTCCTGCCATTTTCCCAGTCTGCTCTGCACCTCGCCTGCTTCCTCTCCGACAAGAACAATGTCGTCGGCGAACAGCATACACCAGGGTGCCTCCTCCTGTATGTCTGACGTCAGGGCATCAATTACCAAGAGGAACAAATAAGGGCTTAAAGCCGATCCCTGGTGCAAGCCTACAGCCACATTGAACTCGTCGGTGACGCCGGCTTCGGAGCGGACGTTCGTACGAGCTCCTCCATACATCGCACTCACAAGCCTAACATACTTCCCTGGAGGAGATATCTACTGTGCTTGGAAATTATGAATATGCATTTATATATATTATGTTTTTCTTTTGTATTTATATATTTATGTCCATATTTACACGTTTGTATTTATCTTTTTATGTATGTCTGTAGAATAAAAACAATATTATTCTTAAATCTTCGGCGTCAGTGGGGAGAAGTTTAGGAACGGAAATAATGCAGAAATTTTAATTTGAAAAATCCCCAGCCATCATAGTTAAGGATATTCCCGATCAACACCTTCAAACACAAACACGATCAAAATCGGTCCATCTATTTATGAGTAGCGATGCCACAGACACACAGGTATAAACGTCAAACTTATAATTCTGTTTACATGACGAGATCCATAAAAACTTTTATCTGTTTGAAAACGGTTATAAAGCTACAGTTACACATGCTCTAAAATAGCATACGTAAAAGCGTGCTATTGAGTATGCTCGATATGCATGCTTATAAGCAGATTACATTTGCTAGCAATAGGCATGCTAGTTTTGAGTATGCTCCTGAATAAAGTATGGAATAAGAATGAATAAAATAAGCAGACCAGGGGCCCACGAATTCATAATACATTACCGAATGAGTATTAGGTACATTGTTATTTCGTACCATGACCTATGCAAATTGTATGGAAGTAGTGACGTTTCTATAATGGAATCGTTATGGAATCGTTCTGGAAGACTTCGTGGTAAGGCCCCTGTTCGCACGCGCTAAAAGCACGCCTCCCTCTACCCGCGCTGCAGGTAGTATGCCCAAAAATCGCACGACCGTCGATTTTTGAGCAAACTCGAAATGAGCATGCTCATTATTAGCAATGTTTCAATACACATGCTACTAATGAGAATTTGCTCAATAAAAGCATGCTTTCGTGCTAGTAATGAGCGTGTGTAACTGTAGCTTAAAGCTGTACATACCTGGTATACAAGTCTTGCAAAACGCTGCCACAATATTAACGCAGAAGAATGGAACCCAGCAGAGAAGAAACACCCCCATTATGATTCCCACTGTGATCGCCGCCTTATGGTCGGACACGTGGTACGGCGACGACTGAACGTGGGTGTGGACGCGTGTCCGGACGGATTTCGTCCGGTTGTCCGGAAGCTGAACCGTCCGGGTGACCGCACGGATAGATTTCACGTGTTTTTGCGCGTAGCAGTATAACCTGGGGAATAATGGAGTAGTTAGTCAACTAGTACTAAAAATTATGCACCAAATAACTCTTAATAACCGACGCTCATGTATGAAGAATGTAATGAGAGTGAATGAAGCAAAAGAGGTGTGTCAGGATCGTAGCAAGTGAAGATCCGTGATCTCTGCCTACCCCGGGAAACAGGCGTGATTTTATGTATGTATGTATGTATGTATGTAATAACTCTTCTTATCCTTCTTCTTCTTTTTTTTTATTCGCCCATTAAAGCAGGCTAAAGTGATAATATAACCATACAGCCTCTCTTCTTCTTCTTTATGATAACTGTCTCTTAAACATCAATTTTGACATAATGGCAGAATTGTGGCCTAAGAGACAATAATAAAGAAGTGAAGTGAAGTTTATTGGCGATTTTGGCTAATTTTGGCGGTGTCATTTTTATTTTTTTAATATAATATGTGTTGTCAACGTCACAGTGAAGTTGCCAAGACAATTTTAAACAAAAAAAATACAAAACTGTTTTGTTTAATATTCTTAGAAAAAAAAACTGATGAATTTAAAAAGGAGCTATTCACTTCAATTCACTTAATTATGACTTCAAATTATTCCGATAGGTATTATAAAAATATCAAAGTATCAAATAATCTGAAGTGTCTTTGAATATCGACAGTATTGGAAATGCCTATTCACCGATTATTCAAAGCCTGCAGGGAAAAGTTCTTTATCCGAATCATTAGAATATTTTCCGTAACCGATGTTTTACGGAATTATTCATTGTCAGGTATTTTTTGCAGGAAAATATTAATGCCTCATTTCTATGTTGGATATTATTCAGACCCTTATTACTTTTTGTATGTACCTAAATATAAAATGTAATAAGGTTCTTTTGTATTATAATTTTGCCATTTATCATATAATATTGTTTCTTACGATACGCCTGAATTCAAAATTTTAACTTGTATAAAAATTGTGTTCTCATGTAAGTGAATGTAATATTCTTAATGAAAAATAAATGTCTTAATCACATCTATTTTTTATTTATTAACTTTCGTCACGTCCCGCTGTCCCCAAAAAGGGGACATTCGGGGACTACGGGAATACACGTTATACGCGACGGCTAAATGGATGGTTATCATAATGAAAAATATAGCCTTGGCCTTCTTCAACACACACACTCTGGTATTCACACTGAGTTCTAAAAAAAAAAAAAAAAATTGTTTTATTATTAAGTATACAAATGAATAAAAGTATATTCCGTTTTATCGTTTTAATTAATAGGTTAATAGGAATAATAGGAGATTATAAGAATAATAGAATTAATTAAAAGGAGTATTAGGTTAGCGTGGTATGGGCATGTTATGAGAAGAGATGAATGTCATGTGACGAGATGAATGTCATGTGACAAGGAGAGTGTTAGGTATGAATGTGGATGGATACAGGGGTAGAGGTAGGCCAAAGAAAAGATGGATGGACTGTGTGAAAGATGACATGGGTAAGAAAGGAGTGAGTAATGAGATGACGAGTGACAGAGGGAAATGGAAGAAGATCACATGTTGTGCCGACCACACATAACGTGGGATAAGGGCAGGAAGATGATGATTCCGTTTTATCGTTTTATATTGCATCACCCTCTAACTGAAGTATTGAACAAGAGAAACTCCGAGACTTGTAACTCGTGTCCTCAAAGTTTTCGCTTGCAAACTAACTTCGAACACGTCTCAAACATTAATGACACAATTAACATGAGACGACGAAGATCTCCGTTTCCTGAAAACTGAAATGTTATTTATTTTGCAAGTCTCTCGTTTCTTCGTGGTTTCAGTTATGTAAATACTTAAGAATCCTACTAATATACTCGTATAAACGCGAAAGTTTGCTAGAATGTATGGATGTATGGAAGTATGGATGTATGTTTGTTACTTTTTCACGCTGAAACGGCTGAACGGATCTGGATGAAATTTGGCATAGATATAGATTAAAGTCTGGAATAGCACATAGGCTACTTTTTATCCCGGAAAAAATACGGTTCCCGTGGGATAGATTGGTTTTTGTTTTTCATGGTACCACTCGGGTGAAGCCGTAGGCGGAAGCTAGTAAAGTATAGAGAATATTTTTTCGTAGCACACACACAGATGACAATGGTAATGTAGGGAAACAACAACACAAGATATCTTAGGTTTTTAAAACTTAAGAAAAACTGAACATTATACTCGTATAAAGTTGGACATTATTCTTTCCCTATGTGTGCAGCTAAACAGGCTAAACAACTAACCATTACGTTCGTACATTTTTGGTTTAAGAATCGGTAAAAAAACGATCGGAAGGTATGTGTGGAACCACAAAACCATGTCACCAAAAGAGTAATGAGTATAAGTGTGGATGGGTGCGCAAGTAGAGGTAGGCCGAAGAATAAGTGGTTTGATTGTGTGAAAGATGATATGAATGTAAGAGGAGTAGATTCAGAGTTGACGAATGAGAGTGAGTGGAAGAAAACATGTTGTGCCGACCCCACTAGCGTGGGATAAGGGCAGGAAAATGATGGTTGAGTATGAAATAAAGGTGTGTAAGCTACTATTGTGATTGGACTAGAATAAATAGAAATAAAAATTGTATTTTTGACACATTAGAGAACACAAAACACTAAACATAACAAAAATAAAAATTTGGAAAGTTAAGAGCGCTGGTGGTGTAGTGGTATCACCCCTGCCTCACGAACCGAAGGTCGTGGGTTCAAACCTGGTCGTGCACCAATGAGTTTTTCAGCAATACCAGTGCTCTTAAACGGTGAAGGAATACATCGTGAGGTAATCGGCATACCCTAGAACCAAAAATTCGAAGGTGTGTGTCATAGGTTAGTAGTCTTAAAAGCGGCGATGGGCTTGCAACCTGTCACGTACGGAATACTAACTACTGTGCAAAATGTAGGCATGTACCAAATGTCATGTTTGGACGTGCCTCTGACTACACTCTTTAGATATTCTCAACGATCTAAGTTACTAGAGATCTGAAGAGATATCTACCGAGCCTGGGGATTACAGTCGTGATCATGTTTAGAAAGTTAAACAGAAGATCAGAAACAAAGCAACAGAACAATTGCAATAAATTGATGTGATCTTCTGCTAAATTAGTCCCTCTGGGTCGTGTGGCCCAAAAGATACTGTCTCAGCATTTTGTACCACGTTCGTGGTAATGCAAGCATTGAGTGCGAAGCCTCAAATGTCATTTCACAATCGTACTAATTGATTTTAGAATAGAATAGAATAGAATATGATCACGACTGTAATCCCCAGGTTCGGTAGATATCTCCTCAGATCTTTGAGGATATCTAAAGGGGGTAGTCAGAGGCAAGTCCAAACATGACATTTGATACATACCCACATTTTGCACAGTAGTTAGTATTCCGTACGTGACAGGTTGCAAGCCCATCGCCGCTTATAAGAATACTAACCTATGACACATACCTTCGAATTTTTAGTTCTAGGGTATGCCGGTTTCCTCACGATGTTTTCCTTCACCGTTTAAGAGCACTGGCATTGCGCACATAAATTTTTCGAATGGAAAAACTCATTGGTGCACGACCAGGTTTGAACCCACGACCTTCGGATCGTAAGGCAGGGGTGCTACCGCTACACCACCAGCGCTCCATAATTGATAATTGATTTTAATCATTTCATTAGTCGTCTAAACTCGCACAATGAACGCACAAAGGAATCTATTCAAGCTGATTCCGTTGTACCTACTCGTATGCTAGTCTATTAAAATAGATTACTTTAGAATCTGCTTTGAAATTAAGCAATAATTGCATTGTGCATAGCAAAATTGCAAATTATTATTGTATAATTCTTTTTAAACTATCGCGACTTGGAAACATGTTTAAATATATACTCTCGGGACTTAATCGCGTATTGTGAAACATTCTATTTACCTCGACGTTTCGATGATATTACAATCACCGTGGTCACGAGTAGACCAGTCTACTCGATTAAGTCCCGAGAGTATATATTTAAACATATTGTATAATTGTAGAGATTTTGTGTATAATTTTGTAAGTGTTCTTCTTAACTATTACATACGAAAAATATTTTTTTTGTTGAAGGTTTATTTCAAAGCAGATTATCTTTTTTCCAACATTTTCATGAGAAAAACAAAATTTGACACGATTGTATTTTGATTATTTCGTCGCAAGATTGTTTCGTTCATGATACCTGTCTATGTATCTTATATATATAGGGACTACAATTATATGTATAGGAACTACATAAGAACTATGTAGAACTTATGTATACATTTAATTTTTTTTTTTATAAAATATCAGAGTATTTAGATGATAAAAAAGCTTGGGATGAATCAGCTCCAACTCTGCTAGGTATTCCTTACAAAATTAACAAGGATCATACAAAAAAAGCGCTAGGGCCCAGCGAGTTTCTTGCCAGTTCTTCTCGCACTGGGGATAGGACTGGAACTGGCACTTAGACTCACCTAGTATGTAAGACGTTTCAAAGTGATCCCTGTGATTCTATTGAAAATAAACATATTTTGATTTTGATTTTGATTTTGAAGATATTTGAGTACCTACTAAAATGTATTTAAATGAATAATTATTAAATTGATTGCCTGTCCGTTATTCATCATTCCACCTTGTAAGTTTTACGCTAATTTCTAAAAGAAACAACCTTATTTTCAGGCAATCTCAGAGTTCTTTACAGAAAATATTCCTAAGCTCATCCATCAGTGTCTGCTTGTTCTCCAGAGGCGAGCTCCGACGACCTTAGTTAAATATAATCGATTGCTTTGTATTTCTGACACTAAAGAATTTGCGATCAAACTCCTTTGCGGAACAGTACGTCTACCATGAGTTGTCACATTTAGATTGGCTGACGTTACTACAGTAGTAATAGTACGTTACTATGACATCTGTCAAAATTGTTATTCATGGTACCAAATTCTAAGCAAATGAATGAAGCGCAAACTACAGTCGCTGTAGTACGCTGTGTCGTAGGATAGTTAGCTACGTGACGTTTTAGTACCCAACTATCCGCTAGAGGCGCTATACAAGTTTTCATACATTTTTTTAACTACAGTCGCTAGCGAGTGTAGATTGTGTAAACTCATGATAGACCTACTGGAAATGTTAAAATATTAACAAAATAATCCAAGCTCAGCTTTTTTGAGAGGCGAGAGAGTTTTTGTTTCTTTTGGGAAATAACATTTTTTATAACACAAAATATTAAGAAACATTAATTCACAAAATATTTGGCGCAACTCATCACCATTGCCCTAATACTATTAAAGTAGTTAGGGATCCGATAGTAAAAGCGGTCAATATTTTATTAACGTTATTGTAGATGAGATAGATATAATTCATGAGCCCTAGATAGGGTGAGACTAGATGCCTGTACTTGACAGAACGTGATTTAAACCTTTCTTATTCACGACTCACGATTCTCAAAATAATGTAATGTCAAATGCAAGTAAAATTAACACTTTACCTGCAATATATACTGATCATCACAATACACGGCAGGTAAAATGATATACAACTGGAGACAACAGCATATGTTGGCGTCAACACCAGCGCGCAAGTTGGATATCTTGGCGGCTTCTGCGTAGCCAGGGCCTCTTCATCAGGCCGGTGGAGGCCTAACGAGATGGGGAGGAAACTGATCAGGCCGGCCAGAAGCCATATCATGGCGATTGTGACAATGGCTACTCGACGCGTCACCCAGCGGCCGTATCTGGAACAAACAGTCTTGTAAGCATCCTACTAATATTATAAACGTGAAAGCTTTTATGATGGATGTATGGATGTTTGTAACGGATATACTTAAATGAAATTTGGTACAGAGATATATTATAGTATGTATATGAAATAGCACATAGGCAACTTTTTATCCCGAAAAAATTTACGGTTATGGATTTTTTTTTTACCACGAGGCCAAAACCGTGGGCGGAAGCTAGCATTTTATATACATGAAAAGACCTTCTAAGGCACACTTTAATCCTTTCACCACACTGGTTGTAACCTAGTGACATGTAAGAAGAAGAGGATATTATTGAGAAATTTTATATCTTAAAAAGAACTGCTTTTACACTTTGACTACAGCAAAGCTAGAATGTTATATTTTTCTGGTTATGTTTTTAATTGTCTACGAGTATGTTTGATTTACGCAGGGCAGGGTATGTTCCATCGTACCGTCCAAAATAAAACCCGATTTTGATGAATCAACCGATTCGATTATGGTCAGAGTGACATAGATTACATTATTTTAATAGGGCTTAATTTTTTTTACGCTTCTTACAATTTATAACAACCGCTCAGCTTTGTCGGACCCAAAGAAAATATATTATACCTATTCAATACGTGCGGAGTTGACAAAGCTACGAGTTTTCTCACGATGTTTTTGAAATATTGTAACCATAAACATTTCTTAGTCACAAAATGTTTTACTAACCTATGAATTTCCGATCTGCTTCTGTTCATAAAACCGTATATAAATAAAACCAATGGAATAAAACAATAAAATCGCTAATATGTTGCGGTAATATAATTTAATGTCTCACAATGTCTACTTTATGTTTCATTTGTGATAGTTTTACGATTGGACTGACCTCTGTCTGACCAAAGTAAGTACTAAAAGTACAAGGTGTTACAAAAGTAAATATTTACAACAAGTACAAGTAAAAGTACATAGAAATAAACAGTAATTACCTGTTGTTTTGGAAAATGAAACCTGGCTAGATCGATATATCACCCCCAAATCCCCCCGCATACTAAATTTCATGAAAACCGTTGGAGCCGTTTTTGAGATTCGGATTATGTAATTATATACATAATAATACAAGAATTGCTCGTTTAAAGGTGTAAGATACCTACGCACGATGCAACGTCGTACCGTAGCACGTTGTAAAATAGATGACACAATTATCGTGCGTCATCTTTGACTAATGAACATCACATCAAGACAATGAATATGATATCGCCTCGCAACACTACGTCGCAACGTGCCGCGATGCCTCATCTTTTCGTATCTGTTTGGGACCTAAAGAATTAAGATGAGACTAGCCATTCTGTTCTATACACGTGTATTATCATCATATCGACTGGCCTCACAGCTCAGTTGGTAGTAGCCCTGCTTTCTGCGCTGTAGGTTGAGTGTTCGATCCCCACCCAGGGCAAACATTTGTGTGATGAACACAGATGTTTATTCTGTTTCTGGGTGTAGTATTTACAAAAAAAAATGTATAATATTTCTAATCTATCAGCTATCTGGTTCCCATACTACAAGCTTTGCTTAGTTTGGGGCTAGATGGCGTTGTGTGAACTGTCCACCAATATTTTTTATTTTTTATTTATATATATACCTACACAAAGAATTTCACTTTTAAATAGGTACAAGCGCGTATACCCTTACCTCAAAGGGTCTTTGATATGGATATATCGGTCAAGGGAGATGGCGCAGAGGTTGAGAATGGAAGCGGTGGAGCACATGACGTCACATGCCACCCACGTGTCGCAAAACTGCTCACCGAACACCCAGTACCTGATGAAAAACAAAGAAATTTAATTCATAGAACAAATTGCTTGATACGACCAACACGGTTACTAACAAACTACGCGATAAATTTACCCTACTAATATTATAAACGTGAAGTTTGTGCGAGGATGTATGGATGTTTGTAACTCAGACACGCAGAAACGGCTAAGCGGATCTACACGAAAGTTTGCACAGAAGAGATAGATTATAGTCTGGAATAGTACATCATGGAAAAATTTACGGTTCGCGTGAGATAGGTTTGTTGTTTTTTTTGTATTTTATGGTACCGGAGCCGCGGGAGGAAGTTAGTTTAAAATAAAACTATTGCTGACTGACTGACAAATCAGCGCACAGTCTAACTAAACCACTCTACCATAGAGTTGAATATTGAAGATGTGTTTTTCGGATCGCTTCGTAGTCGGGTCAAAAGATAAACATAACAAAAAAACTTTAGTGCACAAAAAGAAACATCGTGAGGAAACCGGCATATCTATGAAGGTGTACTTCATAGGGCTATTTCTATAAGAGGAAATAGGCTCGTAACTTGTCATAGAACGGTGTCTTAAAACGGTGAAGGAAAACATCTTGAGGAAACCGGCATACCCTACAACCAAAATTCGAAGATGTGCTTCATAGGTTAGTATTCTTATAAGCGGGCGATGGGCTTGCTCTGTCACGTACGGAATACTAACTACTATGCAAAATGTGGGCATGTACCAAAATGTCATGCGTGTCTTTGACTACCCTATATAGATATCCTCAAAGATCTAAGTAACTGAAGATCTGAGGAAGATATCTACCGAGCCCGGGGATTACAGTCGTGATCACATAAAGTATATACCCTAATAAGTCGTTGACTCCAGCAAATGTCATCACAGCAGCAGCCACAAGCATATCAGCAATGGCCAGCGAGGCTAGGAACAGGTTGCCAATTCTCCTCAATCCTCGGTCTGTGTATATCGCGATACAAACAAGAATATTCCCAGCTACACTCAGAAATATTAGCAGCGAGAGGAAGATACCTGCAAAAGAAAGTCTTATACAGTTAAGGTTAGAATACATTTTACAGAAATATACAGATTTATCTTTAATCCTACTAATATTATAAACGAGAAAGTTTGTAAGAATGTATAGATGTATGGATGGTTGGATGTATGTTTGTTACTCTTTCTCGCTGAAACGGTTGAACGGATCTGGATGAAATTTGGCACAGATTAGTCTGGTATAGCACATATGCTACTGTTTATCCCGGAAAAATGTACGGTTCCCGCGGGGTAGAGTTGTTTTTGTTTATCAAGGCACTACGCGGACAAAGCCGTGGGCGGAAGCTAGTAATAGTAATACATACTGCTCGTATTATACTCGTATAGAAGTGAAACTGATCTAGATCACTGCCAGATGAAGGCATCTTCAAGACGCTTTGCGGCATTACCACTTTGAATGGCAATGTTGATACGTTGAGCCAGATATAAGCCAGATCTGGGATAATGTAAACCTGACAGAAAAGTGACACTCTACGACCAGCGGTTTAGTCTGTCACTTATACTTGATATTTAGACGCTGAATTTCGAAAATTGTACCCATAAAATTTGTTACGTCAGCCGGTACAATATTTAAAGTAAAACGGTTAAAGTTTATATACAACCGCTTATATTTTACTGGATAAGATACCAAAGAGACTATGCAGGATGTTTTCCACTTATTTGACGGGATTTCTGACAGTCTTTTGAAGGTGACTGTACCTTAGTACAAGTATTACTAAGTAATTAATGAGTTTTTTAACGTTTGTATTTCAAAAACTTTTCGGAATCCGCAGAAATAGATCGTACTTGAAATAGATATTTCAAACGCACCTTCTGATTTCGTTTTCGTGATAAATTGGCCGTTTATTGAGATTGATAGCACTGCCTAAAGCAATGTAGGTAATCTGTGATCTGTCTATCTAGAAAGTAATCTAGCCTACTGAATCAAGCTTACAATTTGGATTCCAAATAGATTTTCGATTGAAACTGAGAAAGCTTAGTTGTATCCTTTTGTTTAAATTTTATCCTAATTGCGTTTTGGTGTAGGCATAAGAAATTTAGCAAGAGTAGATCAGTAACACTTTCGCATTTATAATACATATTAGTCTTCTTCTTTAACTGCCCTTTTCCCACGCGATGTGGGGTCGGCACAATACGTTTTCTTTTAACATACTATCATTTGTCATCTCAGTACTCACACCTCTCTTACTCATATCATCTTTCACACAGTCCATCCATCTTTTCTTTAGTCTATCTCTATCCCTGTATCTGTATCATCCACATTCATATCTAACTCTTTTCTCATCACTGACATTCATCCCTCCGCATACATGCCCATATCACGCCATGTACATAGTTTAGGAATAGTAATTTTATCTTTTTTAAAGTGCTTGCCAGCAGCAGTTAATAAAGGCGTCGGACACTATGAACACAGATTTATTTCCAAAACACCGTTGTAGTTAATATTAATTTATCTGATTTTATCTACAGCATGTTTTTTCTTATTGAATATAACTATCGATAACGTTTCTGTCTTTGTCTTTTGTTATTACTTACCAACTAGCAAGATAGAGAGCAATGTCACAGCGTCTGGGTCTTCTGTGTCGTCATAGTCCGTTGTTTCGTTCAACTCGGCCACCACCTGCGTTCAAAATACCATTAAATATTTAAAGCTATCACAGGCTCCAGGAAAGTATATAAACCACAAACAGCTCTGAAACAGTTTTAAAATCATCCTGGAACCTTACCAAAAGCTCTTACAAACCATTATGTTTCAGAAACGTCACATTTCAAGCTCGAAGTAACACTATTTCAATACAATTTTCATAGGTCATGGTACAAAATATCATAGTTACACGTATAATTAACTTGACATTGCCCAAAGAGCTTATCTTGTACCTTTAAACGAGCAATTCTTGTATATTATATATGAACCTATATATACATATAATCGGAATCTCGGAAACGGCTCCAACGATTTTCATGAAATTAAGTATACAGGGGGTTTCGGGGCGCTAAATTGATCAAGCTAGGTTTCATTCTTAGAAAACGTCGTTTACCAAAAAAAAAACCAAGCAAAGCTCGGTGACCCAGGTACTAATTATATGAGTAACGTCAACAATTGAAACGTTCAAAAAAATAGCGCGAAACTATTCTTGTCATTTGCCAAACCAAACCAAAACCAAAACCAAATACGTTACGTTTAAACCTGTGATGTGATACGTTAAACATTAGTGCGTTTGCCCTCCTAGTATCACGATATTGTAGAATATGGGATTATCCTTGTTAGTATATTGACGATGTTTTTCCTCACTATTGAAAATGAAAGCTATATTAAATGGGTCAGCCCTTTGTACTGCCCGAGATCGTTAATTATTCAGCTTTTGTCATCGAAACGTTGTGTACCACCGCACAGTAGTGCCATATTAAAAGCAAAGGGGTAGCTATGTAAAGGAGTAAAATTATAGGTGGTGGGTTGAATTACTGTTTTACGTTTTTTGATCGTTTATAGGGATCATGGTCTGAACGATGCTAGTTCTAGAAAAACCATGATTCAAAAGTCACAGTGAGTGTACCTATATTCGTAGGTACCTTCAGGTCTACATTTTTTATCTCGTTAGATGGCGCCACTTATGATAATGAATTTTTCTAATTGCGAAAAATTGGATGCATGGATGTTTGTTATTCAATCACGCTGAAATTTTAATGAAACTAGGAATACCTACGCGTAATTTATGACCGAGAATAACACATAGGCTACTTTTTACCCGGGTAGGTACCAAGCGAGTGGAGCCACGTGCGGTTGCTAGTGGTTGGAATACCTACGCGTAATTTATGACCGAGAATAACACATAGGCTACTTTTTACCCGGGTAGGTACCAAGCGAGTGGAGCCACGTGCGGTTGCTAGTGCTTTTATAATTATTATTTACATTCTATAAAGTAAGTTTATTTTACAACTAATTAATAACTGATAAATACTGTAAGTTCTTGGATAGAAAATTATTCAAAACTGGTAACGTAAAGTTTGTTAACGTAATTAACAATATAACATGAACTTGAATTTGATAGATATTATAGCTAATAAATCCAAGTTCCAAGAGAAACTCCGATATCCGGCCGTCTGGTTCCTCTCTGCAAATAATGAAAGCATTTCATTCATTTCTTTGCTTTATTTGTCTACACAACCTTATTTCTGACGGAATGTGACGGGACCGAATAGCGCCACGTTTTATTATTTTGGAGTTCTTTTGTGAAAGCAATAGTCGATTTCGGTATCCATCAGAGGGATTTTATGGGATTTGTTTGATAGAATCGGTGGTATTTTGTTGTTGAATACGAGATATTAAATAAAAAAGGAAGGAAAAACTGGGCTACCATATTTTGGCAGTTTATTAATTGGCTTATAGATCAAAGATGACATAGAAGCAGGGCGCCATAGCACTGGTGTGGTGACCTTTAAGCTTCATACAAGTGGTGGAAAAAAGTCGAAAACATGAAAATAAGGAAGACTAGCAACAGCGCGTGGCCCCGCTCGCATAGAACTTATACGGATAAAAAGTAGCCTATGTGTAATTCCAAGTCATAAACTACGCGTATTCCAAGTTTCATCCAGATCCGTTCAGCAGTTTTAGTGTGAAAGAGTAACAAACATCCATCTAAACTTTCACGTTTATAATACTCGTATTAGTAGCATAGGAAAGCCAGAAGTGGAAAACAGCAAATTAACAAAACACTAACACTATTTCGCTTAAAAATTGTGTTATAACTACGTACGTAATACCAAGGCGATATATTTCCTTATTCTAAAAATATCTTATTAGGGAGCTTATTGAACACTGTCCCAAATCGATACAAAGGTCCAATGGGTCAATAGTAAACAACGAGGGTCTGTTCAGGTTTGGAGTCCAGCCATGCGTGAATTAAGCTTACTTGTTAAATAAGAGCGATAATACCAAAGAACGAGGTCCAGTCGGCCTGCCATTAATTGGGCATTGATTGGGTATACAAAGTGGAAACGGGTGGTTTTCTATTTAAATGTTACATCAATAAATACTTGCTAATTTTGTTTTGTTAAATGCTATTGGCACATAGATTCACCTAGCATGTAAGACGTTTCAAAGTGATTCTTGTGATTTTACTGAATAATTTTTTTTTTTTTCTTTCTTTTCTATCAGCTTGAAAGACGAGCTCTAAAATCAAGGTTGAAAAAGATTTAAAATAACGGTAAAATATCAAATTGAGTAGAAACGTCCTGAGGGCTTAGAGATGCGGCATAGACGCTAATGGAATAGAATAGAAAGAATTCTTAATGTATGGAAATGACACTAGCTTACGAAATTTAATTTCGTACATACATTCCCATACATTAGGAAGTAGCTTCCGCCCGCGGCTTCGCCCGCTGATACCTTGAAAAACAAAATCAAATCTATCCCGCGGGAACCTTAAATTTTTTCGGGATAAAATGTAGCCCATGTGTTATTCCAGACCATAATCTATATCTGTGCCAAATTTAATTCAGATCCGTTCAGCCGTTTTAGCGTGAAAGAGTAACAAACATACATCCATCCGTACATTCTTACAAACTTTCGCGTTTATAATATTAGTAGGATTCTATTCTATTCCATTAGCGTCTATGCCGCTTGTCTAAGCCCTTAGGACGTTTCTACTAAATTTGATATTTTCTAGTTATTTTAAATCTTTTTCAACCTTGATTTTAGAG
Organism: Cosmorhoe ocellata; assembly: GCA_963675405.1. Classification (NCBI taxonomy): domain Eukaryota; kingdom Metazoa; phylum Arthropoda; class Insecta; order Lepidoptera; family Geometridae; genus Cosmorhoe; species Cosmorhoe ocellata. Next base: position 3,426,503 of record OY776266.1, on the reverse strand, counting down.
CTCGTTTTTCAAGCATGAAGTTGACGCCAAAACAAAATTTGCAAGTATTTACTGGTGTATCGTATTACATTTATAAAGACACTAGCTTACAAAATTAATTTCGTAAGGTAGTGTTATTCCCATACATTAATAATTCTATTCTATTCTGTTCGATTAACGTTTATGCCGCTTGTCTAAAGGGGCAGCCTCGCCTTCTGCGCGGTAGAATGCTGTAGATTTCCTGTAGACTTACATTGTAGGTAGATAAAACAGAGGTAACCTCCATCTTAGAGTCCAGTGCGTCTCATGATCAGGTGTTGGTGTCTGCCTTCAGCAGTATGCTCTTCAGTTGTCCGTGGGTCCGCCACGCGATGTGTAGTGTCGCCATTGTTCACCAGTTACATATCTGTAAAGAAGATTTCGAATTAAGAAGATCTCGATTATATTTTTCGTAAGAAGGATCGATATTGGCGGGAGGTGGCGGGTGACCGGGAGCATTGGAAGGAATTGGGGGAGACCCTTGCCCAGCAGTGGGACAATATAGGTTAAAAAAAAAAGAAGGTTCATAAAAAGCGTCAGGACCGAGACGAGTTTCTTGTCTTCTCGTGCTTGGGTTAGGTTGGAATTGGCACATAGATTCAGCTAACATGTAAGACGTTTCAAAGTGATCCTTGTGATTTTATTGAATTAATTTGAATTGAGGAGTGCTGGTGGTGTAGTGATTTTTGATTTTTTGATTTAGCACCCTTGCCTCACGATCCGAAGGTCGAGGGTTTAAGCCTGGTCGTGTACGTACCAATGAGTTTTTTTATTCGAAAAATGTATGTGCGCAATGCCAGTGCTCACGGTGAAGGAAAACATCGTGAGGAAACCGACATACCCTAGAACCAAAAATTCGAAGGTGTGTGCATTAGTATTCTCATAAGCGGCGCCGGCGGTGGGCTTACAACCTTTTCACGAAGGGAATACTACAGTGCAAAATATGGGTATGTACCAAATGTCATGTTTGGACGTACCTCTGGCTACCCTCTTTAGATATCCTCAAAGATCTAAGTCACTAGAGGTCTGAGGAGATATCTACCGAGCTTGTGGATTAGAGTCGTGATAATGTTTTTGAATTGAATTTGCGTTAATATTTTTATTCACTCTGCTTTATCAACGGAAGTGAAAAAGCATTAGTTAATGCAACCGAATGTAATATGTCTCAGTTCATCATCAAAATTAATCATGTCTGAGTCAGTGATCAGTTATTACGGCACAGATATTAATCCGCTCTTCATCTTCCTGCCCCTTTCTCACGTTATGTGGGGTCGGCACAACATGTGATCTTCTTCTATTTTGTGGTTTCTATTATTAGTCGGCAACACTGTTATATGACGGTAGTATTATCACACCAGTCAATGTTTAGGTAAGCTTACCGAAACCCCAATTTAGAAAGACAACATGCCAGGAATCCCCAACCACAAACTTGCCGAAATCCGTGAAAATAACAATGTTGAGGCTTAGTAACTTTCCCTTTTAAGGAAATTTTCGTTTCTCATATTTTTGTTCCTAAGTTTTTCAAGGCGATAAGTAAATATTAATAATTTGCAGTTTTTTCTTGATCTGACATGTGAGTTGAGCCGCGAGGGACGCAGTTTCAATTCCCGCAGCGAGTCGAATATTCGTTCAGTTTGGATGTTGTGGTAAAATGGTAGAAATATTTACAAACCAATATCTGATAAGCTATAAAAACAAGATATATCCTTTGTTAACTTTTCATTTACATTCTTATACATACATACATACATAAAATCATGCCTGTTTCCCGACGGGGTAGGCAGAGACCACGGATCTCCACTTGCTACGATCCTGACATACCTCTAGTTTTATTTCAATTATTGTAAAAAGAATGACAGAAAACCAAAGCCTACCTTTTTAATTTTAAGCCTTCCATTTTCTCCGTACAATTTTGAATTAGCAGTCCTATTTCAGAGAAGGAATTAATTTTGTCTTCGCCCCTTTTATTTAAAACACCTGCTACTTTTGTTCATCAAAACAAAACTTGAGATGTCATTATGTGACAATCTAGTTTTAGGTAATTAATTTTGGATCGTAATATAACCAAATGTGAGTTTTATGTGCGTTCTTTCTTTAGTATGTCATTATCTTAAATTGAATTCTGCTTGCAACTTCGTCTACAAAAAAAATTGTATCCTTGTACTACTCGTATTGTGTAAAACATACAAACGAACTCTCATTTAGAGTAACTAGCAATTTATTTCATTATTAATATCCTGTGTGTGAAAGATGATATGAGTAAAAAAATAGTGAGTACTGAGATGACGGTTGACAGAGGGAAATGGAAAAAGAAAACAAGTTGGGCCGACCCCACATAGAAAAAGGCAGGAAGAAGAAGAGAGGTATATATTATTATCTTATCAACATTATAAATACAAAATCATGAAACAGTTGAACTATCTAAACAGTCACAAGCAATCTAAAGATATCTCAACTAATCCAGATCACTGCTGGAGGAAAGCGTCCCAAAAAAACTGTTACTTATTTAGGATTTTTTATTTGTTTTTGTTTTTTCTATATCCTCCCAATATCTAAGATTTCAATCACGCTCCGGAAACGAGTATCAAGAGGCTTTGACGGGTCAGAAATGGGTTTATTGTGTACGGAAACTTCGGGTTATCCGGGTCCCCGGCTGTTGATTGGCAGGTGTATGTCGATGGCATATCGTAGCTTACAATGTCTAAAGGCTACCTAAACAATAAAATAGATCAAAGGAACCTATACGTCTCAATACGGATCCAAGCCAAATGTGTTTGGAAATACCTCTATATATGAACTCTATAAGGCAGTGTATCAGCAAGTTCGGGTATTGTATCGGGGACTTTGACTCGGGCACTTTGTATATTTGCCCGAAATATGTCAAGATACTTTAGACAACCCCATAATTCAAAAGCTAGAAAGCCTACAGCTTTTTGTAATTTAGATATTGCCAAGTTATGAAATAACTCTTAAAAAACTCTCTGTTCTTATAAAACTTTGACATAATATTGTCGACACTTTGTCGATCATGCTGTCTCATATTTGCAGGAGAAAGAGCGAGACAACACAGTCGATAAAATTTTGTCGTGACGTTTATGCCACTCCACAAAACAATCCAACGATATATTGGCACGATAATCGTGCAAAACCTACTCTAAGTTACATCGTTTCGACTATCATTCGAACGATGGAACGAGTAACATTACTTTTGACAATCGATCTCGTAAATTTATTATAACACTAATTATCGACGACACGATAATTCGTATTTGACAACGAAACAACTGTTAATTTGACCAGCATTCGGTTTCGACTATGTCGTTGTCGTTTTGCGAAGTAGACGCCTGATATTTTCTCTTTTATTGACGTCATCGTCAACCCCAAACGGCATTTGTACCGAACTTAACCCCTTATTAACATTTCACGTTTTTGTTGGGATATTATAAGTCCTCTAGGAACTTTTTCTTGTTGTATCTCTAGTTTTTTTTTGTAGTAAAAGGGTAAAAGTGCGCCTCCGAGACTCTTTTTGAGTACATTATCACTTATTTATTTAGGAACTTAATACTACATTCTGGGGTTTTTGAGTCCTGATTCCTGACTTATGTGATATTCTATTAAATGAAACAACATTAAAATGTTCTATGCAATAAGCACCTAGCATAAAATCTCTTTGAATAAATAAATAAAACATTTAGATTTTTTTTTTTGAGAACCGTAATTAAAGAAACTGAGTTGCGGATTGTATTTGTTTAAGGAAACTTTTCTCATTTCTTACCTTACCCTTTTTACACAGGCTTCGTGTTTTGATTACTCTTCGTCCGTCCCTTTTCTTAGGGGTTGTTTACACGGAGATATTAAAATAGAGATTTGCACAACTATATCAAAAAAGAAACATGTCCAAAGCCAATGGCCAATAATAAAAATTTCCAATAGTAAAATGTCTAATAATAAAAATTTGCAATAATAAAATTGTTCAGTAATATAAATATAAATGTCTTTTTTATTCCGGAAAAACATTATTATTAGTATTAACCGGGTATTTATCGCGTTTTATTTACCTATTTTTCCTGACGCTTCAACAGGTTTACACACTGTCGTGATCACTGGATGACTCACCCACATTATATGTACAATATAAATGAAAAATAGGTAAATAAAGCGCGATAAATACCCGGTTAATACTAATAATAATGTGTTCAGATTGCGTAAGTTTAAAAATATATGTACCTATATTCCGGAAAAACCCTGAGTAAATGAAAATTGCATAACCACGGATGAAACCAGTGCAGCTAGTAGCTATAGGCGGTGGATTGAAAAGTTCGCGGCCTCACATAGAAATAGTATTTTTATTTTTTTTATATTACCCTCATTTTATTGATATGTTTATTGGCTGTCATCGTGCAAAATTTTATTATTATAGTATTCCTGGTTTTTAAGTTATAGAGAGTTAAGCGAGACAAAGTGTGTCGATATAAAAATATTGAAAAAAATTATGAACGTGCGGTCATCAAATACCTTGTTTAAAATGAGATAACTCCATAAGAAATCCACAATGACATCGAAACAACATGAGGGGAATCTGCTCCATCGTATACGACTGTAAAAAAGTTGGGTCGTAGAATTTAATCGTGGACGAAAGAGCATCGAAGATGACCCTAGGTTTGGTCGGTCTATGACGTCTATGATAGAGGAAAACATCGAAAAAGGGGTGATCTCATTATGATAGACCAAAAATTTACCATGGAAAAGATTGCACACAGTATGAGCTTTACGTATGAAAGCAAAAAAAATTTTTTTTTCCACAAATGTGGATTTTCTGAGGTTTTTGCTAGGGGCACTTTACGTGTTTTGCAATTGAGCAAAATTGCGTTCGGCCTACGAACTCTCGCGACTGTTTGGACATGGTTTGAGGCTTATTTCATTTTTTATTCTCCGGATTTTGCATCTTTGGATTTTTATCTGTTTCCCAATTTAAAAAAAACCCCTGTTGGCCAATATTTTTTATCAAATAAAGAGGTTTGAGTTGCGGTAAATGTGTATTTTGAAGACCTCTAGAGATTATTTTTTTTAACTGGTTTAGAAACTTCGAAAAGCTTGTAAAAGAAATGCATATAGGTAGTTGAAGACTGCGTCAACAATTAAAATTATTTTTGTAGGTATTTAACTTTGTTTTCTTTGTTAGGCCGCGAATTTTTCAATCCACCCTCGTACTTATAAAACTCCTTTTAAATATTATGAATCCACAAATAATTTCATCGACAGTAAAACTTTATCACCGATAAAATTGGCTATGAAACAGGATCGTAATCGTCCAATTAAATCAGTTTCTTAGTCAAATCCTGGGTTAAATGGATTGTTTTATCTTATACCTTTAAACGAGCAATTCTTGTAATATATAATTGAAAACGTCGTTTACGAAGAAAAAACACCGAGCAAAGCTCGGTCACCAGGTACTAAAACTTTAAACAGACAAAATCTGTACATGAAATATTTTTAGTAAATTTTAATTGAGGATATAGCATAACATACGATACTTATAGATGCCGAAACAGCACTTTTAAGAATTTTTGTCTGTCTATCTGTACGCTTTTTGAAATCGCATACTGTTGAAACTACGTGATGGATTTTGATGAAACTTGACATAATGCTATGCTATAAAATTGGATCTAAGTAAGATAATATAAGTCATCTCGCTCACTCAGGATCAACGACATTTGTGAATTTCGCGGACGAAAGCGCAGGTACAGCTAGTTAAATATAAAATCCCGATTTTACATGTACATACATAAAATCACGCCTGTTTCCCAACGGGAAAGGCAAAGACCACGGATCTCCACTTGCTACGATCCTGACATACTTCTATTGCTTCATTCACTCTCATGACATTTTTTATACATGCGCGTCGGTTTAGGGTAAATACTCTTGATCTGGCCTTTCTCTACTATTCCCGATTTTACAATAAAAACATTTTCGCGATATCGAAAATAGAAAAGAAAAACATGTTGAGGAAAATGGCACCCATCTTAAATCGTCCGAATAGTTTGATCGCCTTTGCACTGCATTTTACTTGTAAATGGACCCTTTTCAGTATTTCTTAACCTTTTTTGTGCAAACAGTAAATATATTCCGGCCGGCATTTACGGATAGTGTCTATTGATATAGATACGGATAATGCGAACCGTATGTTACGGGTAAAAGTTATATAAATTGCTTTTTTCTCTAGAAAAATAGTGGTTAGGAAAGTAGTCTATAAAAAACAGCCTCAATTAAAATGAGCATCGCAGTCACATTTTTATTTTTACGGAAGTGAAGATAAAGTAACTTTTGGTTTGAAAACTACTGGAGCAATTGAAATTATTGGGTAAATAGATGTCAAAATATTAAGCTGGCAACACGGATTCGTTTCGTTCGATGGCATTCCTGAATTTTTATTACTAGTAATACTAGTAATACGGTAACCATAACGAGGTGGGCCGTACGCTTTTTGGTAGCAAAAAATCATTGATGATGATGAGATAATTCACATTTTGAGAACAACTCCGTCACGTATTCATCATGTTATTGAGTACGGGCGTTCAGTAAAATGTAATTTTATTCCCGTATAAAATTCTTTGAGATTATCGACTATTACATATTGGGAATGAGTTTCTGAGCTGGTAATCTTCAAGTAACATGGAAGGTTGAATGAAATCATAAGAATGTAAGACTTCCTTCATATTGAAAAATGAAATGAAAGCCTCATATGTAATCTCCAGACTTGGAATCCACCTAGTTTAATCATAAAACAGTCAATATGTTTAAGGAAGCAAACTTTTGACTGGCCCCACACCTCAGTTAGTAGTAGGTCTGCCTTCTGCGCTGTAGGCTGTGGGTTCGATCCCCACCCAGGATAAACATTTGTAGGATGAGCACAGATGTTCTTTCTGTGTCTGGTGTTACCATATTATTATACATATGTATGTATTCTATGAGAGTATTTATATAAAAAAAGTTTTTAATTAATCTATCAACTATCTGGCTCCCATAGTACAAACTTAGCTTAGTTTGGGGCTAGAAGGCGTTGTGTGAAATGTCCACCAATAGTTATTTATTTAAACAAAGCCGCAGACAGAAGCTAATTACAACAGATGTTTTCCAAATACCTTTTTCCCCTTATAACATGGTATATTCACGAAACTCTGAATTAGATGTAGCGAGTCGTATAATCGACATAAAGACAAATGAATATTTTATGAGTGGCGCCCGTTGCTAAATGGAAACGAGTGTGGCATTGTGATTAAGAATTTAGGCTTTTTTCTCATTGATATACATATATAAGTTACTAAAGGCTTTTCCACAAGCGTATGTTTATGATTGTAACATTACGCCGTGAGCGTGATCGCGTAACATTGTAACAAGCACACGTGACAGTCAAACGGATTATCGTCGGCTTTCGTGAAAAAATAATCAAAATAATAAATCCAAAACGGTTGTGGTCTCTAGCAGTTCTAAATTTTGTGAGTGGGCAACAGCAGGTATTCATAAAAGCAGGCGCACTTTGTATGAACTATACAGTGAAAAACAGTATAATTTTAGTGAAGAGTTTAAAACTAAAGTTAAAAATTACTCAAAAATTTTTAAGAATGTTTGTCGAATTGCAAAGTCTCAGCATATAAGTTCTAAAATTAAAACCAGTCAGGATAAAATCAAAACTACTTGGAAAATTATTAATAGTGAGACTGGAAAAGTCAAAACTCATAGTACTGTATTCAATTTAAACATTAACAATACTACAATCAACCAAGATAATGATGTAGCAAAGGCATTTGAAACATTCTTTACTGACATTCCAGTCTCTACTACAAAATCTTTAAACTCTTCACCTGTAATCGCGCAATCTATATTAAAAGATAGTTTAGCGGAATGTGATGTAACATTCCATTTTGATTATGTGAACAATAACGACATCATTAAGGCATTTAAACTGAATGTTAAAAAGACCACTGACCTCTGGGGCGTTTCTGTTAGCGTTGTAAAACCATTGATTGAAATTATTGCACCTGACCTAGCTTTTATATTTAACAAATGTATTGACAGTGGTGTCTTTCCTAATTTAATGAAACATAGTAAGATTACACCTTTGTTCAAATCTGGTAGTCATTCAGATCCTTGTAATTTTCGACCAATATCAGTGTTACCTACATTTAGTAAAATATTTGAAAAACTTATTCTTAATCAATTACAAAGACATTTTAACATTAATAATTTACTTGATAAAAAACAATTCGGATTTACAAAGGGCCGCTCAACCACTGATGCCGGTGTTGAGTTGGTATCACATATTTTCGATACCTGGGAGGAATCTCACGATGCCTTAGGTATTTTTTGTGATCTATCTAAAGCATTTGATTGTGTGCACCATGAAACATTAATCATGAAACTCCAGCACTATGGTGTTAGGGGGGCTGCACTTAATCTTTTAACATCTTACCTCACTGACAGACTACAGCGAGTTGAAGTAAATGGGAAACGTTCTCCGGGGTCAGTGGTAACAATGGGTGTACCACAAGGATCAATATTAGGGCCATTTTTGTTTTTAATATATATAAACGATCTACCAAAACTTGTTAGGGATGATCAGGAGATTGTACTGTTTGCTGATGACACGTCACTTTTATTTAAACAAAAGCGGCGTACGACTAATTTTGACGATGTGAATAATGCAATCTCTAAAATTGTAAAATGGTTTAATGTAAACAACTTATTACTAAATGAAAAGAAAACGAAATGCGTTCGTTTTGTACTACCAAATGTTAAGCAGATAAATACCAATATAAAAATAAATAACGAAAATATAGATCTTGTGGACACCACAGTGTTCTTGGGCATAACTCTAGATAATAAGCTTCAATGGGGCCCGCACATAGATAAATTGTCGAAGAGACTTAGCTCTGCAGCATATGCAGTTAAAAAGATCCGTCATTTCACCGACGTAGAAACAGCTAGACTTGTATATTTCAGCTACTTTCATAGCATTATGTCTTACGGTATTTTGTTGTGGGGGAGTGCTGCAGATATTAACACCATATTTGTGTTGCAGAAGAGGGCTGTTCGTGCAATTTATAACATGGGTCCCAGAGAATCTCTTAGAGATAAGTTTAAGGAAATTAACATTATGACAATGCCATGTCAGTATATATATGAAAACTTGATGTATGTTCATAAAAACATTAATTTATTTAAAAAAAATAGTGATTTTCATAATGTTAATACCAGACATAAAAATAAACTAGCTGTTCCCACGGTTAGGCTCACTAAAGTAAGCAAATCCTTTATAGGGCAATGTGTACGCTTCTATAACAAGATCCCAAGCGACATGCTTGATCTATCGATTGCGAAATTCAAAAATGTAATTAAACAAAACCTGTCTCGTAAAGCTTATTATAGAATATCAGAGTACTTAGATGACAAAAAAGCTTGGGACGAATCAGCTCCAACTCTGCTAGGTGTCCCTAACAATGTTAACAAGGTTCATACACCAGTGTGGTGAAAGCAAGCAGTGCCCGTAAGGGCTCAATTACAGCAAAATCATTACAACTTACGACTGTACATTCCTATGTTATTACAATAAATATACCACGACTAAATTATTACCTATATTTAGCCCATGTTTTTATTTCTGTAAAACATGGTTATTTTTTATGATGAAATTCAGAAGTTCAATAATTATGTTATTCTTTATAACTCATGTTATAGCTTCTTTCTAGTCTCAAAGGTTTGCTGGCAGAAAACTCTTGTAGGGTTAAGCTCGCCTTCGTACATGTATTTTTTCAATGACTTGTTTGTAAGTACATAATTATGTCAGGATCGTAGCAAGTGAAGATCCGTGGTCTTTGCCTTCCCCGTCAAGAAACATACGTGATTTTATGTACGTATGTATGTATGTTGTAAATATTTTACTTCGTGTCTTCTTCTTCCTGCCCTCTTCCTACTCTAAGTAGGGTCGGCACAACAGGTTTTCTTCCTCCATTTCCCTCTATCATCTATCATCTCAGTACTCACTTCTTTCTTACTCATATCATCTTTAACACAGTTCATCCATCTTTTCTTTGGCCTACCTCTGGCCTCTTCTTTATTGTACAAAATTTTAATTTCATATTAAAACTTCAAAATAATGGCATGTATACAGGCGAGCTTAATCCTAAAAAGAGTTCTCTTCCAGCAAACCTTGGGATATGGAGATTTTTCCCCTCGGATATTTTTCAGGGATAAAAATGTGTAATTATAATCTACATTCAAATTACGACCCACCGTACTAGAATCAAAAGCCACGGGTCTATTACCACTAGACTGGTGCTCTGTTAATTCGGTCAGCCGAATCGAGCGTACTCAAACCGGGTTAGCCTGGCTTCGACTGAAAGCTGCAATAAATTCTAATCACACTGTAAATCTAGATTTCCAGCCGGCGCAATAATTGCACTGTATTTTACAACAACAATAGACAGTTTAGTTTCAAAAGAACCTCACAGATTTCTGAAATCTACGCTCTTCTTCTTCTTCTTCTTATTGTCACTAGTTCTTTGAAAGGATTAAAGTGTGCCTCAGAGAATTCTTTAATACACTTGACGCGGGTCTTCGAACTTTTTGAGGTTCTACGCAAGAGCGGATCCAGCTTTGGTGCCACCCCTGGCACATAGTCGTGGTCAAGTCACAAAAAGTTATAATTCTTAATATATGTATAATTTTAATTAGTGGTCCACCTAGGTCCTGGACCCAGCCCAGGGGGGGGTCATGACCCCCATGACCCCCCTGGATCCGCCCTTGGTTCTACGACATACCAGTTTCCTTACGACGTTTTCCTTCACCGTTTGAGAGTAAAGATGGCTGAATTATGAGAGGTGCGAGTTTGATTTTCAGGACAACTTTATACAGCTAATAGTCTTATTTGTCCCGATCGTGATTTAAAATAAATAAATAAGAGCGCTGGTGGTGTAGTGGTAGCACCCATGCCTCACGATCCGTAGGTCGTGGGTTCAAACCTGGTCGTGCACCAATGAGTTTTTCCATTCGAAAAATTTATGTGCGCAATGCCAGTGCTCTTAAACGGTGAAGGAAAACATCGTGAGGAAACCGGCATACCCTAGAACCAAAAATTCGAAGGTATGTGTCATAGGTTAGTATTCTTATATGCGGCGATGGGCTTGCAACCTGTCACGTACGGAATACTAACTACTGTGCAAAATGTGGGCATGTACCAAATGTCATGTTTGGACTTGCCTCTGACTACCCCCTTTAGATATCCTCAAAGATCTAAGTAACTAAAGATCTGAGGAGCTACCGAGCCCGGGGATTACACTGCCGTGCTAAGGGGGACAGCCGTAAGCAACATTTTTTCTGAAATTGAGTTAGTACCATATTCGGAATCCTCGTATCGAGATCTATAACTTTCTCTTTGACAGTTTTTTAAAATAATCCCCCTTAGCACGGCAGCAGTCGTGATCATATTTTTATATATTTTTTTTTTTTTTAAATATTGGTTGGCAGTTCACACAACGCTATCTAGCCCCAAACTAAGCAAAGCTTGTACAATGAGAACCAGATAGCTGAATAGATCGACTATATATATTTGTAAATACACACATAGAATACACAATACTCTGTATTTTTCTGTGGTTAACAAAATTTTGATGAAATTGGATCTAAGACGAATATAAGCGATTATGAAAATCAAACTTTCTATTTTCTATTTTCTCAACATAGCAGGCGTAACCCATAAATCATAGCCAAACGACGCCTTCACAATCGCGCTAACTAATTAATTGTAATCATCATTACCCAAAACGCTGAGGCAATTTTCGCCCGACTATGAAACTGCAATTTGAATTGTGAGAATTACAGCGTAAACGCTTAATTGGCTCCGAGCTCAAAACACATAGTCACGATACGGCGTCCTCTAGCTAAAAAAAATTCACGATGCACGTCGTAGATTTCCACGACACTAAATTGTTTGATACCGCGGTGTCGCATCGGGAACGTTACCATCACGTTACGAATACTTGTTTTATTCTCTAGTGAAAATCTGATTTAAATTGGCCTAGCTTATCTTTTATATTATTTTCGGGTATTATAGTAAACGTGATCTCCACCAAGATCACTTCTAGCGCTACAATTCTGTAAACAAACCACAAAATCGGACCAAATTCGATACCATTGTTCTTATCAATCGTAGGTGAAGTCTGAAACTGAAACTGCTTTTATTTTGCCAAGCTAAAGCGGATACAATTTTCAATCTCACGTATAGTTTACGTTAAGAATAGTCACGTAATGTTACAGCAAGTCACTGTCATACATAACCACAGAACCAAGGGTTGATCGGTGCCGTATCGTGTCTGTGCGGAAATGTAGGAAGGTTTATTCATTTATTTATTTATTATTATTATTATTTATTGTTTATTTTTATTTATTGTATTCCACTAGATACTATCAGAAATGACATTTAATAATGACGTGATAATATTGTAATGAATAAAGGATAAAGATTTGATTTTATAGCACATACAGATGACAAGGGGAAAGTAGCTAAATAACAACACAAGATATCTAAGGGTTTTAAAACTAAAATTAAGTAGACCTCTACATAATAAAGTTGGACATTGGTGTGCCTTGTGTGCGGCTAAACAGGTCTAGCTTCAGTTTAATGTCGCTACCAACAGTTGTCATATTTCCGTTTACGTGATCAGAAAATAGACCATGTCTAGACCCTAAATTTAGACGGACCTGGATCCATTAAAAAAGCAAAGCTCCACAAATGAATAAAATAATACGATAAGTCAAAATAAAAACGGATATTTTACCCTTTCCCGGCGATATCGTTGAAACATTTCACAGTTATTCCCAAGGTTCGCTGTAAGTAGGGATTACTGACGTCACACCGCTCTGAGCTTAGGCTGTCTTGCAAACACAATTTTAAGGTTGCCGATATCTGAGATTCGCTTTAGCCTTACTGAAAGATTTATTCCACTATTACATGTGACAAAAATCGTGGATATTGGACAGATTCAGTTCAAAATGGGACTGGGCGTCCAAGTAACACTAATAAGCAGAGCCGTCAATATCTCGAGTCAAAAAATTATAGCGTGATGTAACCCTCAGAAATGGGCATTAAATTTTCAACTGCTATACAAAAGAACTATAAGATGTATAAGAGATAGTAAGGGTACAGTAGTTCTAAGCAACTTTTGAGCATTTATAGAGCGGCAAATAAGTTAATTTTGCCACCACATATAAAAATTGTATTGATTATAGTGTTACTTCAAACTTGAAACTTTATCGTTTCTGAAAAATGATGGTTTGTTAGCTTGTGGTGAGGCCCATATACGTAATGATTGGGGAGAAGGAAGGGTGGCCTTTGCTCTGGACACTCAGGTAAAATAACTATGTGCTTAAGTACATGTTATCTATGTATATCTTGCGCCTTAGATAGCAATCAATCAATAGCACGCATGTGAATGAGGCTGAGCCCGCTCTAGTGGAAACCCATTCCGTGCCGGTGGCTCCCTTGCCCAAGCATGCCGCCGCTTTGAACACATTTTCCACACTGGGAATCTGTTTTCTTTATCTGCTTAGGGTGGGGTCAAACGCATTTTAAAAACTAGTATTTATTGCCAAAATTAAAAAAAATCTAGGTGTTATTGAATAAAAAAAATTACGGCCACGGATTTTTATATAGTTTGTCACTTTTGTGATCTAGACGAACTCAACGTTTGTCAAAATCCATCCAGGCGCGAGAGTAATACTTAGATTGTTTGAAAAGAAAATTCCAAGAAATGTTATAATGTAGGTATACATTTAAAGACATATTAAGTTAAAATAGGTAGAGGTAGATCAGTCTAAAAATGCACGCCCCTCCAATATATTTCCAATGTATTTACCTCTACATGCGGTAGAAGTACAAGTGGAGGGGCGTGCATTTTTAGACTGAATCATCTCTTACTTGGTATGTTTATAAAAAACATCTTTCTTGACCTGAGATTAGTTAATAAGTAGGTTAGTACCAAATATAACTACACTCACTTTTAAAAAAATTTATCGAATGTTCTGGCAAATATTAGAGGCCAAACATTCTGTGTCAACTTAAACTCCTTAGAATATTTTATTGAAAATAATTCAGTTTATAGGTACTAACAAGATTATAAATAATATTATATATAATATTGAATCTACTAATTATCTCGTTAAATTTGGTAAACTGAGTATATTTAAGGCCCTCTTGAGAATAAGGACCCTCTACTTACAGCTACAAACCGAAGCCCTGACGCCGCCCTGACGTTGAAAATACATGTTCAATTAATTTAAACGAGAGCTTTCACACGCACTTAATATAATTTGGGTAAGATTTCAAAAGGTTAGGGGTTCAGGGTCTTTATAATTTGATAATCTGCATGCTTCTCGGTTTTACCTGACCCTCACCAAGCCCTTACCGCGTAATGTTGGTATTTTGAACCCGAATTAGCATCCACCAGAATTTTCTTGGTTACCTCAGAATTGAAGCTTTAGGCATAAAATATTGTAGGTATAAATACTTAGTATCTGGATGACCGAGCTTTGCTCGTATTTTTTTTGTTAAATGATGTTTTCTTAAAATGAAACTTAGCTAGATCGATTTATCACCCCCTTGCATACTAAATTTCATGAAAATCGTTGGAGCCGTTTCCGTCATTCAGATTATATTATTATGAGTTTTAGAGTAAAACTCAACACTTGATGAAACCTAATTTTCTATTAAACTTGGCACTTAATTAATAATTTTAATTACCTTGGTAAAGAACCTTAATTAAACGCTTTGCCTGTAGTTCCAACCATAATCTTTGCAGTGTTTTTGAGAGAATATTTTGCGAAATCTCAATAACTTACCTACCTAATAATTACCAAGACAAGTTTTTTGAAAAAAATGAAGGTGCGTGTCATAGGTTAGTATTCTTATAAGTAGCGATGGGTCTTGCAACCTGTAACGTACGGAATACTAACCACTCTGACAAATGTGGGTTTGTGGCATATATCATGTTTGGACGTGCCTCTGACTACCCTCTTTAGATATCCTCAAAGATCTAAGTAACTAGAGACCTGAGGAGATATTTACCGAGCCTGGGATTAGGTGATTATGTTATACTAAGTACCTGGGTGACCGAGCTTTGCTCGGTTTTTTTATTGGTAAAAGACGTTTTCTAAAAAATGAAACCTAGCTAGATCGATTTATCGCCGCCAAACCCCCCTACATACTAAATTTCATGAAAATCGTTGGAGCCGTTTCCGAGATTCAGAAAATATATATATACATATATACAAGAATTGCTCGTTTAAAGGTATAAGATAATATTGGTAGACAGTTCACACAACGCCATCTAGCCCCAAGCTAAGCAAAGCTTGTACTATGGGAATCAGATAACTGATAGACTAAAATATTTATTTTTTTGTAAATACATTCTTAGAATACATAATAGCACCTAGAACAAACATCTGATTTCATCAAACAAATATTTGTCCAGGGTAGGGTTCGAACCAAGAACCTGCAGCGCAGAAGGCAGAGCTACTACCAACTGAGCTATGAGGCTATGATGTACTTATTATGCACTAGCTTCCGCCCACGGCTTCGCCCGCGTGGTACCTTGAAAAACAAAAATAAAGCTATCCCACGGGAACACTACATTTTTCCGAGATAAAAAGTAGCCTATGTGCTATTCCAGACTATAATCTATCTCTGTGCCAAATTTCATCCAGATCCATTCAGCCGTTCCAGCGTGAAAGAGTAACAAACATACATCCAGACATCCAAATATCCACACATCCATGTATGGATGTGAAAAATGTTCTTACAAACTTTCGCTCACGGCTTCGCCCGCGTGGTGCCTTGAAAAACAAAAATAAAGCTATCCCACGGGAAACGTACATTTTTCCGAGATAAAAAGTAGCCTATGTGCTATTCCAGTCTATAATCGTTTAACCAGCCACTTCAGCGTGAAAGAGTAACAAACATACATCCAGATATCCAGACATCCAAACATCCACACATCCATACATTCTTACAAACTTTCGCGTTTATAATATCAGTAGGATAAGGCAATAGCTACCCCAATCGAGCATCATCATCATTCTCCTGCCCTTATCCCACGCTAAGTGGGGTCGGCACAACATGTTTTCTTTTTCCACTCCCTCCTATCAGTCGTCAATTCTGAATCTACTCCTCTTACATTCATATCATCCTTCACACAATCAAACCACTTCTTCTTCGGCTTTCCTCTACCAATCGAGCATATCCCACTTATAACTGAAGTGCAGTATCTTACAATCCACTAACTCCATTTATTCGTGGATAAGTGGCCGTTAGGACACATGAGCTATAAAAACGTGTGTGGTGCTGCCGATAAAATATATAACAGCTTTCCTAGTGGATGGACGTTTATTGTGTGTACCTACTTATTTATGGATCTATATAGGCCTATGACTAGTTTTTTCACGAAATAACGTGGTTTCTAGTCAAATAGTAATTGGATAGAACCTTTTTATGAAATACTAGCTTCCGTTCGCGGCTTTGCTCGCGAGGTACCTACATAAAATATAGCCTACGTTACTCAAGGATAACGTAGCATTCTAACGGTGAAAGAATTTTTTGAAATCGGACCAGTAGTTTTTGAGTTTATTCGTTACAAACAAAAATACAAAACTTTCCTCTTAATAATATTTGTATACAAGTAGTACATCTTTGTGAGAGATATATGGAGATCTACCAAGCTTGAAGATTACTATATCTTGATTTTTATGAGTAGGTACATCTTTAACTAAATGTCTTATAATGCTATAAGTGCCATTATTCTTTGTAACAAGTGTGGTGAAAGGATTACAGTGCGTCTCAAAAAGGTTTCTTTCGTGCACTTGAAATTGAAATTGAAATTGAAATTGAAATTGAAATTGAAAAATATTTATTCAGTACAATCACAAGGATCACTTTGAAACGTCTTACATGCTAGGTGAATCTATGTGCACTACATGTACATAACTATTCGTCAGATACATTCGAAATTGAAATTGAAATTGAAATTCGAAATTCGAAATTGAAATTGAAAAATATTTATTCAGTACAATCACAAGGATCACTTTGAAACGTCTTACATGCTAGGTGAATCTATGTGCCAATAGTCAATAGTCAATAGTCAATAGTCAATAATCTTTATTCAGTAATATCACAAGGATCATTTTGAATCGTCTTACATACTAGGTGAGTCTAGGTGCCAATTCCAGTCCTATCCCCAGTACGAGAAGAACTGGCAAGAAACTAGCTGGGCCCTAGCGCTTTTTTTGTATTATTTATTATGTTTTATTTGATCACAAAGGAAATTTAAAATTATTTATGTTTACCTTCTACTGTAGTTTTTAGATCATTTACAAATGTATCGACTGAAATATATCTGACGACCTCAGCGGGCGAGAGTCCGCCTGCGACGCAAGAGGTTGCGGGTTCGATTCCCGCCGCGGAACAAATTTGTGTACGATCTGCAAAAATTTGTTCCGTTCATCTGAGTGTTTTCTATGTATAATAAAAAATATCTGTCTATGTATATAATGTATTAAATATCAGTTATCTAGTACCCATAACACAAGCTTTGAGTAGCTTACTTTGGGGCTAGATGATGCTGTGTGGATTGTCCAGCATTATTTATTTATTTATATCTAAGTTAATTTGCCACATGCTTTTTTGCTTATGTTTGGACGAGACTCTAACCACCCTTTTTAATACGACCTAAATAAGGACTGTAGGTAAAGTGTAGTTTTATGGAAGATGTCCAATAGAAATACACCTCTGCCTACCCAGTCGGAAAACAGGTGTGATTTTATGTATGTACGAGCTGATGCCCGCAGCTTCACCCACGTGAATGTCGATTATCGCGACTTTTCATACAAACTTTCATCCCCTATTTTATCCCCTTGGAGGTAGAATTAATCAAAATCCTTTCTTAGCGGATGCCTACGTCATAACATCTACCTGCATGCCAAATTTTCAGCCCGATCCATCCAGTGGTTTGGGCTGTGCGTTGATAGATCACTATGTCAGTCAGTCAGTCAGTCAGTCACCTTTGAATTATATATATTTAGATGTCTTATCAATAGAAATACACACCTCTGCCTACACAGTCGGAAAACAGGTGTGATTTTATGTATGCATGTTAGTCAATGAACGAAAATGCTTTTTCATTTTTCAGCCTATCAAGTAATTACTAACATAGTTGTGAATAAAAATATGGCGTGTCCCAGAACATAATGCGACAGCGAAGAGACATCAGTACAAACTTGTACTTGTAAACACTGCGCCGGTAATACAATGCAATAAAGTTGAAATTTGCTCATCAATGTGGCGCTATTAAAGTATGGGCCAACATGCCATAAGCCTTTATTGTGAAACACGTGAGGGAAGGGTGCAGCTAGACTGATCGCGGGTGCGTTCGGGTGGAGTCCGTTTGCAACCGTTGAGCGTTTAATTATACATTTGTATTATTAAATTACATGTTTTAAAGTGATTTAAATTTTTCTCGTAAAATGATTATAATAACAAATTATTATTTGGTTTACTAATAGATACCAGTACTTATTATTCACTAGCTTCACACGCGCGGTACATCATATACCTACTTAAAAATTTAGAGTGCTATTTCAGTATGATAATACCAATTTCATCCGAATCTGTCTAGCCGGTAGTATAAAGATTCACACTCAAATGCTAAAGCAAAACTTTGATATTTATTTGTTTGGTGTGTTCTATATAATAGTTATATTATAAACAAACAAAATATACATAAAAAACAAGATAAGAATAAAAAAATATTCATAATACAATCGGCGGCTTTATTCCTAAAAGCAATCAATTCCAATCTTCCAGATAAGTATTACTATTTATTATACTTTCATTTTACACTCTTTGACACTGCAGACAACCGCATACAATGTTAAAAGGCGCATAGTGCCGTCAAAGTTTATTTTATACGACCCACATAACAGTTGACACTGTTATTGTGAGCAAAGTTGCAATAAATTCAATGAAATTGAAAAGTACATTCTAAAGAAAACTTTATGTGAAATAAAACGGACAACAGAGGTATATTTATATATCTATATCTATATAAGAGCTTAATTATGTATAAACCTTTTCTGAGAAAATTAATTAATTACAACAACAAATAAAGAATATTATAGTAAACAGAGTTAAAGTCACGGACTGCATGTAATGTACCTATTGTTTATACTTATAAAAAAAGGCGTTTTTCAAGTCAAAAACAATTATTACGCACTGAATGCAAATTAATTGGTCCTGTGAAACAACATAACCCTAAAATTGTCTACTCGATGCGGGTCTTACGCCCAAATTTTGGTAATTCTAAACTAAACTAACGCCGCAAGTGGAACTGGATCGGCCACACGCTCCGAAGGGATCCTGAACACATACCGAGGCAAGTCCTAGACTGGAATCCCCAAGGAAAGCGTAAACGTGGTCGCCCCAAGCAGACCTGGCGCCGGACGATCATTGCAGAAGCGAAGCAACTAGGGAAGACCTGGAGCGAAATGAAACGAGAAGCTCAAAACCGTTCGGAATTGCGGCGCACTGTGGACGCCCTCTGCCCCATCTAGGGGACACAGGAACTTAATTACCTAAAATTAAACTAAACTAAAGGTAGGTTATCTACATCCTATCCTACTATGTATAATATTATAAACGTGAAACTTTGTGAGGATGTCTGGATGTTTGTTACTCTTTCACGCTAAAACAGCTGAACGGATCTGAATGAAATTTGGCACTGATATAGATAATGGCCTGGAATAACACATAGGCTACATTTTATCCCGGAAAAAGGAACGGTTGCAGTGGGATATATTTTTGAGCGGAAGCTAGTATAACATAATTATACTGACAGTTTGTTTATTCAAAATTATAATAAATTATTAAAAAAGAATATTTATCGTTATATTCTATCATCGAAAATTCGGACATGTGTCGTTCCGAATGCAAACAACGCTTGCAATACAGAATGATTTTGATTAATTTCAAGCTAGGCAAGATTTTTTTACCCCTGTTGTCAAACTAAATTGAGCTGTATAGTGTTTATTTTAGGTTTCAATCTCGTAACGTGCGCAGTAATCATATTTACTTTATGTCAATGTCCGTAAAACATTATACGCTGGATCGAGTCGAGCGAAATAAAAGGTTTAATTATTTAGTTTTCAGTAAAGGTTTAATTATTATAATAATGATTTAACCAAGCTTTTCGTATTCAAATCAGTTAGTGGTTTCAATACATTAATTAATCTGTTAGTGAGAGTTGGTGATTTAAATGCAGCTAAGTAGGTATTGATATTAATTTACCATATTTACTAGTTTAAATTATGACAACATATTTTATATGTAATTCGGCGGCTCAATTAACAAAAACATAAGTAAGCTTCGATAAATTTCGATAAAAGTATTTTGAATAAACCCAAAACAATAAATAATAAAATAATCATCCGAATTTCAGATAATGTCGGTAATTCTGTTGTTCTGAAATTAATAATAATTAATAATTAATTTATAATTCTTAATCCACGTTGTAACAGTTATAATGACAGTTTAAAAAAATAGCTTATACTTATTGACAATTTGGTCTAAATTATTTTCCACCATTTTACCGTAGTATTAGACAATTTACATGGCTTTGAAACCAAGCTAAATTAAATAAATAAATAATGCTGGACAATCCACACAGCATCATCTAGCAGCAAAGTAAGCTACTCAAAGCGTGTGTTATGGGTACTAGATAACTGATATATTTAATACATTAGATAGATATTTTTTTATTATACATAGAAAACACCCAGATCAACGGAACAAATTCCTGCGGACGGTACACAAATTTGTTCCGCGGCGGGAATCGAACCCGCAACCTCTTGCGTCGCAGGCGAACTCTCGCCCTTTGCGCCACTAAGGTCGTCATTTATTTTCATAAATTACGTTGATCACAAGTCAGTTTAGTCAAATTTTAGCATATTTTTAGTAAGTCCGCGGAACAAGACAATTACCACCATTGTCTTGTCATAAAAGCTTACATTTTAACTTTGAAATGTTAAAGCCAGTTATTTTACCGTCAATCGCTCATCCTAAATAATTATATCCGAAATACAAATTCTAAATTTAAATCCCTCGATCTCCTTAAAGTAGAATTTCGGAAGTATGATTACATTTTGACATTACAAACATTTTGATTCGATAATCCGGGCGCTCGTTAAGAAATCAGAATATTAAATATTGACTGAAGGCGGTACAATTAATAGAATTTAACACGGATGTTTCATAGGGAAAAGGATATTTTGATCCTATAACAAAAAATCTTTGATCTTATCAGCGTTACATTTATCACAGCGTTACACAAAAAACACTAAATATTCAAACATCTGGGCGTCTACTGTGCAAAATGAATACGATATAATCGAAAAAAAATGTTTGTCAAATTCTGTTGAAATAATAGTTGCACGTATAGACAAACATAAATGTACACGTATGTTTGTTTTTAAATTCGTGGTATTACAGTAGGTTTATCAAAAATATTGTCTGTCCTTCCATCGTTCAAAAGATAGTCGAAACGATGTACCATAAGAGTAGTTGTAAATGTGGGCATGTGCCAAATATCATGTTTGGACGTGCCTCTGACTATCCTCTTTAGGTATCCACAAAGATCTAAGTAACGAGATCTGAGAAGATATCTATCGAGCCTGGGGATTGCAGTCGTGATCATGTTTGTTTTTTTTTTGATTTTTATTGTCCCGATATCATCGTTGATCGTTATGTAGGGTAGACGCCCCGACTACGCAAACTTTCGCACTAAGTATCTAAAAATGGTTGAAAGTGATTCTTATAATTTACAAAGATAATTGAAATACCCATCAGGTATTCAATTACCTATGCATACGAGAAAAAAAAGCAGAGCTAAATGCCTTCGTTAAAAAAATCCTTTTATAAGTTTGTTAAGATGGTATTTCAAGAGCAATGCCATTTATTTAGGTGAAAGTAAGTGGCCACTATCCCGCAAACGCTTATCCCAAATTAATTAGCCAATAAAAGTGGTTGCAAGTCACGTGCCGTGGTTGAGGGGGCTTAAACGGCTATTAACCATTTACCATTTATTTGTTGTAGGATTAACACTGTGTACCTATGTATCTACCTATATTTATACTTACCTATAATTCTGATGGGCTTGCAACCAATCACGTACGGAATACTAACTATAGGGAAAAATGTGGGCATGTGCCAAATTTTGGACGTTCTGAGTACCCTTTTTAGATATTCACAAGATCCAAGTATCTAGAGATTTGAGGAGATATCTACCGAGCCTGGGGATTACAGTTGTGGTCAAGTTTGTTTGTTTGTTTTTTAACCCCCAACGCAAAATCGACGGGGTACTATAAGTTTAGCGTGTCTCTGGGTGTGTCTGTTTGTGGCATCGTAGCTCCCGAATGCATGAACCGATTTTTATTTTGTTTTTATTTATTTGAAGGGTTAATTATTCGGGATTGTTCTTAGCTATGTTTGATGGAAATCGGTCCAAGACGGCCGCCGCCACAAAATGGCGGATTACATATTTTTTCATGACTCCCTCAATCTAGGTATCGAATAAAAGGGCTTGAGTAGTAAAATATCAAACACTATGACAACTTTCAAATCCAAGATGGCGCTACCACAAATGGCGGTCAAAGTTTGTGTCGCTGGTTTTTTAATTTAATTTAACTTGTTTTTAAATAAAGAAACTACATGTTATGCCGACCCCACATAACGTGGGAAAAGGGCAGGAAGATGATGATGATGATGATAAATAAAGGAACCAAAACTCCGCTGGTTACTTATTTTTATGAAAAGTATGTATTTTTTTGTCGAGTTTCGAAGCGGTATTCTCAACGCGATATAGATTTCACTTCCCCAGTACACACGGTAAAAGTAAATATTCAAAACACAAACCCTAAAGTAAGCTCGTAACAAATCTATTTCACTCAACGGAATGACACAAACAAGTGTATACCCCGATATACATAATGACGTACACAAATGTACGCGTACATGTACACGTACAGCCGTAACACCAGCCATTACTTGTTGAGTGTGTCTGTGAGCTCAGCCGCACATAAAAGTGTACATACACAAGTAAAATCTGAAATTTTATTGCTCGAGACGTGGTAAGGGAAACTTCTAAGGCTCAGGAATATATTGTAGGATTGGACTTGATTGAATTGGTTAATGATTATTAAGAAACTTGGTTTGAGTAATTGCCTTTTTATTTTGGCCATTGTTTAAAACGTCACGACTATAATCCTCCGTTTCGAAAACATTTTTTCAAATCATGGTGGTTATTTTGTTGTTCCGCGGACTAACTAAAACTAACTAAAAAAATGCTGAAATATACGCGACTTTATTTCGTTCACTTCAAATACTAAATTAGCGTAAACATTTTAAATTAAAATTCTAAATTTGACTAAACTGACGTATGATTGACGTGTTTTAGCTTATTTTAGAAGCCATGTAAATTGGTGATGACTAAAGCTACGTGAAAATGGTGGAAAATTAATTAAATTAGAATTATTATGTCAATTTTAGATCTTTTTAAAACTGTCATTCAAAAATGTTACGCTAATTTGGTATTTATAGTAAGCCAAATAAGATCGTACCTATGGTAGCATTTTTTAAGTTAGTCTGCAAAACAACCGAATTACCACCATTATCTAGTTTCTTAGATTAAATAAATAAATAAATAAATAAATAGCATAGCATAGCATATGATCACGACTGTAATCCCCAGGCTCGGTAGATATCTCCTCAGATCTTTTAGTTACTTAATAAATAAATAAATAATAAATAAATAATGCTGGACAATCCACACAGCATCATCTAGCCCCAAAGTAAGCTACTCAAAGCTTGTGTTATGGGTACTAGATAACTGATATATTTAATACATTATATACATAGGTATAGATATTTTTTTTTTATTATACATAGAAAACACCCAGACCAACGGAACAAATTTCTGCAGATCGTACACAAATTTGTTCCGCGGCGGGAATCGAACCCGCAACCTCTTGCGTCGCAGGCGGACTCTCACCCGCTGCGCCACTGAGGTCGTCATTGTACTTTGGTTTGTCATTTTTCCGCCATCGTTACTTATTTTTTTGCGAATGGTACCTTTTTTACACTTTTATATACGCAAATTTTCAGATTTGATAACAAAGCACTACCTGGATCGGGCATCACAATTATCAAAAATGTCAAAGTATCGTTATCTATTTAACGTCATTTCATTTTAGGGAAAATAATCCTATGTCACAACATGGTGGAACACAAAATAACTTTAACAGGCGATTAAAAAGCTGTTTAATTAACAGAACATGGTGAAACTAACCCTTAAGTAGAGATAATTGTTTTAAGGTATTCGTACACTGCCTGCCAAAATAATCGAAATAAAAAGTCGAAAAAGATTATTTAATAGACTTTTATTTAACTTAAGTATTAGGGCAACATAACTAACTTAGAGAGTCATGAAACTTAGATCATATACATCAAAGCCCAGAGAGTGTTCACTTATTATTTTTGGGAATGGGAAAATCCTTTGACAAGATTTAGTTGAATTATCATTGACTTTATTAGTTCGAGATAGTGTTTAATTCACTTTCAAGTTTCCAATAAACCTAAAATCAATACCAAACTTATTTATTTTTAAAACCCTCTGCAAGAGGTAAAGATAGTGTTTTACACAGACAGCTCTCGAGTTGTTTACATATAATACTTTCTCTCTCCTTGTCTAACTGAGCAAACACATTTTTCACATGACTTTGACAAATACAGATTGTAAAAGTGAAATTAAGTGGGTTTGCGTGTTCGCTTCGTGAGTTTTTATTTCATTCCGTGATCTTTATTTTACATTTTATGTGAACGTGTGGAAAGATAATAGATTGATAGATGTTTTAATTCTGGTAGATAGGTACGTTACGTTTGCCTAATAACTCAGGTAATCATGCTGTCCTGGTACTTGAGTTCAATAAAAACTTTTTATTTCCACTGTCCAGTCAGGCAGTGTCAAACATGCATAACTATGGAGTGTTCGAATCGGGCTTTACCCATAATGTATACTAGCTTTTGCCCGCGACTTTCTCCGCGTAGAAGTCGTAAGTAGATTGAACCAAGGAATAACGTTGTCTCATAAAACCCCAAACTTTGCCCCCCTCCCCCCCTTTTTAACCTCATTGGATGAGGTTTTCGGAAAACATACAAAAAACACACTTTCCAAGTTTTAGGTCTCTATCAGGCGTTTAGGCTGTGCGTTGATTCGTCAGTCAGTCATTCGGGACAAAGCCTTTTATAAGTAGTTACCTATAGATAATTCTCAAAGTTCTAAATAACTGGAGATCTGAGGGTCTGCCTAACTTAGGGCTTTACCACAAGCTCTTTGAACAATATCAAAGTAATGTAACTTTGATGTTTCGTACCATGAACCATAAAAGTTGTATTGAAGTAGTGTTACTTCAAGCTTGAAATGTGACGTTTCTGAAACATAATGGTTTGTAAGAGCTTGTGGTAAGGCCCCTGGGAAATACGGCCATTTCGAGTTTACTTATCTTGTAACATTTTAATTTAAGCTTGAAATTAAAGCTATTACTTTCTTCTCATTGAGTTTTTGTGGTTTGTGTAAATAATGACTAGGTTTAGGATTTGTTTTTCGTCCGTTTCTGTTTAATAAAAAGAACTGGTGACACTTTATGAAGAAAATAAAAGCACGATTTAAGGTTTGGAAATGTGATTTTTAAATAAAATTTATTAACACAACAGGTTACAGTAGGTCTACCATGAGTTTTCACAATCTACACACGCTAGTGACTATAGTTAAAAAAATGTAAGAAAACTTGCCTACAGCGCCTCTAGCGGATAGTTGGGTACTAAAACGTCACGTAGCTAACTATCCTACGTCACAGCGTACTACAGCGACTGTAGTTAGCGCTCATAATTTGCTTACAATTTGGTACCATGAGTAACAGTTTTGACAAATGTCATAGTTACGTACTATTACTACTGTAGTAACGTCAGCTAATCTAAATGTGACAACTCATGGTAGACCTACAGATAGAAAACTATGGCGAAAATACCTTACACATAATTGCTCGTGATTTTTGCGAATCCCTATTTTCACTAATCAAATATCACCTTTATTTTTCCTCTTTCACATAATAGCTCAACATAATGTTCTTACCCCTTAAATGCTTTTAAAAATTAATTTTAACGAGAAAATCTCTCGGTATCATAATATTTCGTGAAAATTTTATAGAAGTTCATGTAACAATCGTTATTATTTTCACAAACAGTAGGAATTGTTTAACTTAGAATTTATGCCTCAACTTCGAGAAGCCAATGCAAACAGTAGCTACCTTTTATCGTTTTAATTTTTATTAAATTCAAAATTTCATTCTTCTCTTGTCATTAGTTTTTTCAAACCAGTGTGGTGAAAGGATAAAGTGCACTTCAGAGACTCTTTTCGTTCACTTCGGAAATTTTGATTTCTTTTCAAAAATTAATTTCTGTAATACTCTACTCTACTAATATAATAAATGCAAAAGCTTATGAAGATGTTGGGATGTTTGTTAGTAATTCAATCACGCATAAAACAATAGAGTTTTTGGTGAGTGGGCGGATTTAACCTGTAATATTTAATATCATATAGGTTTAAAAAGTTAAATCATATAGGCTGTATCTATGTTGGCACCACGTGTGCAAAACCGTAGGCAGAAGCTAGTTAAACTTTCTTTCAATATAAGTCACACGTGACATTAATATTTAAGTTATAATATGATGACACATCACAAATTCAAATACATATTTATAATAATCACGTACTTATACCATTTCTAGCCCAAAGGTATTCGTCCCATTATTAATTCAAACATCGGAATCCAATCTAAGCATTGAATATCGATCTTGAAACCAGACAGCCACCGGCCCAGTTAATTTCACTTTAATAATTTCAAAGCCTGATCTTCATATCGTCACTACTTCAAACCAGTATAGTGAAGAAAATCAAAGGTGCTAGAAATAATGGGGTCTACTCTGCAAAAGATACAACGATAATATATCGGCACAATAATCATGCAACACCTAAGTTACAAAGTTTCGACTACCATTTGAGATTATATTTGACAATCGATTTTGTAAAAACTATAACACCAACTACCGACGATGCGGCAATTTTAATTTGACAACAAACGGTTAATTCGACTGAATTCCTCGAACATTTCGTTCCGATTATATCGTTTTCGTTTTGTGAAGTAGACACCAGAACGAAACGTTTGTCGAATTCAGTCAAATTATCTAATGATTGTATTGTTATCAAATTCATTATTATTGTATCATCGGTAATTGGTGTGTATTTACGAGATGATTAATTCTACTAATATTAGAAACGCGAAAGTTTGTATGAATGTCTGGATGTATATTTGTTACTCTTTCAAGCTAAAACGGCTGAACGGATCTGGATGAAATTTGGCACATACATATATAGATTATAGTCTGGAAAAGCACATAGGCCACTTTTTATCCCGGAAAAATGTACGGTTCCTGCGGGATAGATTTGTTTTTGTTCTTCCAGGTACCACGCGGGCGAAGTCGTGGGCGGATGCTAGTATTTATATATTATGATTGTATGGTTTACAAGATTGACTGTATGATTGTATTGAATGTATTTCGTTCATCGATGTAACTTAGAGTAGGTTTTGCACGATTATTGTGCCGAAAAATATCAGAGTAGACACCTTCAATGGAGAGTATTATTTTTTTGGTTACCAAATATTTTTTCTGCTTTCGACGCTTATTTTCTTTTCAAAAAACTAAGATCAGTCGTGCTTGTAAGCATCAATATCCAAGCTACGGTGAAACTGTCGTGCCGTTGCTCTGTAGACCCGAAAAACCATTTATACTTTATCGACGTTGTAAAAAAGACCTTGTTACAGGTTCGAGTGAACATAAAACACAAAAGGACGTCATTTGCCGAAACCCTGACAATGATGTATAGGCACCTAGTTCTGTGATCGCTAATTGAACGATCGAAAAGGTTTTATAAACGAGAGAAATGAAGGAAAAAGAGCGACAGAAAAGTAGTTGAAATCCTATTGTTTTTATCAATTAATATATACTTATATTAAAAAGAGAAAATATTTGTTTGTTTCGAATAGGCTCCAAAACTACACGACCGATTTTAAAAATTCTTTCAATTAGCTTTATGAGGCTAAATAATGCTTGCTGATTTTGTTTCAATAATATTTCAATAAGTAGTTTTTGTTTTTTTCAGTGAATCCGAGGATATCAATGTTTAGAAAATACTTACAAAACAAGATGTTAAACTGTTTAAATCGAAAACTGTGGAACAAATGTCACTACATAAATCCAAGAAGCGTGACGTAACGAGCGCTTTATTTGCGTTTTGCATTTTATTTGCATAGAAAATGACATTTATTTCATTACAGAGGACTTTGATATATTTATGAAAGAGCCAAATTCAGCGACGACTTGCCCTCAACAACATTTCCATAAAACATTTTAGTATTTTTTACAAAATTTCTTTTATACATAGGTACCTACTGTTCAAATAATGAAAGAAGGAAAAATCATTCAGTAAAATCACAAGGATCACTTTGAAACGTCTTATATACGGTTTAAGATTATTTATTTCTCAAAAGATTTACAACATAAATCGCTTACTGAGAAACTTTATTATCTATACTAAATAGTATTTGCCTATTGGATACAGTGAGTGGCACATTAAAAGTTAAATTAACATGAAATAAAAAATAAAAAAACAGAAACGAAAAAGTTACAAAATCTCCAAACAACACAACACAAAGTCAGAAGAGGGTAGTTTCTAATAACCATACAGCCAATAGTTAGGAACGCATACGCAACACACACACATACATTACACACTAACCGAAACAGAACTTGTTCGACACTCGTGACGGTCCGGCCGGTGCCGGTTGCACCGAGTTTCTGAGTTAGTCTAAAGCAGTCGTTATTCTAGGGTTTGTTAAGTAGTTTTTATATTGTAACTCGTGAGTGATTATGTTTTGTTTTGTATTATTATTATTACGCTTAATTGTTTTACTTTTGCGACTGTAGGTTTTATTTCTGATGTATTTAAATTATTTTATAATGTAAGTATTTATAATTTATATTATATTTTTTTTTTTAGTATTTTGATAGGCATAGGTATAATATGTAGGTATAATAAATTGGTTGACTTAATTTTTTTATTTTAATAGGTTAATTGATAATATTATGTACATATTATTAGATTTATATAACGATTTTTATATTTATATATATATATTTTTTTTAATTTATTATTATATTATTGTTTATGCAAGGACGGAGTAGTATAAATGTATTTTTTTAGGGCTTTTTTAGAACAATTTTTGGCACTCCCTTAATGTACTTTATGCCAATATTATCTTCTCCTTTTCTTTGGCGACTTTGAAGTTCATCTCTTAGAAGGTTTAAATGTTTCTGTTGTTGAGGGGTTCTGTCAGAAAAACTATTAATATTTTCCACTGATAAATCGGTTCTATTACGTAAGATGTGCATGGCGATCTCGGCAGATGGAAATGTCACTTTTATGGGCCTCGATAAACCTGGCTTATATTTTCCTAGCCTCATACAATTTGTAGGCCCAACGTTATCCTGAGCATCAGTTTTTATGATTTGTTTGACTTCTTCCATGTCATGGGCTAATCGTTCTTTAGGGTCTGCTGATTTTAGTTGGGGTAAACGAGTTCTCGAGTGGAGACCGCGGCTCGGCAAACGTAGTGTAGGACGCCCTCCGGCTAGGTGGAGTGACGATCTGCGAAAGGCTGCTGGTGGAGGCTGGATGCGTCGAGCTGAAGACAGGGCGCAATGGCGCTCATTAGGGGAGGCCTATGTCCAGCAGTGGACTGCTATAGGCTGATGATGATGATGATGATGATTTTAGTTCCTTCACTCCGGTTATGATTATGTTTTTCTCTCTTATGGAACGCTCTCGTATTTCAGAGATAATATTCTCATTACAGCTCGAAAAATTTGGCGGATTTGTAGTAGTTAGCTGATCCGTTGTTAGTTTCAAGGTTTCAATATCATTTTTCATTGATTCTATTTTAAGTTCTGCCCCGTTGAAGCAATTCTTTATGTCAGCAATTTCTTGCTTGTTCTTGTTTTGTTCTAGTATTATGTTATCTGTCTTTACTTCAATACTCTGCATTTGACGTTTAATAGAGGTAATGTCCTCTGAGATTCTCTGTAGGTTATTGTTTTGTACATTTGAGAAGTCCTGTAGAATCGATAGTATATCTGCGCGAAAATCTGCAAGCTCTTTCTTTATAGAGTTGTCAACACCATCCGGCACCTTCCGTTTACGTAATGAAAGTTGTTTACTATCTTGCCCAGTAAGGAAGTTAGGTTGTAATTGCGTATCTTGCGGATCTTCAGTTCCACCAGGGGTTCCAGGTGGACTACGTTGGACGCTCATTCTAAGTATACGCTCTCTTGACGATTAACGTTCGGTTATGATTTTGGTTAAACCCGGTCTTGATGTTCGTCAGTTTTCGTATTTACTACTTGTCTGGTGTAAGTTCGGTATAGTTCGGTGGTGAGCAGGATAGATTATTGAGTGCGTCTCTTTTCTCCGAGGGGCAAGGGCGCAACTGCAGCTCGTTCTACACACTCTCAAAACTGACTAACTGACTAAGTAACTTGAATATAAGGTTTAGTTTTCACTGTCAACTGTTTTCGTATTTTAAAAACATTTTTTGACACACGTCTACTCAGTCCACTCACTGCTGAGACACTATGCTATATGCTAGGTGAATCTGAGTATGTGCCAATTCCAACACACATCTATACTAATACTCGTATTATAAAGGAGAAACTTTTGTATTTTTGTATTTTATTTTGTAACGAATAAACTCAAAAACTACTAGTCCGATTTCAAAAATTCTTTCACCGTTAGAATGCTACATTATCCCTGAGTAACATAGGCTATATTTTATGTAGGTACCTTGCGAGCAAAGCCGCGTACGGAAGCTAGTTTAGAATAAACCGAGAGATGGGCCTCGTGCAAAAAAAGACAATTTCTCAAATAGTAGAATGATAATAACATTTAGAGATTTATTATTCTTCTTACAAAACAGTGAAGTCATTACGCGCCGTGCGTTTCCATCAGCTTGATTTAGGATTCTGACAAAACAAGTGACATCTTCTAGTTATAAGAATGTACTACACTAGCTGTCCCGCCAGCGACTTCGTTCACTTAAAGTATCTAAACTGAGTTTCAAACACATCACACAACTCATAAAAATCCCATACTAACTTTGACACCCCATTTGACCCCTTTATGAAGGTTATATTGAAAAATCCTGAAACGCGTGTCCATTTGTTTTGCATTTAGAGTACACAAACAAAGTTTCAGACCAATCGCACGACCCGTTAAAAAGTTCCCATACAAACATTGACCCCACATTTGACCCCTTTTTGAAGGTTATATTGAAAAATCCTGAAATACGTGTCTATTCATTTTGCATTTACAGTACACAAACAAAGTTTCAAACCAATCGCACCACCCGTTAAAAAGTTCCCATACAAACATTGACCCCACATTCGACCCTTTTTTGAAGGTTATATTGAAAAATCTTGAAACACTTGTCCGTTCATTTTGCATTTACAGTGTACAATCAAAGTTTCATGAAAATCGCTCCACGCGTTAAAAAGTTTCATACAAACGTTTTCACCTTTTTTCACCCCCTTAAAGGTGGAATTTCCAAAAACCCCGCCTTAGTGGGTGGTTTTGTTATAAAAGGAAACCACCTTCCAAATTTCAGCTTTCTAGCTTCAGCGGTTTCGGCTCGGCGATGATCAATCAGTCAGTCAGTCAGGTTAAGCTCTTATATAGATATAGATGTACCATAGATGTACATTTTTTTGGTTAAACAATGTAAAACCATGCCTGTTTCTGTTTTTTTTCAGGGGTAGGCAGAGCCTTAACTTTCACTTTTCATTTAAACCCGTGCTGACTTTCTACCAGGTGTGATTTGCTACAAAATTTTACCTATAGCCAATAAATTATTTTTTTTGTCGGCCTTTACTGTCATAGCCGATTTTTTGTATCAAAATAAATCAACTTTCAAAACCGAATAATTCCCTGATCTAAACCCTTTCAAACAAGACGTACATGCTTTTTTAAGTTTAAAATTAGCTTTTGTTGCTGCTAGCAGAATCAAAGCTAATGTACAACATAATAGAGAAGCAAGTCACGTCCTTTCTTTAAAGTTAAGCAAGCACTAGTTTGAAATGCTTGTAACTCTTGTAGTTAAGCAAAGTTCAGCGCAGTACCCATGTAGATCGATAACCACTAGTGGCATTTACATCAGTAAATGCTCTCAAGCATGTCCAATGAAGTTGACTATGAACACTAATAAAATTAAACTAACAAACATCTAAACAAGATTCCACTGAATAACTCATTGAGCTAAACTTCTGCAATACTAAAGTTCTGCTCAGTTTAGCCGTTAAGAGGCCTAATAGCTAGACTATTAGTCAAACACAATTACAACGTTACTTAGGACGTATTTAGTGTTATCCTGACGGTCATTCTGTACGAAGTTATTTCTGTATCGTATGCGGACGCGGTCAGCGCGTTGCCAAACGTATATTCTAGCGAGAGCTACAAACGTCGGTCGGTATGTACTAACTGCAAAAGACATACAGGCTGCTTCGAGTGAAGCCGCGAACTGAAGCTACTCTAGAATTTTCCACAAGTTCTTACAAACCATCGAGTTTCAGAAACGCCAAATTTCAAGCTTGAAGTAACACTACTGCAATTCAATTTTAATATGATAGGAGTGGACAAAATACATAAACAAAGTGTTTTTATGCAAGATTTCTGAAGAAAAATTATAGCATGTGGAGCTTTGAAATTAATCTTATTCTGTAAAAAATATGTTAAACTAATGTCTCTAATGTCTAATGAATTCAAATGCTTGCTGTTGGACATTCAAAACTATTTTTAGGTATAAGAAGTTTTGTAAAAGTGATAAAAAGAGACACGTTTATTTTTGGTATGTTCAATTTGTTTCGTACCGACAAAATATCAAAGTTATAGTAAGTACCTACTTTGATATTGCATGAAGAACTTGTGGTAAGACCCCTTGTCCTAGGTGAACGACAAATGCGGGTATGCAACGCGATTCGTCGCGACGCGAAAATATCTAGAAGTATGTATGAGTGACTTGAGCTGTCGTGATAATCAGTCTCTGGCGAGACGCGATGAAGTGCGGGCTTGCATTATATCGCATAGCATCGCTACATGTCGCATCGCGTCGTTTACTTATGACAATTAGATAAACTAATAAATAAATACAGGTCCAATAGACATAAATCTCCAAAAGGACAGAGATAAAATAACTCTGTCATCTACTTATAACACTCAATAATCCGAATAAAGGAAAAATATAATTGTTTATCTAAATTCCAAATCACTTGAATAATCATGATTTTTTAAATTTTGAAGCCAAAACAAAACTCGATTCTCAATAATTGAACAGAAACAGATTTTAATTAGAAATTGCGAATAAATCAAACATGAGTTCTTGTAATTGAAAGTTCAACGCAAATTACATATTGCT
The DNA here is from genome assembly GCA_963675405.1 of Cosmorhoe ocellata. Classification (NCBI taxonomy): domain Eukaryota; kingdom Metazoa; phylum Arthropoda; class Insecta; order Lepidoptera; family Geometridae; genus Cosmorhoe; species Cosmorhoe ocellata. The sequence goes on along the minus strand of OY776266.1, from coordinate 3,392,756 downwards.
GAGAGCTACTGAATATTTTAAGATAACCTTTTTATTTTGTGTTTTCTGTTTGGAAACTTTGTAAAACCATAATTGTTATATTTACCTGAACATGAAAGAACATATTGCCCGAAAAAATTCGCACGTAACCAAATATCATAACTTATGACAAGGTTTTCTTATTACTCGACTGTGAAGCAAAGAAGGAAGATAAGTGTTTAGAGTGTGTATGTAGTATGTAAGTATGCGCGTTCCTTCAGCTGTTGCTGTAGCCCAAACGGCTGAATGTTTTTTGACAAATGAGTCGTTAGATTCGTCTGGATCACAAAAATGACATGAATTATAAGTACAAAATGTTGGAATTTGAAAAATCCGTTGGTGCACGGATTCGAACCTACGACCTCAGAATCGGAAAGCAAGCTACCACTAAACCACCAGTGCTCTTTAAAGCGCACGTTACGGTAACCATTTACCATCAGGTAAAGCGTACACTTGTTTGCTGGTATAGAAACGTCAGTGTAAAAAAATAACTGCCTGTTTATGAAACCGCGGTTTAAGTTCATTAATGTCAACACAAAAACCTTTGAGCGATTAAACAAGTACTCGTAAGGAGCAATTTTATAAAACCACAACTAATTCCACAGACAAATTGGAGCTCTAATCCCTGGTGTTAAAGTTTAAAATAATAACGATGTGAAACAAAAAGGCCGGGGGAATGTTTTGTCGTGAAATTAGAACATTTTTCATGAAATAGTTGATTTTACGCTCAGGGACTGATTAGCTTTATTTAGCCGTTTGAGTTTATTTTGTGCAAACTAGTGAAACCTCGCGATTTTACTCGCGAAATGTGTTTTTAAGAAGGAAGGATTGCGAAGGAGAATAATGTGTTTAAGAAGTATGGATGTACGTGGGTATGTATGTATGCGAGTGCCTTTGGATGTCGATAGAGTCCAAATTGCTGGACATATTTTGACCAGTAAAGTGTCGTTAGGTTCGTCTGGATTACAAGAGTTACATAGGCTATACAAAATAATTATCAAATCGGACTACCCATAAAAAAATATGCGTGATAAGATAAGACAAAATAATTATACACGTTGAATTGAGTACCTCCTCCGTTCTTTTCGTCGGTTGAGTAATAAAAGAAAGTTAACTCGTCAAATTAAAATATATCATCTACGATCGGTTTGTTCCCATATCGTCGTGTAACATTGTGTCAGGAAGATTTCACTCGCTAATAATTCCTACCACGTCGGGACAAGAAATAGTACGATGGCGTTAAAACTGGTGCTAAGGTCCCTATTTACAAAGGTACCCTCTCAGTAAAAATAAACGAACCGCAAGAACAGGTTATGTGTAGAATTAACAATTCAAATTGAATCAGACAGGTCGATACTTCACTGAACTGGTTCGAACTGAAGCGTAGTCCCCTTATTCACTAACTGTAGGTCTACCTACCATGAGTTTTCACAATCTAAACTCACTAGCGACTGTAGTAAAAAATGTATGAAAACTTGTACAGCGCCTATAGCGGCTGGTTGGGTACTAAAACGCGCACCATCAGTCACGTAGTTAACTATCCTACGTCACAGATACTACAGCGACTGTAGCTTGCGCTTCACTAATTTGCTTAGAATTTGGTACCATGAGTAACAATTTTGACAGATATCATAGTAACGTACTATTACTACTGTAGTAACGTCAGCCGATCTAAATGTGACAACTCATGGTAGACTGTAGTCAGTTGTAACATACTCTTCTACTACAGTTAGTGAATGGACACAAACGGGAAAAATTATATTAATTAAAACCCGCAGACAAAGTGCGGTTTGGTCAGCTAGTCTATACCCCAGATTAAATACTATATCTATACTAATATTACAAAGAGGAAAGTTTAGCATTTTTCTATTTTTGTTTGTAACAAATTAACTCAAAAACTACTTTACCGATTTCAAAAATTCTTTCACCATTACAATGCTACATTATCCCTGAGTAACATAGGCTATATTTTATGTAGGTACCTCGCGAGCAAAGCCGAGAGAGGAAGCTAGTATCTTATAAAAGTAATCTTACGCGAGCGAAGTCACAGGTCAGCCAGAGAATTAATGTATTTTGAATTTGAGTAGTGCGATTAAAGTGGCTTTGTGAATATGGGGGCAAGTCCTAATCAAATATGGAGAGTAACAATGCTCGTGCGAATGTTTACAACGCTATATAAATGTTGGTGCTGAGGTATTGGATAAGTATTGATTTACTATTGGATTAAGTACCTAAAGTTGTACAACAGAAGAGTCATTTTAAAATTAAAACTTAAGCAATAAATAAATATTATGTGGACATTTCACACAACGCCATCTAGACCCAACCTAAGTGAAGCTTATGTGCTTAGTTGTGGGAATCACATAGTTGATAGATTAATTATGTCTTATACCTTTAAACAAGCAATTCTTGTATGTATATAATCTGAATCTAGGAAACGGCTCCAACGATTTTCATGAGATTGAGTATGCAGGGTGTTTCGGAGGCGATAAATCGATCTAGCTAGGTTAAATTTTTAGAAAACGTCGTTTACCAAAAAAAAGCGAGCAAAGCTCGGTCAACCAAGTACTATTTTTTATACACATCACGACTGTAATCCCTAAGCTTGGTAGATATATCTAAATCTCTAGTTACTTAGATTATTGAGAATATCTAAAAAGGGTAGTCAAAGACACGTTCGAATATACTCATAGTATACATAATAACACCTAGACAGAACAAAAATCTAAGTTCATCACACAAATGTTTGTCCTGGGTGGGGATCGAACCCACAACTGTGCTGTGAGGCCAATCTTTCAGAATTACTAGTACATTGGCCGGCTCTAGGTGGAGACGTGGGTTCAAGTCTCGATCGGTCGATAATTTTGAGTGCCATTTAATTTTGAAGTTATTCCTTATTTGTTGATTCACCATAAAAATAAAAAGAGAATATAAAAAATCTATTATTCTTCTAGCGACGTGATTTCTATTTTAGCACCAAAACGAAGGCAATTTACTGAAAAGCGTTTGTGAAACTAGATATATCGTGGAGTGAATAAATTTACAAAAATGACAAAATACAAGAATCTCTCTTTAAAGAATTTTGTCTCTTAAAATCATGTTAAATATATAAAAATGATAGCTGTTTCGCAGTTCCACCATAATTTACTCATTCAACATTATAGTGCATTATAATATTACTAGCTTACGCGCGCGGCTCCACTCGCGTGGTACCTACCCAGATAATAGGTAGCCTAAGTGTTATTCCAGGTTATAAACTACGTCTATTCCAAGTTTCATTCAAATCCGTTCAATTCATCATCATCATCATCATCTCACTGCTGGGCATAGGCCTCTCTTCACTTTTGCCATTCGCCTCTATCTTGCGCCAACCTCGCCCATGTACGACCTGCGTATCTAACCATGTCGTCGACCCATCTTGTCATCTTTTTCATCTTGCCGTTCAATTAACATTAGAAACTTTCAATAATATTTTTCAAGTCCTTAACCTACCTTAAGGTTATAAGTCAATAATTAACACACGATTGGGTCGACTTCGGCTATTTTCACATGCAAAGTGTCTATTATTCTTTTATCCAATTTTACAAAAGCCACACCTCATTATTTAACTTGAACTTACTATCGCACGTTTTGTGAATAAATGTTCTCATATCGCACCGTCTGATGCATGCACTCACGTTACTCATAACTTTACTCACACACATTCTCAGACACTCACACTTACATAGTAACACACCTACACTTCCATAGTACTCGTAATGTCGGTCAGTAGCGCAAATCTGCATTGACAAGTGGATATTCTGCCATGTTGTATTGAAGTAAATAAATAAATAAATAAATAATGCTGGACAATCCACACAGCATCATTTAGCCCCAAAGTAAGCTACTCAAAGCTTGTGTTATGGGTACTAGATAACTGATATATTTAATACATTAGATACATAGATAGATATTTTTTATTATACATAGAAAACACCCAGACCAACGGAACAAATTTCTGCAGGCCGTACACAAATTTGTTCCGCGGCGGGAATCGAACCCGCAACCTCTTGCGTCGCAGGCGAACTCTCGCCCGCTGCGCCACTGAGGTCGTCAAGTGCTTAATAATTCTAATTTAAATGTGATTCAACCATAGAGAAAATATAATAGATCACTGGATTCAACATTTCCAAACAGGCCGGACTGTTTGCTTGAAGCCAGCAAACGTGTTACCAACTAGCTAGACTCATCTAATTAAATGTAGATTAGTATTTATTTATTAACAGTGGTGTTTTGTCTATTACCTAAATGATCTGTGCTGTGATAAATATGTATAAGTTATTCTGAAATAATGTTTTTAAATAAAAACATTTTTTAATAGATATAATATAAAAATACATACCTTTAAAAGATCTTAACTTGGCTGATTGACTAAGTGATAGATGAGTTATATACATTACTAGCTGTCCCGCTCGCGACTTCGTTCACTTAAAGTATCTAAAGTGAGTTTTAAACAAATCACACTAATAAAATAATTCCATACATAACTTTGACCCTCTTTTTACCCTTTTTAGAGGGTTATTTTGGAATATCCAGAAATACGTGTCCATTCATTTTGCATTTACAGTACACAAACAAAGTTTCACACCAATCGCACCACCCGTTAAAAAGTTCCCATACAAACATTGACCCCCCATTTGACCCCTTTTTATATTGAAAAATCCTGAAACACGTGTCCATTTATTTTGCATTTACAGTGCACAAACAAAGTTTCATGAAAATCGCTCCACGCGTTAAAAAGTTTCATACTAACGTTTTCACCCTTTATCACCCCCTTAGAGGTGGATTTTCCAAAATCCCGCCTTAGTGGGTAGTTTTGTTATAAAAGGAAACCACCTTCCAAATTTCAGCTTTCTAGCTTCAGCGGTTTCGGCTCGGCGATGATCAATCAGTCAGTCAGGTCAAGCTCTTATATAGATATAGATTAACAGTATGAGGTTAAGGAAACCGAAAATGAAATACTGTTTTTTGAATTTCTGTTGCTTGACGTAGCACTCGTAGCCAATGCTACGCGGGTGCTACATTCCGTAGAGGCACTACGAGTTTCGGTAGATAGTAATTTTTATCTTTGTATACGCGGTGCACACATTCGTAATTCATATTGAGTTTACGAGTTTCTAGAAGGTCGTATAATATTTTAGAGATGATATAAAGTCACTTCAGACATTTACTCGTATGTTATGATATATTATCACGGGAAATATATCTTACTAGCTTCCGCCCGTGGCGTCGCCCGCGAAGTAGCCACATAAAATATAACCTACGTTCATCCTGAAAATTCATTTTACATAATTGGTGAAAGAATTTTTCTAACCGGCCCATGAGTTTTGGAGCCTATTCAATGCAAACAAACAATGAAATCTTTCCTCTTTATAATATTAGTATAATTTACCGTGTTCCGCGCGCGGCTCCGCTCGCGTTCCAAGTTTCATCCAGATCCGTTTAGCGGTTTCCGCGTGATTGAGTAACAAACATCCATACATCCATCAAAGATTTCGCATTTATAATATTAGTAGGATAAGATTACAATCATTTCAATATATAAGCTAAAACTTTTTTTATAGTGTCATTAGTGTTATTTAACGTAGTGAAAGGAGCCTCAGAGATTTATTTACATGTTTCCAACTTTTTTAGGTTTTACTAAAACTGCCGGTTTCCACGCGATTTTTTCCATCGCTGATTGAGAGTACTGTATTTTGGCTATACAAGTCGTTATGCGATGTGGTCGTTTTGGGACTTGTCATTCCGAAATAATTTTTTTGATGTGGTAATTTTGAGGCCTGTACGTCGATTCTGTAAAATTCAAACATCAACTCGCATCTCACATCGCATTCACTCTCACTTCGCCTAGGGTTCAAAATGACATTTGACATTGACCTTTTTATTTGACACTTTGAATCGGGTTCGAGTGCGAAGCGAGCGTCGAAGTGACTTGGGAATTACCGTATAGAATGCCCTTCTTACGTCATCTCATACTTTATCTGTCAAAATCTCCCCGTCAATTTAGTTCAACTCGCTGACACGCTCGCAAGAGTGGCGCTAGTGTTAATTCGAATTATCAACCAAGTTTTTAGAATACCAATCAAGAAACTCACAGCGGATTCAGATTCGAAGTTTAGAATGAAGTCTTACAGAATCACAAAGCTGGCCCCAGTACACAATATTACAATTAATTTAATTGTATCTGGTTCTTCGGGACCCGACCCTTTATTTTGTTGGATCTATATAATGCGAAGCCTCAAACGGATGCAAGTATTTTAATATAATATAGCCAGAGGCAAGTTGAATATTAATAATATGAAATAAAAACTTATTTCCACGATGTTTTCACGATGCATTCGTTATTAATATTGGACATGTTCTTCAAATATTTGTTTTTAAAAGAGGTCGCAGAAATACGATTATTAATGTGGATGTGGCGAATATCAATAAAAACACTCTGTGTGGCAATCGTGTCACTAACATTATATATCTACGAGTACATATATGAGTAGCTTACGCCCGCGGATTCGCCCGAGGTACCGACATAAAATAAAGCCTTTTTTCATCCGGAAAATTATTTCTACGTTTTTTGGCTGTCGTTATTAGGCTGGACGGACTTTGACAAAATTACGTTTCGTTAAATATGTGTTTATTCAATACTAAATATCAAAAATCAATATGGCGGCTACAATAAGCTATTTTTAATAGCTTTCAGATTTTTATGAATACTTGTATAAAGAAAATGTATACTTCACTTAAATGTAATATAATACGCTTGTTTAATGCCTGAGGAGTGCAAATAGCAGATTGCAACGGCTGCCGCGCGACAAACCGCAAAATAGTGTAGTTCTATACCTCCGTCCTTTAGTTACTAGTACCTGGATGACCGAGCTTTGCTCGGTTTTTTTTATTGGTAAACGATGTTTTCTAAAAATGAAACCTAGCTAGATCGATTTATCGCCCCCGAAACCCTCTGCATACTAAATTTCATGAAAATCGCAGAGCCGTTTCCGAGATTCCGATTATATATACAAGAATTGCTTGTTTAAAGGTATAAGATTACAGATCACTGCCTCCGTCTCTTATCAGAAAATCAAAAAGTCATTAATTATTAAATCATTTATTTCAGACTACAAAAGCCATACTATACATAAAGGTAATATTTATAAAGGTAATATTCTACAAAAACAATAATAACAAAGAAATAGGTACATTGGGTTTAGAAAAAAATTATTGGATTGATTAAAAATGTATATTTGAAAAGGTTATACATTATATTATTATTATTAAGGTCTGATGAAAGAAAAAAGAAAATTATTATAGAAGACATTTTCGTAAGCAAACAGACGAAATACATTCAAAGAAAATAGAATAAATAATACAACTTCAGCAAGTATTTATTTACAAAACTCGATTAAAAGTTATTGAATATAGCTTTATAGCGTATAAAGCTATATTCAATAACTTTTAGTGTGATTCTGTAAGACCTCATTTTAAACTTCGAATCTGAATCCGCTGTGAGTTTCTTGATTGGCATTCTAAAAACTCGGTTGTTAATTCGAATTTACACTAGCGCCACTCTTGCGAGCGTGTCAGCGAGTTGAACTAAATTGACGGGGAGATTTTGACAGATAAAGTATGAGATGACGTAAGAAGGGCATTCTATACGGTAATTCCCAAGTCACTTCGACGCTCGCTTCGCACTCGAACCCGATTCAAAGTGTCAAATAAAAAGGTCAATGTCAAATGTTTTGAACCCTAGGCGAAGCGAGAGTGAATTGCGATGTGAGATGCGAGTTGATGTTTGAATTTTACAGAATCGACGTAACGGTCGCCATTTGGATTTTTGGATCTTTATAGCTAATGTCACTCTTGTGCCATGAAAGAATTTATATTTCTCGATCAGGTTTTTTTTCCTACGGACTAATATATTATTTCTAATATATTTATCTAACAAGTCTTTAATCTACCCCTAGGTTTCTCATAGGTATCAGGAAGTATTTAACACAAATTCACGCTTCCCGTCAAAATACTCACTCACCACATAACTGCGGTCGGCAACTGAACAAATTAAAGTCGGATCTATCCCAACTCTAGCTGTAGGTATGTAGGTACTTTAGCCAACATTAAACCTTGGTGCCGAAAAAGCGGCAACCATTTCCTAAAAAAACATGACCGCAAAAGACGACTACTACACTGTGCAAAGTGTAGATAAACTATAGTCTGAAATAAAGTCTGAAATAGCACGGGCTACTTTTTATCCCGGAAAAATGAACCTACGGGTTCTGTGGGATAGATTTGTTATTTTTATTCATGGTACCACGCGAGCGAAACCGTGAGCAGAAGCTAGTCTATATTGTTTGAACTACAGTCTAGTCTTTGTAATCGTTGATCATACACCAATATTCTAAGAATAGTTATACCAGGCCCCTACTAAATAAACATTACAAGTCTACAAATTTGTAAAAAAGTGACAATATTGTCGAATTTTATGACATATTTACAATTTTGTAAATTTTCCACCATTACAAATTTGTACATCGTATTTTTTTATTAAACAGAAACTTGTAGAATCATAGCCGGTTACAATTAATTGTATTTTACAATTTGTAATGTTTTATTAATAGGAGCAAAGAGTTGGTCATATCCAATGTTAAACATCATTTTAAATTAGTTTTGATAGTTTATATCTAATGTTAAACAAGTTAGTTTTGATGGTTTGTATTGACGTCATAGCAGAAACCCCGGCTTAAGTTAACCGCAGACATTGCCGCTGTAGGCTGCATGTGGGACGCGTCCGGTACAAACTTTCTCAATAATATCGCGACCATTGTGAAACTGTTATGATTTTTCTGAAATGTCACATGTTCTCTTGCCAAGGTTGGCGAAATCTATTTAGTGACTTCAGTGGTGACGCGAGTCTCCGACTGATAAACGAAAAGTAGTGGGTTCGTTACCGCTGTGAGACAAATATTTGTATTGGCAATTTTTGCGTATTTTTTAGAATCCCTACAATAATTAGATCAGTACAACCACAAGCTCTTCGGGCAATATTAAAGTAATATAACTTTGATATTTCGTACCATGACATATAAAAATTGTACAAATTTGTGTTGCTTCAACCTTGAAACTTTGACGTTTCTGATATATGATGGTTTGTAAGATCCTTTGGTCTGTTGTCATCTATACATATAAAAGGCTTTGTCTTGAATGACTGAGGTATCAACGCACAGCCTAAACCGCTGATCGTAGAGATCTGAAACTTGGAGGGTGTGTTGTTTGTACGACGGAGGCATCCGATGGTATCTTTGGTAAAAGAGGTTGTCAATGTTTGAGATGCTCAGTTCCACTATGTCCTACCCCTACCCCGAGCAGTAGGTTCGTTAGGTTGCTATGTAAAAATATACAAATCCGGATTTCCCTACCCCGAGCAGTAGGTTCGTTAGGTCGCTATGTGAAAATATAAAAATCTGAATTGCCCTACCTCGAGCAGTAGGTTTGTTAGGTTGCTATGTAAAAATATACAAAACCGAATTGCCTTACCCCGAGCAGTAGGTTCGTTAGGTTGCTATGTAAAAATATACAAAACCGAATTGCCTTACCCCGAACAGTAGGTTCGTTATGTTGCTATGTAAAAATAGGCAAAACCGAAATGAAACGGGTATATATCGCGTTTTATTTAATTAACTATTTTTCCCAACGTTAAAAATAGGGAAAATAGGTAAATAAAACGCAATACTCAATACCCGTTTAATATTTATATGATGGAAGACGTGTTTCGTATTTTATTTAAATTCATTATTTTCGATTTCTACGCGGACGAAGTCGCGGGCATAAGCTAGTTACATATATTTTTCAAAAATGTTTACTTATCATAAGCTAATTATTTATGTACACAGTATAAAGATAAAGTATAAGAAGTAAACATACTTATAAGTATTCAATATTTCCGTATAATTTGATAAAGGTAAATATTGATTCTGTGAACGCATGTACAAAAACAGTCCATACTAATATTATTAAATGCAAAAGTTTGTTTAATCTGTTTGTTTATTTATTAATTTTTCAAAACTAAACGGCTGAATGGACCGTAATGAAATTTGGTAGGGAGTATATCCTGAAGACGGACTTATGCTGAAGAGGCTGAAACATTGGTTGAAAGTTTGAAAGGAACGCGTGGTTAAGTGGCTTGGCGTAGTCAGTTTTTAGATGAGTTTCTGCCTTTTTGCACTCCATAAAAATTTCCTAATCATCCAATAATTTCAAAATGAATATATTATATTGATGTAAGTTACATTTTGCGGACGAAGTCGCGGGTAAAATATTGTATAGTACTTATACAAATATATAACTGTTATCTAGTGTTCATAGTACAAGCTATACTAAGTAGGTTACCAAATTATCGTTTTGAAATAACCAATAATATTTGTCTACTAGCTGATACCCGCGACCTACGTACGATGATTTTTAATATTTTGAGACTGGGTTTCAGCGTGCAAAAACACGCAGATAAACTGACAAACATCTTTTTTTTAAACGATTGCTTTATATTAAGTAGAGTCGTCTTTAGACAGCACTAATTATGATTTGAAAATATCAAAAGGACAGACATGGCTTCCTAACGATTTTATTACAATAGATAATAATTCCCGCATCGTAACATCTTGAGCATAATTTACGGATTAAGATCACATTTTGGATCTTCTTACCATGTTCCCTTAACTAAACCCATATCCACTTCAGATTACCGATAACCCATAGCCTCGTTATGCTCGAATACTCGAGTTTTAGAGCAATATATCTTATCCTCAAAATAGTGTGGTGAAAGGTTTGAACTGCGCCTCAGATGCTCTTTTTGAGCACTTTTCAGGTGAGGAAATAGTAGGGTACATCGGATCCTCACGATGTTTTCCTTCACTTTAGAGTATTCGTGTAGGTACATTTTTCGAACATATTTGGATTTTTCTATACGAAAAATGTAGTGCGCTATGCCAGTGCTCTTAAACGGTGAAAGAAAACATTGTGAAGAACCGATATACCCTAGAACTAAAAATTGGAAGGTGTGTGTTAAATGTTAGTATTGTTCCAGATAATATGTATTGTTATAAGCGGCGATGGGCTTGCCACGTACGGAATCTACTATTGATATAAATGCGAAAGTTTGTCAGGATGTCTGGATGTATGTTTGTTACTCCTTCACGCTGAAACGGCTGAACGGATCTGGATGAATTTTGGCACAGATATAGATTATAGTCTGGAATAGCACATAGGCCACTTTTTATCCCGAAAAAATGTACGGTTCCCGTGGGATAGATTTGTTTTTGTTTTTTCAAGGTACCACGCGGGCGAAGCCGTTGGCGGAAGCTAGTATTAACTACTTTACAAAATGTCGACATGTGCTAAATATATATCGTTTGGACGAGCCTCTGACTACCCTCTTTAGATAAGTATCCTTTAAGATCTAAGTAACTAGAGATCTAAGGAGATATCTGCCAATCTTGGGAATTACAGCCGTGATAATGTTTTTTTTTTCGGGTAAGTACATAAGTATATCTAAACAGTACGCTGATCCCTCCAGAGTGACCAATCAAGGTATGCGAGCTCTTCAAACCACTACCAAGAGCCATTGTTAACTCAATCTCCAATCCACTTACGATTTTCCGTCAAGTTTTCACTCTCTAGAAATTTCCTTGAAGGTTTATGATAAAGTTTCGAATAAATGACTGAGCAAATGAAATACAAAAAGCTATAGAATATTTTTCTTTTTGTGTAAAAGATTACAATAGAACAGTAATAATGTTAATAGTTTTTCAATTTAAATCAACCTACTTTCCTTTAGGTGAAGCTTCGCATGACATGTGTGAGAAGGATGATCCTTTAGATTGAATGAAACTATTTAATTAAAATAAAATAAAATAAATAATATGAGCACGACTGTTATCCCCGGGCTCGGTAGATATCTTCGTCAGATCTTTAGTAACTTAGATCTTTGAGGATATCTAAAGAGGGTAGTCAGAGGCAAGTCCAAAAATGACATTTGGTACATGCCCACATTTTGCACAGTAGTTAGTATTCCGTACGTGACAGGTTGCAAGCCCATCGCCGCTTATAAGAATACTAACCTATGAAACATACTTTTGAATTTTTGGTTCTAGGGTGTGCCGGTTTCCTCACGATGTTTTCCTTCACCGTTTAAGAGCACTGGCATTGCGCACATAAATTTTTCGAAAGGAAAAACTCATTGGTGCACGACCAGGTTTGAACCCACGACCTTCGGATCGTGAGGCAGGGGTGCTACCACTACACCACCAGCTTTAATTAAATACGAGTATTTAATAGATTGACTTTGACTTCATCATGTTTTTCAACATCGTCAGGTTGGGTTGTTCCCAAAGTACTCCAAGAAATATTCTCAGACTACTCCACGAATAAAATATTGTTTTATGGTTATTGGTTAACTGTCTAATGATTATCCTATCTACACATTGGTTCAAAAGAACTAATGAAGAAGAATTGGTTAACCGAGTCGTAATTTCTTGAGAAAAATAAAATCCCAGTATTTTTCATGAAAACTGCCATTTCAACACAAACATTGATCACTTCTGACAAAATTATAATTAATCTCTGCAAACTGTCAATGTCCCGAAAAGGGTATTGAGTAGAAATAAAATGGGTATAAAGAAAAAATAAAATGGGTATAAAAAGGGGTAATTTAGAGTAAAAATAAACCTCATATTAATGATATAGACCCGCGATCCATTGCGAGGGTCACGTAAGGGTCACAAACGTCACGTTCCGTCCTGGTAACGTACTGTAGACATTTTTCGGGACAATTGAGCCACTTGTTACTGTTACCGGACCCCTCGTACAGTCGCCGTCAGAAGTTTATCCAGTCTGATAATGAAATTAATGCCCATTTGTCATATCATAATCCTACTCCAATTAATTTATAAATGCGAAAGATTGTGCTTGTGTCTGTGTTTGTTAATCGCCTTTAAAGCGCCACTTTAATCCATTTCTTTAATGGATCAAAAAAAATTGATTAATTTAGGCGTGACTTTGCGGAAATCCATTACAAATAGAAGTAGAAGTAGTAGTACTTCTCTTTCGGTGCTCGGTGGAGCAACACCAGTTTGGAGCGAGTCAATGTTCCTGAGGATGCTTCGTGGAGAAGCGAAAAACGTGTCGAATTTCTATTTGAGTTTGTGTTGTGTTAAGCTCATTAGATAATAGTTTAGCGGGAAAGTATATTTCCGTCTTCAGTATTTTTAATGATAAATTAAAAAAAAAACTTTTTCTCGCTCAAACGTCTGAACAGATTCGGAAGACAATGAAAGAAAGTGACACTAGTTTTTAATTTCCAATTTGATGCTACTTTTGTCGGTGACAGTCCATGTTCTAATATTTTATTCTGTGTCCCTAGTAAAGAAAAATCTATCGTCATTAGGTGTAAGAGGTTTGGAAGTGTTCTCAGCGTTAGAACATTTTTTAGAGTAATTTTTTATGTTCTTCGAGGAATAGTTAGTTAATAATTCAGTATCAATTCAGAAACTCAAAAAAACTCTTACTGTATTTCAATCTTATAGAGGGAAGGACAGATTGTCTATTCCCCGGGGTCTTGTACAGTTTGACCCAATATAGAAGCCACAATAACAATAATAAGTGCTTAACGGACAGAACGTGTGTAACGAATTTTTTTTTAGAACTTACCAAACTAATCAAATTTGTATTCCAATTGACTTAACAGCTTTTAAAACCGGCTACGTTATGTAATATCGACTTAAAAAGAATAACGATTATGGTAAGAACTTTTTACCATAAATGGTATGGTAAAAAAATCTTTCCCCTTACATTTTTATGCCTTACTAAGAACAATAAAAAAAGATCACTTTGAACTAATCTTAAAGTACTTCATGTAACATCGACAAGAATAATGATTAGGTATGGTAAGAAGATTTACCATGATTTTGAAAGGTAAGAAAAATGATTATGGTAAGAATTTCTTTCATCTTCACTTTTTAAGCCTTACTAAGAACAATAAACAAAGATCACTTTAAACTCATCTTAATCTCGAATGCTAGTTTTAATTGGTGCATAATCAGCCCACAAAGTAAATGCGAAACAGTTAAATAATAAAGAGTCACTTTAGCTAGAAGCCAGTAAACAAACTGCAAAGTTGAGAAGTGAGTTGCAAACTCCATCGAACTATTTGTAAAATAAAATTAAGCTCCTTAGCAGATTTTATACGATGCTAAGTATTTTAGTTTCGCTAACAAATAATGTTCATACTTAGTTTGAACCAACGTAGAAAATACATCGGCTAGCTAGAGTAACAAAACCGATTTTTACAGTATTTCATAATACATTACCGAATTAATATTACATTGTTATAATTGTACCATGACCGATGCAAATTATATGGAAGTAGTGTTATATTAAAACGGAATCGTTACGAAATCGTTCTGGAAGACTTCGTGGTAAGACCGCAGATCTCTAGCTACTTAGATCTTTGAGGATATCTAAAGAGGGTTGTCAGAGACACGTCCAAACCTGATATTTGGTAGTAGTTAGTATCCCGTACGTGACAGGTTGCAAGCCTATCGCTGTTTATAAGAATACTGACAATGTGACCTCTAGCGGACTATTTTGGTAACTTATACCGTTAAGAACCTAAGATAAGATTGGAGAATTATCTAGACATTTCACATAAACAAGTTAAATTTGGCTCATCTATTGCCACTTGCGAGTAAAATATGTGCACCGAATTTCATAAACACACCTCAAACGGTTATTTAGATATTAACATCCAAAAATGGTTTGTTATGGAAAATTTTATCACTGACTGACCTATAGACGTTAATTATAACCCAATTCCAGATGACCTATAACGTTCAAATTTGGCATCCAGGTAGGTAGTGGGGTGGATACAAAGGAAAAAATCTGAAACTTGTAAATTTTTATTTTTTTATTGTACTTTGTATTAATTCATTCTCTTAGGAACTCTTATAGCGCCTATAATATAAGTGAGAGCAAAGATTATAGTGTGTCTGGTAAGTAGGTAGTAGGTAGGTACACTTATTCAGTTGGTACTAGTTTCCGCCCGCGGCTTCGCCCGCGTGATACCTTGAAAAAAAAAACAAATCTATGCCGCGAGAACCTTATATTTTTCCGAGATAAAAAGTAACCTACTATGTGCTATTCCAGACTATAATCTTTATCTGTGGCAATTTCAATCAGATCAGTTCTGCCGTTTCAGCGTGAAAGAGTAACAAACAAACATCCACGCATCCATACATTCTTACAAACTGTCGCGTTTATAATATTAGTAGGATTTACATAGCAACCTAACTAACATTGGACAGGCTTCAATATAATATCCTAAGTTTTAAGATGAAATTATATTTAAAGTTGTTAAAAATATGACTGACCATTGTACCTGGCACCCGTTTAGATCTCACTTCTTTTGTCGCCGAAGTCAACGACTAAAGCATACCTACTTATTAAACTTGGCTCTCATTTCACATTTATGTTTTTGATGGGATCTTGTTTCACGAGTTAATAGAGACGTCTCTGAGGCACTCTTTATTCTTTTAAGCACACTTTCCAACAACTAGCGACGTGTTATAGTAAAAAAGAAAAAAAACCAAAATTATCACGATTGTACTCCCCAGGCTAGGTAGATAGATATCTCCTCATATGTGGATATCTAAAGAGGGTAGTACAAACATAATTTTTAGCACATGCTCTAATTTTGCATGGTATTTAGTATTCCGTACGTGACAGGTTGCAAGTTTATCGCCACTTGTAAGAATACTAATCTATGACACACACCTTCGAAATTATGACTCTAGGATATGCAGGTTTCCTCACGATGTTTTCCTTCACCACTGAAAGTAATTGGAAACAGCTCCTTACAGCCGCTATACTGATTTTTTATTGCCTATGTCACTCTTGAAATCCATACAAATTCTATTTGTCAAAATCTGTCCAGCTATTTGAGCTCCAGCGAAAGCCAAAGACGTATACATACATATACACCCCCGAAGACTTTACCCTCCTTCGCAGTCGGGTAAGAAAAGGCTGACGACTGAAATTCACACAGACATACCATACCATAGAATAAGTTACTAAGATGTGGAAATAAAGTGATATGGATTCACATAACGTCCGTTTTTTAACGGAGACAGCTCTGCAAAGACACGTATCTAACAAAGCTTAGTCCAAGTAAACTCTAGGGGACTCTACCTTACGATTTAAAGGATTCGAGCAGTTCAGAGTATCCTACATAAGCTAACATTTTTAACCCTCACTTACCCCAAAGGACACATATCTGTCCTTTTTCTACACGGTGATATAAAATGCAACAGCAATACTTTATTAAGAACTAGTGAAACTCAGTTCAGCTATCTTTAGATCGTTTGTAACGGTCTTTGGATAGCTCAACAGTTTCACATGTATTTGTGTTATAGTGTGTACAATGTACAGAAATATAATAACATATTCATATTATAAAGAAAATGGCTAGCTATTTGACTTTTAGAAAAATAATAGCTAGTCGTATCAAGTAGGTATTATGCATAAACTTGGGGTAATATCGTTAAGAGGCCCCAAAGACAGCTTGGAATGTCTATTGCAAAAATATCATAAAGTGAAGGTTATCAAGCTAAATGGCGAAAACAAAATGTTTATAGGTCTCCTAGGTCTTATTTTCTAGAAAAGTAGTTCCTAACATTTTTTGTTTTATAATACTACTCTACTGATTAAAATGTCAAAGTTATATGTATGTAAGTATTCTACTAATATTATAAACGCGAAAGTTTGTAAGAATGTATGGATGGATGGATGGATGGATGGATGTATGTTTGTTACTCTTTCACGCTAAAACGGCTGAACGGATCTGAATTAAATTTGGCACAGATATAGATTATGGTCTGCAATAACACATAGGCTACATTTTATCTCGAAATAATGTACGGTTCCCACGGGATAGATTGTTTTTGATTTTCACGCGGGCAAAGCCGCGGGCAGAAGCTAGTTAATAATAAATACTGTAATGTATAGTTAATCTTTTCGTACAACATTTCCGTATATAAGCGTTATTCTTTTTTTCATACAAACACAATATAATTCAACTTCCCTCATAAAGGTTGAGTTTTTAGAATTTATTATTTATTGATTTATTTATTTATACTTTGTACACAGATTATACATAATAAAACTTAAAACTAGTGGCATGTACACAGGCGAGCTTAACCCTAAAAAGAGTTCTCTTCCAGCAAACCTTGGGATATGGAGATTATAACTAATTGGTGGGTATATTGCGTACAAAAAAAAAAAAATGAGAAAAGAAAGAAATTAATAATAACTAACTCTAACACACATATATAAAAGAAAATGAAAGGAAATAAAAAAAAAAAAAACTAATTCTTTTTGGTTCTTCTAGCCTGAAAAGAACCTAACTACAAAACTTCAACTCTAGGACTTATTATTTAAGCTGTGCGTTGATCAGTCAACCAGTGACGTAAGTTTCAATAAAAAGACTATAGTTTGAAGAACCTAACAGCGAGATCTCTTAGAAAAAAAATTGTATTCGGATGATGAAAAGGTTTTATATCAAATTAAAAATTAAATCGCGGAAAACCCGCTTTTTTGTCATACTTTTTGAACCAGTGTGGTGAAAGGATTAAAGTGTGCCTCAGAGGCTCCTTTTGTGTACTTGACACATACCTTCAAACAAGCTGAAAAACCACTTCAAACGCTTAGTAAAACGAACGGCACTGTGTTAACATAATACATAATAATGTCACTTGCGATAAAGTTATTTTGTATCATGACAACATAAATGGCGATGAACTTGCAAAATGTGGTCATGTGCCATATATCATATTTGGCCGTGCCTCTGACTACCCCCTTTGAAATCTCAAAGATCTAAGTAACTAGAAATCTGTATTGATTATCTACCGAGCTTGGGGATTACAGTCGTGATAAAGTTATTATTATTATTACAACATACCTAAATCAATTCATTTCGTACCATTAATCTCTATGTCCTCGTAAAATGCTCAAACACTTTATTTTTTGCTAAGATTTATCTTGAACAAATACATGACACGACTGTAATCCCCAGTATTAGATAGATCCTCAAATCTCTAGCTACTAAGATCTTTGAAGATTCAAGAATCTTTCAAAAATTCAATATGGCGTCAATTATACTTTAAGTTTTTTTTTTAGTTTTTGTATTAAATACTAGTTTTATTTAATGACGACCTCTAAAGCGTGTTGGATCAGTGCTCAGCTGATGTGCGAGAGGTAGCAGGTTTGATTTCCCCGCGCAACTTTAGTCTTTTCGTGACATTTTTTAAGCTTAAAATATGTTTAATTGAAATTCAGAAAAATTTTTGGTCCTAGTATTTAAATAAAGTAATTTTAAACATTGCGTAGTACTTTATCTTATTTTAGATTTCAATAAAATGTTAATTAGTATGTACATTAAACTTGCACTATTTCAATTGAAAAAAGTTCTTAATATTTTCTTCTTTATGTTTTCTGCCTAAATCAAACTATTATAATTATGAATACTAGTTCTTAAAATATATTTTCATGACTAAAAAAACCCAGCGCCGATCGCTGATTAGTAAGTACTTAACAAGCGTCTGAACTAAAGAAAAATAGCACACGAACACGCATTTAAAACTTTTAACCCCACATTCCCGTCTCACGCAAAATTGAAACAAACGGCTTAAAGCATAGATTCTATTTACCTGAGACACGCGATCCCTCCTTTTAAAAAGTTTAGCTGCAAAAGTTACGGCCACGACTTTAGTTCACTCACTTCACTATTTCAATTCAATTATCGAACCACAGTAAAAACTGCTTTCGCGACAGTTCGATTTACAAATTAAAAAATACTGGCAGTTTTGATTTTTTTTTAGAATGACAGTTTTTTTCGAACTTGAACTTGGAATGGGCTGCAACTGGTGGGCGTTCGGTTTGGCGCCCAAGAGTCTACTGAACGGAGCGGTTGGCGCGCTCGCCCGCCCGCCACTTGACAATACAAAGTTTTGTATTCTCTGGATTGAGCCCGATTATTGCTAATTTATTTGCTGTGCCTTGGTATTTTTTCCTTTTCTCTAATCAAATAGTTTTTATACGGGTAATTAAGTGTCTTTGTCTTTTATAAAAATTAAATTCGAAGCGCGGATTTAATATAAAGCATCTAAGACGAATACTCAGTGTAGTTTTATGAATATACTCGTACCTATTATAGTTCGGTACATTAAGTCAGATTTTATTATGAAAAAACAGATCATCTGGAAATTATAGTGATTTACGATATTACTTGCGCCAAATATATTAAAAATATCTAAGTATTTCAATTGGGCTTTTTGCTCTAATATTTTTTTAAACACGATTTTGCCAGAACGCGTGACAACCCTGCCCTGTAAAGAACACAGCCATAGTGACACGACAGAGAAAATAAACATTGATGTTTAAAGGCACCTTAAGAAGCTTAAAGCCATGTACAGAGTAAGGGTAGAAAGATGTAGCGTATAAAAAATACGAATTATTATTACAAACACACCCTAACTTTCTCTTTAACTTATTCTCTTGTGGAATTTTTAAATTTGACAAGTCATTACCAACGCTATAATCTTCAACAAAGAAGAGTAAGTACACAGAAGAGACGACCGACGTAAGAAAAAGATGCGTCGACGCACTATAGACAAAATGTATAGACGCAACGCGGCGCAATGTAGACAAAGAAAGCTCTGCGTCCGCGCTCCGTCTCTGTCCTTCGGCTGACTATCTCGCTTGCGCTTTATCATAGCTAATTATTATAGTCATGCTGACCGTCGGTAGCCGAATATGCACATTAAGAATCAACAATGTAAGATTACCTTAATGCTGATAACAAAGCGCTGTACAGCATGGTACCGCTGACAGCGCAGCGATGACGCTGGAAATACGCTTGCAAGTCATTAGTGTGACAAGGTTCTTACGATCATACTGCAAGATCCAATTATTTCTACAATACTCAGCATCTTCCTAATGGAAAATGTTGAAAGCTGCTTAAATGTAAAAATAGCTTTTTCATTCAATAAAATTAAATAAAACTCTTTGTTTCAAAGCTCGGCGATACTGGCTCTCTCAAATACTGGCGCGTACATAAATAAGAGTAGTTAGACAACCGTTGCATATATTTTAGATGATATATACCTATGATGACATAGACAGTGACATAAACATAATATGCAAATAAAATGTCAGGTTAATCTTCAATAATTACGATTTGGGTTCGATCCCCACCCAGGACAAACATTTGTGTGATGAACACAGATGTTTGTTCTGTGTCTAGGTGTAATTGTGTATTTTATGTATGTATGTATTTACGAAAAAAAGTTTATAATCTCTCAGATATCTGGTTCACATAACAAGCTTTGATTAGTTTGGGGCTTGACGCGAGTGTAACTGAAAACTGTAATTACGCCCTTAATTATGTGAATTAAAAAAATAGTTCCTTTCTAAATCTGCCGGAGTAGGAATTTTTAACAAAACAGCCATCTTTTGTTTAAAATTGACTTGACGATTTTACTATGACGTTGACAGGACTTATATAAAAATTACCTTGACAATGGCAAAAAATGATGGATGATAAGGAAGAGAACCTGTTGTGCCGACCCCACCTAGTGGGATAAAGGCAGGAAGATGTTGATGGCGGCAATTTAATATTTGGGATGAACAAATTAAGCTAATGCAACATTATGCCGAGGGTAGACCTGTAGTGCGATTACGGAACTCTGATACAATCAACACTTGTCAAAATGTCGATAAAATTGATTGAATAAATACTCCTAAGTAATACCAAATCACTTGATTACAATGAAAACGTATTGACATTGATTGTAAGCAAAGCCCCACTGTTTAGCCGCACACATAGTGACCAATGTCTAACTTTGTATGTATCAAGAGGTTTTCATAAGTTTAGTTTTAAAACTCTTAGATATCTTATGTTGTTGTTTCGCTACTTTCCCCTTGCCATCTATGTGTGTGCTACAAAATAAAATGTTTATCAACCGACGGAAATGTTTATCAAACGGAGGAACTCAAGTTGACACGTATATTTTTTTCTGTATGATGATCACCAGTGATTGGAATTGGGTGAGCTATAATATACCTAAAGTTCTAAGAAAGACATAATAAGTGGAGACTTCTTTACGACTAAATCTTTTATTATCGAAAAAAGATTAAGTATCTACTTACTCAGCTATCATTAATTATAATATTTATTTTATTGATACAGAAATGATATTTTGTTTTTTTTAAACAATAAAAATCGTAAATATTTATTTTTAAAAACATAATAGTTCTTCTGTATTAATCTTAGTTTAGTACACTTATGTAATATTTCAAAAACGGAAAAATGAAAAGAAATGAGTTTTAAGGTAGTCTCCGCTTTTGTCACTGTTCTTTGAAGTGTAGGTATATTAGGACATATATAATAGATCACTGATGATCGCATAACTTTTTACAGAGTAGTCCGATTTCGATAAGTAGGTACTTCTTTTTTTTTTACTTTTTCTATTTCAGCGTTTTTAGTTAGTCCGCGGAATAAACAGAATTGCCACCATTATCTCATTACATATTTTGTCACTTGTTCCACAGTTCGCAACTCACGTGCCGCTAACAAAGTAAACGAACAAAGTAGACAAAACTAAGTTATAATGGCTATTAACCCTTCTAACAAAGCCATTTACAGGTCACCCTATTATGGGCTTCATCAAAACTGCTCATACCTACATTAGCAGACTACCAAGTCCCAAATAACGAATCCTACATCACTACATAGTAAAAAACAAAAACGCTTCTCGCTGTCTGTCTGTCCCTATTTATGCTTAGATTTTTAAAACTACGCAACAGATTTTGATGCGGTTTCTTTTTTATAAGATAAAGTGATGCAAGAGGAAGGTTTATATTATGTATATAATATATGCATAATATAGTAGAGAAACACTGATAATTTTAGAAGTTTCTAATGTGATGTCGTAATTAAACACCTTTTCATATATTTAGTATCAGCATTGCACCCGTGCGGAGCCGGGGCGGGTCACTAGTATATTACGAGTATTATAAAAGAGACAGTCTATGTGTGTTTGTCCTTTACCTCTGGACCGTCTGAACTAATTTGAATGAAATTTGGTATGCATAGCAATAGTACGTTAATTGTATTTTCTCTATAAGTAAGTGAATTTGTAAATTCTTTCGAGAAAATTTTTAAAACAATTAATGTTAATTAGACTCTGGAGTAACACATAGGTTAATTAGATTCTAGAATAACACATAGGTTAGTTAGGTTACTCTGGTTTAACACATCATTTATACTTTGGATTTATGTCAAAAAATAGTCAAAAGTGGCGGGTCAAAGTTTATATCGAAATTTGTACATTGTTTGTATTGGGTTATTTATGATGATTGGATGACGAATTGAATCATTTTGCAAACAAATTTTTCCGTATGCATAAATGAAAATTGCAAAACCGCAGGTAAAACCGCGTGGCGCAGCTAGTAGCTTATAAACGAGTGTGGTAAACGATGTCCTGGGACTAAGACGTGCGTTGTTTTTTGAAATAGAGTAGGTACCCTTTAGATATAAGGGCTTGTTCATAGTAGACATTACAAAATAATCTCAATCTTACGTAATATATCTATACATATAATAAAATCGTTTATCTTTGCGTTTGTGCACGCTAATCTCCGCAACGGCTGAAAAAAATCGAATGTATTGAGATAAGCTTGGAATAAAACTTTGGCTTTGTTTGATCGAAATCGGTTGACAAAATAAAAAAGATAAGAATTCGACATATTTAATATTAAAAAGTAATCTAACGCGTACGTAGTCGCGGGTATCAACTAGTATATAATATAATTTAGGTACATAATATAACGTCCATTGACGTTGTCGTCATTAAAAACATTTCCCAATTATTATTTCTACGAATTAATTATTATTTTGTAAAAAAAATATTCCAACTGTAATTCAGCGTAAAGTAATACAGATAATCACATTTTAATCTAGGTATTAAGTATGCTTTTATTGTTGAGTTCTTATCAACAACGTAGATTTATTGCTTTATCTGTTAAAAGCCTGAGTTCATGCGCGTGAATGATGAATTTGAAAAATGTTTAACATATCTAATTTATCAATGTAAGCAAGCCTTAGTTCTTGCTTTCCAAAAGTTGACTACCGCTACGATATCCTATATAGCGGTAACGTCAAAAATGAAAAATGCCAGGTAATTATCTGACGTAAGGTCACAAAATACATAATAATATCTACAGGTAGGTATAGAAAACACCATTCTTAAAAACCATCTTAATCTGAGTATTTAAAAAGTAGTGTTACACTATTTAAAACTCGAGAACGACTTGACCAATCTTCATGATTTTCGATTTGTTTGATTTGTCCGCTCTGTCGCGCCGCTTGCTCGCTTGCCGCACAAAATTCTGATATATAATACAAAAATGAGATATCTCCTTTCTTCCCACTTGATCTATTTCCACCGAAGCTAAGCGAAGAAGAGATGAGGAAATAACGTAATCTGATTGGTTTATTCAAACACATCTTCTCTAGTTTCCTCTCCTCTCTTCTTTGGAAGAAACCGTGCGGTTTATACTTAAAGACGCAAATGTTCCTAGCGCGGTAAAAGTGTATATCGCTTACATATTCACAGCCGTCACAATACGGGCGCCGTTTCATAAAAACCCGAGGTTACCCATTATTGAGTAACTTTTTGCCCAAAAAGCGTGCGCTTTGTGGGTGTGGAAGGAATGACAGTGTTACTGAGGGTTAGTACTGTTTGGAAGGTGCATGAAACATTCTTATATAAAGATTTGAAAATAAAAATGTGTTGTTGAATTGTATGCAATTCATGTTGTTTAGGTTTCTCAATTATTACTTTTTTTTGCCGAATAGGGCATCAGGAGTAAAGGTAGACAAAGATGGATGGACTCTTTGAAAGATGATATGAGTAAGAAAGAAGTGAGTAATGAGATGACGGATGATAGAGAGAAATGGAGGAAGAAAACGTTTTGTGCCAAACCCCATTTAGCGTGGAAAAAGGACAGAAAAAGAAGAAGAAGAAGAAGAAGAAGGGCAGGCTAAATTCCAGAGATTATACCGCCTTTTCTTAGGTTAATTATGTTTCTTAGTATATACATATTTCGTTTATGGTCAGTCTAGAGCCAATTTTTAGTTGGAGCTTGTGGGTAAAATTAATTTAGGTAAAATAATTTATCACCCACCTATTTGCAATTTCTGATGCCCGCACAGGGATAGTGTGGGTTTAGGATTATTATGAATATGAATATGTATGCGACTGTTGGGTGGATTATATTATTAATTCGCAAATTGTCTACTAGAAATAATACTAAAATAAATATTTCTAATTGGTAGAATGACGTTACAATCAGATATAGAGAGTCTGTGTAAATATTTTTATATATAGATTCAATAATATTGGTTAATGGACTCTGTGGTACAAGACAGAGCCGTCCGCGACTGATTTAAACACTTGACTCTGACATAATTGGTCTCAAAAGAGACAGATGCCCTAAAAAGAGAAGAAGAGACCCGACTGATGACATATAGATTGGATATTGATTTGCCAAGTGACGGTCTGTTTGCATCAACTTGTGCTAAGCTACTTGATTATACAGTACTCATGTTAAGGCTCTAATTATATATTTTTTCGCTTCTACTCTACCTTAGATCATTTACTTGGTTTTGTTGCTAACATGATCACGACTGTAATCCCCAGGCTCGGTAGATATCTCCTCAGACCTCTAGTGACTTAGAATTTTGAGGATATCTAAAAGTGGTAGTCAGAGGCACGTCCAAATATTACATTCGGTACATGTTTTGTTGCTAATCACCCACATTTTCATCTTTGATTTTTACAGCATCATAAAAGTGAGCTAGTGAACACTTTTCTCATCACCTAAAACAGAATAAAAGTTTCTTACCTTTACGAGAGTAAATAAATAAAGTTGAAATTGAAGTTGAGTTGAAAGTTGAATAAAGCCTCGAATGGTGTAAACAAACCTATATTTTTGAGGCAAGGTTTATTTTAATCCGCCAAGCGCACTGTATATCAGTAACTTTCAAATTTCCGCTCCAATTAACAACTTTCAACACGAAAGAGGAACTTGCAATGATAAAATTGTACGATGAAATTGGGTCCAATTTGTAACAAAAATTGATTGGGAAAAGTTTTGTATGCCTAGCACTCAATTCTAATTTTATCGTGTGAGCAGTGAACGAACGCAGTCTAATACAATCAGCGCCAAAATGGTTGAAATACCTCTATCATTCATAATCACTCAATTTTATGCCTATAAAACTAAAATATAATCTACTCTTGTCATATTAATGTCGATAAAAAAAGTTGACGACATGATTAAAAATACATTAGTCTTAGTATGGATTAACAGTTATGAAAAATAATTAAATAAGAGAATATTGAAAAGTCTGAAATACTTCATACAAGAATGAACTCAATGGAATAGGTATCTATTTATATTTTATTTTTGTAATAAATACATCGCTGCTTTCAAAAAGAGGGCGTAGACGCCATTTTAACCAAATAACTTTATGACGAAGACCAATTTTTTTATCTATACATATAAAAGTCTTTGTCCTGAATGACTGAGATATCAACGCACAGCCTAATCTATCATATATAAGAGCTTAACCTGACTGACTGACTGACTGACTGACTGATTGATCATCGCCGAGCCGAAACCGCTGAAGATAGAAAGCTGAAATTTGGAAGGTGGCTTCCTTTTATAACAAAACCACCCACTAAGGCGGGATTTTCGGAAATTCCACCTCTAAGAGGGTGAAAAAGGGTGAAAACGTTAGTATGAAACTTTGTAACGCGTGGAGCGATTTTCATGAAACTTTGTTTGTGTACTGTAAATGCAAAATGAATAGACACGTATTTCAGTATTTTTCAATCTAACCTTCAAAAAGGGGTCAAATGTGGGGTCAATGTTTGTATGGGAACTTTTTAACGGGTAGTGCGATTGGTCTGAAACTTTGTTTGTGTACTGTAAATGCAAAACGAATGGACACGTGTTTCAGGATTTTTCATTATAACCTTCATAAAGGGGTAAAATGGGGTGTCAAAGTTAGTATGGGATTTTTATAAGTTGTGTGATGTGTTTGAAACTCAGTTTAGATACTTTACGCGAACGAAGTCGCTGGCGGGACAGCTAGTCTTTAATAAAATTGCACTAAAATAATATTTTTTACGATCAAAAATTTTTCTTAAAATTTAATTTGAAATAATATTCCAAACAAGCTATAACTAGCTAAGATAATGAAATGAGCCCTCCATAGATTAGTATTGACAACCCCGGCGAACCCGTCCCCCGCCTAAAACAAACAACGCAAAATTAATACGAAAACTTGAAGAAGCTCAGCAAATTGAAGAAACCCCGAGAAAAACCGCGTGCATCCAAAAAACGTGTTCCAGAATCTTGCAAATATTTACCCAATTTACATCCCATTACTGATGTAGTCGGAGCTCTGTCACTGTAATGATACCGCAACAGATTTTTAAAATAGTGTTTTTGAAATTCAGAGGTATTTCGACTTCTCCGTGTTTTTTTAATAGTAGCAGAAAAAACTGCAGATATTTTTATACTTATATGAGGAGTTTCTATTTCACCAATATCTCCAACAATTGAGAAACGATTTAATTATTTTTTTCTTTGATAGGTTTAAACCTACTCTGGAGGCAATTTCATATAAATTTAGTTCCGGAAGGATTGATACTTTTATCGTAAAACTTAAAAAAATCTCATCCTCGCTTGTAATTTGCTGCGTGAAACATTGAAGTTTTTTAATTTATACTTTTTTTTTAATAAAAATAATATAAATAAAAAACAATACAATAGTGTTTAGGTAGGTCTGAATTGGAGGTAGCTAGATCTTCGTAGCTGCGTAGCCTCGTAGACGCTCTACGGCTAAAACACGTAGCAGCATGAGAATTTGAGTGTAATCTGACCTTGATAATATTATTGAATTTTAATATTCTATTTATGCCTTCAAAGAAACTAGTATTACGTTTGAACCGCTAAAGTTTAATTAAACAATGCTTTTTTCCAACTACTGATTTTTGCTAAGTTCGACTTTTAGAATCTAACGTATATGTTGGACTCTTTATAGCCAATAATATCACTCTCCTGTTGAGTACTAAAAAGATATCTAGAGCTTCATTTAAAACTGAGAGTAGCAGTTTAAATAATTCTAGGCGCACGCGGGCGCCGCCGCCTCTAGCAGATTTCTATTAGGGCTGGTGTGACGTCACAATCAAGTACCTACGTGGGAAGATGAGTTTTAAAAGTTCATTCTAGCGTACCTACCTCTGTCCGGAATAAAGTCTAAAAATAATTATATACTCACCTATTTTCTGCTAAAAAGTATTCATGAAGCGAAAGATCAGCGAAGCAACAATTGCAAATACCTGTTTACTGCGCTAGAAAAACGGAAGCGGAAACAAACGGAACGCTTTTTCTTCTTCTTACTTTTTATGGCATCTGTCTCTTAGAAAACAATTTTGCCAGTGTCAAGTGTGTTTTTATACACGTATTGTTAACGTCACAAAGTCACAGTCAAAATTGTCAAGTCAATTTTGTACAAAAAATTGTTGTTTTGTTTAAAATTTGCGGGATTATTCATATTAGTGTTGCCATATTTTATACATCGGCAAAATCTTCTAGTTAGACTGACTTTATTTTATAGTGAGTTTTTAGTATGGTAAATTTTCACGACACGCGTCGTATAGTTTCACGATGTCGTGACACGATGCGTTTTGTCCCAATAAAACTAAAACCTAGGTTGTATCATCAATAATTGGAAGGTTTCAATTATTATTTGACTTGGCACTTGGCGTGAACAGGTTGTCATAGGTTTGTGGTAGGGGGGTGTGGGAGAAGGGGAGGGGGGAGACCGCAAATCTGATGTGTAGGTACCCGTAATATGGTGGCAGGCTCAAAATGTTGTGGTCTGTACAGCGGTCAGCGACAAACAAAAATGTACGTTTAATATGTACATTATGTCATACTGTCTTTTGCAACTTATTTTGATGGTGATACACGCTTTTTATTTTATTATTCACTAGCTTCCGTTCGCGGCTTTGCTCGCGAGTTACCTACATAAAATATAGCCTATGTTACTCAGGGATAACTTAGCACTCTAACGGTGAAAAAATTTTTGAAATCGGACCAGTAGTTTTAGAGTTTATTCGTTACAAACAAAAATACAAAAATAAAAAAATACAAAACTTTCCTCTTTATAATATTAGTATAGACTAGCTTCTGACTGCGGTTTCACGTAAAAAGTAGTTTAGCTATATTACCAATTTCATCTAAATCCGTCCAATGCTTACAAGCTCTCCAAACATCCATATTTTCGCGTTCATATTATTCATAGTAGGATATGAAAAGATTATTTAGATGTAGGTATTCTAAGTTTGTGTAACATTTTGGTGGTTATTTTTCCAATAAAGCCTTAGTTCTTGACACGAGTGTGAGATAATGTTAATTAAAATGTAAAACTCCTTTCTAAATCCATCAGAAATAATCAAAGAAGTTTTGCTAAACATTTTTTTTCTCAAATTGACTTGACAACTTGATTATGACTATGTGACGTTGACAAAACTTAAAAACACACTTGACACTGGTAAAATTGATCTCTAAGAAACAGATGTCATATATAAAGAAGATGAAGACATTCATTCAGGGATTTTTCTGCGGTGTATTTGCCTGACAACTACGTCGCTCTGGTTTTTATATGTTTTCTCGTGTTATTTTGAGTTTTATTGCGTAATTTTGGTGGTTATTTTGCCAATAAAGCCCGGGTTCTTGACGCGAGTGTAAAGTATGTGAATTAGAGTGAATAGTTCTCTTCAAATTCCATCGGAGGATATCCCGAAAATTTTCAACAAAACAGCCATCTTTTGTTTAAAATTGACTTGACTACTTGACTATGACTCTGTGACGTTGACAATACTTATAAATAAATACACTTGACACTGGCAAAATTGTTCTCTAAGAGACAGATGCCATAATTGAAGAAGAAGAAGAAGGCATTCATTCAGTTGTTATAGGTCATGGTACATATCAAAGTTGTTTTACTTTGACTAAACATCCTCAATTTGATCTATGTAGATACGCCGAGGTCTTCCATACAACAGTCCATTCACGAATACAATTAATACATTATGATCCAAAGTCCAGGATTAAAGGATTAGGCCGACTTACACTAAACGGAAATGACGAGTGAATAATCCAAATGCAACTACCTAATTACTTATGTAATTAATCATTAAGTAATCGGTGTGAGCTAGCGAATAAGACGTTCTTGAAAGGAACCATTTATTATTAATGCTAGCTTTGTTAATTACAAACAAAATTAACGTGATACTGACTAAGGTGGTTCTTTGTCTTGCTCAGGCTTCTGGCTAAAGACGCCAGAGTTCCGCCTGTTTGAAAATATTTAATCAATTTTAAAAAACTTTAAGTTATGCAAGCGCCCATGTTGCGGAAGCAATTACCATGAGATGGTCCGTAGATGGTCGTTTAAAGAGAAATGAACATTGTGGCACTTTACAAAGTGTTATTTTTGTTTGAAAAATTAACTTTGCTCTCTTCTATAGAAGTAATAGTGTATACGGTGGTAATGGGGGGTAGAAAGAATTCAAGGTTGGTTACTAGAACATGATTATTTCATTTAAATGTAAATGTGGTGTCACGTTCATTAACGCTGAAAACTCCAAAACCCGACATTTACTGCAATATGAAGGCTTTAACACAGAACGTAGGCTCTACCGCGGAATTTGCGTAGGTACTTTAGTAAGGGGCAAAATCACTTGCGGTTTAGTGGTAATGGCGTATATATAAAAAAAAGGAGTTTAAGATCGACAATACGCGTTGATACCTTTTGTATTGCATGTGTCCACCTATCTAACAGGGAACTTAGTAGCTTGGAGCTTGGATAGTTAACAAAACTTCATTTCGTTTCGTTCCTTTTCAAAAAAAAACTATGTTTAGAATCGACAAATACCCGTTGATACTTTTTGGATTGCATGTATCCACCTACCTAAAAAGCGACTTAGTATGAGTTTAGATAGGAAAGGAAAGTAAACGAAATAAAGTATCTAAATAAACTATCAAAACCCAAGCCTGTAGTACTGTTAGTCAAGTGGCACTCACCTCGCCTTCTGATCCTAATCTGAGGTCATGGTTTCACATCCGGTATTTTTGGTTTGAAAAATGTATGTACGTTATAATAACTGTGCTTTAAAATGGTTAACGAAAATATCTTCAGGAAACCGGTACATACGTCGTAAAAAATAAAAAATTAAAAGAAAATTGTCAAGTGCATGAAAAAAGCCTCTGAGACGCACCTTAATCCTTTCTCCACACTGGTTTATAAAGAACTATTGACACGATTAGATGACTTACTTAACCATTTACCGTCAGTGCGGACGTTTTCAGCCCCCTAGTATATTATTCGTATAACGCTTCGCGAACGTCGCGGAGAGTTTCACAAGGAGTTTTATAACTTTACACTAAAGACTATTCATTAACGCAAACTTTTTACTAACAGTATGAAAACTTATGCTCATATGGCACAATCGTAAACTTTCAGAGTAGTGCCAGGGGTGTCACGGTGTCAGTGTTTCATGTCGTTTCCAGCCCAATAAGTATTTAATTGCAAACTGTTTTGGGTGTATTTTCCGTTTACTGGTTTTGGGGAATTCATCATCATCATTCTCCTGCCGTTTTCCCACGCGTGGGGTCGGCACAATATGTTAATCTATAGTACCTGGATGACCGAGCTTAATGCGTGCAAATCGTTGGAGCCGTTTCCGAGATTCAGATTATAATAATTATACAATAATTGCTCGTTTAAAGGTACACGATTAATAGTTCTCGCCGCGTCCGCCACCTAGATTAGATATTAAACCAAACTTATTAAAAAAAATGAAAATAAAAAATATATAAATTAACTGCAACATGTTTGCTAGAAGTATTTGAGAAGGTGGATCTTCCTTTTCTTTAAGACCTGGGGACTTAAAGAAGTTTTGGTCTAAAAGACGGCTATAATGTAGTAAGAAAATAACACAGATGCCGGTAAATCTGTTTTTCCGCGTCTTAATTAAAAAATACTTACGAGTAAATACTATAGATCTTATTTTGTTCAACAAAAAACTAAATAAGCGTAGATATTTTAAATAGCAGTTTTAAATTATTATCTTGGCGTGTATTTAATCGTTGATATGTAAATATATAATCTTGTTCTATTGTATAATTGACTGGCCTCACAGCTCAG
This sequence comes from Cosmorhoe ocellata, assembly GCA_963675405.1. Classification (NCBI taxonomy): domain Eukaryota; kingdom Metazoa; phylum Arthropoda; class Insecta; order Lepidoptera; family Geometridae; genus Cosmorhoe; species Cosmorhoe ocellata. The sequence continues at coordinate 3,361,318 of OY776266.1, read as the reverse complement.
TTGGTAGTAGCTCTGCTTTCTGCACTGCAGGTTCTGGGTTAGATCTCCACCCAGGATAAACATTTGTGTGATGAACGCAGATGTTTGTTCTGTGTCTGGGTGTTATTATCTATTCTATGTACATACATATGTATTTACAAAAAAAAAAACTATCAGCTATCTGGTTCCCATAGTACAAGCTTTGCTTAGTTTCGGGCTAGATGGCGTTGTGTGAACTGTCCACTGTTATTTATTTATTTATTTAGTAACACGATATTTATAAATGCACTATTAGTAAAACGCGGTACTAACTAAAATACTTTTCCAGTTCCATTGTAGAACAAACTTTGTCTTAGAGATTTTAAAGTCAAAATTTCAGCTCCAAAGAGGTTTTTGTCATGCACCATTTTTCATCATAAATTATTCTGCAGCCGTCTCGTTGAGGTAACTTGAGTACATTTATACTTTATTTAAGTACATCGCACTTGTGCTTTTTATGGCACACTAAAAAGTTTTAGCAGCTCCCTTTGGCCATTGCTGATGAAAGCAAGGATATGTAGTGTCTGTAATAAAAACAATCCAAATAATTAAATAGCCAGACGTTCTGCTTTCTGGAATTGTGAATTTACGATTTTTTTTGTAAAAAACACATTAATTTAGAAACAGACGATATCAATATTAAGTTTCAACCTACCTACCTTAATTATGTTTTCACAAAAATTCTTAATATCAACTAATCTATAATAATGGAGGTAAAGTTTGTTTGTAGATAATATCCGAAACAAACCATTTTTTAAAAAGTTCACCAATGTGTAGAATGAACTTTTTGATGAACATAGAGTAAATTTTACGTAGGTACTTCGCGAGCAAAGCCACGGACATAAATATGTGATTTATACTTTTGTTTGTAATGGATAAACTCAAAAACTACTAAACCGTTGTAAAAAAAAATTCAATGAAAAGCTGCATTTTTAGTGAGTAGCATTGACTACGACAATATTAATAGGAATTAGGAATAAGTGGTGTAGGTAGAAACGAGAACATAATTCAAATGTTTTGGGTCGAACCGGGAGAAATACCTACTGGGAAGAGAAATCTCGAGTCGAATGGGGAAGCTCTATATTTTCTTTTCAAAAAATTGGAAATACTTTTCTTCACGTACGAAGCCGAGGCAAGTCGCTAGTTCCTCATAAAATAAACAGAATTAATTAATATTAAACATGTCTAATGAATTCCAGTCATTCTTTTTTGACTGGTACTAAGATAAGTTTATTATTTTTAAAAATAAATTTATTATTCACAATAATTCTTCAGTCCAGTGATTTCTCAAGTTTTTACGGTCAAATTCACCTTTTAATCTTTATTTCACCTCTGCAGCATAGACACGGGGTTGACAAACTGCATCTTTCAACGAATATACCGAGAGCTATTGAGTAAAATGTCACGCCATTGTGTTTCGAACAAAACAAGACACACTGAGCGCTAACAAAACATAATAAATCTTTAAAACTAATATTTATTGGAAAAAATAAAAAATAAACCGACTGAGAGTAATTAAAAATAGCTTCTTACAATTGCCATATTGGATTTTTTGATATTTCGTATAGCCTATGTCAATTTTGTAATTGAGACAATCCTATGACACCTCATTTATCAAAATTTGTACAGGCGTTTGGGCTCTAAAAAAAAAAGGTGGTGTAGTGGTAGCAGCCCTGCCTCACGATCGAAGATAATGTTCAAACCTGGCCGTGCAACAATGAGTTTTTCTATTTGAAAAAAATATGTGCGCAATGCCAGTGCTTTTTAACGCTGAAGGAAAACATCGTGAGGAAACCGGCATTCCTAGAGCCTAGAACCAAAAATTCGAAGGTTTGTGTAATAGATTAGTATTCTTATAAGCGGATGGGCTTGCAATCTGTCCCGTACGGATTACTAAGTACTGTGCAAAATATGGGCTGAAGATATCTACCGAGCCTGGGGATTACAGTCGTGATCATATTTTTTTTTGAAAACTCAATGTGTCCCTAGAACCCCAGAAAGTACCTATCATCGCTAGGCCGTTTAAAAATAAAATAAGATCAATAACGCGCTGAGGCGCGACCGGCCGCGCTGAGTTCACTCTGCCGCCAAAAATATACGGACCTTTATTGAAATAACCTTGTAATAATAATATATTGGAATAATATAATGTTAGAGCCCTGAGATGATTGTTGATTTTACCCGACTGCGAAAAAAAATGGTGTAAATGTGTTTGGCGTGTATGTTTATAACGACACCTTATTTGGCTATTTCCGTCCAGCCGTGTCCATAGCGACAGCCAAAGAAATTCACATAATATAATGTACATACAACCTAAGCACATTTTGCAGTATTCCGTACGTGACAGGTTGCAAGCCCATCGCCACTTATAAGAATACTAACCTATGACACACACCTTCGATTTTTTGCTTCTCGGGTATGCCGTTTTCCTCACGATGTTTTCTTTCGCCGTTTAAAAGCACAGGCATTGCGCACTTACATTTTTCAAAGGGAAACCCCATTGGTGCACGACCAGGTTTGAACCCACAACCTTCGGATCATGAGGCAGGAATGCTGCCACTACACCACCAGCGCCCACAAAGTGGCTCAAATCCACCCTAAACAGTTTATAGCATCAAAACTATGGCAGAAACCCAAGACGCTATTTCAGGGTAGGTTGTACAAACAAGGTTAGTTGATTATTCTGGTCGTTAACGTAGCTTTACCCCATACATCGTCTGGAATCACCCCCTGGGGGGCGATAAGTCAGACAAGTTCAGTGGTTGCATTTTATCATAACAGTTTGAACAGATTCCAAATAAGTATGTTAGTACCTAGTTTAGTTCGAGAAGGAAGTCAATGGTATTTTAAATAATAAATCCAACTAATAATATAAGCGCCAAAGTTTGTAAGAATGTATGGATGTATGTTTGTTACCTACTCTTTCACGCTGAAACGGCTGAACGGATCTGAATGAAATTTGGCACACATATAGATTATACTTAGTCTAGAATAACACATAGGCATGCATAGGCTACTTTTTATCCCAAAACAGTTCATGGTACCTGTGGGATATATTTGTTTTTTCAAGGTACCACGCGGGCTAGGTCGTGGGCGGAAGCTAGTAATAAACAAATAACAAAATACGTTGATTTCTATAAGATCTCACATAGTAGCCTATGTGCAATTCCAGACTATAATCTATATTTGTGCCAAATTTCATCCAGATCCGTTCAACCGTATCAGCGTGAAAGAGTAACAAACATAAATCTATACAACAATACATTCGTATAAACTTTCGCGTTGATAATATTAGTAGAAAGTAAGAATAGACGAAAGATGTAGGTATCGAAATTTACAACCGGTAGTTTAACATGCATCGCTCATTCAGCAAAAAAATATATGAGTAGGTTCTCATTGAATATAATATTTCTAATAATGTACCGTTTGTGAGGGAATAAAAGCTCTGTTATTGGTCGAGAGCTGCGTATTTTCACAATTCTCACGTCTTTGTTTTTTAACACAAAGGCCTACTCTACATCATAATAGGCGGTTTACACGTGACGGGAAGGAACTTGATATTGCAAGGAAATGTCGAAGTCATAGAGTTAAAGACGCGACTGAGGTTACCAAGCTTTACTCGGATTTCTTTTCCGACTGTGATCTTATCGCTCGTTTTTATATTTTTCCTCGTGTTCTTTTGAGTTCTATTGTGTCATTTTGGTGGTTATTCTACTGTTGACAGGCTAAAGCCCGAGTTCTTGGCACGGAGTGTGAGCACAGTGTGTACAGTAAGGAATTTAAATACCTTCCCATCTAGTCCATACATCTTTTTTTTAGTCCTAAACTAAGCAAAGCTATGGAAATCATAAATAATCTGACTCGACTCGCTCGGTTAGTTCCGCTATCCTCTATTCCCGCTATGTTCGGATTCTAAAATACCTAACAAAAAGTGGCACTATGCTACGAATTTCTTAGCTTCCTTAGACAATGGAAGGTATAGTTCGATAGAAAAGTGTTTCTAAAGTAGGTATACTCTTAAAACTCGCGACCGAAAATCGCGTCCACCATCTCAGCTTTAAACAATTTTCAGCTTGAGCGTGCCAAAAATTCTTTACCACGCGAATTTTCATGCGCACCTCGACTTTTCCTGAAACCTTTTGTTCAGTTGATTGGAATTATTCAGCAGTTTTCGGGATTTTGTGAAGGAAGCTAGTTTCAATTGAATTCAAATGCTTGAAAATAATATTGACCATATTAATTTGTAAGAAATAGAGGTAGGCCCAGGAAAAGATAGATGGACTGTGTGAGAGATGATATGAGTAAGAAAGGAGTGAGTATTGAGATGATGAATGACAGAAGGAAATGGAAAAAGATGATGGTGTGCCGACGAAAGATGATATTGTGAGAAAAGGGCAGGACGATGATGATGAATTTGTAAAATGACGATGCAATAGATTTCTAGATTAAAACTTTGACACCGCACACGCACCTCAGGGGGTAAATTTATGGTGTAAAAAGCAACTTATACACTACTAACGTTTACACGACCTGACTGTAAAGGAAGCTAATTTGATTGTGGTGTATGTAGTAGGTATGTATCATTGATCTATTATTATTACTATCGATGGGTAGCTAAGTTCTAAAACATACCATAATGGTAAAATATACCATAATGGCGGCTCTATAAAGCAATTTTCAATGACTTTCAGACGAATTTTATTATTTATGAAATAAATACTAGTTTATCTACTCAATTGTGACTAATAAGTACTTAAAACTGATAACTTGATAATGAATCGCTAGTCTAACAAAAGTCAACTACATTTATCTAGCAGAGAATAAATTAATTAAGCGCTGGCTGTATCGGGTCTCGGCTTAATGAACATAGTCTCATGTTTAGTAGATGAGCCCATTGGTATAGTATAGAGCCTAGCTGGAGGGTTAGACCGTGGACCATAGAGTTTATGGACAGCTTAAAATATTGATATTGCACAGGTCAGTTGGTAGTAGCTCTGCCTTCTGCACTCTAAGTTGTAAGTGCGATATACCCAGGATAAACATTTATGTGATGAACACAGATGTTTGTTCTGTATGTTAATGTTATTGTGTATTATATATATGTAGGTACTTATGTATTTACAAAAAATAGGTTTATATATCAAATATCTGGTTCGATATAGTAGAGTTATTCGTCGATACTCGCGAGGAGCGTAAAACTCGAGAGCGAGCGCAAGATGGCACTTTCCTATTTTACCTATTTTTTTTGTCGTCAACTCGCACGCACAATATTATAAGTAAGTACAGTCATACAAGATTTGCCTGGTAGAGAGTATGACTAGGTTATTGTACACCCAATATATATTTTTATTTTAATTACTTTATCTACATAAAAATATGAAAAATTTATGTGCACAATGCCAGTGCTCTTAAACGGTGAAGGAAAACATCGTGAGGAAACCGGCATACCCTAGAACCAAAAATTCGAAAGTATGTGTCATAGGTTAGTATTCTTATAAGCGGCGATGGGCTTGCAACCTGTCACGTACGGAATACTAACCACTGTGCAAAATGTGGGCATGTACCAAATGTTATGTTTGGACTTGCCTCTGACTACCCCCTTTAGGTATCCTCAAAGATCTAAGTAACTAAAAATCTGAGGAGAGTTATCTACCGAGCCCGGGGATTACAGTCGTGATCATATTTTTTATTTTTTTATTTTACATAATTGGTTGTAATTTTACAAAGCACCATCTAGTTTCAAACTAAGCTAAACTAATTGATAAAATACTTATAATAATTATAATATATTCAAGGTTTTTTTCTCTCTAAACTTACGAGTATCTAGATAATTCCATGGTTTTTGTAATATCAAGTTAAAAATATTATCCAGACGTATTCAAAGTCATAGAATAAATCTCAGTTAAGACCTGTATCAACTATTAGGTTATTCTGTACCTGTACCTAAAAGTATTTAATCTAGACAAGATCAAATGATTAATCCAGCTAGACTTTGGGCATTGTTAGGAAAATTACTTCTGTTAATAGTGAGATGAACTCAAAGAAATCTTAAGCCGGTATAATGAAGCATTTAAGCCGTAGCCTTATTTAACTCCTCTAACTTGTCTTATTCTACAAATTCTTTGTTGGCCAAACCAAACTTCCATCTTTTTCGTCGCAAATATCACTTTATCTTCACTTCTGTATAAAAAAAGCTCCCTACAATGCTCATGACTCATCATCATCATCATCATCTTCCTACCCTTATCCCACTAGGTGGGGTCGGCACTACAGGTTCTCTTCCTCCACTCTCCCCTATCATCCGTCATCTCAGTCACTCCCTTTTTACACTATCGTCTTTCACACACTCTGACTGAGCGCTTAAAAGTAAAATTTGAATCTTATACCTTTAAACGAGCAATTCTTGTATATATATTTATATAATCGGAATCTCGGAAACGGCTCCAGCGATTTTCATGAAATTTTGTATGCAGAGGGTTTCGGGGGTGATATATCGATCTAGCTTGGTTTCATTTTTAGAAAACGTCGTTTACCCCAAAAAAACGAGCAAAGCTCGGTCACCCAGGTACTATTACTTAATCTAAAACTATAATTCACGTGATCATTCTCTTCATTTCCGTAGCGATTATAACGTTGTGACTTTACGGTATCTGATGACCTAAAAACAGCAGTTGCACACTAGGTCATACAACGCAATGCATATTTTATCGCTATTCTTGCCTCCAAGACACAAACAAAGCATGCCGGATAGTTTAAACTCGCTGTTAGTTCGATAAAAGAAAACCAATTTGGAAAAGTTTCCCTAACAGACGCGCAAAGAAAATATTGCTTTTGAAAATTTACTAGCAAAATGTATTCGCTTTCAGAAATGCATTCACTATGCAACTGGCAGTGAATACATTTTCACAATAAAGAAAACTGTAGGTACAAAAGATATTAATTTCCTGATGGGCGAAATTGAAAAAAACTTTTAGCTTCTATTTAATTATCGTGAAATGTTCGCTAAATAGCATAAAATATAAAAGTGTAAATCTCTGTCGAGAGCAAGACGTTGCGCGTTCATTCAATTTAATATAATACACTGACACTATCACAGCTACAAAACAAACAGCATGGAAGGTTATTTTTTCTTTGGTTGGCTGAGTGTCTACTCTGCATAACGACCAACGAATATCGGCACAATAATCGTGCAAAACCTACATTATGCTATATCGTTTCGACTATCATTTGAACGATGGATAACAGACATTTGACAATCGATCTCGTATACCTGCTACTAACATCTCTTGGACGATGCACGGACGGAGTCGGACGGAAAGGTGGATAAAGATAGTCTCGGAATGGATAGGTCCTGGTGGATAAAGAACTAGGGGTCGCCCCAAAGAACGTTGGGCAGACGAAAAAGTAAAAGCAGAAGGAGACTAGATGGAAAAGGCAAAAAAAAGAGACAAATACAGACAGATGAAGGATATAGGCCATACCCGAGATGAAGCCTGATAATTACGTAAGTAGGTTTAATATTTAAATAGCGTTTTTTTCTTATGTTGTCATGGAAATATAAGGCTTAATAATAATAATGGATGATGCGATAATTTTAATTTGACAACAAAACAACTTAGTATTATACAATTCCACTGAATGACGAACATCTCGATCCGATTATATCATTGTTGTTTTGTGAAGTAGACGATTTTTACTATTTTTTAATTGTAAGCGCTGTTCATATAAAACTGTCGCGCAATCCTACTGTGAATGTAGATCTAAAGGAATTCTTTTAATAGTTCATCAGCAACTTCGCTTCAAAGCGCGAGTTCGCACAGAAATGCAGCGAGCATTTTGCTTGGTCCCTGTTTTACTAGTATTATACTGTCCATTTTATAAACTTTTAATATTTCAATTTTTAATTATGTTTTGTATTTTAGAGCACTGATGGTGTCGTAGTATCGCCCCTGCCTCACGATCCGAATATCGTTTGTTCAAACCTAGTCGCGCACAAATGAGATTTTCCATTCGAAAAAATTATGCGCGCAATGCCCGTGCTCTTAAACGGTGAAGGAAAACATCGTGAGGAAACCGGCATCACCAAGAACAAATTGAACTATCTGAGGACCGTTACAAACGATGACAAAATGTCAAAAAATCTATTATGGCGCCTGTTTCAGTCGAGTTTTTTTAATTTTCGCTAATTATATTATACTAATACTAATTATATTTATATTTTTGTCCAATTTCATCGCCTCAGTTTACATTTTATACCAAATAGTACGTAGTTTAAATTCGTTAAGCCCTGTGCTTCAAAAACAGATTACTAAATATAAGAGCCAGGTGTTGAAATTTCGAGACCAACTTTGAATCCTTTTGGAGTCCGTTTCAGACTTTTAATATAAGTTGCAGCGGATTATTAATAAGAAACAAAACTCGTAGCACCTACCTAGGTACCAACAATACTCTGGAGTTCGGAGTTTATTATTCTGCAAAATCACGACTGTAATACCCAGACTCGGTAGATATCTCCTCAGACCTCTAGTGACTTAGATCTTTGAGGATATCTAAAGAGGGTAGTTAGAGGTACGTCCAAATATGACATTTGGTACATGTCCACATTTGGCAAAGTGTGTTGTCTGTTATAATAACTTTATGGATTAATGCCGTGCATGCCTGTAATTGACACAAATTTCATAATAGTGTTACGTTATTTCTGAATGTTTAAAATATAATTAATTAATTTCCTTACTTAGGTACTTTATATAGATGCGTTTGTTGTTGTGTTGTTGTTTTCGTAAATCTTATGTCGAAAAACTTTTTTACGTGTCTATACAAATCATAAAATGTGTGTCCGATTCAAAAATGCATTAGGTCAACTTATACCGCGGAATAAGTTGACAGCGGCCTCAGTTGACTAAAGACCCGTTTGTTGTGTCTTGTGTATGCTGTTGGCGCTGCCTAATAAATAAATAAAATAAAATACTTATATTTAAATCCATTTGAAATCGGTTGACATAAAATCTTTCACAGGGGTATGTAAATACCTACTTAGTTCACCTATTTACATTTAAAAGCAAGAAAGTTACTAACCTACTTACAACCAAAGTTCACTATAGTAGCAAAAAACAATATTTTCTTTAAAAGCATAAAAAACGAAATAAATAAAAAGACGACTTTTAGTTATGATTCTATATGTTGGCACCGAAGGCGGCCAGATGTTGCTGCTTGGCTCTTTGCCAATCCGAAATCTATTCGTTTGTCGTGACTCTTTCTTTCTTGGTCACTCTTGGCTCGATCATTTTTAATGCTGGGCAGCATTATCATAAACAACATTGTTGCCTACAGTGCTGATTCAAAAAAGCCAAGGTTTAGTGACTGAAGGTGAAAGAACCAGTGTGGTGAAACTTTTTGGTTTCAAATACAGATTTTCAATTTTCAGAATTTCTGATCAGTTTACAAGACAGAAATACTTCGATTTATACTTTGGTGTAATTTTTAATTTTAAGACATAATATAGCCGTTCGTCTCCAGGATATAGGTACTCGTAATCTACCTCCTTGTCAAATTTTCATTACGAACCGTTCAGCCGTTTAGTTGTGAAAAGGCAACAAACAAACAGAGTTACTTTCGTATTTATAATACGAGTAGTATGGATTAATGACGATTATAAAAACTCAGCTTTCAACGTACGGAACTTAGTAGTTATATTTCTTTTAGCTGTCATTTAAATATAACAAATGGATCGTAAAAGCAAAATGGTGGACTCAAAGATGAATCGCGTTTTTATTGTGCACTAATTGTCGTGGAACAAAAACTAATGGATGCGAATTTAAATGAAATATGAATTCTTTAGATTCTTACTGAATAAACCGTGGCAACCCTTTATTTATTGGCTCAGTGAACTCTCTTGTGATAAGTATCTATCCACGTGTTCTTCAGCATAGTAATTTTTTCCAGGTGGAAATTATATTCCGAAACCGTTGAGATACGTAAGTAGATACTTACGAATCATTATAAAGGTTCACGAAAGGAGCTTTTGTTCAAATTCTGGGGATGTTTTCCGATAGATTTAGAAAGGAACTATTCGCTTTAATTCACAAATTTTACACATGTGTCAAGAACTTTATTGAAAAAAATAACCACCGAAACAACACGAAAACGAAAATTAGGGCGATAAAATTCACAGTCGAATGCATCGGAAAAAAATCCATAAAAGATTCCAATTCTTATTTCATTGAAAAAACGAACAGTACCTTTAGTATCAATTTCGATCAATAAAGGATGACAAATTTCTATTCATCGAAATTGTCAGTTTCGTTGATGAAACTGACTACTATGAACTACATTTTGTCGACACAAAGTTGATGTTTCATTTCTACGCAAACTAAGCTACTCTGCGGATCAAATCGAGGCAATCTCATCCTGTCATAACTTCTCGGAGATAGGCACGGCCTGAGCTTCGACGATTTGATTATAAAGCTGTCTTATAATTGGTTTGCTTAGTGCTAGGAGTCGAGCCCGCTGAAGTTTCATCTTCACAGCTGATTAGAATCATTTGGATCATCATTTTGTGTCTAGACAGAGTTGCAAAACTCAGATATCTACGTTCTTTCATAAGACAAGTTGAAAAACATATATGTTTATTCATAAATTGTTTAATTGATTTCGGTATGACCTTGCGGTACCTAATCCATTACAAAAATATTGAAAAGGATGACGAATTAGTACGTATTTATCCCAATCGCAATTATTTGGTTTGTTTGTAAAATTACCCACAAAAAATAAATCGGCAAGTCATGATTCCAAAAGATGATGACATTACTTTTATAATTATAGGATTTGCAGGTACTTAAGTGCAAGCTTTTTTATTAAGTACGAGCTGTTACCCGTGACATTTTACGCATAACGTCCAGCACGCGTGAAGAATAATTAAAATTATCATATCTATTTTATTTGTTAACTAATCTCAATGAAACATAGCCTAAGTTTTAATCCAAGCTTGTCGCTATACATAAGTGAAACTACATGCGATTTGGTTCAGCCGTTCCGGAGATTAGCGTCCACAAACGCACAGATAAACAGACAAACAGATTTTTTTTCTAAAACGGTTGTTTTGGGATAAGTAGCTGTCTCCTTTAGGTAGCACTAATTTTTAATTGAAATTATTGATAGTACAGAAACGGCATCTCAACGATTTTATTATTATGTAAGTATAGATTTTGACGACAAATAAATTTTTAGAGTTTTTTTGGTGTCACTTGTAGATACTTATAATAAACTTTTGGGACGCCTGAAAGGGACACGAAAACTTTATCCAAACGACTTACCAGTTTACGATAACCAAGTTTCGTCAAAGGGATCAATTCATATTATTACTATGTACTTGTCGAATATTCTCGAAGCTCGTACTTATATGTATATTATTGATATACGTAGGTACCTACCTAGCATTAACTGCTCGTGTAAAGTCGTGTCGAGGCAAATAATACTGATGTTCCGCATGCGTTATCTATAGATTATATATAAAGACTAGCTGTCCCGGCAAACTTCGTACCGCCTTTTACATTGCTTAGACAACAGTGAGTGATTATAATTTAATATGAACTTTATTAAATAGTAATAAAGTACAAATAGACTCTACATTTTATTTAGAAAACGTTTGTATGGGAAATAGAAAAGGGCTATTTTTAGGGTTTTCCCGGCAGTTATTCGAATTTTTCTTACCTTTTAGGGACTAGGGGCACAGTAAACGACTGTAGGTCTACCATGAGTTTTCACAATCGACACTCGCTAGCGACTGTAGTTAAAAAAATGTATGAAAACTTGCCTACAGCGCCTCTAGCGGATAGTTGGGTACTAAAACCTCACGTAGCTAACTATCCTACGTCACAGCGTACTACAGTGACTGTAGTTTGCGCTCGTTATTTGCTTAGAATTTGGTACCATGAGTAACAATTTTGACAAATGTCATAGTAACGTACTATTACTACTGTAGTAACGTCAGCCAATCTAAATGTGACAACTCATGGTAGACCTACTGTACCATGTCGACTCGTTCATATGCCGTTTTGTTAAGGGCATACTGCTCATAGGTTGTATTGCTAATAGGCCTTGTAGCTATTTATGGTCATATGCTTTTAGCACCTTGTGATACCCACGGAGGGAAGACTACTCTACTATTTATTTGTACCTAATTAATTCTGGCTCACACATAACTTAGCTCCAAATTAATTTAGCGTTTTTTACTTGGCTATGGAACCCTGAAATATATGAAAACGTTTCGCTTTGTAAGTATTTTACGAATGATTTTGTTCGAATATTCAGAATTCAGATAATAAAATGGATATAGGTTGTTCAATGAAGCCGAATAACTACCTACCTTCAGAACTACATACTGATAAACATTTATTTATATTGTGACCCTACTTAACGTATTTAATAGAAAGGTTTATAGGCTAGACAATTTACAAATAAATAACCCTACTAAAAGCAGTTTATCAAAATCCGTCCAGCAGTTTGGGCGGTTTATTCCCATTTTTCCTCCTGCCCTTTGGGTGACAGATGGGACTAAAATGTTCTATTTGTCCCCTTTTGGCATCGGGTACATCCAAGGGGACATATGGGAAAAAACCGTTTAAGTTACAGTAACAGTTAAAAGGAACTCGCTTTCATACATGTTACACCCTCCTTCTTCACAGACGGGTAAAAAATAATGTGTGTGTGACACTTTGACAGATTGAAACTCGACAAACAAAATGTTCGTAATTGTAGAGGTACGTCTATAAAAAAATTACTGGGGCCTTACCACGAAGTCTTCAAGAACAATTCAGTAACGATTCCATTATAGAAAAGTCACTACTTCCATACAATTTGCATAGGTCATGGTACGAAATAACAATGTAATACTAATTCGGTAATGTATTATGAATTCTTGGTCAGGGGCCTCAAATGGTTCATGAGAAATTTTATAAAATAGGTAGCAAAAATTTAATTCTTCTTTTTCTTATCGTATCACTAGTTTTTTGGACCAGTGTGGTGGTAAAATTAAAGTACTAGGTACCTACGCGTCAGAGGCTCATTTCGAGCATTGTAGAAATATGAAAAAAAAGTATTTAAATAGATAAGTACCTAGATAACATCTTTTTATTTATCGTGATCGGTATTTTAAAGAATAAGTTTTAAAACACAAACATTGACTTGCTCCCAAATATAAAAGCAATAACTTTTAACTTCTGCCTTCAAAAACAAACTCTAATCGCAGATAGCTTAGGTAAACGTTAGTTTACAGAGCTACGAACTTCTCGTTTTAATCTTTATATAAATGAGTTCGTAATTAATTCCAACCAACGATACTTAATTAGGGCTGTGAAAATGCACTATCGATAATTTAACTCAAACAATCATCAAAACATCGATATCAAATTATGTTGACTCAAACTTTAAGTTTAAAAGTCTGCAAGAAGTCGATCAATGCTAGCTGCCACCCAATTTCAGTATTCTTTGAAGTGCTATTAGGTAATATGGTACGCGTATCATAATAAGTTTTCGCCTTTTGTTAATCTTGAATGCCGTTCAAACCTAAAATAACAGAAATTGGCCCGCAGATTGTTTGCCTATGTACCTTAAATTTGCACCTTAAAGTTAATTAGATATTTACCTACTTATTTAGAGCTCATTACAAAAGGATAATGTTGACAAAACTAAACAACTCTCAATAAACGTCGACATACCATACTAACCAGTACGTGTCTGTTTTATCAATTCTTAATCTGTCACCGCTTCTTAATAGCACTGTAACTCAATAAAGTCATCTGAAATCCATTAAAAATTACCGAAGGTTCTCAATACCTTCTAATTAAACTCCAATAAACAAAACTATTGTTGAACTTGAGTTAAACATCGATAACAAGCACCTTCAAACTGAACACCACTTGTCTAGATTAAATGTCAAGTAGGTTAGTTAAAGCGCCAAGTTTAAGACAAGAACTGCAAACGACAATCACAATGCTCTTGAATTTGGCCAGTTGTTCGATTCTGAAACTTGGTGTCAGGAGCAGGGGCGCGGTGTATACTTGCGTCTCTAGAAATCTGAAGTTTCGATAGTTCTGTAATTGGCGAGTTTGAGAAGCTTGGGCACATTGGGATCTTTAAGTGATGTCGATTTCGATGAGTTTTGGGGCAACACTAGTTTGTATTACCACGCTATTTTTGTCTAACCTTTTTTTAGTTCTACTTTTTATCTATTCGAATTACGAAATGCAGTTTAAAAACCCTCGTGAAATGGATTTCGAATGAGGTAAAAACTTCATTCATAATCCATTCGAGTCAATAAAAAGCGACCGACACCGAAAGGAATTCTCATAAAAGTCGTTCCACCAACCGTTTCGTAGCGATGTAATTTTAACCTTTTCACTGGGACATTGTGCTTATTTTACAATGGCAAATGAGTCAGCTAATATGGAATCGTTTCCTGAATAATTCCTGCGTACAATAGCCCAACATTTTTAGCTCGTGACTTGCTATTATTCCCCCGTTCTAGGTAGCGGGTGTATCTACGCCCTTAGGGGTAGGTATCAGTTAAGTTGGTGAAGTTAAGTAGCTACGCGTTTATTTGAAACGCTTAAAACCTTGTCAAAATAATGCCGTAACATTCTCAAGATTAGGTAATAAATCCAAGGTGATTTTTAGGCTCTTTGGTCAACTGGGGCCACTGTCAACTCATACCGCGGGATGAGTTGACCTAATGCATATTTTTTAATCGGTCAACTGATTCCGCTGTTAAAAGGAATTTATTATTTGAAATACCTATATTGTGTACACTCGTGAACAAAAATCTTTGGGGAGAAAAATGATGCTCCATTGTTTGATTATAATATCTACTGACACTTTTTATTAAACCTACCGTTAGTTTTATTTCATTTCACACGTCATTTTTACAAACTGAAACCCTGTTCCTTTTTACGGCCTAAAGCAATTCCAAAGTGCCATAGATCGTAAATCATAAGTTTAAGTAAGTGCGTAAGTCGCCTTACTTAATTTAACAACTTTGTTCTAAGCGAGCTACGTAATAGTTTAAGCAAAAGTCTTAAAATGCTCTTTCTGTGATTTATAGCTGGTCTGAGAAAAATATTTACGCACTTAAAGTTATGTTAGTTGGTATAAAATTTATTGAGGGGCAGCCCTGAAGCGTTCTATTACTTTCTTTAGTTCTAGAAACAATGATAAAAAGCTTTCTATAAGTTTACGAGTTATGTAGGTACCTATTACTTGCAATGGACGACATAGACGTGACTTCAGTCGGTGAGTTTCATTATTTTTATGACATAGGTCCCTATACTAACAAACAAAAACAAACAAAAATCTTTATTAGGAACAAAGAAAAACAATGTAGAATAGGTACAGTTGTGGGCTGACTACTGCAAAAGTTAAAAAAACTGTGTAGCAGAGTCAGCGCCCTCCTCCGCTAGCAAAACAATATTATGTTCTAGTGGTTACTAAGTGTTGGTATTTTATACTTATGGCTGACTAAAGAGGTTATATAGGTTGGGCAAACATACTCCAACTAAAAACTCTCTCAGGCACAACAGTGTCCTGTGAGTAAAAAAAACCTGTATCAATCATCTAGAATAGAAGAGATACAAACACTTGCTTATTTTTCTATCTAATGTTGGCTACTCCTTACTGAAAACGAAGACAACGTGTTGTGAGGTGAGATTTGACGGCGGGCGTTCGTCTGGACAGCTATTTTGGAGACTGGACTAGGTACATTATTTTTTGCCTACATTTGAAATTATAAGAATAAAATTATTTAGGCACAAACCACTTATTATAAAAGCAAAGTAAATTACTCTTCCTTACTAACTCTCCCTTGACTTTACTGTCTTTATTAATACCCATTCAAGTTTACACTAAACGCTAGATTTATTGTAGAAATTAATGTGATAAAGGAGATACAAGGAGAATATTGAAGTGCACTTTAAAAGAAATAAAAAAAAATTGAATACCTTTTACCTAAATATACTCTTTTTGAAGGATAATGACGGAAAAATGGTGGGTATTGTAACATGAGCTTTAGGTAGGTATCCTTATCTCATCCAAACATAAATAAGCTTGTAAAATATAAAAACGTCGCATCTCTCTTGTTTGGTTTCTACCTGTTTCAAGATTGATTTCCCTGTGGGCTTCCAACTGTGTTCGCTTTCCAAGTTGCCATTGACGATTTTATAATAAATATGAATGTAAAATTTGAAGTTTGTGAGACTTCAAATCTGATTTTGTTTTAGACTACTCAAAAGGAGAATAGAACCTTTGTTTTGTTTTTTTTTTCACGCTGTATTTTAGTACCTAGTATATGGTAGGTAGGAGGGGGTATAGGACACTCTAAACAAACAAAAAATGTTAAATAATATTATGGTAGTGTCACGTTAGAAATATTTGAAGATACAGATTGCCCTATTGAGAAAAGTAAAATAAATACTTTTAGGAACCAAGTAATGATTCAAATAAAAAATACAGACGGACGGCGGATTAACTTTAATCCTTTACAATTTGATAAAAATTAAACATAAAGAAAACCAAAAGGAATCAAATCAAACTTACAACAAACCACAGTTAAATTTAACATGAACTCAGAGTAACTTACTCGTAATCTAACCACATAGGTAAGTAGGTAGGTAGCTCACAATCACCGATAATCCTAACTAAATAGATGTTCACTCGTCGAAGGCTCGTGCGCCACTGGCCTGCAGCTCGCTTTGCGCCCGCTTTTATAGGCGCGCTGTCCCCTATGACTCATCGTCGGACGATATTGCTAACACGGCCTCTCCTGACGACGGGTCGTCCTCGGCCCGCAAGCATGGTAGCAACAGGCAGGACTGGTGAAAGGAGCTGTTGAAGGTCCGGCTTCAGGATCAGCCAGCATCTAGCAGGGGCGTAGACCGCTGAACCCTTGCTGCGGAGTCTGATGAGCTATCCTAGGACTCATCAGATTCACCTTCTGTGAAAGAACGACATGTATAAATACGTGCGCAGTTTCTTAAAACTGCCACTTCATTATTCATTCTCAGTTCATAATCTCTTTCACTTAATTAATACATCGCACGTCAATCGTCATCTCGTAACTCAAGTCTCACAGGAGTCACCTCAGAGACGTCTCAAATAATAATAAAGAAAAAATAGGGCCCCTGATACTTTTCTCCATCATGTCTCGACGCAGCATCGGGTCTTCCACAGACCGTTCTGCATCACCTCACGTCGTGGAGGTCAGCGCACGTGCGTCACACGCGCACAAGCGTCTATCTAAGAGTCTGTCGATGTAAAACACGGGTTAAGTAATAACATCAAAAGCAATTGCCTATTCTTTCATTCATCACACATCCAAGGCCCTCATTCAAAGACGCACACGTAGCTGTTTTTCCTATTTTCTACACAGACGCATATTCATCACCTTTGTGCAGTAACATTCATCATCATACACAAGATCGTTCATCCTTCCTACATGTGCCTAAACAATTTACTACACGTTAGGAACGCGTCTATGGGGCGAGAGCCCTTTCCTACGGGGCTAGGGCCCTGAGAGCTCTAACACGCTAAAGCGTTCATGAGGCAGAACCCCTACGCATCAAGGACACGTCTGCAAGGCATAACCCCTACGCGTCAAGGACACGTCTGCAAGGCATAGCCCCTACGCGTCAAGGACACGTCTGCGAGGCATAGCCCCTACGCGTCAAGGACACGTCTGCAAGGCATAGCCCCTACGCGTCAAGGACACGTCTGCAAGGCATAGCCCCTACGCGTCAAGGACACGTCTGCGAGGCATAGCCCCTACGCGTCAAGGACACGTCTGCAAGGCATAGCCCCTACGCGTCAAGGACACGTCTGCGAGGCATAGCCCCTACGCGTCAAGGACACGTCTGCGAGGCATAGCCCCTACGCGTCAAGGACACGTCTGCAAGGCATAGCCCCTACGCGTCAAGGACACGTCTGCGAGGCCGGAGTGTGTACGCCTCTCTGGACATCGATCGCCTCGCCACAGCGCAGCGCCATACTGCACTGCAGCCTGGGTCTGCCCACAGCTATCGCTCGATAGCGCAGCGTCAGCTCACGCCGACCGCTCGGCAGAACGTTGACCACCTCGTAAAGGCCACGTACTCCCAGATTCAGTTTTCCTGTCATACAGAAAGCACAAGTATATTTTCAGTTTTCCTGTCATACAGAAAGCACAAGCATATTTTCAAGCAACTGCCTCTAAATAAGCTGCAGATTGCAAGTTGTTTCACCAATGAAGGAGTTCCGGACCTCGATCATTACCAAAACAACTGCAAAGCCACCGGGTAACTATTATCGAAATAAAAAGGTAGCCAAAAATGTCGAAGCTACGAATAGCAAACTGCTAAATGTCGGATCAAATAGCCATTATGTCGGGGCTGCTGGTATAACACACTACTACAGAAAAATATTTAATACTTCACCAGGGTCGACTTGCCACACCACTGAACCATAATGTTCTGCGGCAGTCAGTCTTCTTTCCGTACAAACCAGCCAATAGCTCGAGCTCGTATCGGTGATACGGCAACGATCACACGACCTCATAGGGACTGCGCAGTGCGCATCCTGGAGTTCAGCTTCGCTAGGACACGTGTGATCCTATTAAATGACTGCACTGCAGGCTGGGTCTGCCCACAGCTACCGCTCGATAGCGCAGCGTAAGCGCACAGAACGTTGACCACCTCGTAGGGGCCACGCACTCTCAGATCTAACTTCCCTGTGAACAGGAAAGGTTAAGCACGAACACAAAGTCATCACATCACATCAAGTGCAAACCGTCTATTCCGTTTGGAATACTCGTCTTGGTAGACTTGGTTCTACTCGAGAAGGTGTCGAGTCCGACATCTCAATATTTTACGCAAGGCTTTACAATTTGGCCTACAGTTTTTAGTTGTAACCTCTAACCTGTAATTCACTCTACCAGTTATTAGTCTCTGTTAATTTAACTTTAATTTGAAAACGGCTAACCATTGTTTCTCAATAAAACCAAACAGTGAATTACCATGAAGTATACACGAAATAATGAGACTAACTGCAAACTGCACCGATAGCAAACTTACTAGACACGCTCACTGTGCGGTGTCTCACATCTAATTTACCCAATAACGCCAGCGCGGCGGTATATATAAAAACAATAGGAACACTTAGCTTACCAACATACCGACGATTACATCGTCTACCTGTTCTAGTGTTACACACTAGCCACTGGTCTGCCAGACATGAGTTCATACGCACTGAGAAATGCGTCTGCTTGGATTACACCTGTACTCGTTCAGAAACACGTCTGCAGGGCCAGAAGTCCAAGGGAAGCATCGCGCGCAGTAAGTAGAAAGTTCGCGTCGCATGCTCGTCCCACCACGCGAAGCGAAACGCCTCACGTATGCCATCATACACACCGCTAGGATATGTGTGATCCAAATAAGTGACTGCAACATAAAACATTCAGATTAACACACACTTAAAATGCAGCAAACCTCTTGGGATACCATTCTCTTTTCAAAGGAGTACTGTACTGAGCTGCGGCTTGGGTAGTTTTACCCCGCGCACCACTCAGTAGTTTAAGTTCATAACGGTCGCTTGGTAAAACCTTGATAACACTGTTTGAGCCTCTCATACCAGAGTAGAGTTTACCCGCAGGCTTATTATGTTAAACCCTGCAGTAGCGACAGCAGAGCGACGGAAGCAGTAAAGCGACAGCGACCGCCTCGCGATCGGCCTGCCGTACTCCACTCCTCAAACGCTCGGCTTCACCTGACCTTGTCTAATACATCTGAAATCTCACAAACAACGGTTATACGATTGTCAACATGTTTACCTTGATAATTACCACACTATCAGACTGTTTACTTTAAGCACATCAGGTGTGATGAGATTGTAAAAGCGCTGCTATCAATTAAAACATTGATCGGAACACTATTCATCACAGCTGTTGTTGATCGTCGACTCGAGAGCGTCAAGTAGTCTCGTTAGGCACGAAATCAGATGGTTTCAAGTCGGTTAAGTCAGTACACGTAATATTAGCGGGAGAAAAAGGGTTATTTCGACTAGAGGGTAGTCGAAATATAGTACTGCTCATTGGGATGGGCATGCCTACACGATGACGACTGTTTACAGATGCGCTCTTTTGAAAAACAATCGTCAACTGCGTGACCAGAAGGGTTACAATGTCAAACCTTGCAGCGAGCAGAGTGATAGCAGATCGACAGCAGCAGATCGACCGCTTACGCGATCGGTTGCAAGTTGTTACCGTAAATGGTATCACGGAAGGCAGTCATCTGCCTATCGCTAAGTTGTCGCCGAATGCACGTTGCCTTTGAACACTAGCGCCACTAGCGACAGAACAGCAATTGGTGGAAACAAATATTGTTCACAGATTGTCCAGCAGAGGGAGACAGTGTTCAGTTGCTGTCACCTGTTAGCTAATACAAAATTGACGTTAGACTTCTTACTAAATGAGCAGACATTTGGTGTGAGGTCAGTAGTTACTCACCTTTGTTCTCTTGGGACATTGTATCTGAATATGGTCCTTTTGTCCACCACAAAAACATGAGACAGCACCTGCACTTATCTAAGGGTTACCTATTCCACGGATAATAATAAGTGTCCTTAGTTCTTCACTAAGACCAGATACCGCTTGTAAACGCAGCAAAGTACGACAAGCGTATTCAGGGTATGTGGTGTATGAGTCAGATGTTTTCTTCATGGTTTCGAACAAAATATTGGCAAAGGCTAACTTACCTGGACAAAGAGGTTTACTTCCTCAAAGTTCGACCATGAACGGTCGCGGGTGACCCATTCAGATATTCAAACCTTAGCATCGTCTTTCGAACAAGACGTGACACGAGTGAGACCCACTCCTACGTGGAGCCCTATATGTGCGCCACGGCGTTCGACGATATGACACATCAGGAACGGGATCGTAATCTATTTGTACGAGAACTGCCTCGACATGCGAGACATGTGCACATAATGTGTGACATCTCGAGATGTGAACGAGGACTTCGTGTACGGTTGTGTGAGCTACCTCGTAAACAATGTCTAGAACTAACACGAGTTCTCAATTTATCAATTTAAACAACAAAACACAAAAATGACTAACTGTGGGTAGTTGTATTTTTGCTTCCTTTCTGGTTTATAGGCCTTTGTCTGGTTGTTTATCAGTGCAAAGGTAACGTTTTACAGAGAAAAGAAAGAGAAAGCTGTATGTGGACACAGACCTATCCCACTTCTGATTTTAGGAACCAAGTAATGATTCAAATAAAAAATACAGACGGACGGCGGATTAACTTTAATCCTTTACAATTTGATAAAAATTAAACATAAAGAAAACCAAAAGGAATCAAATCAAACTTACAACAAACCACAGTTAAATTTAACATGAACTCAGAGTAACTTACTCGTAATCTAACCACATAGGTAAGTAGGTAGGTAGCTCACAATCACCGATAATCCTAACTAAATAGATGTTCACTCGTCGAAGGCTCGTGCGCCACTGGCCTGCAGCTCGCTTTGCGCCCGCTTTTATAGGCGCGCTGTCCCCTATGACTCATCGTCGGACGATATTGCTAACAATACATTAAAATTCGTTGGTTGCTTTTGTTTGTATAGTGTCCTCTACCAATATTATAATAGTTTATTACATAAAACGTGCGCGGAAAATTTGAAAAAAAAAATAGCGCCGGGTCAATATGCCAGCTTCCATAGAAAAATTATCAAAGCCCTTTAATTAATTCTATGAATCTTGGCTATTAATACCTATGAACTAAAATGTCTAATTAAAATTTTCGTTCCATTTATTCAAAACTAAAACCAGACCAACATTTTGTTCAATATCTGAGAATAAATGAGTCTTAAACGGTGACCCGAGCTAGAAAAAATCAAATATCAATTTAATGAACGCCGCTCATTTCGAATAAAACCCAGCGGTCCAATGCAAGTGAATTTCTTTAATAACTGCAGAAGAGAAACCGGTGGACGGAGCAGGGTCGAGAAAAAAAGAACCATAATGAACCTAACTCTATAAAAAGTTTTTCGTGGTCATAGATATTATAGTCGTAATAAAGAAACAAAAAATACATGTACGACCTCTTTACTTGAGGCACGACCGCCCCGTTCTACACTGACAATTAATACAAGTTTTTATGCAAGAAATAAAAAGAGGTAAAGCTATACTTTATATAAAACAAAAATAAAATTTACTTTATACCTCTTTTTTTGTTAGTTGAAAATGGGATTCGCAACCAACGACCATTGAACGTCGGTGTTTAAGTTCAATTACAGCTACCTACCAAACCAGTTAACTATCGATAGAAATAATTAAATCAACCTTTTGCAAACTAAGTTACGAGTTTCACGTTAGACGTTACTTAGGTACTTTCAAGGACCTACCTACCTAATAATAACTTAGCTAATTTTATTGTCGAACAGGGTATTGTAAGTATCTTACTATAATTAAGTAGGCTATAAAATCTAGTATCTATCATCATAGGTCGGATCTGTAGGTATTTACCATTGATTATAGTTACTAATGGTGTACGCCCGTACGTAGATACGCCCTAAGGTCACTTTATTTCCTTTGGTAATACACATTTCATTCTCTTTCTAGCAAACTGACAACGGTAACTTTTTGGAAATTCCAGAAAGATAGCTATATATTTATTCATGGTAAAATCATTACACAAACTCCACAAAACAAACAAGCGATCTCTAGCTATTTGGATTTCCAACACAGACCACAGACGTAGTCACTTTGAGCCCCCCTTCATAATCCAGCCTACAGCCCGCCCCAGGCACTTCTAGTAATTAAAAGTACCTGCCGATGCCACGCCGTCAAGATAATTTCCTGCCAGCATCAATCTAGGTACATAATATCTATAGCATAGCAAGCGAATTTGCGGCATATTGAAAGCTTTACAAGTTTATCAGGCGAAGTGGTATAAGTACCTAGAAATCAGTTATTTTGGGAAAAGGAAATTTCTAGATTTGTGCCAAACGACATTAGTAGGTACTTTATGAATTTCAGTCCAAACAGACCGCAAACGTTGCCTTTTTTCGGAGCAGATACGAAAGGGTTATTCAATATTTCTAGGCACATAGATTTACTAGTTTCCAGTCTATTAGGACTGAAATTCATATAGTAGGTAGGTACTACTTAGTTTTGTTTTGTACAAATCCCAAAATCTTCTTATCCCAAAATGGCAGATTTTCTAAATGCCTTTGTTTGTTGTACAGTCAGTATCACTGTTGCACAGCTTCCCAGCCTGGGCTTTTTAGTCAACTGAGGCCGCTGCCAACTCACGCCGCGGGATGAGTTGACCTAATACATTTTTGAAACTCATCCTATTGTGACATTTTATGATTTGAATAGACATTAAAAAAGTGTTACGACATAAGATTTACGAAAACATCAACGCAATTTTCAAGTGTCTAATAAATAATGCTGAAGGAGTTTTAACACTAGATAAGAGACACACTTAATTTTTTTAATATAGTCTGTCTGTTTTTTTCTTTTCCCTACCAATCAATGGTGCAAACATAACTAACCAGTTACGTCTCCACCATTAATGGGGCAAGTCAATGGTGCAAACATAACCACGGGAACGCAACGACAAATGCATTTATATAAAGTTGGTAAAGAAATAGCCTGAGCATCGTAGAAAAAAATCTAGATCTAGATAGCTAAATAATTATGTGTTCACAAAATGTTTTGAGCACAGTCCTTCATCATTATGAAGGAAGGCTAGCAACAGATCTGGCAGAGACAAACGCTTGATGGATTCCCGCAGCCACGAAACCCTGACGAATGGTTTGTTTCACGTAAATTACGATGTAACTTTACTATTGTACAAGTTGTACAAAAACTATTCACAAAAACTTAACTACACGTGCCATGTGCAAAACAAACAAATTTTTAAGAATTTTAAAGAACACTTTTCGGGATTACTCATGACATTTTTCAACATCTCGTGCTGACAATTTGAATGATGTGTTTGGGGGGTATAATTATGTAATGTATGTTTGTATGTAGGTATACAAGTTCCTTTGAATCGCGAGCGAGGTATTGTTGGATTGTTCTAGATTACACAAAATGTCAAAAAATCTAAATAAAGGCTATTTTATAAGCTATTTTCAATTACTTTCAGTTTTTTATTTTTTGCAATAAATACTAGCTTCTTTTACACCCTATAAGTACAAAACAGGTAGTTGGGTTATATTTGTATTTGATACAAACCAGGCTTCTGTAATGTGTGGACCAAATATCCTAACCTACTTTGTGTTGGACGTTATAATTTAGTACCACAATAGACAGTACCCCTGTATGGGTTTTTGATGGTTTACGATAACTTTTTTCGAATAGTATCCTTTCATTCATATGTACATTTAGGTACCTCCATGTAAGGTCGATAATATCGAAAATATGTAATTGGCAGTCCCAGGAATGATTTTCAAACAAAGTTTTCACGATATCGACCTTATTTTAGTTCCTTAACATTTCCAATGGAGGTAAATGTATGAAAGGATACTATTCGAAAAAAGTTTTCGTAACCTATCAAAATCTCATACTAGGGGTAGGTACAGAATATAACCTTCTACCACCCTTTAAGATTGTTATGGGCCCAAAATAATTCCGATATGTTTTTACCGAGAATTCTCTCAACACTTCTCTCAGAGACCTTTGACTTTGTTTTGACCAACATTATGACGCAAAACTAACTAATTCAAGACCCAGGGTTTAAAAAGTTAGTTGTTTACCAGAACCTGACAACCTGCAATGGTGATGATTTAGAGGCTTTTGAGGTGTAGGTATGTATGAGTACCTAAGTATGTTTTCTTGGCTGTCGCTGCAGCTCAAATGGCTGGACGGATTTTGACAAATAAGATGTGGTTGGATTTGTCTGAATTACAAATGACCTTATGCTATGTGAAATATCAAAAAATCCAATATGGCGGCTGTTTTCAGTTACCATGATTTTTTAACAAGAAAGGTAAAATTAGTAATTACGTACGAGTACCTACGTAACGAAGTAAAACGGACACAAATGGAAATTGTCCCAAAGCTTACCGGGATTTTATCACCGCTCGGCCAGCTTAGCATAATGCTAGAGCTGGTGCCCGCAGGCCACAATTAAAGCATTTTATAAGCTTTAAGACCAGTGGCGGATTTACCAGCAGGCTGAGTAGGAGCCTAGGGCGGGAAATTTTGGGGCGGCAAATTTAGCTCAAAACTTTAGTTTCACATAAAAAGATAAATTATAATATACACGGAGAAAAGAAGTCTCGAAAAAACAAAATTACAATATTTTAGTACTATACAGTATATCTAATCCTCCAACGTGTACATTAAACAATAGTTACTAAACGAATGGCGGCAAATGTGTGAATTCGCCACTGTTTAACACCCCCTTTGCAGTCCTCCGAACGAGAATTCATATGAGCTAGGTACCTTTCTCTGTAGGTATCCGCTACAGCAATTTATTTCAAGCGTGGAGATCTATAGAGAGGTACATATAAAATGAAGTCAAACCCAGTGTTTAGAAAAGTGTAAAGAAAAGTCACTGCTTTTTTTCAATGAACATTATTAGAGAGTAAAAAATATCTATACTTATAAAATGCTTGATCCCAGGGCCGCGCCGACCCCCCACAGCGCCTGTGTGCGAAACTTATGAAGCGCCTCTTTTTTTCACGAATCTTCATGTTTCAACTTAATGACTGACTGACGGATCAACGCCCAGCCTAAACCACTGATCGTAGAGACCTGAAACTTTGAAGGTGTTCTTTGTATGACATAGGCATCCGATAAGAAAGGATTTTCCGAAATTCTACCCCTAAAGGCGTGAAAAGGGGGGCAAAGTCTGTATGGGACAACGTGATTCTCTAGTTTTCATGGTACCACGCGGGCGAAGCCGTGGGCGGAACCTAGTAAAAAATATACATAAAATATACTAAAAGACTTAATACATATGTAGAACACAAATCAGCGATATTTAGAATCGTCGCTAACGCGTGTCGTTGCCCCTTATCGCGTGCGACGGAAGTCGATCTTTACTTGCACCAAAGATTTTGTACTGTCATAGAGTAGGTATACTTCAATGGCCCGTGAGTTCTTTTACCTTCAGTCTGAGTAAATTAGATTGCTCCTTTGTCGGCGATAGCAACAAATAGTACCATTGAATTTCATATATCGGTGTCTTTCTTATTGAGTTGCGTGTAGGTAACCGATATTTTACTGATTGCCGACTCAATTTTCTTTTATTAGATCATCTTCAATACTCTGACTCCACAAATTGAGGCTGTATGCTGATGACTGACACAATCCGTGCATGTGGAACTATTATTACCAAAACGACGGACATCTAGTACCTACCTACATAATTCGGTTCATCATCATCATCATTGGCATGTTTACATCTAATAAAGATTTAGGTGACGTCAGGTTACAGAACAATTCGTAGCACTTGAACATTTCACCGAACATTTGCGGCTACAATTAATGCAAAATCTAGGTAAGCTTAGATAAGTAAGACCCAACGGCGCCGGCGGTCTGCGTTTTGCAGTCGCTTCTGCGTCGTAGGTCGCGATATGACTGTTAGTTATTGTGAGTAGTAAGACACCTCATTATTACCATTGATATGTGTATGTGTACATAGTTACATAGTTACTAAAGCAATGTACCTACAGTGAACGCAAAACGCAAAACTCAACCGCAACGCGTTTGCGACTGACTGACGGCTAGTTGACTGTACCTACAATATGTGACGACCTCAGTAGCGCAGCGGGCGAGAGTCCGCCTGCGACGCAAGAGGTTGCGGGTTCGATTCCCGCCTCGGAACAAATTTGTGTACGATCTGCAGAAATTTGTTCCGTAGGTCTGGGTGTTTTCTATGCATAATAAAAAAATAACATCTATCTATCTATGTATATAATTTATTAAATATATCAGTTATCTAGTACCCATAACACAAGCTTTGAGTAGCTTACTTTGGGGCTAGATGATGCTGTGTGGATTGTCCAGCATTATTTATTTATTTATTTAATGTAAAGAATATATAAAAGGCAGACATACGCAAGCCAAGCTATTTGCCATTAAGTCCGATTAAGGCCAACAAAAAGGCTTTTCATGGCTATTTTCAGTTCCGCAAGTTGAAAATGCCGTTACTGAAATTGTTTGCAACGCTATATTATGACCATTCTACTCAACAGATTCGTCATCGATCTCACTTTCATCATTGTTTGCAACAAACAATTTTGGTTATTTCGTAAAATATTAGTTATCCTTCGTGAATAGCTTACTATCCACCAATCTTTTATTGATCTATTTTCATTCTATCTAACTAGCTTATAAAACAGGCTCTAAAATCAAGGATAAAAAAGTTTTTAAAACAACCGTAAAATATCAAATTGAGTAGGTACCTACCTAGAATGGTATAGCTCATCAAAATAATTGGCAATCTGTGGAGGCAGAGAATTTCTGATACTTTCAGAGGGACGAAATCCAATAACAATAGACTGGTATTTAAAAAAAACAGGCATTTTAGGCAATCTAGACAGGAGTGGCGAGAAAAACAATGGCGGTTAGGGTTTTAACGGTAATATATCAAATTGAGAAGAATGACCCTATAGGTAGGTAAGTACCTACTGTGAATTTATCACCCTACTGGTAAATTGATGAGTATTTTCTAATGGACTCGGAGTTCCGACAGTGAGACATCATGATCCCAAAGGGATCAGAGAGATTCTAAGGGCTTACAATCTTCTTACAATCAATAAGATTACCTAATTGAAGGGCCGTGCAAAGGTCGATAAGGCTTTTAGGGCGAAAGTTCAAGACATTCCGAAACTAAAGAGATATGGTAAAGCTTAGTCTCAAACATTACTAGTAGTTGATAGCTAGGTAAGTACATAAGTACCTTTTTTACCCAACTAAGTTGGAAGGTATTGTGTTATTTGTTTACCACAAACACATCTTATATCTTTAAACGAGCAATTCTTGTATATATATATATATATATAATCGGAATCTCGGAAACGGCTCCAGTGATTTTCATGAAATTTAGTATGCAGGGGGTTTCGAGGGCGATAAATCGATCTAGCTAGGTTTCATTTTCCAAAAAACACGATTTACCAGAAAAAAACCCGAGCAAAGCTCGGTCATCCAGGTACTTATAATTATGAGCAACAGCTGGACAGATTTGGCAAATGAGATCTTGTAGGATTCGTCTGGATTACAAAAGTGACTTATGATAGGCTATATAAAATGATTGAAAAATCCAATATGGCACATTAGGCTTTTATCCCGAAAAAGTATCCACCCCTAAGGGAACGCAAAGAGAGGGTTAAAAGTTTGTTATGGTTTCTGAGAACCGAGGACGTTAGAAATAAAGTAGAAGTACCTGGGCACAACCTGGGTGACCGAGCATTGCTCAGTTTTTTTCACGACGTTTTCTAAAAATTAAACCTAGCTACTAGGTAAGTACTTAAATTTAATGCAAATCGTTGGAGCCGTTTCCGAGATTCAGATTATATTATATTATTATACAAGAATAAGGGTCTTCATCACGAATTCATAATACATTACTGAATTAATATTACATTGTTATTTCGTACCATGACCTATGCAAATTGTATTGAAGTAGTGTTACTTCAAGCTTCAAATGTGACGTTTCTAAAACGGAATCGTTCTGGAAGACTTCATGGTAAGGCTCAAGGTATAAGCAATTCTAATCAACTTGAACTCCGATTGCTACCTGAGGCCTTACCACGAAGTCTTCCAGAACGATTCCTTAACGATTCCATTATAGAAACCTCACACTACTTCCATAAAATTTGCATAGGTCATGTTACGAAATAATAATGTAATACTAATTTGGTAATGTATTATGAAATCGTGGTAAGGCCCCTGGCTTTGTTTCATTTCTGTTCAAACTGCCTGCGGTAGACTTTTGACAGTTGATTCGCTGATGCCTGCCACCGCCCGTGATGTCAGAGGGTCTAGACAAAATCCATTTTTTGGTAGCGTTCTCGCCAGCGGAAAGATCAAACTGTACTATTTATGTACCTAAATGAGATTAGACTGTGAGATGTAACGTAAGTGATAGCGCGCACGCACGAGTAACTTTTGTCTCCGTGACTGTTTCGTCACTCTTATCAAGTCCGTGGTTATGTATGGAGATGGAGATGCGCGCGTGTTACGACGTGACATCTCCGTACATAACCTAGAGCAGTGATTCCCAAAGTGGTCCAGGTGGACCCCCAGGGGTCCACCGGAGACTCGACGGGGGTCTACGTTGGACGTGACAAAAAATGGGGGTCTACAATCGTAAGCAGGGGTGCATGAAAATTAATTTGGTTTCGATAGTGAAGAACTAAAATGTTGGCTTGTTATTTTAAATAAATTATGATACCTAAATTAAACCTTCTCAATAAGAAATTTATAAATAAATTGAGAAAAAATGGTAATTTGGAAATGGAAAACATTTTTTTTTAGAAATCTGTTAATCGTCGTTGAAACTCAGCCACAACGCAAGTTTCCATAGATAGATAGATCTAATCTTCACTTTTTTTTTTATCAAGATTTAGAAATTGGTAGTAGGTAATGTAGATGCAGGGGGTCCACCGGATCCAGCAAAATTTTGAAAGTGGTCCATGAAACAAAAGAGTTTGGGAACCACTGACCTAGAGTGACGAAACAGTCACGGCGACAAAAGTAACCCGTGCGCGCATCCGCTAATGAAACATAGGTAGGTAATAATAACAGCAAAAACTTTTATAGAACCAAACTTACGTTGACAGGAGGAATAGACTACCTAAAAATGGCAATCAATGCAGTAAAAATTACATATCAAATTATTTATTCATTTGTTTATACGTTATTGTACACAGATATTAAAATATGTGATAAAAAGAGGGTTAATAAATTAATGTTCTACTAGATAACCATAATTCTTTGTTGCAAACAATGGTAAAACTGTAGAAGAGAATCGCTCACCCCTAAATGTAATGTGAATGCTAATTACTTACATTTCTTTATAATTCGATATTTCCGCTGGCGTGAACCGCAACAGAAAGTGTATCTTGTCTAGCCCCTGGCATGTTCAAGCGCTGCGGTACGATTAGTGGGAAACTTTCGAATGTAGACTACCTAGTTATTAGAGTTAGCGACTAGTTAATAACTAGGAGTTCATTGAAACAACTTAGGTAGGTATAATACTAGCTAGAATCTAGGAACCTATAGGTTCTAGTCCACTAAAAGAGGTCTCAGGAGTGATGCAGCTATACCTCAGGATCAAATACCTATTATATTACCTATCATAAGCAACCTACCTATATGAAGCAACCACGATATCATAGTAAGTACCTATAACCTTTAAAATCGGCCCTCAATCGGAGATATCAGTGAAGTTCAGTGAACCTAATAGGTAAACTTTACAAAGTTTAATAAAATAACTAAAACAATTTCATATTAAAATTCAGTTTATTCAGACTCGGAATAAAATAACAGATAATTATTATCCAATGCGTTAAATATACTTAATTATAATACCTAATACAACACTCTTTAGATATCCTCAAAGATCTAAGTAACTAGAGATCTGAGGCGATGTCTACCGAGCCTGTGAATTGTAGTCGTGATCATATTATTATATGCAAAGATTATATGTAATAGTATATAATAGTATGTTTGTAATATGTAATACCTACACTCATTAATACAGTCATGTGACGAAGAGAGTGTTAGATATAAACGTGGATGAATACAGGGGTAGAGGTAGGCAAAAGAAAAGATGGATGGACTGTGTGAAAGATAATACGAGTACCTAATAGGAGTGAGTACCTAGGTACTGAGATGACGGATGACAGAGAGAAATGGCAGAAGATCACATGTTGTGCCGACCCCACATAACGTGGGAAAAGGGCAGGAAGAATTCAGGAAAAGGAAGAGTCAAACAGTCAAACATTAAAGCCACCTCTTTTGTTTGAAATCGGTTAAAAATATACAAAATATAGAGTAGGTAGGTACTAAAGCTAGTACCTATACACTTCGGCTGCATTGCTTTGTATGTGTTACCATCTCACTAATGAAGTGTAGGTACCTAGTTTGTTTCCAGTTCTGTAATGCAGCGCTAATTAACAAACAAATCTGCTTGTTTATAGTGCGGGGACGAGGAAAATTATGCAAACTTACTCACATTTATGGTACCCAACGCCAAAATATGAACTATAAAGTGTAAGTACATATGTACCTAGTTTGGGCCTTGTTCTCCAAAGTACGGTCACACTTAGCAAATGCCACTATGTCCAAATAGTGACCGCGCTGGACAATGCTAAGGTACCATAATTTGAACAAAAAAAACATGATCACGACTATAATTCTTAGACTCGGTAGATAATCTCCTCAGATCTGTAGTTCCTTATATCTTTGAGGATATATACAGAGGCGCATCCAAACATGATATTTGGCACATGTCTACATTTTGAACTGTAGTTAGTAGTATTCCGCACGTGACAGGTTGCAAGCCCATCTAATAGGTACTGTGTAATGACATTCACCTTCGAAATAAACAAGCAAACCTAAATTATACCTAATACCTATAATAAATAAATGCGCACGTGTTTCGATTAGAATAGTAAGTATTTTATTAAGTTAATATTAAGTAAGTACATACATATACATTCTTTCGAATTTCTGGTTTTTGAACCAAAAATTCGATGTCGTTAAATTACAATATTTTTTTTATGATAATTTCACATTTTTAAAAACCATTTATTTTATAGACCCACTCACTAGAAGGAATTTCCACATTATTAAGTACCTAGGTACCTACCTTTATTTATAGTTTGTGTAAAAACCTGCTTTCTTTTGTCAACCTTTGTAGCTAAGCAAGTAAGTGGTTGACAAATACAAGAGAGTTGCGGGTTGAGTTCCTATAAGGTGACCAATATAGGTATACCTATTGGAAATGTTAACTGACGTTGTGATTATGAATGAGTTTTAGCGATATGACTGTTCATTATTATTAGTATTAGACGGGTATTTATCGCGTTTAAATTACCTTATATTTTCCCGACGTTTCGACAGGTTTGCACGCTGTCGTGGTCACGGGTAGACAGTAGACGGGTAGTCTACCCGTGACCACGACAGCGTGCAAACCTGTCGAAACGTCGGGAAAATATAAGGTAATTTAAACGCGATAAATACCCGTCTAATACTAATAATAATGTGTTCAGATCGCGTAAGTTTAAAAGTACATATGACTGTTCATTACATAACATAACTTTATGTAGTGTATTACCTATGTCGTATACCATATAAACGTACAATAAATTTTGACCATACTAATATTATAAATTGAAAGTTACTGTTTGTTTGTCACCTTACACGTTCAAACGGCTGTACTAATCTAGATAGGCCTTCTTTTGTCTTAATAAATATTAAATGCGGACGTAGGCGCGGGCTACAGCTAGTTTTATAGCCTTACGGTCGATTTTTACGAGCTACAAGCTCTCTAATTAAAGTCTCTAAATAAATATTAATGGACAGTTCACACAACGCCATCTAGCCCCAAACTTAGCAAAGCTTGTACTATGGAAAAGATTAATTTACATAGGTACTATTTTTTTGTAAATCAATATTAACTTAGAATATATAGAAAAACCCAGACATAGAACAAACATCAGTGTTCATCACACAAATGTTTGTCCTTTGCTGGGGATCGAACCAACAACCTAAAGCGCAGAAGGCAGAGCTAATACCAACTGAGCTGTGAGACCAGTCGAAGCCTGGATAGCTTGGTCTTTTGATCAATCAGAGTCTTCTACCAATAGAGATGTGGTGTCCGGACACCGGCCTCGAGAGCACCTCATAAGTTTGCACCAAACGTGTGACGTCACCAGACACGGTATACCGCCGGAGCACAGTCGCCAAGTATGTCTTCATCAGCATAAAGGTAAAACTGATTCCTGGAAAAAAGAGCTCTTATTCTTCTTTTTTATGCCTTAGTGTCAGTGTCATTGATTTGTACCATTGATGGTGCAAGTGACACAAATTTGTATCCTTAGTACCATTCAAGAAAAATGAGAATATTTCCCAGTGCATTTGTCTCTTACCCCACGTTTAAACCAAAAAGTATATTCTATATCACCATATCAAACTGTTCAACTGTTGCTTCTAGTTTGGAATGATGGGGCCATAGAGTTTACTACAAGCTATTCGGGTAATGCCAAAGTAATATAACTTCGAGCACTGGTGGTGTAGTAGTCGCATCCGTCTCACGATCGATTGGTGCACGACTGGATTCAAACCCACGATCTTAGGATCGGAAGGCAGGGCTACAACCACTAGACCCAGTGCTCTAAGTGAACTTGTGGTAAGAAAGATCTCCCTATGTAAGATCTTAATAAGCTTACTCACCTACGCAACTCCGCTTCCCGATGCCAAATGCAGCGAAGACTTTGTGTTTGCTGGGGAGTGTTCCATCGAGCCAGCGTTCTGGTCGGAACTGGTCTGCATCAGGGCCCCAGGAAGGGTGGCGTAGCAGCCCGTACAGAGCCAAGTAGCACTTACTACCAGCTGGGAGGGTGTAATTCGCTGGCAAAAAAAGTATTTATTTAAAACAAGACATGACAAAACAGGACAAGACAGGACAAGACAGAACAAGACAGACAAGACAAGACAAGACAAGAGAAGACAAAGCAAGACAAGACAAAACAAGACAAGACAAGACAGGGCATGACAGGACAAGACAAATGGAAACAAGACAGAACAAGACAAAGCAAGATAAGTAAGACAAGACAAAACGAGACGAGACGAGATGAGACGATACGAGACGAGACCAGACGAGACAAGACAAGAAGACGAGACAAGATAAGAAGTAAGATAATATTTATATTTGTTCTGTAGCTCATTTACTTAGCTGAAGATCCTTATCTAAAGTTCTTCCTATCAGTGGCACAGCGGGGTATAATCGCAACGTCTCCTTGATCACAGCCTCCATATACTTCAGTTGGGGCAAATCCTGCTTTTCTACATCTCTGTCTGACCCTTTGAATACTGTCTGTAATCTGTGAAGGTGTAATAATTAGGTACCTATGTGGAGGGATTATTGGTAAGTATACTTACTTAGATCTTCTTGTTCTTTTCGACTCAGTGTGGTGAAAGGATCAAAATGCGCCTCAGAAGGTTCTTTCGTGGACTTAAGTATTCAAACTTTTTAGGTTCTATTATGGCGGTTTTCTCACGATGTTTTCCTCAACCGTTTCAAAGTCCTACTATAGTGCATAACCATTTTTCGAACAAAAAATTCATTGTTACAGCCAGTGGAGCCCACGTCTTTAACATTGAAAGGTTCGTATGAAAAAACATTACACGAACAAAGTCGTTTGTATGAAAAAAACTAAGTAGTTTGATAAACAAAAAGTTAGGGTAAACTGGGAAGGTTAAAGTGTATAGGAAACTTACTCCTCATAAAGGCGTTGCTGGACTGTTTTGTACGTTCCCACACACAGCAGCACATTAGGTAAAGCCATGGATATAGTATCAGACCCAGCCGCAATAAATGTATTCACTTGGTCCAATACATCCTGATCAGTCAGTGTTCCTTGCTCAGAAGACTCTAGAAGATGTTCCATCAATGATTTGAAACGGGTGTTGGAGCTATTATCTGAAATAGGCATCTTAATAAGATCATTGTTTGCGAGTATGAGATGAATTATGAAAATGGCAACAATGTAAACACACTCATTAATTATATTTCTTTCTTTTTATTTATATACTCGTACTATTAATCACTGTGCAAAATGTGCAAAGAGGCATGTGCCAATATCATTTTTGGACGTACCTCTGACTACCCTCTTTAGATATCCCCAAATGATATAGAGATGAGGAGATGTCTTCCAAGACTGGAGATTACAGTTGCGATCATGATTTTTTTTGTATCTATGTACGAGTACGTTGCCTCAGCAAAGAAAAAAAGATGAAAAATTTAAAGAAAAGATGGATGGACTGTGTGAAAGATGACATGGGTAGGAAAGGAGTAAGTACTGAGATGACGAATGATAGAGGGAAATGGAAGAAGATCACATGTTGTGCCGACCAACATAAAGTGGGAAAAGGGCAGGAAGATGATGATGATGATGTACGTTACCTCAGCATGTGATTTATATTACCTTCAAGCTCAATCTTCTTCGAATTGAATTCCGCCCTTTTCTTCTTCAAGATCTAAAGCAAGAAGAAAATTGTAAAAAAATAACCGCAAAAGAACAATTTAACGGAGGTATCGAATTAATTTGTGAACTGTCCTAAGCAGTCATAAAACCATAACGGTGTTGATATACATACCTACAGTCTGCCGGGATACACGAGTCTAGTTTTTTTCATGCTAGGATAGCAAGCTAGTTCTCTACTAAACTATCCTGGCTTGCTGACCTGGCAATCTCGGACAATGCTAGGTGAATGTTGGAGCCAGGTCCAGCATTACAAAATCCAGAACCCAAAGTTCTGTCTTTGGGTTCTGGATTTGGGTAAAGCTAAACAGGCAAAAAAACTCGATAAGATAAAACTCCAGTGTGGTGCTCATTGAACAAAGTTAGATTCATGCTAAGGCTTATTTCTAGGTTTATATTGAGGCTTATTTTGTACCTCATATTGAGACTTATGTCGAGGCTCATAATATTGAGTTTTATGTAGAAGCTTATAATGAGACTTATGCTGAGGTTCATATTGAGGCTTATTTTGTGGCTCATATTGAGACTTATGTCGAGGCTCATAATATTGAGATTTATGTCGAAGCTTATATTGCGACTTATGCCGAGGTTCATATTGAGGCTTATTTCGTGGCTCTTATTGAGGCTTATGATGAGGCTTAAGTTCAAGCTTTTGTTATGGCAGTTTTAATACTTACGGCACGGGATAGGTCATTCATAGCTCTGGCATGTATAGTTTCTTGCTTCCTAAGCCCACTCAGAGTGTAAATAAGATCGCTTTGGAGCCAAAACTTGACAACCCGTTGCACCAGACAATCGTAGAACTTCACCTTAGCGATCATGAAGCATTCTTTAAAGTACTTATCTTCTTCGTCTTTGGCGGATCCTATAGTTGTAACTGAAATAATATAAGTAGGTACCAACATTTAAAGCCGTATTTTATCCCTTATACTAACACAAAATGATATGTCACGTGAAATAAAGTGTAAATTTCAGCCCGAGAGGAGGTACCCACCACAGACCGTGGACAATATAGAGCATTCCAAGTAACTGTAATGATCAAAAGGGCCTTTTCCTACTTCTTTGTCTAAGACCTTGATCAAATCCTTGGCTCCGTAGTTGAACTCGCTCAAATAACCATCCAACACTTGTTGGTTAAAACATGGACTTAGGAGACGGCGATGTGAGAGCCATTTAGAACCTGCAAATTAAAAAAATATGGTGAGAAACTGTGGGTTACAATTAAACACAAATACATAACTATACCAACCTACCATCATCATTATTGGATCTACTTAAAAGACTATCACAACATTGGATCTATATAAAGAACTTTGACCGTGACTGTAGATTGACAGACAATGTAGAGCCTAAATCTAACCTAGAGAGCTGAAATAGTAGAAGATGGGTTCTTTTTGAGGTTTAGAGATGCGCTATGAAAGGAGTGCTTGAAATTTAATGTCTAAGAGGTGTAGTGGTCGGGTTAAAGTTTTTATGAAAAATAATTACGCGATAAAATCACGAGCAATCGCGCTGTCTATTTATATCTTTGTCGTTTTGCGGAGTAGACACGCTGGAGTTCATACAAAAATTAAGACATAAAATATACCTAATGTACAGGTTTTATAGAACTTACCATTAGCTGTAATAAGTCCCTCTCCAAAGTACGGTTTCAGCAAATCGTATAAGCTGTCTTTTGTAACACACGCGTTAGCGACCAAGAAACTGTCTTCAGGATCTATTACAGCTGGAAATATTTAAAGCATTGACATATTACATAGACAAGACGTAGCGCATAGATTATATTTCTTGACACACAACACGTCATCTAGGTACACGTATTACTTTACCTATAAAAAGGAAAGATTTGTATTTTTGTATGTTTGTACCGAATATACCTACTCAAAAATTACAGGACAGATTTCAATGCTACATTATCCCCGAGTTATATTATGTTACATTGATGGTTTTTTTTGGACGAACCTGCGAGTAACGGCTATTACCTAATACACCTACAGGAAAAAATAATAAGAATAAGGGTACGAGTTGGCAGCGGAAGACATGAGGCAGCGTCACTACTGGTTTCATAGAAATACATAAAAACCAGTAGTATCGCTGCGACACGACGTCCGCTGCTGTCTCATGTCGTCCGCTGCCAACTCGTACCTTAAGAATAATTTTATTATTAATTATTATATTAAAAAATAGTGATCACAATACGATTGTGTATAATGTGTAGGTATGCTATAGCATTAACTATGGGGTTTATAAAACTATTACACATTAATAATAAGGTAATCATACCAGTAATGTCCAAGACACCAAGTCGAACAGTTCCAACGCCAACACCTCGACGGAGATTATCGTTTGATTCATTCACAATTAATTTTTGTAAATCTAAAAAATAAGAATAAGAATTGTTTATTGTCAAAACAGTTAGTTAGGTACAGATGATAAGTATAGTGGTTGTGGTAAGTTCCAAAAGTTTTACCTATTTGGCGTAGGTACAATGTACTTACCTAAATAGTCATTTTGATCTTCATAATTCTCCTGCCCTTATCCCACGCTAAGTGAAGGGTCAGCACATGTTTTCTTCTTCCACTCACTCCTATCATTCGTCAACTCTGAGGCTACTCCTCTTACATTCATATCATCTTTCACACAATCAAACCACTTTTTCTTCGGCCATCCTTTACTTGCGTACCCAGATACACTCATACCCATAACTTTTTTGAGGACATGGTTTTCATCCCTCCTCATCACGTGTCCATACCATGCTAATCTAGCACTCCTCATCTTTTCAGTAACAGGCGCCACTTCCAAACTTCTGACATACTCATTCCTTATCTTTGCAATACCAGTGCAACATCGTGAGGAAACCGACATACCCTAGAACCAAAAAATCGAAGGTATGTGTCATAGGTTAGTATTCTAATAGGCGGCGATGGGCTTGCAACCTGTCACGTATGGAATACTTACTACTGTGCAAAATGTGGGCATGTAGGTACCAAATGTCATGTTTGGACTTGCCTCTGACTACCGTCTTTAGATATCCTCAAAGATCTAAGTAACTAAAGATCTGAGGAGATACGAGTATCTACCGAGCCCGGGGATTATAGTCGTGATCATATTTATTTATTTTATTTCATTTCTTATCTTGTCCAACCGTGTCAGCCCACCACACATAACATTCGCATCTCCGTAACATGCATCCTTCTTTCATCCGTCTTCTTCATTGCCCAACATACATATTACGTAGCCCAGCAAGGTCATCAAAACAGCGACGTATATAAATAGTGCAGTGGTCAACGCACGCAAAAAAGGTTGCTAAAAACAAAACCAAACGTGTTCAAGACTGCAATCCCCAGATATCTCCTAAGATGTCTAGTTACTTAGATCTTTGAGGATATCTAAAGAGGCGCGTCCAAACATGTGGACATTCCCACACTTCGCAGAGTAGTTAGTATCCCGTACGTGACAGGTTGCAAGCTCATCACCGATTAAGTATAAGAATACTAAGATTTATTTTTTCGAATTTTTGGTTTTAGGGTAGGTATGCCGGTTTTCTCGTGATGTTTTCCTCCACGGTTTAAGAATTGTGCACATATTAGGTATTTTGGAATAAAAAAACCCATTAGTGCACGACCAGAATTGCACCCACCACCCTCTGATTGTAAGGCAGATGTTACCACCACCAGTAGGTACCTACAAAATGCAAAAAGCTTGAGTTTTAAGTTGACTCACCGGCATTCTTAAGTAACCTAATACACATACTAACCTGTTCTTAAAACATTCTTTTCGGTTATTGACCTGACCTCAAAAATAAATCAAAATGGCCTTAATAGATACTTACATAAAATTACAAATATATGTCGATTAGTAAGCTTCTAATAACGGTCACGTTGAAGTCATAGAAATCTAGATTTTAAAGTCACTAGTTTACGGCTTAAAATCTAGGTAAGTATCTTAAACGTGACCAAAAAAAAAAAAAAAAAACGACTGAAGCGTACCTAATTGAAAATAGCTTCTTAAGATATTGGATTTTTTCACATTTTGTATACCTAGTCTATGTCACTCCTGTAATCCAGACGAATACATTGACACTGTCATTCACTTGTCATTTATCAAAATGTGTCCAGTCGTTTGGTCTACAGCGACAGCCAAAAGAACTCGTATACAAACATACTCGTACAAAAAAAAACAACATCACCACGACATCCCCAGGCTCGGTAGATATCTTCAGACCTCTAGTGACTTAGATCTTTGAGGATATCTAAAGAGGGTAGTCAGAAGCACGTCCGAACATGACATGCCCACATTCTGCACAGTAGTTAGTATTCCGTACGTGACAGGTTGCAAGCCCATCGCCGCTTATAAGATTACTAACCATTTGTGTAGGTTGTGTAGGGTTAAGTTAGATACTTTATGTATTAAAGAATTAAATCTACGAGGCACCCTGTAGGTACTTATCTAGCTTATAAAAATAAGTAGGTACCTGGGTGACCGAGCTTTGCTCGTTTTTTGGGGTAAACGACGTTTTATAAAAATGAAACCTAACTATATCGATTTATCACCAACGAAACCCTCTGCATACTAAATTTCATGAAAATCGGTCGAGCCGTTTCCGAGATTCAGATTATATATATATATATACAAGAATTGCTCGTTTAAAGGTATAAGATTAAATAAATTATAAAAGCTACAGATGATTATAATACTGACTTACCACTAAGAGCCAAAAACGAGTGCCCAAAAAAGGGCCAGGCACCTCGGAGCAAAGGAGGGCGATTCTTTAAACGCAAACACTGATACAAATGCAAGAAAAATAATGCCAAAACCACTATTCCCAGGAAAAGCATTTTTTAATTTTTTAACTACACTTTTTTGATAAAAATAGTTTTATTTAAATTAAGTTATCACAAAGTTTTGAGTTTAGATATACCTAAATTATATTAGGTAATTTTTCAGTAAGGACCAATTAATTATATTTAAAACGAACTTTTGAGTTAACTTGCTGCTTAAGCTTCTGATAAGAGAATGAATCAGTTAAGCTAAATCGCAGGGTTGTGAAGGAAGCGGTTGTGTACTGTGTAGGCCCTACGTCGTATAACTGTGGCCAGGACTACAACCGGTTCCTTTTAAACACCACAAGCACCGATGAACAGTAATCAACATATCTACACTAATATTATAGACAAACATGAACACGGGTGTTTGTTCTGTGTCTGGGTGTTATTAATTTATTAATATTTTCAAAGTTTTAGGAAAACTAGCTAGGTCTTTATAAAAAATGCCGTAAAGGTGAAATGTGCTGAGGGCCAATCAAAAAGTTTCCGCATATATTTACTTAAATAGAATAGAAAATGATAATAAGTGAAAGTAGACGACATTATAGAAATAAAAGGATATACAAGACAAGTTATGTATTCAATGTATGTATTTACAGAAAAATGATACAGTGTAACATTTAAATCGGTCAGTATGGGAAAGTCTGAAACTTTAAGACATACGAAGATCTGTTCTTAGGAACCATGTCATCGATTTTAGTAACAAGGAAAACTGCATTAATACATAAAAAAAAACTCGTACTCAGCTCGGGAATTGAACCTGACAGCAACCTTCTCTTTCACTTGGCTTATAGGGCGGAAGCTAGCTTATTTATATTTATAGAGGAAATATTTGTAGTTATAGCCATGCGCTGCGGAAACTACCTTTCCTTTACTTTTCCTTTTGATGATAAAACAAAAAAAATATTCTACAGAATTAAAAAAATATAATAATATCAATATCTAGAAAAAACTTCGCGATGCCAATATGACCAACTATTATAGTTATGTCAATAAACTAAACAGCTTTTTTACAAATAAATAATTAAGTATTTAAAAAAATTAAAAAGAATACCTATAAATATAATGTAAAAATAAAAACTTGGAGTGTAACAGTTATTGTATTTACTTTACATACCCAATAAACTAATATCACAATTAAGTACCGCATCAATATAATTTATAAAATAACATGATATCATAGAAATACAATAAAATAGGCTTTAAATAACATGCATAATGCAATAGGCGGCCTTATCGCTAAAAGCAATCTCATCCAGGTTTCAAAAGTCTATTAATATCTGATTTAGTTTCTTGATTGTAAGGCAATATGGTGGCCGGAAATGGGTTTTAACAAGGGGTCTATTTTGAGCTTGAGTTGTGTGACGTCAGAGGCTACCCGGTAGTGACGTAGCACATATGCTAATGTTGTCTTCATCGACATCATGGCGTAGTTTTTACCTGAAATTAAATGATAAAATATTTTTAATTTTAATTTTTTAGAAATAACGCATGTTGCAATCACGAGAAAAGGACTCTATTCTAAGTTGTGGAGAACAGAAGAGGAAAAATGATTGGCCATATTATACGACATGACAGTTTCATCAAGAACATTATAGAAGGAAAAGTGGAAGGAAAGAGAGGAAGAGGAAGACCAAGGATAAGCTATATGAACCGAGTGAAAGAGAAGGTAGCTGTCATGTCGTATAAAGAGGTCAAGGAGGCTGCCCTGGAAAGAACTAAATGGAGAGAGATTCATCAGTTATGCCGACAAGAGTCAAACTCTTAAATTAAGAAGAGAAGAGCAGTCACCTAATAAATTCAATACCATATCCCCAGGCTCGGTAGATAATCTACTCAGATCTCTAGTTACTTAAATCTTTAAGGATTCTTACTATCTTCCTTTACACAGTTTTTTAACTTTTACGATAGTCAGCCCACAATTATTGTACTTATTCTACATTGTTTTTGTTCCTAATAAAGATTTTTGTATTTTGATTTCTCAGTAGACAGAGTCAGAGGGTAGTCAGAGGCACGTCCGCATTCCGTACGTGACAGGTTGCGAGCCAATATCCGCTTATAAACACACACCTTCGATTTTTTTGTTCTAGGGTATGCCGGTTTTCTTACGATGTTTTCCTTTACCGTTTAAGAGCACTGGCATTGCGCATATACATTTTTCGAATGTAAAAACTCATTGGTACACGACTAGGTTTGAACCCACGACCTTCGTATCATGAGGCACGGGTGCTACCACTACACCACCAGTGCTCTTAAATGTCAATACATTTATAGCACGATATAGTACCTACAAGCCACATTAAATCATAATAAAATAAAAACTAAAAAGCAAAAGTTCACTGGTGACACGACTTTATTAAGTA
This sequence comes from Cosmorhoe ocellata, assembly GCA_963675405.1. Taxonomy (NCBI): domain Eukaryota; kingdom Metazoa; phylum Arthropoda; class Insecta; order Lepidoptera; family Geometridae; genus Cosmorhoe; species Cosmorhoe ocellata. Next base: position 3,318,861 of record OY776266.1, on the reverse strand, counting down.
ACCTACAATCTTTATCTTTTATTGATATCCACCCAGCCGTTATCATGATTGAACAACAAACAAACATCAACTCGCCGTTTCTCTTAACATAGATAAACTAATAATAATTGTTATTTTCGGTATTTGAATAATTTAATCGGACTTGACATTATGTTAACATGTTAGACAGGTTTTAATGCAACTTTCTTTTTATAGCAAAACTAACTATTGTCCGCGAATTCTTCCGCATTTAATACATTTTCATATCATTATGTTTTAATGTTGTTCTGCTTTTCCGGGCGGAAAAAAATCCAACAAATCAAATATGATCACGACTGTAATCCCCAGGCTCGGTAGATATCTTCTCAGATCTTTAGTTACTTACTTAGATCTTATCTTTGAGGATATCTAAAGAGGGTAGTCAGAGGCAAGTCCAAACATGAAATTTGGTACATGCCCACATTTTGTACAGTAGTTAGTATTCCGTACGTGACAGGTTGCAAGCCCATCGCCGCTTATAAGAATACTAACCTATGACACATACCTTCAAATTTTTGGTTATAGGGTATGCCGGTTTCCTCACGATGTTTTCCTTCACCGTTTATGAGCACTGGCATTGCGCACATAAATTTTTCGAGTGGAAAAACTCATTGGTGCACGACCAGGTTTGAACCCACGACTTTCGGATCGTGAGGCAGGGGTGCTACCACTACACCACCAGCGCTCTTCCAACAAATCAAATACATGAAAATCGGTCCAGCCGTTCTCGAGCTATAAATGGTGATTAATATAAATCGACTAGCTTCCGCCCACGGCTTCGCCCGCGTGGGACCTTGAAAAACAACAAATCTATCCTACGGGAACCGTACATTTTCCGGGATAAAAGTAGCCTATATGCTATTCTAGACTAAAATCTCTGTGCCCAATTTCATCAAGATCCGTCCAGCTATTTCAGCGTGAAAGAGTTACAAACATTCATCTACATTCTTACAAACTTTCGCGTTTATAATATTAGTAGGATTACCTTATCTATCTATATACATATGTATATAAAAATGAATTGCTGTTCGTTAGTCTCGCTAAAACTCGAGAACGGCTAAACGGATTTATCTTATCTTGGTCTTGAAATGTTCGTGGAGGTCTAGGGAAGGTTTAAAAGGTAAGAAAAATTCGAATAACTGCCGGGAAAACCTTAAAAATAGCCCTTTTCTATTTCCCATACAAACGTTTTCTAAATAAAATATAGAGTCAATTTGAACTTTATTACTATTTGATAAAGTTCATATTGAATTATAATCACTCACTGTTGTCTAAGCAATGTAGAAGGCGGTACGAAGTTTGCCGGGACAGCTAGTCACTCATAAAATACTTGTTTGGTCGTGATTTAAGAGGGTTGTGAAGCTGTAAATTTTCATACAAAAAGCGATAACGTTTTGCTCCCCTTTTACTTAGTCCAGATTTATAATTTTTGCAAATGTTGTAGATACAACGAAAAACTAGGCTTGTACGTTTTTATTTTAAACTAGCTGACCCGCGCGCGACTTCGTCTGCGCGTTTTAAGTAAGTAATATACGTTTTCTTACCTTTTAAACCTTCCCTAGACCTCCACGAACATTTCAAGACCAAGATAAGATAAATCCGATTAGCCGTTCTCGAGTTTTAGCGAGACTAACGAACAGCAATTCATTTTTATATATATAGATAGATAGATAAATATTGCCCAACATAAAAGTTATTAGCATATCATATGGATATTTAGATCCATAACTTTTATGTTCAGCAATATTTATTTAAAATAAAAACGTACAAGCCTTGTTTTCATGCATCTACAACATTTCCAAAAATTATAATTATTGGACTAAGTTAAAGGGGAGCAAAACATCGCTTTTTGTATGAAAATTTACAGCTTCACAATCCTCTTTACAAACTTACCTATACAAAGTCGCTTGCCTACTCCGAAGCTAGTGAAAGCAGTGTGTATAGCTGATTTTGGATCCGCCATCGCCGAGGGATCCAGCCATCGTTCAGGTCTGAACTCCTGCGCATCTGGTCCCCATATAGGATGGTAGTGGATGCTGCAGTTGAAGAGAAGACAGTAGCTTCCCGATGGTATGGTGTAGTTTTCTAAAAAAAAGAAAATAATTTAAAGTTTTTGTTTCAAAATAAAATATGACACGACTGTAATCCCCGGGCTCGGTAGATATCTTCCTCAGATCTTTAGTTACTTAGATCTTTGAGGATATATAAAGATGGTAGTCAAAGGCACGTCCAAACATGACATTTGGTACATGCCCACATTTCGCACAATTTTTTTTAATTTTCGTTTTTAAATAAATAATGTTAAATCTATTTTAACCGACTTCAAAAAATGAACGAGGTTCTCATTTCGTCGGAATATTTTTTTTATGTTGGTATGTTTCTCCAATTATACAAAAACACCTGGATCGATTTTTATTTTTTTTATTTGAAAGGATACTTTCCGATTGGTCCGCAGGGTTATTATGTTAAACTCTGCAGTAGCAACAGCAGAGCGACAGCAGCAGCAAAGCGACAGCGACCGCTATGCGATCGGTTGCAAGTTGTTACCATAAACGGTATCACGGAAGACAGTCACCCGCCTATAGCTAAGTTGTTGCTGAATGCACATTGCCTTTGAACACTAGCGCCACTAGCGACAGAACAGCAATTGGTGGAAACAAATATGGTTCACCGATTGTCCGGCAGAGGGAGACATAGTGTTCGGTTGCTGTTGCCCGTTAGCTAATACAAAATTGACGTTTGACAGCGATAATTGCGCGATTTACGCCTGTTGCAAACCTGTCGCGAGTATCGTAATCACCCTGCGGGACTTACTCAGTGTCACGTCCCGGTCAGCTGTCCTAAGCATGACTGGAGTGATGCAGTAGAGTCGTAGACTCTCCTTGATCACCGCCTCGAGGTACACCAGCTCAGGCAAGTCATGTCTGTTCACATCTCTGTCTGAATCGCCAAACACTCTTTGCAATCTGTTAGAATAAATAAAATATTATAAAGCTGAAGACTTTGTTTGGTTGAACGCGTTAACCTCTACTAGGTTAAAAAAAACAACAAAAATATATATTACTAGCTTTCGCCCACGGGTTCGCCCGCGTTGTACCTTGAAAAACAAAATCAAACTTTCATCCCTATTTTATCCCCTTGGGGGTAGAATTAATCAAAATACTTTCTAAGCGGATGCCTACGTCATAACATCTACCTGCATGTCAAATTTCAGCCCGATCCGTCCAGTGGTTTGGGCTGTGCGTTGATAGATCACTAGATGTCAGTCAGTCAGTCACCTTTGAGTTACATATATTTAGATTATACACAATAATATATTTTATTATTGTTGTGTTGTATAGTCCATTTATCGAGGAAGGCTATATAAATAACATCACGCTACGACTGATAGGAGCTAGCATCAATATAAATGTTGCAACGGGAAAAATATATTACTTCTTCGTTCATCACACAAATGTTTGTCCTGGGTGGGGATCGAACCCACAACCTACAGCGTAGAAGGCAGAGCTACTACCATCTGAGCTGTGAGAGTCATATGCGTAGTTTCTCTAGTATTCTTGATACTTACTCTTCATAAACTTTATTCTGTACGTTGGCGTGAGAGCCGAGGAGTAGCAGAGTGTACATTAGGGTATTCCCCGTTGTCTCGTACCCAGCCAGGATGATCGTATTCATTTCCTCCCATACCTCCTTCTCAGTCAAAGCCCCTTTGTCAGACAACTCTAAAGCTAGGTCCATAAACGCTTTGAACCTTCTACCTGTGGGAATAGAGGTGAATTAATCTATCAGCAATCTGGTTCTCATAATAAAAGCTTTGCTAAGTTTGGGGGTAGATGTCATTTTTAGAATTGTCCACCATTATTTATTTACTAACTGTCTCGGCGAATTTCATACCGCCTTAGATATAATAAAAAAATTGTTTAATTTTATGGTTTAACGAGCTGATGCTCGCAGCTTCTCCCGCGTGAATGTCGATTATCGCGACTTTTCATACAAACTTTCATTCCCTATTTTATCCCCTTGGAGGTAGAATTAATCAAAATCCTTTCTTAGCAGATGCCTACGTCATAACATCTACCTGCATGCCAAATTTCAGCCCGATCCGTCCAGTGATTTGGGCTGTGCGTTGATAGATCACTATATCAGTCAGTCAGTCAGTCACCTTTGAGTTATATATATTTAGATACTTATTTATTATCCTATTCCGGACGAAGAAAAATCCAAAAACACCTAAATCATAAAAATTCTCGAACAAAAAACCGAACGGGTTAAAAAGTATCCTATGTTCGTCTCCTGGTTCTAAGCTACCTAATACCCCTACCAATTTTGAGCCAAATGAAAAGAAACAATATTATATTCAGTAACAAAGAGCTGTCTCGAACCAGGAATTGAACGCACACTTCACGGTGATTGACCATAATTTATACTAACCATTTACACTTTCTTCATCTCTTAACTTTTTCTTTTTAGCTAATAGAACCTGAAACAAAGTTTTCATTTTATTTTGTGTAGTTATTTTAAGGAAATATTTTTTTAGATCTATTAAATATATTGTTATTTAGTAAGTATTTCTTGGGCATAATCAAAGTTGCATAATAAATTTTACATTATAGTATTAGAAGAGTACCTACCTAGGCATATTTTCATACAAAAAATAATAATAATCTCGTTTGGTATTTATATCTCCTCAAATCTCTAGTTACTTAGATCTTTGAGAATATCTAAAGAGGGTAGTCAGAGGCACGTTCAAACAGATCTGTCACACGCTCACATTTTACACAGTAGTATTCTGTATGTGACAGATCCTTACCACAAGCTCTGACAAACCATTATGGTTTAAAAACGTCAAGTTTCAAGCTCAAAGTAACACTACTTCCATACAAATTTTATAGGTCATGGTACGAAGTATCAAAGTTATTACTTTGATATTGACCAAAGAGCTGTGGTGAGGACAAACATCTGTGATCATACAAAGGCAGATCTACTATAGAATCAAACGAACTTACCTGTAAGTGATGTTCGATGATTATTAAACGTTGTGATTCGCTGGAGAAATTACATTTATATTTACTTGAAGAAGCACGCCATGTGCTGCCATCTATACACAATTTTAAATACTAAAAATAAACAAAATTATTTCTCATCCGTTGTGGGTACTCTGATAATCTCATACACGTTTGACCCTCGAGGCTATACCGCCAACTATTTCGTGCTAAGTGGGTAAGGTAGAAGACTAGATAACTATTTAGTATTCACCTCAAGGGTCAGGGTGGGAATGTAATTTCTCCGGCGAATCACAACGTTTAATAATCATCGAACATCACTTACAGGTAAGTTCGTTTGATTCTATATTAAACTATGTGATTCGCCGTTCGAAATTACATTTATATTTACTTGAAGATGTTGAAAGCAACACGAAATAGAACTGAAGTAAAATCTCAATTTAATCAATTAATTATTACTCACTATAGTAATGATTATTAATTAACATCCAAGAAATCCCATTAACATTAACATATTTTATCAAGTTAGTCTCTATTTGACAAGGATGAGCTGCAAAGAGAGTGTGCAAAAGTATCAGCGGAACAATCAGATACTTCTCTATTGTAAAATCTGGCAAATGCTTCTGAGTTGCCTGTCCAACCAGCAGTATTTTTTATAAGATCAATGCTAACGCCGAGACGGCGAGCAGCGGATGTAGAAGCATGCCTCGTACTATGAGCACTAAATATTGTAGTGTCTATTCCGCTAACTTTTAAGGTCTCCTTAATCCAACGGCTGAGAGACTGTGAACCTACATTTTTATATGGTTTTCTAAGGCTTACAAATAAAAAATTACAATTATTGGGTCTCTTTTCAGCTGACATACTCAAATAAAGTTCTAATGTCCTTGCAGGACAGATAGCGGGTCTTTCATCAAAGTACGGAAGAACTAAAGTAGGCTGTAATCTATTAATAGCAGAAGTTTTGATATGATCAGGTATTTTAATAATAAATCTATTACTATCTACTTTGTGGATGTTACATATGCGTATCAATGATAACATCTGAACTCGATGTGCTGTTACTAAAGCTATGAGAGTTACAAGTTTTTTGGATAGGACGTCAAACGAAAGATTTTCGTTCGGGAACCAGTTCCCTAAGTAATTAAGGACTGTAGCGACGTCCCAGGTAACGTTGTATTTAGGCAGAGGAGTTCTTAATTTATAAACACCTTTCATAAAGCGTTTTATGATAGAATTGTTCATAATATCTGAACCTATCATTAATGTAAGCGCAGATTTGACGCTATTAATAGTACCATACTTAGAGCCCTGATCAAACAAAAAGAAAAGAAATGACTGTACTTGGATAGCAGAGGCCTTATAGAAATCAATCTCATTGACTGAACAAAAAGAATGCCATTGCCGTAAGCCAGAATCATACTGTTTTAAGGTGCTCTCAGAGAGAGATGCAATCATCACTTCTGCAGCGGCGATTTAAAGAATTATTTATTTATTTATTATTTTATAGTTCTTATTATATTTCCACCCATTCTGTTTATGTAACAAATGGCAGTGGTGTTATCTATACGAAGTAAAATTTCACAATTTCTAAAATCTTTTGCAAAAAATTTTTAGACCAAAGAAAGCTGCCTTAAGCTCAAGGTAATTAATATGATGAGCAAGCTCATCCTCTGACCATTGACCACTGGCTGTTTGGTCAGAACAGCTGATGCCCCACCCAGTGCGAGACGCATCCGAGTATATAGTGAGACAATATTGATTCGAACGTATTGGTGTGCTACAGTTATCAATATGAGAAAGCCACCAATTAAAATCTTCGCTCAAAAAATCAGGTAATTTTACGTGCTGATCATAATCATCCAGTTCCTTCAAGCGCAAACATTTTGTCCGTTCAAAACGTTTTGTATATAGCCAACCATATTTCATTACTGGACAGATAGAAATGAGTAAGCCAATTAAATGTGCAAAGTCGCGTAATTTGCACCTTTTTAAAATAGAAAAATGAGATAATTCGGCTTTTATCTTTGATTTTTTATCGATTGGAATACTGATTGTGAGGTCTTCAGAGTTAAAAACAAAACCCAAAAATGTAATATTTTTACAAGGATTGCTAACACATTTCTCGGAATTGATTGTAAATCCTAATGATTCAAGCAAATTCTTTGTAAAAGCAAAGTTCAGCTTACAACTGTCGAAGCTGTGAGAAAATAATAAGATATCGTCCAAGGAAATGACCGACAATATTCCTTTATCGCGCAGGTACTCCATAACTGGACGCTATTATTAGCTATTATTAAGCCCAAAAGGGAGGACTTGAAATTCTAGGATTTTACCTTCCCACAGAAAACGTAAATACTTTTTGTAATCGTTATGGATACTAAGCGCAAAATATGCGTCTTTAAGATCAATCGAACACAATATGTAGGCATCCTTAGATATAAGTCTCATAGCCGTCCTATAATCTTCCAGTTTGAAGTGAGGCGCAACTATGAACTTATTCAACTCCTTTAAATTTAGAATGAATCTCTTTCTACCATTGCTTTTGTCAACTAAAAATATACTAAAGCAAAATTGATTTTCGCAAGGTAAACATTCTGTGACAGCTCCCTTACGAATGAGTTGAATTATTTCATGGTTCATATCTATGGAATGTTTATCAGATTTTGGCTTGTTAAGAGGTACTTTAGATTGTCGAACTTCATCAGAGATCGGCAAACGTACACCGGATATCCAGGTTAATACTACAGGATCAGAGGTGACGTTTATCCAGTTTTTATAGAAAAACCTAAGTGTACCAGCCTGAGTGTCCTCGGTTAGCGTCGCCTGGGTGCGTGTTGTTGCGGGCGCGTGCCTCTCGCGGCGGGCGGCGGTGGCGGTGGCGGCGCGTGGCGCTGCGCCGTGGCCGGCGGCCTGCGCCCCCCCGCCCTCGGGGTCGGCCGAGTGACGGCGGAACGAGGCGGCGGCGGGGCCCTCCAGTTTAAAGCGCGAGACGTGGACGTTTCCTGCTGTCTATTCCGGAATGGAACCTTCTGTCTCGACTTCGTCGGTGGTGCGGCTTTCATTTCAGCTCCGGTCTTAGAGATAGCTTTCATTGATCGTAGTTTTTCGCAAAGCTCTGAACCGAAAAGCCATTGATCCCGTTTAAGATCCTTTATATTGTCCTTGACATTCTTGCTCAATGCTGACAGTAGAAACTGTTTTCGGGTGTTTGTTTCTGCATTATGCAAATAACACAACAAGCGGCCCGCATCGCTGAGTTGTTTCAGTGCTACGGTAGTCTGGCTGTTGGCATTGACAGCTTTGTCGTTCAATATATTTGACATGAGACTAGCTACGCAGGATATAACACAAGCCAGGTGTTTTTGATTTTCAACAAGAATTTCGTCTCGCTTGGTGAAGCTATCATTAACCGCTGCCTTGATTTCAGGATTGAGAAGTGGAGGCAGTGCCAGTTTAAGGTTCTCCGGGACATCATATGATTTCAAAATGTCCTTTACGGTATCATCTTTCAACCCATTTAACAAAAACTCCGACCACCTTACTGCAATATCCTTATGAATGCTGGCGCTAAAAGATTCTTCTTTTGCTGGTTCATCTCCTAGAATATTTAGAATATTCTCTTCCAGAGGTACATCAGCATCAGCGTCAAGTTCATTTGAAGCCTCCGGCGGCGGTGGATCTGGTAATTCTGTAGTTACAGTTGGGATAACCTCTTCATAATAGGTGGTATCTAAAATAAATTAAGCGTATGATAGAAATAAATAAGAGAAAGACACTACTTCTATCTTGTTGCACCGGAATTGAACCCGTAACCGCAAGGTAGTTAGTTGGTCAGCCTGCATGTAGCCGCGCAGGCTGGCCGCGCGGCGGGCCCAGGCCCTTGGTACTACACAGAGCCTGCTCAGCAATCAATCTTACAAATTAATCTGAAGAGCGACTATGAATAAGTGAGTCTGAGTGAGTACATTTATACTTTGGTATATGTATTATTTCGTAAAATAATAGGTTAGTTATTCACGATACAGCCTTACAGACTGTACTCTAGAATGCTGCTGAGTGGATAACCGTATACAGCGATCAACCTTGCAGATTGGACTGAAGTATACTTAGGTTGGTATAATCTTACAGATTATACTCATTTCCACATAAATATCTGTATAATCTGAAGAGCGACTATGAATAAGTGAGTCTGAGTGAGTACATTTATACTTTGGTATATGTATTATTTCGTAAAATAATAGGTTAGTTATTCACGATACAGCCTTACAGACTGTACTCTAGAATGCTGCTAAGTGGATAACCGTATACAGCGATCAACCTTGCAGATTGGACTGAAGTATACTTAGGTTGGTATAATCTTACAGATTATACTCATTTCCACATAAATATCTGTATAATCTGAAGAGCGACTATGATTAAGTGAGTCTGAGTGAGTACATTTATACTTTGGTATATGTATTATTTCGTAAAATAATAGGTTAGTTATTCACGATACAGCCTTACAGACTGTACTCTAGAATGCTGCTGAGTGGATAACCGTATACAGCGATCAACCTTGCAGATTGGACTGAAGTATACTTAGGTTGGTATAATCTTACAGATTATACTCATTTCCACATAAATAAATAATATCACAGCGATCTTGTTGTTTCGATGACCGCGATGACCTTCCATAGGTCGAGTTGAATTTAAAGTAAGTAGTTCTTACTCTAAGAACAATAGTTTAGGTACCTTGAATTTGTTCAACCTCCGGGTTAAAGACGTTATCCACAGTTTCTTCAATAACAATGTCCTGTTCCTCGTTTGAAGAAGATGACGACGAGCATCGCCTGTGGCGAATTTTTTCCATTTTTCGTTCTAACTTTTTGATTTTACGCTGTAAATGTTCTTCTTTGTTTTTATGTTTGCGTTTTCCCATGTTTTTTCTGAAAAATAACACTAAAAAACGCGATAAAACTTTAGAGGAACGAAATTTATCGTGTACGATGGCCGCGACACAAAACGTGTATGAGATTATCAGAGTACCCACAACGGATGAGAAATAATTTTGTTTATTTTTAGTATTTAAAATTGTGTATAGATGGCAGCACATGGCGTGCTTCTTCAAGTAAATATAAATGTAATTTCGAACGGCGAATCACATAGTTTAATACCAATTAAACTGTGAAGTAAATCTCTCACCGCATCACAGAATTTGTTCAAATCATCAACAATTTTGTTTTGTTTCTTTTTCAGCGCAGAGAGACTGAACAACGCGTCGCTGTGTCCCCAGAAAGAGAGAACTCTCTCCGCAGAGATATGCAACATTTGTTGAGCCGCGTGCATGTAAGAGCCAGTATCGAAGTTCTCTGCTTCGCCCGCTGCTAAACCAAACGCTGTCTCTGAAAAGATAAGTTTAGGTATGTCTAAACAGGGTATCCCGGAACTGGGTATATTCGTGTATTCCCGTTTTCCCTGTACGCTGTCCCCTTCACGGGGACAGCAGGACATGATAAAATTTCTTTCCCGTTGTCCCCGTAACGTAGATTCGGGGATGGGGAAAGTTTATGAAAATACCAGTCTATCAGTCTATGAAAATAAAAAATAAAATAAAAATAAGAAAGGAGTGAGTACTGAGATGACGAATGACAGAGGGAAATGAAGTTGTGGGGGTACAATCCTTATTTTCGAATTTCGATAAAATACTTTTTTTTATTGAAAATACCAACAGCTCTATAGAATTACATTGGATATATTTAATGAAAATGATAGATGAGGCCAATTAATCTCTCTAGAATCTAGAGAGATTAATACATTATAGCCAAGTAGGTATTAAACTTTTGCAGTGATCAGCTGTTTTTTTTTTCGCGCTCATAGTTTTACTTTCTTAGAAAAAGTTGTTTATATTGATGGATACTTTAACCCCCTGAAGTTTTCGGAAGTAGTCAGGTAACACCCTGTATAACTTTCCAAAAGTCATCTAGATTAAGTAGATACTTACGGCAAATACTCTCCAAAGATATTGCATCCAAGTATACAGAGTGGTCAAAGGGTCCTCTTCCTACTTCCTTCTTCAGGTTTTCCACCAGCTGTGTAGCCATCAAGTTGAATATTGGCAGGAACCCATCGATCACATGCTGGCTGAAGGCTGGGTTGAGAAGCTTACGGTGTTTCCTCCATACTGCTGTATCTGGAAAGTGGTGCAACCCTTAGGCCGTATACAGAAAGAAAGCTGGAAACTTATAAGCGCTTACCGGCGCTTGACAGCGCTGGTAACCCGCGTAGGAAAATATATGAACGCGCGCCGATAAGCACTGAACGGTGTCGACAAGTTCCGACAAGCTTCAACACGCGCTGGTCAGCGCTGGGCGCTGCCATTAAAAATTAATAAACAACTGCGACAACACGTGCAATTACGACAGGCATATTTATTGATCTGCTTCAACCTGCTTTCTTTGTGTAGAACGGCCAGCGCTGACAAGCGCCGGTAAGCGTTAGTCACTTATAAGTTTCCAGCTTTCTTTCTGTATACGGCCTTATGCCCGCCTTCCACTAAAAAAGGGTAATGAGCGGAAACTGAGCTAATGATCTGAGAGGATTGAAATTGTATTGAAATCCGCACAGTGGAAGCACTCCTATGAAGAAAGCCATTGCGAGTTAAACTGAGTTCGTACGGAGCCCGCTCCGCTCGCAACGAGAAAGAGATATGAGAACGTTATTTTTTAACCCCCGACGCAAAAACGACGAAATGTTATAAGTTTGACGTGTAAGGGTGTGTGTGTGTTTGCTGTGGCAAAGTGGTATAGTTATAATTTTTTTTTTTTTAAATAATGCTGGACAATCCACACAGCAGCATCCAGCCCTAAAGTAAGCTACTCAAAGCTTGTGTTATGGGTTACTACTAGATAACTGATATATTTAATACAATATACATAATACATAGATAGATATTTTTATTATACATAGAAAACACCCAGACCAACGGAACAAATTTCTGCAGATCGTAGGTACACTAATTTGTTCCGCGGCGGGAATCGAACCCGCAACCTCTTGCGTCGCAGGCGGACTCTCGCCCACTGCGCCACTGAGGTCGTCAAATATTGTCTAGTTTTGCTAAATTGCTCCATAATTTCCTCTATGTACTTTAATCCTTTCTCCACACTAGTTCATAGGAACAAGTGACACGACTATTAGAACTAGAAGTAGTGTGTTATAGAAAAACTGTATATAGGTAGGTACCTACCTTTTCCTGTAATCATTCCATCTCCAAGCCACGGATCCAGAAATTGATATGAGTAATGTTTTTTTAGACATTGATTCGCAGCGGTATTGAAATCTTCAGGGTCGGTCACAACTGGAAATAAATAAGTTTTTACAAAGCTCCCAATAGTAGTTAGGTTAGAATAGAATAGAATATCCCTTTATTGTACACCTTAAAAAGAAATACAAAAGAGAAACAAACTTAAAATTAATGTAACAATGGGCAACCTTATCGCTAAAAGCGATCTCTTCGAGGTAACCTTTGGATGGATAGGAAAAACAATAGTTGTAGAGGACGGTGGCATACACAAAAGAAAAACAAACTTACTCGAATATTATGAACAATAAATAAAGCTAGGTTAGGTACAGTTTATTTATTTTATTCTTATTTTATTTATTTATTTACAACCTTCAACCCTATCTTTACAGGATAACCTAATACGATAAAGATAGTATTTACCTCCACATTTAATAATAATAACAGCTGGTCCAACCGAGGCATTCGTGAAGTTAGCCGCAGAGCGCTGCGCAGTATCGTTTTTCGGGAGCAATTGAAGGTATGGAAAGGGATAGTGGGACAGTATGGATAGTGGGACTGTACACATGCGCAAACTCGCACCTGTGGCTAACTTCACGAATGCCTAGATCCGTTGGATGAACTGTACATACATACATATTTTATTAGGTAGATACCCAGTAGGTGTAGGTATTAAGGACGGATTCGACCAAGCTAGTAGTATTAAGCTCTATCGCCAGAATAAATCGTGGTTTTCTAGAGTAAACTGACATTTGAATTGCATTTGACATTATATACTCGTACAAACAAATATTTGATTACCATCTAATCTACATAGCAGAGGGTCTACCATGAGTTTTCACAATCTACACTCGCTAGCGACTGTAGTTACAAAAATGTATGAAAATATTGTACAGCGCCTCTAGCGGATAGTTGGGTACTAAAATCTCACGTAGCTAACTATCCTACGTCACAGCGTACTACAGCGACTGTAGTTTGCGCTCATTAATTTGCTTAGAATTTGGTACCATGAGTAACAATTTCGACAGATGTCATAGTTACGAACTATTACTACTGTAGTCAAAGTCAAAGCCATACGTAGGTCAAAAACCTACTTCACCGTTGTCATGGGGGACTTCAACGCGAAGCTGGGTAAGAGAGACGATGGGGAGCAGCTAATGGGGCAATTTGGAGTTGGATATCGGAACCACCGGGGCCACCGACTGGCCGGCTTCATGGAGAAGGAAGGACTCTATATGATGAATTCCTTCCTCAGGAAGCGAGAGCACAGGAAGTGGACCTGGATGAGTCCTGACGGTGCAACAAAAAATGAGATTGACTTCATCATGTCGACGAGGAGGCATATATTCAATGACGTCTCTGTGATCAATGCGGTCAAGACCGGGAGTGATCACCGTCTAGTAAGAGGCACTTTGAATATAAACTTCCAGCTAGAGCGCTCTCGATTGATGAAGTCTACGCTCCGGCCAGCACAAATTCAGATCCAAAACCCCGACAGCTTTCAACTAGAACTCCAAAATCGTTTCGATTGCTTAAGTAGCGAGATGGACGAATATAACGATGGGTTTGTGGAAGCCGTCCATTCCGTTGGGTCAAAGTTTTTCAAGGCCCGACGAACGAACAAAACCAAAAGGCTCTCTGACCCTACTCTTAAGCTTATGAAGGAAAGAAACGAAATGATTCTGCAGACCTCTCATGACACGACCTTATATCGCCAGCTCAATAGACGGATCTCCAAGTCCCTCACTCGCGACATACGCCGATTCAATACTAATCGTATTGAAGAAGCAATAGAGCGAAACAAGGGCTCCAAAGTCTTTGCAAAAGATCTGTCTATTGGGCAGAGCCAGCTCGCAAAGTTAAGGATAGAGAATGGTAGAATTGTTTCCTCTAGACCAGAGCTATTAAGGGAAATAGAGAGCTTTTATGGGCAGCTGTACACTTCCACACGCCAACCCAATCCCGATCTAGATAACGATCCAAGATCTAGATTAATCCGGCACTATACCGAAGACATCCCGGACGTTAGCCAGTACGAGATTGCGACGGCTCTCAAACAGCTTAAGAACAATAAGGCACCTGGTGACGACGGAATCACAGCCGAGCTTTTGAAGGCAGGTGGAGAACCGATCCTTAAAGCCCTTCAAAAGTTGTTTGATTCCGTTGTACAGGAAGGGAGAACGCCTAAGGCATGGAACAGAAGTGTTGTGGTGCTCTTCTTCAAAAAGGGCGATAAGACCCTATTGAAGAACTACAGACCCATCTCACTTCTGAGCCATGTCTACAAGCTGTTTTCGAGAGTTGTCACAAATCGTCTCGCACGCAGGCTCGACGACTTCCAGCCTCCCGAACAAGCCGGTTTCCGAAAAGGCTTTAGCACCGTAGACCACATACACACGCTCCGACAAGTTATACAGAAAACCGAAGAGTATAACCTGCCCCTCTGCTTAGCGTTTGTGGACTACGAGAAAGCCTTCGATTCGATCGAAACCTGGGCTGTACTACAGTCTCTCGAGCGGTGCCAAGTTGACTACCGGTATATCGAGGTGCTGAAGTGCTTGTACGAGAACGCCACTATGTCAGTCCGACTCCAGGACCAGAACTCGAAGCACATACCATTGCAGCGGGGTGTCAGGCAAGGAGATGTGATCTCTCCTAAACTGTTTACCGCTGCACTGGAAGATGTTTTCAAGACTTTGAACTGGATAGGGCTAGGCATCAACATCAACGGCGAGTACATCACTCACCTACGATTCGCCGATGATATAGTAGTCATGGCTGAGACCGTGGAGGACCTAAGTGCGATGCTCGACGATCTCGGTAGAGCCTCTGAGCGAGTTTGTTTAAAAATGAACATGGACAAAACGAAAATCATGTTTAATGCCCATGTTCAATCACGACCGGTAAAGCTTGGAGACTCTACGCTCGAAGTTGTGGACGACTATGTGTACCTGGGACAAACTATCCAGTTAGGGAGGTCCAACTTCGAGAAAGAGGTCAATCGACGAATCCGACTCGGCTGGGCAGCGTTTGGGAGGCTGCGTACCATCTTTTCGTCCAATATTCCGCAGTGTCTCAAGACAAAAGTCTTTGACCAGTGTGTGCTGCCAGTGATGACTTACGGAACTGAAACGTGGTCGCTTACGATGGGCCTCATAAGAACGCTCAAAGTCACTCAAAGAGCAATGGAGAGGGCTATGCTCGGAGTTTCTCTACGAGATCGAATCAGAAATGAAGAGATCCGTAGAAGAACCAAGGTAACCGACATAGCCCTAAGGATAGCAAAACTTAAGTGGCAATGGGCAGGGCACATCGCTCGTAGAACCGACGGCCGCTGGGGCTGTCGAGTTCTTGAGTGGCGACCACGCACCGGACGACGCAGCGTGGGTAGGCCCCCCACAAGGTGGACTGATGACCTGGTGAAGGTCGCTGGAGTCCGCTGGATGCGGGTGGCGCAGGACCGGTCATGGTGGCGTTCTCTGGGGGAGGCCTATGTCCAGCAGTGGACGTCTTTTGGCTGAAGATATACTACTGTAGTAACGTCAGCTGATCTAAATGTGTCAACTCATGGTAGACCTACAGGATCTCTAGACCGTCCACGTTTCATGCAGATTGGATTACCGGTTCTTAAGTTATGCTCTAACAAACATATACAAACATCTGTCACTGAGATTTTCACTCTATGCGGGGGGGCTAGTCCGGCTTTATCTAACCCGACGTCATTCATTGTAAATAATAAATAAATAAACAAAAAGAGAAGAAAGAGAATAAGGACACAGCATCATCTAGCCCCAAAGTAAGCTACTCAAAGCTTGTGTTATGGGTACTAGATAACTGATATATTTAATACGTTATAAGTACATATTAATATAAATAAATAAATAATTCTGGACAATCCACACAGCATCATCTAGCCCCAAAGTAAGCTACTCAAAGCTTGTGTTCAGGGTACTAGATAACTGATATATTTAATACATGATATACATAGATAGATATATTTTTATTATACATTAGTCATTTTTGGTTAGTTAACAAACAAATTAAGCTTAGGAATGATAAAATAGCCAAAATCTAATTTTTAATCAGGTTGCTAATTTTGAGAATTTTCAACCTCACCGTCTTTGAAGGCCGATTTTAGCCAAAGTAGCCAATTAAGTACTATTTTTTTTTAATGATTATGAAAGCTGAGAGTCTGGAAAATTCTTTAGATTTATTTAAGAACCATGAAATCACTTGTTTAGATTTTTAATTTAAAGTTGAAAATTTCAGTCATATTTCACCGAATGTAATTATTTGACTTTACACCAACATTTTCATAGTTTTCATCAAAGTCACGTATCTGATTATTTTATGCATAAAAGAAAAACTCATAACAATTCAGAAGCAAAAAAAATCTCAAGAAAGTTTTATACTTTTTTTTATAGAATGATTTAAGTTGTTCAAGTCGTAAATTTTCAAAAATTCGGAAAAAAATTCATAACTCGAAAACTATAAAAAATCGCGGAACATACATGGGGGTGATTCGGGTACCCCAAGGGGTGTTCTATCTCTGGACTTTCGCTCGACACTACTTTTTGGGACACCCTGTATAGCTATATAGATATAGACGGGATTGCCGGCGCGCGTGCGCAGGTGAGCAGCAAGAAACAGAACACCAGAACCACCTTACCGCGAATTCATAATACATTACCGAATTAGTATTACATTGTTATTTCGTAACATGACCTATGCAAATTGTATTGAAGTAGTGTAACTTCGTGACGTTTCTATAACGGAATCGTTCTGGAAGACAAGCTTAGAAACCATCATGTTTACGAAACGTCAAAGTTTCAAGCTTGAAGTACCTAACACTACTTCAATGTATTTTTATAGGTCATGGTACGAAATATCAAAGTTATATTACTTTGATATCGTACGAAGAGCTTGTTTTAAGGCCCCAGCGCTGCAGCAATATTGCTGAGTTCTTTCTTTCCTTCTTTCAAAAATAACAAAATGTACTAAAGAACACCATTGATCCGATTCAATTAAATTAATTTAATCATTGATGAAATCCCATGTTGTGTCAGTGCTGTCAGTTCATTGTTTCCTTACCGTAATAATCGTCCCAGCCTACTCGGAGTAGTAATACACCGCCTTTCTTATTGCTTTCTTCTCCAATAGAGTACAATAGCCGGCACATATCTGAAATCACAATTAAAATAATTTGTTTATGAGTTACGATGTGTGAAATTTAGGGCCAAGTTCCGCGGAAATTTTCCATAAAGTACGGCTTCCATGATTATATGAGTTCACTGCGGAAAACCTTCAAAATCGCTTGTTTAACTACCTTGTTTTATTTGATCATGAGGTTTTAAAGTCGGTAGGTCAGGGATTTCAAACCTAGGCCAAGGCCAGAGGGTCTACCATTACGTCTACCATGAGTTGTCACATTTAGATTGGCTGACGTTACTACAGTAGTAATAGTACGTTACTATGACATTTGTCAAAATTGTTACTCATGGTACCAAATTCTAAACAAATTAATGAGCGCAAACTACAGTCGCTGTAGTACGCTGTGACGTAGTTAAAAAATCTATGAAAACTTTGTACCATGAGTAACAATTTTGACAGATGTCATAGTAACGTAGGTAGGTACTATTACTACTGTAGTAACGTCAGCCGATCTAAATGTGACAACTCATGGTAGACGTACTGTATGGCAGACGCGACAAAGTTTTGTCAACGCTTTTGTCGAGCATGTTGTCTCATATTCGCACTAGAAAGAGCGAGACAAAACAGTCGACAAAATCTGGCTTTAGACAGGATAGAACCTCCAGGTTTGACCTCTCATGAAAACTAACTCCCTACCAAGTATATCTTGCTAATATTATAAACGCGAAAGTTTGTAAGAATGTATGGATGTGTGGGTATCTGGATGTCTGGATGTTTGTTACTCTTTCACGCTGAAACGGCTGAACGGATCTGGATGAAATTTCGCACAGATGTAGATTAAAGTCGGGAATAGTACATAGGCTACTTTTTATCCCGGAAAAACGTACGGTTCCCGCGGGATAGATTCGTTTTTGTTTTCCAGGGTACCACGCGGGCGAAACCGTGGGCGGAAGCTAGTTATTCAATAAGGCGCCTCGAAAAATTTCGTCTCATCATCAGAAATACAAACACCCGATACTTAGTACTTGGTGGTAGGTAGTAGCTCTGCCTTCTGCGCTGCAGGTTGTGGGTTCGATCCCCACCCAGGACAAACATTTGTATGATGAACGCAGATGTTTGTTCTGTGTCTGGGTGTTATTATACTATAGGTATCTACCCATAGTACAAGCTTTGCTTAGTTTGGGGCTAGATGGCGTTGAGTGAACTGTCCACCAATATCTATATTTTATTTATTTATTAGTGATATTTATCTAGAGCTGCTACAACAATTATGTATAACTAGCTTCCGCCCACAGCTTCGCCCGTGTGGTACCTACCACGGTTGAAAAACAAAACCCTATCTATCCCACGTGAACCGTACATTTTCCGGGAAACAAACTAGACTATGTGCTATTCCAGACTATAATCTAGGTATATCTGTGCCAAATTTTATCCAGACCCGTTCAGCCGTAATACTTACAAACATACATCCATACATTCTTTCTTACAAACTTTCACGATTTTAATATCAGTAGCATATTTATCAAGAGTTGCTACAACAATTATATATAATTTTTTTTATAGTTTTATCGTGAAATTCATGAGACATTTCGTTTTCATGACACGAAAACGCGAAACATGAACGATACCGATGCGCCAAATTACAATCGTAGACAAATTCATGATTTTATAATTATATGAATTATATTTTATAATTAAGTAAAAGACGTTGCGTACTAGGTAAAAGTCTAGAATTACTTATAGATATAACTGCATATTAAGTAGAATAGATATATTTCTACTTACGTTCGTTGTTCCCCATTAATTCAAAAGTATGTCCAATAATAGGCTTCGCTCCAGGGTACATAGGCGGTTTAGGATATTTCTTGTTTTTCAAAATCATATTCACATACATACATAATAAAACACACGATACAAAAACTAGTACCAGCATTTTTACCGGTACCTTTTTGACTCACGAGTATTTAGTTATAGAATAAATATTTTAGGTATAAAGTGGAACTTATTTTTTTAAGTTTGGAGACACCATCGATTGATAAGCCTGACTTTGAATTGATACCAGAATCAAGTGCTGTCAAGGATGGCCTTAGTTACGAGGTTAACAAGAAACTAATGACAAGAAAATATATTTTCCTGACCTTATATCCTGCATCACATAACCATTGAATTTTTTTATTCATCACAAAATGAGGAATTACAATGATATCATGAGATAGATTTATTTATTTATTTATTATCATAAGCGGCGATGGGCTTGCAAACTGTCACGTGCGGAATACTAACTACTGTGTAAATGTGGCAAATATCATGTTTGGACGTGCCTCTAACTGAAAAAAAAACATTATTAGGTAACTTTGTATATTTAGAAAGGGGTAAATAATCAAATCAAAGACACGTCCAAACATAAATATTTGGTACATGCCCACGTTTTGTATAGACTCCGTACGATAGAAGTACTAACCAATGTTTTTCTTCACCATTTAAGAGAAAAAAACTGAGAGTAAAAAATCCAATGATGACCAGGTTTGAACCCCAGACCTTAGGGTGATGCTACTACTACACGACTAGTACCGTTATTTATTATTAGTAAAAACGCTAAAAATACCACTTAGGTTAGATAAAGGTCAATATATCAGGAAATATAAGCAATCGGCCCTTATTTAAAGTATCTAGTACACTTAACACTATTATTTTTGCTATGTATTTGAATATACTATAGACAGTGTCAAGTAGACAGAAGAACAAACTCATAAGGCACACTTATATTATCCTTTCATCACACTGGTTCAAAAGATCTAGTGACAAAATGAGGAGGTACTAATCCCCAGGCTCGGTAGATATCTCCTCAGATCTCTAGTTACTTAGATCTTTGCGGATATCCAAAGAGGGTGGTCAGAGGCACGTCCATGATATTTGGCACATGCCCACATTTTGCAGTGGTTAGTATTCGGTACGTGACAGGTTGCAAGCCCATCGCCGCTTCTAAAAATACTAACATGACACACACACACACCTTCGAATTTTTGGTTTTAGGGTAAGCCGGTTTCCTCACGATGTTTTCCTTCACCGTTTAAGAGCACTGGCATTGCACACATACATTTTTCGATTGAATATCTCATTGGTGCACGACCAGGCTTGAACCCACGACCTTCGGATCGTGAAGCAGGGGTGCTACCACTACACTACCAGTGCACTTAATTTTGATGTTAGATAATTTTAGATAAACTGTTAACGCCTGTTATAAACTGCATTTCAAAGTGTTGTGTGTTGCTCCGATAATTTTGAAAGGACATTAGATTTCGCGCCCACCTGCATTTTACTTCATTCCATTTTGTAACCTCGCTAAGATGTCGTAATGTTCCCGTACCTTTTTTCCCAAAAACCGCTGTAAGAAGAGCAATAAAGCCTCAATTTGAACTCGGGAGTTTCATTAGTGCTGCTATGCATTAACATAAGCAATTATTTAAATAATTTATCCAAGTACCTATTCATTTGTTAAAATGTCAGACTCATATATTAGAATACATTTAATCTGAAACACAACAACACACATAATTTATTTAAATACTATCACTGGGTTTAACAAGAAATTCAATATATACTTTGTAGACACCATGCAATCATTGACAATCGTTTTCAATAGTTCCGACAGTTTGGAAGTAGATGGCACTCTTGAAGAAATAGTTCCTCTCGCTTCTTTACAATCTATACAATTAATCTCATGACCTTTTATTGTTAGAGCCTTAGTTCCTATAACGTAAGGTCCGTTATCGTTTGACAGGATTCCTTTGAATGTTATTTTATCATCGAAACGTAGCAGACGAGTGAAGTTTGAAAAGTAATGGTCAAATATCACAGAGATCTCAGCGTGACGTTTCAAAAGACCTCCACTTTCCATTATGAGTTTCACTTCGTAGGTATACCTAAAACAAGAAAAAATAATTACAATTCCATCGATTTAAGACTTTAGTCCGCAGAGAATAAGATTCATAGTCACTTACTCGTTCAAGTTGTTTAAATGGCAACTCTTCCCGCTTTGCTGGGCAATGCTCGTCACGAACTCGCACTCGTCAACCGACTGCAAGCCTTCCGACTTACGACACAAAGTCGAATATTCCTCGCCGTAATAACACCGTAAATATTCCTGCAGAAAACCAGGCATCCACGACACGAAATCATTCCACATATTCTTTACGTTTATCAAATTAACCTCCTTGATATAACCCTCCCAATTTAAGTTGGCACCGTCTAGGACTGCGCATTTTATTTGGGTAGCGGCCATGTTGTAATCCGACCAAGATGGGTTGTTGCAATTGCTGTAGTAGACATCCCAGCTGATATGGTAAGTGTTATCTTCGTAGTCGGTTAAGAATTCGTTTTTTAGGAGGTTTTTGATACTGGATTTGTCGTGTGTGACCAGGTCTATCAGCGTAGACGGTAGACCGTCATCTTGGACTTGCATTGCCAACTGACTACCGAAATAGCAGAGCGTAAGCAAACCGATGACAAGCTGAAAAGATGAAAAGCTATAGCTAATACGTTTTAAATCTGTTGTCTTCCTTATTCATTGGTATTGGTGTGATAAGGATAGACTGTTGTTTATCAATTTCTCTAAAATTAAGTGTTATTATGAATATGAGGTCAATAACGAATTTATTTTACCGATATTACAAACAAACACCGAGGACGGAGCTTGTTTTACATACTAGGAAATATACTTGCGTGCAAAAAAATCTGCCCACCCCAGGCTTTAAATATGTATAATAAAATAAAATAGTAAAATATGAGTATAATTAACATTTTCTATGCAAAACGAGTTTGCGATACGAAAAGTGACACGACTTTTGTGTTATTATAGAAAATATTACAGATAAATAAAATTCACAATACAAAGCGTTACATAATTACCTGAAACGGTGTTACAAACTTCTTGGTGACTTCCGACTTAGCCAGCACACAAGTCACCCCCAAACTGACCCCCAGAAACAAGACTACAGTAATGGCGTATATCACCCGAGACAGTGACACATACTGCAGAAACGCTATCACCGGTAAAGTAATAGTGACCACACCGATCAATGGTAAGAACAGGAAGGAACACACGAGCGCCAATGTGCCACGCACGAGGCCGTACGTTGTACAGCCGTGCGAGCACATTATAAACATTTGCAACCAACTCAACGTCACGCAGTGAGGTAGAGTGAATCTAAAGAATCCTTGCCACTTACTTCTCTTAGCCATAAGGGTTAAAATCACGGGGATAAGCAGCGAGAAGAACACGCGAGAGTTCACGCAGAACTCGATGCTATTCCCTAGTATGTAAGACGGATAGTTCGATATGTGTAAATCGAGAAACCGCCAGCCTTGGTGGACGACTGTATCTTTCTCGTACGGGTATTTAGCTAAAACGTTTATACCGAAGGACAGTAACGCCAGAAAGTCCGGGTAGGGTTTCCCGCTCGTACCAAAAGATAGAAGAGTTAAGAACATTAAAAAGAAAGACAAAACACAAAACTCTGAAAAAGGTACCCATTGAGTAGCTATAAACGGATATAGAAATAAATTGATAAAGAGAGCGACGAAGAATTGCAAAAATGGCGCCAAATTGTTGCGCACAAACAAGTTTTCGCTTTCATCCGGTTGTAGGTTTCCATCGCTGTACCTTAAGAACAGTCCAGACCACTTCCGAAAGTCAACAAACTGCCGTTTCGCGTGCAACATTTTGAACGTACAAATAACCATAGCCACAAAGCTAATATAATAAAACACCAACGGAACTACATGGTACAAACTCTCACTGTTAATTGACAGGTAACCTATCAAGAGAACTGACAGTTCGACATTTGACAGTCGGAATGAGAACGTCCCGAAATGGTAGAGTAATTTGAGGTATAGAACTTGAATGAAGACGATAGGATGTAGGAACGCTTGGTGTAATAGTGGTATGTGATCTAGAGATTTGATGCTGGGGTCGGTGAGGGTGAGTTCGTATGAGACAAGGGGCAGTTCGCCCTGGCAGTAGTCGACGGCCGCTGAGACTAGATTGTCTACTGTGAGGTTGCGAATTTCGTCAGTAGAGCTGCATGTTTCGTGGTATTCTGAAAAAAAAAAACAAAAATTAACTACAAATATGTATACTACTATTATATCAGTTAATACTATTATATCAGTTAAAGTTTATTCGTTTTATTTTAGAATGTACCGAGTGTGGGGTGATAATATAAAATTAACCAAAATTATTTTTATTGTCATAATCCCCTCCAACATGTTAGTGGGGAAAACGCCAAAAAATATTTGCATTTTGTCATAATCCCCACTGGTGGGGACAGCTGAGTGGGGATTATGACAATATACCTTATCTAGTACCCATAACACAAGCTTTGAATAGCTTACTTTGGGGCTAGATGATGCTGTGTGGATTGTCCAGCATTATTTATTTTATTTAAAGAGGTAAAGTTTTGTTGTCACTGAATTTTTCGCTACGACTTTCTTCTTTAACAATGACACAAAAAAAGAATATCGATTAAAGAGAATGTAATCACTACTTTATAGAGGTTATCATTTTAAAACAGTCAATAAATTCAATAAGACAAGGAAAGATAGGTATCGTAAAATAATTGGCCTAAACTTTTAACCTTATTGCATTCTGAGTGTTCTCAGAACATTTCAAGGAAATGGGTTCCAAATTAAAATACCAATAATAATTTAAATTTGTTAATAAAAAAAAACTCAACGAACATTTCGTTCCACTTATATAATTGTTGTATTGGGGAGACACCCAGAACTGCAGTACGTCTACCATGAGTTGTCACATTTAGATCGGCTGACGTTACTACAGTAGTAATAGTACGTTACTATGACATCTGTCAAAATTGTTACTCATGGTACCAAATTCAAAGCAAATAAATGAAGCGCAAACTACAGTCGCTGTAGTACGCTGTGACGTAGGATAGTTAACTACGTGACGTTTTAGTACCCAACTATCCGCTAGAGGCGCTGTACAAGTTTTCATACATATTTTTAACTACAGTCGCTAGCGAGTGAAGATTGTGAAAACTCATGGTAGACCTACTGGTAAAGTTACCTTCATCAGGCGTATGAGTTCGTATAGCGCCATTGCTAAGCGCGTCGCCGTCACCAGCTTGCAACTGTCCCAAGGCG
This sequence comes from Cosmorhoe ocellata, assembly GCA_963675405.1. Classification (NCBI taxonomy): domain Eukaryota; kingdom Metazoa; phylum Arthropoda; class Insecta; order Lepidoptera; family Geometridae; genus Cosmorhoe; species Cosmorhoe ocellata. Next base: position 3,294,249 of record OY776266.1, on the reverse strand, counting down.
TGCCCGTCGTCTAATGCACGAGCTTCTTCTGGAAGGGACAAAGTAGACAAACATTATAGAACCACTGTTGGTTATACGGTGTAATCATGGTGTTAGTCCACCTTTAGATTTCCAAAGAGGTTTAAACGTGGTATTAGTGCACATCTAGACCTCTAAAAAGGTGTAAACGTGTGTTAGTGCATCTCTAGACGTCCAAAGAGGTGTAAACGTGGTGTTAGTCCACCTATAGACCTCCAAAAGTGTGTAAACGTGGTGTTAGTCCACCTCCAGACCTCAAAAGAGGTGTAAAAGTGGTGGTAGTCCACCTATACACCGCCAAGGAGATGTAATCGTGGAGTTAGTCCACCTCTACACCTCCAAAGAGGTATAAACGTAGTGTTAGTCCACCTCTATACCCCTAAAGAGGTGTAAAAGTGGTGGTAGTCCACCTGTACAAAGGTTAAACAACATACCAGGAGAATCTTCGTCAGGCGAATCGCTGTCTTCATTCCCTTTCCTCAGAGTTGTGTTGCAAATCTCCCGAATGCGCCTTTCTAGTTGGGCCGTCGTTATGTACTCTTCCCCGTTAGACAAACTGCAATAACAATACAATACTAATACTGAAAAGGACGGAAATGTCTAGTACTTTCCGTCCTTTTCAGTATTTGTAATGGATTTCCGCAAAGTCACGCCTGAATCAATCATTTAATACAATACTGACGAGGCTGTATATACAGCGATTGACGCTTGAATATATTTAAGGCGAAAGCAGAGTGCTTATTACTAGTTTTTACTAAAGGAGGCCCATGGCTCATGTTTAATGGTCATTTCATCCGAGATTTGTTTTTGTGGAGATACAAAACGGCATGTTTTGAGTGTCGCGATAAAACGCGAGAGGTGCGAATTCAATTACCGCCGCCGAAATTTTTTTTTTTACTATTCAAAAAAGTATACAAAAGCTTGAAATAGTTGTAACACCAAAAAAACCACAAAGGTTTGCAATATAAGATGCTACAGTGGAGTCTACAAATTTACTACAATAACGAACAAAGAGCAATCAAGGGTACAAAAGAAAACAATCACAACATTTCTCTTCATCCTAAAAAATATGATTTTAATTTTCTTTTAATATTATTATGCGTAATACTATCGCGTAAGTCAGTAGGTAAAACATTTATAAGCCGAGGAACAATATGCGGGTAATCTTACGGGTCTGGGTGTTGTGGTACTATTGGTATCTGCTCTTAATTTGCGATACAGGAATCCTAGTGTGGGATCAAAACTATGTGACTGGTGGGTGTGATTTTTACCTAGCAAACAGATCCCTAGCCGCCTTCCTAGCTACGGTCTCTTGGCGACTGGCGGCGAGACAGGACTTAGCACGAACTATAGCCGCGCTGTCTTCATCGATAACGCCACTGCGAATGCACCTAAAATAAAAAGAAAAAATACATAATTACCTTAATTATTCACTAGTTGCCAGCGACTTCGTAATCTAAGTATAGATAACTTTAAAGCGCCCAGATGCCGCCATGTACATATATTTTTTTGCAATGCAAGTTTTAAATGCATTAATAAATTTAAAACCAACCCATGTAACACTTATTTGGCAAATAAACATTCTTGATTCTCATCCGCATGACGATAACTTTTTTCCGGCAGTTGATTATAATGAAAGCCTATTTTCCGCTCTCAATCATAAAAAAATCTTGTTATTTCGTCTGAAGGACAGTGAAGTGAGACCGAAAGTAAATGAAGTGGTCTTGGAATAAGGGTCAGAGGTCCGCACTGTTTAAGAAAAAAACTAATAAGCATAAATGCAGAGATATTTTACTTATAACTATAGTTACAAGTTATAGTAGAGGAGACGTGGAAGAACGACCTTCACCGATCTGATAACCAGATGAGACGTATTTTATATCAAATATAATTTATAAACAAATATGCCTATGATAGCTTACCTATTAAAAGTGTTCATAGCTATTTTTAATTTAATTAATTTTGATAAATTTTCTTTCATCACCTTCACTGTTTTGATAATGCGAATTAAAACTATCACAACAGATTTTTTAACATACAGAATATGTATCGGAAGGCTTGCCTACAAATTTCTGTGCATGGTTATCTGGCAAGCCGATGGAACAGGTATGTCTTTATAGGTAACTAACTAACTATATAGGTAACTAACTATATAGGCTTGCTTGCAAAAAAAAAATATATTGAAAATAGCTATGAACACTTTTTAACAGGCAAGCTATCATAGGCATATTTCTTTATAAATTAAATTTGCTAAAAAATACGTCTCATCTGGTTATCAAATCGGCAAATGTCGTCCTTCAGCGGCTCTTAGACTATTAGAGATTCCCTGTTTTGGAGACTTGGACACCGCAATAACAGTCGTTCATGGATGTGTATGGAAGAGACAAGGATGGTTAACATAAGGAATTAGTATATAAGAGGAAGTCTGAAAGTGGCACCTGAGAAGAAAAAGATGAGGAGTAATAGGTTAGTGTGGTATTGGCATGTTATTAGAAGAGATGAATGTCATGTGACGAGGAATGTTAGGTATGAATGTGGATGGATGCAGGGGTAGAGGTAGCCAAAGAAGAGATGGATGGACTATGTGAAAGATGACATGGGTAAGAAAGGAGTGAGTACTGAGATGACGAATTATAGAGGGAAATGGAAGATCACATGTTGTGCCGACCCCACATAACGTGGTAAAAGGGCAGGAAGTTGATGGGTGGCATTTTAAACTCACGTTTGGCCACGATAAAAAGAACACAAGACACATAACTTTAAGCAAATCTTACGTTGAACGCCGCAACTCATCCCGCACTCTGTTCCATCTGATCTTCCAAATGGCGAAATCATTCACTTCCATAATTTAGAACAGCAAAACTAAACTATACAAAAATACCGATGATTTTCACATAATTTAAAAAACTATAAATAAACTGCATGCCCTCGTAGTCACTACATGCATCGCTCATAAACGAATGCGTATTGGTATTTATTGTTTACCGTTCTTAGGAATCCTATACAATTGTTATTACCTCATTGCGTGTGTGGGGAAAAAGCATCGTTCCATATAGGAATGTTATTGTCAATGATCAAGTAATCATACGTTTTGTTGTGAGATGTAAAGTTTTCCTTTTGACAGTGATTGAGTTGAAAGTTGTTATCGTCTAAAGAGGTTCTTATGAAACGAACAAAGAGTTTTTATACCTCCTTTACCTAATACGGTTTCATTAGCGCATTCAGTTTATCAATAACTAGCTGTCTCACTCGCGACTTCGTCCGTGCGTTTGTAAAATGAAAAATAATCCTACTAATATTATAAAAGTGAATGTTTGTATGTATGGATGTTTGACGACTGAACGGATCTTGATGAAATTTGGCACAGAGATAGATTTTATTCTGGAATAGCACATAGATTACCCGACTTTCAATCCCGGAAAAATGTACGGATCCCGTGGGATAGATTCGTTTTTGTTTTTGAAGGTACCTAAAACGCGGACGAAGCCGTGGACAGGAGCTAGTTATGGATAATTCCGACAAAAGCTACCACAGCGCAAATTAATTAATTAAATCTATACTAATATTTATAAAGAGGAAAGTTTTGTATTTTTGTATTTTTGTTTGTAACGAATTAACTCAAAAACTACTGGTCCGATTTCAAAAATTCCTTTACCATTAGAATGCTAAATTATCCCTGAGTAACATAGGCTATATTTTATGTAAGTACCTCGCGAGCAAAGCTGCGCGCGGAAGCTAGTGTTCTATAAAAGTCTGTATTCAAAGAACCGAGAAGTCTTAATTCTGTAACTGTGTCAAAAAAAAATATGATCACGACTGTAATCCCCAGGCTCGGTAGATATCTAAAGAGGGTAGTCAAAGGCAAGTCCAAACATGACATTTGGTACATGCCCACATTTTGCACAATAGTTAGTATTCCGTACGTGACAGGTTGCAAGCCTATCGCCGCTTATAAGAATACTAACCTATGACACATACCTTTGAATTTTTGGTTCTAGGGTATGCCGGTTTCCTCACGATGTTTTCCTTCACCGTTTAAGAGCACTGACATTGCGCACATAAATTTTTCGAATGGAAAAACTCATTGGTGCACGACCAGGTTTGAACCCACGACCTTCGGATCGTGAGGCAGGGGTGCCACCACTACAGCACCAGCGCTCACAGTAACTGTGTCATCATGATTATAATGATCTTACTTACCTTCTCAACATTCTTCTAGCTTCAGGGTGAGCTTGTTCCGTAGCACAGATCAGCCAATCCAAGGCCTGTTTGAAGTTTGAGATTTTATCAGCTTCTAATTCTAAAAAAAAAAACTTTTTTTTAACACAGAATGAGGATTTGCATGCAAAACACAATGGACAAGACTAGGGTTCCATTTGCTCAGTATTTAAATCCCCTAGTGTTTTTTTTTTAACCTAGCTCATCCCACTGCAGGTACCTAAAAGGTATCACGCCAACAAACCCTATCTTTCATGGTCTCCCACCATTAGTTTTTTCTATGTTTTTTAGACATATTAAATTCTATCCCACTAATATTAAAAGTTTGTATGTTTGGATATTTCTTGCTCAATCATGCCAAAAACCGTCGCATTATTTATGCCATTTACAAAAAAAAATTAGGGAAAAATTTGATACACAGATAGTTCATTACCTATTTCCATGCAGACAAATTTCTGGGTTGGTTAGATAATATAATAAATTTTATCATGAACGATAGAACTATAATTTGAACAATAATATTCACAGACAATGCAAACATTATGGGATGTTAGTGCATATCGGATCACACACTTTGTTGAGCCAACATTGGCTCAATATAACAATGTATTTTAATAAATTACCAAAAAAATTTCACCTGTGTTTACTGTCTGTCTCATTTATTTCAAAATGATTTATATATTTTTTTGTACATAATGTGCAAGTAAGTAAAATACCTAACAATATAAAGACATACCTACTTAATCCAGAATTAAGTATTGCCTTACAGAAGAATGAGACTTTTTATAAAGTTATTTCAATACTTAAAGCTCCCGAACCCATGAAATTGATAAAAGATTGTGCTTACTGAAATAACAGGTTTTGTATTTGTAATTTCAGCGCTCGCTTTGCTCACATTTATGATCATTAAAAACCATGTGTTACTTCATTAGCTTGCTGAGGTTTCCAGTGCTTTTCTTTTCTGCTGACTATCAATCAGTATTTGCAATAATTAGTTTATTTATTGGGAATTTAGCAAATACATATTTTCCAAAACCCAAAAAAAAGGAACCAACCTTTATTAATGTTTCATAAAGCACTATTAATAAAGGTTCGATAAACAATAGGTATTATGCCACACAAAGCAAAAATAGCTACAATGATGTTTATCTTATACCAAAAATATAAAATTCACGGAAACGAATCCAATGATTTTTATGAAATTCAGTATGCAGGGGGTTTCGGGTGCGACAAATCGATCTAGCAAGGTTTCATTTTAAAAAAATGTAGTTTACCAAAAAAAAACCAAGCAAAACTCGGTCACCCAGGTACTTATTTATTATTTATCTCACCACACTTTTCATCCAATAATTGCTTAGCAAGGACCACTTGGGACTCCGCACACCCGTCTTCGGCTAATTGATTGCGAAGTCTTCTCAGGGACCCTTGAGGTCCATCTGAAGCAAAGAAATTTTCAAAAAGGACGCATTTCTTATATTAACATATCTCATCGAAAAAGCAGGTAAATTATACAAAATGATCATGAAATACATTTTGAACTATTTACTTTACGTTGGACATAAATTTGGTTGATACTTTGAGTAGGAATTTATAAATAAAACAAGAATTATGGCGAAGAACAAATTGTGTAATGATATTTCATAAAAAAATTACTTACCATGAAGATTCCAACGTTTTCGGCCTATTGGCATTTTACTTAACTTCTCTAGCGTATACACGGCTAGATTTTGCCGACTAAATTATTAAAGTAAAATGAAAACAGCTGAAAATAAATATTGTTTAGATTTTTTCATCGCACACAGCACAGATTAATAAATTTTAACAAACAAACAACACAACATCAGCAAGTAAATACAATGTAACCGTTAATTAACAGTACAGAGTGGGTGGTGGTAGCACTCTGTACTTCTATTTTTTTACAGTAGGTACTAAGACTGTCCAGCCAATAATATTTTGACTTGCTAAAAAGCAATAAGCAACGTCAATGTCAAAAACAATTAAATTAATTAATTGTTGACGTTTGTTGAATTATAAACAGAAAGTTCACTATAATTCATTATCATTATACACATCAAAAATCGTGACCTAAGGCTACTACGAGATAGAACAAAGGTAGAAGATAATTTTATAGATGACAATAATAGTTTTAGACGCAGTATATGTATTTACCTACTTTATATCAAACAAATACCGTTAGCGAACATTTACCTACGTTTACTACCTACACTCGACCGAATAAACTACCTACTCATTAGCCTACCCACTCAAAATTGATGAATAGACGGTATACCTACGTTGATAAAGATCAATGTTACACTAAGTCAAAAAACAGGATGAAGGAAATCAAAAGAATCCTTCGAAAATAGATTCTTTGTAGTTATATAAATAACGATAACTAGGTAGGTACATACCTACATAACTACCTACTTCCTCTTCGTCCGTTTCAAAATAGCTAATGGGTGTGATGTGTGGTGTGGTGGTTGATGGCTTGATGAGGTAGGTACCTACAGGTATGTAGGTACCTTCTTATGCATTAATCATGTTTTATGTTTACAAGCACAGCATTAAAATTTTTGTAGAATCTTAGAAGCTCCCTCAGCATTCAATTTTTTTAGAAGTTTTGTTTTATAACTTCAATGGTATTTAGGATTCAATGTTACTGACGTTTTTATGAGCAGAAGTCGTGTGTATTAAACATTTATAGAGTAATAAGTATTTCACGGGTGGCGAAATGGATTCGCATCGAAAAAACATTGTTTTAGACGTTGTTTTAAATGTTTGAATTTTTTTTTCTAAATGACTACGAAAAATCAATTGAATCATTTGAATGTGAACCATAAAATCAATAAACACGTGACATTGACAAAATTGATATGTAATTTATGATCAATGCCATTTTGAGAAGAAGAATAGTACTTCTTGCTAATTGCTTTGCTTTGCTTGCTACTTGCTTATTTATTTTTGTTGCTTTCGCTTGCTTGCTTTGTTTTGTTTGTTTCTTCTAGGAATGATGGTGTGGTGTGGTGTTCTCAGTTTTCTACGGAAATTTTAAATTTTTTATTACCAAACTGAATCAGTGGTGAATTCAAAACTTCGAATTTTAGTTTCGATGCCCGTGCCTAAAATAACAAAATGCTAACTCCACGGTTTAAGATATCACAAGACGAAAACCATATTTACATCAGCGTGCATGCACCGTACACAAACGTAGGTGACACAGAGATCGATGTAGATGGTGAGAATTTCCTTTTTGTATCCTCCCCATACTTCCTCCGCCTCCGCTTACCCGGCAGAATCGTCGACAATGAGTGTTCGAAAGGATCATACATATGCGACTCGGGGGATTTTAACCTCACATTTGATAAGGAGACTCCCGGTGAGCAATTCGATAACCTTGACATGATCACAAGCCTACTTGCGCCTCGAGACATACCCGACCTAAACCCAAACCTAGTAGAAATGTTAGAAGAAGATGGCATAACCTTAGAAAATGATAACGAATGCAGCTCAGATAATAAATACGCTTACGGATTCGCGAATAAAATAACAACAGAGTTCAGTAATATCGGCACTGAGTTCCCCCAGATATTCGAGCTGAAAGCCCCTGAAACTATAACTGTCGATGAGCGTACTGAGCTGCGGAAAAAACATGAAAATAGTAAGTTCTCCTCGGATCATTACTTGGCAGATTTCTTTGATGATGAGCTGTTAGAACCATATTTATCTATGCCTTCATCGTGGGCTGGTCCAGATTTCAATAAAGAAGTTCAGTTTACTGATGAAGAAGTGAGCATTTTGAAAGAACTACCAAATAAACATTATTTACTCACTAAAACCGAATTCAAAGAAGTTATGTATGGATTAGTCGATATACTCTATGGGTTCTGCTACGACAAGAGGACAACGCTAAATGAAAGCACTGTGGAATCAAGTTGGACTGTCAACAAACTATCTTCTACTATGAGTTGGTTCTGCACATTCAAAGACTTAAAAGAAACTTTAACCACTTGCTATCGTCGAGCCCTAATATATCCAATATTCAGAAACTTTGAACTATGCCATAAAGTCAAAGGCGATTTGATTTGGTTACTCAAAAGAGGCAAGAAGTTTGTTATTAAATGTATGATTGAAATCCACCAAATGTTCAACACGAGCAATGATGCCCGCTATATCCTTAACCAGCTATACATCAAAGATTATCTTGTTTTCCTACAGAAATGTCGAAACGAAGAAATTGATGAACTATGCAATAATATAGTCAACATCGAAGTATGTAAAACTGACATTTCTCTAGAACTTGAAGAGTTAGAAGCAGCAGCTCAAATGGTACAACAAGAAGAAACGGAGATAATGGAAAATGAAATGGCAGTTAAAATGGCTTCTATGAACCTACTACCTGGGTTGAGAACGCATGGTACATACATTGATGAGAGTGATGAGACTGATTCATCTTCAGATTCTAGTAGTGATTCTGATTCATCTGAACTGGATTCTGATTCATCTGAACTGGATTCTGATGATGACCCATCCTGACTAGAACCACTAAGCTAACTACAGAAATTGATTACAGACTGAATCATGAATAAGGAGTGAAGGACATTAATAACATGTGATAGTAAGTGATTTGTTCTAATTTATTAGGATTAAGTACAGTTATGTATCTCAATGTATTATGTCTTGTTAAATATTTTAATCAAATATTATAATTTTATTGAGAACTAGCTGAGCTGACAAATGTTGTCCTGTTTTAAAACCTTCCTTACAAATAACAAACACAGCAAAAAAAGAATCGAAATTGGTGCAGCCGTTCACGCGTGATGTCGTGAGTCGTGACCAAGAGAAGTAGGGATTAATTTTTTTATAATAGATTTAGATTAAGTAGTTAGAAGTAGTTAGCCTTGTTTGAATGGAATAGTCACACCGTCTGCCAGTATTATGTCCACTGCTGGACATAGGCCTGTATAGTTCGCTCAACGAAACTAGGCATTCGTTAAGTTAGCCGCAAGAGCTGCGCAGTATCGTTTTTCGGGAGCAATTGGAGGTATGAGGGGGGGAAAGAACTGAACATGCGCACACTCGCACCTGTGGCTAATTTCATGAATGCCTAGATCCGTTGGATGACCTATACATACCACCAATGAACAGTCAAGACTTCAACTTTACCAACTCTAATCAATAACGCCATCTTTCCCCAAAATTAGCAAGCTTGTTAAAGTTGTTGCAATCAATGACTTTCCATAGTTGTGCTTATGATTTTAAATTATAATGCAAATTATTTTTTATTTAGAGTATTTATTTTTATGTAATGAAATTTCGTGTCCAGAGACTGCCTTCACCAAGACGTGGAATTCTTGAACCATCTGTGTGACGTCACTGCTGATGGAGTACTTTCGTAGGAAACCCGCTAGGACTGTCTTTATGCACATCATCGCGTAGCTTGCCCCTGAATTAAACAATTAGAAACAAATACATGCAAGGGTATATATACAGTCGTGGTCAACTAATTAGGGACACTCTTTGGTTAAACCGAATTGTGAATTTATTTTTTATTTTCCAACGAGTCTAAACCATATTCCATATCTCTTACATGTAAGTATAATTAGTCATTTATGTGCCCGATTATACAAACAATAACAACTTCTTAAACATTAAACCTCTTTACAGTATAGCTGATAGATTATCGTAGTGCTATTTGTTCAAATAATGCTGGCTGGCCATTTAATTAGGGACACTGAGATATTGCGTTCTATTTTCAAAATTTGAATCTCAATACTTTTTTACTTCTTCTCTTATTGTTTCGTGGTAGTTTTGGCGGCAATCCCGATATTTATTTTAAGTTTTGAAAAATATTTTGAAGAAAAATGGGTAAAAATAAAAGTTGCGATCCAACACTACGAAAAATTATCATGAAGTTTGTTGTCGAGCATGGTTGGCCATACCGAAGGATAGCAGAACATTTAAATTGTTCAAAAACTATGGTATACAATGCAGTGCAACATGTCAGACGCAATAACACAGATTTAAATGTGCCCAGAACAAAAAGATCGAGAAAAACAACTCCGCAAGAAGATAGAATGATAGCCAGGTTAGCTAAGAAAGATCCGTTTCTAGGCTCTATTTTAATTAAACACGAAGTGTTTGGGACAGACGAAAGAGCTGGTGTCTCAGCTAGGACCGTTCGACGACGTCTGGTAGAAGCAGGGTTGTTCGGAAGAGTGGCTCGCAAAGTACCGTTGTTGAAGAAAGAACATAGAAATGCTCGTTTGGCGTTTGCACGTAAATATGGACATTGGACCTACGCCCAATGGCAACATGTATTATTCTCTGACGAGACCAAGGTTAATTTGATTTCTTCAGATGGAAGGCAATACGTACGGCGTCCAGTAAAAGCGGAAATGAATCCAAGATTCACAAAAAAGCAGGTGAAACATGGCGGTGGAAACATTAAAATGTGGGGTTCATTTTCTGGACGTGGAGTGGGACCTGTGAGGAAAGTTCAGGGTAACTTAGACCAACATCAATACAAGGCAATATTGGAGGAAACGATGCTTCCCTATGCTGAGGAGCATCTCCCTATTATATGGACGTTTCAGCATGATAACGACCCAAAACATACCGCCCGTTCAGTCAAGTCGTTTCTTACCAGTCAGTCAGTATCGGTGCTAGATTGGCCAGCAAATAGCCCGGACCTTAACCCAATCGAGCACCTTTGGCACGAAATCAAGAAAAAAGTAGCCACTTATCGTACCACAACTTTAGATGAACTTAATGAAGCTTTTTGTGAGGCATGGGCAAACATTCCTGTCGAAACATGCCAGAAACTGATAATGTCTATGCCACATCGGTGTCAAGCGGTAATTACTAACAAAGGTTTTGCTACTGGGTACTGATTTTACACGTAATAAAATGGAGCTGTTAAAGATATTATAATACTGCAGATTATTAGTTTTGTTTAACTCTATTTTTCATTATAGTTTACTGTCCTTAATTAAATGTCCAGCTACAGAATTATACCTTAAAATTGAATACATGTTCAACCTTTGATATTAAATACTTTTTTCTATTTATTTATTCTTTTATTTACAGCCATTTAAAGCATAATAATCGGACCAAATTATGCAAATAATAGTTACTGAGAAATCAATAGGGTTTTATATTTGTATGTACATAACCGGTTATTGTTCTTCACTATCTTGCATGTCCCTAATTAGTTGACCACGACTGTATATAGGTATATTTTGGAATATCCTACTAATATTATAAACGCGAATGTTTGTAAGAATGTATAGATGTATGTTTGTTACCCTTTCACGCTGAAACGGCTGAAAGGATCTGGATGAAGTTTGGCACAGATATAGATTATAGTCTGGAATAGCACATAGGCTACTTTTTATCCCGGAATAATGTACGGTTCTATTTTGTTTTTCAAGGTACCACGCGGGCGAAGCCCACGGCTTCTAGAAGCTAGTTTAAAATAAAACATGACACATTTGCCCCGATTAATATTTAGTGATTGTGTTAATATTTTTTTGACATAGCTAGTGTAGAGATACATTAACTTGCAACGTTAATTTCTCAAGGAAAAAATCAGGTTTGAATTTCAGTTTATTTGTCAGAAACATTTTTATATTAATTAGGTATACCAAAGAAGTTATAATACCAATGCAGTTTCTTTTCCCAATGCCAAATGCCGCCCAACACTTCATATTCGTCGGCAGCGAGCCGTCGAGCCATCGTTCTGGCCTGAAGATATGAGCGTCAGGTCCCCATGTCCAATGCCGAAGAATGCCATAGATTCCAATGTAGCATTGACTACCTGCTCGTAAGGTGTAGTCCCCTGTTTGTAGAATACAGAATAGATTAAACAGTGTAAGGTAAATCAGTACATACAGTCGTGGTCAACTAATTAGGGACACTCTTTGGTTAAACCGAATTGTGAATTTATTTTTTATTTTCCAACGAGTCTAAACCATATTCCATATCTCTTACATGTAAGTATAATTAGTCATTTATGTGCCCGATTATACAAACAATAACAACTTCTTAAACATTAAACCTCTTTACAGTATAGCTGATAGATTATCGTAGTGCTATTTGTTCAAATAATGCTGGCTGGCCATTTAATTAGGGACACTGAGATATTGCGTTCTATTTTCAAAATTTGAATCTCAATACTTTTTTACTTCTTCTCTTATTGTTTCGTGGTAGTTTTGGCGGCAATCCCGATATTTATTTTAAGTTTTGAAAAATATTTTGAAGAAAAATGGGTAAAAATAAAAGTTGCGATCCAACACTACGAAAAATTATCATGAAGTTTGTTGTCGAGCATGGTTGGCCATACCGAAGGATAGCAGAACATTTAAATTGTTCAAAAACTATGGTATACAATGCAGTGCAACATGTCAGACGCAATAACACAGATTTAAATGTGCTCAGAACAAAAAGATCGAGAAAAACAACTCCGCAAGAAGATAGAATGATAGCCAGGTTAGCTAAGAAAGATCCGTTTCTAGGCTCTATTTTAATTAAACACGAAGTGTTTGGGACAGACGAAAGAGCTGGTGTCTCAGCTAGGACCGTTCGACGACGTCTGGTAGAAGCAGGGTAGTTCGGAAGAGTGGCTCGCAAAGTACCGTTGTTGAAAAAAAAACATAGAAATGCTCGTTTGGCGTTTGCACGTAAATATGGACATTGGACCTACGCCCAATGGCAACATGTATTATTCTCTGACGAGACCAAGGTTAATTTGATTTCTTCAGATGGAAGGCAATACGTACGGCGTCCAGTAAAAGCGGAAATGAATCCAAGATTCACAAAAAAGCAGGTGAAACATGGCGGTGGAAACATTAAAATGTGGGGTTCATTTTCTGGACGTGGAGTGGGACCTGTGAGGAAAGTTCAGGGTAACTTAGACCAACATCAATACAAGGCAATATTGGAGGAAACGATGCTTCCCTATGCTGAGGAGCATCTCCCTATTATATGGACGTTTCAGCATGATAACGACCCAAAACATACCGCCCGTTCAGTCAAGTCGTTTCTTACCAGTCAGTCAGTATCGGTGCTAGATTGGCCAGCAAATAGCCCGGACCTTAACCCAATCGAGCACCTTTGGCACGAAATCAAGAAAAAAGTAGCCACTTATCGTACCACAACTTTAGATGAACTTAATGAAGCTTTTTGTGAGGCATGGGCAAACATTCCTGTCGAAACATGCCAGAAACTGATAATGTCTATGCCACATCGGTGTCAAGCGGTAATTACTAACAAAGGTTTTGCTACTGGGTACTGATTTTACACGTAATAAAATGGAGCTGTTAAAGATATTATAATACTGCAGATTATTAGTTTTGTTTAACTCTATTTTTCATTATAGTTTAACTGTTTAACTGTCCTTAATTAAATGTCCAGCTACAGAATTATACCTTAAAATTGAATACATGTTCAACCTTTGATATTAAATACTTTTTTCTATTTATTTATTCTTTTATTTACAGCCATTTAAAGCATAATAATCGGACCAAATTATGCAAATAATAGTTACTGAGAAATCAATAGGGTTTTATATTTGTATGTACATAACCGGTTATTGTTCTTCACTATCTTGCATGTCCCTAATTAGTTGACCACGACTGTATATAAAAGACAATAATGTTATACTCGTAATAATAAGAGCGCTGGTGGTGTAGTGGTAGCACCCCTGCCTCACGATCCGAAGGTCGTGGGTTCAAACCTGGTCGTGCACCAATGAGTTTTTCCATTCGAAAAATTTATGTGCGCAAAGCCAGTGCTCATAAACGGTGAAGGAAAACATCGTGAGGAAACCGGCACACCCTAGAACCAAAAATTCGAAGGTGTGTGTGTCATAGGTTAGTATTCTTACAAGCGGCGATGGGCTTGCAACCTGTCACGTATGGAATACTATCTACTGTGCAAAATGTGGGCATGTACCAAATGTCATGTTTGGACGTGCCTCTGACTACCCTCTTTAGATATCCTCAAAGATCTAAGTAACTAGAGATCTGAGGAGATATCTACCGAGCCCGGGGATTACAGTCGTGATTTTTTTTTTCGTAATAATTATGCTATCTCCATGCAGTACCTAGTGTGCGTGCAAGCGTCAAGATTATTGAATTTAGTTAAGTTTGAAGGGCGCTTATGTTAAGATGGTTTGGGCATGTAAAAAGGATAGATGAAAGGAGATTGACGAAACAGGTTCATAAGGAGAGTGTGAATGGGACAGTTAAAAGGGGAAGACCACGGCGTACGTACCTTGATCACATTGGGGACGTTTTAGAGAAAAGTTAGGTCAAGAGTACCTACCCTAAACCGATGCGCATGTATGAAGAATGTAATGAGAGTGAATGAAGCAAAAGAGGTATGTCAGGATCGTAGCAAGTGCAGATCCGTGCTCACGCCCCGTCGTGGGAAACAGGCGTGATTTTATGTATGTATGAAGGGCGCTTAGAGGCTATTACGGAACTCTATTGCAAGGAACTAGAAGCTGTTAGTAATAATGTTTTGTTAGTATAAGAATTAAGTAATCACAGCACTGGTTGCTGATAGACATTGTAATTGATTGCCAAGTAATAGCCACTCTGGTAAGATAACATCACGTACTTATTTTAACATCGCTATCCAAAATACGTCCAATTAATGGTACAACAGGGTACAATCGCAAGGTTTCCTTGACCACTGCGTCCAAGTATTTCAGTCTCGCAAGGTCTTTTTTTTCAACATCCCTGTCTGACCCCTCAAATACTTCTTGTAACCTGCAAAGAGGCGGCTGTATGATTATTTTTGTCGGCAATAAGTTCACGGCTATTCCACTCATCGGTATCGTCATTGTTCGCAACAAACAATTTTGGTTATCTCGTATTACCTCGTATTTAAATGTACCCTTCGTGAAATAACTTATTATCAACCAATCTTTTATTGCTCCATCTTCATGCTATCAGCTTGAAAGACGAGCTCGAAAATCAAGGCCAAAAAAGTTACTAAAATAACGGTAAAATATCAAATCGAGTAGAAATTCTCAGTAGCGCCGGTTTTCGCTACTGATTTCCGTCCTACAGCAGCCAGCGACTTAAAAACTTACTCTGCCATAATTCGTTCTTGAACATCCTTAAATGTTCCGATGCATGTCATAGCGTTGGAAAGTGATATTGTAATGGTGTCAGTACCAGCCATAATAAACGTGTTCACTTCGTCAGATATCTCTCGGTCACTGAGCTCTCCATCTTCTGATAACTCTAAGAGTAGTTCCATAAACGATTTAAATCGTTTTACTGGAGCCCCTGTTGTATCTGAGACAAAATAAATTCAAGTAGTATTACAGTAGGTACCACTTCCTGGTAATTCGATTATAATTGTATTCCATACTAAATATATATCTAAATACTAAACAAAAGCCTTCTCTTTGTACCTCGTTATCATGACGATTTTAAGTCAATTGTAACGCGCCGCCCCGGTAAGTAGAGGTTGAAAGGATATCCTTTTAAGTATACCTACCTACATCTATTTTTACTTGTGATTTACTTACCAATTATTTGTTTTTTACGCAGTGAAAATTCTGTTTTTTTCTTTTCCAATATCTAAAACAATGCATAAAAAAATAAGTAAGTACTCAATAATTTTGTGTCTGAGAGAAAGTCTGGAATGTTAAGTGATTACACAATGCATATTTATTTACCTACCGCTTGTGAAAGTAAGTTCATTTTATCTGACAGCTTATCCAGGTACTTTTTACGCCCAGTCAATTTAAAAATGAAATTGCTGTGTAACCAGAATTTAAAAACTCTCTCGACCACTGCCGCAAAAAAATCTTGCAATGCTTTAATATATATCTCTCGTGTATGTTTGTCTTCTTCATCAATGATAACGCCCATGGAAGTAGCTAAAATAGATATTATGTAGGTATTATGTAATTGTTATATGCTTGAAACACTGTTTAAACTATCGCGACTTGTAAACATGTTTAAATATGTTGAGTCTACTCGTGACCACGGTGATTGTAATATCATCGAAACGTCGAGGTAAATAGAATGTTTCACAATACGCGATTAAGTCCCGAGAATATATATTTAAACTTGTTATATGCTTGATTCATATTAGCAGTTATAATCTGATTCATAATCAGAGAACAAAAATGCAACCAAACAAAATAAATATCTAAAAACGTTCTGTTATCACTGTTTTTTCTACTCCAATAAAACTATTTACCACAAACAGTCTGCAAAATTGATTGATTCAAGTATTTATAATGGTCAAAAGGTCCTTTCTCAAGTTCCACAGCTACTGTATCTATCAAGTGTCTCGTTTGGTTGTTGATCTCGTATAAGTAACTATCCAGAACTTGTTGGTTAAATGTGGGGTTCAAAAGCTTACGATGAATTTTCCATTTGGAAACTGAAACAGATAGGTTTTAAAAGAATTAAGTTGTAAGTACCTTACGTTAAGTCAAGTAAGAGGGTACTTACCTACTTAAGCAAGTATAGTAAGTAGGTTCCTACCACATACCTAGTACACATCAAAATCCAATAGTGAACAGGAACATCATCATCATCATCTTCCTGCCCTTATCCCACTAGCTGGGGTCGGCACAACAGGTTCCCATCCTCCACTCTCCCCTATCATACGTCATCTCAGTAGTCACTGCCTTCTTACATATCCTTTCACAAATTCCATCCAGTAGACAGGAAAATATAAATGTAACTTATTTTTTAATCTACTCACCACCAGCTGTGAATAATCCTTCCCCTAGGAAAGGCTTAAAGAAATCGTAAAGGCTATCTTTTGTCAGACTGGCATTGGCAATAATATGCGCATCGTCCGGGTTTAAAACTCCTAAAAAAAATCATTATCAAAAATCATTCATCATAGAGATCTAAATAATCTAAGTAGACCATTCACATTTCACCATTCTACTCATTGGTTTCGTCATTGTTCGCAACAAACAATTTTGGTTATCTGGTAAAATATTAGTTAATTTGAAATGTAGGTCCTTCGTGAAATAACTTATTATCAACCAATCTTTTATTGCTCCATCTTGCTATCAGGTTGAAAGACGAGTTCTAAAATCAAGGTCAAAATATCAAATTGAGTAGAATCGCCAGGTACATAGCAGAATAACTTCAGTAAAATGTATATATTTTATACCGTTCATTATGTAGTATAGAACCCACATAATTAAGTTATTATTGAATACACTGAAATAAAAAGTTTCAATGGAAACTAATTATTATTAAAAAAAAAAATAAGTAAGTACTCGCCTTGAAAATCCCAGATTCCTAATCTTACAGAAAAGCATTCAACTTTTCGCTCCAACTCATAGTTAATTACGTTTGTGATCGTGTTGTAGTAATCTGCAAATTTAAAGGAATTGAATTATCT
Organism: Cosmorhoe ocellata; assembly: GCA_963675405.1. Classification (NCBI taxonomy): domain Eukaryota; kingdom Metazoa; phylum Arthropoda; class Insecta; order Lepidoptera; family Geometridae; genus Cosmorhoe; species Cosmorhoe ocellata. The sequence goes on along the minus strand of OY776266.1, from coordinate 3,276,621 downwards.
ATACCTTACCTATACTTTCTAGGCCCACTATCAGCATTTAAGCCAGGGTCTTTCTCTATCGAAGAGAAAACCAAATTTCTTTGGCCAAATCACAAAAACCATGTCATATTTTAACACCGCTTACATTTTCTCTTTGCACATCGTTCGGCACTCGTAATCCTTAGAGACTAGGGTCCTGAAGAATCTTTCTTACGAAGAAGAATTCAAAACTTCTTGAAGAATTTTACTTACCAAGAATTACTCGCCAGGTTTATTTCTTACGAAGAAGAATTCAAAACTTCTTGAAGAATTTTACTTACCAAGAATCTCTCGCCAGGTTTAATCGCTAGTTCCATAACGGGATTGCTGACTTACCAAATAAAAAAAAAGGTAAATACTTACTTTTAGCTGAGAGGGCTAAAATAGAGTGCCCTATGATAGGCAAAGCTCCTACCCCGTATGGGGGTAAACTCTTCATTCGGTAGCATTGATTATACACAAAATATAAAAAACCCACAATAAACATCGGTATTATTATTGTTAACATGATTACATTTATGTAACTTAGTAATACTAATATATTTTTTAAGTTTAATAAGCACTTGTTAATGTTGAGGCTTCTTTGATACAAAGACTGCACGAAAAGAAATAACTTATTTATAGTGTTTGCGTTTATATAAGGAGCCAATCATATGGTGTTTTCTCACGGTTAAAAACAGGTACCAATTTAATGTGCACAAATATGACAGCGAGGACTAAAAGTGTTAACAGACATTATTAATAGTTATTTAACAAAAAAAATCATAATAATTAAGAATGTTCAACCGAAATGACCTTTTACTCGTAATACCTACATCAAAAAAAAATACTAACCTAACGCATTTAGTTGGTAAGTATATCAAACTAGGTACTTGAGTTTTTAATATTGCTGGTGGAGATGCACTGTGTTGTAGGTTCCTTTATAGGTTGTTATAGGTACACTGATGTCTCACTAAGGGAACTTAGGTAACATTCATACATTCATTATGTTTTACATAGGTAGCATTATTTTAATAACATATTATCCATCCGTGATGCCAAACAAAAGCATTTATACTAGTGTGGAACGAGTAGATATATAACTTAGGTGTATGTAAGTAATGTTATATGTTACGAGCTGATTCGCCCGCGTGAATGTCGATTATCGCGACTTTTCATACAAACTTTCATCCCCTATTTTATCCCCTTGGGGATAGAATTAATCAAAATCCTTTCTTAGCGGATGCCTACGTCATAACATCTACCTGCATGCCAAATTTCAGCCCGATCCGTCCAGTGGTTTGGGCTGTGCGTTGATAGATCACTGTCAGTCAGTCACCTTTGAGTTATATATATTTAGATTATGTTTATGTCCTTCCAAGTTTCATGCAGATTGGATCAACGGTTCTTAAGTTATGCTCTAAGAAACATACACAAACCTACAACGACAAATATCCCTAGCTGCCACTGAGATCTTCGCTCATTTCGCTCGCTCGATCAACTATTTCTATCTAATTGTTAGGTATAATTATAACGAACAGAAGTCCATTGTGTAGGTAGATAGGAATAACATCAAAGCGCAACATTGTACCTTAAATGATCTCACTTTAATTATAGGTAATCTTGGTATTCATCAAGGTGATAAATTGAAGTGAAAAATATACCTACCTATCATTGACTTAAGCTAATATTGGACTAAACTATGCTTGGTAATTTTGACTTGCTTTACAGCTGACTTGTCTTTTGCCCAGCTGTGTGACATGAAATAAAGGAAGAAAAATATTACTGCGTCGAGACTAGAGATTTAACTTCCTAGGTAGGTACTAAGGAGGTAGGTAGTAGTACCAACAAAAAATTAATTACCTTCACAAAAAGGTAATTACTTAGGTACCTATAATGGGTATATACTAATAGGTAGCCTACCTAATGCAAAAACCCGCCTTGACATGAAACATAAGGGCCATAGGTCTAACTAATGTCAAGGCATAACTATTTATCTTATTCCTATTCTTGTATATATATATATATATATATATATATATATATATATATATATAATATAATTGGAATCTCGGAAACGGCTCCAGCGATTTTCATGAAATTTAATATGCAGAGGGTTTCGGGGGCGATAAATCGATCTAGCTAGGTTTCATTTTAAAAAAACGTCGTTTACCAATAAAAAAACCGAGCAAAGCTCGGTCACCCAGGTAGGTACTATTATATTATAGCATTTTTTAATATGGATACTTAGTAATAGGTAATATATAGATGCGTAGGTATTAGGTAGGTAGGTAAATTAGTTATTCTGAAGTTCCTACCTATGCCTTGGCTTATGGTAGATAGGCAGAGTACCTAAATTTACACCTACCATAGCAATATTTTTTTTTGAATGAAAAAAAAAGTCGTTGATCACCTGTTTTATTAATGATTCCTTTTCATCTGAAAAGCCATTAAAACAATAAAGGTTATAAATAACGCTCATGAGAGGGTCAAACGCTTTTAGCTTTTTTAGCAAAATGCCTAAAAACTAATAAATAAGCCTGATAAGTTAAATTCATTAATCTCATAATTATTGCCTAAGATTGAAATCTTACGACCTTATTTTAGTTCCATAACATTTCCGATGGAGGTAAATGTATGAAAGGATACTTTTCGAAAAAAGTTTTCGGAATCTATCAAAAACTCATACTTAGGTAGGTACTAGGGGTACAGTAAGTGCTAAACTTTCTACGCTTCCGCCAGGGCCGAGCCGCCCCTATGTGCGAAGTGTGCGGCGCACACAGGCGCCGCCATCGAAATTATTTTTGATATACTTACACAACAACATATTCTTTTTAGTGGAGTATCGATAAGGAAAACCTAAAAAATGTACACCACTTTTATAGACCAAATTTAAAATTTTTGCCGTATCAGGCGACACTTATCAAACTAAGTTGAAACATGAAGATTCGTGAAAAAAAGAGGCGCTTCATAGGTTTCGCACACAGGCGCTGTGGGGGGTCGGCGCGGCCCTGGCTTCCGCTATTATTTAAGCTACCTACAGCATGTTACTGTAATCCATGTGATGCATGGGTCCTTGGCTCAAAACGGTTAGACAAACTAACCCGTGGATCCACTGAAACTGTCGATTAAGTAAGAAAAAATCAATATCTAGGTAGTGCAAATGGGACTATGAAGGAAAAATGGGTTTATGTAAAGGGGCCACGGCAGTAAACGGAAAATACATGGAAGCATTAGGTATTTGAACTAAAAAATGTTCTGTGGATTATGCCAATAAATTAAAATAAAAAATTCACACAAGCAGCATCTAAGCTATCTACACGTTACACGGCAATTTATACCCAAACAACGAGGGAATAAAGTCAACATTAATAAATTTTTAGAAAATAAACGAAGGAGTTATGATGTGTGAAATTTGTGTCAAGTTTCGCGGAAATTTCCCTTGAAGTAATGATTCCATGATATTTTTCGTTCACTGGACCACGGGTAAAACGCTCCCGCTATATTTTGGTAGGTACGTACGTACTTGGAGCACATTATTAAAAAAATAACCAGATGTTAATGCTTTATTTAATAAAAAACTACTTTGGAGATAAAAATAATTAACCACATACCTACATAATTAAATATCCTTAGATAAACTAAGCGAGAACCATCCATAGATAAATGCCAATCCATTCAGAATTTTAGACTTAGCTTAGTTTGCTTTTCTAAAGTATTCCTTGCTTTCTTTCGGGCTAGGTTTAATTGTGTCCGAGTTTGTATCAGGGTTCCAGTTGGCAGGGCACACTGCAAATGAAAAAAATGCATATTAGGACTTGACATAACGTGGGAAAGAGGTAGGAAGATGATAAAGCCTCCAAGCTACATTGAACCCTATTGCTTTGAAAGTAGTTTCGGATAGCCTTGTTGGTGACCAGACTTTTACGGGTCAGTTTCACTACTGCAACTGTAATCTTATCCCATAAACAAGCAATTCTTGTATATATTATTGATTTTAATGAAATTTAGTTAGCAGGGGGTTACGGGGGCGTAAAATAGATCTAGTTGGTTTCATTATTAGAAAACGTCGTTTATCAAAAAAAAACCGAGCAATGCTCAGTCACTCAGGTACTTAGTATAAATATAATCTACTCCAAACAGCAGTAAATACCAGATGTAGACCCAACATTACCTTCTCCATGTTTATCAGAGAATTGGAACGCCTTCACCAATCGGAGGGTCTCTTCAACAGATCTGCCAACTGGCAAGTCGTTTATGGACATATGCCTCAGGATTCCATTCCTGTCGATGATGAACAGACCTAGAAAAAAGTAATTATTTATACTAGTATTTATTGCAAAACATAATAAATAATTAAGGTTTGAATGTGGATGGATATAAGGTAGACCTAAGAAAAGATGGATGGACGGTGTGAAAGATAGTTATGTGTAAAAAGGGAATAACTACTGAGATGACAGATGATAGGGGGTGAGTGGAGGAACAGAATCTGTTGTGCCGACCCCACCTAGTTGTATAGGCAGGAAGATGATGATGATTTATTGCAAAAATTAAACCCCAAACACAATTACTTTTCTTCACAATCTGGTAATAACGAAACTACACCGTACCATAATATAATGCCTTTACTAGACTTGTTTCTTTAACGATATGCGAGTTAACTACATTTTGTATGAGCATGGTCATCATGTAGTCTCAAGCTCACTCATGATTAAAAAGCTGTAAGAAAGGTATGCCAAACCAAGCCATGTAGATAAAATATTTGAAAATATTCCCAAAAACTATTTTGTGACTTTAGTGTATGCAAAAAAAAATGTGAGTCTGAAGAACATGTTTCCTGACTGTAGCAATTGCAGTTTTTTACCTCGCAAAGCAAAGCCTTCGTCCAAAAGTACGTCATAGTCTCGAGAAATAGTTTTTTTGTAATCTGCCAGTAACGGAAAGTCTAGTTTGCCCAAACCACCATCCTGAAACAAAATACAGAATTAAATCAGTCGTGCACAAATTATTAAACAAGTAGGTACATCGGTACATCATCATACATCTAGATTTCTAGAGCCTAATGGTAACCACTGCATGCATTATAATTAGAGTGGTCCAAGCAGCAACATCCAAAAGTTTACATTAAATACTTCTTGCAGTTCATGCCAAATCTATATCTATAAGTTGTATGAATGAGCATGGCACGGTCCATTATCTATGGTTCTTTTTAGGACTAAGTATCTATTACAATTCACTGGACTTAAGTCACACAGAGAAACAGATAATATACTACAGTAATGTGCATTATCTTCTTTGAAGCAATATCTTGCTTATCATTATAGGTTTCTTGGTACCGCTCATCAGATTTAATTATTGGTACATTTGAATAATTTCTTAATAATCGCAACAGAATGGTAATTATTAGGTTCATGATTAAGCTCTTACCTTCCTAGGAGTATTGGTCCAAGCGAGGTGACTGAACTCAGAGTCTGTGGAAACTCCGATCACCTGGCAGTCGATGCTGGCAAAATCTTTGGCCTTATCACTGAATGCAATCAGTTCCGTCGGGCAGACAAATGTGCTGGAATTTGTATTAAGCATAATAAGAATGCTGTAAAACTTGTATTCTGTTGCTGTTGTTTCTATTTTTTTTGGTAATTATAGCAACATCAGTAATTGTACATAATAATTGTAAATCTGAGACTAGTTTATACCAGTCAAATCCACTTTAAGGTAAATTATATTACAGACTAGCTTCCGCCCACGGCTTCGCCCGCGAGGTGCCTGCATAAAATATAGCCTATGGTTACTCAGGGATAATGTAGCATTCTAATGGTAAAATAAGTATCGAAATCGGACCAGTTGTTTTTGAGTTTATTCGTTACAAACAAAAATACAAAACTTTCCTCTTTATAATATTAGTATAGATACTTACAAATCCAATGGATAGAAGAAAAGCACAACATATTTTCCATTAAAGTCTGATAGTTTTAGCTGATTGAACTCCCCATTCACAACAGCAGTGGCACAAAAATCTGGTGCAGGCTTTTGGACTTTGGCAGCAAACAAGGCACTGGCTGGAAACAATATACATAGTAATGATAAACTAGCTTTGTAAGGGCTGGAAAAATAACGGTTAAAGTTATATTTTGCTAGTTTGTAAGGCTAGTAAGAGATATCTAGCAAGCCTGGGGACTACGGTCGCCATTAGATTTTTTATTTGTTAGGCTAGTACCTAGTACCTACTTGTCTGGTAATCAGTTTTGTTGTTATATTAGAGGGAATGGGGAGGCTTTACATTGCCTGCAGTTGATTGTTAATAGACTTAAATATAGCTTACTTACAGGTAGAGAAATTAGCGTTCTTTGCTGCAGTTAGAGCCGGAACCATCTAAAGATCGAGACCAAAACAGAATTATTTTCAATGGTTCAAAGGTTAAGAAGCGACAAGCAGTGAAATGGAAACTTACCCGGCGGGTCAAATGCTTAACGATAAAAGACATGATTTAGTCTGAGCAATTATCAATATTCTATAACCACTTAAAAATCCCAGTAAAAAATTCTTTACGTATTCTTCTTCTTCTTCTTCAATTATGGCATCTGTCTCATAGAGAACAAATTTGATAGTGTCAAGTGTATTTTTATTTAAGTATTGTCAACGTCACAAAGTCCTAATCAAGTTGTCAAGTCAATTTTAAACCTAACCAAAGATGGCTGTTTTGTTCAAAATTCTCGGGATTTCCTCCGATGGATTTTGAAGGGTCATTCACTTTAATTCACATATTTTGCACTCGCGTCAAGAACCCGGGCTTTATTGGAAAAATAACCACCAAAATTACGCAATAAATCTCAAAATAACACGAGAAAAAATACAAAAACTAGAGCGACGTATTGTCAGTCAAATGCATCGCAAAAAATCCCTCTTTACGAATTACAATTGAGTACTAAATCTTTTTTATTTGACATCTGTTTTTTTGATACATTTTGCCCGTGTCAAGTGGTTATTTTTATAATTTTGTCAAGATCACTGAGTTATAGTTTTCAAAGTCAATTTTTAACGTGACAAAATTTAAATGAAGAAATTGACTCTCAGCCGAGTCCCCGAAGTCCGGAGCTCAGCACAATATTATCATTTGTACCTACACTTAAAAAATATACAAATCTATATTAATAATTAATAATTAATAAATATTAATAATTTCGTCAAGGGGTACGGTAGACTCGATCGAAACCTTACCTGAGTAATAAAACATAAAAAAGTAAAGATTTCGAGTCGACAACATACATCCGCAAAATTCGGATTGTCGATTATTTTGTAAAATTCTAATGGTGCTGAGAGACAAATCGCAGTCGCCATATTCGTCACTGACACCGGATGACATTGGTGCTGAGAGACAAATCGCAGTCGCCATATTCGTCACTGACACCGGATGACATCTTGGGTAATAAAAACTCAAAGTAGGTAAGTACCTACAATCAACAGTGCAACCAACCTCTTTGTTCTACTGCACTACGTAGGTTGGTAGGTAGGTACCTAGGTAATCGCAAACTTGGTAGTATAATATCCGTTATTATTTGTTATGTTAAATTCTAATGGTGCTCAGAGACACATATTGTGTATTATGATGAGGCTCATTTCACCCGAGCGAAGCCGGGTTTTCATCTAGTAGATTAATAATGTCATGCTGTTCTATACAATGGTGTGGAAAAAATAGCAATAATAAATTACGTTTTCTCTACTAGGTAGGTAAATAAGCGTAGTACCTAGCTTGTGAATGCATTTAAAATAAAATATTTTAACTTCGTATAAGACTTATTCAATTTTTATTACTTTTATGAATTCACTCAGAATTTTAAAATGTCCATTAGGTACCTACAAAATTACAAAACATCTTCATAGAAAGGTGCTGAGGCTTCTCCAAAACTTTACATCTGAAATGAAAAATGCTCTGTACTACCAATATTTCACCTTGTGGCAAAAAATGAAAAAAAAAACATGTTTCCTATGCCTAGGCGAAATGCCTTTTCATATCTAACGAGATTTTGTTTTTGCGTCTAGCCAACGGATTTAGGCTATGGGGACTATGCCATAGTAATCTTTGGGGATTATGCCATAGGCATAATCGGTGGGGATTATGATATGGTATGTCAAGTTTCTGTAAGAAGGGTCCGTACAAAAAATACATAGGACCGACGAGTTTATTGTCTGTTCTTCTGGGACTTGGGTTAGGCTGGAATTGGCACAGCATGAGACACTTCAAAGTCTTCAAAGCGCTAGGGCCCAGCGAGTTTCGTGTCAGTTCTTCTCGGACTGGAGATAGGACTGAAATTGGCACCTAGACTCACCTAGTATGTAAGACGATTCAAAATGATCCCTGTGATTTTACTGAATAAATAATTATTGACTATTGATCGTGATTTTTAAAAAATACTTGATATTTTGATTTGATTTGACTAAAATACGAGAAAAGTTGCCACATCTTAGGTATAGGGACAGAAAGTAAAGTAAAAAAAAAAGTAAAATGTAAAGTAAAGTACCTAAGCATAATAAGAGAGTACTAACACGTCTAAATATACTGCAGTCCTAACGCCGCGGCATGCGCCAGCACCGCCTCGGCCGCCTGGCGAGTCTCGAGGTGCGAGCGAGCCGCCTCACTCCACGCGCCCGCCGCGCCGCGCGACGCGCCTTCTAGTGAGTTCACGTAGCGAAGCGCGTGGGCGATGTTACCACGTTCTATCCAGAACCTTACCAAAACCAAAAGTCACTTAAAAAAACGCGTCCATAACGGGATGGTTCTTCTCACTATAATATTTATGTCGAATTTTTTTTTTTTTTATACCTTGATTTTAGACCTTGTCTTTCAAGCTGATAGCATGATAGATGAAGCCATAAAAGATTGGTTGATAATTAGCTATTTCATGAGGGGCATTTAAAATTAACTAATATTTTACGAGATAACCAAAATGTTTTGTTGCAAACAATGACAAATAGTGAGAATAATGATAAAACTGTTGAGAAGAATGACCGGATGCTTAGTCGTTACTAACGCTGCGGTTAAGCTGCGTGTAGTACGGTCATCAGATCACTGCCATTGGCTTATTACATCAAACCGCTTTTTGCTATCCGAGGTAAATTAGATAACTTTAAGATGTTAAGAATAAACATATTACAAATATTTGATAAATGCGTTGTAACCTGGCTCTCTGTAGTAGATCAAACGTATCTAAATCTTTGGAAGGCTCTTTGGGAGGTTTATCGATTTCGTCTTGCGGAATCCCAGAAATCTGAAATATAACGCAGTTTATGTAAGTACTTTTTGACTTAAGGTACGAGTTGGCAGCGGGCGACGTAAGGCAGCGGCGACACTACTGTTTTCTATGTATTTCTATGAAATTCCCTCCGTAGTTAGCACGTTACACGAAGGTAGCGACGCATTTCATAGAAATTCATAGAAAGTGTCGCCGCGACACGTCGTCCGCCGCCGCCTCATGTCGCCCGCTGCCAATTCGTACCTACCCTTAAGGTATTTGCCAGTTTTCGACGACAAGCCAACTTACCTTCATAAAGAGTAGAACAGACTGCAGCCAGGATAGAAAGTATATCGGGAGGGGCGCTCCATCTTGTTCTACCAGCGCCACTTTCAAGGCTATCTTCTCCATCTGTCAACACGTAAAACTTTTTTGCTTTTAGTTAGATTGCGTTTATTTCCGTGAGTCAAGTGCCACGCGAAATGACGACTCTAAAAACATTTCTAGCCTTGCATAAGTTCTTTTGCTTTCCAAATGTGTTGCTCTACCTACATATTTTACAAAAACGTCTAAACATAACAAACGAAAACGTCATCTGTGTAGGAAGGATATATTTTTTTATATAGTAAGTAGTTGATTTTTTCTAAAAGTACTAATTAATTCCTATAAAATTTATATGGGACCACCTCTGAAGTATGACCTACCAAATAAAAAAGAATCATCAAAATCCGTTCACAACTGACAGAACATAAAAAAAACATGCAGAATATTGAGAACCTCCTGATATTCGATGTCGTTTGAAAATACAAAAACTAAAATAATTATAACACACAATATAAAAGATAAAATACGCGCTCTGGAGAGGTTAGAGTTTGATAATTTTAGGTGAAACTTATGTGAGGACTCACCATGTGATATTTTTCGCGTAGCACGCTCTCCGGCACTAGACCTTGAGCACGGACAGACTCAGGTATAGCCTTCAGTACCGTCAGAACTAGTTTGTCACCATCACCTAAGTAATCAAAAAACACTATAGCATAAACTTTGTTATTTTTATAATTACCAACTTTGGCCCGCTAATGGGGATAATGAAAAAATCTACTTAATCACAAAACAGGTTCTATGGTTAGTTTCATAATCCTCGCCAACTTTGACTCACCAATGGGGATTATATAACTGGGTTATTTTTATAATCCCTACCAACTTTCGCCCGCTAATGGAAATTATGAAAAACAGCGCATAACTACCTAATCATAAAATACTTTTACCAACACAAACTTATAGATCTTCGGGTTTTTTTCATAATCCCCACCAGCTTTGACTCACCAGTGGGGATTATTATTATTAATTTATTTCAAATTATATTAATCCATAAAACATTATTAAAAATTAATACACACCTAAAACTACATAATCATAAAAAATCAGAAGTAATTATTATGACTCAATCATTGGTTCCAGTAGTTCACGTTTCCTTAGTTTGACGCTAGATGGCGCTGTTTTAAATTTTCACCAAAATTGATTTTCTACTAACCCGAAGCCTTCTCAATAGCCTTGAGTTCCTTCTCCACGTTGACAAATGGGTCGCCTTTCTTCGTGGCTGCGAGGAGTGACGCGCCCGCCGTCCACAGTTCCTGGGAACGGCGGGTTTCTCGCTCGGCTTTCAGTCGAGCTGAAAATAACTTTTTTTATCCCTCGTTAACGTCAACTTGCGAAAACTAAACGTTTAAAGTCATTTACTTTTGAAAATAGGTACCTATAGTTTCGTCCACAAATTACCTTCTATTCTTTTTTCTCACGCTTTTGGGCTAGGCACAACACAATTACCATTACTTATAAATAAATAAATAAATATTGGTGAACAGTTCTCACAACGCTATCCAGCCCCAAACTAAGCAAAGCTTGTACTAAGTACCTAAAGAAACCAGATAGCTGATAGATTACCCAATTAAATACTTTTTTTGTAAATATATACATCGAATACATAATAAAATAACACCCAGGCCCAGAACAAACATCTAAGTTCATCACACAAATTTATCCTGGGTGGGGATCGAACCCACAACCCACATCACAGAAGGCAGAGCTACTACCAACTGAGCTGTGAGGCCAGTCTACCATTGAGTTTATCCTCAACAAGTTGAAGTTTCATGGCCATTTCATTGAGCTGAATCTGCATTAGTTTCTTTTCGGCCGCCACCTTATCGGCAACCATTTTATTTAGCTTTTCTGTAGCCTGAAACAAGTTGTGAAAAACCACTTTTGAAAAGAACCTCATTAGGGTTAAAACTCCTTCAAACCCTTCTTATTTTTAACTCCCGACGCAAAAAGAGGGGTGTTATAAGTTTAACGTGTCTGTCTGTGTATCTGTCTGTGGTAACGTAGCTCCCAAACGGATGAACCGATTTTCGTTTTTTTTTGTCATAGATAATTTTATCCAGAGTTTTCTTAGCCATGTTTCATGAAAATATGTTCAGCCCTTTGAAGATCATCAGCTCTTTTCTAGTTGATGAGGGGATCTGACTACCTTCCAAATGCCCTAATGATTTGAAATTGGTAAGTACCGTAGGTTTACTTCAATAATATTGAAAGACCATAGTAAGGTAACCATGACTTTAAATATGACATGTTCAAGGGCGGATCCAGCTTTGGTGCCAGGGGGGGGGTCACATAGTCGTGGTCAAGTCACAAAAAGTTATAATCCTTATAAATATAACTTTAATTAGTGGTCCCACTAGGTCCTGGACCCAGCCCAGGGGGGGTCATGACCCCCATGACCCCCCACCTGGATCCGCCCTTGGACATGTTAGGGTAAGGTTTAGATGTCGGGGGGTTTTTAAAATGTTGTTTTTTTTTATTATTACCCTACTGGTCTATTCTACTCAACGGCTTCGTCATTGTTCGCAACAAACACTTTGGCTATCTCGTAATAATATATCGTTAATATTAGTTAATTTTAAATGAACCCTTCGTGAAATAACTCTCCATCTCTCTCTTGCTCCATCTTCATGCTATAAGCTTGAAGACCGTTATTTTAAAGCCTTTTTACCTTGTCTTTCAAGCTGATATCATGACAATGGAGCAATAAAATATTGGTTGATAATAAGTTATTTCATGAAGGGTAAATTTAAAACTAATATTTTATGAAAAAAAAAAAAAAAAAAAAATATTACGACTGTAATCCCCAGGCTCGGTAGATATCTCCTCAGTTCTTTAGTTACTTAGATCTTTGAGGATATCTAAAGAGGGTAGTCAGAGGCAAGTCCAAACATGACATTTGGTACATGCCCACATTTTGCACAATAGTTAGTATTCCGTACGTGACAGGTTGCACGCCGCTTATAAGAATACTAACCTATGACACATACCTTCGAATATGAAAAAAAAGAGCTAGAAAAAAAAACTAATATTTATTTATACCAACATTGTCTGTTCGGAACAATGTCATATATAACACAAAACATACAATGTATGTTTTGTGTTATATGTATATGACATCGATGACTATTTGATTATTTTGTTTTGCTTTGTGTATTGTATTGTTAATTTAATGAATGTATTATGTAAGTAATTGACATGTATGACTGAATTTATTTGTTATGATATTGTTTTTTGTTTTGTTTAATTTAATTGATATTAATGTATACCTACTCTATTGTATTAGGATAATCCTGTAAAAATAGATGTTAGCGAGTGAAATAAATAAATAAATAAATAAATGACGAAAGTGAGAACAATCACGAAACCGTTGATTAGAATGGCCCTACCACCAATATGGGCTTTTGCTGAAGAGTCCCACCACCTGGAAAACTTACCTCCACCTCTTTCTGCTGCAACCTTAAAGCCAGAACCTCCTGACCTCTCTCCACCTGCTTCTTATACGACTCTCTGGATATTCTGTCATTCTCCGCGCGTTGGTCATCGTACTGGAAATAATAATAATAAATAAAGAAAAAGGGCGCTGGTGGTGTAGTGGTAGCACCCCTGCCTCACGATCCGAAGGTCGTGGGTTCAAACCTGGTCGTGCACCAATGAGTATTTCCATACGAAAAATGTATGTGCGCAATGACGGTGAAGGAAAACATTTTATTTAGAAAACGTTTGTATGGGAAATAGAGGTAGAGGAGAGTAAGGGCTATTTTTGGGGTTTTCCCGGCAGTTATTCGAATTTTTCTTACCTTATAAACCTTCCCTAGACCTCCACAAACATTTCAAGACCAATATGTACTTTTAAACTTACGCGATCTGAACACATTATTATTAGACGGGTATTTATCGCGTTTAAATTACCTTATATTTTCCCGGGCTCACGGGTAGAGTCTACCCGTGACCACGACAGCGTGCAAACCTGTCGAAACGTCGGGAAAATATAAGGTAATTTAAACGCGATAAATACCCGTCTAATACTAATAATAATTTCAAGACCAAGATAAGATAAATCCGTTTAGCCGTTCTCGAGTTTTAGCGAGACTAACGAACAGCAATTCATTTTTATATATATAGATAGATACTAACCTTAGTACTTAAGTAATAATGATTATCATTGAAAACAGAAACTTCTTCTGCCGCGGAAAGCGTACCGGCAACATGTCGCTTACATCGAACATTCAACTACTAAACTATAGATAAAACTCACTCTTTTACGGTATTCTCTATCCAAATCTGCCTTCTTCCTTTTGAAGCCTGCTTGTATTTCATATTCTCTATTTTTTTTCTCTTTGGCGCCCTGTGGTAGAGCTAGAAAATAAATAGGTAGGTAGGTAATAGATAGATACCTAATATTATCCACGTTTTTTTTTATTCGGTCTGGGCAAGTGTTGTTAGGTGTTCTGAAAACCTGTGACAGCTTTACGCGGGCTTTTATATCTATTTTATATTGTTATTTTGTTTAAAATCCATAATATGTATCCTACTAATATTATAAACGCGAAAGTTTGTAAAAATGTATGGCTGTATGGATACCTATGTTTGTTACTCTTTCACGCTGAAACGGCAGAACGGGTCTGAATCAAATTTGACACAGACATTGATTATAGTCTGGGATAGCACATAGGCTACTTTTTATCCCGGAAAAATGTACGGTTCCCGCGAGATAGATTTGTTTTTGTTTTTCAAGGTACCACGCGGGCGATAATTGATAATTGTCGCGGCTAGTGGGTCATAATTATTGGCCTTATGCAAGTTTTTTATAGCGTCACCTTATTTTTAAGGGACATTTTACTCTGCTTGCATAGAAGAAATTTCAATCGGAATTCTGTCAACTACGCAATATCCTCAATATTTTACCCTGAGACCAATTTGCCACTCTCACCGCTTGAGTTAGCATCGCGTTATAAACGCTTTTTTAAACTTTTTGCACTTTGGAAAACTTTCAGGCAGTAGAAGTCAGAAGATATCAAAAATTACTTACTTTCCACTCCACGCTGCACACGTTCTGACATTGCTGCAATAGCTTCATTCAATTCAGCTTTCAACTTATCCACCTGAAGATCATCATCACAGATAGATATTCATCTATGACAACCGCGTAGATTTACAAGCATTGACTATGTACGTAGAAACTGTGGCAAGTACCTAAATATTCTACTTAAAAATAGTTTACCACTGAAGGATAATCAAGCTGCTCGTATCTTTTAGCGAAAGACATGGCTCAGTAAAATATTCAGACGTGCCTCTGACTACCATTTAAATTTAAGTAGTTAATTTAAACAGCGGTTTCTCTAGTAGGTACAGAAGAGAAAAAAAATCAAGCCACCCCTGCATTTTTATTGAGGTGACGATTAACTAAAACTACTAATATTACCTACTATTAAATATGGCGTCGACTAAACGCCATGTAGGTATAAAAGAAAATAATGAACGTCGACGAACTTTGGTAAGTGGGGTAGGCATCACTAAATAGATAGGTCCATTCTCACTTGTACCTACACAAAACGTAAAAAAACCACTATGGCGGGTTGTAAGAAAACTTTTTTACCCGACTGCGAAGGAGGATAATGTGTTTGGGGTATGTAATTATGTATTATTACTTTCAGTCAGCGAACGCATATAAACATGGAAATATTCCTTGAGATAAAAAATTACCCCACAAAGATAGAGCCCTGGCGGGCTTGTCAGTTCTGCCAAAGAATTATATCAAAAATTTACAGAAGCTTATTACACGTTACACGGTAATTTAAACCCAAAAGCCGAGGGAATAAAGTCAACGTTCATTAATTTTTAACAAATTCACGAAAAAGTTTCGATGTGTGACATTTGGTGTCATGTTTCGCGGATATTTCCCTTGAAGAAATGCTTCCATGTTTATATGCGTTCACTGTTTTTGTCCGTAGAGAAAAACGCCGTCTTCGATGTTCATGCTCGGGCTGAGAACGGCAAGTAAGTAAGTAGTATATCCATCACTTACATATCGCAATGTGTGATAGAGCAGTAAGTCCGCGTCCCCTGCCACATGGGGCTTCTTGCTGTCGTACTTGAGGCCGGCAAACATTGTCTGATTCTCATCTGTATACTTCACTACCAGCTCCTCTACCTGTAAGATAATTATGGTTAGTAGTCGACACTAATATTATAAAGAGGAAAGATTTGTTTGTTTGTAATGAATAGGCACCGAAACTACTGGACCGATTTGAAAAATTCTTTCACCAATGTGCAGAATGAACTTTCAGGATGAGTGGTAACGCCATCTGTTGGTGTTACATAGCATTAAGTAATGCGTTTCCAATCCTATCCAAATTATCCCTATATCGTGCAATCTACATGCAACGCAGCGCCCTCGACGGAGAATGAAGAAAGCTCTGCGTCGAGCAGTCTGATTCGCAAACCCGCGCGCAGATGAACACGCTCTGAGAAAAAATCGCTGTCCGCTACAAAACGCGCCGCTAATTTACTGTGCCTTGTGTCTGTTAACTAATTCGCTATATGGATGTTGTTTTACGATCCCTAAATGTAATATGCAAACAAAAGGTGCTCTCTCATGCAGTATGCACGCCTGTGACCGAATGTACAGTCTACGATCTTGCATTGCGCATATCGTCTTGGTCTAAATTACTACGCATTCTTGTATACGTTTTTATGTTCGCTAAAAAATTAACCCGCCGCGTTACTATTGCAGTAACAGCTGATCAACTTCAGTTCGCTGAGAATAAATTATTACTAGCCTTGCAGATTAAATATTTCGCAGATGAGTTTGATAACATACGCAAAAGTGAATCGGGTAGCCGCGCTTTCAATAAGCTTAGGCCCTTTATAGACAACGACGGATTGATACGCGTAGGCGGTCGTCTAGTTAACTCCGGTCTGGAATATTCTAAGATCCACCCGGTAGTCTTACCGCGCAGTGACCACGTTGTCAACTTACTGATAGATTATTATCACGTGAAATATCAGCATGTTGGACCAGAAACGTTGATGTCATTGCTTCGTCAAAAGTACTGGATTTTATCCGCGCGTCGCATTGTGAGACAAAGAGTCCACATGTGTAACTCATGCTTTAGACTTAAACCGCGTCCAACATACCCGCTAATGGCTGATTTACCTGAGTTTCGCGCACGTCAGGTGGTCAAGGCTTTCGCGCATACGGGCTGCGATTACGCAGGCCCTATCTCGTACACTCCTATACGTCGTCGTGGAGTACGCAGTGAAAAGGCTTATATTTGCCTTTTTACTTGCCTGACCACCAGAGCTGTGCATATAGAAGTCGCCACAGATCTCAGCACCCCTAGCTTTCTCGCCGCTCTCAAACGTTTCCTTGCTCGTCGCGGTCCCGTACAAACTATGTACTCGGATAACGCAACGAACTTTAAAGGTGCCGCCGCGTACTTACACGATTTGTATAAATTCTTAAATGACGAATATAGTCGTAGGTTAGAACAGGAGTTAGCTGAGAGTCGCATCACTTGGTCATTTATCAGCCCAAAATCTCCACATAAGGGTGGAGCTTGGGAGAGCATGGTTAAGGTAGTTAAGACGCACCTATACCGAGTAATCGGTCAGTAACTTCTTTCCTATGAGGAACTCTGTACTGTCCTCTCTCAAGTAGAGTGTTTACTTAATTCGCGACCGCTGACAGCGCTGAGTTCTGATCCCGCGGAGCCTTCTGCTCTTACGCCTAGTCATTTCTTGAATACCGCGCCTCTATGCTCTATACCCGCGAGGTAGAGTCTGAAAAGCTCAGCCTACTTCAAAGGCACTCGCTACTGGATAAGTTAGTACAATCCTTTTGGCAAAGATGGAGGTTGGAATATCTACACGAATTGCAAGTTAGGCAGAAGTGGAATACGCCTTCAGCACCTATCACTCCAGGAACGGTTGTGGTCATTATAGAGGATAATGTTCCTAGCTTAGCCTGGCCGTTAGCGATAATAGATAAGGTGCATCCCTCGAAAGACGGAGTAGTCCGCACTTGTACTGTCAGAACCGCGAGTGGGGCAACTTACCTTCGTCCAGCCGTTCGCATTTGTCCTATACCGTGTCAGTAATCAAATAAGATTTACTTCATTTAGTTATAGGCTTATAAATTGTAATATAAAGTAATACCGCTTCCCTTAATTTAATTATAGTTTCTCGTATGTAGGTTTAAACATAAACAATTTTAAATAAATTACTCTATTATTGAGTTTCCTTATGAGATATTGGGCTTCGTCCTAGTCTCCTCTAAACCTGTGAGATATTAGATTTCATTCTAGTCTCATTTTATGGTTGTTTTCTTTATGGTGACCCATCAAGGGCGGGCGGAAATGGTAACGCCATCTGTTGGTGTTACATAGCATTAAGTAATGCGTTTCCAATCCTATCCAAATTATCCCTATATCGTGCAATCTACATACAACGCAGCGCCCTCGACGGAGAATGAAGAAAGCTCTGCGTCGAGCAGTCTGATTCGCAAACCCGCGCGCAGATGAACACGCTCTGAGAAAAAATCGCTGTCCGCTACAAAACGCGCCGCTAATTTACTGTGCCTTGTGTCTGTTAACTAATTCGCTATATGGATGTTGTTTTACGATCCCTAAATGTAATATGGGACGCTGAACCGAGCCTGCAAGAACTTGTGAAAACCGCGAAGTGCGTACGGCAATTTACAACTGCTAAGCGTCTTCACCACAGTTGCTGGAGCCTAGGAAACCTGGCTGGAGAATAAGGTCAGTGCACGATTCCTTCCTATCTTCCTATTTCCCAACTGTATTTAAACCTTCACGAGTCCGCTGCCAGCTCAGCTATCGAATTTCGCCGTCCGCCGCCGTTGGCGTCACCAATGAGCATAGGCTATATTTTATGTAGGTACCTAGCGGGCGAGGCCGCGGGCGGAAGCTAGTGTGCTATAGTAAGTAAATAAGTGTAAGTGCATTTAGTGTATTGTATTAACATTGCTTTTCATTTATTGGAACGAAGTTCTTTATCGCGCGTTGTGAAAGGGGGCTAGACGGAAAAAATTCTCACGAAAAGTTGTAACAACACTTTGCTATAGTTGTAAGCCGTGCGGCGTGCGCGTGTTTCTCTGTCTGTCTCTCTCTCTCCTAAAAAGCAAGGAAAGGAACTTCGTGACAGTGTCAAGGGACACCCGGATGGAACGAAGTGTCAAGTTGAGACCTCTCAAGTTTTTTTTATAAGTCTGATTGCATTCGTATTTCTTAATTTCTTTCCTTCCTCATTTTTGTACGCATATACCCACCACAAGTTAAAAATCTCCATATCCCAAGGTTTGCTGAAGGATAACTCTTTTTAGAGTTAAGCTTATGGTGAAAGCGACACGAGAAGATAAGGCCAACTCTAGTGGGGCAGTCAAAAGGCCAACTCTAGTGGGGGAGTCATAGAGCACCCAAACGCGGGGCAAATGCATACCAATTACGCCAGAATTTACCCCAACTGATTAATATTACATTACATTATTACCTTCTGCCACTGAATATCCATAGCAAGAGATTTGTCGTTCTCCCACTGGTACTGGATTGAGACGGTTTTAATCTTGTCTTGGTATTCTTTAAGAAGCGCTTTCGTATTCTGTATGAACTCTTTGGGCGCTTGAACCCCGCATTCGAAATAACGGGTCAGTTCATCTAAAAGTTATTTGGGACAATTGTAAAAAAGTAACTGGAAAATATACTATCTAAAAGTGTTACCTGTCTACTTCCGAAAACTTCAGGGGGTTACATTACCCATCAATATAAAGAACTTTTTCTAAGAAACCAACACTGTAACACACTACAATACCAAACTACAACACAATACAACAACACTATAATACCCTAGAACAGCGGTCGGCAACACGCGGCCCGCGGGCCATGTGCGGCCCGCGGACGTCTTACTTGCGGCCCGTGAATGTTTTGTAAATAAGTTAAAAAATATCAAAATAAATGCATGAACGAACCACGATCGACCGTATAGTATGGATGGAGCCATGGAAACGCGCTTCGCTCAGCCCCCGAATGAACAAATAAGCGAAGCGCTAGTTCATTACAATTTTTGGTTGCACTTATTAAAAAAAATGTTCGCATAAGAACAAATTTTTTCGATTGTCAATTCTAGGAAAATTGTATGCTTTTCGTCTCACAGATGGGCATTTGAGAGCCATATTTTGGGCTTCAAGTGCGGCCCGGCCCGCCTGTAGTTTATTTTGCCACTTTGTGGCCCTTGCCTGCCAAAAGGTTGCCGACCCCTGCCCTAGAACCATAAATTCGAAGGTGTGCGTCATAGTATAGTATTCTTATAAGCGGCGATGGGCTTGCAACACCAACAAGTACGAATATTACAACGTAATTATTACGTAACGTAAGTATGTATTGCAACGGAATACTAACTACTGTGCAAAATGTGGGCATGTACCAAATGTCATGCGTGCCTTAGACTACCCTCTTTAGATATCCAAAGATCTAAGTAACTAAAGATCTGAGGAAGATATCTACCGAGCCCGGGATTACAGTCGTCGATGGACTTGCAACCTGCCACGTGCCGAATACTTACTACTGTGCAAAACGTGGGCATGTACCAAATGTCATATTCAGACGTGTCTCTGACTAACCTCTTTAGATATCCTCAAAGATCTAAGTAACTAAAGATCTGAGGAAGATATCTACCGAGCCCGGGTATTACAGTCGTGATCATATTTTTAAGTGAAACTTCTAATGCGACTTCCAACAAGGTCGCGTTAAACGTTTAATGCCATCATGGAGGGGGTATGAAAGAGACAGAGCGAGAGAGAATGCGTGGCACTATGCGTGGCACTGTGCCACGCATAGTGCCACGCATTCTCTCTTGCCACTGGCACACTAACGCATAGTACACCTGTTACATAAAGGCCAGCGCGAGCGTTAGCAACAGGAAGTTTCACTTCTTCCGCGCGGAGAGACTCCACGAACTATTTTTTTTATGAATACCTATATTTTATTTTAGTTTTCTTAGTAGATAGGTACCTAATGCAGCGCAGGCTTTAACAGCATTATCGATAGACTCTTTCACCAGCAGAAGTCGCTCTTCCATCGCTTCATGTAGTTCCGGCAATTTGGACATGTGGAAATCAACCATAATTTCTTCTACCAGCTGTGAACAAGCAATTAGGTTGAGCTGCTCACTGTGGAGCGATGGTTTAGTGGTAGCACCCCCGCCTCACGATCCGAAGGTCGTGACTTCAAACCTGGTCGTGCACTCATTAGTTTTTCCATTCGAAAAATGTATGTGAGCAATGCCAGTGCTCTTAAACGGTAGAGGGAAACATCGTGCCTGAGTAAGGTAAGTATTCTTATAAGCGGTGACGGGCAGGCAACCTGTCTCGTACGGAATACTAACTACTGTGTAAAATGTCATGTTTGAACGTGCCTCTGTCTTCCCTCTTAAGATATCCTCAAAGATCTATGATCACTAGAGATCTGAAAGTTATCTAACGAGTTGGGGATTACTGTCGTGATTTTGACGATTGACTGGCCTGACAGCTCAGTTGGTAGAAACTCTGCCTTCTTCGCTGTGTGGGTTCGATCTCCACCCAGGATAAACATTTGTGTGATGAATGCAGATGTTTGTTCTGTGTCTGGGTGTTATTATCTATTCTATGTACTTATTTACAAAAAAAGTATATAATTAGTCTATCTATCAGTTATCTGGTTCCCATAATACAAGCATTGCTTAGTTTATTTGTAGTACCTGTATGACCGATATAGTACCTACCTGTATGCTTTGCTCGGTTTTTTTGTTTTAAATCGTGTTTTTTGGAAAATTAAACCTAGCTTTATCGATTTATCGCCCCCGAAACCCCCTGCATACTAAATTTCATGAAATTCGTTGGAGCCGATTCAGAGATTCAGGTTATACAGTCGTGGTCAACTAATTAGGGACATGCAAGATAGTGAAGAACAATAACCGGTTATGTACATACAAATATAAAACCCTATTGATTTCTCAGTAACTATTATTTGCATAATTTGGTCCGATTATTATGCTTTAAATGGCTGTAAATAAAAGAATAAATAAATAGAAAAAAGTATTTAATATCAAAGGTTGAACATGTATTCAATTTTAAGGTATAATTCTGTAGCTGGACATTTAATTAAGGACAGTAAACTATAATGAAAAATAGAGTTAAACAAAACTAATAATCTGCAGTATTATAATATCTTTAACAGCTCCATTTTATTACGTGTAAAATCAGTACCCAGTAGCAAAACCTTTGTTAGTAATTACCGCTTGACACCGATGTGGCATAGACATTATCAGTTTCTGGCATGTTTCGACAGGAATGTTTGCCCATGCCTCACAAAAAGCTTCATTAAGTTCATCTAAAGTTGTGGTACGATAAGTGGCTACTTTTTTCTTGATTTCGTGCCAAAGGTGCTCGATTGGGTTAAGGTCCGGGCTATTTGCTGGCCAATCTAGCACCGATACTGACTGACTGGTAAGAAACGACTTGACTGAACGGGCGGTATGTTTTGGGTCGTTATCATGCTGAAACGTCCATATAATAGGGAGATGCTCCTCAGCATAGGGAAGCATCGTTTCCTCCAATATTGCCTTGTATTGATGTTGGTCTAAGTTACCCTGAACTTTCCTCACAGGTCCCACTCCACGTCCAGAAAATGAACCCCACATTTTAATGTTTCCACCGCCATGTTTCACCTGCTTTTTTGTGAATCTTGGATTCATTTCCGCTTTTACTGGACGCCGTACGTATTGCCTTCCATCTGAAGAAATCAAATTAACCTTGGTCTCGTCAGAGAATAATACATGTTGCCATTGGGCGTAGGTCCAATGTCCATATTTACGTGCAAACGCCAAACGAGCATTTCTATGTTCTTTCTTCAACAACGGTACTTTGCGAGCCACTCTTCCGAACAACCCTGCTTCTACCAGACGTCGTCGAACGGTCCTAGCTGAGACACCAGCTCTTTCGTCTGTCCCAAACACTTCGTGTTTAATTAAAATAGAGCCTAGAAACGGATCTTTCTTAGCTAACCTGACTATCATTCTATCTTCTTGCGGAGTTGTTTTTCTCGATCTTTTTGTTCTGGGCACATTTAAATCTGTGTTATTGCGTCTGACATGTTGCACTGCATTGTATACCATAGTTTTTGAACAATTTAAATGTTCTGCTATCCTTCGGTATGGCCAACCATGCTCGACAACAAACTTCATGATAATTTTTCGTAGTGTTGGATCGCAACTTTTATTTTTACCCATTTTTCTTCAAAATATTTTTCAAAACTTAAAATAAATATCGGGATTGCCGCCAAAACTACCACGAAACAATAAGAGAAGAAGTAAAAAAGTATTGAGATTCAAATTTTGAAAATAGAACGCAATATCTCAGTGTCCCTAATTAAATGGCCAGCCAGCATTATTTGAACAAATAGCACTACGATAATCTATCAGCTATACTGTAAAGAGGTTTAATGTTTAAGAAGTTGTTATTGTTTGTATAATCGGGCACATAAATGACTAATTATACTTACATGTAAGAGATATGGAATATGGTTTAGACTCGTTGGAAAATAAAAAATAAATTCACAATTCGGTTTAACCAAAGAGTGTCCCTAATTAGTTGACCACGACTGTATATACAAGATATTAGATTTATATTTATATGTATAGTATATAGTGGCAGGAAGATGATGATGATGATGATGATTTATATGTATAGTGATACCTTATTGTAATAAATGCATGCGTCTCTAGCAGTCATGTAGTTGATTGTAGCTGTCTCGCCCATGTCACGCAAGCAGGCTTCTATCTCGCAAACACCTTTTGTGACGACCGGCGGAGGCAGTTTCTCACATGGCGGCTCTTCTTTATCTTCTACGAATGAATATTGTTGGTTTTGTGATTAAATTATCTATTTTAAAATACCGGATCAGAAAAGTTCGTATAAGTTAGTGGCCAACCTTGATAGCGGTATTAAACTAACGTCGTGCCAAGGCATGAGCCGTCTTAAAAACAAGTCAGTAGGTAGAGCAAGTCGGGGATTGTAAAAATCAATTTATAAAAGGCATAAGTATGGAATACAAACAGACAAAGAAGAAAAAAGGGTTTAATGGAAAATAATTGTCTTCACCAGGGCTGACCACGAGCTCACACTAACTTATCATGACGAAAGAATCCTCTTCTTCCTCACCATCGTCTTCTTCGTCTTCTGGCGCCTCCTCAGGTCCTATCGGCACGTACTCTCCGTCAGAAGAACACTGCCTCGGCTTATTATCCTTCGGTTTCAGATTTAAGTATTTCTTGACATCCTCTAGGTATTTTTTCGCATATTCTGTGTATGACATGTTCTCCTGGTACGCGAAAGCTATGAAATCGTCGAACCAGGGCGCGTGGATGGTGAGCCAATCGCGGACTTCCGGTGCGCGTCTAGAAAGAAATAATACTTAGATGCAAGAATTATAATATCGGTGGACAGTTCACAGAACGCCATCTAACCCCAAACTAAGCAAAGCTTGTACTATGAGAATCAGATAGCATCCTACTAATATTAATAACGCGAAAGTTTGTAAGAATGTTTGGATGTTGGATGTATGTTTGTTACTCTTTCACACTGAAACCGCAAAACGGATCTGAATGAAATTTGGCACAGATATAAATTATAGTCTGGAATAGCACATAGGCTACTTTTTATCCCGAAAAAATGTACGGTTCCTGTGGGATAGATTTGTTTTGGTTTTTCAAGTAACCACGCGGGCGCAGCCGTGGGCGTAAGCTAGTTAATAATAATAATGATATCGGTGGACAGTTCATCACGCCATCTAGCCCCAAACTAAGCAATGCTTAAACTTAGCTTGAAACTTTTTTCTGTAAATACATAGGTAGGTACCTACATAGAATACATAATAACACCCAGACACAGAACAAACTCTGTGTTCATCACACAAATGTTAGTCTGGATGGGGATCGAACCCACAACCTACAGCGCAGAAGGCAGAGCTACTACAAACTAGGCTCAGCCAGTCAATTCAGAAAGGCGACGCGACATAAATGATCATCAGAAAATTTGATTATTGCTAGCTTTTTACTAACTTTGCATAAACAGCGAACCCTCCAGCCATGAATAGGATCGCCAAAGCTCCCCAGAACAAGGTGTCATCTTTAGGGGGAGGTGGCGGCGGGGGCGGAGGGACTTTACAAGTCTCCCTTTCAGTAGGATCCTTGTATTTGAAGCTAGGAGGGCTGCAAGATATAGGTGCTAACTGGATGCTGGCCGGGTGACGACGGTACTGAAAGTAGCGAGTATGAGGTGATTCGACTAAGTATTGGTTCTTTCTGGTGAGTAGGTACGTTCTTCTTAAAAGTTCTGGCATGGTTATGGCATTTATGAGGATTGTGAAGCTGTAATTTTTCATACAAAAAGCGATAACGTTTTCCTCCCCTTAAACTTACTCCAATATTTATAATTTACTTCGAAAAACTAGGGTTGTACGATTTTATTTTAAAGAAATATTGCTTATCATAGAAGTTATTAGCATATTATAATATCCTAAGATGTTTTTTTTTAATTTATACAGTTCCTTGTTGAAGATATCAATCTCACTTCTGTTGTTCTCTCAGATCGTTGTACTCAGGGCCGCGCCAACCCCCCACAGCGCCTGTGTGCGAAACCTATGAAGCGCCTCTTTTTTTTACGAATTTCAATGTTTCAACTTAGGTACCTAGTGTCGCCTGATACGGCAAAAATTTTAAATTTGGTCTATAAAAGTGGTGTACATTTTTTAGGTTTTACTTATCGATACTCTACTACAAAGAATATGTTGTTGTGTAAGTGTATCAAAAATAATTTCGATGGCGGCGCCCCTATTGTCTTGGCGCCTGTGTGCGCCGCACACTTCGCACATAGGGGCGGCTCAGCCCTGATTGTACTGGCGACACATTTTCGTTAACGGATTATAAAAAGATGTGTTGTTCGTATATAGGTACCTGCAGGGCGAAGGTGTTTTTAGTAAACAATGATATAAGTTTTATAACTTACTAGTAAAAACCTAGCAGAAATGATGTTAGTCGTGACCCGGAACATTATTTTACTAGAAAACTAGTTTCCTCTTGTTCACAGTATTTTGTTCTTCTGCGTCCTAGTTACATGACATTTATATCTTTCTGTCATTCAACATCTTTTTGTCAAATGAGTTTTCTTGATTTTAGTATAAAGGTGTACCTACCCAATGCATTTATATTCACACTAGTTTCCGTTCGCGGTTTTGCCCGCGAGGTACCTTCTTAAAATTTTAATCTGGGATAAAATATAGCTTATAGCAGTGTAAACTCTTTTGTTTCATAGACCACTTTCAAAATTTTGCTGGATCCGGTGGACACCCTGCATCTACATTACTACCAATTTCTAAATCTTTAACAAAAAAGTGAAGATTAGATCTATCTGTCTATCTAGGTATCTATGGAAACTTGCGTTGTGGTGTGGCTGAGTTTCAACGACATTGTGGACCCTTTGGGACACTTTGGGAATCACTGGCTTATAGATAGTATCTACACAATGGTGAAAGAATTTTTGGAATCTGATGGGTAGTTTTCGAGATTACCTGACATGAAAACAAATTTTACCTCTTTATATTGATACCTAGTGCCTACTTACCTGCAGGCAGACAGGTAACTCTGTGTACCTACCTGTGTACCACTTTACACATTTTTTTCTAAAGTTTTTACTATTTGATGGATTTGACCAACTTTTGTCAGAATAATATATTGTCAAAAGCAAGGAAAATGTCAGTTTACTCTTCGATTTACGATTTAAAAAAAAAAAAAAAAATATGATCACGACTGTAATCCCCGGGCTCGGTAGATATCTCCTCAGATCTTTGGTTACTTAAATCTTTTGAGGATATCTAAAGAGGGTAGTCAGAGGCACGTCCAAACATGACATTTGGTACATGCCCACATTTTGCACAGTAGTTAGTACGATTAATACGATTTACGATTTATTCTGGACATATTCTGGCTTTAGTAAATATATCGATGTATTCTGGACATGTGCTTATTTATACCAGTTTAGATTGCCATAAGCCGTAAAAACGTTAGTAAAACACAAATCGAAATGATACCATCCTTTTAATTTATTTCATAACATTAGCTATTTTCATATTTACAAGTTATTAACTAGAACCTTGGATTTTTTCAGCACTGGCTGGCACTATTTACAGCCGTATTCTCAAACAACTTTTTAAGCCCAGGGGTCTTACCACAAGCTCTTATAAACCTCATGTTTCAAACACATCACAATTTCCAGCTTGAAGTAACAATACTTCAATACAAATTTTACAGGTCATGGTACGAAATATCATAGTTATATTACTTTGATATTGCCGAAAAGCTTGTGGTAAGACCCCTGTTAGCTGTCAAGGACTTGACTGTCTTTATAATGCATAATGTTTATGAATATTATATTGAATTTTACCATTTTTTTATTAAACATTCAAATTGTCAAATGCGATTATAATAACCTAATGTTCTGTTTATTTTAAGCGACTTTGTAACAAGTAATCAGTAATTTTAAAATGACTGTTTATTTAAACGCTCAATATTATTGACAATACCATCAAAATCGTCTATCTCTGGATCAGATGAGTTATAAAGATTAGTAGCTCAACAAATTTCTCTTTGTTTTCTACTTATGCACTGGTAATTATTTTATATTCAAGGTATTGACAAAAACATTGATCGTCTATATAACTAAATATTTAATTTAAGTATCTATTCCAAAATAAAGTATTGCCAGCGTACTTTGTCTTCTATTTCTAAAAACTAAATAAAATAATTTACTAAAAAATATAATGAAGTGAATATGAACTCAAACAGCATACGCATAAGGTTGATTTTTAGCCGTCTCGTCATCTATGGCAACTAGCAACATAAGTATAATCGCCATTATAAAAAAATATATAAATATTTTATAACGTAACGTCATTATGCTATTAAACACGGTAACATTTGCTGTTATTAATTATACTAATTATTTAAAATCAACAAAATCATCCGAAGGAATATACTTTGAAACAGTAAATGAGTCTCGTACAATTATTATTAGTATTAGACGGGTATTTATCGCGTTTAAATTACAGATGGACATCCCTATTGTCGAGAACGAAGTGAGGGTAGTTGCAAATAATGCGACCCCCGCTTCGCGGAGGCTCCAGTACTCCAGTCTACCCGTGACCACGACAGCGTGCAAACCTGTCGAAACGTCGGGAAAATATAAGGTAATTTAAACGCGATAAATACCCGTCTAATACTAATAATAATGTGTTCAGATCGCGTAAGTTTAGTCTCGTACAAATTATAGTCTAGATTTGCAAGTTTCAAATATTTAAAAAAAAGTTATTACTGAAAAGTACTATTAAAATACGATTTCTTTCTTTACTTGTTCAATAAAACTTAAGTTTGGAAAAAATATATGGCCAGCTAAATAATTACCAATCCCGATTTAATGGGGAAATAAATCTTTTACGGAAATTCTGTGGGTTTTACATCTCAGTCCGGGTGACCAAGAAACACCAGTGTAACGCTATAAGATGTTAGAATTTACTACCACCAAAAATTGTAGTACTTACCTACTTTTCATTTATTGAGATTTTGAATTTTGATCTAAATTACATGATAATATTTTTAGTATGTATGACAATAGTGGCGATTCTGTTGCATACTGTAACTAAAATTTCGTAAAATACGAACGTTTATATTGTATGTAGATATGTAGATATAGATTGTACTGGTATGTAGATAGAACTTGGAATTTCGAGAAGTTATATATGTATTCGAAATTGGGCTCACAAACCCACTTATGAACAACTTTCTGTCTTTGTCTATTAGTACTTTAGCATGTCTGAATGTTGTGTACTAGCTTTGGCTTTGCTCGTGTGATACCTAGATAAAAAAACCTATTCTTTTCCAGGCTCAAGTTTCATCCAAATCGGTTCAGCCATCATGGAGTGATTGAGTAACAGGGAAATATTCACACTTTCACATTTATAATAAGTAGTCATTTTAATACCTTTTCCGATCCCCTTTTCTCATGATGTCTTCAAGTATTAGATTAGATGTTATATAATTATCTCTTCAATTTTGATAGATAGTTTTGAGAATAGATATCTTACATTGGTATAGTTCATAAATAGTTTGCCAAACCTTTATTATTAACGAACCAAGTACGCAGCTCGATTTATCTTTTACTCTATAAGAAAATCAATTTAATTATCTAATATAGATAAAAGTCAATCGAGAATATATTAAATTAATTAGATATTGGTGGTAATTCTGTTGTTGGGTTAGCTATTTCAGTAATTATTTGACTGTGCTGAAAATGGCGAAAAAATTGCAGAATATCAATAAAATATCAATTTACAGCTTATTTTGAAAATGCTACGCTATTTTAGTTTTTGGATTGAACAAAATAAGAATTACATAAAAAACAATCTTAAATAACATTTAAGAAAACCTTAGCTAGTTCATCAAAACAACAGAATTATCACCATTATTTAAATACCGAAGCTTGCTGTAATGGGCTCAATATCACAAGTCGCTATAAGTTAAGAAAAATAAAATTTTGTTGAATCTCTTCATTTTGACAAACCAAGGTTTCACAGTGAACCAGTGAATTGATTCACTGAATCACCTCGCAGCCACTAGCTTTCACAACAGTTTCCACTTTTAATTAGATTCACATATTTTCACGTTTACCGGACTGTCACCTTATGACGAAAATTAAATAGCCATATGAAATTTAGCATTTCATCGAGCAGTTCAACTCTCTTAATTAGATTTTGACATCTCTAAACGTCAAATCGTAGATCTTGTCAGACTATAGTATTGAACCAGTGTTCACGTTCCTACCGCCATTAGAAAATAAATTAAATTCGCAAGCCATCTACAAGTACAAGAGTCCGGACACAGATGCGTGGGCCATAACTGCTTCAGCTGCCTGCTTGATCTCCAAGTGTCGCTTGGCGGCGTCTAGCCACGGTATAGCGGCGGCGCGGGCCCCGCCTTGTAGCAGGTTTACGTACCGCAACGCTGAGGCTAAGTCGCCGTGTTCCATGTGGTACCTGTAGGATAAATAAATAATATCAATATAAATATATAATAAATAATCCACACAGCATCATCTAGCCCCAAAGTAATCTACTCAAAGCTTGTGTTATGGGTACTAGATAACTGATATATTTAATACATTATATACATAGATAGATATTTTTTAATATACATAGAAAACACCCAGACCAACGGAACAAATTTCTGCAGATCGTACACAAATTTGTTCAAATTTGTTGGATATTCCATATTTAATTCCAAACTACAAATTAACAAATTTTTTCCTTTGCTGTGAGACTGATTCTTGCCAAATTTAATTATTCTAGCTCAACAGGACCATATAGGTTTTGATTTATCCAGACTTGACAAACAGACAGAAAGACGGAAAACAAAGTAATTCTATAAGAGTTCCTTTTTCTCTTTTGTGATACGGAACCTTAAAAATATACATCACTAGTTTAACACAATTTAGTTGAAACAAAGTCACTAGAGGTCTGATGAGATATCTACCGAGCCTGGGGATTACAGTCGCTTTGATGTATATTTTTTTTAAGTTGAACCCACGACTTATTTCGCGTGAGCCAGTCAGTCAATTAGTATTTAGAAGACATACTTTGCTCTATGGATAATGTCGAATGTGTCCAACTGGGAGAAGTCTGTAGGTAGATTTTCCAGCTCGTCCTTAGGAATTTCAGCAAACTGAAATGAAAACGCATAACAATGTTATACAACATGATACTCAAGTTTATATGCTAATAATATTACTAAGGACAAAAAAGACTAGTTTAAGCTCAATTCCCAGAATAAATCGTATTTATCGAACAGTAAAGTAACATTTTATTTGCATTTAACATTACATTATTTAGAGAATAGTTATAGTAGAAGATGGTCAAATCCATCCACATAATAGGAAGTAATTTACGGAATATTAATTGAGTTAGTGTCACGTCACTTAGGTGGGTACAGCGAATCACGTTACTGTCACGTTGCGTAGGTGGGTACAGTGATTTATTGCTGATGCATTGAGCCAGCATCAGCAAATTGAAAGCTTACCTTTGAGAACAATATTTTGGATTGGAGCCAGGATAAGAAGTAGATAGGTAGGGTTGCACCTTCACGGCCCACAAGCGCTACTTTAGCGGCTGTTTTCTCCAACTGAAAAAACATATTACATTTAAATAATAGAGATGAAAATGTAAGAAATAGACTATTCTTATCATTCTAATGCCAATGGAGAATGACAGCAACAGATATAAGACACATTTGAGCCTAATGAGGTCTTTAGAAAGTACATGAATAAGGAGGTTAGAACCTCATCTCCCTGCCCCTTTCCCACGTTATGTGGGGTCGGCACAACAAGTCTATTTCCCTCTATCATTCGTCATCTCAGTACTCACTCCTTTCTTGCCCATGTCATCTTTCACACAGTCCATCCATCTTTTCTTTGGCCTACCTCTACTCTTGTATCCATCCACTCATACCTAACACTCTCCTCGTCACATGACATTCATCTCTTCTCATAACATGCCCATACCACGCTAATACTTCTGTCTAATCTTTTCTGTCACCGGTGCCACTTTCAGATTTCCTTTAGAGGTTAATTTAAGTTGTTTTTCCTTCCTAAGAAAGTTAGAAGCTATAGCCATAAAATTAGGACTAACTTTTTCGAATTTATCCCGGAGTGCTTTTTCTGTGGCGATTCCCTTTTCGCGAATCTCCTTAGGGATGCCTTTCAGTATTGTCTGGACTAGTCTGTCATCTTTACCTGAAAAAAAAAAGTTAGGGTTAGCATTTTGCATGACTTTTACGGGCAGGTGAATGGTGCACATAGGAGAATAGTATGTCTGACTAGATAGCATTGTGTGAAATGCCGACAAACTGTTGTACAGTTTGACAAAAACTTTATAAGTAATGTACTTTAATTTTGAAATAAATAAATTAAAAAAATGTTTATCAATACTTATTTATATAGCTCCAAAGTAAACAAAGCTTGTACTATGGAAATCAGATGCTAGATTAATTATTATTATACTTTTTTTTTGTAAATACATACATAGAATACATAACGTGGGATAAGGGCAGGAAGATGATGATGATACATAGAATACATTATAACACTCAGACATGATGATGAATTTAATTTTCATATTTATTCATTTATATTGTGTGTATTGTGGTGGCCAATAAATGATAATTATGTCCTATGTCTTTGTCTAGACACGGAACAAACATCTGCATTCATAACACAAATGTTTATCCCGGATGGGGATCGAACCCACAACCTACAGTGCAGGAGGCAGAACTACTACCAACAGGGCCTTACCACAAGCTCTACGGGCAATATCAAAGTAATATAACTTTGATATTTCGTACCATGATGTGGTACTTTAAAGCTTGATACATGACGTTTCAAACCGAGCTGTGAAACTAGTCGCCAGTCAAGATGGCGTGTGAAATTTCCACGGATATTTATTCATTAAGCTCTTACCAGCTTTTTCTAAAGCTTTGATCTCGTGGTCAATGTTCGCTTCGCACGTCTGCCGCCGGGTGGCCGCCAGAAGCGCTTCCGCAGCAGCCCACAGCGACTGAGAGCGTCTCGCTTCCGCCTCTGCTTTCGCTCGCTCTGGAAATCATAATCGTCTTATCTTCTATCTTGTTCTTTCAATGCCCTGTCCTTATCTCACGTTATGTGGGGTCGGCCAAACATGTTTAATTCCATTTCTCTCTTTCAGTCATATCAATACTCACACCTTTCTTTCTTATATCGTCTTTCACGCAGTCCATCCATCTTTTCTTGGGTCTACCAACTTTTATATCCATCCACTTTGATATCTATCACTCTTCTCTTCACATGAGATTCATCCCTCCTCATAACGATAATAAATACGAAAGTAACTCTATTCGTTTGTTACCTTTTCACGACTAAACAGCTGAACGGATTGGAATGCCAATTAACCAATATTAAACATTTCAGAATTAATCCTATTTAATATTATAAACGCGAAAGTTTGTGAGGATGTCTGGATGTCTGGATGTTTGTTACTCTTTCAAGCTAAGACGGCTGAACGGATCTCAATGAAATTTGGCACAGATATTATGGTCTGGAACAACACATAGGCTACATTTTATCCCGAAAAAATGTACGGTTCCCGCGGGATAGCGATGTTTTTGTTTTACATCTTACCACGCAGGCGAAGCCGTGGGCGGAAGCTAGTATGTTATATTAATAGACTTTTGCGGGCGAAGTTGCGGGTAACAGCTAGTATATTATAACAACTATAGGAACTCCCCGCGACGTCGTACGCTTAATGTTTTTTCATACTCTTACTACACTCACCGGCACGGAAACTTGGCCACTCACAATTTATGCGAAATCTCTCGATTTTTTAATTTATCTTTTTTATCAATTATAGTTAGAGGTTCAAAAATAATTTACGGTATTCTTTATTGCCTTCAGAACTGTTTAATGCTTTCAGATAACAAAGAAAGCATGCCATAATGAAAACTACGAAAATCTAACAAAAATTAAGGATTTTTTTTTTTTTTTTAATTTGATACAAGAACGACAGAACAATCTTTTTGAGTTGTGTTTGTGTCAATTAATAGCGGGTGATTCCTCCTCTAGCCCTGATGACTGCCTGCATCCTATCAGGCATGCTCTGAATCAAGTTTTTGATGTGTTCTTGCGGTATCTCTTCCCAAGCGGCCACCACTGCAACGCGAAGCTCATCTAGTGACTGTGGCGTATTGGAACCCGACTTGATTTTTCTTTTTAGCATGTCCCAGATGTGTTCTATCGGGTTCAAGTCCGGGCTACGAGCTGGCCACTGTAACTTCCGGATCCCAACCTCTTGAAGATACTCCTCGACACACCGAGCGACGTGGGGTCGTGCATTATCGTGCATCAACAAAAAATCGTCGTACCCAATGAACCCTGAATAGGGTAGAACATGATTCTGGAGAATTTCTTCGATGTATCGAGTACCGTTTAACCGGTTGTCGACAACCACTAACTCCGTACGAGCCTCGGAACTTACTCCTCCCCAAACCATTATGGAGCCACCGTGAAAGCTCACTGTTTGTGTAGTGGTAATGGGTAGATACCTTTCTCCTCTTCTTCTCCACACCCTTTCACGACCGTCTAGAGACCGTAAGGCAATACGGCACTCATCTGTGAAGAGAACTCTGGCCCATTGCTCGTGTGTCCAGTTTCCATGTTCTTGGGCGAAACGAAGACGAGCTACTCGGTGCTGTCTGAGGAGTTCTGGGCCACGCGCTGGTCTACGAGCTTTTAAATTTACTTCTTCCATTCGTCTTCTCACCGTGCGCTCGCTCACATTAATGCCTCTGACGTTTTGGAGCCGCTGTCGTATCTCAACGGCTGTAAGGAAGCGGTTTCTCAAAATTTCCAAGACAATAAACCTGTCGTCCCGAGCTGATGTGCATCTTCTACCACCACTACCTGGTCGCCGGGTGTAGTTCCCTGTCGCCTGATATTGTTTCAGGGCATACTGCATGGAGGAACGTGGTACGTTTAACACAATAGCCACTTCACGCTGCGTCAGTCCCTGGTCGATCAATGCGACGGCTTGCGTGATCTGTTCAGCTGTTAATGGCATTTTTTTTTGTGATACAGGTTGTTAAGATACCAATTAACAACCACAAAGTCCAAAAAAATTATAACTTTTAGCTAAAGATTTTTTAAACACACAAAATTGAAAAATCGTCTCACTCGCTGTAATGAGCTGTTTCGACTAAATCTCAAAAAGTGGTGTCAAATTCAACTCAAGCTTAATGAATTACCCTCTCAAAAGTTAACTTATACTTTTTTTACCTACCTTCAAAGAAAACATTCATCAGAAACACTTGAATTGTTTGTTATCGCTAGTTTCGAGCTTGGCCAAGATTCCGTGCCGCTGAGTGTACATGTAAACGCTATAACGAATGCATCCAAATTTCAAATCTCTAGGACCAGCGGTTTAAGCTCTGGGTAGTCTGTCAATGTAATTACGTTTGAGGGTTTGCTCAATCGCCTTCAGCCGACCGGCCATAGCCGCGAGTTGCTTCTTGAATTCAACGCGCTCTTTCTCCACTTGCTCCGATACGGACCGACTGAATTTTCCCAGGATCTGAAAATATATAACTTCTCATAAACTTCTTACGAACTTATTAGAAAACTAGCAACACACGGGTAGCAAAAATATCTCTATTTTTTTTTTAATATAGCCTATGTTACTCATGAATAATGTAGCATTCTAATGGTGAAATAATTTTTGAAATCGGTCCAGTAGTTTTTGAGTTTATTCGTTACAAACAAAAATACAAAACTTTTCTCTTTATAATATTAGGTATAGATACAAAAATATGAAAATGAGTCAACCAATTCCGATGATTTTGTTTTTTTTTTGGAATTGTCAGGTGGGACACAAGGTTTGCATGAAAAAACCACGGAAAATTTTAGGTGGACGGGTCATTTCGTTCCTGTAGAGAAGTAAAGTTAAATACCTCTTTCTCCTTTCTGGCGACTCGGTCTTGTAGAACCTCTTGTTGAATTTCAAACTGTTTCTTCAATTGCTCTTTCAATGCCAGATTTGCCTGCGCTTGTATTTCTAACGACTGAAACAATAAATTATACTCGTATATATTTTTAAACTTACGCAATCAGAACACATTATTATTAGTATTAAACGGGTATTTATCAGGTTTACACACAGTCTTGGTCATCCCGTGACCAGGACAGTGTGTAAACCTGTCGAAACGTCAGGAAAAATAGGTAAATAAAACGCGATAAATACCCGTTTAATACTAATAATAATAATCTTATACCTTTAAACGAGCAATTCTTGTATGTTTATATAAAGCTCGGTCATCCCGGTACTAATAATAAATTATGATAATTCTTTACGTCTTTCTTTTAAATCTTATTTTGTTCACAAAACACTGAATTAGCATAACATTTTAATTAGACAGTTTTTAATATGACTACGCGCAGATAAATACAATTACCTTCTTTTGAAATTCTTTTTCCTTTTCGAATCTCTCAATTTTGATCATGTCGTCGACTTTCGCTTCAATGATAGCTTTTTCGTCGTGGCCTGAAATTTAAAAATAAACTCAATATAATATTTTGGTAGATATTTCACACAACGCCATCTAGTCCCAAATTAAGCAAAACTTGCACGAGAACCAGATAGTTGATTTATATATTATAAAATTTCGTAAATACATACATAGGCTACTAATAATACAGAACAAACAAGTGGTTGTCCTGGGTGGGGATCGAACCTACAACCTACAGCGCAAAAGGCTGAGCTACAACCAACTGAGCTGTGAGGCCAGTCAATTGATAATGTTTAAAAATAATAAAAAAATTAGAAAAAAATTCGAAGTTCGTTTATATTGTCATTATAGGTACTTACATTCAATTGCTCTGTTAATTTTTAATTCCCTAACCGTCTGCAGCTCAGCCAATTCATTTTGAAGATATTGAACCTGAAAAAAATACAGAATTAATATCTTCAACGATATTGTTAGAGTAAAAATAATTTCACTTAGAAAAATTACAAGCAGCGTTTGTTTTAAGGCCCAGAATACTCGTCACACTATTCCTTACGTAAAGTTACAAAAAAAAGTGACGTAGGTCCGTATAGCAACGCGGATCTCCGCGGAATCAGACATAGAAGAAGCGAAATACCCAAATGACAAGTAAGTAGATAAGATCTGAGGAAGATATCTACCGAGCCCGGGGATTACAATCGTAATTATGACTGTTTTAGCTATCTTTTCTGACTTTGTGTTTATATTACATATATTTATATTATATATTACATACTTGCTTTAGTGTGTAAATAAGCAAAAGATCTGTATCTCCTCTGATATCAAGTTTGCGAGCGCACAGGTCGATCCCGGGGAACAGAGCTTGTAGCTGATCTTTGTACATATTGCGGGCAGCCTCCACCTACAATTGAAGAAATTGACATTAAAAGATTAATTACTAGCTTCCGCTCGCGGCTTTGCTCGCGAGGTACCTACATACAATATAGCCTATGTTAGTCAGGGATAATGTAGCATTCTAATGGTAAAAGAATTTTTGAAATCGGACCAGTAGTTTTTGAGTTTATTCGTTACAAACAAAAATGCAAAACTTTACTCTTTATAATTATGTGCGCAATGCCAGTGCTCTTAAACGGTGAAGGAAAACATCGTGAGGAAACCGGCATACCCTAGAACTATAATTTCGAAGGTGTGTGTCATAGGTTAGTATTCTTATGTCATAAGTAGATGGCGCTGTCGTCACGTAAACATCGGCTCCGTATAATAAAATAAAAATAAAATATAAGAACTGTGAAATTAGTGACAAATACCTCATAAAAACTAAGCTTCTATTGAAAAATGTGCATGAAAGTGTTATTGATAAAGAAGACTCGTTATTATAAGCAATAAAACGTGAAATCCAGTGGAAACATTAAACCTGATTATTGACCAAGAAAATTACCGATGAATATGAAGTGGACCTAAAAACGCAAGTACCTAACTGAACTAGAACTAGTCACAATATAAAACACAACAGAATACATTTAATAAGTATACTTACTCGTATAACACAAAGAACAAAAATTCACATTAGGCACTAAACCAAATGACGGTAGCTAAATGTAATAGTGAATCATAAATAACGAACATCGAAAAAAATTACAACACCTCAACTCATACTCGTCAACCTCATCCTAATTTTCACAACACAGTTCAAGAACAATTTGGCTCAGCTTATGTCATACACGACTTCTGATCCAGTGACACCAGGATCAATTCCGGCGTGTCGATAAAAGTTTTTGCGTACATTTCGGTTTATTTTACATTTATACCACACTGCCACCTAGTGACCTGCAGGAAGATTAAATAGTGGGTAATTAACAATGAATAACTCTCAGGATAATGTAACGCTTAGACGTGCCCACACGGTACTCGATAAACCTGCATCAGATATGAGCGTTGACACGCTAGATGTCTCTGCTAGTAGCCTACCAGAAATTGAATCAGAAAATATCAGTCAAATCGGAAGTCTTATACAAAAAATAGAACAACTGCAAGCTCAACTAAACAGTGCCCATCAAGAGATTGAACAATTATCATTAGAAAATAGAGAATTATTACGAAACAATCAAGATCTTATGAAAAAAAACTCTTTGTACAAAAAAATTGGCTTCAGCCCTACTAGCAAAACTCCCTCGAAAACCTCAACAAAGAAGACAAACCTGCAAGACAAAAGCAAAAAACATAAAGAAACCCAGACTGATAAAATATCTCCTGAAACTATTAATAGATGTACTCAAACAATGCAGGAAACACAAACCGTGACACAAACTCTACCTGTAAATGAAACTAGCGTAGCAACGCAAACGGTTTCGGAATATCAGACAATGAAATGTTCTGTTTCTGAAAACAACTGTAATATAAATTCAAATAAAATCCCAAACCTATCAAAACAATCTACTGAAAGCGAAAAAAATATCTATAAACCAAAGATATGCATGATCAGTTCCAATAAAGAAAATAAAGTGCTATCAATTGCACAGGAAACGATGCCCCCTAGCGTCTATAAAATGTGTCACTACCTAAGCCCCCAGTCTGGTACTCGGCAACTATTATCAAATCTGCAAACAAAGCTAACAAATTTTTCACAAAAAGACTACTGTATTATTTTCATAAGTGAGGAAGATTTTTATGAGAGGAATAATAACGATCTCATCAAATATATTAGGCAAACTCTACAGAAGATAACACACACCAATATAATAATATGCTCGGCTACGTATCGATATGGATATCAGACTATTAATGAAAGAATGTTTAAGTTCAACGAACAATTAAATAAAGACATAAAATTGTATAAATATGCACATTTGATCGACACAAACAAACACCTAAGCTATGACTATAGCATGTTCCACAAGCCCACGGGAAGGATAAATAATGAAGGACTGCGCACAATATTTCAGGACTTGACATACATAATACATAGTAAGCATTTATCCACAAGCAATTATACAAAAATAATATACACAAATGACGAATCACACCAGTTTTTTCGTGAATAAGAAGCTACATGTCTTACATCAGAACATCGAGGGCCTTATAAATAAATCGGAACGCTTAACAACTCACAGTGTTGTGCTCTAGAATTAACAGATTGCAATATGGTTATTTTATGTTTATATAGAATCCCGAAACAAAATAATCTTGACATTTTTATGGAACGATTTGAATTAGCTTTAAGAGAACTTTCAAAAAAATCCTATGACAATATACTTATAGCAGGCGACTATAATATCGATATATTAAAAAATAATAATACCACTTTTGAATTAGAATCCCTACTTTTAAACTTTGGTCTAAAATTAGCTCTGAAACAGCCTACAAGATTAGCTAGAGGTACCTGCATAGATAATTTTGCGCATAATTTTAAAAACCAGTGGTCTGCAGAGGTTCTTGACTTTAAAATGTCTGATCACACAGCCCAGCTTTTTAAGTGTCCTGTCAGAAATAAAACTCTTCTCAAATTTTGGCGTGTTAAGAGACGTGATTACTCGCCTGAAAATTTACATAGGTTTAACAATATTATAGGTAATCTTTCATTTGCAGAGGCATACATAGAAACGGACCCAAACAGTGCGTATGATTCGTTCATTCATATTTTTAAATTATTTTACGACCTTTGTTTTCCAACGAAATTAATTACCATCAAATCTTTAAAACCAGTACGATGGCTATCACGAGGGATAAAGTTGTGCTGTAAAAATAAAAGAAAACTCTTATGGAAGTACAGAAAAGATCCAAATGAATTGAATAAAATGAAATACCATAACTATACAAATTTACTAAAACGAATTATTAAACTTACACAAAAAGCACAAAATAATTATACCATAAAATCATCAAAAAATAAATCCAAGGCTAATTGGAACGTTATTAATAGCGCCAAAGGTCGACTTCCAAAAGATCCGATTAGTAAACTCCTAGTAGATAATAAAACAATAACAAACCCTAGTGACATAGCAAATGCATTTAATGATTTTTTTATAGATAAAATAATACCTATCAATAATTTAAACAACAATTACCCTTTGACGATCAATCAGAAAAATTCTATATTTATAAAACCATGTTTTCCCTCGGATATATTGAAAATAATAGTGTCCCTTAAGAATACTAATAGTGTGGGATATGACGAAATCTCCACTAAAGTACTGAAAAACGTGGCAGAATATATCTGTGAACCAATTAGTCATATTCTTAATTTATGCATAAGTTGTGGAGTATATCCAGAAGCCTTAAAGGTTTCGATAATTAAGCCTCTTTATAAAAAATTAAATAAAGAATGCATGGAAAACTATCGACCGATCTCTCTAATACCAGTAATATCGAAAATTTTTGAAAAATACTTATATAAACAATTAAATGACTACTTTGAGAAAAACAAAATTCTATGCCAAGAACAAAAAGGATTTAGGGCTAATAAAACCATAAATATGGCTATATATGACTTTCTTTACCGTGTAACTTCTAATGTAGATATAAGAAGACCGGTATGCTCAATATTCTGTGATATGACTCAAGCATTTGACTATGTACAACATGACATTTTATTAAATAAACTAGAAGCGTATGGTGTCAGAGGAATATCTCATCAATTATTGACATCTTATTTAGAAAATAGAAAACAGTTAACTGAAATAAAAAACATTAATTATAAGACTAAACTCGAACAAACCCACATCTCTAAAGAACGCATAGTGAAATATGGAGTTCCTCAAGGGAGTGTGTTAGGTCCTTTGCTTTTTTTAATATATATTAATGATTTACCCGAAGTAACCAATCAACCTATGTCGTTATTTGCTGATGACAGCGCAGTCACTATATCATGTAACAATTGTGAAACCTATGAACATGACATTAATTCAACTTTGACATCAATAATAACATGGCTTGACAATAATAACTTAAAAATTAATTTAGCGAAGACAAAACTTATACACTATGGACAACGCAATATAGCTAGACCTTCTATACTTGACATACATTACAATGACACTAATATTGAGGCTATTGACACAACTAAATTTCTAGGAATTCATATTGACCGAAAACTTAATTGGAAAATACATATAAAAAAATTATCAGCTAAAATGAATAGTTTAGTCTATATACTATATAAGCTCTCCCAAATTGTGAACCAAGATACGCTTCTTTCGACATACCACGGACTGATCGCATCAAATATACGCTATGGAATTATATTTTGGGGCAATTCAACTGACATTGATAAAATTTTTAAATGCCAAAAACGATGCATAAGGGCTATATTTCATCGTAAAATGACAGACTCCTGTATCCCTTATTTCAGACAGCACAATATACTAACAGTGACCTGTCTGTACATACTTGAAACTGCGATGTTTGTAAAAAATAATCCTGATTTGTTTCCTCGACCCTCAGAAATTGTAATTCGCAATAGAAGAGATCAAAGTAAGGTATGTGTGCATTCATCAAAGACCACAATGATGCGCAAGAGTATCTTTTGCATGGCACCTTCCTTATATAATAATCTGCCTAAAACGTTAAGGGAACTACCGACCCCACTGTTTCGGAAAAAATTAAAGGACACATTAATAAATAAATGTTATTATAAAATCACTCAATTTATGAATGATAGACATTTCCTTGATAATTCTGATGCATAATTTTATTCTGATATAATTTGACTTTTTTTTTTTTTTTTATTTGTGAATTCGACGTTTGTTTTTGTATTCCTCTTTGACATTTGTTCCTCTTTTATAATTATTATTGTAATGTTTTATGTAAATGACAAAATATTGTACACCACAATACGGTAGAATACATTGATGCAAAGTTTGACATTGTTACCATCTATATTTTTAACATGTATTCATGCAATAAATAATTACTTTACTTTACTTAATTACTTTACTCTTATAAGCGGCGATGGGCTTGCAACCTGTCACGTACGGAATACTACTGTGCAAAATGTGGGCATGTGCCAAAATCATATTTGGACATGCCGTTGACTATCCTCTTTAGATATCCTGATCTGAGGAGATATCTACTGAGCCTGAGGATTAAAGTCGTGATAACTTATTTGATTTATTTTATAACTAGTTTACGCCTACGGCTTCGCCCGCGTGGTTCCAAACAAATCTATCCCACGGTAACTGTACATTTTCGGGATAAAAATTAGCCTATTCCAGACTATAATCTATATCTGTGCCAAACATCCAGATCCGTTCGGCCGTTTCAGCGTGAAAGAGTAACAAACATACATCCAGACATCCTTTCGCCTTTGCAATATTAGTAGAATTAGTAACATGTCTTACATTGTACTGAGATATTGTAAAAGTAAATGCAGTCGCGTACCTTATTCCAATACTTGTCACTGAGCATAGTTACATGGTCTTACTTTGTACTGAGATATTGTATAAGTAAATGCAGTCGCGTACCTTATTCCAATACTTGTCACTGAGCACCGACTTCTCGAACTCGGCTCTATAGGCCTGCTCGGCCGCGCTGAGGTCGGCGCGGAACTGTTTGATGTAGCGCAGCGTGTAGGCGATGCTCTCGGGCGGCGCTTGCACCCCCGCCTTTATCATCCGGTCTAGTGTCTCTGAAATTACGTTTTGAAAACTTAAAAAAACAACTTCAATGTTACAATAGAAATCCTACTTATCTATATCTATACTAATATTATATAGAGGAAAGTTTTGTATTTTTGTATTTTTGTTTGTAACGAATAAACTCAAAAACTACTGGTCCGATTTCAAAAATTCTTTCGACATTATTATAGTGGGATAGATTTCTTTTTGTTTTTCAAGGTACCACGCGGACAAAGCCGTGGGGTTTTGCCCGCGTGTTTCACTAGTTAAACTATATATTTTTAAACTTACGCGATCTGAACACATTATTATTAGTATTAAACGGAAAAATAGATAAATAAAACGCGATAAATACCCGATTAACACTAATAATAACTATTGAACTGATTTTGATGAAAACTAATATGGGTCCATTCAGAAAGTATCTTCTTCATGCCCTTTTCATAGGTTATGTGGGGTCGGTACGTTTTCTTCTTCCATTTTACCTCTTTCATCCGTCATCTCAGTACTCATGATGGATATAGGGGTAGAGGTAGACCAAAGATAGACCAAAGAAAAGATGGCTGGACTGTGTGAAAGATGATATGACTAAGAAAGGTGTGAGTACTGAGATGACGAATGATAGAGGGAAATGCGGTTCCCAGAATACATCTTCTAACCAAGTTTCAACAGCATAGTTCTCTTTCGGAAGAGAATGGCTATGACATACAGACGAACAGGACGAAGAGACAGACAGACATGACGAATCTATAAGGGTACCGTTTTTTACGGAACCCTAAAAACGTGTTGTGCCGAACCCACATAGCGTAGGTAAAGGGCAGGAAGATAATGATGATGGTGCAATAGATATACTAGTTGACTTAAAGTTACCAATAGCACAGCTAGCTTTGGCAAATGCATCCTTAGCTTTCTTAATGGTGGCGTTGCGTTCGGTTTGAGCGCTCTGCAGCGCCATGAAGTGCTTCTGATCTAGATCGCCGATCGATGACTCCACTATCTGAAATAACAACACAACTTTAAGGCACGGCCCCATAGACGTGAGATAACGACTTGATAAACGTCTTCATCATAGTAGAATAATATATATAACTAGCTTTCGCTCGCGGCTTTGCTCGCGAGGTACCTACATAAAATATAGCCTATGTTACTCAGGGTTA
Source organism: Cosmorhoe ocellata (assembly GCA_963675405.1). Taxonomy (NCBI): domain Eukaryota; kingdom Metazoa; phylum Arthropoda; class Insecta; order Lepidoptera; family Geometridae; genus Cosmorhoe; species Cosmorhoe ocellata. The sequence goes on along the minus strand of OY776266.1, from coordinate 3,233,067 downwards.
ATGTAGAATTATAATGGTAAAAGAATTTTTGAAATCAGTCCAGTAGTTTTTGAGTTTATTTGTTACAAACAAAAATACAACTTTCCTCTTTATAATATTAGTATATAGACTAATCTATATCTATACATTTAATAAAATCGGAATATTAATCACTGTGCAAAATGTGGGCATGTGCCAAATATCATGTTTGGACGTGCCTCTGATTACCCCCTTTAGAAATCCTCAAAGTTCTCAGTAACTAGAGATCTGAGTATTATCTACCGAGCCTGGGGATTACAGTCGTGATCGTGTTTTTGTAATAATAAATTCGTTTATTTTTGCTTTTGTACACGCTAATCTCCGCAACAGCTGAACCAAATCGAATGCAATTTTCACTAATGCATTGAGATAATCTTGGATTAAAACTTAGGCTTTGTTTCATCGAAATCGGTTGACAAATAAAATAAATAAGAATCCTACTAATATTATAAACGCGAAAGTTTGTGAGGATGTCTGGATGTTTGTTACTCTTTCACGTTAAAACGGCTGAACGGATCTGAATGAAATTTGGCACAGATTATGTAGATTATGGTCTGGAATAACACATTGGCTACATTTTATTCCGGAAAAATGTATGGTTCCCGCGTGATAGATTTGTTTTGTTTTTCAAGGTACCACGCGGGCGGAAGCTAGTTTGATATACGAGTATTTGATGAAAATCCTTATCTATATCATTTACCTCGAAAATAGGGTTCATTTACCTTGAAAAGAGCTTTATTGTAATCGCTTGAAAATTTGGTGGCTTTCTTGTAGTTGTCGATAGCTTGTTTCGTGTTTTCGTGCATATCGTGTTCCAATTCCACCATGTCCTTAGTTATCTTGATGACGGGAGGCTTGACCGGCTCGCATTTATCAGTTTGTACTAGTGTTGCTGGAAAATATAACAAACCGTTAATTAATCTATCTATCTATCTTCTATCTATCTATATATATAAAAATGAATTGCTGTTCGTTAGTCTCGCTAAAACTCGAGAACGGCTAAACGGATTTATCTTATCTTGGCTTGAAATTTTCGTGGAGGTCTAAGGAAGGTTTAAAAGGTAAGAAAAATTCGAATAACTGCTGGGAAACCCTAAAAATAGCCCTTTTCTATTTCCCATACAAACGTTTTCTAAATAAAATGTAAAGTCAATTTGAACTTTATTACTATTTAATAAAGTTCATATTAAATTATAATCACTCTCTGTTGTCTAAGCAATGTAGAAGGCGGTACGAAGTTTGCCGGGACAGCTAGTGATTAAATAAATATTCGAATGTGGGTGATTCTTCACAATTTATTATTTTTGTCGAAATTTTAGAAACTTTTTTAACCTTGATTTTAGAGCTTGTCTTTCTGCTGATAGCATTAAGATGTGGCAATAAAAGATTGGTTGAGTCTTGGTCTAGGCAGAATAACAGCGCCTTCTGTTCTTTACAGTTGGCATTATGCTGAGCCTCGGCCATTTCGCTACTGCAGCACACTAGCTCACCTACTTATTATTATTATTATTTTATTATTTAATGTTAATTACTTTTTCAATGTTTTGTTTAGTGCTTCTATTTTGTAACTGATCATGTATTTAATTTTCATATTTGTTCATTTATATTGTGTGTATTGTGGTAGCGAATAAATGATATGTCTATGTCTATGGTTGATAATAAGTTATTTCACGAAGGGTACATTTAAAATTAACTAATATTTTATGAGATAACCAAAATTGTTTGTAGCGAACAATGACGAATAAAAAACTGGTCGTGCACCAATGAGATTTTCTATTCGAAAAAAATATTTGCGCAATGCCAGTGCTATTAAACAGTGAAGAGTAACATTGTGAAGAAACCGGCATACCCTAGAACTAAAATTGCAAAGTTTTTGTTGTAAGTTAGTATTCTTATAAGCAGCGACAGGCTTGCAACCTGTCACGTACGGAATACTAACTACTGTGGAAAATGTGGGCATGTGCCAAATATGCTGTTTCCGACTCCGACTACCCTCTTAAGAGAACCTCAAAGATCTAAGAACAAAAGAACTGAGATGTCTAGCACGCCTGGGGGTTATCGTTACAGTCGTTATCTTGTTAAAAGGGACTTCAGACCTTAAGCCATTAACTTAAGAACTAGTTTTGCATGTCTTACCCTCAACTTCAACGTCAGGTGTTTCCAGCTTTTTCTCTTCAATATACAAAGGTTCAAACGATGTAGGTGGCACTGTTAAAAGCACACACAAAACATCATTAGTACACTACAATATTATTTATTTTCTTCACATTATCACAAATTAGAACTAATTTAAGATATTAGGGTGTATTATATGCAATATTGAACCTATTTCAGTGTGTTATTAGAAGCGTTTGTAGTTATAGTTCATCCAACGGATCTAGGCATTCGTGAAGTAAGGTGCGAGTTTGCGCATATACAGTTCCTTCCCCCCTCCAATTGCTCCCGAAAAACGATACTGCGCAGCTCTTGCGGGGAACTTCACGAATGTCTAGATTCGTTGAGCCAACTATAACTTAGTCGGCGCGAGTCCTAGCTAGCTGCTAGATTAAATCAACAAAAGCATCACTATACAAAGCATTTGTCGTCTGCATCTTGAGAATGCTTTTAATGAATAAACTCAAAACTACTTAACATATTTTATAAATTCTTTCACTTAGGAATGCTACATTACCAGTAAGTAACATAGGCTATATTTTATTAAAAAAATTAGAGATTGTTTTGAAAATTGCAATAATATTTATGAAATAATTAGCTAGTATTGTAATATAAATATTTTTATTTGAATAAGATTTACACTGGCCAGCTTAATTCTTTGAAGTTGCAGACTTTTGGTTGATGGCAACACTGTCCAAGAGTATTCTAAGCTGTTAGCAAGCTATGCTTGAATTGTTTATAGCTACTTACGCTGGTAATCTTTCTTGGCGTAAGTCTTAGCTCCATCCGCATCTAAATCTTGCTCTGATTGCTGTTGGAAGTCCATTGGTGATACACCTTCCTGTTATAAGAAAAAATAAAATTATGACTTTCTGTGATTCCGTTACGAATTACTAACTTGGCAATGGCAGATGAAGCCGATTATATATCTTTAGTTAATATACTATTGCAATATTGGCATGTAATTTTAATATGGAGTTACTTTGTTTTATTGCATGTTTTTTTTTTTTTTAAATAACTAAGCAATTGATGTAAGTCAATTAAAATTAAAATAATGTTGATAAACTCATTTAACAATGACACTTAGCTTGGATTCAACCAAAGTATTTTGCACTATCTCCAGAATAAATCGTAGTTTTTTTTAAATATTAGTGTACATTTTACATAATGCCATCTTGTCCCAAACTAAGTAAAGCTAGTGGGAACCAGATAGTTGATAGATCAATCTATGTACCTTTATTTTGTATATACATACATAGAATTCATTACAACACCCAGTTATCGAAGAGTAAACTATCATTTTACTTGCATTTGACATAACATTATTCTGAGAATATGTAGTTACAACATAAGTTGGTGAAATCCAACCTTAGGGCTCATACACACGAGCGGCATGATGTCAACGGCAGATGCAACTGCAGTCGTCGATACCCAACAACCTATAGCGTGCCGCGTCAACAAAAAAAACTTGAGAGGTGTCAAGGGACACCCGGATGGAACGAAGTTTCTTTCCTTGCTTTCTATGAGCGTGAGAGAGACAGACAGAGAAACACGCGCACGCCGCACGGCTTACATCTATAGCAAAAAGTATCGTTACAACTTTTCGTGAAAAATTTTTCCGTCTAGCCCCCTTTCACAACGCGCGATAAGGAACTTCGTTCCAACAAGTCCGCGACAAGTCAATGGCCGCTGCCGACGGGTGTCGACTGGCTGCAGTTGCATCTGCCGTTGACATCGTGCCGCTCGTGTGTATGAGCCCTTAGTTGACATAATGTCACTTACCTTTCCAAACATGAAGTGACTAAGGTATGTAGTGCCTCTGTTGAATTGGTTCACGACAAACTTCCAGTATGTATTGTTCTCTTGATAAACTAACGCCACAAAGTTGTTAGCCCACGGAGCATTAGACTCGAGCCAGTTGCGGGCATCAGGACTGTTTCTGGAAGTAAAATATTATTGTTTTGAGTTTCTCTATAGCCAATGAGAGTAAATGAAAGAATGAATATATGAAAATACTATTGTAGGTACACTTTAAAACTAGTCAATGCTAATTGTTGCCAGCGTCTTTGTCTTTTTTTCCGCCATCTAATTTTAATGGAACAAAAGTCTATATTTTGCTGCCAGTTATGCTCTGTCTACCTGTGAAAACTATATGAAAATTCATTCAGTAGTTTTGGAGATGTGCGCAAGACCAAATAAAAAGACATGGAGATGGAAAATCACTGATTTGTGTTCTATACTTTTATATAGGCACCCTCTGATTGATATATTGATAAAGGTACTACAATGATAATATGTAACTGATTGATATTATCTATATCTATACTAATATAATAAAGAGGGAAGCTTTGTATTTTTGTTTGTAACAAATAAACTCAAACTACACAACCGATTTCAAAAATTCTTTCACCATTAGAATGTTACATTATCCCCGAGTAACATAGGCTATATTTTATGTAAGTTCCTTGCGAGCAAATCCGCGAGCAGAAACTAGTACATTATATGAAATGGCTCATTTTATAATTCATACTTGGCATAGACAACAGCAGCTCCAGTCAGGACTGTAACTCCAACTGTTCCCCAGAAGAACTTGGTGGATTTGGGTGCTGGTGGGTTGGCCTTGCATTTGTCATGCTTCTCGCTTGCATACTGCCGGTGAGGCCCGCGCATTACTATTAGTGCTGAGCATGATCCATTGCTTGTATGTTTCCTGATCTGTAGAGTAGAATATAGCAACATTTATATAGGTATTGTGGTAACACTGTTTCAAAGACTTGGCAGCATTAGACAAGGACAGATATATGTAGTATCCAAGTTTATATACGACCTCAGTGGCGCAGCGGGCAAGAGTCTGCCTGCGACGCAAGAGGTTGCGGGTTCGATTCCCGCCTCGGAACAAATTTGTGTACGATCTGCAGAAATTTGTTCCGTTGGTCTGGGTGTGTATGTATAATAAAAAATATCTATCTATGTACCTACATCATGTATTAAATATATCAGTTATCTTGTACCCATAACACAAGCTTTGAGTAGCTTACTTTGGGGCTAGATGATGCTGTGTGGATTGTCCAGCATTATTTATTTATTTATTTATTTATTTATATAGATATTCTACTCCACTAATGGGCAAAGACCTCTTCTTTTTAATATCATGTTATATTTAGGACATGCTTTAAACAGAAGTACCTACTTGGATGACCAAGCTGTGCTTGGTTTTTTTTGTTACTTTTTTAAAAAATGAGACCTAGCTAGATCAACTTTTTTTTTTTACACACAAGAGTATTAGACAGTCATTGTTGAACATGACTGATGACTTTGTGACATAGTTACAAATTAATAAACAGTGAACAATTAAATGTCTAAGAAACTCTTAGGATATATCAATTCAAAACTGTGATATATTTATTTATCGAAATAGGATCTTTTAAATAGGAGAGTGAGGCCGAAGATTGTACAGCCTTAAGTTACTGACAGTGTAGTTACACTGGATAATGCTTGGCTCTATCTTTTAGGATACAAACAGGATAAACTTCACCAATGAGCCCTAACGCAGTAACATCCCCAGGATCTTTTAATTGTAAAAAATATTTCTGTGGCTGTCACTACACAGCTCTTTGGTAATGTTTTGATACAGTTAAAAATATAATTTCATAAGCTATCTTTGTATGTATAAATATAACAGACTAAATTTTATGGAAATTCAGGCTTAGAAATTTATTAATTTATTTTGTACAGGTTTGAGCATTATTTAGATATAGGTAATTAATAATAATAATAACGCTATTTGACAAGATGTTCACCCAATTTCTATAAACCCATGTACATACTTACTTATATTTATTCTGTGACCCACCCTTTAGTTTAGGTTATTTTAGTGACGTTCGCCGATTATGTAAGGCACAACAAAATATCAATAATTTTACTATTGATAAACGTAGTAGAAGGGTCAGCGTTTGTAAATAGAAGTATTTAGCGGCGATTTACTTTAAGTTTAGCAATAAACATAGGGCGAAATCATCAAAACATCGGATAACTTTGTCAAAAACTTAATGACACTGATACATAATCCTACAACTTTTTTGGGGTGAAATGTTTTTCAGCTGCACGTTAAAGCAATTAGTTAATGTTTACATACCAGAACCAATTTAGCATTGGACAAATGGCTGGTAAATTTGTACATTTTCGGCACGAATCTCTTCCCACTTGGACTGTCAAAAATCAGAGACTGACTGACTGCTTGCTTGCTTGCTTTGATTTAATTGCTTGTGCTTGTTTGTTTGCTTTTGCTTGAGAGCAAGCAAGCATGCAGCCGCCAAAGACCGAGACTGTGATCGAGATTATTTACTCTGAGGAGATTATACTCAGAGAGATTAGAACGTCTTTGGCAGCCGCCTCAGAGTAAAGATAGTTATGGATCTAGTAACTTGTCAAGTGTTATACTCCTTTGCATGTGTAGCGTTATTACACGGCTAAATTTGAAAGGCACTATAGCTATCTCGTTTTAGCGTGTTGCCTCTGTATTTCTATCTCTATCGCGCAATGTCATCCCTACTTGATAGGATTTCTGTGTTTGGGATCTCTTGTGTCCCAAACAAAGTCTTGTGCGGTGCATTATTTAGAAATTCATGTATTATTTACTAGTTTCAATTAATTCAGGCAAATCAACTACACCAAATTAAGCTAGAGTACATTTTTGAAGGTTTGTGCAGTGATTTAAAACAAAGGAACAGCAAAAAAGGATAATATTCGTGAAATCATTTGTGTTCATTGGTGAGTTCAGTGTTTTGCTACTTTTTCATTAAAAATGAGGACTAAATACATCGTCTTCATAATATTTTTAATCGCTAATCATGCTGCTATGCCTGCAGCATGATAATTTTGCGTTTAAGATAGTTTTTATTTGATTTCGTACTGAATTAGTTATGTTCGAATAGTGTTGTACCTAAGGTATCGATACCTATTTTTTGTACAATAGCTTTTTGTAGAACAAAATTTGTGTTAAAATGTTCGTTGTTCGTGATGGGGGCATCTTTTATTGCGATTAATGTTGATGGATTGGTGGATTGGTGTAGTCAGTATTTTGTCAATTAAGTAGCAAAACTGAACTCACCAATTAGACGAATATCGTTTCAAGAATTATAATCCCTTTCTATTGTTCCAGGTAGGGGTGTAGGTATAAAAGGCAGCGATTAGCAGGCCAGGACTTATATTTTTCTGTGTTATAATGGGTTCCGTACCATAAAAGAAAAGAAAACGAAAACCTTATAGGATCACCTTGTTGTCTGTCTATCTGTCTGCTGTGAAGACCCTGATGTTTATGTACCTACGTAGTAAAATTATCTTCGAGCAGGTGCATTGAAAAGAAATTTACGAACATACAAGATACACACAAAAAAATTACCCTTCTCGGCAGCCGGTTAAAAATAAGTGTTTTAATCTAGGTATAGGTACCTACTTTTATTTCAGACATACAACAAATTTTAAAAGCTGGTTTTGTTTCAGTTGTTATTTGTAAATAACTATGAAAAACAGACAGACACTTCAATTTTATTCATAATAATTATTGATAAATTTTATTACTTTTAATAATAAATGTAAGTAGATTAAATTCAAGTAGATCTTTTATTTTAATAGTAGCTCCCTCTTATCCTCCTCCCTCCTCCTGAAATCCAACTAGCTAATATTATTATTAGAAAAGCTTAATATGTTTGTGATGACGGAAAGAAATTACTGAATATTGCCTGAACAATTCATAGGATTTCTATCTACCTACTCTCTTTTCTATCCGTACAAAACTATTTTAATTTGACAAAAACATTCTTACGCTATTCAAAGTAAGCCCAATAAATTTTTAGCCCGCTAGCTAGCTTAGCTACCAAGCCCGCTAATCATTGTAATTATCGACATCAGACTATCGATATGACCCCACACTAGCTTTTCACTCGAAACTCATGTACAGTGTACGTGCATGTGTGTGTAAAATTGAACGTTCTCACAAATCTGTGATTATTCTTCTCTTTCTAACACACCAAACATGCCATTTGCCAAACAAAGATGACTAAATGGTGAATTTTATACTTCCACCCTTGTGTTGGCCTGTGCTGGCAAGCAAGCAAGCACTCAATCAAGCAGTGATTTGGTTTGGTTTGTTTTGTTTGATGGAGGAAAATAGAGAAAAAATAAATAATTATTGTTAGTTGTTCCAAATAGAAAGAATAAACAATGTTGCGGCTTGCAGTTTCTGGTAAAAATAAGATCTTGATTCCAAACCCCGAAAAATTTTTGTGATTCGATTTGTACGCTGATTTGGTTTATTAACATATAATATTTTGAGGTTATTTTTTTTCAGTGGCTCGCGTAATTCGACCTCTTGCGATATCCTATTGCAATAAAACCAGGGTAATTCCGCATGATTTGAAAACTTTTTCGACGCCTCAAAACATTCGAGGCCTTTGTTCTACCTTGGGCGCCTCACAATCATTATTGAACAACAAACAAATACTAAACATAACAAGTAAAATAGCTCCCATGCAAATAAGAACGGTCACAAAATTCAGTCTCAAAAAAGGTAAACGAAAGACTGTAAAGGCTGCAGTAAGGAGGTTCTTCAGATTGCATTGGGGAGGTTGGATCAGACCTAAAGTTGGTAGACAGAAGAAACTATGGAAGAAATCTTCATCGCAGAAGAGACGTCTGCGCCAACATGTATTCTGTAATTCCACACAAAGTACAATGTTAGATAAAATGGTCACTAAGTTTTGGAAGAAACCAAAACATTATGTGGAAGACCCGTACGCACCTTACCATACAAGAGAGGAATTCTCCATTACTCGAAAGAGGCCACTTGTGAGGGATTGAAAGTAATGCTGCATTTACAAATATAATTATGTCAAGTTTTCAATTTACTTAGTTATGTAGTTGTGTTATGTATGTCGCTATCAACAGTGTGAGATAATATTCTGAATTTGGTTCAAATAGAAATCTGTTACATATTTATTTATATTTATTATGGTTTATTACTTGCATCCTTTTTATAGTTACAATTGTTTTAAAATTAAAAAATATGATTACAATATAATTCATTATAATAGTAGATCCATAGTTCAGGCAGATGTATAATAGAAAAAAAAGTAAAAAAAAATATTAATATGTAGATTATGTAGGTAGACCATCCCCTAGGCTGAATAATCGTTTTATGTTCAGTTGGTAAACTGCAGAACATGCCGAAACTTATGGCAGTGCGGGTAAATGATTAAATGTAAGGAGGGAAGCGAACTAAATAAAGTTTCTTACCATCAAATCTCGTATTATCTGTACCTAATTAGCTCTCAGTGTGCAGTGGTGTGGTGGGTGATGTGATGTATGACACAGTACATACAACTAGCGTATTAATTCAGCATGTTTACTCCATTCTAGTTCTAATGCTACCTACATACATTTAGTTATCCTAGAAGGGCTCATGTTAGTACCTAGATAATCTTGTTGCATAATTTCTTTGATCTTCAAACAATGAAAATGAAGCTATCAAGCTAAAATCTAAATCAATGTTTTTGAACGAAAATTCGTCAAGTCAAACTCACAATTTCATAACTGTCACTGTCATGTCAATGTCACCTTGACTGCGACAAAACAGCTGATTTATTTGGAATTTATTTTATTTGTAGGTACCTACAAACTGTATTGTATTTTCTAAAATAATCAAAAGATTTGCAACTCTATGATACTATGTACAAATTCTGCTATGATTAAATACTTGAAAAACACGTCTAGAGAATCATAGGCGTCTTTGAGCGCCGTAGATTTCGACTGGCGCGGCGTTCCATCATCTTATTAGTTATCGCATGTAGTTAGTAGCTACTACTATCTTACCTTCACAGAATACTTTGGACTTTGTTGATTATATGTGCTGACATAATAAACATAGCGATACCACATCTTTGAAGAAGTGACGCAAGCAAAACTTTATTGAGTGATACGTGATACTGATAACTGACTAAAAATGAACGGCAGATACTTATTGGGCGCGTTATCGTGTTCTAAAAGTTACTTTACTCACTCTAATCCAATTCAAATTGGTCGCAGCAACCAGAATTTAAGTTCTATAAGGAGTTTTTCAGTGACTCAAATAAAAAACATGAAGTTACTACAGTTTATTTACAAAGAAAATCCTGAAGATATTCGTGTTGGACGTATTGAAGGAGACCATGTAGTGGACTTAAATAAGGCTGATCCAACCATACCTAAAACCCTTATTGAAATTCTCAAGAAAGGAGATCTTGATAAAGTAAAATGGTAAGTACCTACCTAAGCATTTTTTATAGGTTCATAAGTAAATTGATTGCAAAGAGATAAAATTTGCATGACAACTGTTGGTACCTAGGTATATAATCCCCATGTTTGGTCATCTCAAATATCAAAGTAATTAGGTATATTTTTAATGTTGTCTCATAGACCAACTCTTCCTAATGTGTCTTATCATATTGTTGATAAGCAAACATAACTGCGGGATAAAACCTTATTAATTAGCTAGGTAACTCCTTCCTTACATTTACGTTATAGGTTGACTTTTTTTACATACATATATAAAATCAAGCCTCTTTCCCGACGGGGTAGGCACTGACCACGGATCTCCACTTGCTACGATCCTGACATACATCTTTTGCTTCATTCATTGACTTTTTTTAATAATCTTTATTTCATTTGGTTGCCTTCCAAAGCAAATAATAAAAATTATATGAAAATAACATATTTAAACCCTTAGGTATATTTTGATTACACTATTACTTAATTTGGTAGGCTCAAATGTCTTCTGCCTTTTACGCTACAGGTTGTGGGTTCAATCCTCACCCATGATAAACATTTGCGTGATGAACACAGATGTTTGTTCTGTGTCTAGTTCTAATTATGTATTCTATGTTTGTATTTACAAAAAAAAGTTTAAAGAATCTATCAGCTATCTGGTTCCCATATAGTAAACACTTGCTAAGTCTGGTGCTAGATGGCACTGTGTGAAATGTCCAAAAATATTTATTCATTTATTTCATATTTCATATAGGTACCTAAACTATATCTTCTTCTTTCACAGTTGTCCCTCTGAAGCGTCTGTTCCGCTGTCATGCATTACCCTTAAAGCACCTATTACTGGAATGGATAAGTTGCTATGCATTGGTCTGAACTACAAGGATCATTGTGAAGAACAAAATCTTAAGATTCCTCCCGTTCCGATGATCTTTAGCAAGTTTGCAAGCTGTGTTGTTGGACCGTGCGAGCCAGTGCGCATAAGAACTGAATTCGTTAAGGTGAGCTTTTTTTCCACCATTTATTTACCTAAATAAATGGTGGAAATAGTAGTTTGTGTTTATTTTACTTGTCCAATAATAAGATTTAAAACATTGTTATGATTTTAAATGCTGCATTTACTTGATTAATTGAACTCTTTGGGTTAGTTTATGAGCAAAATTTGTTTGGTAGTAACAACAGCAAGGAAGGACTCACAAGTTCATTGTGAGTTCATCACTCTTGTTCACTTTGGTTCTTTACAGCGCATACTCAATTCATTGGCATAACATAGGGTAATAAATAAAAAACCAGAACATCAAGTAAATACAATTTTTATTTTATTCCAAAAAGATACACCATTGGAGATTTGGGGGACATCTTTGCCAGGCTTTACCAGAAATCAAATTTAAATTCAATATCTAGCTAGATTAAGGCTGTAGAAAAAGTGGTTTCATTGTGAGAAAGATGCTTATGAATTCAAGAGGAATAGACTCAGAGTTGACGAATGATAGGAGTGAGTGGAAGTAGAAAACATGTTGTGCCGTCCCCACTTAGCGTGGGATAAGGGCAGGAGAATGATGATCAAAATTAAAATTACAAGAACCATTTTGAAAAATCAGGCTTTTTGTCAGTGACTTTTTAGTGAGGTAACCCTACTAAAAATTACTCCGAAGGTCAGAATTTTGTACCATGAGTCACAGGTCGGGTCTCGACCCCGCCTTGGGGCAAATTAAAGTCAATTATTGAGGTAAATTGAAGTCGTAACTCATACGAGCGTAGGTGGTTTGTAATGATATAATGAACTATGTGGTCGGAAAGCTAGCCTTGTTTAAATAATTTTAGATGCAGAGTCTTCGCTGAAATCATCGTAGTCTAGTTTCCTTATTACTCGTAGGTCTAGTAGTTAGCTAGGGTGTCTTGAATTAACCATGAATAAAACGCACGCTGTTTTGAAAATCATACAAAAAAACGTTAGGACCAAGACGAGTTTCGTGCCTGTTTTTTTCGTACTTGGGTTAGGTTGGAATAGGCACATAGATTCACCTAGCATGTAAGACGTTTCAATGTGTTTCTTGTGATTTTATTGAATAAGTTATTTTTAAATTTGAAAAAACTAAGACATGATAAGAAAATATTTATGGGGTTATTATTTGAATAAAACAAAATACTTATATATACTTAGTTGAAAAATAAAATAAGGTTTAAGTTTATAAAAACAAAATATAAAATAAAAGGAAATATAAGTCAACTAGCGACATTCAGCGTCTATTTTCTGGCAAAACTATAACTAACAGAGCGATGGCTTTTGAAAAACTTAACAACTTTTTTCAGAAAGTCGACTGGGAGGCAGAAATGGTAGTGGTTATTGGCAAAAAGGCTAGCTTCGTGAAAGCAGCTGACGCGTACAACTATGTGCTAGGATATACCATCGCCCAAGACATCAGTGCACGAGACTGGCAGAAGGATAAGAATATGGGGCAGTTTCTACTTGGCAAGGTAAGGAGACTGATAGTGACGTTTGGGCTATTAGTGACGTGTGACTGTGTGACTGACGCGTAGACTATGAAATAGATTAGAGCAGAAGGATAAGACAAGAAACTCGCTGGGCCCTTGCGCTTTTTTTTTTATCCTTTATTTTGTTAGGGACACCTGGCAGAGTTGGAGCTGATTCGTCCCAAGCTTTTTTGTCATCTAAGTAGGTAGTCTCTTGTGTGAATTTTTTTTTGTCTCTTTTATGTACTTACCTTTGCTTAGTATCTAAGTTTCTAAAATGTATTTATGTCTACCAGTTCTGTTTTTAACTGATTATTTACTACTAGCTTCCGCTCGCGGCTTTGCTCGCGAGGTACCTACATTAAATATAGCCTATGTTACTCAGAAATAATGTAGCATTCTAATAGTAAAAGAATTTTTGAAATCGGACGAGTAGTTTTTGAGTTTATTCTTTACAAACAAAAATATAAAACTTTCCTCTTTGTAATATTGGTAGAGATATAGATGTGTGTGTGTTAAATACAATATTTTCTATTCTATTCTATTCTTCAGGCAATGGACACATTCTGCCCGCTGGGTCCTTGGATAGTGACGCACGACGAGGTCGGTGACCCGGAAAAGCTGGCGATCAGCTGTAGCATCAACGGTGTGCTGAAACAGGAGAGCAACACCTGCCAATTAGTTCACAAGATACCTGACGTCATAGAAAGGCTTAGTTCGTGAGTCATCATCATCATTTTCCTGCCCTTTTCCCACGCTATGTGAGGTCGGCACAACATGTGTGATCTTCCATTTCCCTCTATCATTCGTCATCTCAGTACTCACTCCTTTCTTACCCATGTCATCTTTCCATCTTATCATGCATCAGTAAAAGTATTTAATGCAAAAATAAAAAAAAATCGACTGAAAATAACTGAGAATAGGTTCTTGAACATTGAAGTAGTGACGTTTCTATAATGGAATCGTTACGGAATCGTTCTGGAAGACTTCGTGGTAAGGCCCCAGGAAGAAGAAGTAGTATACCTTCTCCATTCAGGTTACCTCTCTTCTTTCCAGGGTGATGACGCTACTACCAGGCGACGTGATACTCACCGGCACGCCGGGGGGTGTTGGGGCTTCCCGTGACCCCCCGGAATTCCTACAGCCGGGGGATGTTATCTGCAACAATGTGGAGAAGATCGGCACTCTGCAAGTTAACATTGAACGATTTTAAACTCTAAAGACGAGATGTCCAGGGCTTGGAACCGGTTAATAATTTACCAGAACTGGTTTTAACCGGTATTTCGATTAATAGCGTTCGGAGCGCAACCTCTTTCAAAATCTTAACTCGAACTTAGATTAACCGGTTAAAGCGAGTTTGTTGTCGTAAGAGCGGGCGCGTTGCGGAGCTCACCAATGGAAAAGAACGAAATCATTTCGTTCTAACCGGTTAATTTTCAAAACCCTTTTGGATGTATCGTGCTTGACTAACCGTTTTAATAGAGATAGAAAGAAACGGTAGAACTTAACCGAATAGAAAATATTTTAGGTATTTAGAGCGATACCGGTTTGATTTTTTTCCGGTTTCCAAGCCCTGCCTACAACCCTGATGATACAGCGTTGGTTGATTACAATTTACCAACAGGAGTTAACATGTGAGCTACGACATTTTGCGACTGTTTTGTCTCGCTCTTTCTCGTGGGAATACGAGACAGATGAACGATATACTGTCGTGTCGTGGTTATCATGTTAGCCCGGCAGGTAGGCTGTACACTATTTCTCATTTATTATAATAATTACTTTGTTAACAGAAATGTACCTACATTAATATTATATTTAATTATATAGTATGTATAAATTAGATGTGAAACGTTTGGTTTATCTAAGGACAGTTACAAACTATCTATAGATAGCTCAACTGATCCAGATTACTGACAGAAAGCTTGCCCAAAACGATAGTCATCTAATCAGCCGTTATCAAGTATATATTAATTTATTTTTTACTACAATTTATCTTGAAATTGTTTAATTCCACCAAAGATTAGGGAACCGGGATTTTTAGATAGGTATTTAATAGGATAGATATGCCTAGGACATCTAATAGATGTTAGGTGTCTAGGTGCATTGCGATGTAATGATTATAGATACAATGTCTGTACATTAGCCGTATGCGCAGATCATTTATATTATATTGGAACAAATGGTGTCTATGAGCATTTTGTTCAGAAATTTATTAAATTAAAATAATACAAATTATAAAAACAAATAAAAATACAATATTATAGTAAACTTATTGTAAATATTGTGATAAATAAGGGTTACCATTAAATAAACATTATTTAAAAAAAAATACTTTTATTGTTATCTTAAAAGCTGGCCTGTTATAAAATTACTAAAAAATAATAATATAGTAAGTAAGTTGTTCCATTCAGTATAACTATAGTATTTTAATCTGGGGTATAACCTATATTATCTGGGGTATAACCATCGAGTGTCCAATTGGTAAAGTTAAATAAAATAATATAGTAAGTACCAAAAAATCACTAAAATAACTTACGGCGGTACAATTGGTATAGTAAAGTAAAGTACCTGGATGACCGAGCTTTGCTCGTTTTTTTTGAGGTAAACGACGTTTTCTAAAAATGAAACCTAGCTAGATCGATTTATCGTCCCCGAAACCCCCTGCATACTAAATTTCATGAAAATCGCTGGAGCCGTTTCCGAGATTCCGATTATATATATATGTAGGCTTATATACAAGAATTGCTCGTTTAAAGGTATAAGATACTAAAAGATCATAAAACTATGTCAAAGATTTGAAACACAAATTGGACAACAGAACGCTGATTGGTGAATGAGTCCACAATTGAGCCAATCGGCGTTTTCCGCTCGCGACAGGAAGACCCGTTTGCGAGCGCTCCGCTCCTTTCATAGACTATTAAACTTAATGCCAGCCAAGGGGACTTTATTGAGTTAAGTGGCATACGGGCTGACACCCAAAGTAGCCTGACCTCGCGAACCATTGAACACTCATCGGTGAATAGGTCACGATAAATTGGCGATTGTCGCCCGCAGATTTTACATAGGGATATTCATAGTTACAGCAATTTTGTCATTGAGATTTATCAATGCAATTTTTCAATTTGGTATGCAATTGGTTTTTATTTGCGTGTGACGGGTGTCGGTGCAGTGATTTAGTGCAGGCGTTTTTCTGACAATTGGTGAATTACGGGATCGCTCTTCTGTTAGAGCGGTACCTATTCTTTGCCCAATAGTATAGAGTGGTCAGTACCCCTAGTATGAGTTTTTGATAGTTTACGATAACTTTTTTTGGTCGATATCGTGAAAACTTGGTTTGAAAATCATTGCTGGGACTGCCAATTACATTTTCGATATTATCGACTTTATTTTAGTTCGTTAACATTTTCGATGGAGGTAAATGTATGAAGTTAGACATTTGAAATATTCACAGATGATATATTTCTGTTGCCGCTATAACAAGAAAGACTAAAAAACAGATTAAAATATTTATTTTAAATAAGGGGGTACCGATTTCACAAATATTGTGGATACCTATTTTGCATGGTTTTTGCAAGACCTGTGGAATATACAAAATGAGCTACACCATAATTGTGTATCATTTAGGGCAGGGGTCGGCAACCTTTTGGCAGGCAAGGGCCACAAGGTGGCAATTATAAACTAAAAGCGGGCCGCATTTGTGATATGAACCCTAGAAGCTGAAAATATGGCTCTCAAATGCCCATGTGTGACACGAGAAGCATATTTATTTTTTCTATAACAAACAATTAAAAAAGTTTGTTCGCATATTTTTATGCGAGTTCATTAAAAAATTTTTTAGTTTCAGTTCTAAGTATGGGGAACCCCCAAAATTTATTGATTTTTTTCTATTTTTGTGTCAAAATCTTAATGCGGTTCACAGTATACCTACATACATCTACTTACCATGTTTCAACAGCATAGTTTTTATAGTTTCGGAAAAAGTGACTGTGACATACAGGCAGACAGACAGACATGCCGAATCTATAAGTGTTTCGTTTTTTTACGGAACCCTAAAAACATTCACGGGCCGCAAATAAGACGTCCGCGGGCCGCATGCGGCCCGCGGGCCGCGGGTTGCCGACCCCTGATTTAGGGTAATATCAATAGATGAGTTAGCTAAAATTACTCCATTTAATCCTCCTACAGTAAATAAAAATACAAATCCTAATCTTCATAGAATTGATGTTTTGTACATTCATTCCCTTTTCATTCCTGCCGATATCCGATGATATAGCTAAATTCATTGATAAGCACTGAGGCAGCAGGAGAAACATAAAACACTCCTGCGGCACTAGTACTTAGGAATAAGATTTAGTTTTGCTCTCTTCTGTCTTTGCGTATCTTCTGTCTTCGCGCCTCTTCTATCTTCGCATCTCTTCTATCTTCGCGCCTCTTCTATCTTCGCGCCTTTTCTGTCTTCACGTCTTTTAAATCATCGCGTCACTTCTATCTTCGCATCTCTTCTATAGTTGCATCTCTCTCTTCTGTTTGTCTCTTCAAAGCGGAATTTTCTAAAGCTAAACATCACAATAGAAGTAAAACTCACAAAATCGCATGTGCAATACAAATTCGGATGCACTAAGTATACCTACATATTTCTATTATTAGTATAGACATTACAATTTTTGGTAGCACTTTTAATTTATGCGAACAAACTTTTTCAATTGTCAATTATAGAAAAAATAAATATGCTTCTCATCTCACAGATGGGCATTTGAGAGCCATATTTTGAGCTTCTAGGGTTAATATCACAAGTGCGGCCCGGCCCGCTTTTTCAATTATTAAATTAAATTCTTATTTAGTGGCCTTTGTGGAAGGAGCCACAATTTCGCCAATGTCACGTTTCCTTTGTACGATGGAATAGTCCGGTGTATAATGAAAATGGCCGGTGGTTTCGTTTGTGACCTGCGGCCCGCTTTTAGTTTATTTTGCCACCTTGTGGCCCTTGCCTGCCAAAAGGTTGCCGACCCCTGGTATAGACTATTATTAAAGCACTTATTACATTACTCTGAATTCAGGGACCCTTACCCTAAATAAGAGTGGTGTAATAAGAGTTAGGGCGTAAGGCGTAGAGGCTAGGCGTTAGGCTCCCTTACTACCGGGCCCTGAATACCGTGTAGCGTAATAAGTGCTTAAGACCTAGATTTAAGTTTTTATAAAACATTGAAAAAAAATGTAGAACCAAAAATTTTGATAACCTATAAAGTTGTGTCAAGCGCTTGAACCTATGACGCGTACTTTAATCCGTTCACCACACTCGTTCGAAAGATCCAGAGACACGATAAAAAGGAGATGATTATGTTCCTATAGATAATATATCTCCACAAGCAAAGCTCACAAATGAAATTAAACGGCCGAGCGAGACATCTGTATTACTCATTGGCATGCCCAGACAATTTCAATTAAGTTAATGTGTCGTCATGGAGGGACTTTTGAAAATGAACCGTTATAATAACGTTTTGGGAGGATATAATTGAAGTGAAACTTCTAATGCGACTTCCAACAAGGTTGCGTTAAACGTTCATGCTACCATGGAGGGGGTATGAAAGAGACAGAGTGAGAGTGAATGCGTGGCACTCGAACGCATGCGCGTAGTACGAGGGGAAGTCCAAACGTCCGCGGAACGGGGGGGAAGGGATGCAGGTAGCTACCTTTTTTTAGTATGTCGCTAATTAGGTACTCATTAAGGGAGTACATGTTAATTTTTAGCCCTTTGACATTATTCGTTTACGAGATATATACCGAGATATATACTCGTATATATACCTGTTACATGCCAGCGCGAGCGTTAGCAACTACAAGTTTCACTTCTTCTGCGCGGAGGGACTCCACCACTATTTTTTTTATTTTTAAGTTTTAGATTTTCTAACTTTACTTCATAGTAACTAAGTGAGTACTGTGATGACGAATGACAGAGGGAAATGGAATAAGATCACATGTTGTGCCGACCCCACATAACGTGGGAGAAGGGCAGAAAGATGATGATGATGATGATGACTTCGTAGTAATTAGTCCGTAACTAGCGCGTTTAATCTGTACTAGCTGACCCGGCAGACTTCGTACTTATTTAGAAAACGTTTGTATGGGAAATGGAAAAGGGCTACTTTTAGGGTTTTCCCGGCAGTTATTCGAATTTTTCTTACCTTTTAAACCTTCCCTAGACCTCCACGAACATTTCAAGACCAAGATAAGATAAATCCGTTTAGCCTTTCTCGAGTTTTAGCGAGACTAACGAACAACAATTCATTTTTAAATATTATGTAGATTATCTATGCGCCCGCGCCGGCAAATCATTCGGCGTAGATCTCGCCGTAGCAATGTCTACGAGCTACGATCTGTAGAGGTCAAAGACTTATGAGACCCAAAGGGTACAAAATTCATGATTTAACTAAGAAATTTCTTTCTAAGTTTACTGGTGTCAAACTTTAATGTTGCATACATGGGTATCTTATGATTTATTTATCTTATTATTTGTAAAACAGAGACAAAAACAGAGTACTTTTAGTAATTATTTGGCCAAACACGTGTTAGCAAAATTCTTGCCATAGCTACATCACAAACTTCTGACGAATCCACTCGTTAATTTTTCAATTGGTCGCATCCGTGCCATAGACTACCAAACGTACAGACCTGGCTAAAAGTACGAAAGAAAGAGCTAGTGCGCTGATTTTTATGGCCAATCCCACTGCAACCGTATTTTTAACACTGTAACACTCGAAATTCAGGGGCTTACCACAAGCTCTTACAAACCATTAAGTTTCGAGCTTGAAATACTTCGATACAATTTTTATAGATCATGATACGAAATATCAAAGTTATATTACTTTAATATTGCCCGAAGAGATTGTCCTAAGACGACTGTACGATATACGTTTTCTATTTATTTTCGTATTCTTATTGTTTGTGATTATATTCTGCAATTGCAGTTTTGTACGATATTTCATGTACTCTGCCATAGTGGCTGACCACCCAATTACGTGGCGGTCAATTGGTCAATTCTATAATGGGAGGTGAGATTTAAGGTCTTATTGGATGATGGGGCTTGTTAAATCTGGATCTTATTGTTCCAGAAAGTAGTCATCTGTTCATAACCTGTTCCGTTTTTTTCTATATATTCAGTCATCCGTTGACCCACTAATTCAAAGAGTTCTTTTTAGCTGGGCCAATCGAATCTAACAAGTTCCCATATTATTTCTTGTTCATTGTCTTGACTATTATTATCATCCTACCAAAGGTGGTCAAATGATGCTTAGGTCATCCTAGTTAGTCTAAATAACTACAAACGCTGACGCAAATACAGCTGTTTTCCTTGTGTGTCACCCATTAATTATTACATGCTTATGTTACATAAATAGATGTTTTTAAACAAAGAAGAATGAAGTGTTGCACGTTACTCACAGATGAATTTATATTTAGTACTTTATAACTAGTTTTTTTTGTGCTAATTAATTTATGGCATTACTTAGCAGTCCTCCGCGATGTTGCAGATTTAAGCTACGACTCCCCTTGTGACTTTTCACCAAGGTACAAAGTAGCCTATGTGTTAATCCAATCTACATTCATATCGAAAATCCAAATCTGTTCAGCCGTTAACAAGTACTCTATAACTGTCATACACACTCACACGCATGCAGCTTTTAGTAGGATAGAAGAATACAATTGGAACGAAGTTCCTTATCGCGCGCTGTGAAGGGGGGCTAGACGGAAAAAATTCTCACGAAAAGTTGTCACGACACTTTTTGCTATAGTTATAAGCCGTGCGGCGTGCGCATGTTTCTCTGTCTGTCTCTCTCTCTCACAAATTAATCGAAAGGAACTTCGTTCCATCCGGGTGTCCCTTGACACCTCTCAAGTTTTTTTTTATTTAGATTTTTATCTTTATGATCAGGTCTGCCTGCTCAAATCGGTAGAGTCACTTTCACGATTTGATATTCTGGAAGTATACAGACCTTAGAGCATTAAACTAAGAAACAGACAGCCTGTCGTTTATATGTATGCTATCTGTGTAGGTAGGTACCTATAGATAGAAGGTAGGTACTAATTTGTTTATGTTTGCAAAGATAGATCTCAGCACAATAAGGAGTTCCTCGAATCAATAAGGAAAACTGGTACCTAGTCTAGTTTTTATCTCGACTTCCTGGCCTCGAACCTAACGCAACTTTGTTTATGAAATGTTATTATTATCAAAATCTAACCCGCCGCTTCTTTTAGCAGTTGTATTTCGGTCCAATTTTCCATACTTAAACTTACCTTGAAGGAAGGCATTCAAGTTTCAGCTCTCTAAGGCTGTGTCGATATTATTAGTACTACCTACTGTTATTGATAAAATAAGTAATTTGATAAAATTATTACTTTTATAGCAAAACACTCCCTTAATATTTGCCCTAGTCAAAATGATTTAAATAATAGGTAGGTAAAGTAGGTTAGGAGTTTTTAAGTTGAAGACTTTTTAATTTGTTTTTGCTGTATATTAGTTAGGTATAATATTTTCCTATTTAGCCCTATATGCGTACAGCGAATAGACTATTAAAAAGTATTTAAAAATTATATATTTACTAGATCAACAAAAAGCAAATCGCTCAAAATTTAAAAAGTTTTTTAATATTTTTGATCCGCTAAAAAACTAGCTATACACATACTTCTAAATTATATATTTAAAGTTATTAATTATACTTACGTAAAATTAACTAATTAACTAATAATAAGTAATATGCATGCAGAAACACGTGTCAGCTCTAATCCCCAATCGTTGTAAGCGCTGCGTGCGCGCCCATATGGCGTAGGGATGAATGACCATTGGTTTCGGTAGCACCCGCGTGTCGGTCGCTCGACACGGCCGAATGAATGAATGAATGACATTTTTTTCTTTACTAATTTAAATTACTTCGAATGAAATGAATGAATGAATGACATTTCTTTACTAATTTAAAATTACTGGTCCGCGATTGTGATGCGTATGTGAAAATTAATTGAACCTAATGCGGGTTCTTTGTTAAAATGAATAGATAATTGTAATCGACCAATGTAAAGCCTTATATAGATTTAGCTTTGGCATTTAATAACGGTAAAGAGTAGTCTAACCTTATTATTTATAGAATCAATGAAAAGAAATGGCAACAGATTAAAAAAAATTAGCTTAACGAGTTACTTAAAATCACAATTAAACGAAAACTACTGAGACTGGCGTGATTTAAGAAGCTTAGCTACTTAGTATTCTTAGTTAGGTAAGTACCTACTTATGGTTACTTCATATTATCACTAAATAACGGTTAAATACTTCTGTTTAGGTACTTAAAATAAACCCGCTAAGTTGAGATTTCAAATTATTTAAGCCCATTGACCATACCATTGCCGCGCTACAAAAATAACGAACCTAAAGTCTAACTAGCATTTATTGCAAAAATTAAAAAAAAAACCCGAAAAGTACCTAATTGAAAATAGCTTCATAAAGCCTTATTCTTCTTATTGGATTTTTTGACATTTTGTCGAGCCTATGTCACTCTTGTGATTCAGGCGAATCCAACGACACTTTGCTTCAGCCAAAAACTCTCGCATAGGTACATAATATGTACTTTTAAACTTATGCGATCTGAACACATTATTATTAGTATTAGACGGGTATTTATCGCGTTCAAATTACCTTATATTTTCCCGACCTGTCCTTTAACCTGTCGAAACGTCGGGAAAATATAAGGTAATTTGAACGCGATAAATACCCGTCTAATACTAATAATAAGGTACATAATATACCTATACTCACAGAAGGAGGGTTATGTATTTTTGATTGTAGGTATTACCTACACCCAATTTATAAAATCGTTACCCTCCTTCGCTTCACATTCAGGTATTACACCCAATTTATAAAAACTCCTTCGCTCCACAGTCGAGTAAAATTATTGTCTTCTTCTTTCTAGCAATCTTCTATATATATAAAAATGAATTGCTGTTCGTTAGTCTCGCTAAAACTCGAGAACGGCTAAACGGATTTATCTTATCTTAGTCTTGAAATGTTCGTGGAGATCTAGGGAAGGTTTAAAAGGTAAGAAAAATTCGAATAACTGCCGGGAAAACCCTAAAAATAGCCCATTTCTATTTCCCATACAAACGTTTTCCAAATAAAATGTAGAGCCAATTTCAACTTTATTACTATTCAATAAAGTTCATATTAAATTATAATCACTCACTGTTGTCTAAGCAATGTAGACGAAGTTTGCCGGGACAGCTAGTAAAAATATAAAACCTGTGTTTACTTTGACAGTAAGTTCATCACACTGTCGCGTTACTGTTATCAAGTAATGCCCATCTTAACTTTTGCCCTTTCGTATCAAGTTGCCACCCCGGTTTATCTCGCAGACCGTGTAAACAGTACCCTGTTCAACTCATTTGTCCATTGACAGTGTGTTTGAACATGCAATTTTGAATGGTTCATTCATATTTTTGGATAAAAACGATAAAGAAATTTCTTGCATGCAATGTGATGAATTAAGGTATTGTAAGAAATGTACCTATCTAAATGAACTTAACTCTATATTTTCTTTTTATTCAAAATTTTAGTACATGCTGTAGGCACTCGTAAGCTATTCAATATTTTATTAATAGATAGGTAAATACTACACTGTAGGTACCTACTTACTTAAGTAAGTAATTAGTAATTTCCTACTATTTGCAAGCATCTACTATGTTATTTGAAAAATATGCGAAACTCTCGTAGTAGTAGAAACATCGTTTACTTAGGTATTATAGTACTTATAAACTTAGTTAAGTATCTGGGTACATAATATTTTTTTTATTTAAAATACACAAGTAGGTAGATATTACTTACATCTTTTTTTAATAAGTAAGAAGGTAGGTACCTACCTAAATGAGCAAATAATATTTTTACTATTCTTTGGTTAGCCATCTTTAAATCGAGAAATATAAAGTTAAATAAAACTTTTTCTATAAAGCATATTGTATTAGCAGCAATTATCCTGATAAGGTTAATTTCCTGTCACCTAAAGATGCGCATGATTCATTATGTCTGCAAAATGCTCTAAATATGCGATCACGTCATGCATTAGCTTGGTTCTGTTCTGTGGCTTGGACGTAGTTGAATGGGTGATGTTTGATGGACATTATCCTTATTCGTACGTTACCTAAAGCTATTTTACTTCATAAATGCTTTTTCTACGTAGGTACCTAGGTACCTACTTAAGCAGATGCATTATAATATCAATCAAAAGATTTCGGTAGGTACTTATAATGATCAGTGGATGGGCAATATTTAATGGCAAATTTAATGGCAATTAATAATTGTAAAGCAGTATTTTCATTAAAAAAAACAAAGTTAACAATTACTTTTTTAAACTTTGAAACACAAGAAACTTGTTTAGTTATATTAGCTAACGTTACTTTATTTCAATTCAAATTTCCAATAAATTTCCTAATAACAAAGAAACAACACTTTATTTTAACTGTCCGTTAACAAACGATTATAAAACAAGCCATAAAAATGATTCATGCTCAGTACCTATGTACCTACTCCAGAAAAAGGTCAATAAACTCTACTAACCGCCAAAAAAAGTATCCGTTTTCAAATTGTCACTGGTTAACGTCAAACAAAACACGCGGCCGGTCGATCGCGTTTGAAAATGGAATTGAAACTGAAATTCAAGATGGCGGATGGCTGACGTCGATCGTCTCCCGCGCATCAGAAACGACTACTTGCTAACTGAGCTTGATTAGCCTTAAATAGAACTGTGTATACTGGCCGTATTATCTAGTTATTTCATTGAGATTGAGGGTGTGTGGGATCACTGGATTCTGTGTTAGGTATTCATTGACAGTTAGCCGTTACCGTACTAACTTTCCTCTACTTTCTCTCGTAATAGGGTTTTAAAAAAAAAAAAAAAAAATATGATCACGACTGTAATCCCCAGGCTCGGTAGATATCTCCTCAGATCTTTAGTTACTTAGATCTTTGAGGATATCTAAAGAGGGTAGTCAGAGGCAAGTCCAAACATGACATTTGGTACATGCCCACATTTTGCACAATAGTTAGTATTCCGTACGTGACAGGTTGCAAGCCCATCGCCGCTTATAAGAATACTAACCTATGACACATACCTTCGAATTTTTGGTTCTAGAGCATGCCGGTTTCCTCACGATGTTTTCCTTCACCGTTTAAGAGCACTGGCATTGCGCACATAAATTTTTCGAGTGGAAAAACTCATTGGTACACGACCAGGTTTGAACCCACGACCTTCGGTTCGTGAGGCAGGGGTGCTACCACTACACCACCAGCGCTCTTAGGTTTTAGATCAATTCAAATATAATTTTCCTACATTAAGTTCAAATATGTGTAAATTTTGAGTCTTTATGGACCAGTCTTTCTCACTCGAAGGGATTCGTAAGAAGTAAAGGATAACTTCTCTGGTTACAAATTACACGTCATGCAATTACAATTTAATTTATAATTCAATTACTCAATGCTTCATGGTATTTCCGTCGGATATGACTTGAAATGGAAGGTTCCGTTGTATTACGACCTCAGTGGCGCAGCGGGCAAGAGTCCGCCTGCGACGCAAGAGGTTGCGGGTTCGATTCCCGCCTCGGAACAAATTTGTGTACGATCTGCAGAAATTTGTTCCGTTGGTCTGGGTGTGTATGTATAATAAAAAATATCTATCTATGTACCTACATCATGTATTAAATAGGTATATCAGTTATCTAGTACCCATAACACAAGCTTTGAGTAGCTTACTTTGGGGCTAGATGATGCTGTGTGGATTGTCCAGCATTATTTATTTATTTATTTTATTTTATTTATTAATGAGATTATAACAATAATTTTTATAAGGTAGGTAATGGTTGTTTTAGCTCTGTAGGTAAGACTTAGAACTAGGTAATCTTTGTAACTACTCTTCCGATTTCGAAAATTCTTCCACTGATAATAGCTGAGTATAAATTATATAGGTATAAATAATCCTTTAAAATCATAGGCGCCTTTGTGCTATTCCAGACTATAATCTATCTCTGTGCCAAATTTCATCCAGATCCGTTCCGCCGTTTCAGCATGAAAGAGTAACAAACATACATCCAGACATCCATACATCCACACATTCATAGATTCTTACAAAATTTCGCGTTTATAATATTAGTATGACTACTACGATTACCAACCTGGGTGGTTCTTCTCAATTTGTTATTTTTGTCGTTATTTTAAAAACATTTCAACCTTAATTTTAGTGCTTGTCTTTCAAGCTGATAGCAAGAAGATGGAGCAATAAAAGATCGGTTAATATTCAGTTATTTCACAAAGGGTACGTTTAACGAGGTAACCAAAATTGTTTGTTGCGAACAATGACGAACAGTAAGACAATGATGAAAGCGTTGAAGAGAATCACAGTTACTCGTAGTAAAATATACCTAAGTAGACGGGTACCATAGTACATAATGATTTTATCAGCCCTGACCAGAGTTCCCTCTTGGATCGTCAAGGTCAAATTATGATGTATGTGTGTAGTGTAGGCATTAGCTGGCAATCCGTTGCATCCGACCACTAGGGTCCAAAGTGATAACTTCCTTATTAGTAGCTGCTTTGTTGATGCATCTGACCACGTGTAAGGTACCTATGCTGTAGTGATTGCTGTTATGCATTTAGCATTGCAGGTAAGTATATCTGGCAAAATAAATAAAATAATTGTTGTTTTTACTGTTCTGTATTGAGAGAATTTTAACTTTTTATTTTTATTTTCAATCGACTCTACCTTTATTCTCAGTTAAAGTTCCTAGGTTTGGTTAGGTACCTGCACTTAGAGAGGTCTAAAAGAGTAGGTAGTTAGGGGCACGTCTTAATATTATACTTGGCACATGCCCAAAATTTGCCCTGTTTGTCCCATTTCTGATACAAAAAATAAAATAAATCAATTTTCTTTTTATCTTTTATTGTAGTAAACAGTTCGTTTTGAAAAAGAGAAAAGCTAGATAAAAATCTTATTTAAGATTAAAGTACTTACATAATGATAAAAAGTTGTACATAAACTACAAAAAAAGTTCTATTGTCTCGCTTTATAGGTACATATTTGTAGTAAATTTCAGTAGAATTTACTAGGCTTTGGATTCCTAACAAAGCCGAATAAGATCTACTTAAATCTCCTACAAAACCTTCCCGATCTGCTCCAACTTAATTTCTGCTGCAGTTTTGTTTAACGTTGTGAACAGTAGGATTTCATCTACTATAGTAGGAGAATAGTAGAAGGAAACCTACTTAAAACAACGCCAAACATCCTCAAGCTCCATTCCAGTGTGATTGATTTAGATCAAATTTAAGTACAATAAGTACGACTTGATATACTAAAGTCGGACAAAATCTACTTAAAGTCGATCTAAAACTTTTCTTCTAAACGTATTTTGATGAAGTTTTTAGTTATATGCTTGGCTTTGATAATAAAATGCCGAAGTCACGACAAAGTTTGTAAGCACTCGATACTTTGAAATGTACAGACTAAATAAAATCACCGATGGTACACTCAACTTCACTGAATTTAAGTCGACACTGACGAATGTTTTGAGCAAACTAAAATATATACCTATGCAGTTGTAAAGTGCTCAGTACTTTAGAGGGATGAAGGGTACTTACCTAATTAGGGAAACTCATTTACTAATTTATGTTTTTAACTTTAAAATTTGTTTTGCTTTTGTTCCTAATAGGTTTATTTTGATACAATTAACAATAACGCACCAAAGTAGACCATAAACTTGTGTGTAGGTCTGTTTCAATTATTTTGATTTTATCTTTGTATTTTTCGTGAGTAATGAGATGACGAGTGACAGAGGGAAATGGAAAAAGATCACATGTTGTGCCGACCCTACATAACGTGGGATAAGGGCAGGAAGATGATGATGATGATGATCTTTGTATTTTTCGTCACTCAATGCTGGGAATTCTATCAAAATATATTTTATTCAATAAAATAGGTAATCACAGGGATCATTTTGAATCGTCTTGCTAGGTGAATGTAGCTAGGTGCTAATTCCAGTTTAATCGATAGATTCTATAGCCTCTGTGATCTAGAATCTAGAATATCAGTTAATTTTATTAGTACCTACTTACCAACCACGCGGGCGAAGGCGTAGGCAAAAGTTAGCAAACTACAGTTATAATGATTCCTCAAAACTCATATATCTTCCTCAAATATAAAATTAGATTTTGGTACCTAACATTATTTTAGTTTAAGATTTTTGTTTCTTATTGTGCGCCGACTTAGCTCTAAATCAACTGGGTTTTCTGGTAGAAAATGTCCCCCAGGCATTAAGCTCTCCTTTAGTCACATATTTTTGTAAACTGTGTAGGTACAACAAAGTAAAAATAATCACGTACTTAGTATACTTATAAGTCGGAAAAAAAATATTATTCAACTCTATCATTTAATTATGTTTTACATCAATTTCTTTGTTGGTTTTGTTTTTCAAACTTACTTTTCTAGGCCACTTGCACGTTAATTGTCTACTATAGTGGGACTGAAGTATCTGCTGGTAGATTGGTTTTTGAGTACAGAACATTGTCTGAAAATCATTTGTGTATTACTAGCTGTCCCGGCAAACTTCGTACCGCCTTCTACATTGCTTAGACAACAGTGAGTGATTATAATTTAATATGAACTTTATTGAATAGTAATAAAGTTCAAATTAACTCTACATTTTATTTAGAAAACGTTTGTATGGGAAATAGAAAAGGGCTATTTTTAGGATTTTCCCGGCAGTTATTCGAATTTTTCTTACCTTTTAAACCTTCCCTAGACCTCCACGAACATTTCAAGACCAAGATAAGATAAATCAGTCCAGCCGTTCTCGACTTTTAGCGAGACTAACGAACAGCAATTCATTTTTATATATAAGAGAAGAAGAAGAAGAAGATAAATCAGTCCAGCCGTTCTCGAGTTTTAGCGAGACTAACGAACAGCAATTCATTTTTATATATAGGACAAGAAGAATATAGGTACCTACATCTAGGAACTTTGGCCTTACCACAAGCTATTACAGCCATCATGTTAAAAAAACGTTACATTTCAAGCTTGAAGTAACACTACTTCAATACAATTTTAAAGCATAAGGTACGAAATATCAACTTTAATATTGCCCGAAGAGTTTGTGGTAAGGCCCCTGAACTCCTGTAAATCGATTTATTGCGGTTTGTTTATTTTTGTCTTTTGGTATCCTAGAATATATTGGCTACGAAATCGCTACAACGTGTCTACGAGCCACATGCAGAGCTAGTATTAATTACGAAATCTATGGCTAGTGATACCAGATTACATAAGTAACTAGTACCTGGATGACCGAGCTTTGCTCGTTTTTTTTTGGGGTAAAAGACGTTTTCTAAAAATGAAACCTAGCTAGATCGATTTATCGCTCCCGAAACCCCCTGCATACTAAATTTCACGAAAATCGTTGGAGCCGTTTCCGAGATTCCGATTATATATATATATATATATACATATATACAAGAATTGCTCGTTTAAAGGTATAAGATTTATTCTATACATATAATCATCATCATCATCTTCCTGCCCTTGTCCCACTAGGTGGGCTCGGCACAACAGGTTCTCTTCCTCCACTCTCCCCTATCATCCTATATTTAATCTATGGATACATGCTTTCCAAAATATAAACTACTTACCTAAATAAAATATAACCTAAGTATGTTCATTCTGAAAGTTAATTCTGAACATAGGTGAACGTATTTTTGAAATCCGATGGGCAAACGAGAAAAGGACTCTATTACAAGTTGTGGAGAACAGAAGCGGAAAAATGATTGGCCATATTATACGACATGACAGTTTCATCAAGAACATTATAGAAGGAAAAGTGGAAGGAAAGAGAGGAAGAGGAAGACCAAGGATAAGCTATATGAACCAAGTGAAAGAGAAGGTAGCTGTCATGTCGTATAAAGAGGTCAAGGAGGCTGCCCTGGAAAGAACTAAATGGAGAGAGATTCATCAGTTATGCCGACAAGAGTCAAACTCTTAAATTAAGAAGAAGAATACTTTAATATTATAAGTTCTTTTATATATTTTTATTTTTTATAACCAATAGTTTTAGGGGAAAAGGAAGAAAAAAGGAATATTGTGGGAAAGAAAAACAACCGCTTCTTTATTAACATTTATTTCAGAAACTTGTAACTATTTAAATAATGTTATAGATCAGTACCTACAGTAAGTATATTTTTTATTAAAATATTACGGCCACCAATTATGTAGAGAACGAGAGAACGGATGTTGTAGTGGTAGCACCCCTGCCTCGCGATTCGAAGGTAGTGGGTTCAAACCTTGTGCACCTTTTGTTCTTCACTGTTGATAATGGTCAAGTGAGTTCATTTTGCGATCATCAAAACGGGCAAATTTCAGATCACTGCCCGTTAGTGACGGTCACAAACCAACTTCGCTTAACAAATACGCTGCTTCGGCACTTCGGTTTGCTTCGGTCTTCGTGCTGCTTGAAGTTTTTAAAGTTTATAGGCGTTATCTATTCTAGCCTAGATGATTTATTTATACAGTGTCAAATGGATCTTTTTATCTGCTCACAGAACGCTGGTAGAGCTTGGATGTAACTAACTAGTACCTAAGTACCGACATAATTTACTCCATAGATAATAGATTTACTCGTACTAATATAACTTATATAATTGTTAACTAGAACCGATAACCGTTGGGGTAAACGAGTTCTCGAGTGGAGACCGCGGCTCGGCAAACGTAGTGTAGGACGCCCTCCGGCTAGGTGGAGTGACGATCTGCGAAAGGCTGCTGGTGGAGGCTGGATGCGTCGAGCTGAAGACAGGGCGCAATGGCGCTCATTAGGGGAGGCCTATGTCCAGCAGTGGACTGCTATAGGCTGATGATGATGATGATGATGATATAATTGTACCTATTGTAAAACTTAGCAAAGCTTATAGTTACAAGATAGTTACTTAACAGAACTTTTTATATACATAGAATACATTTGTAATTGTATGTACTTTTAAACTTACGCGATCTGAACACATTATTATTAGTATTAGACGGGTATTTATCGCGTTCAAATTACCTTATATTTTCCCGACGTTTCGACTAGACTACCCGTGTCCACGACAGCGTGCAAACCTGTCGAAACGTCGGGAAAATATAAGGTAATTTGAACGCGATAAATACCCGTCTAATACTAATAATAATATGCAATTGTAACATCCAGACACGGAATAAAAATAATGTTCTATACACAAATATTTGTCCTGGGTAGTAATCGAACTGACAACCAGCGCAGAAGCCAGAGATACTACCAACCAACTGAGCTGTGATACCAGTAAGGATATAATACTATCCTGTAACTGACTCGAATCTCGATAAGCTGAATCTGCGATTATTTTTTTTGTTTTCGATGTTTGTTCTGTCATTTGAGTAGGTAAATTCGAGTTTATAGTCGGTTTTTTACAGAGTCTCTGATCAAAATTGTATCAATAGGTGTAATGAGTCAGCTTAGGTCAGTGATAGACTGGATCCAATTGGCTGGGTCAATATTCAGCAAAAGATAGGTATATTACCTACTTATTTGCAATTTTGATATGATAGTGGACTCTTACAAGTTACCTACCTACATCAATTCATTAAAACATGGACAAACTCAAAGTTCGATAAACACTTTAAAAACCCCCTTATGTAATAACTATACCTACACCGTACTCGTAAATCCTATATCGACCTCTAAAGTAGATCAGTACAAGCCATAAAATATTGTGAAAATCTTATTGTCTTTACGGTGTTCAGCATATTTTTTTCCTTATCAACTTTTGAGAAGTTATGGAAGTTTTAGTAGATACGTTTCCTACACTTCAACCTCTATTCTAATCCTTAGTTACTCCATCTATATTCCCCTGTTAGTACCTACCTACCTATTTACCGTTTACTCGTACTTATTAAACATTGCTAATGTAATGACGACTGTATTAACATAATATTCATTAGGATATATAAAAAAAAAATCATTAGGAAATAAATATGTTTGTTCTTTGACGACCTCAGTGGCGCAGCGGACTAGAGTCCGCCTGCGACGCTAGAGGTTGCGGGTTCGATTCCCGCCTCGGAACAAATTTGTGTATGATCTGCAGAAATTTGTTCCGTTGGTCTGGGTGTTTTCTATGTATAATATAAAATATCTATCTATGTATTAATGTATTAAATTTATCAGTTATCTAGTACCCATAACACAAGCTTTGAGTAGCTTACTTTGGGGCTAGATGATGCTGTGTGGATTGTCCAGCATTATTTATTTATTTTATTTATTTAAATGACTTACAAAACCTGGCTCTTCTGTACTGTGCAAACTGTGGTCATTTAGGTAGGTACCTACCAAATAATGTTTGGGCGCGCCTCTGACCCTTTCATAAGTGTGGTAAATACCTATAATGTTCAAAGATCTAACTGGAGATCAGAGATGACTACCAAACCTGGGGATTACAGTCGTGAGCAATATGATTGTTTAAAAATCAAAATCAAAATATTTTTATTTTCAATAAAATCCCAGGGATCATTTTGAAACGTCTTACATACAAGTGAGTCTAAGTGCCAATTCCAGTCCTATCCCCAGTCCGAGAAGAACTGACATGAAACTCGCTGGGCCCTAGCGCTTTTTTGTTTAATCCTTGTTAATTTTGTAAGAAATACCTAGCAGAGTTGGAGCTGATTCGTCCCAAGTTTTTTTATCATCTAAGTACTCTGATATTTTATAATAAGCTTTTCTAGACAGTTCCTGTTTTTGAATTTTCCAATTGTTTATTTTTCGACCTGTAAAAAATACAATGAATAAATTTTAATTTTAATTCTAATTCACAATTTAATTTACTTACTTAAATAATTTAAATAATTCACCTAGTAACACAGACAATTTCACTAATTATTATAAATGCAAGTTAAAATACCTAGGTATTATTATTATAAAATGAACTGGTTTCAAAAAAATGTTGACACGGCAAGAAGAATGCAAGTTTGTTTGTGAATTGTGACTTTTTGAGGGTTTTTTGTTATCGTGTAAGTAGGTAACCTACACACCTAAGTATCTAAAATGTTTGCAATGATAAGTAGGTAATTACTTAAGCCTAGGTTGGTAGAGATGAATCAGTCTAAAAATGCACGCAGTGGCGGATTTACACATTTGCCGCCAGTAGGCTATTAAATTTAGCGTTTAGTAATTTATCATGTAAAATCGTTGGATTATTTGGTATAGGTGTATAGTATTAAAATATTGCAATTTTGTTAAATTTTTTCTCCGTGTATATTATAATTTTTATTTATTATTTTGTGTAAGGTAATAAGCCAAATTTGCCGCCCCCTAAAATTTGCCGCCCTAGGCTCCAGCCTACTCAGCCTGGTGATAAATCCACCACTGAATGCACGCCCCTCCACTTGTACTTGTACCGCATATAGATGTAAATACATTGGAAATACATTGGAGGGGCGTGCATTTTTAGACTGATCTACCTCTACCTATCTTGTTAAGTTTATTAAAAAAATTTGTGTTATGCAATTTCAAAACCTTTAGTAGGTAGAGTATTACCAGACGAGGTTACGATGGTATCTACCTATGTAAGGCAACAGAAAACAGCTGAACAAACAGACTAAAAGTTTGACTCACTGAAATGTAAGTAATTAAAGTTACTTCAACTTTAAATAGGATCTGAAAGTAACCATTATTAATGTCATTGTAGGTTATACTTATGTAGGTACTTATTTTATTTTATACTGCTTTACAGAATTATGTTGGTAGTTACTTAGTAACTTAGTTACCGCCATACAATTAATTAGGTAGGTACCTATATACGAGTATATTATACACTAAAAAGAAACAAAATAAAATAAAGCCTCCAATTGGGGTCTAATTGATAGTTGGGGGTTTGTTGTTAGACCTCGGAATCCTAAAACGGGAGATAGCCGGCTTTATGATCCAATTTCACCTACATAACTCATCTGAAGAAGGCAATGGCATAGGCTTTTTTAAGACTCTCTATCAGGTTGACTTCTTTGTCTTAAATTTGTTTTAGGTTCTACAACAATTTATTTAGGTGCCGATTTCCTTACGATGTTGTACTTCACCGTTCATCACAGGGTGTATTTTTAGGCATTAGCGTCCCACTGCAAGGCAAACGCTTTCCTTCCCTTCTTCCACTCTTCGCAACTTAACGCAGTGACAGGCCAGGTGCTCATAGGCTTTACCACAAGCTCTTACAAACCATCATGTTTCAAAAGTGTCACATTTCAAACTTGAAGTAAAACTAGGTACATCAATACAATTTTCATAGGTCATGGTATGAAATATTAAAGTTATATTCACAGACTACAAGGATTCTAACGCATGTTATAAAGTGTATCTAGCATGAATGCTAGATACACTTTCTATCATACCTACACTGGATAGGTACCTTACATAGTACATAATATCATTGTTGATGTTGGCCAAAAAGTCAGCCAGACTTGTGGATGAAGGACCACACAGTGGATCCACACGTGACGCGGCCACGTGGAAGACCTAAGATGAGATGGCGGGATGGGCTAGACTCTAGGGCTACCACAAGCTCATCGGGAAATATTAAAATAGGTAATATAACATGCGTTAGCCTTGTAGTCTGTGAATATAACTTTAATATTTCATACCATGACCTATGAAAATTGTATTGATGTAGTGTTACTTCAAGTTTGAAATGTGACGGTTTTGAAACAAGATGGTTTGTAAGAGCTTGTGGTAAAGCCTATGAGCACCTGGCCTGTCACTGCGTTAAGTCGCGAAGAGTGGAAGAAGGGAAGGAACGCTAATGCCTAAAAATAACCCGCCCCGGCTTCACACGAGTAGAGAAGTATCTCTAATTTTTTTGAAAATAAAGCCATTATGCAACATTATCCCTGAGTAGAATATACCTATTCAGGGATAATGTAGCATTCTAATGGTAAAAGAATTATTAATATCGGACCAGTACTTTTTGAGTTTATTCGTTACAAACAAAAATACAAAACTTTCCTCTTTTTATTATTAGTTTAAAATAACTGTAAGTACCTAGGTACCTAATGCAATTTGGATATGACCGGTTAGCTCGTGTATACCAGGGTACCAACGTCTATACACCGTGAAATTTTAATGGTTGTTTTTCTGCGGCAGAACAACTTGCCATAAGGAGTACTTTCGAAACATAAAGTAAAAGTAAAAAAATAAAAATGTTTTTGTTTTAAAATAATTTAAAAAATTTTCATCAACTTGAAAACGTGAGGTACTATAGTAACATTAGACGTAACTTGTAGGTACTATTCGAATCGCACGCGCCGCTTTCGCTTAGGTATCGGGATGAATTACTATTGGTTCGTGGTCGCTTTCGAATTAAATTGTCACAATGGTATATCTGTATATTTTGTTTCTAAATTTCATTTGTTTATACAACGATTGTATTACCAAGACAAAACCATTTCGCTGCGGGAAAACAACCATTAAAATTTCACGGTGTATATAACCAACGATGCCGTTAAATAAATTCTCACCTGAAAATCCAATTGAGAGCAAACAATAAAAATATTTGGCTTATGTTTAACTGAACACAAAGGTGTGTGTCTGAAGAAGTATCGAAACTGAATGGTAGTCAATAGATCTGTTGCTAAAGGTGATCTGAGCTGGACTGAGGTGGGTATTGGCTGCGGTGGAACATGTAGGTCTTGGGAACGGTGTAACGCAGCCTTCGAATGCAGGGCTGGAGTTTATGGATACCTACCCAAGTTACGTCATCATCATTGGCCTGTTTATATCTAACTAGCGGTCCGCCCCGGCTTCGCACGGGTATCATCGATAGTTTTCGCAGCGCACGCGTTGTCTATGCTTCTATACTAATATTATAAAGAGGAAAGTTTTGTATTTTTGTATTTTTGTTTGTAACGAATAAACTCAAAAACTACTGGTCCGATTTCAAAAATTCTTTTACCTTTATTATACTACATTATCCCTGAGTAACATAGGCTATATTTTATGTTGGTACCTTGCGAGCAAAGCCGCGAGCAGAAGCTAGCAATGAATATTTTAGGTATTTTTTTACACCTTGGGTTACATTATTGGAGTTTTAGTAAGGATCCCTAATTTTTTTGAAAATATTATATAGCCTATGTCACACGCTTATATTGTAGCTTCCCAACAGTGAAAGAATTTTCCAAATTGGTTCAGTAGTTTCGGATCCTATTCGATGCAAACAAACAAACAAACAATCAAATTTTTCCTCTTTATTATTATTAGTATAGAAGTATAGATAGAGATGATTTAGGTGGCGTCAGGTTACAGAACAATTCGTAGCACTGACACATTTCGTTTGTGACTAAAAAGGCCTATGCGGGGGTGACAGACGCGACCACATTTTTTGCAAATACAAGAAAAATTATGAAGATGTCGGGTTTTTGTTATATATTTATCTATTAGTATATTATGTAAATAAGTATAAGTGTAATTAGTAGGAATATTGTAATAAAATAATGAGCATTTCCAATAGCATAAGCTGTTTTTATTAGTTTTTCATAATTTCATTCAATCCTTCCTTTTGTACGCATATATACCTACGTAGGTACCTCTTAAACACTCTCATTATTATAATATCTTAGCTTCTTTACCTTCTGACTACAGCCCTGCAATCGTGTGGTTTAATGTGTGTTCAAGTGTCTCCTTTATTTGTTCTAATTCCTGCGTAAGTGTACCGCGCTTGAATCCATGTTAATTTTTTTTATTCATAGTTCGTTACGTATGTGTGTTGTTATGAATGTGTTGATGACTGGGACATTCAGTTCTATGCTTTTAGGGCTAGCAGGCAGCAGGTAGTACTACACAGTACCTACATAGGCATGGGAAAACAAAGTGGCCAATCTGCTCAATTTGATATTTTACCGTTATTTTAAAAACTTTGTTATCCGGATTTTAGAGCTCATCTTTCAAGCTGATAGCAGGAAGATGGAGCAATAAAAGATTGGTTGATTTCACGAAGGGAGGTACATTAATTACCTAATATTTTACGAGATAACTAAAATTGTTTATTGCGAACAATGACGAAAGTGAGAACAATGACAAAACCATTGAGTAGATGGCCCAGATAATGATCCTATTTCTTAGTGTAGGTAGGTAATTAGGTAGCTACCGTACATACCTTATGCCAAGGTTCAGAATATGATAACACTGCTATTTGGTTGAGCACCGGTGGTGCAGTGGTAGGTACCTAACAAGCCGACCTTTTGATGGGGTCGCCAGTCGCGGGTTCGAGCCTAGTCGTGCACCAATGAAAGGAAAGCCCCTCCTTTCGAAAAATGAATTGTGAACGGTGAGAAAACTGCTACACACTAAAACCAAAAATCTGAAGATGTTGGTCATGGTGTAGACCATTGCCGTCTAGCAACCTGTCACGTAGATAAGAATTGTATTATACTTATAGGTGAGTTTGCGGTACAAATTATGTTTGATCGTGCCATTAACTGCCTTTATATATTTCCAAAGATCTGAGGAGATTTTTGCCAAGCCTGGAGATTTCAATCGTTATCATGTTTGTTGTTAGATCTAGGTAAGTAGGTACCTACTTGGTCCTAGTTTTCAGCTGGTTTGCGGTGTCATTCTATCATCGTCTCCATCTGTAGGTCTACCATGAGTTGTCACATTTAGATTAGCCGACGTTACTACAGTAGTAATAGTACGTTACTATGACATTTGTCAAAACTGTTACTCATGGTACCAAATTGTAAGCAAATTATGAGCGCAAACTACAGTCGCTGTAGTACGCTGTGACGTAGGATAGTTAGCTACGTGACGTTTTAGTACCCAACTATTTCGCTAGAGGCGCTGTACAAGTTTTCATACATTTTTTTAACTACAGTTAGAGATGGGCGCTTACCCGGTAAAAACCCGCAGTTCGGGTTTTTACCCATTTTTACCCATTTTTACCCACCCATTTCGAATTAATACCGGGTAAAAATTCAATGCTTCTTTTTCTTGAGGTTCAACTAATTATATATGCTTTAACTTGTTAGTTTTTATTCCTGTTTGTTTTTTGGGGCTAGATGGTGCTGTGTAAAAATGTCCGCCACTAGTTATTTATTATTTTAATTGCATTTTTTTTTTAGTGTTTCGATGTTCTCTAGTGTAAAATAATGTAATTATCAGTATAATTTGGTTGGATTATATTTATTTAAGTATTATATTTATTGATTTCGTTATGCTGTGCAATTATGGTTTTTTAGATCTTTTATAATGACATAGTGCGTACACTTATATATTTTTAATCTTTCTGAAATAAATAACAAAAGCCTTTAAGTATGTAAAAACATAAAAACGACAGATTACAATATAAAGGCTTTTGTTATTTTTAGAACATATAAATAATAAAAAAATATAAGTGTATAATGTACCTACATAATTATGTCTTATAAAAAAATACTCGGCTTATTTTGAGGTACGGTGTAAGTTTACATGACTGAAAAGATAATTAATGTGCTATTTTTACACAATATACACTCGCGGGCTTTCAACTGGAATCGCTTCATCAAGACAATATTTTACAATTTCTGGCCATTGAACTAGGGATTGTGGTATATCATTTTTTTAGCTATCAAAATCTTTGTCGTAGGACGTGCCTACATAGTATTGACCGACGACGGTTCACATTCTGGTTATGTCCGAGAACATAGGACTCGACTCCATCGCTCCATATAATCAAGTGATCGCGAGCAAACTGAAGCCGGACTTGTAGGTGGGCTGGAGACAATTTAGTTCCCATGGCTGGCCTTTTTGGGGTCAAGTTCACTTTTTTGTGTTTTCGTCTGACTGTCCACTCGCTCACAGCTCTCCCTCTAACTTCTCTTAGCTGCTATTGGACGTCGACGCCGGTCAGGTGTCTTTTTCGGAGTGAAGTGGTGACAATAAATCGACCATCTCTTGGCGTATTGCCTAGCTATCGTCCAGGTTCTGGTCTCCGGACTAAGTTTCCGATCTCCCTGAATCTCTTGTGCACCTTGGAGACACCGGACTGGCTTGGGTGAAGCTGTCGAGCGATACTACGCTGAGACAACCCTTGCTGAATTAGGCTGACGATTGGAGTGGCTTCTGGATTTTCATAAAAGCTCACTATTTATAGGATTTCAGGACTTCCAAACAGTTGGTGATTTGTTTGAAAAACTGATGTTTTTTTCTTTTTATGTTCCACGATACAAGGTGAATGCTTATTGGTTATGATATTCAAAGATTTTCCTCCTCCTTGCGTCGTGTTCCTCAATGCTGAGGGTCGTGACCTCCTTTCTGCATCACCTTCTCTTTAATAATTATCCTCCATCTGTTTCTGTCTTCAGCGGTGTGGAGGGCGTTGGTTGTAAACCGAAATATCAAGCGCGGTTCGGATCCGGACTGCGTTCACGAAGCCTTTCCCCGTCTACTTTGCCGATCCCAAAGAGCTTTTCGAGGTTTTCACCGTCTTTTCTTGCAATTTGACCGAAATATTCGAGAACTCTGCGCAGACACTCAGTGGACAGTCGCGAGGAGATATTGAGTTCTCGCAATATAGAGACGTTAGTCCAAAATGCTGTCCAAGGGATACGGAGCATCCTTCTCCAACACTACATCTCAAAAGCGTCAATGCGTTTGCGGTCTGCAGCTTTCGGAGTCCATGTCTCAGCGCCATACGAAAAGATCGAGAAGACTAGAGTCCGTACAAGTCTAATAATAATAAATAATAATAATTGTCCACTGTTTCTAGGTCCAAATCGCCAGTGAGTTCTAACTTTCCAGATCTGTCTACCACCATCACTTTAGTTTTGGACCTGTTTATGCAAAGTCCCATCTCCTCGCTGATTCGCTCCATTCGGTTTAGAAGAGTAACCATCCCCGACTCATTTGCTGCAAAAAGAGTAGTGTCATCAGCGTAGCGCAGGTTGGTGATTTTCACACCACCAACTGTGATACCTCCCTTTCAATTCTCGTAAGTCTGTCTCATTATGTACTCTCTATAGGCGTTGAACAGAATGGGCGATAAAATGCAAACTAGGCGTACTCCTTGGTGAAATTTAAAGGGTTTAGAAGTCACTTTATCAACTCTTACGACTCCCTGTCTTAAGTCATAAAAGGTGCGAAGTAGAGCGATAAGATGCATCGGTACTCCAAGTTCTTGTAGGACCTTCCATAAGCCCATAACCCCAGTTGACACAGTCGAAAGCTTTGCTGTAGTCGACGAAACACATTATCACTGGCGTATCAAACTCGTATGCCTTCTCAACGATCTGCCTGACATTGAGAATCTGCTCCCGAGTGCCCTTGCCCCTCACGAAACCGGCTTGCTCCTGAAGGATTTGCCAATCCAGGTAGTAGCGGATGCGATTGTTAGAAATATGGAGCAAGGTTTTGCTGGCGTGTAAGATGAAGGTCAAGGTTCGATAATTACCGCAGCTCTTAGTTGACCCTTTCTTGTGCAGCGGTAGAATTACGGATTCCGTCCAGACTCGCGGCCAATTACCGTTTTGCCAGATATGTGAGCAGATATTTTGTAGTGTCGACATACCCAAGTCACCCATAGCTTTAAGCACCTCTGCTGTTATTTGGTCGCTTCCTGACGCCTTCTTCTTCTTGAGAGACTGTAGAGCAGTAGCTATTTCGGAATGAAGAATCATGGGTTCCAGTTCTAGCTCCTTCCAGTTCGTGTCACTTCCGGGCGTTAAAAAGGGGTCAGTATTTAACTGCTCACAGTAGGCACGCCATCTCTCGGCAAGAATTTAATAGCTAATAAAATATTTTTTCAAATGACATACCACAATCCCTAGTTCATTGGACAGAAATTGTACAAAATTGTCTTGATGAAGCGATTCCAGTTTAAAGCCCGCGAGTGTATGTTTTCTAAATGATTTTTGTGTTGGTTTTATTTGATAAAAACTTCTTTTTAACTC
Source organism: Cosmorhoe ocellata (assembly GCA_963675405.1). Taxonomy (NCBI): domain Eukaryota; kingdom Metazoa; phylum Arthropoda; class Insecta; order Lepidoptera; family Geometridae; genus Cosmorhoe; species Cosmorhoe ocellata. The sequence continues at coordinate 3,192,148 of OY776266.1, read as the reverse complement.
ATGGTTTAGGTTTTCCTATATAATATTAAGGCTTCCCTACTTACTACGTATTTTTAAAAGTAATTAGGTTTTTTTATTTTCATTGAAAAATGTACGTTGAATTTTTACCCGGCATAAATAAATAATACCCGGTATAAATGGGTATTTTTTAATTTATACCTATTTTACCCTTTCCTTCCTATTTAACCCACCCGAATTTTTACCCACCCGCCCATCTCTAACTACAGTCGCTAGCGTGTGTAGATTTTGAAAACTCATGGGAGACCTACTGAAGATAAAGAGCTAAAGTTCGGAATAGCATGCATTTGGTAAAACAAAAATGTAGGTACGAAGGTAGGTATTACCTACTTATGGTATATACTTATGTACATACTTTATTCTGTGTCTTATTCTTGTACCTACCTACTCATACAATGGCTAAGAAGGTACCTATGGGATAACCAATTGTGTAAACTTATTTACTAAGTAGGTACCTACCTAGGTACTCGTACTGGCCTCGTTAAAGTGAAAGCAGTTTGTTTTAATTAATTTCAATTCTTTTCGTTTACCTATATGCTATTCTGAAATAGGTAAGCAATGACACAGAATACCTACCTACGTAATTATAATATCAATGTTAGGTAAGTAGTAACTAGGTAGGTAGGTATTGGGTTCTCTTCTCTGTGAGTAGGTAGGTACTTAGGTAATAATAGGTAATAACCCAGATAATATAATACTAGTAGGTAGGGGAAGGTGGTTTAAAATGATCCCCCTAAGGGAAAACTGCTGTAACTCGAATGTTTATTGCTTTTTATTTGACTTAAAGTGTTTAAAGGTTACCGATAATATCAAGCTACAAATTTTGTTTCGCATTTTACAGCATAAAGCTGATAGAAAATTATTTATTTAGGTTTTTGTGGAGGTCTACTAAAAAGTCACTTTGAAAAATATAGGGGCAAAATGATCCCGGGATCATTTTACCCCGATGGGGTAATATGATCCCCGGATCTTTTTACCCCATTACTTAGGATTTTAAATCTATACTAATATTATAAAGAGGAAAGATTTGATTGTTTGTTTGTTTGTTTGTTTGTTTGTTTGTTTGTTTGAATTGAATAGGCTCCGAAACTACTGAACCGATTTGAAAAATTCTTTCACCAATGTGTAGAATGAACTTTCAGGATGAACATAGGCTATATTTTATGTAGGTACTTCGCGGGCGACGCCGCGTGCAGAAGCTAGTTAGAAATAAAACTAGAAAAAAATCAGCAAAATAAAAAATGATGGGACACAAATAACGACTTTAAATTAATAAACGTGTTGAGCTAGTTATCAACAACAAAACAAAATTTTATTTAAGAATTCCAAGGAAATATTTGTTAAATTCTTTTACAAAATGTTTTATATTGTTGCTGATAACTAGCTTAATACGCGTCATAATTCAAAGTCACGATTCGTGCCCCACCCTGTACAAAGTTAATTGAAAACATCGAAGGATCATTTACCCATCCACACCAAAACCGGAGGTAAAATGATCCCGGGATCATTTTACCTACACCACCCAGGGATCATTTTACCTCCAATGCCTTATTTGCGCAAAACAACAAAATACAACCTATGAGTTTTAAATGCCGTAATAATAAACGGTTCATTCCATTGCTAAATGACAATAGAAACTGAGGAAAACACAACTACCACATAAAATGTACGTGTACTAAAACTCTATGTAAAGTCAAATAATGGCTTACTTTACATTGAGCACAGAAATTTTAAACAATTTGTCCTTAAAACTTTTCCACTGTCACTGCCGCCATGACACTAACTGAGAATGCATGGCTCAGCCTTGGGAACACGAGGTTCACTTAAAAAATACTAGAAGACGCCTCTAAGTTGGTAAATCAACCAGTGATCGTTTTACCCCCAGGGATCATTTTAGAACACCTTCCCCTACTTATGTAGTTGAAATTTTGTAATGAAAGGTTTTTTTATGGATTTATTTAGAACTAGAAAACCGTTGTTCTGCATTGCGCCCCATGGTAGGAGGTAGGTAGGTACCTACCTACCTATTCTCTAAGCGGCGATGGTCTTGCAATCTGTCACGTGCGGAATACTAACTACCTACTTACTGTGCAAAATGTGGACATGTGCCAAATAAGTACCAACTTATTACATTTTATTAGATTCTCAAAGATCTAAGTAACTAGAGATCTGTATATATATATATATATATATATATATATATAATCTCAATCTCGGAAACGGCTCCAACGATTTTCATGAAATTTAGTATGCAGAGGGTTTTGAGGGTGATAAATCGATCTAGCTAGGTTTTATTTTTAGAAAACGTCGTTTACCCCAAAAAACGAGCAAAGCTCGTCGGTCACCCAGGTACTGGTTTATAAATTGTGGTGATAGGTGGTAGGTAGGTTACTTACACGCACTACCTACTTAGATATAGCTTGATCTAGCATTCATTACGCGGTTTAACAACCACAATAAACTCATTACTTACATAAGTACCTACCTACCAACTAGTTACTTCGGTAGATTCAACTCCTTATCCAACAGTGTAGGTAAAGCACTTATTACATCTTATACCTTTAAACGAGCAATTCTTGTATATATATATATATATATATATATATATATATATGTATAATCTGAATCTCGGAAACGGCTCCAACGATTTTCATGAAATGTAGTATGCAGGGGCTTTCGGGGGCGATAAATCGATCTAGCTAGGTTTCATTTTCCAAAAAACAAGATTTACGAGAAAAAAAACCGAGCAAAGCTCGGTCAACCAGGTACTTACCCTGAATTCAGGGACCCTTACCCTAAATAAGAGTGGTGTAATAAGAGTTAGGGCGTAAGGCGTAGAGGCTAGGCGTTAGGCTCCCTTACTACCGGGCCCTGAATACCGTGTAGTGTAATACCCGTTTTAATCTGTACTACCTCCTACCCTCAGAATACAGAAAGGTTCTTTCTGTATTCTGAGCTCCTACCATGAGCTCCTACATAAACGTAGTGATTATAATCTCTTTGCTCCTACCCCTCTCCTCTTTTAGCGAGATAAAAGTAAAAAATATGACAGTCTGTCCTCAAGTAAGTAATCAGTCAACGTCAACATTTTTGACATTTAATTCACTCACATCACATTCATTCATTTCTGTCCGCAGATTAGAGATCCTGTCACTTAATCACTTTTCTTTTAGTTTAGTTCAGTCTGTGGTTCAATTCAATCAAGCAGTCAGTCAGAATTTCCATGGGTGGATTGTTGTGTGTGTAGGTTGTTGTGACTTTTATTTTCGTCTGATAATAGTATAAAATGTATATTTACGAGCTGCCGTTCGACATAAATAGGGAACTATGTCGCTTGCTCGATATGGACGACCTCTGGAAGGAGTTAGCTGGCGAGCAGATGAAGTATTATCCGTTTCATATTAATGTAAGTTTTACGTAAATTTAGAGCACTTTATTTGTTTTTTGGGTTTCCCCCGTCTGCGGCGGTCGTGCGGCGCATAAACGTACATCTTTTCGCTTTTTCTTGGAAAATCCATTATCAAATATATTTCAGCGGCTCGACAAGTAGCTCTTATTTATTCATCAAATGCAATTGAATGACTAATAATAAAGGTTTTATAATAGTTGATGTCGTACAATTATACTCAAACTTATTTACAAACTTAGGGAAATAGAAAGTTATAAATAAACTTACTGTTTGTAGAACTTTCTCTGGCGAATAGCAATTATAGAAAACAGGTTCTCTAAGTTAGCGAGTTATTGACTCATCTAGGCATAATTATTATAAATATGAACCTACTTAAGCATCTATAGGTACATAACTAGGAATTTGGGAGTATATAATGTCACAGGTCCAGTTTGTATTGTGATGAGTAAAGGATAGACTCGATGAAAACATCTGATTTCATAATACATAGGTGTAGTACAGGATAACCTTTATAGTTTGTCTATAAGGGTATAATATGTCTAATAGAAAGCTAATAGAAAGTTGACACCTATATTCATCATCATCTTCCTGCCCTTTTCCCACGTTATGTGGGGTCGGCACAACATGTGATCTTCTTCCATTTCCCTCTATCATTCGTCATCTCAGTACTCACTCCTTTCTTACCCATGTCATCTTTCACACAGTCCATCCATCTTTTCTTTGGTCTACCTCTACCCTTGTATCCATCCACATTCATATCTAACACTCTCCTCGTCACATGACATTCATCTCTTCTCATAACATGCCCATACCACGCTAACCTATCCTAACTCCTCATCTTTTCTGTTACCGGTGCCACTTTCAGACTTCCTCTAACATACTCATTCCTTATTTTATCCATCCTTGTCACTCCACACATCCATCTCAACATTCAGTTGACACCTATATTACAAATGCAAAAATAACTTTGTTTGTTTGTTATCCTTTCAAACTGAACAAATAAATAATAAATAAATATTGGTGAACATTTCACACAACGCCATCTAGCCCCAAACTATGCAAAGCTTGTAGGATAGGAACCAGATGGTTGATAGATTAAGTATATAACTTTTTTTTTGTAAAGACATAAATAGAATAACTAATAACACCAGACATAGAACAAGCATCAGAGTTCATCACACAAATGTTTGTTCTGGGTGGGGATCAAACCCACTACCTACGACGCAGAAGGTAGAGCTACTACCAACTGAGTTGTGAGGCCATTCAAATCAGTATAATATTTGACTTAGAGATAAATTCTAAACTGAAGACAAAGTTCATTGCACACTGACTCACAGGCCGCTGAAAATAATGTATTCTCTGCTAATATCGGATGTTTGCATAAATAAAGGAACTCGGCATTTATGTTTACAGGAAATTGAACAACAAGCTAAACGTTTTTCCAACTCTCCCACGCACCAACTCTTCACACGTTGGGGCCAGTTGAACCACACAACTGATGAGTTGTTCATACTCTTGTACCACATGAGGCATGTACCGGCACTGAGGTGTCTGAAGCCTATCGTGAATGAAGATTTCCATCGGCTGCTCGACAAGTTGGATAGAAGGCTTGCTTTGAAACAGAGTAATGATAGTATGTTTCTTTTTTACCATATAACTTTTTTTTAGGGTTGCGGAACCTTAGGGTAGGAACTAAGTAATAGGGTCCCGTTTTACCTGTTGGGTAAGGAGCTAAGAACGCAAAGGGTAAAACGGGACCCTATTACTAAGACTCCACTGTCTGTCCGTCCGTCTGTGCGTCTGTCACCAAACTGTATCTCATGAACTGTGATAGTTAGACTGCAAACAACAAACATGATTTTATGCAGTTTTTATAAATAATGGTATGGAACCCCTTCATGCGCGAGTCCGACTCGCACTTGGCTGGTTTTATATTTAAATAATTTTTGACAATTTTTTTGGTTGTCAAACAAGTTTGTATTAATAGCTAAGCACAGTTGTAAGTTTGTGGAAGTGACCAACACTGGTTACACTCTTATTTGGCCAGCCAAAGATATTTGTTATGGTCTAACAACTTTTTGAAAGGACCTAAAGAAAGATTAACATCCTCTCCGAAGCATGGAAGTGTTGATGATATATAAATGCCACACAACAATAAAGTTGATCTATTTTTTAGTTTGATAAGAAAAATATTAAAAATAATGATATTAATTGAATGTATTCAATTCGATTTCAGTAAATGGCAACGTCAAGGAACCGTTAATACCTGTGAGTGTTCAGTCTTCCTCAATACCCTTACCAATAATGCTGATGCAATCCAAGGTATGATATTATTTTATTGACTACAGTAAGAGTTAATTAAAAAAAAAAAACTACCTACCGTGTACAAAATTGATATGGGTCTGTAAGAAATAAATAAGCACAAAATAAATCAATTACACTATAATGATAAAAGGGGGTTAAATTTAAATTTGCATAACCACAGCTTAAACTGCAGGGTGTAGCAAACATACAATGGTTTTGCGGAATACTTAGTACTTTGCAAAACGTGACAAGTTAAATATAATATTTAGACGTGCCTCTGACTACCCTTTTCTAGATATCCTCAAATATTTAAATAACTTGAGATCTGAGGCCTATCCAAAGCCTGTTTTATCGCTGGTGATCTTGTTTGTTTTTTACAATAATGGTACTTATACTGACAGACTACTTATATGATAATGGGTAAACCAGACGCCTCTTCAAACCCAAATAGATTAAAAAGAAAAAAACTAGTTTTGACTCATAGCTGTGACGCCATGACGCAACACACGAGATAATGAAGGTCATCATAACAAAATAGTAATGCTTGCTATATTTTTATCTTTTACATTATTCTTAAGATTTTAATATTTACAAGCTGTTGCCCGCGACTATGTCCGTATTTATTTAAACGTTTTTTTAAATACCAATTTTTGCAAAGATTAATTCAGCAGGTTAGTCGGGAAAAGGTAACAGAGTTACTTTTGCATTTACAATATTAGTATGTACCTACTAAAGGCCCTCCGCAATTATGCAATTTTAAACCGGTTTATTCCGGTATGATAGGTAGCCTTTGTTAATCTAGCGGATAACCTACATTTATACCGAATTTCATCCGAATGAATATGCAATTTTAAACTTTAAACCCCCTTTTTACCCCCTTGGGGATTTATTCGGGTATGAAAGGTAGCTTTATTTATCTAGCGGATAAACTACATTTATACAGAACTTCGAAGGTTTAGATAATTAGACATTTTGGAAAGTGGTTAAATATTGCAAGGTCACAGTTCTGGGCGAACCATTAGTCAATCTAAATTTCAGGGTGGACAAAGTTTTAAGTCAAGCTACGGAAGATCAACGCAATCTGAAGCGTCTAGTACTGATGATAGCAGAGTGAGTACGCAGTGGTTTATTCTGGTGCTCCAAAACAAGGCCGTAGCCAGGAATTGAATTGGGGGGAAGGGGGGGGGGGTCGGGCGCTTGACAACCCCAGTAATAATTTTATTTTAAAGATAGCTGTGCTTCGCTGTTATACAGGTTTATTTGCGGGGAACCCTGATTATTTTTCTAAAATAAAGTTGCTCCTTATAACATCAGCTATCTGCCAGCAAAAGTCCCATCAAAATCATTCCAGCCGTTTCGAAAATTAGCCCGAATAAACAAAGAGACAAACGAACAAAAATTGTATTTATTTGTATAACATAAAGTTGAAGTATAACTTTACATAAATAAAATTTGATTAAGTCATATACGTCCTTCTAATCCGAGGGGCTAGAATCCCCCCTTTCTCTAACCGAACTTCTAAGAGCCACCCCCCTCCCCCTACGGCTTTGTCACAGAATAAACCACTTTAAGGACATCGGTAAAGCACGGAGGTGGTGGAATAAAAGCGTAGCTTCAACATTAAATTATAAGCTTTGAACGCTTTACGTAAAACGCAACCTAATCCGCTTTTAATAAAGTCTAAATCTCCTCAGGGTTCGCAGAGTAAGGGCCCCGAAGACAGTGTCGCCAAGAATGCAAGTTCACTATCTATGTTTAGCTATGAGCAGTTGACCAAAGCTACTGATAACTGGAGTTCGGAGAATTTACTGGCGAGTGGTGGATTTGGACATGTTTATAAAGGTAAGTACAGTACCTACGATGCTTTTGTCGCACACTTGCATGAGAAAGAGCGAGACAAAACAGTCGAGAAAATTTTGTCGTGGTGATTATAATTAGCTCTTCTGGTCGCTAAGAAGGTTTTTTACGCGACTGCGAAGAGGGTAATGTGTTTGTGGTAGGGATTGATGTATGCGAGTTTCTGAATTTTATATAACACAACAAAAAAAATCTCATAATTTTTTTTCACAATCGGCTTTCTCTTTTACTTTGAATATAAACTATAAATACTAATATAGTGTAAAAGCATTAGTTACTGAATTAAAGCCACTATAACGCAAGTGTTAGAGTCAGTGAACGGACAATACGTGGAAATATTTCTTGAGCTGAAAAATGTCCCCACAAAAATAGAGCCCTGGTAGGCGTCGCTTGTCAATTATGCAAAAGAGTTATTATCAAAAATTTTTACTTAAGCTTATTACACGTTACACGGCAATTTAAACCCAAACTTCGAGGGAATAAAGTCAACATAAATACATTTTTGGTAAATCCACAAAGGAGTTTCATGTGTGAAATTTGGTGTCAGGTATCGCGGATATTTCCCTTGAAAAAATGTTTCTTTAGTTACTTTAGTCGTTTTATTTAACTTGTTTACAGGTGACCTAATATGTTTGAAGGTAGCCATTAAAAAACTGAAAGATAATGACAAAAATAACAAGGAATTAGAACGAGAGATGATTTTAAACCGGTATCGACACGACAATATACTTTCCCTTTACGGGTATAGTATTGGAGGTAAGTAATTTATTTTATACCTAGCTGTCCCGGCAAACTTCGTACCGCCTTCTACATTGCTTAGACAACAGTGAGTGATTATAATTTAATTATGAACTTTATTAAATAGTAATAAAGTTCAAATTGACTCTACATTTTATTTAGAAAACGTTTGTGTGGGAAATAGAAAAGGGCTATTTTTAGGGTTTTCCCGGCAGTTATTCGAATTTTTCTTACCTTTTAAACCTTCCCTAGACCTCCAAGAACATTTCAAGACCAAGATAAGATAAATCCGTTTAACCGTTTTCGAGTTTTAGCGAGACTAACGAACAGCAATTCATTTTTATATTATATAGACTAAGGTAAACAAGAATACGGCCCATCTAATCGTGACCTGTGTACCTTAAACTATGGACGCTTGCAATACTGAGATAGTATTATATCACTAACAACAAAGTCGCTTTGCTCGCCGAAAGCTAACTTAATATTATGTTGTTTTTGTGATAATATAATATTAGGTAGGTACATAATGTAAAAAAAGTTTTTACATAAGAAAAAGTATAGAGTAAATAGAAGAAAAATGTATTATGCAACCTACTCTAATAAATATTTACTGTATTAACTATACTTTGCTATAGTTTAAATATCGCAATTAAACTAAGTAATTTAAAATTAGTACCTGGATGACCGAGCTTTGCTCGGGTTTTTTTCTAGTTTATCGTGTTTTTTGGAAAATGAAACCTAGCTAGATCGATTTATCGCCCCCGAAACTCCCTACATACGAAATTTCATGAAAATCGTTGGAGCCGTTTCCGAGATTCCGATTATATATATATATATATATACATATATACAAGAATTGCTCGTTTAAAGGTATAAGATGTGTAACTAGACGAAGGGTATATAAAGTGCATTAAATGACTAAAAATAGCTAAATAAAATGATTAATAAGTTCTTACTAGGCAGTTTATGTGTTCTTTTCAGGTAGAGCAACGTGTCTCATCTATCAGCTGATGATAGGAACACTTCAGGATAGAATACATAGATCAAAGAATCCCTGTCCACCCCTCACTTGGCTGCAGAGATACAAGATTGCACTAGGTGTCGCCAAGTAAGTATTTACTCTGTAACCTTTACACCTTTTTTTAGGGTTACGTACCCAAAGGGTAGAACGGGACCCTATTACTAAGACTCCGCTGTCCGTCCGTCCGTCTGTCTATCCGTCTGTTACCAAGCTGTATCTCATAAACCGTGATAGTTAGACAGTTGACATATTTACAGATGATGTATTCTTCATCTTGTATCAAACTGTTTTTCATTTATCGTTTACAATTATACATCTAAAACATGTTGTGAAAAACTTGTAAAGAAAGTGTCAAAGTAGTTAAAAATGTTTTGTTTAAAACATAATATGTTTAAGAATCGTGTTTCTAACATGTTTGTAAATGAAAACGCGTGATAAGACTGTAATCCTCAGTTTTGGTAAACTTCTCATGGCTATCACTACGCCATCTGTGTTCATCACTTCAAAAACTCACTGATGAATTATCCTTTTAACCCGACTAGCGAAAATAGAGAGTCATGTGTTTTGAGTGTATGTATGTATACATATGTATGTGAGTTCCTTTGGCTGTGTTCGGACCCCAAACGGCTAGACGGATTTTGACAAATGAGGTGTCTTTGTATTCGTCTGGCTGGATCATAAGAGTGACATAGTCTATACAAAATGTCAAAAAATCTAATATGGCGGCTGTTAAAATCTTTTTTCAGTTACTAAATACTAGTTATTATTTTCAGAGGTCTTGTGTATCTTCACAATAAGGATATCAGTATGCCAGTAATCCATGGCGACATCAAGCCAGCTAATATTCTCCTGGACCAATGTCTCATGCCCAAGATAGGAGACTTTGGCCTGGCAAAGTTGGGAAATTATGGAGATGACAAAACGCATTTATACGCTTCCAGGTAAGACTGATGCAAGTTGCAAGCCCATCGCCGCTTATAAGAATACTGACCTATAACACACACCTTCGAATTTTTGTTACGGGGCGTGAGTTTTTTCACGATGTTTTCCTTCACCGTTTAAGAGCACTGGCATTGCGCACATAAATTTTTCGAATGGAAAAACTCATTAGTGCACGACCAGGTTTGAACCCACGACCTTCGGATCGTGAGGCAGGGGTGCTACCACTACACCACCAGCGCTCTTTTGAACTACTATTTTTACTTAAACATGTTTCAGACCGATCGGCACCAGATATTACCTCCCCCCGGAGTACACGAATGAGCGCGTGCTCTCTCACGAGCTGGACACGTACAGCTACGGCGTGGTGCTGCTGGAGATGGGCACGGCGCGCCCGCCCGCGCGCAGGCGGCGCCCCGACTCGGACGCGACTATCAACCTTATCACCGACATGCGGAGCGAGGAGAAGAACGGTCGCGATCTCGGTAAGTCAATAGATATTGCCTCCCCCCGGAGTACACGAACGAGCGCGTGCTCTCTCACGGGCTGGACACGTACAGCTACGGCGTGGTGCTGCTGGAGATGGGCACGGCGCGCCCGCCCGCGCGCAGGCGGCGCCCCGACTCGGACGCGACTATCAACCTTATCACCGACATGCGGAGCGAGGAGAAGAACGGTCGAGATCTCGGTAAGTCAATAGATATTGCCTCCCCCCGGAGTACACGAACGAGCGCGTGCTCTCTCACGAGCTGGACACGTACAGCTACGGCGTGGTGCTGCTGGAGATGGGCACGGCGCGCCCGCCCGCGCGCAGGCGGCGCCCCGACTCGGACGCGACTATCAACCTTATCACCGACATGCGGAGCGAGGAGAAGAACGGTCGAGATCTCGGTAAGTCAATAGATATTGCCTCCCCCCGGAGTACACGAACGAGCGCGTGCTCTCTCACGAGCTGGACACGTACAGCTACGGCGTGGTGCTGCTGGAGATGGGCACGGCGCGCCCGCCCGCGCGCAGGCGGCGCCCCGACTCGGACGCGACTATCAACCTTATCACCGACATACGGAGCGAGGAGAAGAACGGTCGAGATCTCGGTAAGTCATTAAACTAGCTTCCGCCCACGACTTCGCCAGCGTGGTAGGTACCTTGAAAAAGAAAATCGAATCTTTCCCGAGGGAACCGTATATTTTTCCGGGATAAAAGTAGCCTATGTGCTATTCCAGACTATAATAATTATTATAAGTAACTTATGTAATTGGTTTTTAAAAATCGTGTAAGTTACTGTACAAATAAACAAAAAAAAATCTATATCTGTGTCAAATTTCAACCAGATCCGTTCAGTCGTTTCAGCGTGAAAGAGTAACAAACATACATCCACACATCCATACATTCTTAAAAACTTTCGCGTTTATAATATTACTAGATGAAAACCCGGCTTCGCTCGGGTGAAATGTGCCTCATCATAATACACAATATGTATGTGTCTATGAGCACCATTAGAATTTAACATAACAAATAATAACGGATATTATACCACCAAGTTTGCGATTACCTAGGTACCTACCTACCAACATACGTAGTACAGTAGAACAAAGAGGTTGGTTGCACTGTTGATTGTACCTACTTACCTACTTTGAGTTTTTATTACCCAAGATGTCATCCGGTGTCAGTGACGAATATGGCGACTGCGATTTGTCTCTCAGCACCATTAGAATTTTACAAAATACTCGACAATCCGAATTTTGCGGCTATATGTTGTCGACTCGAAATCTTTATTTTTTTTTGCTTTATTATCCAGGCAAGGTTTCGATCGAGTCTACCGTACACCTTGACGAAATTATTAATATAGATTAATAATAATTAACTGTTAACCTAAAATATCAATTCAAGTAGATAATGGTAGAGATTTGGTGCGCTAATAAAAAATACTCAGATCAATTTCCCGAACATGGCCACATCTTTTTTGTTGTCGACGGCACTTTGGCATTTTAGGCCCAACCATGTATAAAACTTGAAAGACCTCCTTTCTTTTATCAAAGGTTTCTTGCAATATGTTCAATGTTTTTGGACGTGTATTTATATTGTTGTCTCTTTCAGCGACGCTTGAAGACCCTGCCATCATCAACACACCGGAATCGAACCCCGAGCTATGTAGACAGATAATGAAGCTCGGATTGACCTGCGCGAATTACAAACGAAAGGACAGACCTCCCATGATGGAGGTTAATAAACAGCTTGAGGCTTTGGATTTTGCAAAAAAACACAATTTGTAAAAATGCTTTTAGAAGACCGATAGTGAAATCTACTGTACTAAAACAACTCTATTTGATTTACAAGAGCTCAGGGTATATGCGAGGAGATAGTTTCGTTTTTGATGGAAGAATCTATTTTCCAGGATCTGTCTTCAGATATATTTAACCCCACGCAAAAACGACGTGGTGTTATAAGTTTGAAGTGTCTGTGTGTGTATCTGTCTGTGGCATCGTAGCTCCCGAACGCATGAACCGATTTTGAGTTTGTTTTCTGTTTGTGAGGTGAATTAGTCGTGAGTGTTCTTAGATGGAAATCGATCCAAGATGGCCGCCGCAACAAAATGGCGGATAGGTATCTACATATTTTTTCACAACTCACTCAATACAGGTATCAAATAAAAGGGCTTGAGTAGTAGAATACTATACACTTTGATAAATTTCAAATCCAGATGGTCGCCACCACAAGATGGCGGGCAAACTTTGTGTCGGGGGTTTTTTAAATTTTTAATTTAATTGAACTTGTAATAATATTAATGTATATTGGCGGACAGTTCACACACGTCATCTAGCCCCAAACTGAGCAAAGCTTGTACTATGAGATGTAGCTGATAGATTAATTGTAGGTATATATATTTTTTTCTAAATATTTTGGATACACTAACAACCAGACACAGAACAAACATCCACATGTATATGTCCTAGTTATTCTTATTCATATTCTTGATGTCAATATGTCTTCCATTAACCTAGACTGAAGATAATGATAACATTATAGTATGTAAGTAATAATAATATATTTACAATTGTAATCTTGTAATACACATTTTGTTATATTATAAAGCTGGTTTTATTGTTTACCTAAGTACATGTTTTTTGTTACTTAATATATATGATGGAAAATGCGTCGAGCGTATGAACGGTCGGGTCCTTCTAACGCATTATTGGTTGAGTGTGAAAGGTTCAATGTTTTATTATATCTGTATTATATTTGCCTGTTTCGGCGTTACGCGACCGATAATACGCGACGTATCTTGGGTTAGAGGTGAGCCGACCCTTAGTATTGTATTAAAAAAGTCTCGAATACCCATTGGTATGTTCTGGTGTAAACACTATTATACTTAGGTGATGTATTACTTCGCCTATACTTTCTTAATTTATTTAAGCTTGGCTTATTAAGTACCTGCATAAGTATGTAACCTGTCACGTACGGAATACTAACTACTGTGCAAAATGTGGGCATGTACCAAATGTCATGTTTGGACCTCTGACTACCCTCTTTAGATATCCTCAAAGATCTGAGAAGGTATCTACCGAGCCCGTGGATTACAGTCGTGATCATATTTATTTATCTTATTTATAAGTAAGTACCTATGTATTTGAAAATTTTTGAATTTTATTTTACTTAACGGTTTTTGCTCCGAACCACAACAGGTTATTGAATATTTGAATTGAAAAGTACCTATTGTCCTATTTATACCGACTTATCTTTATCAATGCAATAAAAAGTTCACAAGTGGAACACGCGGCTACGTTCGCATTGAGTTAGTTAGGTAGATACTTCTAAAACATGAAATTCAACTTATTTTGCTATTCAAGGAGTTCGTATGGGCAGGGCTCTCTAGAGGTAAGACTGTAAGTTTCATCTTTAAGACGTGTATTCCCGGTATCCCCGGACGCCCTGTCCCCTTCACGGGGACAGCGGGACGTGAAAAAATTTCTTTCCCGTTTTCCCCGTAACGTTGATTCGGAGACGGGGACAGCGTGAAGTCAAAATTTCACGCTTTACTTTTAACTTTCACCACACTACTTTGATTGTCGGTCGTTCAGTAATTTATATATTTTTATAGATACTTAATAATACCTAATCTACATAACGTTCCTTCATTATCTATCAAGGAATATAAATTAGATATGACATTTTGCTATACATTGAGGTAGTTTGTACCTCTCCTTCACTCATGGAACTGTTTCGGTAAGTCCATAAATTAAAATGTATTATGCTAAGTGTAACCTAGTTATTAGGTCAAATGGGACATTTCTGATGTAAATAAGTTGGTAGGTATGTAGGTAACCTAGTTACTTAGTTGCAATTGTATGAAATGACCTTTTTACTGTTCATTATAAGTTTCTTTTTTATGTCAATGGTTTAAGATACAATATGCAATAATTCACGGGTCATCCAAACCACCCAAGCAAGTTTTTTTGTACCTACCTACAATACAGGTAGGTAGGTACCTAATTATGTAGGAAGGTAGGTAGGTACTTCTACAGCCAATTCAATCCCTACATATGGCTCACCAGTTATTGCTCGCAACTTGGCGAAATACCTACCCAAACAGTGTTCCCAAGAAAATTCCTTCAAAATGTTTCATGCTTGTAAAGAGTACAATAAGGGTAGGTAAGTATCTACCTGTTTATATATAAGAACCTAGTGTGCATATTTTAAGTACCTACTACCTACCTATAATATTTAGATATGTAGGTAGGTACCTATTTTTTATTTATTTATTAGGCAACTTCAACAGCACACAACAACTTTCATAAAAAAAACAGTACCTATTACCTAAATACCTACACTAAATAACATAATGCTATGAAGTGTGTGCCAATTAGGTACAGACATGCAGGCCCGGATCTTCAGTTTTTTTTAGGCGGGGCAAAAATTGTAAAATGCCGCCCCCTTCTGCTTCTTCTTCCTGCCCTTTTTCCCACACCATGTGGGATCGGCACAACACGTTTTCTTCTTCCATTTGCCTCTATCATCCGTCATCTAAGTAGGTACCTTTCTTACTCATATCATCTTTCACACAGTCCATCTATCTTTTCTTTATCTCTACCCCTATATCCATCCAAATTCATACCTAACACTCTCCAAGTTGCATGACATTCATCCCTCCGCATAACATGCCCCTACCACGCTAACCGAACAAGCCCGAACAAGCTGCAGATACTTTCCTGGCATTCTTTTCTCTTTCATAGCCCACCCCAGAACCCCACGGGGTACTCTGTCGTACGCCTTCTAGAGATCGACGAACTCCATGTGCAAGTTTTTGTGTGCACGTCTGTATTTTTCGCACAGTTGGTGCTTTTCATACTCACATTTTTAACTAAATCCATATTTACTGGCACACTATCGAACACTCCACTCCAAACATTTTCCTCATTCGTCAACTTTTTTAAATACCCTTTCCAGAGATCTTTTATAATTATCATCATCATTCGTCAAAATCTTACCTCCGCCATCCTTTATACATTTTATATTGACAATATCTCTTGCATTCTTCTCTCTTTCTCTTACTATTCGGTACAGGTTTTTTTTGCCCACTTGGGCTTTCCAGTGATCGGCACAGTTTGTCCTGTACCTTGGCCCTAGCAATAGCAACTGCCTTCTTGGCTTTCCTTTTACATTTCTAATATACCGTCTTTTTATTTTCTCTCATAACGTCATCTCCACTCATATCCATTTTCCATTCCTTAAACGCATTCTTCTTTTCTTTCAAAACTTTTAGTACCTACTTCTTCATTCCATCACCAAGTTTCCTTGTCTATTTTGCCTTTCCCTTTCATTTCTCCAAAAACATCCTTCGCTTCAGCTCTAATACAGGTTGCCATTTCATTCCAACACTCTTTCACTGTCAGCCCTAACATATCTTAAATTTCTAAGATTCTATCTATCACTCGCTTTTGAAATTCCGCTGCATTCCTACTCACTATTTTCTATCAAATACCACTTAGTTTTGGAGAGGGGCCTGGTTTTGGTAGTAGCCGATGTTGTGAGACCTACGCCTTCGCCCGGTATTACCTTGCAATCCATAACTGCACCAACTTTCTCTCTTTTAGTTAGAAAATAATAGATTTGTGTCATGTGATTGCCATTTTGTATGCTATTAGATGTTGATCCAGTTTTTGAAAAAAAGTGTTGTTAATAACCGCTTGGAGCAAGGTCTCACCATCTTGATTTTTGTTTCCGAAGCCCCACCCTCCGTGCACTCTTTCATATCCTTCATTCGTTCTTCCCACATGACCATTAAAATCCCCCTCAATATAGATTTCCTCACATTCCGTATACCCATTATAATTACATCAAAACCCTTCCAAAACCTATCTTTCACTTCATCGTCAGATCCAGTCTGCGGTGCGTAGGTACACATTCACTATGTTTGAAACAAAATCTTCTAATAATAACTTTACAAATATTAATCTATCATTCATCCTCTTAACATTCGTCACACATTTTTTTAGCTCACTATCTAGGACTACACCATTTCTCTTACCATCGCTTCCACAATAATACAATTTATAATCCACCCCGATTTCTCTAGCTTTCCTCCCCTTCCATTTCGTCTCTTGCAAACGCCACATTTATTCGTCTTCTTTCTAAAACATCCGCTAGCTCTCTTCCTCTTCCAGTCATCCTTCCTACATTCCAACTAAAAAACCTCATTCGTACTTCCCGGACTCACAGCCGCCGGGTGCTGCGTCTGCTCGTCGCCACTTATCACTTTTTCTATTTATTCCAAAAGGCCGCCCCCGCCCCCGTATATTTATTTTTACCTTTAATGCCCACTAATTTTCAAGATTGTCATTTGGACATAGGCCTTCCGGAAATAATGCATCCATCGATGTTCTTTCTGTGTTAAACCTCTTTATTTACAGATATACCTATAGACATGAATGTGTAGGATATTTATTAAATACACAGCATAGGATAGGATCAAAAATAAAAAAGTCAGAGTTAAGTAAACGATGAGTTGTAAATTCGTCTGTAAAGTGTGAATTTGGCGCCCCCCTGAACTTGCCGCCCGGGGCATGGACCCCGGCTTGCCCCCCCCTAGATCCGGGGCTGCAGACATGCACAGCATTATTCCATAAAAATATACAAAAACACTTTAAATTTAAAGATATAATTAGAGATAAATTGGTTTATTGTCATAATTCCACCCATAATTCCCACTAAGCTGTCCCCAAATATAAAAAAGTTAAAGTATTAAATAACTAAGTTATTTGTAAAATTAGGAACTTAAACAACTACCTAATCGTAGGTACACTATTTACTAGAGTCTTGTGTTCTTATAATATTCTGATACAGAAGCCAATTATAGGCAAACAACATTTTCTACGATTTATAGGTACCTACCTACCTACATAGTTTATTTATTACTTTCAGTTTCAGAATAACAACGCTCGTGCTATGGATCGTGGTCATACAAATGGTCATTGCGACAGTTAGCTCGGAGACATACCTATATTATGTACCTACCTACATAGTTTATCTCAATTAGGTACTTTCAGTTTCAGAATAACAACGCTCATGCTATGGGTCGTGGTCATACAAATGGTCATTGCGACAGTTACCTCGGAGACAACAGTGAGACAGTTTCCTGACAATTTTAAATTCGGTGTTGCTACTGCTGCGTATCAAATTGAAGGCGCGTGGAACGTCTCAGGTAAGGAATCTGATTTTGTATACCTATACCTACACCTACCTACAGTTACAGTTGAGCAGCATGGAGAAAAGAAAATCCCATCAAAAACATAAATGTGAAATGAGAGCCAAGTTCAATAAGTAGGTATGCTTTAGTCGTTGACTTCAGCGACAAAAGAAGTGAGATCTAAACGGGTGCCAGGTACAATGGTCAGTCCTAAAACTTATTTATAACAATATGAAATATTTTTAACAACTTTAAAATATCATTTCATCTTAAAACTTAGGGTATTATATTGAAGCCTAAGGTCAGCCTTTACGTTCTAGGTCATCTGGAACTGGGTTATAATTAACGTCTATAGGTCAGTCAGTGATACGATTTTCCATAACAAACCATTTTTGGATGTTAATATCTAAATAACCGTTTGAGGTGTGTTTATGAAATTCGGTGCATATATTTTACTCGCAAGTGGCAATAGATGAGCCAAATTTGACTTGTTTATGTGAAATAGTTTTTGAGTTACGAGGGGGTGAAAAATGACCCAAATGGTTCCTGTAATATTACACACTGTGCGCGCTTCGCCCGTTCGCTTGAACTTGGCTGACACGCTGCCGCGTGTCTAGATAGCAATAGTCACGAAATTCTACGATCTAATAACCTTGCACCATGGCATTATTAGTTCTTCATGAAGCCCTGGTCATGAAGATGGAGCAATAAATGATTGGTTGATAATAATTCACATCACGGTAAGTACCTACATTTAAAATGAAGTACATACTTAATATTGTACGAGATAAACAAAATTGTTTGTTACTGCGATGACGAGAGTGAGAACAATTAGAAAGGTACGAAACCGTCGAGTAGAAAGGTCCCTCTCAGTAAGAGCATCGTAGGTTACAGCGAAGGTTCAAAACAAACCTTGTGTGTCATTGCTCACGCTAGAAAGGTAGATGAAACTTATTATATACAATTAGGTATTAATTTCTTTTTTTCAGATAAATCATTAAGTATTTGGGATGTTTACTCCAAGAAGCCGTCAGTAGTTGCTGATGGGACCACCGGTGATGACGCGTGCAAGTCCTACCAGTATTACCAACGTGATATCAAAATGATCAAATTCTTAGGCGTTAGCTTCTACAGATTCTCCATATCTTGGCCGAGACTGTTCCCAAATGGTTTCACGAATAAAATCAGCGAAGACGGTCGAAGATATTATGATAACTTGATCGATGAGTTGCTGGCGAATGGTATAGAACCAGTCGCAACGATGTACCATTGGGATCTGCCGCAAAGTTTGCAGGATCTTGGTGGCTGGACCAATCCTTTGATAGCGGATTGGTTTGAAGATTACGCGAGATCGCTGTACACTTTGTTCGGAGATAGAGTAAAGACTTGGTTGACATTGAACGAGCCGAAACAGATAGCGATCTATGGTTATGGGATGAGGCTGGTCGCCCCAGGGATTGGCATGTCTGGGATTGCTGATTACCTGGCGGTGAAGTATATACTCCTGGCACACGCACGGGCTTGGCATGTTTACGATAAGGAATTCAGACAGACACAAAAAGGTGAATAGGTAAAAGTTAGGCCATATCATTTGCTAATTTGCTGCTTTCGTGTCACACAGACTAATACCTTTATAAATGTCATATTAGGACTGCGATTTTATCATTCCAATACATAGGTACTGGTTGTTATTATCTAGGTAGGTATTCTATGTACATATTATGTATTTACAAAAAAAAAGTGTGAGTATAATTAATCTATCAGCCATGTGCATCTATCTGGTTGCCATGGTACCTACAAGCATTGCTTAGTTTGGGGCTAGATGGCGTTGTGTGAATTGTCCACCAATAACAAAACTAACTAGTTATAGGATAGTTCCTATTTTATGGGATGGAAGTCAAACTCAAAATTCAAAATTCAAAATATACTTATTTTCAATAGAATCACAGGGATCACTTTGAAACGTCTTACATACTAGGTAAGTCTAAGTGCCAATTCCAGTCCTATCCCCAGTCCGAGAAGAACTGACAAGAAACTCGCTGGGCCCGAGCGCTTTTTACACGCTTTATATTAGCTTCACCTGTATGTTTGTATGTTTGTATGTTTGTTTGTAACCGACTTCTTTGGGCGCGATTTTGACCCACTTTAAACGGCCAGATTTCGTTCAAACTTTGTAGATTTATCGAGGACCGATGACAATACACTATTTTGATAAAATTATTCCATTTTTCAATTTAAAATTTTTTTTTCGATCGTATAGCACTCTCTGATGCTTCGCATCATGAGTCGTGCAATAGTTTAAAATTAAAAAAACAAGCTATTATAAATAAACCAAACTAAAAAATAGAAAATAAATAATAGTTTAAAAAAACTAAAAAACACGCTTTTTATAGAAACCGAACTAAAAAATAGACAATAAATTAAAAAAAAAGCGTGGGGTGCTCTTTAAGATATTATCGAAATGAAAATCACTCTACTCATATCTGTCAATAAAATATTTATAACTATTGACACCATGCACCCCACACTTTTTTTTAAATTTATTTTCTATTTTTAGTTCGGTTTCTATAAAAAGCGTGTTTTTTAGTTTTTTTAAACTATTATTTATTTGTATGATCCTTGTTAATTTTGTAAGGAATACCTAGCAGAGTTGGAGCTGATTCATCCCAAGCTTTTTTATCATAATGGCCTACGTCTCTATTTTACAATTTTACAGGTCAATGTGGCATTACGATCGCAACGGATTACCGCGAAGGGGCATCAGATGCCCCTGTAGATATAGACGTGGGTCTCCACGCAATGGATTTCGAAGTGGGCTTGTACAGCCATCCTATATTCTCTACCAAGGGAGGTTTCCCTGAAAGGGTGATCAAGCGTGTTTTACAGAGGAGTATGGATCAAGGATTCTATGAGTCTAGACTTCCTGAGCTTAGTGATGAAGAAATCGAATACATAAAAGGTAGGTAAGTAGGGACTCCGGTTATAACGAAGAAATGATGAAGATGCTTATTACCTACTCAGATCAAATCTATCTAGATGGAGCATTGTGATTTGAACATACATAAAGTAGGTACATGTGCATACATACATAAAATCACGCCTTTTTCCCGACGGAGTAGGCATAGACCAAGAATCTCTCCACTATGATGTCATTTGAATGCGTAGAAAAATATAGGTACCGGCCCAGATAATAATACCTACTAGGTACCGGCTAACTATCAGCCAAATGAAGCCAGTATCATAGGGTAACTTCTTTCTTAACTTATTCTCAGTAGCTTAGCTACTTTTTGTTTAAGGTACAAGTGATTTCTACGGCATGAACCATTATTCCACCAAGTTCTATACACCATACACTCCTGGCAAATACGAAGTGCCATCATACAATGACGACATTGGCGGTGATTTCTCGTATTTGGATTATAAACCGGCAGCTGTTCTGCATTGTACGGTATGTTAGTGATAGGCAGAAAGTAGGTACATTATGTCCCTTTTCCCTGTGTTGTCTAGGTAGGTAGGTATGTACCTACCTTCTCCAAAAATGATCCAAATTATAGTCACTTGCAAATCTGGTAATAGTCAATTTCAATACGTATGGACAAGGATCTGAAGAGATATCTACCGAACCCAGGGATTACAGTCGTGATCTTTATATTTTTTTAATACCTACATAGGTTTCCATGGATGTATGTTTCTTACTCTTTCACGCTGAAACATTTGAACGGATCTGGATAAAATTTGGCACAGATATAGATTGTAGTCTGGAATAGCACTTAGGCTTTTTATCCCGGAAATATGGTTACCGTGGGGTAGATTTGTTTTTTTTCAAGGTACCAAGCGGGCGAAGCCGTGGGCGGAAGCTAGTTAATTATAGTTTAGGTGGTAAAACAGATATTGATCTTGTCACTAAAATAAAACAAAATATAGATAAAAAGAATATAGTATTAGGAATTTTTATTGATTTAAAAAAGGCATTCGACACCGTAAGCCATACATTACTTATTAAAAAACTAGAATCCATAGGTTTAACTGATAAAGCGTTAAAAATTTTTGAGTCTTACCTTACAAACAGATTACAAGTAGTTCGATTCGGCCAAAATATACAAAGTAAAGCACTACCAATCACGTGTGGAGTACCCCAAGGCTCAATTCTAGGCCCCTTGTTATTTTTGGTGTATATTAACAACATTCAAGACTTAGGACTAAATGGCCATATCACCCTGTACGCAGACGACACTTGCCTATTTTACTATGGTTCTTCTATACATGAATTGGTTCTGCAAGCTCAGCACGATCTAGACACTTTACATGAATGGTTTCAATACAACTTATTGACTATTAACATATCAAAAACTTGTTACGTATTGTTCAAGGCCAAAAACAAAATAATACCTCAACATGCACCCTTATATATAAATAATATACCTCTCCAACAAAAAAATCATGAAAAATACCTCGGTTTGTACATGGATTCACAATTGACTTGGAACACACATATAAAAGAAATAAAAAATAAACTAGTTGGACTCCGTGGCGCACTTCGTAGCATCGTTTACTGCATCCCTCATAAATTACGCTATACCATCTATAACGCTTTAGTAAAACCACACATACTATATTTAATTGAGGTATGGGGATGTGCGTCAAAAACAAGGTTAAATGAATTACAACGACTACAAAATAAACTAATAAAAATGCTCTTCAAATATCCGTATCTTACATCTACTAAGAAAGTTTATGATGAAACAAAACTAATGACTATAAAAAAATTATACATCTATAACACGTGTATCTTTATCCGTAAAACTATGTGTAAGAATATCCACACTAATATAGTATTCACTAAGCGAAAACAAGTTACCGATCGTCGGACGCGAAGAGCGAGCTACTTAGTCATACCCAAACATCGCACGAATTACGGCAAAACAACTCTTATGGTCGAAGGAGCCCGGCTGTTTAACTCGCTACCCGCACATATCAAAAGTGATGGTTCAATACATGCATTTAAAAATAAATTAGCTGCTCATATAAGTAACTCAAATTATTAACTTTAATACTAGATTACCTTGTGAATTGATTGTGTTCAGTGAGTGTGTTTATTTATCTATAGGCTATGACGACGAACTTTTATAACATTTATTTAAGTTGTGTTATCACATAAGTGACAAATTGTTTGTCTTTGTGTTAATAAAGTTCTTTAAACCTAAACCTAAAACAGACCTTTGCATGTGTACCTACCTACTAATAGTTACCTAATAGGTTATATCTAGGTCATAATAAGTACCTATAAGCAGAGACAAGTAAATTTTTTTATCACACTCGTTCATAAAAGACTCACTGTTGTGCCTGAGACGGTTTTCGAATGATTTTTTCTCTGTGCTAAACAAACAATTGTTTTCAGTCGATCCCTCTAGGTATCAGAAAAGCCTTGAACTGGGTGAAGGAAAATTGCAATGATCCTCCCATCATGATATTTGAGAACGGGTTCGGTACTCTTGGCGGGCGAGAGGATGAGGACCGAATAGATTATTTCAGGGGGTATATTAGTAACGTGCTGGATGCGATCGAAGACGGGTGCAAAGTCGTGTCTTATACTGCTTGGAGTTTGATGGATAACTTTGAATGGTTTTCAGGACTACGGTTAGTAGCGTTGTATCCATGTAACAAATAAATATCAATGGTTGTATCACCCCGATAATATGTCGAGTTGAGTACATAGGTAAGTAGGTTAAGTAGGTAGGTACCTACTTACCACAGAAGGTACATATTGATACACAGATGATTTATGCCATATTCGTCCCTACAAAGTTCGGCCCACATGAAAAAATCTTCGTTTGTCCCACATTGTATGCCTTACTCGGCCCATAATATATTTTATATCATAAAATCTTATTTCGTCCCACTTTTCTGCTCCACATTCGGCCCACGTTTTTTGTATAGGCAAATTATCATTGATTTAGTACAGTTGAAGCAATAAGTCTTTACTTGACTTTTATATTGTAAGTATGATATGAACAATGCTCAGAAAGGTAAACTCTATGGGTAAACTCAATTTAAAGCGCACGTTTTGGGGTAGTCGATGCAAAAGAAAGCTGCGGCTAAGATTAAATTAATATTTTTTAGAAATTATGACTTTGGCATAGTCGTTAAACTTATAACACCCCTCTTTTTGCGTCGGGGGTCAAAAAAGGAAGGCATGCCAAGGGGTATTTTAACTACCTACTTAGGTACCTACCATAGATACTACTTTACTTAGTCCACCTAGGCTAAACAATTATTTTTGAATTGATGCCGCTGTATTATATTATTATGTGTAGGTAGGTACCTACCTAATACTTTACCTTCTTTTAGCTTAAAATTCGGCCTTTTTGAAGTGGACTTCGAAGATGATTATAAAAGGCGTTACCCAAGATCTTCTGCACTCTGGTACCGGCATACAGTAGCTACGCGCGCCTTGGACCTTCATTATATGCCTGAACTTCAAGATAATATATCGTTTTAAATCATATTATAAATACAGCTAGTCTTAATCAACGCGCTTATTGTTTTATTTGGTGTACCTACCTAGGTAGGTAGGTACACCATATGATAGGTACAATAATAGGTAGGTACCTAGGTTCCTATCTAGTAGGTTGGTAAGGTAGGTACCTACCTACTGGAATGGGCAGAATGGGCTATGTTCACGCTATGTTCAACTCGTTTATATACCTAAATCAACATCAGCTGGTGTTTGTTAGGTATCTACTTATCAACTTAGGTAGATATCCTCGAGTTGTCTACAGTAAGCACTTTTTTATATCTGCTCGGTTGTATCCGTGTTCTGAGATCCTAAATTAACTCCTTCGTCGTACACCTTGTATGCTAAATCTGATATAGTCTGCGCAAAAAGAGAACCGTCGTGGCGGTACGGTGAACTAAAAATAAGATTTTTAAATGGCAGCCCAATCCAGCTGTCATCTGTCTCATCGTGCAACTGTCAAGTGTCAACTTCGACTCCAAAATACTTTCTTAATACTTTCTATGATGGACACATTGTTACTGTAAACATATTGTGATAAATGTAAATAAATATAAATTGTATAATGACTCCATGTTTTATGCCATACTAATTGCGCCCCGCGATGTTACCCGCGGTTTCCCGGGATAAAAAGTAGCCTATGTTTTAATCCAAAGTATCAGCTTCCTACATACCAATTTCATCAAAATTAATCGAGCCGTTTGAGCATGAAAGAGTAACAAACACATCCACGCTTGCGCTTTCGCGTTTATAATATTAAATAGCATCGTAAATTCCGGGTGTGCACGTGCGCCACATCAGCAGATGCTAAAGATTAGAAAGGCCATGCTTCACTGGGGCACGTTATACTAGCTAG
This sequence comes from Cosmorhoe ocellata, assembly GCA_963675405.1. Taxonomy (NCBI): domain Eukaryota; kingdom Metazoa; phylum Arthropoda; class Insecta; order Lepidoptera; family Geometridae; genus Cosmorhoe; species Cosmorhoe ocellata. Next base: position 3,166,808 of record OY776266.1, on the reverse strand, counting down.
CCACTATTCTAGGTATAATTTTGATTTAAGCCAGCACTTAAACCTAATACTAATCATGCATATCCATTATTTTTGGCTATGTGCTGTGCTACGGTAGCCAATTTTATCAGCAGCGAAGGTAGGTACCTACTACGTGCTTGGTAACAAGCGAGTACTGATGAACATTGAGTTTGTGTCTACCAAGTATCAAACACTTTTAGACGTACTGGCAATAACAGAGCAGTGTTGTCAACGCAACAAAATTAGTAAAAGGGCACACAGGCGACCTCAATTCCTACGACGCTTCTCTTTTTGCGCAGACTCTAGCAACATTACACTCGATTCATAGAGAAAATAGTTAGACATCTTAAAACCATAGACAAATACTAATATTATGACAGTGACAGATCAGCTGCTTGCTACTGTCATAATAGACAGACAGATAGGCTTGATTTGTCATTAGTTGTGCGTGCGTCAAAAGAAAGTTTCGAACTTGATTTCGAGAAATCGTGAGTGAGCGAGGAGAAATAATAAAATTGCCACTCCCACGACTGTTTAGTGCACAAACAATTATGATTTCCTTCCCTTGATGCAGCACGTTTGATGATCAGAATTAAAATAACAGTGGTGAGAATATTGTGAATAAAGACAATGGCTAACAATCGTATTCCTTCTGGCCCCAACACGCCTGGAAGTCAGCAAACTCCGACACAACAAGGGATAAAGATATTCATACAGAGAGACTACTCTGAAGGGACCGCTGTCAAGTTTCAGACGAGATTCCCCCCGGAATTGGAGAACAGAGTAAGTTTACAGAGTGTTTACTTCCACTACACCCCAGATCATTTTGATAAAATGACATCAAACTGTGCAATTGTGAGGCGAGAACGCATAATAATTTACTGTAAACATAATCTTGCTCACAAATCCCTAGGTAGGTATATATTTGACACTTTAGATTTTTATTCAAGTATCTGAAATAGGTGTGATGATAAAACAGGAATAGTTTGATAAGATAAGAAATGTTAACTGGAGTTTTCTTGCAAAACCTTAGTAAGAATATACACTTATACTTTCAGCTATGATACATTATTTCTGTCTTATGCACAATCAGCAACCAAATGAATATTTTAATATGTTATTTTTTGTATTATGCATCTTGGCAATGTCTTGTTTTATATCCTACTAATATTATAAACGTGAAAGTTTATAAGAATGTAAGGATGGATGGATGTATGTTTGTTCCTCTTTCACGCTAAAACGGCTGAACGGATCTGAATGAAATTTGGCACAGATATAGATTATGGTCTGGAATAACACATAGGCTACTTTTTATCCCAGAAAAATGAATAGTTCCCGTGGGATAGTGTTTTTGTTTTTCAAGGTATAAAGCGGGCGAAGCTCCAGGCGGAAGCTAAACTGTTGTAGGAGTTAATATGTATCACGTAAGGAGAGTTGTAGTGAATTACTAGTTTTTGCCATATGAGATCTTGTTCAATTAAAGCAAGATGATATTCCAAACTATAATCTTTCTCTGTGCCAAATTTCATTTAGATCCGTTCAGTCATTTTTGTGATTGAGTAGCAAACATCCATCCCATCCAAACCTTTACATTTATAATATAGTCAGGATTAGTAGGATTAATCAAAGATAACATTGGAGATACTGATAAGTAGACAAATCAGACTACACAACATTTTTCTCCATCATTAGTATTGGCCACTAGCTCACACAACCTTACATAGTCCATGTCTAACACAAGTTGAACTACTGACCTTAAATGAGATACCTACTTAGAATCCTAATGTAGCACTAAATGTTTGTATGATCTGCAGATATATGATTTTTAGGGCTTCAACTTCTCAATTTCTTATTTTAGTCGTTATTTTAAAAACTTTTTCAACTTTGATTTTAGAGCATGTCTTTCAAGCTAATAGCACGAAGATATAGCAATAGAAGTTTGGTAGATAATAAGTTATTTCAAAAAGGGTACATTATAATTAACTGATATATTACGGGATGACCAAAATTCTTTGTTGCAAACAATGACAAATAGTGAGAACAATGATGAATCAGATACCAATTAGAAGTCAGTGGATTAGTTGAACTATCTTGAGGATGTTATATAACTCAACCGATTCATATTACATTGAGATAGTATTATCTGTATCTTTCTGTAAATATTTTTCATGCCTCTGCATGAAAAATAGGTGGTAGGTATATCAGTAACAAGTGAAAAAATTGCACTCCTCGATGAATGATAATCTAAAAAGTTGTTACAATGTCACAGGATATGATTTATATAGATGATGATATATTTAGAAAGATAGAATAGTATATTGTTGGCTTATAGTGAAACCCTGTATTTTGCTTGTTCATTTTATGATGTTTTCACTATACACCGACGATATATAGATGTTCACTCATAATACATGTCTCAAACGCGAATTGGTTTGTGAGAAACACAGAGATACATGAATACCTAGAAATGCGAACTGTTAAAGAGTTAATAAACAAATACAGCAAAAAATACAAAGAAAAAATTAGAAAACCATTCAAATGAACTGGCCAAAAACCTGCTACAAACACAACAAAACATAGAACGCCTAAAAAGATAGCAAATATTAAACCTAGACTACAGAATCTAATTACAAAATAAATATACGGGGTAGTTAATTGAACTCATAATACATGCATATTCTCAAAACATCTTTCTAATGTTTACAGATAGATAGACAAACCTTTGAGTATACGATGGAGCGGCTTAATGAGCACTTTGAAATGGCAGAGACAGCAGACTGCAGTACATATTGTGAAGGATGCCTAGCTTGTTTGACTGCTTACTTTATTTATATTTGCACGGAGACACACTATGAAAAGGTAAGTTAAATTAGAATAAAGAAAAACTATAAAATATAAATAAATATATTGGCTGAAGATATAGATAGATACATAAAATATAATCAAAACTATTTTTGATCAGGAAATTTGGTAACTCGTTAGTCATTATGGTAACTGGTTCTAACTGTAACATAGAAATAGCGATTTTTAGATATTTTGGATAATACCTACTTCTTGGTAAAACTGTTGCTTTAAGTGATAACCACAGAACATAACATTCAATTCATGTCTGTTATAAAATAAAATAGTAAAATAGATAATTTCTGAAATTACCTAATTTTATAAATTAGAATAATTAATGAAATCACATAAAAGTTACATTAAATATAGTTTTCTTTTCCAGCACCTCAGAAAAGTATCAAAGTTCATAGCAACGCAAAACGAACGAGTGTACAATCCCAGAGGTATTCATATAACGGACCCTATACTCCGAGGGTTGCGGGTGATTGAGATCACAATCATTGACATGCCCAATAGTCCAACAGGGAACAACATCAACACACGGCATACATGACCACCACACGAAAATAGGGAGTTCTTTATGTAACATACGCGCTATTGGTTTTAATTGGGTTTTAAATGTTGGTGCTTATTCAGACTGATCTTCATAAAAGACTTAAACCAAAAAGTTTGGATATTGACCTTGTAGTTTTTAATCAAAACTTTTAGTTATTGACAGATGACTACCTAGAAATGCGAACTGTTGGATTAAATAAACAAATACAGCAAAAAATACAAAGAGAAACTAGACCATACAAATGAACTGGCCAAAAACCTGCTACAAACACAACCAAACATAGAACGCCTAAAAAGATGGTAAATATTAAACCTAGACAACAGAATCTAATACAGATTGCAAAATAAATATATGGGACAGTTTAATGAAATGGCCTCCAATCTCCAAACCCCAGACCATATCTGATTAAAATGACTAAATAGTTGATTGCAGATGAGAAAGGAGGAAAAAAAAATTTTTGACAGATGATCTACTTGTAGGATCTGTGATACATGCATAGCTATTGATAAATGTATAATAAGTGACCGAATATAAGGTATGCTATACACATACCTGTAGGTCTGAAAAATATTATTTTTGTCAGTTTTTGCTAATTAACAAAGTCAACCTGCCCCCCTAGCATGTGCACTGTAGTCAAAGTTTTTCTGAAAACAAGACAAATAGCATTTAAAACTAAAAAGTGTCAGTTTTGTTTGGCCAAATCACATGTCACTGATTTCTAACCTGTAGAGAAAAACGCTCATGTTAATCAAAAGAGCCGATTCTCCTTTACAGTTTTATCATTGTTCTCACTATTCGTCATTGTTCGCAACAAGTAATTTTGGTCTCGTAAATAATAACTTACTTAATTTTAAATGTACCCTCCGTGAAATAACTTATTATGAACCAATCATTTATTGCTCCGTCTTCATGCTATCAGCTTGAAAGACGAGATCTAAAATTAAATTTATTAAAATAACGGTAATATCAAATTGAAGAGAATCGTCCAAGTGCTCATGCTAAGGAAACTGCAGCAAGTAATACATATTCTTTGAAGCAATAGCTATTAACAAATGTAATCAGTTTGAAAGCACCAATATTTTAAAACACAAAGGTACTGGCGCACAAGCTCATTTCTAGCTCAAAATTATGCCCCTAGGTAGCAAATGTTACCTAGCATGTGTGATAAAACATTGCTAGTAATGAACATGCTCTAAAAGCATAGATCTCAAGCATAATATGATATAATATAATATATGTATAATATGATATAATGCTGATTAATCCACACAGCATCATCTAGCCCCAAAGTAAGCTACTCAAAGCTTGTGTTATGGGTACTAGATAACTGATATATTTAATAGATTAATATACGTAGATAAATATTTTTTATTATACATAGAAAACACCCAGACCAACGGAAGACATTTCTATTAAAGCATGCCCTCTATGGTGCGATTGGAAAATGGATATGCAAAAAGCGTGCCTAAAAAGTTTTCTTAAAAGTGTATTTTATTTTTATTAATACTATCATGCTTATTTCTAGCTAATGTGAACAGCAGAGCATGGTTTATAAGCATGATTTTTTATGAGCATTATGTGTCAGTACCTTAAGATCTTTTTATCAATTTGTAAATAATAATTTAAGTATTCACTTTGTTTCAATTTGAGTCTCTTGTGAATATAATTAGGGTGTTCACCTATTATTTCTATTGTGTACATAAGTAACCTTGAAAATCATAGGTACTAAATTGATTTGTGCCTAAAATAATTTTGCTAATCTTATTAGGAAGTTGACTAAAACGAGTTATTTACACTACCCAATTTTAAGGGACCCTTACCCTAACTAAGAGTGGTGTGATAAGAGTTAGAGCGTAAGACGTAGAGCGTAAGCCACGCCCTCCCTAACTACCGGGCCCTGAATACCGTGTAGTGTAATACCCGTTTTAGTACAGTACTTACATAAGGCGCAATCCAGACGGAAGGGTCGCGGCGCGCTTTAGGCTCGCCGTCAAAACGCCTCTTCAATATACTTGCATACAAAATGTATGAGACTGACGGGGCGCAAGCCAGATAGAAAGGGCACATGTAAGGCGCAGTTCTACCCGACTTGCGCCTAAATTTTTTTAAATAAAAAATTGCACAAATAATTAGGTACTTAAGTAGTTTGTGATTCCATTAAAACTTAATCCTAAATCTTCACAATTGACTCAAAGTTATTCCTTCTTTGACTGAACTTATATTTCTAATATTAAAACTAAAAGCGTAAAAGAACTCCCTTTGCCAAATTGTTCTTCCAGTATTTTTTATAACTGGAAATGTTTATATAACTTTGTTATCGTAGAATTATTGAGATGTATACTTATTATTATGTATAATATAATTAACTTTAGATTTCTATGACTGTTGTGTTGCGATTTAGAAAAAACTGAATATCCTATCGCCGAGTTATATGAAGTGGTATTATTTTAATACATCATTAATAATTCAGCATTATCTGTTCTGTGACTAGTTGATCAACAAATTAATCGGTCGTTAAACAATTTTTGACATAATGCTTGCATATTACCTGATTAATGAATATAGATCAGCTATTGGTATTTGATATTTTGGTGAACACGTAAGTTGGTATTAAATGGTGTGCTATAATATAAATATTATATAAGCTAGGTAATTATATTATAGCGCACCGTCTGAATGATACTTTAGGATAGTCAAGCGTTCAATTGAAACGCGACGAATCAAATAGCGTCACAGTTTTTGAAGAAATTTTGACACTGACGCGGCTGTGATTATTTCCGACGCATAGTGTCAAAATCCCAAAGTGGGCGGCGCGTATACATTCGATGCATATCTTCAAAACGCCATCGAAAAAACCATCGGTTTAATTTTTCCATCTTTTTATAATAATTTAGCCAAGTCGGCTCTGTGAGGTAATGTAAAAAGAGTTGTATTGTATAATTGTGTATCAACGCCATCTATTGGCAATTAATTTGGTGTTTTAACATTTGAAAACGTGAAATAGATGACACTGTATGTACATTATCAATATTTTTATGATTATTGAATAATGTAGCGAATTACATCACGGTTAGAATAAGATAGATAGATTTTATGAACAAATTGTGTGAAAGAGGCAGATATATGATCAGAATTCTGAGAAGCCCTTATTGCTTTGCCACAGTAACGTGTTTAGTAATTTGATAAACATTGCATTTTGTATCTTATATCAATGGCACAAGTGTCATCCAATGATTCTCCGTGAAAAGCTCGAATAGTGTCACTTGCATGACTAGTGTATCGCAGGCATTTCCCATTCCCTTTACACTATTACTGTGGCCGAGGCTTTAGATATAGGGTTGGCATTTAACTATGTTGTATTTATACATGAAGCGTGGACAAAGTTTCGAGTAGGACATATTTATTTGTAATTATAATATTATTAACTGTCATCAGTATCTTCCTATCTTAATCCCACGCTATGGGGTCGACACAACATGTTATGGGGTCATTATTCTTCCGTTTCCCTTTATCATCCGTCATCTCAGTATAATCGTCTTTCACAAATCATCCATCTTTAATTTGGCCGACCTCTACCACTATATCTATACAAATCCAGGGCCGCAAAAAACAAAATACATCAATTCTCACAGCTCACATCTCCTCTCGTCTCCTCTCCTCTCCGCTTTAGTGGAAACCGGCCCTCATATCAAAAATCTCCTCATCACATGACATCCATCCGCCATCTTAACACGTCACTGTCTTAACCAGTGCGGTGAAAGGATTAGATTGTGCATCAGAGTCCTTTCTTGTACTTGACACACGTTTTGGAACTTACTATGTTTTTCTTCAGCGTTTGAGAGAATTGATATAGCGCACATCAATTTTCCTAACAGAAAAATTGATGCACCACCGGATTCGACCCCACGACGTTAGGGTCAGAAGGCGAGGCCATTACCACTAGACCACCAGTGCTCTCGGTCATGACATGTCCATTAACCTATTGCTCCTCAACTTTCTGTCAGTGGCGCCAACACCCTTCCAGATCACTTTCAGACTTCCTTTAATACTTAGGTACATACTCACCAGGGACCTAGACACGATTAATTTTCTGTTGGCGTTGACGCGACCGGAAAGATAGTAAGTATAGATTTGTACATACAAATCTATAAGTAAGCATTCACGTCAAATCTCACAAGTTAATGTCATTTCCATACAATCTTTCCGCTGGCGTGAATGCCAATAGAAAATGGATCGTGTCAAAACCCCCTGTTATTAGTTTGCTTAGTGCATAATTTGGCTCTCGACAAGTTATGGGTATTGTAAAATTTTACGATGTATGACAACATCCATTAATGTATGACGACATCACTATAAATTGTGATGATGATGATGATTGAATAGATTCAAGTAAAAAGATATTACCTTCTTACCTACCTATTCTAATTAAATCATTGGCAAACCGTAAATCTCAAATGTTGACTTAATATAAAACTTTTAAATATTAAAACTAAACTTTTTGCTTATTACAAGATTATGCCATAAGAATCATTAAAACCAAAATAAGCAATATTTTTTATATTGACAATTAATTTTCTGCATTTGTTCGCTACAAGAGACAAGACGCCGGTTTTTCTTCACAATGGTCCTTCGAGCAATTATTTTTTCGAAATATGGTCACTTTTAAAATAACGAAAAAATGCTCAAACTCATTTAAATTAATTTCTACATAACGATCGGCCATTACCTTTAATATCATCGTGTAAGAATGAGCCGAATAAATCAATAAGTTTAATAAAAATATGTTATGACCTTACGCATTAGTATAGTGACGTATTTATTAAAATATCATTGTTACAATGTAATATAACGTAGGTACGCATGTAAGAAACTTACATTTAAATTGTAAAAAATGCACAGTTATAACTAAAATTTTTATTAGATAGTGAAAAAATATTAGAGTTTTTGAATTGTGTAATTTTTAATGTAGCTAAGATTATTGTAAAATTTATTCTGACATTAAATATTTGTAATTATTCAATAAAATCTTTTGGTCTTACATAATGTCATAGTACGCGTAAAGTTACCCAAGTTAGGGAAAAAGCTATGTCAACGTCATGTGTGGGAAGGGCGTTAGGTATCTACTCGGCGCGATTCGATCTTGCGATGGGGAAACAACTTTTAAGTATCTACGTATTTTTATGCCCCTGCTGATATACTTAATAGCTTTTTCAAATCACCTTAAAACTGACTGCGTAGATTGATGTAACTAAATCAAACTTACAATCATTTTAAAGGGTAACTAATACCTATGTAAGTTTGTATCATACTTGTCTCATACACGTGTCTCTCTTTACCACTTTATGCCGGTACCAGACGTAGGCTCGCTGAGCCATAGCCAACGTTTAACATGCGGAGAGGTGTTTTGCTTACGTCGGCTTGCCGAGATTTGTACTGTGCACTCGCGTAGGTTAGTGTTATCATCTGGCCTTGGCTAAGTTCGCGTTGGCCATGTTTCGGCGACCACCACCGACATGTAGAACCAGCATTAGATGTCCTCAAAGAACTTAAAGATACAAAGAATAACTTGAGTTCTGAGGAATGTCTACCAAGTCTGGGGATTACAATTGTGATGATAATGTTTATTTTTGCTTTATTGATTGTTTCTTTCACATCTCCTGCCCGCTCAGGTGGATGCCCGCTTTGAAACTGTCAGCCCTAACTTTAATCTAGGCAATTTGAACTTTAAAGGCATGTTAAAAGTTGGTCGGTATCTCATTACTCGGGCAATCCACACGTCCGCGGTCAAACGAGCGGAGTTTAATGGCTAAACTTTGAACCTCTGATACGTGTTGGGGGAGAGAATTTGTATGCGATCGATTTTCAAAAAAGTTTCTAAAAGGATTTGAATGACATACTACTTTGCACAAAAAAAATTACCACGAATGTAATCCTCAGATTTGGTAGACACCTCAGATTATTTTTTACATAAGTATTTGAGTTTCTACATTATAGGTACCTAAACTCGTGTAGTTGAGCTATAGTATGTATATATTATGGTAAGTACCTAGTATGAATGGTGTGTAGTATAGCATAAGTAGATAGGTACACGTATTATTGAAATGTAGATGTTCACATCAATCCTCTGTGAATGGGAATATCTTATCTGTTTCCAAACAGAAAGTAAACTATCGACTTTACGCGTCTATGAAAATTTGTCTACGTTGATTTTACTACGTGCAGGTTTAGCCAAAAGAACTCTTGGGCACTTTGGTTTGTGCTAAGAATTAATTTGGAATCTAAATTATTTTAATCCATGTTTTTGGAGTTAACTGACCAGCTAAATTGATAGAATAAGATTCTCATAACCAAGCACGAGAGCATTTTGAGTTTGCGATAGGTACTTAGTCATCACCATGGGTGAATATTGGGTCGAGGACTGCTATACCTAAAAGCGTCTACACACCACCCTGAAATCACTGGCGATATCGGGACAGCGGTATTGGGGATGACATCGGCTACTACTCTACACACGTCCCTGCCAGTTAGTACGAAACCGACCGTGCAACAGACTGCTCGTTGTTCCGAGATGCCGCCGACACTCACATAACAGCAGAAAATAGGCATTATTTTGGCACTTACTACGGTGCCACCTAACCAGAGACATAAATATAAAATTTTCTAAAAAAATTAAAAATAAAAATTTTCGGTTGAAATAATCTTTATGTTTATTATCCCAAAAATATGGTAAGTCCTTGAAAAGATCGATAGCTTTGGTCCACGCTTCTCGATCTTTCTCCTTCGCCATGTTTTCGCGCGAAATAAACAATTATAGCACTCAAGCGCAGACTGCGTAGAAATCAATCCTGATTTCGCTACACACGTACTGACAACGCTCCCTAGACGATAATTGTCCCTAAATCGTGAGCTCGCTCGGAGCGATTTAGGGACGATAAAAATCGGGTACGATTTGCCTACTCACGACGCGATTTATGATACGATCTAGGGTACCTCCCCCGATATTGCCTGTGATTTCAGGGTGGTGTGTAGACGCTTTAAGTGACAAATTGGATAATTGTGTTTTCACTCAAATACCTACTCAAACGAAGTCGCCTGCAAAACATACAAGACGAGTGTATGTATCCACCAGACTCACACATCAGCCTCGAAGTAATAAACATAAATAATTGAAACCATAAACTAACTTTACGACCCAAGAATTACATCTTGAGATCAAATTCTAGGAGTCACACGCCGTATCTATTATTTTGTTTATGTGCTTGTATTACTCCGTTGTATACCTAGGTACCTACATAGTTTGATGACCATTGATTATAAATCGCATGAACTCTTGATCAGCCTTTGATCTCTGAGCTGACTGAATCAGGATAACCCTAGAGGATCAGACCAATTCTTGATCCGTAAAAACAGTGATTCAAAATGTAAGTAGGTACCTATTAATATTCTACTTCCAATATTCTTTGTCCACCTGTAAAAATTAAAGGAAAACAGGTTATTGTGTTCAGTAGTTTCGGAGATGTGCGTGAATAAACAAATATACCGAGAGAAAATAATTCTCTTATAGTTTTCTTATTTCTTCAATGTATCTACAAACACACCGGGTTCGATTGTTATATTATACCTACTTATTACCTACTAAAGTACCTACCTACTTTAGGTAATTATGACTAACTGATGCCCGCAGCTTCGCCCGCGTGAATGTTGATTATCGCGACTTTTCATACAAACTTTCATCCCCTATTTTATCCCCTTGGGGGTAGAATTAATCAAAATCCTTTCTTAGCGGATGCCTACGTCATAACATCTACCTGCATGCCAAATTTCAGTCCGATCCATCCAGTGGTTTGGGCTGTGCGTTGATAGATCACTATGTCAGTCAGTCAGTCATCTTTGAGTTATATAGAGCGGTATTTAGTATAGTACGGTATTCGTAGTAAAAGGCAAGCAAAGTGACGTGCTAAAACAAGTTAAATCTAAATACACGCTCATAAATTTATTCGTGAAGCAAAGTCTGAGCAAATGAAGAGAATTCAAAATGTCTACTGAAAGCTTGCAAATTGAGTTTGCTGTACAAGCAGAACATCGAATTAGTTCTAATGCAGTTATGTTAAAGTTCAAAATTGAACGACAAGTTTGAAAGCGGTTGTAGCTATAATACAATCCATTTGGCAGTTTGCCGTTAGTCATAAGGGCGCGGAGAGGGGAAGGGTGGAAGAAAAATAAGGAAGAAAGTTAAGGAATTATAAGGGTAGAAAGAGGGTTAAGAACACTGGAGTGTAGTGGGTTTTTAACCCGCATTCCGATCCGAGAGGTCCTTTGGCTGTCGCTATAACCTAAAAGGCTGGACGAAATTTGACAAATGGTTGTCGTTGGATAAGTCTAACTAGATCACAGAAATGACACACGCTACCTATACGTTGTTAAAAAAAAAACAATATGGCGGTTAAATATTTTTAAACTTTCGCGATCTGAACACATTATTATTAGTATGAAACGGGTGTTCGCTTTATTTATTTATCTATTTTTTCTTTTTATAATTATTTTTGAATATGGCGGCTGTAAAAAGCTATTTTCAGTTACTTTCAGTAGGGTTTTTGATTTTTGAAATAAATAATAATAAACAAAATATTTTTAAAACTTTAGTTCTCGTTCTAAAGTTCATTTTAAACTGAGCTAAAGAAAAATTTGCAGTTGAGTTAGTTCAGCCGAAGAACCTTTATTTACTTTTTTTCCAACTTTGGACGCTGAATGTTATATTTTTCTTGCGATCTAAAAACAACTTCGAAGAAAATTGTTTCTTAATATTTTACTTTCTATTTTTATAATATACAAAGTTGATTATAAATTTCTTTTAGTTTCTTTTTGTACTTACCTTAGATGTTAACAAAAAACTCACAGTTAGGTAGGTAACCATGTTTATAGTAATAGCACAGAATGTTTTGTCTGTCGGTTAGAAAAATAATCAAATGCTAAAACAAATCATGCACTATTCTTTTTGATCATGACTACCTACAATCCCCAGGCACGGTAAATATCTCCACAGATCTCTACTTACCTAGATCGTTGAGAATAGTAGGTACCTACCTTAAAAATATACCTAGTCAAAGGCATTATATTTGGCACATGCCCACATTTTGCACAGTATTAGTATTCCGTTTGTATTCTGCAATAACAAATTAAAAATTGACTGGCATCACAGCTCAGTTAGTAAGTAGTAGCTCTGCCTTCTGCGCTGCAGGTTGTGGGTTCGATCCCCACCCAAGACTAACATTTGTGTGATGAACGCAAATGTAGGTATGTTCTGTGTTTGGGTATTCTATGTATGCGTTTACGAAAAAAAAATTGTGTTAAAAAAACTATTGTTAAGTACCTACTGTGGGTAGATTTGATAAAGATAATGATTTAAGCTGTATAGGTAGGTATCTATAAATATAAGTTCTACTGAGCATTTTTTATGAGTCATCAAAAATTTATAGTTTGAAATTTATTCAAAAATGATCGCCTTGATGTACCCGTAGTAGGTAGAATATTACTTATTCGTCCCTTTGTCCTGATGAGCCTTCACTTATTCAATTTGGACTAACAATTTACAAGACAATTTTGTTGATTGCTTAGTTTATTGTGTGGATAATCACCTGAGTTTATTGTTCAATGTTTTACAATTTATATATAACTTTTGTAACATAGAGACGAGTAGACATAACTATTTACTTCTTCTTATCTGTCACTACTTGTTTCGAACAAGTGTGGTGAAAGAATAAAAGTGGTCTTTTCGTGCTCTTGACACACGTCTTCGTACTTTATAGGTTCTACAACATGCCGGTTTCCTCACGATGTTTTCCTTCACCGTTTAAGAGTACCTACCTACTAACATTGCGCACATAAATTAGTCGAATGGAAAAACTTATTCATGCACGACCAGGTATGAACCCACGACCTTCGGATCGTGAGGCAGAGGTGCTACCACTACACCACCAGCGCTCTTTTAGCGCAGATTTTCAATTTATATTTTCAAAATAATTTATATTATTTTTTGATTACACAGACAATAAAGCTGAATTCAAATTAAAAGTGTAAATTAAAAAAAATAGCGTAGTCGTAAACGAGGTAAATATATTTTTACACCTACTACCTAGGTAATTTCCCCCGTATATTGTACATACCTGAGAAGGTAGTTCAGCATCCGGACCGTGGACAAATCAGCTTCCGGCATGGACCGTAGCCCTTCCGGTCAAGTGCCGAATATTATAGTGCATATATCTGAATATATCCAGAGATATAGCAAGTTATGTCGCTTCCGGCAACAGTAGTGGTAGATTTTAGTAATGGTGTGATGTGTTACAAGTGTAAATATAATCTTTTTTTTTTATATAAAAATGAAATTCTGTTACTCTCGTTAAAATTCGAAAACTGGAAAAAGGCTGGACTATTCGGCATAATGGAAAAATTGCTAGGATAGGTATGTCGGTGATAAAAACTTAATTGGGTTAGCTGGTACATATGTAAGTACTATATAAAAAATATGTGTGTAAAAAGTGTACGAGTGCACTCTTTAGTACCTAATAAAGTCTAGATTGTAGTTAAATAAATAATAGTTTAATACTAACTTAAAATACCATTATAAAAATTTGACTCAGCACTCACTCAGCTCTAAACATCTGGCACCATAACACCTTGGAGCCAATATTAACTTCCGGCATTATCAAAGTAATATAACTTTGATATTTCGTACCATGACCTATAAAAATTGTATTGGAGTAGTGTTACTTCAATCTTGAAATTTGACGTTTCTGAAACATGATGGTTCTGAAGAGCTTGTGGTAAGGTTCTGCAATATGGTTATAAAAAATATGTATTCAAAATAGGATCGCAATACGTTTCAAACAAGTCATAACTTTCAAAGCTCAATTCAACACTTTCGAAGTTATGCAACGCAAACTCATTGGAATGAAAGGTATGAAACTGTTCTTTATTTCCGTTTAGAAACATTTTTACTAATATAATAAAGAGGTATAGTTTGTTTGTTTATATGTGAGTTATACTCTGAAACTGCACATCCGATTTCAAAAATTCTTTCACCAATGTGTAGAATTAACTTTCAGCGTGAACATAGGCTTTATTTTATGTAGGTACCTACCTCGTGAGCAAAACCGCAAACCAGAGCTAGTACTTTAACAACTCTGCTAACTTACGACTTTAGGTACTTATGCATTGTTGTAGTTAGGACGCAGTGACTTTGTTTTTGCTCTACATACTCTATCTATACATACTTCTATACTAATAATATAAGATGGTTTGTTTCTATGTAAGAGCTACTCTCCACTACTCCCTATACAATTTCAAATATTCTTTCGCCACATGTATAGAATGAACTTTAAGAATGAACCTAGTATATTTTATGTAGATACCTCGCGGGCGAAGCCGTGGACCGAAACTAGTTAATTATATTTGTTGCACTGCTAAAGGTAAAGTTACTGGAGAACATAGACTTACGCCAGGTTTTATGATGGGTCTGTCTACGTCAGTTCTACAGGTCTACGTGGGCTCTACACAGGGTCTACGTGGGTTCTACACAGGGTCTACGTGGCTCTATGCTACGTCTACGTAGATTCTATTTTGGGTTTGCGAGGGTTTAACGCAGATCTTTGTGGATTCCATGCAAGGTCTACGTGGGGTCTACGCTATGTCTACAAGTACTACGATAGGTCTACGTTGCTTTATGATTATGCTGTATACTCGTAATTATAAAAAGGTTTACACATGGATTCAAATATCCTCAAAGATCTAAGCAACTAGAGATCTGGCCTGCGATTACGTAATTCTGATACTAACGAAACATAATTACTAACAGCTTCTAGTTTCTAGCGGTGAATTTATTGTATTATGGAAAGTTTATTATCATAAAATTATTATTATTATAGATACTTTTGGTTTCTTGTCTTGGGTATAATGTTTAGTATAGGTACTCGTAGTAGTACCTAAGTATCAAAATTACGCAATCACAGCACTGTTGCTGATAGACATTCATTGTTATTGATTGCAACTAGAGTTCCGTAATAGCCACTCTGAAGAGATATCTATCGAGCCTGGGGATTACAGTCGTGATCGTGTTTGTTTGTAGGTAAGTATAGATAGATGATAAAGTTTTGAAGATGTTTGGATGTTTGTTGCTTAAATCACGCGAAAACGTTACATAATGTTTCATTGTAAGTACCATGCCAAGCTGCAGGCCTAAGCTAGTAAGATCTAAATACATAGTATACTTTCATAGCAAAGATTACAGGGTCTATAAAGAATATAAACGACATAAAACAAATAGTGTCACACCATTAACTGTTGTGATAGCTGAGTTCTATTGAATCAAACGCGAATAGTACGAGTAAAGGGCTTCACACACAGCAGCTATAATGTAAAGATGTACATTATAGCACGATACATCTCATTACATCTTTCCATAGAAATCGTCACGAGACCACACACGACAGCTATAATGTACTAGCTGTCCCGCTCGCGACTTTGTTCACTTAAAGTATGTACTCGTATATAAACCGAATTTCAAACAAATTGCACCACCCGTTAAAAAGTTCTCATACAAACATTGACCCCAAATTTGACCCCTTTTTGAAGGTTATATTGAAAAATCCTGAAACACGTGTCCACTCATTTTGCATTTACAGTACACAAACAAAGTTTCAGACCAATCGCACCACCCGTTAAAAAGTTCCCATACAAAAGTTGACCCCACATTTGACCCCATTTTGAAGGTTATATTGAAAAATCCTGAAACACGTGTTCGTTCATTTTTTATTTACAGTGCACAAACAAAGTTTCATGAAAATCGCTCCACGCATTAAAAAGTTTCATACAAACGTTTTAAACCTTTTTCACCCTCTTAGAGGTGGAATTTCCAAAAATCCCGCCTTAGTGGGTGGTTTTGTTATAAAGGAAACCACCTTCCAAATTTCAGCTTTCCAGCTTCAGCGGTTTCGGCTGGGCGATGATAAATCAGTCAGTCAGTCAGTCAGTCAGTCAGTCAGTCAGGTTAAGCTCTTATATAGATATAGATAGATAGATGGCATAATATCTATGGGATGTAATGTACATTAATATACATTATAGCTGCTGTGTGTGAAGCGCTTAAGACTCGCAGACTACGAGACTTCTTTTTGTCGATAATTTGGTCGAATTGGGCTGCTCATGCGCTTACTTTTTAACGCCCGACGAAAAAAGGCGTGTTATAAGTTTAACGTGTCTGTCTGTGTGTCTGTCTGTGTGTCTGTCTGTGTGTCTGTCTGTGGTATCGTAGCTCCCAAACAGATGAACCGATTTTCGTTTAGTTTTTTTTTTGTGTCATAGATAATTTTATCCCGAGTGTTCTTGGCTATGTTTCATGAAAATCTGTTCAGCCGTTTGAAGATCATCAGCTCTTTTCTAGTTGATGAGGGGATCTGACTAACTTCCTTATTTCCGATCGATTCGAAATTTGGTACCGTGTTACTTCAATGATATTGAAAGAACATGGTATGGTAGCCATGTTAGGGCACCTAAAGGTCAGAGTCAAACCATGTCGGAGGGTTTTTAAACTTTTAATTTTGTATTTTTTTTTTCATTGTGGAAAATTCTCAAAAACTCCTCCAAAAAGTAGCCTATGTGTTATTCCAAGTCATAAACTACGCGTATTCCGAGTTTCATCCAGATCCGTTTAGCTGTTTCAGCGTGAAAGTGTAACAAACATCACACATAAATCCATAAATTCTCACAAACTTTTACGTTTATAATATTAATAGGATAAGTATAAGTAGGTAAGTATATAAAAATCTATTCTATATAAGTATATATAAGTATTCTAATTATTTAACGATTGAAATAAAATCCAGCCCCTTTCATCAAGTTAACATTAGGTAGGTATATTATAGCTGGAATAATATAGAAAGCCTCAGAATATATATATCGCGTGACTTATTACTTAGAAATTTCATTCTCATACATTTTGTTGTTTTTAGTTTTCTATTCCCTAGCAATTCTAGGTCTGATCAGAAACTGTAGTTGAAGCCAAAAGAAAAGGGAATCAGAGGCACCTATCAGTTATTTTGTAGGTAAATGCCTACAATTTTCTTATTATGAATATGAAAAAATTTATGGTTAATAACTGGTTATTAGTTATACGAATAACCAAGATATATACCAAGATACTTAAGTACATTATATACCAAAACATCAAATCCCTAGAACATTCTACGGTGTAGAGGTTTCATAACTATAATAATATACCTACAAAAGTGCATCAATTAATATTTTGCGGTTGTTTATGTTGGTCGGTACCTATTATTATATTAATGTGTGAAAAGGAATATTGTTTATTTGTCAGAGAGGAACTGGAATTTACTCATTTTGATATTCCATTAAATTAACCACGATTAAGTTAAAATAAAACAAAATATTTCACATTATTTATTAGTTCATTGAGACAATAGGTACCGAGATACAGGAAAACAGTCGTTTATTTGACCTTTGCGCAGACGCAATTTTGCTTCGACAAGTATCTGAATCGCGTGCTGATAAATAAATATTCTTATCAAGAGTTCTTATCACATCTGTACTGTCTAATCTATGCCAAGTTCGAAGGCAGACGCGTGCCGTGGGGGGTGGGGGAGGGGGGATTAGCCCAGCCGGACTGAGCCTGGCGAGTTTTCCCTAGTCAGTCCGCGCTGCGCCGCCGCGTCGGACGCACGTCCGCAGCACACAACAAAATCACACCATCCGCGCCGCCAAAACACCAAATCCTAAATTAAATTGCTTGTGGAAACCCGTTCGAGGAGTGTTGTGTTTTTCCCTCGCCTGTGACGTCAGCACCGCACCTGAGGGGTGGTTACTGTCACGTCAATATTGGACGTAACACGATCTGTTCCAGGGTAACACTATTTTAGTACTGGTGAGTTCGCAATGCTCGTGTTTTGACCATTAAAACTGCCTACAGACATAATGATTACTAATTAGATGGTTAGCACTGTCTATGTGTGCGTGGACTGAGCCAATAACAACTCAAAGGCATTGGCTGAAAGCCTGAAAATATCGCAGCCTTTCTCTTTGTTGGTTTCGCATTTTCTTAACGTGTGAACCTGAAATCGACAAAGAACCTGAACTGCTGAAGGCTGATGTGATAGAAAACAAGTTACACAATCATAAAACATGATTAGGTATACCGATTCGGTTTCATAGATGTAAAATCACAATAATGCATAGACTTAGGTACGAACAGTGAAGAAACCGGCATACCTTAGAAGTTAGAATCAAAACATCGTAAGTTTGTCATTGGTCAGTATTACTATAAACGGCGATGAGCTTGCAACCTGTCACGAGTACGCGCAATCGTGGACTTGTGCCAAATAATCTTTGCACGTGAACCCACCTTACTCGTATATACCTAGGTACTCAAAGATCTATGTAACTAGAGATCTGAGATGTTTAACCAAATATCTCTCTTCTTCTGAGTATTGAAGTCGTGATCATGTTAGTTTTGTTATTATTGATGTTATTCTAAATTATAAAGAGGAAAGTTTTGTATTTTTGTCTGTAACGAATAAACTCAAACAGTACTGGTCCGATTTCAAAAATTCTTTCTTCATTAGAATGCTACATTATCCCTGAGTAACATAGGCTATATTTTATATTAAAAAAAATATAGATAATATCTACTTTTCTACCAGTGTGAAGCCGGGGCCAGTTTCTAGTATATTATATTTAAAATTGTAATATGTGAGTGGCCGGCTGAGAAGGAAGAGCGGATTTGATTCCTGTGTCAAAACTTTCTCCATGTACCGAAAATTTCTTCCGTGTCTAGGTGTTGTGGTTTCATGGTTTCTTACTTTCTGTTACCCTCAATACAGTGCGGGGTCAGAAATATGTAAAAAAAAACAAACGTGATCATGACTGTAATCCCCAGGTTTGGTAGATATCTCCTCAGACCTCAGGAGCCACGTCCAAACATGATATTTGGCACATGCCCACATTTTCCAAACTGGTTAGTATTTCCTATAAGTACCTTCGAATTTTTGGTTCATGGATATGCCGGTTCCTCATGATGTTTTCCTTCACCTTTTAAGAGCACTGGCATTGCGCACATAATTTTTTTCGAATGAAAAAACTCATTGACGCACGACCAGGTTTGAACTCGCGACCCTCAGATCGTGAGGCAGGGGTGCTACCAGTACACCACCAGTGCTCTTGTATGGGTGTTATTTATTTATTTCAGTATTACGTAAAGTTATTCGACCCTGGTGACCTATCATTGGATTAAAGTAGCGATAGCGAGGCTGGTAGGTACCAATTGATTACAAATAAAAACGGCCAAGTGTGATCGAGACCCTCGCTTTCGAGGATTCCGAAGCTATTTTCATCTATTCACATGGGTTTTTTGATTTTGAAAATAAATATTATACCTTTGTGTCAATGTGAACTAAATATCCCTGGTTTTTCTTCTTATGTTCTAGAACAGCGAGCATCTGACGTTAAATGTTTTTTTTGGTGGTTATTTTCCAAAAAACCTTTTTTTTAGCAAAAAAAAGTTTTTGGCATTGTTTATAGTTCATGAAAATTTAAAGTGGTTATATATAAAAGAAAGTCGTGTTGGTTACACTATTTATAACTCAAGAACGGCTGAACCGATTTGGCTTAAAACTTGTGGGAAGTAGCTTAGAAGTACGGTTTGTTCGAACGCTCAAAACTGTAGAACGGCTGGATCGATTTTTATCTTTTTTAATTTATTATATTTGTCTCCGTCCCGAATAGCAGAATAACTTTTAAAAACAGTGGAAAATTTACGACAAAATAACGTAATTATGACATTTTCCCTTGATTTTCCCATACAAAATGTGGTGGGGGTGTTCCGCGATAACTGATATTCTCGCGGACGAAGTCGCAACAACTAGTTTTAAATAAAGCTTTTTTTAGCCAAAAAGAGTTTTTGACATGGTTTATGGTTCATGAAAATTTAAAGTGAAATAAAGTTTCTGTCTATTTCATCCGAAGTTTTCCCGAGAGTTTTAAACAACTTTCCAGCAATGATTAAATCATTAAACTATTTTGAAATAACAAATTTTGTTCTTAATATCATCATAAAATAATTTGCTCTACACAACACAAAGGCTTTTTGTTTTGTTTATGTCAAAGCATACACTGGCCCTGATTCTGGGTATCAGTGATAAAAGCTAATTTTGATATTTAAGAAATATGCACGTCACGTCCTTTGTCAGTTTCCGTTGACTTATAAAAGAAAAGCTGTCAAAATTTTGTAAAGTTTTTTTACTGCCACCTTTCATGCTAAAGATCACAGTTGACATATGGACACATGACATGTGGGCGTAAATTACAAATGTGGCATCTCATACTATTGAAGTGATCATTGAATCGCTTATTATGACAAGTACCTGGATGACCGATCTTTGCTCGGTTTTCTTTTTGGTAAATAGTGTTTTTTGGAAAATGAAACTTAGCTAGATCGATTCACCGCCCCCGAAACCCCCGGGTAACTAAATTTCATGAAAATGTTGGAGCCGTTTCCGAGATTCAGATTATAATATGAGTACTCGTATATACAAGGGTAAAAGATATTATCATTATAAAATTGTTCCAAATTAAAAAAATCTGATTCCGTCTCACATTACTGTATCAAAAGCAGCTATGTTTGTGTTTCAACTTACAAATATATACTAAACGTAACGGAGACATGGCCGTCCTCGTTGCTATAAACCATTGAAGTGGTCATCAAATCGCTTATAATAACGAGATCATTATCCTGTTGACGGTCCACGCACCGGGCGTCCGTTTGTGACCACGGATATACGTGACCTCCTTATAACCCTTTTTGATCTGTTTGCTTTGAGTACACACATCTACATACCTATATAAGAGCTTAATCTGACTGACTGACTGACTGACTGATTCATCATCGCCGAGCCGAAACCGCTGAAGCTAGAAAGCTTAAATTTGGAAGGTGGCTTCCTTTTATATCAAAACTACCCACTAAGGCGGGATTTTTGGAAATTCCACCATTAAGGGGGTGAAAATGGATGAAAACGATAGTATTAAACCTTTTAACACGTGGAGCAATTTTCATGAAACTTTGTGTACTGTAAATGCAAAATGAATGGGTACGTATTTCTGGATATTTCAAAATAACCCTCTAAAAAGGGTAAAATGGGATGTCAAAGTTAGTATGGGATTTTATATGAGTTGTGTGATTTTTTGAAACTCGGTTTAGATACTTAAAGTGAACGATACATCTAGTACATACATAAAATCACGCCTGTTTCCCGACGGGGTAGGTAGAGAACACGGATCTCTATTAGCTACGATCCTGACAAACCTCTTTTGCTTATTTACTCTCATTAAATTCTTCATGAAAAATGTGGGCATGTGCCAAATATCATGTTTGGACATGCCTCTGACTACACTATTTAGATATCCTCAAATACCTAAGTAACTAGAGATCTGAGGAGATATGTACCGAGTTTGGGGATTACAGTCGTGATTAGTATGTATGTACATAAAATTATGTCTATTCTTCATACATGCGAGACGGTTATTTGGCACTCTTGACCCTACCTTTTTCTAAAACGTCCCCAATTAAGTATAAACAGATACGCTGGGGTCTTCCTTTCAACTGTCCCATTCACACTCGCTCTAACACCTGTTTCGGCAATCTACTTTAATCCATCCCATCATAAACATACCTAAATACGAGTACCTTCTAAATTGTCATCCCTACCTCTTCTTTCACTCCACGACTCTACGTTCTTTTATCTGTTTCTTACTTATCATTTAAAGTTAAACCTATTATCATACTAGTACTTATTTATTATCTAAGAGTACCTGTTATCACAGCCAGTAACATAATTTCCGTATTTCTATGCAGTGCAGGTGAAGCGCAGATTTGAGAGCGTATTTTTGCAATCTATATCGTGCAGACGTGACTTCACGTCACTTGAATGGTAGGTATAGATATCGGTATTATATGTTGCATGCTGTAAATTGATCATAAGGTTGTCTATCGTTCATATTTGGCTATTGGCACACATGCTATGAGTGATAGAGACAAGGATCTATGAAGTTATGTGTTTTTTTCAAAATCTAAAGTTATAATAACGTCTCGCAGCCCAATACCCGTAGCTAATGAAGTAAAAGTGACGTGTTAATGATGTTTACTATAAAAACAGCGATTAAGTTATGAAACTTTCACGAAGTATATCATAACTTCACGATAGTGACTGCGTTCGCTTTAAGTTATTTTCTAATAGCCTTGACCCGCTGTTGCAATAAAGAGGTTAAGTTTCGGGGATCCCTTTCTTATTGACATCGAGGATAGGTAGTCCACACATATGTCTGGAAAATAAAAGTTTTCTCATTCGCCTGGTAATTTCACTTGCCCTTACTAATAGAAGACAGAAACAGAACATTATGGCACTGATTGATACCCCAAAACGGATCTGAATAGTCCTACCACCTGGATTTACCCAACCTATAACATTATACAGATAATCATATAAATATAGTACATAAATTATAATATAGATAAAACATATAATCGGAACGAAATGCTCATCATATTCGTCGATATACTCGTAACAGTTGTTTTGTTGGCAAATTCAAATTATCATAACGTTGGTAAGTAATGTAAATGTAGGTTTACGCGATCGATTGTCAAAAGTAATGTCAGTCGTTCGATTGTTCAAATTATAGTCAAACGATGTATCTTAGCGTAAGTATTGCACGATTATTGTTTCGATAAATCGTTGATAGTTTTGTAAAGTAAACACCCAGAACTTTGCATCTATCATAATATAATTCATCTATCAACCATCTGGTTTCAAAAGTACAAGCTTTGCTTATTGGGGCTAGATGGCGTTGTGTGAAATGTCCACCAATATTTTTTTTAGTCTAGGCGATTTATGCATCGCCAAGTTGAAGTTTTTTCTCACTCACAGCACGCTGTATCTAGTACAGTTGTAGATGGAGTAGGCTTGCCCAGTATTACACCATCTACCGTATCCACAGAAAAGACATACCCAACCCTATTGAAACCTTATCTAAATAAACAACCTGTCCAAAGTATCAGAGTTGTCAATCATGCTTGTAATGGAATCTTTTATCTTATCTACCTCTCGAACTGAGCCTTTCTTGGTATCAGCACTTCTAGATACGAGGGTTACTGAAATATTCCGCTTGTTTGATGTTATTATGCCTAAATCATTTCCAAGGTCATGCGCTCTCTGAAAACCGAAGGTGTGAGGCAGGCTGTGTAACGTGATGCATAAAAACATTTCAGAATTTGACGCCTGCAATTGCGTAACTAATGTTTTGAATCGGCCCAAGCCAGATAGAAAAGACATGCTACTTGTATGACGAAAAGTCTACACTCGTACACGAGCCTTTTTAAACGACTTCAAAAAGTAGGAAGTTGTGTCTAAATGTTTTCTTTCTTTTTTGTATGATTGTTACGCGATTACTACGCCAATTATGTAGGGATTTTGATGATTATTTTTTTTGTTTGATTAGATATACCTACCTATTTAAGAGGTGGGTCCATATAACTTTTATTGAAATTGATTATCAAAAAATCTAAAATAAAATATTATGTATATACAGATGACGTTTTCGTTTGTGAGTGTCATGTCAAGTGCAATAAACATTTTGAATTTGAATTTGTTATAAACCCCTTGGACATACCTACTCGCGGTTTTAGTTGCAGAAACAATAATTACGATTATCAGTGTGTGAAGTCGTTTTCATCTCTTTGTAAAAAATATGTATTATTTTAACTATGTACAAAAGACGATGCATGGACTGTTACCTATAATTTGCGTCATGACGCTTCTACGAATATAAGTAGGTACATTTTGTATGAAAGTTCATTAAAGAGGCAACGTGTTTTTTTCTGTCTGACATAAGTTCACCAAAGTAATATTCCATTTTTTGACGATGTAGGGAAAGCTAGAATGGTTTCAAGACTATCTATAGTAACAGTATACATGTATTGGAAATCATTCGTTGGGAAAAAATCCCAGCACATAAAAACGTGACTCGTTTGGGTATAGCTCGTTGGGAACAAATAATAAAATCTGTAACTTCGGTTTTAGTGTATTCCGTCAAATCATGTGAAACGTGTTGCCCCTTCTGACCTCACGGAACAGTTACGTATGATCACGTGTTCAGAGAGTCTACCATGAGTTTTCACAATCTACACTCGCTAGCGACTGTAGTTAAAAAAATTTATGAAAACTTGGTACAGCGCCTCTAGCGGATAGTTGGGTACTAAAACCTCACGTAGCTAACTATCCTACGTCACAGCGAACTACAGCAATTGTAGTTTGCGCTCATTAATTTGCTTAGAATTTGGTACCATGAGTAACAATTTTGACAGATGTCATAGTAACGTACTATTACTACTGTAGTAACGTCAGCCGATCTAAATGTGACAACTCATGGTAGACGTACTGACGGTAAACATTTTTGTACGACTTGATAGCATTGTTGGTTCCCAACTAATTATACCCACACCAGTCGGTTATTCCCAACGATACAAAAACCCAACGAAAGAATACTTGTTGGGAATTACTTAAAACAAAAAATCTTTTATACTTACGCGTTCTGAACACATTATTATTAATATTAAATGTCGGGAAAAATATAAAATAAATATAAATATGATCACGACTGTAATCCCCGAGCTCGGTAGATATCTTCCTCAGATCTTTAGTTACTTAGATCTTTGCGGATATCTGAGAGTAGTCAGAGGCACGTCCAAACATGACATTTGGTACATGCCCTCATTTTGCACAGTTAGTATTCCGTACGTGGCAGGTCGCAAGCCCATCGCCGCTTATAAGAATACTAACCTATGACACACACCTTCGAATTTTTGGTTCTAGGGTATGCCAGTTTCCTCACGATGTTTTCCTTCACCGTTTAAGAGCACTGGCATTGCGCACATAATTTTTTCGAATGGAAAAACTCATTGGTGCACAACCAGGTTTGAACCCACGACCTTTGGATCGTGAGGCCGGGTTGCTACCACTGCACCACCAGCGCTCTTTAACAAAACGCGATAAATACCCGTTTCATACTAATGATACTAGTACTCGTTATAATTGTAGAAAATACGATTTGTTGAAGGTAAACAAGCTCTTATTTAGTGTATAACGGACTTTATTGGGTACAATATAATAACCTAACTTTAGGCAGTGGTCAGTGCCTAACAAAACAAACTCGGATAAAGCCTTCGGCAATAAATGCCTTCCATCCACATCCCACAAAAGGGACAGCCCTAATACAATTTCAGGTCATAAATTTCCAATGTAACAGCATCCCTTATCATTTGGGGTTTCTGCTACATTGGAGATACTTTCTAGCTAACGATAAAATGACTCTGGGACTTTGATTGTGGCCTAACAGAGATAAGTTGCGCTAAGCGTACCTACTCTCAAACAGTGAAGGAAAACGTCGTGATGAAATTGGCAGTGAGGAGTGTTCGGCGCATTTTAGTCTTTCGCCACACTAGTTTAATAGATCTAAACATTGACACGCTAAAAAGGATAAATATTTTGACTAACTATAGAACTTAACATAGCACTAATGCTTATTTAAATACTTCTTAGAGGCAGATATCTAGCACTATAGACTGGTGATTAAAATGTCTACCTACTTTACGCAATAACGGCTATAAGCGGCTAGACAGATTTTGATTAAATTTGGAAAAGATTTAAGCATTAATATGTATAACATAAAAGCTACCTTTTATGTTTCTTTTATGAAGGTACCACGCGTGAGAAGCTATGGGAAGCTAGTCTCTAGTAAATAGTTCTTATAAGTATTCAGCAAACTTACCTATAGATTCTAGGCGACTGTGGCTATATTATTAATAGTGCTATGATTGGGTGAATCTGGTGACTATTCTGTGTCATATCGGTGAATCGACTTTTGTTATTGCCAAAGTCACCATCTGTCGACAAGCGAATCTACATAATATTCGTAATAAGTTTTTTATTAAATTTCTTCAATTTTAAGAATAAACTCTCCCTAATTTCGTTTGGGTTTTATTTTAATGTTTTTTATACAAACTTTGATCCCCGTTGTACCTCTCGAATTTTGGTAATTTCTTTCATAGTGTTACTTTAAACACCCTCCACAAGGCTCGATGGTTGTGCAAGTTATTTCGGACCAGTGTGATGAAAGGATTATACATAAATGTTTATGGTTATAAAAGGAAGCGTACGTAAAAGGCTATGATGAATGACACTCTGATATATTGAGATACATTGAGTCAGCTGTTAATTTTACGCATCTCACCGCTTTGGTTGATTATTTCTTCATAATCGTTTCCGATCTTTATTATTATTATTGTAGAAATGATACACGAGACTTATGATAGGAATAACACTTCTAATATAAAGGATATACAATTTGGAAAACACAGATGAGTGACACACTTTGACATGCACACTAAACTATAGAGTCAGGGTAGAGCGTGTAGTGTCCCACTGCAGGGCAAAGGCCTCCCTTCTTTCTCTCCAATCATCACGGTTTTGGGCTACCGTGGACAAGTCCTTATCAATTTCGTCCAAACTTTATCAACATAGAATGTTTTTTTGAATAGTTTAATGGCCATTTATATAATTAACTAGCTTCTACCCAACGCTTCACCCGCGTAGTACCTTGAAAAACAAAAACAAATCTATCCCACGGGAACCGTAAATTTTTCCGGTATAAAGAGTAGTCTATGTGATATTCCGTTCAGCCGTTTCAGCGTGAAAAAGTAACAAACAATTCCATACATACATACATTCGTACAAAATTTCACGTTTATAATATTAATAGGATATTAAGAGTGCTGGTGGTGCAGTGGTAGCAACCCGGCCTCACGATCCGAAGGTCGTGGGTTCAAACCTGGTCGTGCACCAATGAGTTTTTCCATTCGAAAAATTTAGTGCGCAATGCCAGTGCTTTTAAATGGTGAAGGAAAACATCGTGAGGAAACCGGCATAACCTAGAACCAAAAATTATAAGGTGTGTCATAGGGTAAGTATTCTTATAAGCGACGATGGACTCGCAACCTGTCACGTACGGAATACTAACTAGGTACTGTGCAATGTGTGGGCGTGTACCAAATGCCGTGTTTGGACGTGCCTCTGACTACCCTCTTTAGATATCCTCAAAAGATCTAAGTATCTAAAGATCCGAGAAAGATATCTACCTAACCTGGGGATTACAGTGGTGAACATATTTATTTATTATTTTATCTATGATTTCCGAATATAAGTACTAGACCTTATGAAATTATGCGAGTGAAGTCGCGAGTTTTCATAGTCCGTGAGAACCGCGATGCTACAAATGTAGGTAATATAATTTCAGCGCCATCTTGCCTTCAAATCTCAGCAGTAATTTAGTTTTCTCGAAGAAAATCCAGTTGACGTAGCACAAAGCGATGCTGTCTAGGCTATGGGAACTTAAAATGGAAAATATTCTTTAAAATATGGTAGGTGTGGTTTAAGCATTATTCAGTGGGTACTGACCAACGTTACGAGGTGTAATGTAACATTCGCATCGAGCGTGTTACGCATCGAGCATGTTACGCTGTGTTCTAAAATCGGCGTAACATGCTCGTCAAAACTCTGTGCTCCGTTTTCGCCTGAACCGACTGAACCGCGTAACAGTCAAAGGATTCGCCAAAAAACCGACAGCCGGATGGAGCACTCAAAGCGAGCAACGAGCGGCTCGTTGCTCGCTGGTTTCCCCGTAACACGACGTAGGTACTGACTACACGAATGCTCGCTGTGTAACACGATACATAACGCCCCGTAACGCCGGTCAGAGTACCCAGCTTAAGGAATCATCACATTGTATTTTCATTCCGTTCGTCTTTTTTCTCTATAAAATGACGAATGATAGAGGGAAATAGAAGATCACATGTTGTGCCGACCCCACATAACGTGGGAAAAGGACAGGAAGATGATGACGTGTTTTTTTTCTATTTCAGTAAATTCACGACTAGAAAAAAATAACAAAGAGCTCTTATTCAACCATTTTCTTTACTTATCGATAAGGGGAGGCAATTGCATCCCTTTCACCTGGCTACTTCCGAAGCGAGGGAGGCACTTGGAACTACTCGGGAAAGCGCAGAGTGTTTGAGGGTACCTCTTTAACGCGTTGGATTGTCTCTTTTCATTATTGCTTTCAGCGAGAAATTAATTTATAAGTGTAGAATGTACATATAAGTGTAAATTATTTTTCAACGTGCGCTTGGGGCACGGACGAATAATTTTATAATTAAATTAAATGAATAAATTCGTTTATCGATTGTAGGTTATTAAGTATTGGACTATATATATTTTAAGTCTATTTATTCGTTAGATCCGAAGGTTATGGGTTCAAACCTGGTCGTGCAATAATGAGTTTTTTCATTCGAAAAATTTATGTGCGCAATGCCAGTGTTCTTACGGTGAAGGAAAACATTGTGAGGAAAATGAGAAAAATTCAAAGGTGTGCGTCATAGGCTAGTGAGTTCTATCTACTGATATCAGGCTCATTTTCAATTAAAAAAATAATCAGTTTTTAGCTACTGATCTCTTTACAAGATTTTCCGTGTTTTCATTGTAAGTTCTTTTTATTATTCATGTGTGTCATGGATTAGTATTCAAACGGCGATGGGCTTGCAACCTGTCACGTACGGAATACTATTCACTGTGCAAAATGTGGTCTTGTGCCAAATATCATGTTTGGACGTGCCTTTGACTATCCTCTTTAGATATCCTTAAAAGATCTAAGTTACTATAGATCTGAGGAAATATCTACCAAGCCTGGGGATTACATTTGATCATGATTTTTTTCTTTTTATTATTACCTTTCAAATGTAGTCTTTGTTCGTGTAATATTATAAAAGCTACAGACAGTTATCGTAAATCCAATTTGAAAAGCTACTCTTGCCAATAACCTCAATGCTTCCCGAGGGAGCGAACTGGAAAGTAGGTTCTAAGGTAAACTTGGGTTCCTTAAATGCGTTGAACGTGAAGTGAAATTATATACTTATGTGTACTCGTAGTAGAGGAAATTCGCGCGACTTCGTAATATTTTTTCATACATAAATAAAATCACGCCTTTTTCCCGACGGGGTAGGCAGAGACCACGGATCTCCACTTGCTACGATCCTGACATACTTCTTTTGCTTCATTCACTCTCATATTTTTTCTTACAAACTTTAACCTCCCACTGTCTTCTCATAAGTTAAATTTCGGCAAATCCATACTTAGTGTGCCTTTGGACTTTGAAAGTGCCTTTATTTTCATATATTAGGTGTAGTTTTGAAAATCTAGACACGCGGCAGCGTGTCAAGCCAAGTTCAAGCGAAGCAAACGGGCGATGCGCGCCTAGTGTAATATTACAGGAACCATTTGGGTGATTTTTCACCCCCTCGTAACTCAAAAACTATTTCACATAAACAAGTCAAATTATGAGATGAAATGATATTTTAAAGTTGTTAAAAATATTTCATATTGTTATAAATAAGTTTTAGGACTGACCATTGTACTTGGCACCCGTTTAGATCTCACTTCTTTTGTCGCTGAAGTCAACGACTAAAGCATACCTACTTAGGTACTTATTGAACTTGGCTCTCATTTCACATTTATGTTTTTGATGGGATATTCTATCACAGAAATTTCAAAGAAAGTTTACGGTCAATATTATTTTTAATATAGACGTTTTTACCTCTTTTCACCCTCATAGAAGAGCAATTTTAGAAAATTATTTCTTTATGTACGTCTTCAAAATGAGAGTCTACATGCTATGTTTATTTATTTATTTATTTATTTATTTATTAGGCAACGCCAACAGCACACACAATATGTTATATATAACATATCCTTATAGCATGAAGAGTGTGATTATTACGTCCATAACATGACGTCACCAATTTTTTGTACAGACCAAAAGTTTTGTTCAGAAAGATGATAGGTGAGAACAGTGAGAAGTATTGTTCTTTGGAAGTTAATAGATGGCAAAACTTTAGTGATTCGGTATTAGGTGATACCTACTACTAGATGAAATATTAACCTAAAAGTTTGTGTCGTCAGTCACAGTAGGTAGGTTAGGTACATCTACAACTCTCCGCGACTTTGTTCACCTTTATGTTTTTTCAACCAGAAGTTAGACAAATCTATACTAAATGTTTGAACGGATCTTATAAAATTTAGTTAGAAGTTGCATTATTTTCTGGGGAAAGATATCTAGACTACATTTTAACTCAAAAATAAATAAGTAAGATATAAATCGCACCTTAAACTGCCCACCATAACCCTACGATGCACTTTTATTTATTTGTTTTTACAAAATACCAATTTGGAAAACGAAAGCAAAAATATTATTCCACGCTCATTAAATTGAATTGCATTGAATCTTCAAAGAGATATTTAATGTTATAGCACTGTTTAGGTCTCCGTTGACCGCGTTATAAGCCAAGACCACAAGACTGACTGCCAATAGGGCTGCCACCCAAGAAAAATACAAGAATTTTAAAATAATATTATGGTTATCATTGGCGCAGGATTGAGAAAATTTCAGAGATAATAAGGATAATTTATAAATGGACTATATATTTTTTTGTGAAACTGCCACATCTGCAAACCGTACATTATTCATAATATAAGCACTTAATTTTAATTTATAAAATGGTGATATAAAATATCTTGATTATAATCTAATTATTAGTAATAGGGAGATAATTTAAATTAACGTGAGCTTTCTGATGGATTTAGAAAGAAACTATTCTCAGGAACTCATCATTCTCCTGCCCTTATCCCACGCTAAGTGGGGTCGGCACAACATGTTTTCCTCTTCCACTCACTCCTATCATTCGTCAAATCTGAATCTACTCCTTTTACATTCATATCATCTTTCACACAATCCAACCACTTCTTCTTCGGCCTTCCTCTACTAGCGCACCCAACCACACTCATACTCATAACTCTTTTGGTGACATGGTTTTCATCCCTCCTCATCACGTGTCCATACCAAGCTAATCTAGCACTCTTCATCTTTTCAGTAGTAGGCGCTACTTTCAGGCTTCCCCTGACATACTCATTCCTAATCTTGTCCAACCGTGTCACCCCACACATCCATCTTAACATTCGCATTTCAGTAGCATGCACTCTTCTTTCATCCGTCTTCTTCATTGCCGAACACTCTGATCCATACATCGCGACAGGTCTGATAAACTATTCTCAGGAACTATTCTCTTTAATACACTTTCCTCTCACCCGGGTCAAGAACTTGGGCTTTGGGCTTTGGGAAAACTCAAAATAACACGAGAAAAAATATTAAAACTCGAGCGATAAGTTCACAGACGAAAACATCAATTCATTGAACTGGTTCGTAAATAACTACTGGCACGATAAGACGTGTGTCTACAGAACATGACAACCCTAGGTTGCAAGCAGACGGAAACAGTCAACAAGAATAATACTGCAGTTAATATGGGATCTCAAATCTCACCGCATTGATCAAGCCATAAATATCTATATCATTTTATTGGCGAATCTTCTAATGAATAGTTAATCGACATCTATAGGTCTACCATGAGTTTTCACAATCTACACTCGCTAGCGACTGTAGTTAAAAAAATGTATGAAAACTTGGCTACAGCGCCTCTAGTGGATAGTTGGGTACTAAAACCTTACGTAGCTAACTATCCTACGTCACAGCGTACTACAGCGACTGTAGTTTGCGCTCATAATTTGCTTACAATTTGGTAGGTACCATGAGTAACAGTTTTGACAAATGTCATAGTAACGTACTATTACTAGTGTAGTAACGTCAGCCAATCTAAATGTGACAACTCATAGTAGACAATATGTTTAAGTTCAATTTCACCATTTGTTAACAAAGCATTACCTAATCGGGGATAAAAATTAACAAGAATGTTAAAGTACTGTCATCTACATATTTTATTTCTATTCATTTTACGGAAGATTATCCTTTGTCAGGGTATGGTGGAATACAAAACAACTTTTACAAGCGATTAAAAGGCTAACAAGCTGTTTGTTTAATTAACAGAGCATGATGAAACTAGCTTTTACGCTTCGGTATAAGATATGTAGAGAAACTGATTGAATGATGATCGAACTGTCACAGGAATGTCACCTGTTTTGACAGTCGCTTCATATAGTAAATTGTTCCTTGAAACTCATCCAAAGATATCTCGAGAATTAAAAAAAAAATGTTTGACAATTTGACTGTGAATATAATTATGACGTTTACAAAAACCTATTCTCTCTGATCTCAATATAATATCTCCGTTGTTTTTTTTCTCTTTCGGCTAGCCTCGAAATATAAATTAAAAAGACCAAGAAATTAAGTTTGGTCGCGGCAGACACACGGTATTTTGAAATGGGTCCAAAATAATCTCGTTTCTCGGTGACAGGACGGTGGGATTTTGGTTAGTTAACAAACGAATTAAGCTTAGGAATGATAAAATGGCCAAAATCTATTTTTTAATCAGGTAGCTAATTTTAAGAATTTTCCACCTCGACGTCTTTGAAGGCCGATTTTAGCCAAAGTAGCCTATTAAGTACTACTAGCCTATTAGTTACTTTTTTTAATGATTATGAAAGCTGAGAGTCTGGAAAATTCTTTAGACTTATTTAAGAACCATGAAATCACTTGTTAAGATTTTTAATTTAAAGTTGAAAATTTAAGTCATAATTCACCGAATGTAATTATTTGACTTTACACCAACATTTTCATAGTTTTCATCAAAGTCACGTAGCTGATTATTTTATGCATAAAAGAACAACTCATGAAAATTTAGTAGCAAAAAAAAATCTCAAGAAAGTTTTCTACTTTTTTTGTAAGAATGTTTTAAGTTGTTCAAGTCGTAAATTTTCAGAAATTTGGAAAAAAAATAATAACTCGAAAACTATAGAAAATGGCGGAACATACATGGGGGTGATTCGGGTAACCCAAGGGGTGTTCTATCTCTGGACTTTCGCTTCACACTACTTTTTGGGACACCCTGTATATGCACTATAAACTATAACTCGTATGATAATACTCGTATTACATTTCAATAAAAAGTAGTTTTCATAATTAAAAAAAAAATCTAAACGCAATTGTGTGCGTTTGTATCATAGCGAATCTCATTTTTAAACAAATCTCTAGATATTATGTAGATTATTACGACCTAAGTAGATAGGTACCATATAATTTACATTGTAAAAGAAACCATATTTCGATAGTTTAAGAATCAATTTATTAGATCCTCTCGTGTGGATCACCTACTTACTTAGGAAACAATGGTAATGACAAATTAAATGTGTAATTCCCGTAAAATTGTAATCGCAGTGACGCACTAACCGCACAGACGAGGAAAAGGGCAATTAAGCGGAAA
The DNA here is from genome assembly GCA_963675405.1 of Cosmorhoe ocellata. Lineage (NCBI taxonomy): Eukaryota > Metazoa > Arthropoda > Insecta > Lepidoptera > Geometridae > Cosmorhoe > Cosmorhoe ocellata. The sequence continues at coordinate 3,132,978 of OY776266.1, read as the reverse complement.
ACTTAGTTTATATTTTAGTAAGTAGCTAAATACTATGTTTTAAAAAAAAATAATAATAGGTAGTTGGCTCAACGAATCTAGGCATTCGTGAAGTTAGCCGCAAGATCTGCGCAGTATCGTTTTTCGGGAGCAATTGGAGAATTGAGGAGGGGGGAAGGAACTCTACATGCGCAAACTCGCACCTGTAGCTAACTTCACGAATGCCTAGATCCGTTGGATGAACTGTAAGTAATATTTCGTTCGCTCCGGACGTCATCGTACCGGTTAAATCGGCGCATGTGTAAATGGATTAGTGATAGCGCGCACGAGTTACTTTTGTCACCGTGACTGTTTCGTCACTCTTATCAAGTCCGTGGTTCTTATCATCTCCATACATATTACTTACCTACCTATTAATTTTACTTTTTAAACTTTTAAATTATAAAAAAACAATAGTTCGTTTTTAATATTTCGTTCCGCACCGGACGTCATCGTACCGGTTAAATCGGCGCATGTTTACATGGATTAGTGATAGCGCGCACGAGTTACTTTTGTCGCGGTGCCTGTTTCGTCACTTTAGGTTACGTATGGAGATGATAATAACCACGGACCTGATAAGAGTGACGAACCAGTCACGGCGACAAAAGTAACTCGTGCGCGCTATCACTAATCCATTTACACATGCACCGATTTAACCGGTGAAAAGGAACGTCGTTTTATCTATGTCTTAAAGCTTATATCTTATGTTATAACTCTGTCATCCAGGTTCTAAAAACTAATAATATCTTATTGGGTTGTCTAACAAAGCCTGCGTAATAGCAGGGGTAAATCCGTCAAATTACGAACACAATACCATGAGTTATGTATGCCTGGCTGAGACGTGCTCTACGTGGTCTGTCACATATAGAATAATGATCAGTCACATCACACGTGCCTGTAATTTCACCGACCCGACAGCAACCATTGCTATTTAAAAAAAAATACGGCAATATACGTCATAAGATCAAAGACGTTAGACTAATATACGTTATACTCATGATTGTGCAGCGATTAGCGTAGTAGAACCAGGGGCCTTACCACGAAGTCTTCCAGAACGATTCCGTAACGATTCCATTATAGAAAAGTCACTACTTTCATACAATTTGCATAGGTCATGGTACGAAATAACAATGTAATACTAATTCAGTAATGTATTATGAATTCGTGGTAAGGCCCCGGGCCTCAGAAGCCTTACCACGAGCTCTAACAAACCATCATGTTTCAGAAACGTCACCAAGCTTCAAGTAACTACTTCAGTACAATTTTTATAGATCATGGTACGAAATATCAAAGTTATATTACTTTGATATTACTCAAAGAGCTTGTGGTAAGGCCCTAGATAATAACTCCGTTACGACTGTTGGCCCACACGAACTTACAGATATTTTGTTATTTAAGCCTCAATTTAAACAAAGACCCCTTTTACTAACGACATTGTGGCTAGGGCCGAAAGCTCAGGCCCTTACCATGAACTTACGAATCCAATCGTAATTTCACATTTGAGCCAATTTCGTCGTCCGTTTACAAAAACCCGGCGGCGGGCGTTTTCCTTCAAATTATCCTTGATTTAAGTCAAATTTGAATGGTTATTGTTTTAACCAAATAAATTTAAAATGAGTTTTTTTTAATGTTTATTTATAACCTGTTTGCCGTGCTAATATGGGGCTAAATAGAAAAATATATTATATTTAGTTTTAGTATATACAATAAAAACAAATTAAAAACACTTCACATCTAAAAAATAAATATAAAAACTCGTAATATTACTTACCTGTCTATTATATAAAGCAATTTGTACTAAGGCTAGTATCATTTTCTTCTTAATTGGATGGTAGGTAGTATGAGAGTTGCATGAGAGTTTGACAAAATAAAATACTAAAATTCGCAACACACCCCACGTCTATAAGTCTGCCAAAGTGAAAAGTTAATTTCTGATAAAAACAGTCAATAAAATCAGAATCAAAATCAGAACCGATGGCGTCAGGCTCTCACAAATATGCTCACGCCTCACAGATTTGTGTTAAAAAAAAGATATCTGGATGTTTTATAGGAACAACAATTGCCACGATCTCACAAAGTTATTAAAAAAAAAGCATTTCGATGATTCAGCCCTGATCTTTTACTCTGTGGTTTACCTTCATCGGAATGAAATAATTACAGGTCAGTATGACACTACAAATTTGGTGGCTTTTTTAAAAACGCTGTCAATCCAACCACACGTTAGGTAATCAATATTTGATTGGAATTATTTGTGGCTCATAATAGTCATTAGCAGTGTACTATTAGGTATTCCGTGCCGTTGTGCCGTGTTTCCTCAATGTAGTTGTGTTCGCTTTCAGGAATTAGTGATGAATGAAGGTAGAATAAAGGTTGGTTTCGATAAGTTCGAGAATTTCGTTTGATTTCACCTTTAGACGCGATATTTCTTAATATTTCATAGTGTTATCTTGTACTTATTTATTTTGTAGTACCTATTACTAAATAGGTCAAGCTTAAAAATAATTGTAACTACTTAATAATCTTTCAAAAACATTAGTTTATTTTAAACTAGCTTCCTCTCGCGGCTTTGCTCGCGAGGTACCTATATAAAAAAATATAGTCTATGTTACTCAGAGATAATGTAGCATTCTAACGGTTTTGAAATCATACCAGTAGTTTTTAAGTTTAATCGTTACAAACAAAAAAAATACAAAAATACAAAACTTTCCTCTTTATAATATTATTAGTATAAGTATATTAGTACTAGTATTAGTATTATTATAGATGTATTTTCACCCAATAAAATGGTATGAATGATTATTAGTAGGTACACAAGTAGGTATTTTTGAATGAAATTACTGCTCTTTGTATAAAATAGGTATATTATTTTCCCATATAAGGCCTATCCCAATAGTGGAAACCCCCGTAGGTATGGTAAGAATAACGGTATTTATTGGTCTCATTTGAATACTAAATGGCAGAGAGGAATTATAAATATACAGGGTGTCCCAAAAAGTAGTGTCAAGCGAAAGTCCAGAGATAGAACACCCCTTGGGGTACCCGAATCACCCCCATGTATGTTCCGCGATTTTTTATAGTTTTCGAGTTATTAATTTTTTTCCGAATTTTTTAAAATTTACGACTTGAACAACTTAAAAAGTTCTTTAAAAAAAAGTAGAAAACTTTCTTGAGATTTTTTTTTGCTACTGAATTGTTATGAGTTGTTCTTTTATGCATAAAATAATCAGCTACGTGACTTTGATGAAAACTATGAAAATGTTGGTGTAAAGTCAAATAATTACGTTCGGTGAATTATGACTAAAATTTTCAACTTCAAATTAAAAATCTTAAAAAGTGATTTCATGGTTCCTAAATAAGTCTAAAGAATTCTCCAGACTCTCAGCTTTCATAATCATTAAAAAAAAGTAGGACTTAATAGGCTACTTTGGCCAAAAATCGGCTTTCAAAGACGGTGAGGTGGTAATTTTTTAAAATTATCTACCTGATTAAAAAATAGATTTTGGCCATTTTATCATTCCTAAGCTTAATTCGTTTGTGAACTAACGAAAAATTACTGCAGGAAAGTAAGATTTCATTAATATTTGAAGGTTTTATTTATTTAGTTTAGCTAAATTTATGAAATAAAACAGCAAGTAAAATTTATTAATTTTTTATAAAAAGTTTTCAAAATGTCAACCTTCTAGGTCGATACAAATCCTACATCGTCTTAAAAAGGTTTCCTTTAATCGTATGAAAGCTATTTTAAGTTCCTTAATTTTTTCGTCGGCCCATCTCAATTTTGTTCTTAATTCGGCCATATTGCTGATTTCTTTGGCATAAACTAATTCTTTTTAATCATTTTTGTTTAGTTAACAAAATAAATTAAACTTAGGAATGATAAAATGCCCAAAATCTATTTATTAATCAGGTTGCTAATTTTAAGAATTTTCCACCTCACCGTCTTTGAAGGCCGATTTTAGCAAAAGTAGCCAATTAAGTACTACTTTTTTTTAATGATTATGAAAGCTGAGAGTCTGGAAAATTCTTTAGATTTTATTAGGAACCATGAAATCACTTTTTAAGATTTTTAATTTGAAGTTGAAAATTTTAGTCATAATTCACCGAACGTAATTATTTGACTTTACACCAACATTTTCATAGTTTTCATCAAAGTCATGTAGCTAATTATTTTATGCATAAAAGAACAACTCATAACAATTCAGTAGCAAAAAAAAAATCTCAAGAACGTTTTCTACTTTTTTTTAAAGAACTTTTTAAGTTGTTCAAGTCGTAAATTTTAAAAAATTCGGAAAAAAATTAATAACTCGAAAACTATAAAAAATCGCTGATCATACATGGGGGTGATTCGGGTACCCCAAAGGGTGTTCTATCTCTGGACTTTCGCTTGACACTACTTTTTGGGACACCCTGTATAAATGATAATAATTTAAAATACTTAACTTAGATTCTTAGCGTCGAGGACACCCTGTAGGTAACAAGAGGAAAGTAGCGAGTAACAACAAAACAAGAAATCTAAGGGTTTTAAAACAAAACTTAACTAAAACTCTACATAAAAAGTTGGATATTAATATTTCCCTGTTTGCGGCTGAACAGGTATATTATACTAATTTTATTTAATTTTAAATTCGGTCAAAGAATGAGTGAGTATAGCTATCCAACGAGATAAAGTTACCTACCTTTGGGTATTACCTACAGTCAGTGACTCGAACTCTGTTCTCTATCTGTAGGTCTACCATGAGTTTTTACAATCTACACTCGCTAGCGACTGTAGTTAAAAATATATGAAAACTTGTACAGCGCCTCTAGCGGATAGTTGGGTACTAAAACGTCAAGTAGTTAACTATCCTACGTCACAGCGTACTACAGCGACAGTAGTTTGCGCTCATTAATTTGCTTAGAATTTGGTACCATGAGTAACAATTTTGACAGATGTCATAGTAACGTACTATTAAGTAACTACTGTAGTTGTTTGACTAACTAATTAACTATGTCAATCATTTTTTTTTTTTTTTTTTTTTTAAATTCTGCTTTTGGTTACCGATCATATTATTATTTTTGAAGTTTACGATACTCCTTACTGACACTGGCAGAATCGTTGCGAGAAGCAAGCGGGGCCATAAAAATAAGAAGAAGAAGAATTACTGTAGTAACGTCAGCCGATCTAAATGTGACAACTCATGGTAGACGTACTGTTACTTGTTTGTTGTTGTTATGTTACTAAATATTCATTAATTTTATATTTCGGTACATAACAATTTTAATTTGCACTTTATAATAACCCTTTTAATAATGGTAATGTAGAATTTCTGCCAAAAAACATTCTTTAGTGAGTGGCAAACCACAAAGTTTGCCCAAACTACGTCATATCCTTTAGATGGCAACCAAATAAGAATTTTATCTCAGTATAATTTTATACATCATCGACTTCCACATTCATTAGCCCTCCCGGAGGTTCTAAACGTCATTATTACTTCTCTGCCACGTTCGTTTCGGCCCTTTCGAGTACTTAATCCTTTACTAGATTATAATTACTGGGTCAAACGAAGATAGCGCTAAGATGGGAAGTAATTGAGAGCGACGAGCTTTTTAACCTAAAACCATCTTCCAACGATGTGCTATCCTACTTCTTATTATATAACCAAGATTACTTACAGATAAAAAGAATAAATTTAATAAACCAAGACAGGACACTTTATTACAAGAGCTACTATTGCATTAGGTGCCATTGTAATGTTTGTGTACTTTTTAAATTAATAAATAAAAGACTTCGATGAAGAATTTGTAGCGAACCACAAGTACATACTGCAGATGACATTTGCACACATTTGTATCGGAATATAGCAAAGTAATAACCTAATAAACTATACCAGGGATAAAATTGGGCTTGTTTGTGAAAGTTTCTTTCTAAATCCATCAGAAAATTTTCCTCCTCAGAAAATCTTTTGTTTAAGGCCCAGAATTTTGAAAATTGCAAGTATTGCATCCCTAATCATTCTATTACCGCTTAATAGATTACATTAAAATTGAACTACATGATACTCAAGGATATAAGTGATAAATCAACCGGAGCTAAAACACGAATTAGTTAGAAAACCATGGTAAAAATCATGTCAAAAACACCTCTGAAAATTCAGAAATTCCCTAATTTATCCAGAACAGTAAGGTATTTTGAATTTCTATTTCACATGAATGTAAATCAGTTAATTTGAAAAAAATCAACTCAGCCCTTTTTTTGAAATAAGCTATTTACTTAACATATTTATGTTTTTTATAAATTGTCACTTTCGTTATGTAATTCAGAGCAGCCATATTATCATGCCGCACTCTACTTACTTGTCATTTGGGTATTTCGCTTCGTGTTATGTCTGATTCCGCGGAGATCCGCGTTGCTATACTGACCTATGTCACTTTTTTTTGTAACTTTTCCGTAAGGAATAGTGTGACGAGTATTCTGGGCCATAAAATTTACTTGGCAATGTGACTGACTCTGTAACATGGACTATTTTTTTATTTTGACTATTAATTTAAAAAACTTGACACTGGCACAATTACCTTAAAGAGACAGATACCATGAATAAAGAAGAAAAAGAGAATACAATACAGCGACGTGGTCAGCCAAGCCAACATTGTAAAGTCGAGAATAGTTGAAGGCGGTTGAAAGGATTTGAGACTGATATGATCTCGTCGTATAAGCGAGCTTGAATATCTTTTTTGAACAATATAAATAAGCCAAGATAAGAATAGTGAAAGTAAATACCTTATAAAAAAGACTTGTTTTATAATTCGATTTACAATTTTATATGAACCACTGAACCGTAATTAGGAAATAATATTCAGCCAGTCTTAAACAGCTAAGTATATTAAGCAATTCCTGCGGAAGAAATGCTTCCTGAATTTCCAGACAATTTACATTGTTATGATGAAAGCGGTGCTTTTAGATCCAATAAAAGGTAGCTAGACAGGGACAAAAGATAAAAAAACACGGACAATTTAAAAAGGCAAAGACAACAAAAGTGCATATAACGCCTTTGTTGCAGACTGGAAAAGGCTTGTAAAGGCTCGACAAAATCTCTGAGGGAAAGATGAAAAGACTCATTTGCCAGTTTCTTTATAATGCAGAAGAATATATAACAGTTTGTTCTATTACTGTCATGAAGGTTCATTGTAGCTCCGATACAGCGTGCAAGTTTGAATCGTAAATTCAACACGATATAGTTCAATTTATATTGTTAAAACAAATGAATATAAACCTTGAGGATTCTTAGCATAAAACTTTTGTAGAAAAAAGCGCTTTTTTTCATCGTACATAAAATCTAGTCTTGAGAGTTTATAGACAACCGATACACAGAAAAAATATGAACTGATGTCAAATATAAGGTTATTTTAAAGGCTTATAGAGTAGGTACCAACCTATATCTATGGTTGGTCTTCGCAGTTTTGGTATCTTTATGATGACTTATTAAAAAAAAAAAATTTTTAGCATAGATTTAATATTACTTACGGTTTACTAAACATACTGAACTAATAAACCAAAATTTGCATAAACTTCACCTACAAAAATGTTACCTTCATTTCTAAAACAAATATCGAGTTTTCTGTCATATTACAGTACATTGAAGTTTGTTTTACATTGAGCCATGTCTGGGAGGTAAAAGCTACTCCAAACGAACCTCACAAAGAAGGCACATAACGAACTTCGAAACTCAAAATGAAAATATCTAAAGCGAGGGTAGGTAGGGATGTGATGTAACTGAGGTAATATCCCCAAACTGGAGTTGCCAGCTTATAAGAACTTTTTTTCCTGACTCTACTTTGGGTATTAAACCGATAATAAAAATATTTAGCCCAATAAAAACTCAATAAAAAATGCTGCTATAATGTTATAATAACATCTACGAGTATTAACTACTATTGGTAAATACTAAGAAAATAAATGTAAGTTTATCAATACACAACGATTTACAATCCTTTTTTTATGTTTTTTAAATTTAGACGACACCGTCCTTCTAACATAATATTTTCATAACCGGCCGTTTTTAACCGTTCATTGAAATAGTTATAAACAGTTACATACATATGTACATTGGGTATTTACTATGAAAACTAAAAAAAAACTTGTAGAAAAAGAATCTTTTAACAGGAGATCCACAAATTTTTTCGTTGTCTTATTTTGCAGATTAAATATTGTTTTAAGCACATCCCTATGTGTACCATACAGAGCCAAATATATATAATTTTCATATAAAATTTCTAAATATTTTTTGCTGCCAGCTGGTGCTTTCAATTCAACGCTGTTTGAATAATAAATGATGTAGTACATAATGTGTTTTATGATTAGGCCCGAGTTTTATCAGAAAAGTTATGAAATTCCTCGTATTTGCTTTATAAATATTTTAAGAAGTTCAAGGGTGGTTATTTGTAAAGCCTTGATGACTTAGAAATAGAGATCCCCTTTATGTCCTAAGGTTGTTGGTTTGAATCTTGGTAATGGTAATTAACTCACTCAAAGTATTGGTGAAGGAAAACATTGAGGATAGAACGAGGTTTATTTTTTAAATATGAAGATGGTGTCGACACAAATTACTACTACTATGTCAATATTATAGTAATTTATTGATACCATTGTATACTGTACGTATGCAGTATATCTTTTCATTGACTCATCATCTTCCTGCCATTTTCCCACGTTATGTGGGGTCGGCACAACATGTGATCTTCTTCCATTTCTCTGTATCATTCGTCATCTCAGTACTCACTCCTTTCTTACCCATGTCATCTTTCACACAATCCATCCATCTTTTCATTGACTACACGATAATATTGTACTCACCTACGAGTACCCGATCTGTATATTTTCAACTAATTTTTATGCACTTTCTTATCGTATAACCAGTTCGTTCGGACCAGTGTGGTGAAAAGACTAAAGTGCGCCTCGAGTTTCCTTTCGCGCATTTTATCCAACATCTACTCCATAATTTGTGCGGTTTTTTTTTATCTCTACCAGACAATAGCGTCAAACGCGATTAGTTTTGCAAAAGAAAAATTGCGTTTCTATTATTCTTTTACTATGGCGAAACGACTGTATCGCGTGATAGCCTACATCGGCTCGTAATCGCGTTAACTCGTTAGCCATCCTCTGAAGGATACCAGCTTCTCTATTTACTACCTTCCGCCCGTGACATTGCTCGTTCGTAATTATAACTAGAGATGCTACGGATAGTGGTTCAGCCGGAGATCAGATTTTGGATATTCGGCGTAGGCTTTAGCCGGAGCGCCGAATATCCAAACGCCGAATATCCAGCGCAGAACCCCTGCTGAAAACTGAATAAATCCCTGTGACTCAATTCAAGTTGTAACGTGCAGAGGGGGCGGGGCACGGATGATCGTGAAGGGAGCAGGGTAATTACTGATGAGTTTTTTTTACACACTATCGATAATAAACTCCTACTAGCGATATCATTAGAACATCCATTATTGAATTTTCAAACATTATGTAATTTTTTTGCCACATTATTTATTTTTCAAAATCGAGACGAATTCTTTTTAATATCAATCAGAATATCAAATAAAATGATTTTAAATTTATATTTTATCCCTAGATTTAAGATAAATCAACTCACCCTGTACATAGCAAACCGTGTGAAACCAACTCAGTTCTCAAAACACGAATTAATCGATACCTAGAATCTAATCAATTCAACAAACGTACGACTACAGAACGATCTAATAGTGAGTACCCATTACTCGATATTGCGTCACAGCCGAGCCTATGGAGACAAAGAAAATAGTACCCACGTCACAGAATATCTAACAGTGTAAGTATTGCTTAAAGGTTTATCCACATTGAGCCCTTGTCAATTTCCGCAACGTTATTGTCCGCTTGGTATAAGAACGTTTAGGATATAATTACAAAAATCAATGATTTTTAGGTACCATATAATGAACCAAGAATTATTGTAAGGATGCTATGGTATGGCCATCAAATATTCGTCTCTTTAGCCAATAAAAACTGGGCTGTATTGTACAACATTTTCATATAAATACGGTTTTACCAATTTGCAACTTATGCACTCAAAATTAATTTGGTTAGGTATAGGTAGTATTATATACCTGCCTATATAAATATTATCTTAAATTGATTGCATTTCAAACTTGGTTTCATAGCCGAAAAAAATATTGTAAACGCGATACAGACCTGCTATCTTCCTTGATGTTGAAAATGCAAAAGTTTGGATGATATGGATGTTTGTTACTCAATCACAGCAAAACGGCTGAACGGATCTGGATGAAACTTGGAATACGCGTAGTTTATGAACTGGAATAATACATAAGCTACTTTTTATATGGGTAAGACCATGTAAGAACCAGATAAATATTGTTTTAAGCCTCCTGAACTAGCGTTAAATGTTATGCTATTCTAGTCATACTGACGGACGATGACTGTACGTACGCTTAGCTCTTTGAAACTACGCAACGAATTTTAATGCGGTTTTCATCAAAAGATAGAGTGATTCAAGAGGATGGTTATACACTACAGTATCTACATTGAATCCGTGTGAAGCCGTGGCGGGTCGCTAGTTTATGATATTAGTAGGAATATGACGAGAATCTACTATGGTTTAAGGAGCGCTGGTGGTGTAGTGGTAGCACCCCTGCCTCACGATCCGAAGGTCTTGGGTTCAAACCTGGTCGTGTACCAATAAGTTTTTCCATTCGAAAATTTTATGTCCGCAATGCCAGTGCTCCTAAACGGCGAAGGAAAACATCGTGAGGAAACCGGCATACCCTAGAACCAAAAATTCGAAGGTGTGTGTCACAGGCTAGTATTCTTATAAGCGGCGATGGGCTTGCAACCTGTCACGTACGGAATACTAACTACTGTGCAAAATGTGGGCATGTACCTAATGTCATGTTTGGACGTGCCTCTGACCCTCTTTAGATATCCTCAAATATCTAAGTAACTAAAAAGATCTGAGGAGATATCTACCGAGCCCAGGGATTACAGTCGTGATCATATATTATTGGTAAAGACATCGTGGCGGACGCTGCTTGGCACACAGTTGTCAGTCAAAACCCACCCTCGCCACTCAGAATTGTGTCCACGTCAGCACGTCAGATCTGACGGATTTGGAATCCAATAACACCCCATTGAGCTGGGAAACGTAGTTTGCCGAACCCATATTGGAGAAAGAAAGTAGTTTTTCGGAGATTCCGAAAACACAGCTTTAGTAGAAACTAAAATGCATAAATTACTTTGAATGGGCCAATATTTCAAAAAAGTTGTAAAAATGGCTTCAAAAGTTTTTCGCGATTTGTAAGAATATTTTAGTAGTAAATTTTTGGGATGTTATTGTTTTGTTCCTGTTAGCTGTTTTTTTAGTCTTAAGATTATTTTTCTTTTTTACTATGTGTGTTACTTCTTTAAAAAAATGTTGAAACTCCATTTTTTCTTCCATTCTTTATTTGTACCCAGTAAAACAATAAACTTCTATTCTATGTAGTAAATCTTAGTAAAAGTAATTAGTTTGTTGCCATTAGAAAATTGAGTTCAATTTAGGTTTCAAATGTAGGTCGTTTTTTCGTTTTCAATAATTAATTTTGATCACTACTTTTCCTGTAAAAAAGCGCTTTATTTTTTCAAAACTCACCACGGCAAAAGATGTAGCAAAAGTTTTTTTTTTTTTTTTTTTTCTAACCTATATCGTCCCACTGCTGGGCAAAGGTCTCCCCCAAATCACGCCAACCATCTCTATCCTTCGAGGTCTCCCACCATCTGTCCTCGAAGGTATCGAGATCATCCCTCCAACGCTTGCGTGGCCGGCCACGACCTCGCTTTCCGTCAGTTAAAAAAAAGTAGCAAAAGTTACAAGAATAAATTAAGTTGGATAATGTATAGGCGATTAATGTCTGCTACACGCCACTGAAACCAACTGAAATATATTAGGAAATGGGAAAATAAATAACGAGACTAGATGAACACAAATAGGTGATCCCACGACACATACATATATAGCCTATAGCTTTTCTTATGGTGAAAACATACGTTAGGGGTTTGCAGCACGAAATCTCGTAATGTACAAGTTACACGCTATCCACTTGTGTTTTTCACACGATTTACTCAAAACGTGCGTGAATTTAGACAATCATCATCATCATCATCATCTTCCTGCCCTTTTCCCACGTTATGTGGGGTCGGCACAACATGTGATCTTCTTCCATTTCCCTCTATCATTCGTCATCTCAGTACTCATTCCTTTCTTACCCATGTCATCTTTCACACAGTCCATCCATCTTTTCTTTGGTCTACCTTTACCCCAATATTCAATAATAGACAATATTCCAACAAAAACGTCATCTCCGTCTTTATTATATTTCATTTGTGATCGGAATATCTTCCATTCTCCCTCTGTCAACCGTCATTTCCGTATTCACTTCTATTGTCATCATTCACACAATCCATCCATCTTTTCTTTGCTCTCCCTCTGCACCTATATCCATCACTTTCGTTACATGACATTCATCCCTTCTCATGATGTCTATACCGTTATCTTATATCAACCAATTTTCCAATATAAACTAAAGAATAATGGAGAGACAATTTTAGTTTTAAAAATAAACATTCTTATATGAACATTTGAAACATCTGGAACATTCTAGAACTTATAAGTAACAGTTAACAGAGCAGCTAACATCGGTAACTTGTGGCATAGACAAGCAGCAAGTATAAGCATTATATTCTCTTTGGTATAAGCGAGCAAATATCAGCGTACTATTCACTCTCTGCAATTTTCCAATTTGCCAAGTAACTAGCCAAACGTGTGTTTACAGTATTCATAGTCTAATTTGTGTACTATGTGGATATACTATCAAATAACAGGAAAATGTTAATCTTTTACCTTTTTGTGGAGGTTGTAAGGAAATAATGAAGTAAAAGAAAGGTGAATTTCTGAGTAAATGTAGGTTAGAAGTAGATAAAAGATATTTTTGCCAAGCATTAAGTATTGATTTCAGAATTTGTGAGATTGGTAGAAATAAGGTAGTCTTCAGGTTTTTCATTTTTGCCATGCCTCTTCAATGTATAGAGTTAGAAACTTGGTTATATTACTACAGGACTATTTAACTATATATTATTATATTTTGGCATAGACAAGTAGACATCTCACGCGCGCCAGAAACTCATTAGTAGCATTTTAGACTGTTTCGGAGTCTTTTTCTGTTGAGGTACAAACTATGGAATAGTTGTAAGTAACCATGATAGGACTGTACACATCAGCGACTTAATAAGTAGTACATACATTACAAGTCATTTTCCCTATTAGGCGATCCCACCTTACATAAGGCCAATAGTTCGCCAGTATCGCCGCATTGCTTTATTGCCATCGCAGGTAAAAGAGTTACAGCTAGATCAGTCTATCTTATCATGTCACTAGATTTTTTGAACAAGTGTGGTGAAAGGTTTAAAATTGCCCGAAAGGCTTATTTTGTGTAGGTACGACTTATTAATTGTTTTGTGCTGGTATTATGGTTTATTTAGGTTTAACTAGAAACACCCTGTAGGCCCACTAGAACGCTTTATAAAAGGCTCTATTGAGAATAAAAGTGTGCCTCTGAGATACACTTTAACTCTTTCACCACACTTCTTCTTACCGAAATTTGATGAGGCTTTTGCGTGACTTTTACACGCATTAGGTAATTGTCAAAATCTGTGCAGCAAATGAATGCAATTTAATCTCTTCGAATATATTAGTAACTAGCTGTTGCCCGCGACTTTGTTCGCATTTAATTCGTTTTAAAATGTTCTAAGCAGATTGTGCTATTCGGGGTAGAGACAAATTCAACAAAAAAAACATGAAAATCGGTCCAGCCGTTCTAGAGTTATAAAGTGTTCGAACAAACCCGATTTTGTTTTATATTTAGATTACTTTATTAGTTGTTCGAGTATACTTGTAGTCTATGTTAAGTAAACAAATAAGCTAGCTAAACATTATGAGAAAAGACGACTGGTGTTTTTCATCTTTTGATAAGGGTGCAGTGTTTTTGATAAAAGTGAAGTAGCTATTCTTTCAAGTCTGTGGTCGTATTCCTTACGTGTTAACACGTGTGAGTCATTGAAGTGAACTGGTTGGATTTGTTTGAGCTGGGAATGCCTAAATGATTTGCATTTAGTACTAACGAGTATGCTGAGAAGGTATTTGGTATACCGCCTGGGTGGTTGTGTAGTTTGTTTTGGATATCGACTTAGCAATAGATGAATTCCAAAGTAAATTACTGTCATATAGAATCAAAGATGGCAATCTGTACTTGGGATGAATTTTGGCAATTCAATAAAAACGTTTTACTAAGTCTGTTAATAAATTATTTTTACTATAGAAGATTGCCGCATTTGAAATGTTACTAAGTTACTCTTTGAGAACATCTAAAGGGGGTAGACAGAAGAACGTCTAATTAGTTAGTATTCCGTACGTGACAATTGCAAGCCCAGCGTCGCTTAGGTCGTACAATTACTAACCAATGACACACCTTTTTGAATTTATGGTTTTACTCTGGACTAGGGTATGCCAAATGTTTTCTTTCATAGTTAAACCTATTTCAAAAACATGAAACTTCCCTAATCTAAGTATCTTTTTTTCACAGGTACTTAGATCACATTCAAGAAATGTGGAACACAAAAAGAGTGAAGATTCTTTGCGAGCGTACAAATTAATCTATTGCGATGACGTCAGAAGAATCGTTAGATGTCGTCAAAAAAACGGACTCCAAAAAGGCGGATGCCTGCGCTAACTTCGCCAAAGATATACCAGAGAAGAAGGAAGAAGAACAAAAAAGGAAATCTCACGAGCTGATGAGATTAGTCTACGAGTTACCTGAAGAAAGAAGTGAGATTTTAGAGAATAATAACATGCTGAAAGAGAACCCACCTATTAAAATCGTCGAAATAACGGAACAGAATGGTTGTGATACAGAGCTAGGCGCCGAATGTGATGTTTATATTAAAGATCCTGATTTAGAAAATAAGTGCAGCGTAATAGCTACTGATATAACTTGCGAGGAGTTCAAAGAAGTTATCGACAGAGCTTCGCCGGAGGACTGTACCGATGAAGAGTTGCATGAACTCAAAAAGATATTAGAGTCCAAACCGAGAGTGTTAGAACGATACCTGCGAGAGTGTGCAAGTTTAGAGGAAGTGAATAGGATACATAGTGTGACGTCATTCGGTCCATTGTCGCCGAGGCCGCATCATGAAGCGAGGAGTACTTCTGTGACGTCAGACCTGTTCCAACTTTGGTTGTCTTCCTCTCCTGTTAAGGTAAGCAATTTTTTTCTTCTTAACGTATGATTAGTTTTTTTTTAACAAGTGGGGTGAAAGGATTAAAGTGCGCCCAGAGGCTTATTTCTGTGAAATATTATAAAAAATAAGAAGAATCTATATTTTTTAGAATCTGCAGGAATTTGCGTTTCAGTGATGGCATGCGATTATTTCGGCCATCTTTTGTTTAACAATGTGAATGAGTGAATGAGTGAATGAATGAACCCTTATTAAGCTGTAATTAGTTTGTTACGTTATGCTTTTTGATTATTGAAATTTAATAATCAAAGGTATGGTTTATGAATCTCGGATAAAGGTTCGATGCTGAGATAAAATGTAATTAGTCTATGTCATTCTAAGTACGATAAGCTTTTGCACTCAGTATATGGTGATAATAGTGATAATACTATCGATGGCGCACTGACACCGAAGTTATCAATCGTTTTGTGTGATACATTATCTGGTAGATACGTACATATGATGCGTACTAAAAGCCTAGCCTACTGATAGGGTAAAAGCCCCATAAAAGCTCCAGGAGGTCAGTTAAATACAGACCTTATCTCACTCTGGAGTATCTTGCGGTAACGAAAGCCTTCATGCGGTATTAAAATAGATTCTCTGTAGTTTTGATTAAAAACAACAAAGCTAGCCAATGCCCAAGGGTTTTTAATAACGTGAAAAACTCGCAACCGATACTTGAAAAAGGTAAGTAAATTGCATGAAATGATTTGAGCATAATGTATTGAAGCTTGAAATTATGGAAGCGAATAAAAGTAATAAACGAAATCCGGGAGAATTGAACCCCATTAATAATAGAAATATAAATGTAAGTATAGCGAGTGATTCTACTTGAATACTTATTGTCCCATGAGGAATTTAAAGTACTCTTATCTGGCATAGACATGGCATGTACAAAAAAGTTATCGTACCAAAATGGATTAGAATTAAAATTGAAAATAGTTCACGATACCTAAAATGAATTAAAATAGTATACGAATTACGAATGTGGGTAGAAGTTTAGTACGGAAGTTTGACTGCAAATCAAGTAGTAAGTATATAGTTAAAGTTTACATAATGAAGAATGACTTGAAGCGAAAAAAAAAATGACTAAATTGATAGATTTGGAATTGATAGAATTGGTAATTATCACTCGATATCATTTTTCGTTTCAACTCAGGTTTCATGCCTGGTCCAAGTCACCCGCACTGTCCCTATGACTTAAAGCGTAGTATTTATATTCTGTGCTTTAGCCACCATAACTCGTCTCCCTATTCTAATAAAAGATCTTATTAAAACGCATCGCAACGTGCGCGACCCCATTTCAACCCCATTCCGAGGTAAAGGACTCTATATTGCAGGCTAAACCGGTTTAAACCGGCTTATTACACTGTCACAGAATACTATGATAGTCTTCTTATTCTTAACGTGTTACTAGTTATTTCGAACCAGTGTGGTGAGAGGCTCCTTTCGTACACTTGAAGCAGTCTTCGAACTTCAAAGTTCAACGATATGCCGGTTTCCTCACTATTTTTTCCTTTACTAATTTGAGAGTACTGGTGTAGCATATAAATGGTTAGAACAAAAAGAAACCCTGAAAAATTTTAGATCTAAGAAACTAGAGTTCTTAAGAGATATCTTCCAAGCCCTGGCTTGTACGGTTCCGTACCCAAAGGGTAAAACGGGACCCTATAACTAGGACTCCGCTGTCCATCCGTCCGTATGTCTGTCCGTCTGTCACCAGACTATATCTCAAGAACTGTGATAGATGGACGGTTGAAATTTTCACAGATGATGTATTTCTGTTGCCGCTATAACAACAAATATACTAAAGAAAGCAGAACAAAATAAAAATTTTAGGGGGCTTCCATACAACCAACGTGATTTTTTTGCCGTTTTTATAGATAATGTTACGGGACCTTTGCACTTGGCCGGATTTTTTTAAAAATAAACTAGGTATTCGGATTTCCGGGTGACACACTTCCCTGAAAATATCGCACAGTGAGCTTACACCACGGCAGCTTATATCACGTACTGTAAATTAATTCACCCGCGCGGTTCCGAGAATTGCGTTAAGCATTTTTCTCTTTGCTCGGAATTAAAATTGCAGCCACTTGGGACTAACAAGATTGTCTGAAAATTTAGTTACCGTCTTTATAAAGGTAAAGAGCAAAATGTGGCTTAGCTTAGATTTATCTATATGGAGTCTGAGACCACTACGGGTTTATGGTAGTGGCCCCACTTTTGCAATTCACATTAATAGATTTTTCTGGTAAAATAACTTAGCGGTAATGATTGGCATTTGCCTTGCAGTGGGACAATATTGGATGAAATTATGATCTCGATTATAATCCCCAGGCTCGGTAGATAACTCCTCTGATCTCTAGTTACTTATATTATAGACTAGTTGTCCCGGCAAACTTCGTACCGCCACGTTTGTATGGGAGATAGAAAAGGGCTATTTTTAGGGTTTTCCCGGAAGTTATTCGAATTTTTCTTACCTTTTCAACCTTCCCTAGACTTCCACAAACATTTCAAGACCAAGATAAGATACATCCATTTAGCCAAAATGCTGAATTTACTCCTTTTGCTTTAAATGACTTGTTTTTTTTAAATAGGTACTTAAGTCTAAATTTTTTATGTTGTGTTTTTTTTTTTGGCAATAAACTATTTTCTATTCTATTCTATTCTATTCAGCCGTTCTCGAGTTTTAGCGAGACTAACGAACAGCAATTCATTTTTATATATATAGATATCTAAAGAGCATACAGAGGCACGTCCGAACATGATATTTGGCACATGACCACATTTTGCACACTAGTTAGTATTCCGTACATGACAGGTTGCAAGCCCATCAACGCTTATACGAATACTAACAGGACACACAACCTTTGAATTTTGGTTCTAGATATGCCGGTTTCCTTCTTCACCGCTTAAGAGCACTGGCATTGCGCACATAATTTTTTCGAATAGAAAAACTCATTGGTGCACGATGAGGTTTGAACCGGCGACCATTGGATCGTGTGGCATAGGTGCTACAACTACACCACGTCCAGTGCTATCGTGCTCTTTCATAACAGAAAATATCCTACTGATATTATAAACGCGAAAGTTTGTAAGAAAGTATGGGTGTGTGGATGTATGGATTTATGGATGTCTGGATGTATGTTTGTTACTTTTTCACGCTGAAACGGCTAAACCGATCTGGATGAAATTTAGCACACATATATATTATAGTCTGGAAAAGCACATAGGCTTCTTTTTGTCCCGAAAAATGTAAGGTTCCCGCGGGATAGATTTGTTTTTGTTTTTCAAGGTACTACACGGGCGAAGCCATGGGCGGACGCTACTTTGCTATAAAGGACCATAAGGTGGGACCTTATGGTCCTTTATAGCAAAGTAGCGTCAGCCTTACAGCCATTCGTCACTTTTCCTCCATTGAAAGCCTAACAAAGGGTCCCAGCCATTCCAATTTAGGTTCCCTTTTGAAAGTATCTTTACCGTCCCTGGGGGAACTATTGTTAAAGATTGCAGCGGTGATGTTCAAAGAAAACCTTTTGCTTTCGGCCCAGGCCTTTGATAGGTACGGATTTAGGATTTTATTTTATTGGGGCATCAACAGGCTCTACACGTAGGGGAACTAAGAATGGTGCTATGTAATTTCTATGTCAGCAAGTTTATTTTTCCCCCTCATGGCAACGAAGGGACAAATGGAACTTTTTAGTCCCATCTGTCCCGCTAAAAGGACAGCAGGAGGACAGATGAGAATAATCCAATAAAAATCTAGATACTTTATAGTGGAGATCCGTGGTCTCTGCCTACCCCGTCGGGAAATAGGCGTGATTTTATGTATGTATGTATGTAAATCTAGATACAAGTAATTGTTGAAATTGTACAATCTCTGAAATTTCAGGCCTTACCTTTTAATTTAAATTTATTTGACCGATCGTTCTGATGCAATTGTAATGCCCTTCAGGGGGCTTAGTACGGGTTTTGATAGTTTACTTTATTTCGTTTTGTTTGTTTCATGAATTTACCTGCACTGCCGTACTGCTAATTTTAGTTCTTCAATGTTTTTACTTTTGCTTGAACAAGTTTATGTCATTAGCAAGCTGAATATATTTTTAGTCTGTTGAAACCATAAAAATAGATACCCGCCTCTATGGTAAAACAAAAATTGAATAAAAAACGAGTCATAGACTAGCGAAGCAAGCAGATGCCGGAAGTTCATTCATAAAACTAAATTGTTGCCATTCATCCGTGGTTTTTGTGCCCTAAAACACATAAAATATATCCAAGATAAATTACTTTTCACAGAAACGAGCTAAATGATCTAGTTTTATTTTTATAAGTCTCGTATGAAGTAGGAATGTACTAGAGAAAGGCCAGGTCCAGAGTACCCTTAACCGACGCGCATGTAGGTATGAAGAATGTAATGAGAGTGAATGAAGCAAAAGAAGTATGTCAGGATCGTAGCAAGTGGAGATCCGTGGTCTCTGCCTACCCCGTTGGGACAGGCGTGATTTTATGTATGTATGTATGTATGAAGTAGGAATTTGAAATTTTATTGTAACGGTATTTTTTTATTTGACAGTTCGTACAAAGGTAATAGATAAAAACATTTTTTTTGCAAATTTGTTCATTTGGATGTTGAATTGAATACGTACGAATTATTAAGGCCCAGAATACTCGTCACACTATTCCTTACGTAAAAGTTACAAAAAAAAGTGACATAGGTCCGTATAGCAACGCGGATCTCCGCGGCATCAGACATAGCATGAAGCGAAATACCCAATAAATGACAAGTAGTAGAGTGGGGCATGATATAATGGCTGCTCTGAATTATATAAAGAAAGCGACAATTTATAAAAAACATAGATTATGTTCAAGTAAATAGTTTATTTAAAAAAAAGGGCTGGGTTGATTGGTTTCAAATTAACTGATTTACATTCATGTGAAATAGAAATTCAAAATACCTTACTGTTCTGGATAAATTAGGGAATTTCTGAATTTTCAGAGGTGTTTTTGACATGATTTTTAACCAAGGTTTTCTGACTAATTCGTGTTTTAGCTCCGGTTGATTTATCACTTATATATTTGAGTATCATGTAGTTCAATTTTAATGTAATCTATTAAGCGGTAATAGAATGATTAGGGTTGCAATACTTGCAATTTTCAAAATTCTGGACCTTAATGAGGAAACATTAAGAAACATTTGCGTACATTATGGAACGGACATTTGCGTACGTTAGGACATGATTAATATTTATGAAATCCGGGTTTGTTGCTAACTAATATTTACGAAATATGAGAAAAGGTTTTTTAACCTCACTAAAAGTGAAACGTAAGAACACTGAATAAATAAAAATATATTCAGAATAGGCTATCAAAATATAAAAAAATCAATATTGTGGCTGTAAGAAGCCATTTTCAATTACTATCAGTTTTTCTTATCTTTATTTATTATTGAGCGTTAGTTCACAATCAAACAGGTCACACTTTTTTTTATTTTGTTTCAAATTAGGAAAGAACATCCTTTTTTTACTCGACTGTTAAGCGGAAGAATAGGGTATTGTGTGGAGTGTATTTATGTAAGTAGCCCAAACTGCTGGACAGATTTTGACAAATAAGATGTCATTGGATTTGTCGGGTTACAAGAGTGACATAGGCTACACAAAATTTTAAATGGATTTTCTGCGGTGTATTTGCCTGACAACTACGTCGCTCTGGTTTTTATATGTTTTCTCGTGTTATTTTGAGTTTTATTGCGTAATTTTGGTGGTTATTTTGCCAATAAAGCCCGGGTTCTTGACGCGAGTGTAAAGTATGTGAATTAGAGTACTCTTCAAATTCCATCGGAGGAAATCCCGAAAATTTTCAACAAAACAGCCATCTTTTGTTTAAAATTGACTTGACAACTTGACTATGACTCTGTGACGTTGACAATACTTATAAATAAATACATTTGACACTGGCAAAATGGTTCTCTAAGAGACAGATGCCATAATTGAAGAAGAAGAAGAAGAAGAACAAAATTTTAAATAAATATGGCTTCTGTAAGAAACTATTTTCAATTACTTTCAGTCGAGTTTTGTATTTATTTGCAATTAATACTGGCAATAAATATTATATAGTTACATGTACTTGTTTTTGTTGGGATACAATTTTACCCAACTCCTGATTTGGTTTATCCTAAGTCATCCTTAAGGCCAGCTAATATCCCCGTAGGATAATGTGATTTCGTAAACCGTAGATTAGAAAACTCCGGGCACACGTAGATTAGAAAACTCCAATTTCCCTTTCCGTTAAATCAAAATAGATTTATATCTGAAATAAAGTTTTAAGAGGCAGTAAATTTTTTTATTCACTGTAACTTAAGCATCTAACACTGTTACATTTAAAGACCCAATATACTGTAGTCTATACTAATATTATTAAGAGGAAAGTTTTGTATTTTTGTTTTTAACGAATAAACTCAAAAACTACTGGTCCGATTTCAAACATTCTTTCACCGTATAGGCTATATTTATTGCAGGTACCTCGCGAGCAAAGCCGCGAACGGAAGCTAGTATATTATAAAGACAAATACTCGTAGACAATAGATAATTTAGAGGTAGTTCTAAGCACCGGTGGCTTATTAGCCTTCCGATCGGTCGAAAAAAGTAGGAGGATCAAATCTGTGCAAACGAATTTATGTGAACTAAGTCAGACTTATAGGGTAGTTTGACTTAAAGTAACACTATTTCAATACAATTTTTATAGGTTGGAGTACAATATATCAAAGTAATATTACGTTGATAATGCCCAAGGAGCTTGTGGTAAAGCTCCTGTGCTGCGTAGCATGCTTACTTATTATTTCATTAGTAATTCTCTTCAGCCTAACTGATAGTTCAAAGGCTTTGGTTAAAGCGTGGAGTACAGTAACTATCAATTAGTTTAACAACCTAGCGGTTACAGATCATCATCATCATCATCATCAGCCTATAGCAGTCCACTGCTGGACATAGGCCTCCCCTAATGAGCGCCATTGCGCCCTGTCTTCAGCTCGACGCATCCAGCCTCCGCCAGCAGCCTTTTGCAGATCGTCACTCCACCTAGCCGGAGGGCGTCCTACACTACGTTTGCCGAGCCGCGGTCTCCACTCGAGAACTCGTTTACCCCAACGGTTATCGGTTCTTCGACAGATATGGCCAGCCCACTGCCACTTCAGCTTGCTAATTCTCTGAGCTATGTCGACAACCTTAGTTCTGTGTCGGATAGTCTCATTACGGATTCTATCCTTCAGAGAAACTCCGAGCATAGCTCGTTCCATAGCTCGCTGAGCGACTTTAAACTGGTGGACTAGCCGTACCGTGAGTGTCCACGTTTCGGCTCCGTATGTCATGACAGGTAGGACGCACTGGTTGAAAACTTTCGGTTTCAGACATTGTGGTATGGGTGACGAGAAGACTCGACGTAACTTTCCAAAAGCTGCCCAACCCAGCTGAATTCTCCTCTTAGCCTCCTTCTCAAAGTTGTCTCTACCTAACTGTAAAATCTGTCCGAGGTATGTGTACTGCGAAACAACTTCAAGAAGGTTGCCATTAACAGCGATAGATCTCGGGTCAATTCGGTTATTAACCATGACTTTGGTCTTATCCAAATTCATGCCGAGACCCATCATCCGCGAGGCTGATGCTAGGTCGTCCAGCATCTGTTGCAGCTCCTCCAGCGACTCCGCCAGTAAGACTATGTCATCTGCGAATCGTAAGTGTGAGATGTGCTCGCCATTTATGCTTATGCCCATGCCTTTCCAGTCCAAAGTCTTAAACATATCCTCCAGCGCGCTTGTGAACAGTTTCGGAGATATTACATCTCCCTGTCTCACTCCTCTGCGCAGCTGGATGGGCTTAGACTGCTGGTCCTGTACTCGGACACTCATGGTGGCGGCTTCGTACAGACATCTCAACACTTCGATATAACGATAGTCTACTTGGCATCGCTGTAAGGATTCCAGAACAGACCAGGTTTCGACAGAGTCAAAGGCCTTCTCATAGTCCACAAAAGCCAGACACAGGGGCTGATTATACTCTTCTGACTTCTGTATAATCTGCCTCACTGTGTGAATGTGGTCTATGGTGCCATATCCTCCGCGAAACCCGGCCTGCTCCGGTGGCTGGTGTTCGTCGAGTCTTCTGGCGAGACGATTCGTGAGAACCTGAGAGAATAGCTTATAAACGTGGCTCAAGAGCGAGATGGGTCTGTAATTTTTAAGAAGAGTCTTATCTCTCTTCTTAAAAAACAAAACCACCAAGCTCTGGTTCCACGCCTTTGGAGTTCTCCCACAGAGAAGGACGGAGTTAAAGAGGTTCTGCAGCTCCTGCACAACAGGAGCTCCTCCTGCCTTCAGAAGCTCTGAGGTCACTCCGTCTTCACCGGGGGCTTTTCCATTTTTAAGCTGGCTCAGGGCCAACACGTCTTTGCTGATTTCCGGCAGGTCGTCGGTGTAGTGGCGGGTGAGGGTGGCTCTGGAATCGTGGCTGTT
The DNA here is from genome assembly GCA_963675405.1 of Cosmorhoe ocellata. Taxonomy (NCBI): domain Eukaryota; kingdom Metazoa; phylum Arthropoda; class Insecta; order Lepidoptera; family Geometridae; genus Cosmorhoe; species Cosmorhoe ocellata. The sequence goes on along the minus strand of OY776266.1, from coordinate 3,109,132 downwards.
ACGCTGGGGGCAAGGAGCATGTGCCGCATATAGCCGGCCATAGAAGTCCTCGATCTCTGACAATATCTCCGGCTTTGACAATACGGTTCGGCCATCGCGTGTTGTTAACTTCGTCAGATGGCTCCTACCAAGCTGCTGAGTGAATACTTTGGACCCTCGGTTTCGCTCTATTGCCTCTTCAATGAGACGTGTGTTGGAGCTCCGAAGGTCGCGCCGTACCATCTTCGCAATTCGCTTGTTCAGGTCTGGCCTCTCTGACGAAGTGGCCTGAGTGGTTTCCCGTCTTTTTGTCATTAGCCGAAGAGTCTCATCCGAAAGTTTAGACTTCTTGCCTTTAGGCTGCATTTGGCAGAATTTGATGTCCTCGTCCCTTAGTGCTCCAACCACGTTTCGTAGGGCCTCATCAACGTCCTCGGTGGGTTCCGCAGCAACGAATCTATCACCAAGAAGCTTCTGAATCTTTTCGGTGCCCGCCATGATCTGTAGCAGATTGGCGGTTACAGATAGCTTAAAACTATTCTGTTAATAGTTACATAAGCCTTATTCAAGGAAGGTGAGGTCGTGGTTGGCCACGCAAGATCTCGATACCCTCGAGGGCGGATGGTGGAACACCTCGGAGTATGGTGATGGTTGGTGTGATTTAGGGGATACCTTTGCCCAGCAGTGGGATGATATTAGATTAAAAAAAGAACCTTATTCAAAGCTTTAAGTCGCATTTTCACTAAGGGACATTTTTACTTCGCGATGTCGCCCTACTTTGCCCGACTTCCCTTGCAACGTTTACGGGTTATGGGACATATAATATATAAAGTATTTATAAAGGACATTATAAATGATATAATGTATTTGTCCAATATTTGTTCCACACCGCGCCGTCAAGCCTCAAACTAAGCAAAGCTTGTAAAATGGGAATCTACTATTCTAGTATTCTACTCTAGTATTACTAAACATACTAACATAGAATAAACATTTCAGTTCAACGCGCAAATGTTTAAATAAATAAATAATGCTGGACAATCCACACAGCATCATCTAGCCCCAAAGTAAGCTACTCAAAGCTTGTGTTGTGGGTACTAGATAACTGATATATTTAATACATTACATTACATACATAGATAGATATTTTTTATTATACATAGAAAACACCCAGACCAACGGAACAAATTTCTGCAGATCGTACACAAATTTGTTCCGCGGCGGGAATCGAACCCGCAACCTCTTGCGTCGCAGGCGGACTCTCGCCCGCTGCGCCACAGAGGTCGTCAAAGTTCGTTTATCCAGAGTTTTTAAAATTGTTCAATACGTTCAATCGGTTAAAAGTTAAGGTTAAACATGAACGAAGACACGGGGTTTTCTTATTGTCGTATGCGGATCTAACACCCGCAAAGCTATTTGCTAGCAAGAGTCGACTAGTCTAGTGAAAGAGTGCTCAAACACGATATTGGTTTACACACCGATTGGTTCTACTTCATCCGTTAATGCACAGTAAATTTATATTCAGTAAATCAATACTTGGGTAAACTGTTATACAAGTGATTCAAAACAAACCCAAATAAAAATATTTATTCAATTAAATCACAAGGCTATAGGTAAACTTTTATTCAAATTTATGTTATAGCTTCTCCCTAGTCTCTCTAATATAAGGTTTGCTGGTAAAAAATTCTATTAGTGTTAAGCACGCTTTTGCACGTGTATTTTTACAGAAATTACAGGGATCACTTTGAAACCTAACCCAAGACCGAGAAGAACAGGCAAGACACTCGTCTCGATACTAGCGCTTATTGTATGATCGTTATCATCCTTATTACAAAATATAAACAATAATAATAATATTATAGCTAAACCTAGTATCGGGGTTAGTCACTCGACATAAATAGTGCGATATTTATAAACTAAGCGCGATATAAATTCGATAGTTTTTAAATAAAGGGCAAGTCAACTTACTGTTATACCTCTTATTGTGATTCATGTTGTGATTGAGTTATATTTGCAATGTCTACATGCAGATTATACCACGTCTAATGCTAACATTTGTTCTGTCAAGTGTTTTCGTTGATATAAGTTTTGGTGAGACGATGAATGGATTCCGAACTTTATTACCATTCTCTATACCTTCTGCTACTTCGTTCTCGCACTATGTTTTTTTGAGGTTTTCACACGAACGGCATAATTTTATTTTCTGCACACTTTTTACTGCAGACTTTTTATTTTCATTCAAAAATACATTATTGTGCCGTTCGAGGGAATAGTAAAAATGAATTAAAATTGTTTCCATTTCCGCACACATCATAACGATTGTAGTGATGGGATGGGTCCAACAGAAGTTCATTATCCTTTCACATAAATTATAATTATTTAAATCGATTCATTAATAAAATATTATTAAGTCTTTATCATCATCATCTTCCTGCCGTTTTCCCATGCTATGTGGGGTCGGCACAACACGTTTTCTTCTTCCATTTCCCTCTATCATCTCAGTACTCACTCATTTCTATGTACTTTTAAACTTACGCGATCTGAACACATTATTATTAGTATTAGACGGGTATTTATCGCGTTCAAATTACCTTTTATTTTCCCGACGTTTCGACAGGTTTGCACGCTGTAGTGGTCACGGATAGACATTGTCGTGGTCACTCCTTTTTTACTCATATCATCTTCCACACATTCCATCCATCTTTTCTTTGGCCTATCTCTACCCCTGTATCCATCCACATTCATACCTAACACTCTTCTCGTCACGAACGTCTCTCTTCGTTACTTCATAACAAAGTTTTGAAGTAATAAAGACACATTTTATGTAACAAACATAAAAAATATAACCGAATTGAGAACCTTCTTATTTTTGAAATTGGTTAAAGATACAGTAGGATTAAAAACTAAAGTCGTACGAGGGAACATTGGTTTCAATAAAATCGATAAAGAAACATGACAGAAGCCATAAAATTGATACTCTCGCCCGCTGTGATGGAGTAATGTCTTCAATGTCTGCAAATTGCTAGTCATAATACCTATTTTAGGGTTGCCACACGTTCCGGTGTACACCGGGGATACATCTTATCTTATCTTATTATACCTTTAAACGAGCAATTCTTGTATATATATATGTATATATATATATATAGTCGGGATCTCGGAAACGGCTCCAGCGATTTTCATGAAATTTCGTATGTAGGGGGTTTCGGGGGCGATAAATCGATCTAGCTAGGTTTCATTTTTGGAAAACATCGTTTTATCAGTGTTTTTTGGCAATGAAAAACCTAATACTGACATCTATTGGCGAGTAGTACACTGACAATTTTTAAAAAACTTTGACAACTAGGGTGCGGCCAAATGCGAGTCGGACTCGCCCATGAAGGGTTCCGTAGCAGCAAGTAACATAATATAAAAGTTCTTGTCGTAAACTTTGATCAAGTTTTTAATAATAGTGTATTACTTTTTATATTAAGTTATTGATAACTAATGGGATTTAGATCTAACTATATGCGAGCCCATTTAAATATTTCTGTTTGACAAGAAATATTTCCAAGGTTTATGTTTAATTTGAGTTGATTGAATGAAAGGTAAATTGCGGTTTACGATTTATGACGCTAGACCTCGTTCAAACCCATTTTCGGTGGAAGTTTACATGGTAATAATTATACTTACATCATATATATTTTTTTTAGTTTTATTATTCTCTTATTTGAGAAGTAACAGGGGGAGGGGGACACATTTTACCACTTTGGAAGTGTCTCTCACAACTGTTCAGTTTAGAAAAAAAATATATTAGAAACCTCAATATCATTTTTGAAGACCTATAAATACACGTATGGTTTTGACGAAAAAAAAGGTTGAGTTTTTTTTCTACTTTTGCGTGAAAATCTAATGTGGTTCACAGAATACATCTACTTACTAATTTTCAACAGCATAGTTCTTATAGTTCCGGAAAAAAGTGGCTGTGACATACGGACGGACAGACAGACATGACGAATCCATAAGGGTTGCGTTTTTTGCCATTTGGCTACGGAACCCTAAAAAAAGTTTTATCAAAAAAAAAAGCAATTCTATAGAGGTATATTATTATAATCGGAATCTCGGAAACGGCTCCAGCGATTTTCATGAAATTTAGTATGTAGGGGGTTTCGGGGGCGATAAATCGATCTAGCTAGGTTTCATTTTTAGAAAACATAGTTTTATTAGTGTTTTTAGGCATTGAAAAACACTGACATCTATTGACGAGTAGTAATACTATTTTTTTTACAACTTTGACAACTAGGGCCGGCCATCTAGACCTTTGTCAATCGATTATTTCATGCGATTATTTCGTCAATCGTGACAAACAAACTAATAGCCAAAACAAACAAGTTTTTAAAGGTTTCTCCCTATTAAAATGAAATTAAAGACCGTGTCTGACCGAATGCGAAAGAAAAAGATTAGTACTTAGTGGTTTATACAGTCTTTGAAACGAATTAGCTCTAAGAGTAGGTATATAAGGTCAAATTTACTTACGAGTAATCTTTACGTTACATCAATACATACGGATCGTACCGGCCGGCATAGCATCTCCGATCAACGCGTCACACGGAACTCGGCAGCAAATCACATATAGATTCATAATCGATCAATCGCGTATGGGCTGCGATCGAATGAAAATCGTAACCAGCACAGGTCTAGCGATCAGCTTAAACAACAACTTGACAATAGATGGCGTGAAGATCGAAAAATATTATTCATATTTCATGAGTAAATAGTTCGTATCTAAATACGTTCGTATTTAAATACATGATTTACAAAAAAAATATACATACATAGACGGAGTAGGCAGAGATCACGGATCTCCACTTGCTACGATCCTGACATACTTCTTTTGCTACATTCACCCTCATTAAATTCTTCATACCTATGTACATGCGCGTCGGTTTAGGGTACTCTGGACCTGGCCTTTCTCTAAAACGTCCCCAATTTGATCGAGGTAAGTACGCCGAGGTCTTCCCCTTCCAACTGTCCCATTCACACTCTCCTTATACAACTGTTTCGTCAATCTCCTTTCTTCCATCCTTTCTACATGCCCAAACCATCTTAACATACCCTTCTCAATTTTCATCACTACGTCTTCTTTCACTCCATAACTTTCTCTTATCACAATGTTCTTCACTCTATCATTCAAAGTTAAACCACACATATGTACTTCTCAAAGCTATCAAAAAAAAAAAACGGTCACCCAGGTACTAATATATTATGAAGCCTAAAGTGCATATGGGTAAATTAACATAAAACACATTAATTAAGGCATTACCTTGTTGAAATGTATGGTTACTTGTGTATAAGTAACCATATATGTTTTTAAAATCTGTGGCAACCCTATCTGCTTTTTATGGAAATAGATTCAGACGGCAAAAATTATGCGATGTTTACCATCGTAAGTAATATAATTTTTTACATCATATTGAATATGCAGTCTGTTATCTATTTTCTTATCTTCTATCTATAATATAAAAATGAATCCCTATTTCTCTTGATCACGGCATCACGCGTGAACGGCTGGGTTGATTTCGCTAATTCCTTTTTTGTTGTGTTTGTTATTGTTAGAAGGTTATTATGAAAGAAAAAGCAACAAACAAAACAAATTATAGTTAAGACTTATGTAACTGGGTCTTAATAAAGTATGTCCTATGAATGCCTTGATTTTTAAATGAACATACCTACTAGATCATTATTTATGCAATTTTAAGAACAATTTATTTTTAAATAATCAAAATGTTATATTGATTGAAAAATTTTAGTGCTACGGGAACTACGGCGTAGCACTCACATTGTAGCAACTTGTTGGTTGATTGCTTAGTTGCTTACCCACTAGTCGTATCAAAGTTTGAATGTACGTTATATACATAGACATACAGCAAAGTAGTCATTTTTCTATGATGGTGTTATAATTTGTACACATAATACCCAGTACCTGGGTGACCGAGCTTTGCTCGGTTTTTTTTTTTTTTTGATAGCTTTGAGAAGTATGTGTGGTTTAACTTTGAATGATAGAGTGAAGAACATTGTGATAAGAGAAAGTTATGGAGTGAAAGAAGACGTGATGAAAATTGAGAAGGGTATGTTAAGATGTTTTGGGCATGTAGAAAGGATGGAAGAAAGGAGATTGACGAAACAGTTGTATAAGGAGAGTGTGAATGGGACAGTTGGAAGGGGAAGACCTCGGCGTACTTACCTCGATCAAATTGGGGACGTTTTAGAGAAAGGCCAGGTCCAGAGTACCCTAAACCGACGCGCATGTAGGTATGAAGAATTTAATGAGGGTGAATGTAGCAAAAGAAGTATGTCAGGATCGTAGCAAGTGGAGATCCGTGATCTCTGCCTACTCCGTCTATGTATGTATATTTTTTTTTGTAAATCGTGTATTTAAATGTATTTAGATACGAACTATTTACTCATGAAATATGAATAATATTTTTCGATCTTCACGCCATCTATTGTCAAGTTGTTGTTAAGCTGATCGCTAGACCTGTGCTGGTTACGATTTTCATTCGATCGCAGCCCATACGCGACTGATCGATTATGAATCTATATGTGATTTGCTGCCGAGTTCCGTGTGACGCGTTGGTCGGAGATGCTATGCCGGCCGGTACGATCCGTATGTATTGATGTAACGTAAAGATTACTCGTAAGTAAATTTGACCTTATATACCTACTCTTAGAGCTAATTCGTTTCAAAGACTGTGTAACCAACTAAGTACTAATCTTTTTCTTTCGCATTCGGTCAGCCACGGTCTTTAATTTCATTTTAATAGGGAGAAACCTTTAAAAACTTGTTTGTTTTGGCTATTAGTTTGTTTGTCACGATTGACGAAATAATCGCATGAAATAATCGATTGACAAAGGTCTAGATGGCCGGCCCTAGTTGTCAAAGTTGTAAAAAAAAATAGTATTACTACTCGTCAATAGATGTCAGTGTTTTTCAATGCCTAAAAACACTAATAAAACTATGTTTTCTAAAAATGAAACCTAGCTAGATCGATTTATCGCCCCCGAAACCCCCTACATACTAAATTTCATGAAAATCGCTGGAGCCGTTTCCGAGATTCCGATTATAATAATATACCTCTATAGAATTGCTTTTTTTTTGATAAATCTTTTTTTAGGGTTCCGTAGCCAAATGGCAAAAAACGCAACCCTTATGGATTCGTCATGTCTGTCTGTCCGTCCGTATGTCACAGCCACTTTTTTCCGGAACTATAAGAACTATGCTGTTGAAAATTAGTAAGTAGATGTATTCTGTGAACCACATTAGATTTTCACGCAAAAGTAGAAAAAAAACTCAACCTTTTTTTTTCGTTAAACCCATACGTTATTTATTATAGGTCTTCAAAAATGATATTGAGGTTTCTAATATATTTTTTTTCTAAACTGAACAGTTGTGAGAGACACTTCCAAAGTGGTAAAATGTGTCCCCCTCCCCCTGTTACTTCTCAAATAAGAGAATAATAAAACTAAAAAAAATATATATGATGTAAGTATAATTATTACCATGTAAACTTCCACCGAAAATGGGTTTGAACGAGGTCTAGCGTCATAAATCGTAAACCGCAATTTACCTTTCATTCAATCAACTCAAATTAAACATAAACCTTGGAAATATTTCTTGTCAAACAGAAATATTTAAATGGGCTCGCATATAGTTAGATCTAAATCCCATTAGTTATCAATAACTTAATATAAAAAGTAATACACTATTATTAAAAACTTGATCAAAGTTTACGACAAGAACTTTTATATTATGTTACTTGCTGCTACGGAACCCTTCATGGGCGAATACGACTCGCATTTGGCCACACCCTAGTTGTCAAAGTTTTTTAAAAATTGTCAGTGTACTACTCGCCAATAGATGTCAGTATTAGGTTTTTCATTGCCTAAAAACACTGATAAAACGATGTTTTCTAAAAATGAAACCTAGCTAGATCGATTTATCGCCCCCGAAACCCCCTACATACGAAATTTCATGAAAATCGCTGGAGCCGTTTCCGAGATCCCGATTATATATATATATACATATATATATATACAAGAATTGCTCGTTTAAAGGTATAAGATAAGATATGTCATGTGACAAGGAGAGTGTTAGGTATGAATGTGGATGGATACAGGGGTAGAGGTAGGCCAAAGAAAAGATGGATGGACTGTGTGAAGGATGACATGGGTAAGAAAGGAGTGAGTGATGAGATGACGAGTGACAGAGGGAAATGGAGGAAGATCACATGTTGTGCCGACCCCGCGTAACGTGGGATAAGGGCAGGAAGATGATGATGAATACCCATATGACGAAACCAATTCCAGACGTTTTACTAGTAGGTAATTTTACTTTTATGCCGTTCAGCACACAAGGGCGTTATGCTAGATTGTCCTTCTGATACGGACCGATGGATAGATTTGAATTATAATTCTGAACTGAGATTTCCTCCTTTATTAAATCAGCTGAAAACTCGGTTATTCATTGTTTGCATTTCGCGGTCCTATTTGCTGTCCACGCTGATTGAATTCTCTCGAATTGGAATCACGTTATCGAGTCAAATTTATCAAGCAAAATTAAGTTTTCGAGGTGAAGTTTACCTGGCCAATCCTATCAGATTAAAAGTTCGCCTCGCTCGGGCGTAAAATTCAAATATTTACCTGTTTTTATATATCCTGCGTTTTCTGAGTAATAAAACTAGCAGAAATATTGCGACAATTTCAAAACATTTTGCACGTTTAGCAAACTTTGATTAAAAGACAATGGGCAAAAATGTATGGAGCTTGGACCAAGAAAAAAAAATCGCAGCCACTTCCAGAAGTGTCCATTATTTAAAAGCAGTTTTATGTCCTTATATTACGTTATTCGAAAACCGCACTTGCTATGGATTGTTATGGAGTTACGATTTTTTTAATATCTTGAGTTTTATTAAAATACATAAATAAAATATTCAATCTATATTACTTAGTTTATTAATAAAAGAGTCACTTTCTTATCAGAATATGATGATCAGTTTGGTGATTACGTTCTCAAACGTAATAATGATAATTAAATTATCTGATTAATTTACTAATTCATTAGTTACTAGTTAATTAACTGATCATAAAACTTAGATAGCTCAACTTTCTCACACGTATTTTATACAAAGTGCGATTTTGAACTAACTGATACACGCGGCTTCGCCAGCGTCGATTTTGGTTATCGCGACTTAAAAACGTGACAAATTATATACTCAAACCATCCTTGAAAACCACTCTATCTATTGGTGAAAACAAAATGAAAATCAGTGCAGTAGTTTTTGAGTAAATCGCGAACGGAGGACTTTGTTTTATCTTATCTTATACATTTAAACGAGCAATTCTTGTATATATATAATCTGAATCTCGGAAACGGCTCCAACGATTTTCATGAAATTTAGTATACAGAGGGTTTCGGGGGTGATAAATCGATCTAGCTAGGTTTCATTTTTAGAAAACGTCGTTTACCCCAAAAAAAAACGAGCAAAGCTCGGTCACCCAGGTACTAATATTTAGTAAAGTATCATCTGTTCATTTCTGTATATAAAGGATGTTTTGACAGTGAGTCACGATACGCTATTTTTTCAGAGATCGCGGTCGCCGAGCAACTCAACACAAAGGCAGCTGGACGAGGCTGATTTGTTTATGGACCTCATCAAAGACGTGGCCAATGAGCTAGATATCGACGTGCTTTGTCATAAGGTAATGGACAAACTGCCATTGTTATTATCAGGAATATCTTATTACAGTTTCCTCTATTAAGGTTGAGTTTGACCAACTTATGGTACTCGTATAACCCATATTTGGTATAAACTATATTCTCAGTGTAAAGTAATGTCAACAACAACTACAACATGGTCACGACTGTAATCCCCGGGCTCGGTAGATATCTTCTCAGACCTCTAGTTACTTAGAATCTAAGTTCTAAGATCTAAGTTTTAGATCTTTGAGAATATCTAGAGGCTAGTCAGAGGCACCCCCGAACATGACATTTGGCACATGCCCACATTTTGCACAATAGTAAGTATTCCGTAAGTGGCAGGTTGCAAGCCCATCGCCACTTATCAGAATACTAACCTATTACACACCTTAGAATTTTTGGTTGGAATTTTCCGAATTGAAAAAATCATTGGTGCACGACCAGGTTTGAACCCACGACCTTCGGATCGTGAGGCAGGGGTAGAACCACTCATTCGGCGGCAAATGCGATCGCTGCCGATCAGGTGGACGCATTGTGAAAAATTCATCCGTTTGAGGCGATGCGTCTGATGTCGCAAGGTGGACGCTTAGCTTTATGGAATAAAATTAAATACCTGTTAGTTCTATTATACATCTCCGCTGTCCATCATCGTTGTTATATCATCTTGCTACATATGCCGACACGTGCAAACTGATTGACCCAAACTAAAAAGCTCAAAGCTATTTGAAACTTGACTTATCAGTAAAAGCCTTTGCAAACAGCCCTTCGCTAAAGTTGAAAACTTTATTATGAAGCGGTTGACTTTTGAAGTGACCGCAAATAGGCAAATTTATATGAATATTAGCTTCCGCCCATGGCTTCCCTCGCATGTTAAAATGTAGCATATATGTTATTCTAGACTATAATCTCTGTACCAAATTTTATCCAGATTCGTTAGGGTGTTTTTGCGTGATTGAGTTACAAATATCCATCCAAACTTTCGCATTTATAATATTAGTAGGGTAGTAAAAGTATCTGGGCCGCGACTTTCTTTTTCAATATTTTTTCAAAACATAGTCTTTCCCCAGGAATGAACCTACATATTTTTTTTATTATTTTTTTTTTTTTTTATATGTAGATTCCAATGAATAGAATGAATCTACCTCCTTGCCAAATTTCATATGTACAAACAGTAAAAATTCAAAAAGTGCTGTAGCCAAAACGTTTATTTGGCATAATGGCCCCGTTTTGAAAATCAGTTAGCATGTCAACGTTGCAATCCTATCGGCACTTTGAAGAGAAGGCCAAAAATACATAACTGCGATACATCGTCGCATCACGCCACGTTACAACGACGTCGTGAAACCATAAATTACGAATCGTGTCGTGAAAATGTACGGTGTGCATCGTAAATACTCACGATGAAAATGAAGTCAGTCTAGCTAGAAGGTTTTTACGACGGATACCGTAGATTTCACGATACGAAATCGTTTTATCCACAGCGCATCGTGCCGTGTTACGATGTGTCGTGGCTGGGCTATTCTTTTCTACAGTTTTACCATTGTTCTCACTATTCGTCATTGTTCGCAAAAAAATATTTTAGTTCTGTCGTAATTATGAGTTAATTTTAAATGTACCCTTCATGAAATAACTAACTATGACCCAATCTTTTACTAATTCATCTTCATGCTATCAATTTGAAAGACGAGCTTTAAAATGAAGGTTAAAAAAGATTTTCAAAAATTAAAGACTAACATGATCACGACTGTAATCCCCAGGGTCGGTAGATATCTTCTCAAATCTCTCAGTGACTTAGATCTTTGAGGATATTCAAAGAGGGTAGTCAGAGGCACGTCCGAACATGACATTTGGTACATGCCGACATTTTGCACATTAGTTAGCATTCTTAACGTGACAAGCCCATCGCCGCTAAAATAATATAAATAGAGAAAAACCTTCCGGCTATGTGTTTTGGCTTTAACCAGTGTCACAAATCCAATTTTTGGTGTGCGGTTTCATCACGAGATTTTCCTACAAATTCTTATAAACGCGGCTCAAATAAATATCAGGCTCTTTAACTTCCCCGTGCCTTAAGTAAGGTGAGGATTAAAATAATAAAATTGAATGGCCTCCTTTTCCACCGGCTGTTATACATTAAGCTGATTAGCATCCTATTAACAATGAACGTAAAACAAAGCTTAAAATTTTCAAATACCTTAAAAGGTGTTTGTATATGTATATTGTATATAGCAATTGCGAGACTAAACGTGTTATCCACTAATGGGAACTATTTAAACTGGTGGTGTTATAGTGGTATATACAACCCGATCCTGTTGTCATGGTTTCGAACCTGTGATGTTATTAGGTAATTCTGATACTAACAAAAAATTGTTACTAGCAGTTTCTATTCTAGTTTCTAGCACTGAATTGTATTATGGAAAGTTTATTGCCATAAAATTATGATATTATACTATTGGTTTATTGCCTTGTATTTATATTGGTTGTAAGTATCAGAACTACGTTATCACAGCATGTTGCTGATAGATATTCATTGTAATTGATTGCAACTAGAATTCTGTAATAGCCAATGGTCGTACACCAATTAATTAATCATTACGAAAAATGTACTTACGCAATACCATTCCTCAGTGAAAGATAATTATCGTAAAGTAAATGGGAAACAAGATTTAGTGCCATATTTTTAAATACATTGGTAGGTAATCCTTTAAGCGGCGATGGCCTTGCAGCCTGTCACATAAGGAATACTTACTGACTACTGTGCAAAACGTGCTACTGTTTTGTGGCATATAATTTATGAACCCGCTAATACTATTTCAAACTTCAAAGTAACCAGAGATCTGAGGAAATATCTTACCTGGAGAAATTCTCATTGTAGACTTTCTATTTGTCTTTTTATAAAAATCTTCTACATCCACGCAACTTCACCCCCTCACCTCCTTACCCCCTTAGCTACGTCCCTGGTAACAACCTGTAATTTAAACTTTTACGAGGGTTTGTAAGTGTCCTGCTGAATTTTACACGATGTAGCCTTGACAGTAACTGTTTACTGTTGGTGCTTGCAATAAAAATGTTCTCCTTAAACCTGTATACCTTGCTTACCACTAAAAAAGTTATTAAACGACTAGCAAGTCTATCGTATATAAAAAATACTTATTACATTATTATTTATCACTCATATTCTGTCATTCCGTGACCACAGTCGTTGCATTACGGTCGAAACGTCAGAAAAGTTATAAAGTTTAACGCTATAAGAGTAAGACCCGTAATAGTTGATTATTATTATTTATATTTATTTATTTGGCCATACAAAAAAAATTTTTTTTTTTTTTTTTACAAAAATGTCAATGTTCATGCCGTCATAACTGTGTCTTTGTAGAGAAAAACTCTGATATGCCGGGTTACCATAAGCGCCATGACAAAGTTTTGTCGACTGTTTTGTCTCGCTCTTTCTCGTTCTAATATGAGACGGAATGCTCCTTTTATCGAGCATTCTGTCTCATATTCGAGAAAATCGCGACCGCCATGTTAGCCTGGCTGGTAAGAAGTTTACAAATAAACCGCTTGTCCTGTTTTTTTTACCCTTTTACATCCCTTCCGCATAATTTCAACCCTTTCCGCGCTTATCAGCCGGCTGCGGAAATTTTTCAGGATGTTTCATTTTGTTTAGGACTTTTGTTTTGTTCCAAAAAGGTAAAGAGCAATAAGGATTTTGGCACGAACTCGTTACACGACTTTCTGTTATCGTGTTGTTATAGACATCAAAAGTAATAACATATTTTTTAAAGGTTGAAAATGACTTCAAGTTACAGTGACAACCTCAATCGTAATTATTGTTTCTGCAAAAACGGCGAGTTTAAAAAGTTTAGAGCTCGACTGTCAGCGTGACACATTGACATTTGACATTAGCCACTGCACTTTATTGGTAGAACCACAAACAAAAAAGTCATCTTTGTGTATATTTTTTTTTCTAAAAAGTACAGAATCAGTTTTGATAAAATACCCTGGCTGGGGTCCTGGGGTTCAATATTGTGTTTTATGATCTTAGCAACAGAATCAATTTTTTCTCGATTTTTTGGTTTTCTAGTCGTTTCACAGTTTTGAACTAGTCCGGTGAAAAATTAAAGTGCACCTCAAAAGCTCCTTTCGTACACTTAACTGTCTTCGATTTTTTCATTGAAATTTATTAGTCAACCCCATACACATAAAATATATTTTATTTATAATTTCACTAGAATTTTTTTTTATACTGGCAACTCAAATGTCGTATTTTCCACAGATTTTAGTGAACGTGTGTTTGCTGACATCGGCGGATAGAGGAAGCCTATTCCTGGCAAAGGGGGTGCCCCCCCATCGGTGCTTACAAGCGAAGCTCTTTGATGTCACTAGAGATACAGGTCTGTTTAACTTATCTATAGATTGGCAATAAATTTTATGATAGCCTATTAGCTAAGTTAAAAATATCTATAAATTTTTGGAATTATTTTAAGAACCTACCCTTCTCAGCTCTCTAGGACACTTATTAGGCAGGAATTAGCACATAAATTCACAAAAAATTGACAGCACGAGTATGCGAAACTTGTGAGCATGAGACAAAGCAAGTTTCAAAGTAATCCTTGCGATTTTATTAAATAAATATATTTTTAATTGATTTGGACGTTGATTTGTCAGTCAATCAGTAACGCAAGAAAATTAATATAATTATTTCCCCTTAATTTGGACGATGATCCGTCAGTCAATCAGTAACGCAAGAGTTTTATATTATTTAGATTATTTTTATTTCATCTCAACGATAAAAAACCACGCCAAAATCACAAAATTAGCAACATTAAGCTGAGGCTAGACCTGTTAAGCTGCACGCATAGGGAAAGACCAACGTCCAACTTTGTATAGTGTATAGTTTTATAGTTATCTAGTACCCATAACACAAGCTTTGAGTAGCTTACTTTGGGGCTAGATGATGCTGTGTGGATTGTCCAGCATTATTTTTTTACTTAAGTTTAGTTTTAAAAACCCCTAGATATCTTGTGTTGTTGTGTCGCTACTTTCCCCTTGTCATGTGTGCTACAAATAAAAATGATCTTTTCTTATTTTATCTTAAAATTACAACTTTATTCTGTAAATTTCTATACGATTTGGTGATCTTGTCAAATTATCGTTATTCGGAGTTGTGACTCCGCCTCTCCGCTCGTTGGACCGGAAAATTGGAAAAGACACCTTGAGGATGACGTCACGCTTTCTAATTTCATATTTTGGCACATTTTGGTAAACTGGCTATGATGCGGTAGAGTGGTTTAATACGTCAACAAAGTCAATGAACATTTGACTGGCCGCACAGCTCAGTTGGTAGTAGCTCTGCCTTCTGCGCTGTAGGTTGTGGGTTCGATCCCACCTAGGATTAACATTTGTGTGATGATCGCAGTTGTTTGTTCTGTGTGTGGGTGTTATTATGTATTCTATGTAAATAGGTATTTACAAAAAAGAGTATTTAATTAATCTATCGGCTATCTGGTTACCATAGTACTAGCTTTGCTTAGTTTGGGCTAGATGGCGTTGTGTGAACTGTCCACCAATATTTATTATATTTTATTATTTATTTATTAAAAAACCTCCATAATTCTTATACACGTATATCATAAAGTCACTCATGCTCAGGATGTTTTGTGACTTGTAGTGATCAGCTTCTTTTGAAGTTTATTTGGGAAGGTTTTAAGGTATTCATTGGATTTTGTTGGTAGTTGTACTTACTTGTGGTAAGTTTTCGTACCACAAATAGCGAAGGCTAAGCTAGCTAGCTATAAGTGTTCTCTAAAGAACGGAAACGAATGCCGCTTGACAAATGATGACCGCGTCGAATGTTGCTTGATTACAAGATACACAAGCGCTTGAACAGTTAGTAGTTTAGGATTTAAGGCCGCTCGCCCACGAGCTACTTTTTGTAGCGATGCAGTCGCGATGCTGTCGCACTTAGCATCGATACAGTCGCGAAGTCATAACATTATAACACGCATTATAAGCGATGCTGTCGCGCGTTTTCGCTACAAAAAGTAGCTCGTGGGCGAGCGGCCTTAGACGCTAACCACCATTTAATGTCATGTTTTTTATCAATAAATGCTATCTATCTATCTATCTATCTATCTATCTATCTATCTATCTATCTATCTATCTATCTATCTATCTATCTATCTATCTATCTATCTATCTATCTATCTATCAGTAATACTAAGTAATTACTATACGTCCTATTTGAAGCAAAACAAAGTTTGATTGGAAAAGTAATTGTGTTTGATCCCCTGTGGCATTGCGGGGCGAGACGTGAGTTAAATATAATGAGTTCTATTCTCGTAGGATACCTCGTTTTTTTACTGCAAAAGGTTAGAGGTCTGGGTATTGAGAGACTGTTGAGAGAGGTTCTCGTTGTAACGGCTCTGCAGGACTTTGATATAGAAAAGTCGTGAATCATTGCATTTTGTACCGTATGTCATTAATATAAATGCCACCTCACCGCTCTTTTTTTATAAAACGTAGGAGTGATATATAATTATGTTTATATTTACTTCGCCTCGCCATTCTTAGTTTTTGTTGTTGAAACTTTAACTCCTCTTTTCTTTCCTTTCCGGTATAAAAAGTATCTATCTTACCTAATCAGAACCCTTATTATTATCATACTATAATATAAATAAATATTTTAAATACAAACTTTCAGTTTATATTTTTGTTACTTACTTCTCTCAGATGCTCGTGAGCAAATTTTTCTTAAATCCGTTCAAACGTTTTTGCGTGATAGAGTAACAAAATATGAACTGAAAGTTTGTATTTAAAATATTTATTTATATTATAGTAGGATAATAATAAGGGTTCTGATCTGGGCATCAAAGACAAGGAATACCTAGAAAGTACCTATCAGCCAACATAATTTGAATATGAATATAGCCTCTGAATAGGTTAGCAATTCTAATGGATCTATTGTAAAATTTTATTGATATTAAATGGTGAGAAACAATAGCTCATTAAAAAATATTGCTTTTGACATTCTTTGAAGACCACACGCAAATACGTAGGTACCTACTTCAGCTCCCTACCATCTGTGTTCTTCTTTACTTAAAAGAAGTCAACAGATCTAGAACTTAAGTAGGGGATGTAATACATAAATGTAAATAATGTAGGTACAAAATGTAACAGTGTCACTCGTTGAGAACCCACAATAAAATATAGACACCAAACTGTTTAGTCCGCTTTCGGCAACAACCGTAAGATAATATATTTATGTGTATTTATTTATCCAATTTCTAACAGAATGAAGTTTTAGGTGTATCTACCATAAACTTCATACGAGTACTTCATTCTCTGCGCTGCTCTGTAAATCTTGCTCATGTCGGAACTTCCCTTATACTTAAGTTTAAGTAAACAGTTACTTAGTAAACAGAGAGGTGGAGTGTTTACTTTATGCTTGGGAGAAGCAATCAAAATGTAGCTTTGTCTAATAATCTATCTATGTATACCTACTGTAATAAAACTGTAGCGAAACAAAATCTGTACATGAAATATTTTTAGTAAATTTTATTGGAAAGCATATCATTATGATAATATAGATGCCGAAACAGCACTTTTTAGATATTTTGTCTATTTGTATGTCTTTTTAAAATCGCATACTATCAATTATCGTGATGGATTTTGATGAAACTTGACATAGTGCTATAGAATAGGATAATGATATAAGCCATGACGCTCATTCACGATCAACATTTGCACGTTTTGCAAAGGAAGCCTCAGATGCAACTAGTATTCTTATAATAGTTGTAATTCTGTTGTTTCACAGACTCATAAAAAAGCTATAATAGGTACAATCTTATTTTGTTCACTAGAAAAATCAAATTAGTGTAACATTTTGTTGACAGTTAAAAACTAAAATAGAAATTTCTAGTTAAAGCTAAAATTGACATTTTGTTCTAATTAACTTTCTACCATTTTTCCGTAGCTTTAGTCAACACAAATTCACATCGATGATAAGGTAGTTTTGAAAACTAGTAACGTTTGTAATTATTGCAAACATTCCTGAACATTAAACACAAAATTGTTCTGTAGGTTTCCAAAAAGTATTGGTCAGAAATAACTCAAAATCAAGTCACAGATTACTCTATAATGTTAAAATGTTAATTTTTTTCTCAAAAATATTTTATTAACTTTCAGAACTGCATGATGCTCTCAAAACTGCGAAGTCCCAAGAGATCAAGATCCCGTTCGGAGTCGGGGTCGCCGGTCTTGCTGCGCAGACAAAAAACCCTATCAACATCAAAAACGCCTATGCTGATCCTAGGTAAGATCTAGACATAGACATAGACATAGACATAGACATAACAAGAGCCATAAAAAATAGTAAGACAAACTAGTATGTAAAAAAAACAGACTGAATTAGTATATATTTTAAAAAATCCGACTGAATTTGATTAAAAATAGCTTCTGACAGCCGCAATTTTTGATATTCTGTATTATAAAGCCTCTGTCACCCATGTGATTTAGAAAAATTTAACGACACCTCATTAGTCAAAATCTGTCCAGCCTTTTGGACTCCAGCGACAGCCAAAAGAAATCGCATACATACACCCCAAACGCATTACACTCCTCGCTTCGCAGTCGGGTTAAAATAATGATTATGTGAAACCTTCAATATATATATATAAACCTTCAAGGTTACTATTAAAGAAATTCAACCCCTAAGTAGGTGCAGGGGTGGTTGCAATTAGTTAGAAAGTTACCCCTAAACAATGTTAAGAAGCTCTACAATGTACTAGCTACACATAAATTACGTCAGGTGTTCTTATGTAATCGGCGTTTTAGTCGGCATAGGTCCGACTGCAAGCGATAAGCGATAAGCGATAAGCGAGCAGCGAGAAAAACGAGTAGTTTTGACGCTTAGCCATGGCTAATATATTTCAAGCTAGTTTAGAAAAAATAAAACTTTCATAAAGTTAAATAGGTTAGGTAGTGGTCGGCATCGCAAGCGTTGGATCGATTCAATTCAATTCGATTCGGTCTCAATTCCTTCGAGGACGAATTGTGGGAGACCTCGAAGGATAAAGATGGTTAGTGTGATTTGACTTTTGCCCAGCAGTGGGACGAAATAAGTTAATAAAAAAGTTCAAATTAATCGAGGTATAGATAAAACACTCGTAGTATAGATACTCTTGAAACTCGCCTCGCCGGCAATGTGATTAATCTGTGCGTCTCTTTTATTTACACAGAATGGTGTATCATTTGTTCGTTTCTTGAGCGATAATTATAGTTGTTTGCCAGTCGCTTACTCGCTTTCAGTGGTGCTACTTCCGCCCTATACAAAGAGGTATAATGATTAAAAGCTCCTGCAGTGAGAATTTCAAAACATAAAACGAGGCCTTATCACAAGCTCTTTAGGCAATCTCGAAGTAATATAACTTTGATATTTCTTATTATATGATCTATAAACATTGTGTAGAAGTAGTGTTATTTCAAGCTTGAAATGTGTAGTTTCTGAAACATGATAGTTTGTAAAGTAACTATAACAAATCACTGGTTTGTTAGAGCTTGTGGTAAGGTTAGCGCTATGCAAAACGATCGTTATGACCATTCAAATTCTACTAGTACGAAATAGGGATGAAATTTGAGTGTAGGTATAATGAATAGGTAAGAGTTTTTGCAGGAAGTTCTAAATCATATCGTACGGATAAAATTCTCGTACAAACTTCAATGTTTGTTCTGTGTCTGGGTGTTATTATGTATTCTATGAATGTATGTATTTGTAAAAAAGTATATAATTATTCTGTCAGATATCTGGTTCCCATAATACAATTTGGGACTAAATGGTGTTGAGTGCAACGTCAGCCAATATTTTTATTTTATTTAATAATTATAATTTTGTTTACTCAATGTCTGACTAGAGTTTGCATTACAGGTTCAACAGTGAAATAGACGCCAGGACAGGTTACAAGACGGAACTCATCTTATGCATGCCGATTTGCAACTACGAAGGAGACGTGGTAGGGGTTGCGCAGATCATAAACAAAACTGATGGTAAGGGAATCACGAATGTGACATTCATTTTCAAATCTAAGATGGCGGATATATACAATCGTGATCATGTTTTATTTTTTGACCACGATTGTAATCTCTAGGCGTGGATCATCTTCTTATATTTTGTTACTAAGGTCTTTGAGGATACTTAACCGGTGCTAGTCAGAGGCACGTCCAAACATAATATAACCTACTTTGTACATGCCCACAGTTTTAGTTAGTATTCTGTGCGTAACGACGCCAGGCCATCGCCACTTATAAGAATAACCTATGGTGGGTACATAACTTCGAATGCTTATCATAATTATTGAAATAATTATTTTATTATTATTAAAATAACAGAAAAGACCAAGGCGGAGGTGGAGGGACGAAATTGATGCCTACTTAAAGATTGGTCCACGGTAGCACATAACCGTGATGATTGGAGAGAAGGAAGGGAGGCCTTTGCCCTACAGTGGGGTACTACAGGCTCTTAATAATAATAATAATAAAATAACAATATTTAAACACACTTTACCTTCCCAGGATCAAAAGAATTCTCACCTCGAGACGTGGAAGTTTTCCGACGCTACCTAACATTCTGCGGCATCGGCATCCAAAACGCTCAGCTCTTCGAGTCCTCCGTGCTGGAGTACAAACGGAACCAGATCCTGCTGGCCCTGGCGAGGAGTATCTTCGAGGAGCAGAGCAACCTGGAGTGTCTGGTGACGAAGATCATGACAGAAGCGAGGGAGCTGCTGAAGTGTGAAAGATGCGCAGTTTTTATTCTTGACACGGATCATTGCGAGTCGGTAAGTTTTATTGACCTTGACATGTATTTCATAGTGGGCTTTTCGGCTTGCGAGCTGAGAGTGGTCTGGGCTGAGTTGACCAAAAACTGAAAACAACATTTCAAAGGGGTCGATATGGCACACGGGCTGAGTTGACTTTCAAAAATATAAATAAATATCGGCCCATGGGCTAAGTCAGGTGTGGGCGGAGTTGACCAAAGAATTTTCAGATTTTACGTTCATATCTGAATCGTATCTTGATGAGGAAAGAATAAGGAGGATAATAGGTTAGCGTGGTATTGGGAGAGATGAATGTTATGTGACGAGAAGAGTGTTAGGTATGAATGTGGATGGATACAAAGGTAGAGGTATTGCAAAGAAAAGATGGATGGACTGTGTGAAAGATGATTAGAAAGGAGTGATTACTGATATGACGGATGATAGAGGAAAATGGAAGAAGAAAATGTGTAGTGCCGACACCACATAGCGTGAGAAAAGTGCTGGAAGAA
Organism: Cosmorhoe ocellata; assembly: GCA_963675405.1. Classification (NCBI taxonomy): domain Eukaryota; kingdom Metazoa; phylum Arthropoda; class Insecta; order Lepidoptera; family Geometridae; genus Cosmorhoe; species Cosmorhoe ocellata. The sequence goes on along the minus strand of OY776266.1, from coordinate 3,088,097 downwards.
AATATCTGAATTGTATCTTCCACAGAGCCATCTGGAACGGATAGTTCAACGACCCGGTGGTCCGCCGTCCACCATACTGGCGTTACCCCCTCCAGCGCCGACGCGTTTCCACACACTGTTTGAGCTTGGAGCGAGGCAGTCCAGGACAACACTCACACCACGACACGATAACAGCTCTACACTAGCGAGTATCGCTTTAGCTGTGAGTATAGGGTATACCTAAGTAACGGATACGTGACGAACACGTATTTAAGATGTCATTGGATTAATCTGAGCTACAAAAGTGACAAAGACAAAAATGTCAAAGAATAAATATGGCGGTTGAGTGAAGCTGTCTTGTCAGATCAAGTTTCTATCATCAGCTGATATAATATATAAATTTCTGGTCTTAAAATTTCCAGGTTGCCCGATCGAACCAATTCCTAAATATATCGGACGTGAGCGAGTGGAGGCGAGACAACGGCATGTTAGTGACAGAGACGAGTGCTGACGACGCGATTTATGTCCGCACAATGCTGTGTATGCCTATTGTCAATGCAAATAAAGACGTCATTGGCGTGGCACAGCTTATCAACAAGGTAAGCAGACTTAGAAAAACGGCAGAATAGTATCCAGTGATGCTGAAAAATGAAAAGATAGACTTGACTTCTCTTTTCTTCTCGCCCTTTCCCACTATGTGGGGTCGGCACTACACGTTTTCTTCTTCCATTTCCCTCAATCATCTGTCATCTCAATACTCACACCTTTCTTACTCATATCTTCTTTCACCCAGTCCATCTATCTTTTCTTTGGTCTACCTCGACCCCTATATCCATCCACAATCATACCTAACACTCCCACGTCACATGACATTCATCCCTCCACATAACATGTCCATACCACGCTAACCTATTAGGTACTTCTCATATTTTCCGTCACCGGCGCCACTTTTAGACTTTCTCTACTAATATATTCATTTCGTATGTTATCGATAGGTTAATTTATTAAAAGGTAGACTTGATTGACGATCAAATACATTCTCGTAGGCCAGTCAAAACTAATTATTCTAACCGACGAAAAAAGGTTTTCAAGCGTAATTTTTTTCAGGAAAATGGCTCACAATTCACCGACGGTGACATCTCGATTTTCGAAGCCTTCGCCATATTTTGTGGTCTAGGAATCCACAATACACAGATGTACGAAAATGCCTGTAAACTCATGGCCAAGCAAAAGGTAAGGGAGCATTTATATCCGCGTTTATGCTGCAAAAAAATAAAAATGATCTCTGTACTGATCTTCCAGAAATCCCCAGGTTCGGTAGATAATTATCTCCTCAAGATCTCTAGTTATTTAGATTTTTGAGGATATCTAAAGAACAGTACTCTAAATTAGTTTGAGTCACGTCCAAACATGATATTTGGCAAATGCCGACATCTTGCACAGTAGTAAGTATTCTGTACTTAACAGGTTGCAAGCTCATCCGAATTTTTGGTTCTAGGGTTTGCCGGTTTCCTCACTATGCTTTCTTTTACCGTTTAAGAGCACTGACATAAAGTTATCGAATGGAATAACTCACTGGTGCATCACTAGGTTTTAAACCACGATCTTCGGATCGTGAAGCAGGGTTGCTACCATTACACCACCAGTGCTCCGCAGCAAATATTAAAAATAGCAAAATATTTGAATTTCGCGCCTGAAGCTGAGAAAAAATCAAGCTATTACGCCTGTTAATGCAGCAAACAACGTATATTTCATTATTATTTGTATTGACCGGGTATTTATCGCGTTTTATTTACCTATTTTTCTCGACGTTTCAGCAGGTTTACACACTGTCGTGGTCACGGGATGACTATTGAACGAGATGAACCTACTAAATAGGTGTTTTTTCCAGGTGGCTCTTGAATGTCTGTCCTACCACGCTACAGCGTCTACAGAAGACACTAGCAAACTGTGCCAAGAAGTCATCCCTACCGCTGAGCGGTACAACTTGTACAGCTTTCAATTCCACGGTAAATATCTCCAAAAGGCTTGCTCAGAAATCCCGTCAAACACACGGTTAGATTTTAGCCAGTTAGCAACCCTAACGAAAAAATCCTACTAATATTATAAACGCGAAAGTATGTAAGAATGTATGGATGTATGTTTGTTACTCTTTCTCGCTGAAATGGCTGAACGGGTCTGGATGAAATTTGGCACAGAAATTATCATTATAGTCTGGAATAGCACATTATGCTACTTTATCTCAGAGAAATGTACGGTTCCCGTGGCATAGATTTGTTTTTGTTTTTCAAGTTTGTAATTAACAATCACGTATCATATTATTATTAGTATTAGACGGGTATTTATCGCGTTCAAATTACCTTTTATTTTCCCGACGTTTCGATAAATACCCGTCTAATACTAATAATAATGTGTTCAGATCGCGTAAGTTTAAAAGTACATATCACGTATCATAGTTATGTACGCTGTACGCATCTAGGTTGCGTTGTTGTTTTCGTAAATCTTATATCGAAACACTTTTTTTCTTTTCACAGGTCTTTGAGAGAAATAAATAATTTATCATGATTATTTTTCAGATTTTGACTTGTCAGACGAAGATACATGCAGAGCGACCTTGCGAATGTTCCTATCGTGTAACCTGGTTGAAAAGTTCCACATACCGTATGATGTAAGTCTGTATTTTTTTATAACTTCAAAAATAAACTTAAATTTAGACTAAGGCTAATTCGATTTTTGTAAAGAATCAAGTTTTGTCATTGTTCTCACTTTCGTCATTGTTCGCAACAAACAATTTTGTTTATCTCGTAAAATATAAATTAATTTTAAATGTTCCCTTCGTGAAATAACTTATTATCAACCAATCGGCCATTGCTCTATCTTCATGCTATCAATCTCTAAAATCAAGGATATTTTTTTTAAATAACGGCAAAATTTCAAATTGAGTAGAAACTCCGCCCGACTTGTCAAACTGTGGCTATTTATATTTTAATACATAGTAAATTTAAAGCCTTTTTTTTCAGGTCCTCTGCCGTTGGATACTAAGTGTTAAGAAGAACTACCGTCCGGTAAAATACCATAATTGGCGCCACGCCTTAAACGTAGCCCAAACCATGTTTGCAATGCTTAAAACTGGGAAAATGGAGCGTTTCATGTCCGATCTAGACATCTTAGGTCTGCTTGTAGCTTGTCTATGCCATGACCTGGACCATAGAGGCACGAACAACGCGTTTCAGACCAAGACAGAGAGTCCTTTAGCGATTTTGTACTCTACATCGACTATGGAGCATCACCATTTCGATCAGTGTGTTATGATATTGAACAGTGAAAGCAATAATATATTTCAGGTATGTTAAGAATATATTGAAAATTAACAGGAGAAATACTGTTATAATGGTCTTTGGGAAAAAACCTTGTCTTTGTCTTTTTATCTTTTTCGCGTCTTGGGGACTTCTATCCGTCAGTGATCTGGATCTATAGATTTTTTGTAACGGCCCTAAGATAGTTCAAATGTTACACGTCTTTATTTTATTATACTCCTAGAATGCATATTATGATAGATCTGTATATTTCTAATACAAAATCGACTTTGCATATTAATTTTGAGTTGAGATTACTAAACCCAAACTAAGCCAAAGCTAGCACTATGGGAACTAGATGTCTGATAAATTACCTAAATAGTATATTTAGGTATTACAATACTTTATCACACCAGACAACTACAACTTAGAAATAGATCAAACATCTATGTCTATCCTTCATTTTATTACACAAATGTCTATCAAAGTCAGAGCCAACAGTGCAAGACAGAACTATAAGATTAGTTCGGTATAATAAAGCAATTCACATAACTGCATAATTCAAAATGTTACACATTTTTCAGGCGCTCTCCCCGTGTGATTACAAGGATGTAATGAGGGTAGTTGAAACGGCAATTCTATCAACAGACCTTGCGATGTATTTTAAGAAGAAATCCAAATTTTTGGATCTCGTTGATAATGGAGAGTTCGATTGGCAGAGTCAAGAGAAGAAAGAGTGTGAGTTAAATACTTTTACTTATCAAAATATCTTAAACCCGAAATTTTCTGAGATTTTATATATACTATATTATTGTTTAGTGTTATTTGGCAAACATGTTTCGAACTTCTTAGGTTCTATGATCGCGGAATTCCAATAATTTGCTGTTTCTAATATATCCTGCATTCCCTGAGTAGACACTCCTGAGTAAGACATTGTCTATTACTAGGTATGCGTTAAGCAAATTTAGATTGATGGTATCAGTTTGATAATTATGTTGATTTTGTCGAATTTTGTCATAACCGACCAAATTATCAAACTGATCGTTTAAAATATGAAAGTTTGTTCAACACAAATCGTCGTAGAAAATGACTGTCAAATGTCGCAAAAGTACATGTAACGGAAACCTTACAAGAAATATTAAAAACATCAATATACTCGAATTTTGCCGACCATGACGTAACACTTTAATGAGAATAATAGTGATAATTCCAACGTGATAATCAAGTAATTATGTCGAAACACTTTTTTACGTGTAAAAAGTCAAAAGTCAAATCATAAAAAGTGACAATAGGATGAGTTGCCCGATTAAAAAATGCATTAGGTCAACTTATCCCGCGGGATAAGTCTACAGCGGCCTCAATTGACTAAAGACCCATGTCTGTTGAGTTCTTAAGCTATTTTCTTAATATCGTAATGTTCTCTTCTAGTGTTATGTGGTATGATGATGACTGCATGCGATGTCTCGGCGATCGCAAAACCCTGGGAGGTACAGCATAAGGTGGCTAAATTGGTAGCTGATGAGTTCTTCGACCAGGGTGATCTAGAGAAACTGCAATTGAAGGAGCAGCCTATTGCTATGATGGATAGGTTAGTTCATACACCAGCCCAATTAGCATGAGCATCGTATACCTATATACCGTTTATTTTTTAAGGATAAAGACAATATTTGTGACGTCAAAAGCGTCATTTTCATTTGTCCTTATCTGCCTTTAGCTGCCATAGAGAAAAAACTCTAAGTATAGTTGGCTCAACGAATCTAGGCATTCGTGAAGTTAGCCGCAAGAGCTGCGCAGTATCGTTTTTTGGGAGCAATTGGAGGTATGGAGAGGGACGGTGGGACTGTACATGCGCAAACTCGCACCTGTGGCTAGCTTCACGAATGCCTAGATCCGTTGGATGAACTGTACCTACCTACTTTATGTTACCTACATAGAGTAATGTTTAGTGTGGTTGAGTAACAACTAATTGAGTGCAGTCTTGTGAAATTTATGTTATACTTCAAGTATATGAGTTTTTACCAGACTTCGAAGAAGGAGGCTGGTGCCCAAACGGCTAGACAGATTTTGACAATGTATGTTAAATGTCAAAAAATCCATGGCGACTGTGAAAACAACTTTGATTGACTTTCAGTCGGGTTTTTTTATTTTGAATTAAAAACTCGTTGGGTTTTCCGATGTGTTATTTCACAGTAAAATATCTTTCAGGGAGAAAAAGGACGAACTACCGCAAATGCAAGTTGGTTTTATTGATATGATCTGCCTACCCCTATACAAAGTACTGTCGGAAACCTTCCCCTGGATCCAGCCACTCTATACTGGAACAGCTGAGAACAGGAAGCGATGGCAAGACCTCGCGGAGAAGGTGGAAATGGGTCTTACGTGGATAGACCATGACACCATTGATAAGCCTATTGAAGAGTTTATAGGTAAATATTTCCTTTTTGATTGAGCATATTATGTAATCAACGTGAAGCAAGCAATAATTTATTGCTTCAATTCAGTGAACGGACAATACATGGAAGGTAAATAATACCCGATAAATACCCGTTTAATACTAATAATAATGTGTTCAGATCGCGTAAGTTTAAAAATACATACATGGAAGCATTCCTTGAGATAAAAAAATACCCCACGAAAATAGAGCTCTGGTAGGCGGGGCTTGTCAACTGTGCCAAAGAATTATATTAAAAGTTTGCATAAGCTTATTATACGTTACACGGTAATTTAAACCCAAACATCGAGGGAATAAAATCGATCATAATCAGTTTTTGGCAAATCCACCAAGGAGTTTTTATGTGTGAATTTTAGTACACCCAGTTACTTTAAGTTGTTAAAGTGTATTTAATACACTTGGGTGAATAAGCTCAGGTAAATTAAGTTTACGAATCCTGAAATTTGGTGGCATGTGGATCTTGAAGAAATGCTTCTGTTTTTTCCGTTCACTGGTTCAATCACATAATATGCGCTGAAAATAGTACTTTTAAAGAGCGAAGCGAGTAATCAGTACGTCTACCATGAGTTGTCACATTTAGATCGGCTGACGTTACTACAGTAGTAATAGCACGTTACTATGACATCTGTCAAAATTGTTACTCATGGTACCAAATTCTAAGCAAATTATTGAAGCGCAAACTACAGTCGCTAGCGAGTGTAGATTGTGAAAACTCATGGTAGACCTACAGATAGTATTTTTTTTAAATATTGAGACTACACTTATGTATATACTTCTTATAGGTTATACATAGATAGTTGCATAAAAGGACAGCAGTGGAACTTGGAGAAAAAGTTGTATATCTAGTTTATACAATAGTACCTGGGTGACCGAGCTTTGCTCGTTTTTTTATATTTTTGGGGTAAAAGACGTCTCTAAAGATGAAACCTAGCTAGATCGATTTATCGCCCCCGAAACCCTCTGCATACTAAATTTCATGTAAATCGCTGGAGCCGTTTCCGAGATTCCTATATACATATATACAAGAATTGCTCGTTTAAAAGTATAAGATGTAATAGATACAACTTTTTCTCCAAGTTCCACTGCTGTCCTTTTATGCAACTATCTATGTATAATAACCTATAAGAAGCCAGAGATTAGAGCCCCCGTGTCTTAATACAAGTTAGCAAACTTAGTAAGAGCGAGGTGTGACCTTGACCCTGATAGGTTTTTTACAAGTAGGCTTGTACGTATTAAACTAGCCTTACTACATCTGAAATAGATTGTAAGTTTCTACTTTGTAAACCCAACTTTGAAAATAATTATTTTTATTATTATTATATTATGTCAAAAATCTTTTTTCAGCGTCAAAAGAGCCGATTACAGACGTAGAGTTCACAGTGACAACTTTGAACTGCGCTAAACCAGAGAGCAGCACTGCCTTAGTAAAGCCAATCAAACATCCTTTCTCCTCGCTGCGACGGGGGAAAAGTAGTGCCATTGCGTCGCGACCGGCTAGGAACAAGTTGACTAGGTAATCGTTGTGGAAATTCTATAAAACTACCTCTATTCGTTTTATAAACTTTAATTACGTAACATAAAGCTCAAACTTTGTTGTCTTTTCTTATTGACATATAAACGATTTGAATAGTAAAGACAAGTTACATTTCGTTGTGATTGGACGTGCTCTTGCCTAACCTCTTAGTCTTAAAATATCTGAGTAACTTGATCTGAGAAGCTATCAAAATTGTGTGCTTACCCGTTCGACCCAAAATTTCTCTACCCAGTAGGTATTTTTCCCCACTCGACCCAAAACATTTGAGTTCTGTTCCTTACACACACCGGGATTACATTCGCTAGCGTGTTTGTTTTTTCATTAAGATGATGGATAGCTAAAAAATATATTGAAATGTGTAAGTACTCACTATTTACACGGCTATTAATAATACACAGGGACTGGTGTTGAGCATATCGAGAATGACCCTATTTTTGGAATAATTTTAATCGTCTTAAAAAAAGGAGGGGATTTTCAATTCGGCTGTATGTTTTTAGGGTTCTGTACCCAAAGGGTAAAACGGGACCCTATTACTAAGACTCCGCTGTCCGTCTGTCGTATCTCATGAATTACACACACATACGTTATGGTTGGACAGTTGAAATTTTCACAGATGATGTATTTTTCTTGCCGCTATAACAACAAATACTAAAACACAAAATAAAATAAATATTTAATAGGGCTCCCATGGAACAAACATAATTTTTTTGCCGTTTTTTTAAGATAATGGTACGGAACCCTTCGTGCGCGAGTCAACTCGCACTTGGGCGGTTTTTATTAGTTCTAAGTTACTATTTTCTTTCTTTTCTTTTAACACTTCGTAAAACAAAAGCTTGTTGCAGATCAATGTACGCAGCGCCAAGCGGGCATCGGGAGAGCGGGAAAGAGAAGGCAATAGTGCTGAAAGAGACGGTCGTTTCCGAGACCAACCACACGACCGTGGTGGAAGAACCTCAGGCCACCAAGGCGAGGCATAAAGGAAGGCTTTGTCAAATGTTGTGACGAAGTTTTAACTGGTGAGTACAGCAAAAAGTAAAAAAAAAAGTTTTTTTTTGTTTTTTTTAACTCTTAAAAAAAGTTTGTTTTTTTACTCAGCTACCTTTATTTTTATACTTACTGACCCGGCAGTGAATGTTATAGTCTTAATTAAGTTCATACTAAAATCCCATCTCTTCAACGGTGAATGAAAACATCGTGAGGAAACCGCTGTGCTAAATGTAGGCAAGTGCCAAATGTCATGTTTGGACGTACCTCTGACTACCCTCTTTAGATTTATCTTCAAAAGATCTAAGTAAATAGAGATCTGAGGAGATATCTACCGAGCCAGGGGATTAAAGTCGTGATCATCTTTTTAATCCCATGGAAAAAATACACTGTCAGTTTTCCCCGTATTTACAATTTTCCCGAAAAAAAATCTTTTACCAAAAACTGTTTTCATAATAAATATACAAATAATTCAAAAAATTATCTATATCAGTCCAGCTGTTGAATGATGCGCTAACCAAAGAAAACATTTTAATTTTTAAAGAGAATAAAAAAATTAAAGTGTATGTAACATTATTTTTAATTATTTTTTCAGGAGCAGGCAAGAAAGTACAGAAAAGGCAAAGAAGTTAGGACGAGTGACAACGTCCAAGTCGTTCGACTAAAGCTCGGCCTGCTCCTCGGTATTTTTAACACGGAACTACGTGTCTACCTAAATTGGTCGCTGTAAATTTCTACTATTAGACTTTGTTAGATAGGTAGTTTGAATGTGAAACTTTTTACTCTCGGTCTCAATACGAGTAAGAAAAAAAAAACTGCCGAAATAATTCATAAAAAAAAACAAAGGCAGTGAGCTTGCATCCTGTCACGCACGCAATACTTTGCAAAAGCATGGGCATGTGCCAAATGTAATATTTCGCCGTGTCTCTGACTACCCCATTTAATGCTCAGATGATCAGAGATGTCTACTAAACCTGGATTTATTTGGGAATGTGAACGAAGTCACGGGAAGTTCCGTGAGTATTCAGTGAATAGGTTATTTGTACCATTAATTAGGTACATGGGTACTGTAGGCAAAAAAAGAATCACTGGATATTACTACTAAGTCAAATAAAGTATTTATTTTTAAAATATTTTATACTTAGCTACCTGTGCGAATTTTACATTTATTTGCAAATCTCATTAATTAAGGCAGTTTGCTTTGGTCGGGTGCGAAATTAATATTTTTTAATATTTTCTACATTCCCTGAGTAAGAAGGCTAGCAAAATTTGCTAGATTTGCGTTAAAAAAAGTTTTCTCCCGTCTACGCGTCAAACTTTGATTTATCTGATCAGGAGGGCGATCGCGCTAATGTTTAACGTGTCACACGTTTCAACGTAACGTATTTGGTTAAGATTTTGTTTTGGTTTGGAAAATGACAAGAATGGTATCGCGCTAAACGTCTCAACCGTTGACGTTACTCATACGTTACCACTTCAAACCTAAACTCGATACGTTTAGAGCTTGCTGCCATCATTCATTCAATTCGATTTTCGGTTATGACGTCTGTGGATTATTGTCACAATTCTGCCTATAAAATTTAATGGAAGTTACCGGTTATTTGAAAATCAACCATTATTTACGTATTTTTTTTATTTCGATGTAAATTTTTTGAAGTATTGTATTGTCAACAACGTCAAAAGTGGTTTTACAGGCGCAAAACAACAATAAAACAGTCGTGATTCTACGATTTCCTTCGTATTTGGTAAAGCTAGAAAGGAAAAAAGCAGGCAAAATATGGAAGGACGGCGCCGTGTCACGACGGTTCATCAGCTCGAGCTTGGCCGAGTTTGGTGAGGCTAACAAAGGGTTGGCCCTCGGTAGACTACGATCAAGAGGCTTCGGCACCGAGTTGTCCGGAGGAACTGCGCGCCAGCACCGACTGTCTGCTCGCCGACTGTGCACATAAGCAAGCAGAAACCTCGAAATTGCAAGCCGAAACAATGGCAATACTTAGTGCTCCATTAAGCTTGGTGATGCCTGCTGTTAAGCAGTTTCTGGAACGACATTAAAATAAAACAATCATGAAAATATTTTTTTTATTTCTTTTAAAACAACATTACTCTGTAATGATATTTCTCTGGTGCCAAAGTTGGTGCACGAGTGCATTGCAGTGTTTGCATTCTCATCTTCCTCATGCAATCTCTCGGTGTAATTCTTTCATAAATTCCCATCCCACACTACGCAGTCATGTGCAGACCCCGGATAACTTGAATCCACTGATGTTATGATCACCATCACACATCTGAAAAATAAAACACAGTAGGTATATAATTACATACTATACAAAGCATATTTTCATTACCTAGGTAATATTATGCAATTTGGGATTAATAAGTAGGTTCTTACTATTAAAACATTCAGAGAATGATAGCCCTTCCTATTGAAGATATGTTCATGTTCTGAAGGGGTCACAATGGCAATATGTGTGCAATCAACACCCCAGAACTTATTACTTATTAGAAAAAAGGCTAGGTAGTTCGGTATGTACCTATAGTAAAATAATTAAGTACTTATCTAATTTAGGTTGGTTGGTAGGTAGGTACTCCTGTCTAGTACAAATTACAAATCAATTTATCAAACATTTACCTTAGTCTCCACGTCCAGACCCTCTGAACGTGCAGGAGCTTGAATATGCGGCCTCAGCTCGTCAACTAACCCGGCAAACAGCTCCTTCGAAAGCCAATATCGTTTTTGGAATCTCCATTCCGTCAAAGAAATCGGCAATCGTTGAAGTGTGTTGTGTTTTCTGCGGGTTTATGTTTTCGCATCTACCGGGTTTATCATTCGTTTGGGCACTTTCTAATGGCCCTAAGTACATTTCAAGCATTTTCACCAACGACTTTCGGTTATTTCGGCATAACAACAACCATTTTGTGTAAAACGTATGGTCTACGTCTCTGGAAAAGCTCCTCGAGACCAACTATTTCACAATCGTTCGTTTGACAGCGTTTGAAGATTTCTGAACGTATCTGTTTTGGTTACAGACGCTGTCAAACATTAGCGCGATACAAAATGTGCTCAACGGAACGTTTACGGTTGCGTTTTGGTTTTGGTAAATACGTTAACATTAGCGCGATTGGGCCCCAGTTTGGTAATTTAAAATTATGTTGATTTGGTCAAATTTTATGATAATTGATCAAATTACTGTTTTTGTAAATCAAAGTTTGCTCAATACTAGGTCGTAGAAAAATACTTTACAATTGACGCAAAACTACATCTTTGCAGGCCATATTACTCAGGGAAAATAGGATATGTTTAAAGCCGCAAATTATTTGAATTTCGCGCTCGATCACGATGAACCACGGAAGAAAAAAAAACTCGAGAAAATCGATTTTGTAATTATGCATAAAATACCGTGAGATTTTTTTGATCAAAAGACCGAGAGTAAGTTTTAAATAAAAAAAAAGTAGTGCATCTTGACGCGTATTGGCGTACCTACTGTTTCTTGTAAACGACTTTTAAATTAACGTTTTATCTTAATGAATGTATTAATTTTACATAGACTGTGATCTAGTATTACTTCACGATATTCTATTTTAAAACTTTTAGATTTAACGGTTTATTTCGTGCCATTAAATGTTTTAAATTTGAAAAAACGTGGCCACATTTTTGCAATGTGCAAAATTTAATCTATGATTTATGTATTATATAAGTACTAAATTTTATTCTAACTTATGCTGGGAATCCACTAAGGAACAATTTTACCGATATATTTAATTAATAACATGAATTTTCGTAAAACCTTAAAAAGTTCAAAGGCATGTTTCAATTACACGAAAAAATTCTTTCAGACGATTTTTCATCTCAATGGTTTGAAATAATAAGTGACATGGCAAGAAAAAGGTAAATAAATATAATTATTTTTCAAATTAATTATCATAATGACAGACAACGCGATCACAACCGCTGGTCATAAAGACTTTAAATGAGGAGTGGCCTTTATTAGGCTCACACTAAAACAGATATTCCCGAAACTCGTGACAATGGGTTAATTTTTAAACGAAGTTATTTTTTTAATGTGTTGAAAATGATGGGACGAGTATTAAAACCGTTTAATAATTTCCAACATATTAAAAAAATATCTTGGTTTAAAAATTAACCCCCTAAAAAAAGTAAAATTAATTACCTTAAAAAAACTAACCCTATCATTGGGTTCCTGGCTATATGCGTTGGGCAAACCGTCCTAAGTATTGTTAGTACGTTTAAAACATTTTTTAAATAACTTTTAAAATAGAATATTCGTCGCTCGGCCTGTGAGTAAAGTGTAAGTATGGTATAACTTTAAGTACCTATGAATAAGAGGATTTCCGTATGTTTACAATTACTATGTTCAATTAAATTATTTTATTTGTTATTAGAAAAGGAAGTATTACGATGCTAGTCGAGGGTTAATTTTGATTTAATATAATTTAGTCATTTTAGCTCGCTTTTGGAATTCAAATAATGCAATTTATCTAATGTAAACCTATTCAAAGCAAGGAAGTGATTGAATATTCTTGTTTCACGACGTATTTTACGGGGATTTATCGCGTTTTTATTATATATAGCGTAATAAATTCCATGTAAAATAGTTAAGTAAAGCAGTGTTCACGTCTCGGAAGTTCAGAGGTTAATAATCATTATAGAACCTAAATACCTACAATTTAGTTACACTAAAAATGTATCTTAACTTACATTGAAGCATTAATGTAAACTAAATATTTACAGAAACTTGTTAAACTGGCTTATATAGCGTTTACATTAGACCGTTTTAAATATTTTATTATCTGGCTTTAAAATTTATTATTGTACCAACAATATTTATTGTATTTTTTTACGTTTGTATGAGGTTCACGCAACTTACAAACATTTTTAATGATAAACATTCAAATATGTATGATTTTTGTGAGTTAGTATAGTTTTTGCAAAAATAATGATAACGTCCATTGCGCTTATGAAGCTAAATAATTGTGCAATATAATTTTAAATAGTGAATATTTATTTCAGATAAAATAAACCTTATTTACTACATTGCTTATGTTTAAAAAATAGACATCGAATTACAATGTGGCTCAGAAGAACAGGATTAAACTTAAAAGCTGCAAATGTACAGGGTGTAAAAAGACGACTACCGAAAACTTAAGGGGGTTAATACTTTCTTATATATTTTTAAAATTAGCTTTAGTTGGTGTCATCCAGAATCAGGGTGTAAACACTGAAACGTGTGTCTTGGGCTAACATTTTCAGTTCTGAACTTTGATCCTGTATCTGAAACACATTGTATTTAAAAAAATGATGACGAAATTTTGATAAAGGTATGAAAAAATTTGCTGATCAAGTAGTTTATTTAATTTTATATAATTTAAGTGGAATGATGTAAGAAACTTTTAGATGGAATTATGTCAAATGTGCAATTCTAACTATTATTAGATAATTTAATGGTTTTGATAGTAGCGGAGTAAAAAAAATAGTTCTATTTAAAAATCAAAACAATCAAAGAATTCGTGCTTCACATTTTTTTACATAAAAAAAACATATTTAATAAATCTTCACACATCACTGCAAAAGTTGAAACGAAAAAGTTTTAATAAGCTATTGTTAATAAAGTTATGTTAAAAAAATCAATAAACTTAAGACCTACATGTATGTACATACAAGATTTCGTTACATATTTTACTCTGCTACCACAAAATTATCAATTTTAATAGATCAGATGTTGTGAAATAGAAATTACTTAATAGAAGTTGTGACTATTTACTATGAATTTGACATAAAAATGTTTAAATATTTCCTAAACACTGCAGTGCTTTTTATTTTTGATTTAACCTGTACGAACTTTGTTCTAGTAACTTTATTTTATACTAGATTCAACCCACGACTTCACCCGCGTAGTACCTTGAAAAACAAAAACAAATCTATCGCACGGGAACCGTACATTTTTTCGGGATAAAAAGTAGCTTATGTGCTATTCCAGACTCTGTCTGTACCAAATTTCATCCAGGTTCGCCGTTTCAGCGTGAAAGAGTAAAAAACATCCATACATACAAACTTTTACGTTTATAATATAAGAAGGATTCCTAAGATACCTAGATTCATTTCTTTTTATGTATTTAGAAAAGTGACACTTTATTTATGTGTATACAATACAAGCCTTCATGACTATACTTTTTACTATTTCTTTATGAAGTCTTAACGTAATTCTAACTGCATAAGGTGCCCAGACTTGACCTTAAGTACTTTTTTTTATTTCTTTATGAAGTCTTAACGTAATTATAACTGCATCAGGTGCCCAGACTTGACCTTAAATACTTTTTTATTTCTTTATGAATTCTTAACGTAATTCTAACTGCATAAGGTGCCCAGACTTGACCTTAAGTATTTTTTTTATTTCTTTATGAAGTCTTAACGTAATTCTAACTGTACCCATAAGATGCCTAGACTTGACCTTAAATACTTTTTTATTTCTTTATGAAGTCTTAACGTAATTCTAACTTTATCTATAAGATGCCCAGACTTGACTAAGCACTTTTTTTATTTCTTTATGAAGTCTTAACGTAATTCTAACTGCATAAGGTGACCAGACTTGACTTTCAGCATTATGTGACAGTCAAACTCCATCGTCTTATGGTCCGAGATGATACAATATTTCCTTATGACGTAAGCTAAGGTGATTTTCATATGCGTCATAGCGTAGAGTCTTCCTGTAAAAATCATATAACTTTTAGCTTCAGGTTTCACGAAAAATACTTATTTATTTTTCAAGTAGTTATGTACATGGCAAGAGATGCCTGTATTCACAACTTGACTTTGGCCATTGTTGAAAGGCCTCGGACGCTCCTATTGTAGAAGGGGCCTCACCACGATTTCATAATACATTACCGAATTAATATTACATTATCGACGATAAAACCAAAGACAAGCAAAGACGAGCTCTCAAATCAAGATTAAAAAAGTTTTTATAATAAAGACAAAAATAATAAGAAAAATTGAGAAGAATCACCTACGAAATCCTGTCGGATTTGACTAAATACTGTCTACCTGACGATATTTTCCTCCATGGTTTGAGAGCATTAGTATAACGTACATTATGGTCTTGCTTATCAACTGCCCTAAATAATAGTACCTGGATGACCGGTTTCTTGGTAAACGACGTTTTCTAAAAATGAAACCTAGTTAGATCGATTTGTCGCCTCTGAAACCCCCATATACTAAATTGAAAATCGTTGAAGCCGTTTTTGAGATTCATATTATAAATAGACAAGAATCGCTAGTTAAAAGGTATAAGATTCTATCTTTGAATTCAGTGGGAAGAATTTTTCAGCGAAACTTACCAATGCAATTTCTTCTCCCAAAAGAGAAGCTAGCAAACGCGTTCTGATGCCTTGGTAATGTGTTTGGGTTCAGCCATCTCCCAGGGTTGTAGTCCTCAGCATCCGGTCCCCAGTACGTCTTGTGTCTGTTGATAGCCCATAGGTGAACTGCGACGGAGCTACCAGCTGGTATAGTCACTTCTCCTGGAAACCAGAATGTTGAACTAATTTGGTAGAGGTAGGTAGGTACTTAACCGGGTACAAGTTATCCCCCTGTAGATTAATCTGCTGTGCTTTAGTAAATCCTGTAATCCCCTCTTGGGCTCCCCTACTACTATAATAATATTTTATTATCTAGAATAGATGGTGCATACAGCGTCAAGTTGGCGTTTTGGATACTGAAGTACCTAGGACAATGTTGTTTAGAGAGAGGAGGTAGGCTTGCCATCTATTGCTTTTCAAAAACAGAACATCATTATTATTAAGAACTAGCTTCCGCCAGCGGCTTTGCCCACGGGTTACCTTGTTACTATCTATACACTTTTGCAATTATAATTTTGTAAATTTAACTTACCTAGCTGTGTATCGGCAGTGGCTTCCCGAGCAACAATAGGACCAATAGGATATAGCCGTATTGCTTCTTTAATGGCTGCTTCTAGATATTTTAATTTGGCTGTATGCTCTTTTGTCACAATGGTTTCATCACCCAGTACTTCATTAAGTCTGCAAAAAAGAGATGAAAAGAGATAATGATGTCATCAAAAAATCAAGCCACTCTAAAATTATGATATACTTACATTAATTATTTACATACTGAAAAAACAAAAAGCATCATTCAACAGAAGGCAGTCTAAGCTTTGAATAAAAAATTATTTTTTACAACAAACTTTTGGATGGCCCCTTTTTTAAGTGAAAAATAAAAACAATAATCGGAAAATCAATAGAAATAATTAAAACTTGTCTTGTAACGATTAAGATATTATGATAGATAACTGTAAAAAAATAATAATAATAAAAAATAAAAATATGATCACGACTGTAATCCCCAGAGGCTCGGTAGATATCTCCTCAGATCTTTACTTACTTAGATCTTTGAGGATATCTAAAGGGGGTAGTCAGAGGCAAGTCCAAACATGACATTTGGTACATGCCCACATTTTGCACAGTAGTAACTGTAAAATAAAACAATAATCGTAAAATCAATAGAAATCATTAAACCTTGTCTTGAAACGATTAAGATATGATAGATAACTGAAAAAGGTGGATTTTTTTTATAAAGTTGAATTAGTAGTAATTAATCAATTTGCGTGCTAGAAATTGACATAAAATGAAACGGTTTCTTTGGACTTACTCTTGAAAAATCTTGTCCTGGATGTCTTTATCCGATCCAATACAAACGAGAGTAAAAATCAGCTCATAAGTGCTGGTGTCAAAAGCAGCAAGTAGCACGTTGTCACTCAAACACCTGAGCTGGTGGTCCGTAAAGACACAACTTTCTAGGGTTACGCTGTTCTCAATTAAAATTTGAAGAAAGCTGCGGGTATCATCTGTGAAGAAATAGCATGATGCTGGGCCTGTGATGACAACTTCATGTAGACTATATTGATCAGTGCAGTACAGATTTATGGGACATCATTGTCTAGAAAAAGTCTTTGACAGAGCTACACAATCCTTATTGCACACATCAATGTGTGAGTCTGATTAATTCTACCCGGCCTTTTTAGCTCGCATTATTCTATTCAATTCATTCACAGGCTGCATTGTTGCATTTTGATGTTAAAAGTGTGCAAATTCTTAACATACCTTGCCCGTTTCTTTCGTCATTTTGTAATTCTTGTAAATATTTTGACTTTTGGATTTGAACCATCTACAAATTTAATTTCGTATTAGGTAATTTGAGAAAGCTAGAATTAGTCATCATTATTATATTATAATCCATGGCTAAGCTTTTATATGTATCATCCATAAACCATATAGGTAATATTACAGGTACCTACAAATATACTTACCTCGTAGATGGTTTTATAAGGACGTAAATAATTATAGATGTCTGTCACGTTGTTATAACCACCACTTGTTTGTGTTATAATAATGATAAATTAGTACCTGTAGTAACAACTTTGTGAGTATTATGAGTAGGTATAAATTATTGCATTGGTGTTGCTTTTAAACCAGATTTTACTACAGCTTGTGATGCACCACAAAGATAAAATCATGTAAGTAGATAAACTTAAATTTTCAAACCTTTGCTGAAGTGTCATGAATGATTTTCAGAGCTTCGTCCAGTTTTTTTTTGTAAATCGTACGATTAAATATCGCATCAAAAATAAGCCATTGTTTTTGCACTCTCAAAGTAACTATTTCAAAA
Source organism: Cosmorhoe ocellata (assembly GCA_963675405.1). Taxonomy (NCBI): domain Eukaryota; kingdom Metazoa; phylum Arthropoda; class Insecta; order Lepidoptera; family Geometridae; genus Cosmorhoe; species Cosmorhoe ocellata. Next base: position 3,070,152 of record OY776266.1, on the reverse strand, counting down.
ACTTTGTGAAGAGATTTCACATATTTTTCGCTTACAATGCTTCCGGCATCTGCTTTTTTTAAACCCATTGTCGTTTCTGAAAAACAAGTTTTGTCAAGATTCATAATTCATAACTATTAGAATACTATTCAAAAATCAGCAAAACATGGATATACCTACAGTTGAATATAAATTTAAATAATATATTTACATTTTACATACCACAATCACGAGGTCTAGCTTCCAAAACCTTCTGATCCGTAATGATTCTTAAGTAAGTATATTAACTTCTTGAAATCCTCTCAAGATGGTGGAATCTGCATAAGGAAAATTCCCTATTTGCATAGCAAATAATTAAAGACAAAAATGTACTTACGGAAAGTAGTTTCCAATACATTTCTTGTGACTTCATCAGTTACATCTAAGTATCCTTTACCACCTTTCTGGTTTAATGTACTGACTAGATGTGAGGCTTGATTATTAAACACGCTTAAGTAGCTATCTAAGATTTCTGGCTTAAATGCCTGGTCCAAAATTCGCCTGTTTTGTTTCCATACTGTCCCTGATAAAAATAATGAGTACTTATTACTTACATTAATATAGAAATAAGCCAGTAAATATCCATAGTTCTATGATACAAACTTAATTTGTCTTTATAATAGACACTTAGGTACTTAAAATTATCCAATGCCTTCTATCAGTATTAGATATACCTAAATAGTGTCTACTCAGCAAAGAACTAGAACATAGTAGCTTTTTATTAGAAAATTTAGACACAGCTCACATAGTTTAACTGGCCTCACAGCTCAGTTGATAGTAGCTCTGCCTTTCGCGCTGTAGGTTGTGGGTTCGATCGCCACCCAGGGCAAACATTTGTGGGATGAACGCTTATATTTAAACTGGGTCTGGGTGTTATTAATTAGTATTCTATGATATAAAAAAAGTTAGATTAATCTGTCTGGCTCTCATATTATACCTAAACATTGCTTAGTTTGCTAGATAGCGCTCTGTGTGAAATGTTCAGCAATAGTTATTTATTTTAATTAGTAGGTAGTACCTGGATGACCGAGCTTTGCTCGAGTTTTTTTCTGGTAAATCGTGTTTTTTGGAAAATGAAACCTAGCTAGATCGATTTATCGCCCACGAAACCCCCTGCATACTAAATTTCATGAAAATCGCATCGAGCCGTTTCCGAGATTCCGATTATATATATATATATATATACAAGAATTGCTCGTTTAAAGGTATAAGATTAAGTTATTATGACAATCACAATAATTCTTTTTTTGATATTGATAATATTTTAATTATATACCTGGAGCTGAAACTAAAGTATCTCCAAAAAGGGGTTCAATGAACTTGTAAAGAAACATCTTCTCCAAACATCTGGTAAGTACTATCGTTGCATCTTCCACGTTTGTTATAACTGAAATTGGACAATTGATTCAATAACAACTTGTGAACTTGGATGTCGCAGGAGTCGCAACTAGGACTCATCTTGTTCCTTTCATATTCATAGGTAGTAACCCAATTTGACAAACTTTGACAAAACTCTCCCAGATTATCATATTCAATACACAAATAATGAAAATACACAAATTTTACTTACTGTACAATAATTTCCATCCAATTTGAATTGCTAAAATGCCTCCATTTGCGATACATTCTGTGCCCAAATATTTTAGAAACGAAAACATATCTAAAAAATAAAAGTGCTGAAGTGTCTAAATATTTTTTTTGTAACAATAAATACCCATCACAGAATAAAAAAATGTCATTAGGTAGGTAGGTAGGTAGGTACTAGATATTTTTTTAGAACTTAGGGTACTAAGGTACAAACCTACCTACCTAATGACATTTTTTTATCAATTTTTAAATAATGTACCTATTGTAATAATTTTTATTCGAACATAATAACTTACCTTTACTACGTATAAATAATAATCCATGACCAACAACTGGTAAATATCCAGGAAACAAACTTACACCCTTAGCGCACACAAATCTTCTAGATAAATAAATGAATAAACAAACTAAAGCTGATGTCCATAATATTATAGAACTCAACATTTTGATAACGCAAAAGACGTAGGAAGAACTGACGACAAGTATGTTAGTGAAGCTTGTAAGTGTGATATGCGTCATCCATCAGTTACTTGAATACTTGTATCACTATGCGAACGAGTCTAGAAACTCAATTTGCCTTACCGTTTCTAACGTACTACATGTATTCAATATCCCACCGTCAATGTCGTAACAGAATTAACCGATTTTGATAAAATTAAGAATATACCTAGTTGTGTGAAATGTCCATCAATTTTGCTTATTATTATTCTTATTTAAAGATACCTACTTCTTGAAAAGCAACCTTTGTGAGATTTTATTTATTTATTTTTAGGAGTTAATCGGATTCGAATAAAGTCAAAGTTTCTCTAGTGCATAAATATTTTAATATCTAAATTATGTATACCTACTATGATTTGTTATTTACATTGTAATGTTTGTCTTGCTGTTATTACTCTTTACACTATTGTGTGCAATTCATAATTTATTTTTTAACTACAAGTATGTTAATAAGCATATACCTATCTACCTACTACTTTATATAAATTTATTTTTACTACTATTAAATTGTAACATTGAGTGGTTCCTTCTGGTTCAAGAATAAGCGAAACATTACTTATGTACATACATTATTTTATTCTCTTTTCAATACTTATGTGGTAACCAGACGCTGGTTTGAGCATAACATCTATTTTCAGAACCAGATCCTTATCGTTGCCTTTGACGCTATAATGGCGCAGCACGTGGGATAGCGTCGTCTTCATCGACATATAGGCGTAGCTCTTTCCTAAAAATACAATTACTTAATTCACTTCACTTAGCCACTCAACCAAACTATAGTACTTAGTTATCTAGATATCATGCTTTATGTTGTAAATTAGTTATGTGCTTGCACCGCTAATGGCCGGTTTCTATATCCAACTGTGGTTTTTGGATTTTGGATAGGTATTTGACATAAATCCTATAGAGCTTATGTCAAATACCTATCTAAAATCCAAAAACCGCAAATAGATAGAATATAGAAACTGGCCGTTAATCCGGCGGACCTGCAAGGGTCAAACGTGGATGCTCAAGTTGATTACTTCAGGCCTTCCAAATTACACTTCAGAAAACTATATTTTATCACAGCTGTTTTTATCATTTTTACTACCGAGGGTTATGTGTTTGGGGTATTTTGTTTATGTACCTATGTGAGTTTTTTTGGCTGTCGCTGTAGCCTAAACGGCGGGACAGGTTTTAACAAATAAGGTGTCTTTAGATTTGTCTGAATCACTAAAGTGACTAGAAGATGTCAAAAACACAACCTAGGAAGCTATTTTTGAATACTTTCAGTCATGTTTTTTGATTGTTTAAATCATTTAAAACTGGTGTACCTTATGCGTAGAGGGACTAAGCCGCGTTATGTCTAATTGTCATATTATGTTAGCTTTATGTCTATGACGGCCTAAGTCTACTAAGAAGATTGCTAACTTCGTTCTAAAGACGAATCTTTATATCTTCTTAAACCCAGCTGCCAGTAAATTTTTATACTAACCTATACAAGACCGTCTTCCCATCATAAAAGCTGCAAAGGCATGGGAACTATCAGGCAGTTTTGATGGATCCAGCCATCGCTCAGGCTTGAACTGGTCAGCATCTGGACCCCAGATTGGATGCCGGTGGATTCCAAAGACGAATATAAAGCATGTTCTTCCTGATGATAGTGTGCAGTTCTCTGAAAAGAAATGAAGGTCATGAGCAAATGTATAGATTTTCTTCTTTTTATAGTGTCGCTAAGTCTTTCGAACCAGTGTTGTGAAAGAATTAAAATTCGCCTTAGAGGCTCCTTTTGTGCACTTGACACTGTCGTTATAGTAATTACGATGTTTTCTTTCATTCCTATTTTTTTTCGAACAGCAAAACTCATTAGTGTACCTACGACTGGATTCATACCCACGACCTTAAGATCGAAAGACCACTTCTAGACTATCAGTGCTCTCGAATGTATAAGTAAATCTAAAGTACAACCAGAAATATGAAAACCTCAACCAAGACAAAACTAATGACGGAAGAAACTGAATCGTAAGTCATATAAAAGAAACGTAAACAAGAACGGTTTCGGACGCAAAGTTTTAAACAATTTTTTGTATAGAAGACAAAGGGAGCATTACATCTGTTTTACGCCGCGACGCTTCTATACCTTTTGTAAAAAGGTCATTAAGGAAGCGCCACGTCCGCGACTTGTCTTCATCATAAGGCTCTTAAGTCTATCTTGCACCACAGTACTTACTAAGTTTAACATCTTTATCAAGCCATCTAGCTGTCACAGGTACAATCGTATATATTCTCATGCTTTCCTTTATAACTGCTTCCAAGTATACCAGCTTTAGCAAGTCTGATTTTTCAACATCTCTATCTGAACCTTCGAAAACTTCTTCTAACCTGAAATCGTACGATTTATTATCATCATCATCATCATCCGCAGAGCCCGACTTCATCCACTGCATGGTATAGGCCTCTCTTTGCATAAAAATTACTAATGTCAAATATTCGAGTCCAATGTTATACATAGTAGAAATAAATAATAATGATATATAGCATAATATATTGTAAGTAATTATGTCACATTTCATTTTACAACCATTAAGTTGCCTAGATTATGTTTGAAACAAAAGTAAAGTAGGTCAATGATAGGTCAAGGTCATTTTAAAATGATAAAAGACAGCTCTTTGTATTTAATCAACACTATTGGTAAAGCAATTGTGATTATAGCTCAATACTCAAGTAAATAATGAAACTAGTTTTATCACTATTGCAAGTGAATATCTTAATTTGCATAATTTCATAATACCTACGTACGAATCGATTTGACCTAAAACATGCATAAAACAGGCAGTGAAGTACTTAAAGGATTTCCTTCAAATATTTCCATTCACATGAAAAAACATACGATATTATTTCCTTTAATTTTGTTGGCTTCATCGCCAAACCAATACAATTGAAATTTTCCGTTATAAAATGTGTAATTTTTTATACTGTAAAGGAATGTTCATTTGGTTATGCCAATGCATAACCAAATGAACATTCCTTTACACTTACACAACTTAACACTCCTCCTGGTAAGAATGGATTCATTCAAACTACCTAAACATCCATAAATGGCTTTCCACGAAAGATCAAAATGGACCATGGTTATAGAGATAGTGAAATGACAGAATAATTAAGTGATATCTATAAATACTTACTCATCAAAAACCTTCTTCTGAACCTCAGGATATGAACCCAGCAATAATAGAGTAAACATAAGCACATTAGCCGAAGTATCATGTCCGCCTACAATCATAGTATCAACGTGGTCTCTGATTTCTTTGTCTGTAAACACTCCTTTTTCCATAGACAGTTCTAGGAGTAAGTCCATAAAAGGTTTCAGTTTTATTTTTCCACCTACTACTTTCTCGTTATTATTTTCAATTTTATTTTTATCTTTCATTGCTGTTTTTCTTCTTTGCAATACCTGCAAATAATAACCTTGTAAAGAATTACGAGCGCATTATTTTGTTTTCTTTTTCCGTAAAACTGTAATCTAGACTATTACATAATGTTTATGAGTTTTATATTCGTTTGACGAAAAGTCAAGAACCTAATTTGATAGGTCGATAGTTTGCACTTGTCAGTCTATAAAAAGTGTTATGTAACATTTTGTAAACGAAGTTGCGCTAAATTCCAATAGTCTAATTAGAAATTGCTATCAGCAATAACACGCCTGCAGATTTTCATTTAGCATTACTAATCATCAAAATACAGTTCATTTGCACTAATCAAAAGACATTGACCAAAAAAATTTAACTACTCACAGTTTCTGACATATTGTGAAGCACCTTCAAACAAGCATCTTGTGTTCTCTTAACTCCACTGAATTTGAACATCCACGGGTTGTGTAGCCAAAACTTCTGAAATCTATCGACGATGGTGTAGAATATTTTTTCTGCTGCTTCTACGTACTGCTGGTTAAGGACAGAATGGTCTCTGAAATCCACTCCTAAAGCTGTCACTGAAACAAAGTTATTTTGTTGAGACATCCAAAAATCTTCAGGTGTTTACGAGGCTTGTGTTATGAACCATTTAACTAGTAATAAACCTCTGAGATACTATGAAATGGTGATCATGCATAACTTTTAGGCATTAGCCACATACGGTCAAAAGCCACGAAACACGCGACAATTTAAATCTGACACTAGTTACGAAACTTTCGGCTGGTACACTCATCCCTACCAGCTTGGTAGGGATAAGTGCACGTTTGTGTAGATCTATTTCTACCGGTAGGGATTAGTGCTAAATAAGATTCTTTGTAAGTAAGAATAAGAATAAGTAAGTATTTAACAAAATTTTATCTAGTCCGATGAAACTTACGGCAAATAGTTTCCAAGGCGTTATGTCTGGTGTACATCCAGTGGTCAAACGGTCCTTTTCCAGCTTCAACTTGCAAATCTTTGACCAATTTTCTTGACTGACTGTTGAACACGTCCATAAACCCGTCAAGCACAAATTGACTGAACGCCGGCTGCAACAGTTTTCTATGTACTTTCCATATTGGCACTGTAATTAATAGTTTTTATTTCTCATTTCTGTAAATAAACTATCACGAAGCAATTTATGCATTTTATGACACTGTTAGAATTTGTGAATCCATTGAATGTGAATCTGTTTTGTTTAAACGATGATTTCTCCTTCTGTCAAACCTTTAAACCTAAACTTCGCATTTACAAAAGTGTTTCGTTTCTTCGAACATTCTTAATAAATCTAGAATGTTCGGTGTAATCATGATACCAATAATTAGATTTCTTACAGGTTCCAGTGACTAAACTTTCTCCAAGCCAGGGTTTGGCGAAAGAGTAGAATTTATCTTTCTCCAGACACGCGTTCGCTACTGTCAAAGCATCGTCTGGATCCGTCACCACTGAAAATAAAAATACAATAGTATTTGTAGTCTACGAACAAACATTCAAAAAAATTCCAAACCTCAAATTGTAACCTCAACACAAGATAATTAAAATTTATTTTGCATTAATATGCAAAAAGTGCAAAGGCCAAGCCTTCTTTTCTATTCTTAACGGACGTGGGTTAGACTGGAATTGGCAGCTAAATTTACAAATAAAAATAGGTATTGAATAAATTATTATAAACTTCAAATTTGAATCTAAGAATGAATATCATTATCATCATAGAGTATAATTATCTTGTGAGGATAATTGAATATCAACAAGTTGTTTTATCTTCTTTAGATGATTCATGAGAACAATATTGTGATTTAAAATTATGATATTATAATTACCATAAATAGTTCGAGGTCCAATAGAAGCGGAGACCACACCGCCCATGCTGTAACTTTTTTGAGATAAATCACATAGTGAATTCCATAAATCTGAAACAAAATAAAAGTAACCAAGTACTCAAGTAGGTACATAGTAGGTCGATTTATGTTCACTTTTGAAGATATAAGAGCGCTGGTGGTGTAGTGGTAGCACCTCTGCCTCACGATCCGAAGTTCGTGGGTTCAAACCTGGTCGTGCACCAATGTGTTTTTCCATTTGAAAAATTTATGTGCGCAATGCCAGTGCTCTTAAACGGTGAAGGAAAACGTGATAAGGAAACCGGCATACCCTAGAACCAAAAATTCGAAGGTGCGTATCATAGGTTAGTATTCTTATAAGCGACGATGGGCTTGCAACCTGTCACGTTTTTTGTCATGTTTGGACGTGCCTCTGACTACCCTCTTTAGATATCCTCAAAGATCTAAGTAACTAAAAAAAAGATCTGAGGAGATATCTACCGAGGATGACAGTCGTGATCATATCTATGATTTGCTGTAGAGGTAAATTTAAAACACAAAAGGTACTTGCAAATGCTATCTCCAACTAGCAAATGAGCATGGCCAATCAATGGCCATCCACCTTCAGTGGACGGTGGCTCATCAGAACTCTTCTGCTTTTGTTTCCATAGCCAGTAAGCCCCAAGAACGATGCATAGTAGCAGTAAAACCAGCATCGTCACTCATTTAGGTTATATCTGTAACAAATGCAAAATTGGGTTTAAAAAAAAAAGATTATTTATTTATTTCAATAAAACATTGTTACACAAAAACACATAAAGACTATCAATTTCAAAGGGAAAATAATATACAATGAACCCCGCACTAGGCTTAAGCCTGTGTCGCGGGTGTCCGTAATGGTTTGTGACCAAATAGTGCAATTACGGAACTCTGATACAATCAACACTTGTCAAAACTGGCTCAAATTGATAGAATAAACACTCTTATGTTATACCAAATCACTTGATTACAATGAAAACGTATTGACATTGATTGTAAGCAAAGATCCAAATGGGGAAATGGAAGAAGATCACATGTTATGTGCCGACCCCACATAACGTGGTATAAGGGCAGGAAGATGATGATGATGATAATGTAAGCAAAGATCCATAATCGCCCCACAGAGTTACCGAGATCAGATGGAATTAGCGACTGATTACGACAAGTTGTATCCACTGTTTTCAACAAAAAACATAAATATTTTACTCGCTTACGTAAGCACCAAAACATAAAGTTCTTTAAAGATATAACTTCAAAGCAAACCATTTTTTATGTAAGTGAAGATGTAACAAAAAGTATTTTGTTTCTTGGCAAATTGAATTGTTATTTTCTTGCAGTTTTGACATTTCCATTGTTAATATTTTGTTAAAATTTCACGAGTTTTGCAATAAAATTATTATTCTTAAAGATGTTTGCATTTAGACGATCCTCAGGCGCTAATAGCATCACTGGTAATCTTCAGATTGATCTAATATTTTTCTGCTGATCGAGGATTACTTTACTTACACAATTATTTAAAAATTAATTAACTTTCTTGTATCGGTGGTGCGAAACATACTGCACAGGACATTGGCCAAGTGTTGTTTTATACTTCAAACAATGCCCTTCGATGTATTACTCGCATCGACGATAGAATAGGTGAGGGTATAGATAAAACAGTTATAATTGGTCTAACATTAGCTACTTTACTTGCGTTGTATCTAGAGAAAAGTTATTAATTACCAGTCCGTATTTATGCAGATTTATGATTCAGAAATACGCTATTTTAGTAAAAACTTTATTGAAAAAAGTGGTATGTTCAACAACTTAAAATTTAAAATAATATAATAATAGTGTCATCCACGTAAGAATCATCATAATATTATATTGAAATATAGCCTTTATCGGCAATTGGATATTGTAAAGCCATCACTGATATCTAGACCTGCTACTAACTACTCGTTATCATTATAAGGCCTTTTGTTGTAACTTACTTTTTCAAACATAAAATTCGCAATCTTATAATTTCGTCGAGGGGGTAGACTCATGATAGACTCGATCAAAACCTTACCTGAATAATAAAAAACAAAAAAAATATAAGATTTCGAGTCGATATAATATGTATATCCGCAGAATTTGGATTGTCGAGTATTTTGTTAAATTCTAATGGTGCTGACAAACAACGCAGTCGCCATAAAGGCCAAGCAAAGGCAAATGACATCTTGATTAGGTAATTTGAGTTTTACTCAAAGTGATCAACAGTGCAACCAACCTTTTAGCTCAGATGACAGTTACTAATCTGTATGCTATAAACTAGTTTCAATATAAACTAGACCACAATACTTCCATATAGCATCACTTCACTAGTATTGAGCAAAGAAGTACCTAATCGCAAAAGTAGTCCGAGTAAAATTTTCCTAGCATTTCCAACACGCGACGAGCACGCTTTCTCGTGTGTTCTAGAAACAGTATACTTACATACGATTCGTACTCCAACTCACACCGAAAATTTCATACGAAATGGTGTGAGTTGAAGAAACACAAAAATAACATTTCCGTTCAACTCGTAATGAGATGGAACCTTTTTGACCTCACTGGATGCTGAGGTTAAGAGAGAGGCTAATCCTACTAATATTATAAACGCGAAAGTTTGTAAGAATGTATGGATGGATGGATGGATGGATGGATGTCAAGATGTCTGGATGTATGTTTGTTACTCTTTCACGCTAAAACGGCTGAACGGATCTGAATGAAATTTGGCACAGCTATAGATTATGGTCTGGAATAACACATAGGCTACATTTTATCCCGGAAAAATATAAGGTTTCCGCGGGATAGATTTGTTTTTGTTTTTCAAGGTACGCGGGCGAAGCCGTGGGCGGAAGCTAGTGTCACATGACACTACTGTAATAGGCACCTATAGTTGTAGGCATTAGGAATATTGTTAAGGTATGCTTATGGAATACTCGTAGGTAGTTAGGTAGGGAAACGTCATTTCGTCTCTCATATGTATAAATAAGAGAAAAATCGTAGATACTAAACCTCACCCTGGTACCATTGTTTAATACCTTATCCAAGTGTGGGGTTAAGGCGATACCAGACAGTTCAACTTTTTGTTCATCTATGTCTTTCATTCGGCATCTTTCACTCGAAATGATTCGTCTGAACCCCAAATGAAACAAGAGTGCCGAATGAATTCACTAATGAACCGATCCGACGATGTCAGATTTTTTCATTTGGCATCTTTCACTCCCACTTACTGTCTTTTGAAGACGCACTGTCTTTTCTTTCATTCCATGTTCACACTGTGAACATGGAATGAAAGAAAAATGAAGCATTAATGCGTGTGAATGTTCTCTCGAGTGAACCGTCTGATATCGCCTAGGACAGTCGTGTGACTATTTTATGATTTGTAGATAATTTTTATGCTGATTTATACATAGTCGAAAATCACGTTTTTCCACTGAAAAGTTTTTTCACTCAAAAAGAAATTCGTCTGGAAGAAACTTCCCGTTCTCAATTTTTTTCAAAAACACGATAAAAATCACCAAATATCAGAAACGTCAAATTTTAAGCTTGATTAATACAATTTTTAAAGGCCATGGTACTAAATATCATTATTACTTTGATATTGCCCGAAAAGCTTGTCGTAAGGCCCTTGTTCTCAAAATGTCCCATTCTCAAAACGGCCCGTTCTCGAAAGACTAGTTAAATATCTAGAGCACGAATGTGTTGCATGAACGAACGAGCGTGTCTGAACCATTTCAACTCTTTGGCCATGTCTGGATTTCTTAACGCATAAATTTAAATACCTACATTCACGGGCGGATCGTTTTTATATTTCCGAAACTGAAATATTCGATGATCACATTTCCGTTTCTAGTTATAAAATTATTCGTACTAGCACACACGCAACAAGTATCCAAACAAGTTATTTAACTAGTTCTTCCTCGATTTTATCTTCAAACAATATCAACTCTTTAGTCAACTGAGGCCGCTCTCAACTTATCCCGCGGGATGAGTTGACCTTATGCATATTTTCAATCAGTCAACTCATCCCGCTGTCAAAAAAAGTCAAAAAGGATGGTCTATCTTTGTTGCTTTCGAGATGCGTCAAAAATATCAAAATTAGATGTAATCCCAGTAAAAGCACTGGTGGTGTTGTGGTAGCACCCCTGCCTCACAATCCGAAGGTCGTCGGTTCAAACCTGGCTGGGCACCGATGAGTTTTATTTATTCGAAAAAATTATGTGCGCAATCATGCCAGTGCTCATAAGGTTCTCTTAACGGTGAGGGAAAATAATATATCATGAGGAAACCGGCATGCCCTAGAACAAAAATTCGAAGGTGTTAGTAATCTGTTAAGCGGCGATGGGCTTGCAACCAAACGGAATAGATACTAACTACCATAGAGATAAATTACTACGTTACTTTAGTAACTATTACAATTCACTCCTAACTACTATAAAAAATGTGGGTATGTGCCAAAATAGTGGTAGGTACTTATTTCAACTTTGAAATTTGACGTTTCCTGGGTTACGCTCGATTATATAATTATAATATCTGATAGGTATTTCTATAGGTTAAATGAATGTCAAATATCTATCCATCATATCTATCCATAGACAGGGCCGCGCCGACCCCCCACAGCGCCTGTGTGCGAAACCTATGAAGCGCCTCTTTTTTTCACGAATCTTCATGTTTCAACTTAGGTACCTACCTACCTGTGTCGCCTGATACGGCAAAAATTTTAAATTTGGTTTTTTAACAGTGGTGTTCATTTTTTAGGTTTTACTTATCGATACTCCACTACAAAGAATATGTTGTTGTGTAAGTGTATTAAAAAAAAATTCGATGGCGGCGCCTCTATTGTCTTGGCGCCTGTGTGCGCCGCACACTTCGCACATAGGGGCGGCTCGGCCCTGTCCGAAGATAGTAAGAATATAGAAATCGGCCGTTAAACCGCTGGTTGTGGAGACTTGTAATTTGGAGGGTGTGTTTTGCGTGTCCTGCTTAAGGCGTAGAAAGAAATTCCTGAAATTCATAAAAAAGTAAGGTAAAGCGGGATATTTACCTAGGTACTTAAAAAAATACATTAGCTTACATAGTAAGGTAAACTGTGCGTCAAAGTGATTGTTGAATACAGCGCCATCTGCATTTTAACGGTTGGACTAAGTTTGTTGCTTATCTTACAATCTACGGATCTTAATTATTGATTTTTATTATTTGCGATATGGTTCTGACGAGTACCGCTAGGGGCGAATAAAAAATGAAATTGATGCCAAGATCTTTTTATAAGTAGGTAAGTACTTACAATATTTTTTTTAAATCGTACTGGAGGATTGTTCAGTAATCTCCAAAATTATTACTTGGAAATCTTGTCAAATATACGATGAGAAAATCCTATCATAAAACTATTATAAGTACTAGTTTATATTATAAATATTATTATAATTATTTTATCGTAATATATTATAATGCAAAAATTAAAAAACTAAAAATAGATTTTTACAGCCGCCATACAAGATTTTTTTTGATATAATATTGCCTATGTTAGTCTTGTGATCCAGACCAATCTAGCAACACTTCATTTGTCAAAATCCGTGCAGCCGTTTTTGGGCTAAAGTGACAGCCAAATGAACTCACATACATACAAACATTATTTTATCATATACATATACATACGTTATCCTCCTTCGCTTCGCATTCGGTTAAAAAGTATGTAAAACTTATAAAAAGTATTCTGTGTTAATTGTTAAAATTGCTCTATTTATAATCTTATCTTATAAGTAAATAATATTTGGCAAATTACTTATACCATCTGTGCTTATACCTATTAAAATTGATAAGCCTCCTCCATTTAAAACTGTACCAAGCAAGCAGCATAAATAGAAAGTTAAAAAATACATATTTATTTTTTATTAATATTATGGACTACATTAATATTAAATATAGGCCAGTGGTAAGTAACGTACGACTCCCCACAAGGTTTTATAGGTAACTAGCTCTCCCGCCCGCGACTTCGTTCACTTAAAGTAGGTATCTAACTAAACTGAGTTTCAAACAAATCACACTAATAAAAAAATCCCATAATAACTTTGACACCCAATTTTACCCTTTTTAGAGGGTTATTTTGAAATATCCAGGAATACGTTTCCATTTATTTTGCTTTTAAAGTATCCAAACCAAAATTAAGACCAATCGCACCACCCTTTAAAAAGTACCCATAGAATCATTGACCCCACATTTGACCCCTTTTTGAAGGTTATATTGAAAAATCCTGAAACACGTGTCCATTCATTTTATATTTACAGTACACAAAGTTTCAGACCAATCGCACCACCCGTTAACAAACATTGACCCCCCCATTTGATCCCTTTTTCAAGGTTATATTGAAATATCCTGAAACACGTGTCCGTTCATTTTGTATTTACAGTACACAAACAAAGTTTCAGACCAACGCACCACCCGTTCAAAAGTTCACATACAAACATTGACCACACATTTGACCCCTTTTTGAAGGTTATTTTGAAAAATCCTGAAACACGTGTCCATTCATTTTGCATTTACAGTACACCAACAAAGTTTCAAGGCAATCGCACCACCCGTTAAAAAGTTCCCAAACAAACATTGACCCCACATTTGACCCCTTTTTGAAAGTTATATTGAAAAATACTGAAACACGTTTTCATTTATTTTGCATATACAGTACACAAACAAATTTTCAGGCCAATCGCACCACCCGTTAAAAAGTTCCCATACAAACATTGACCCCACATTTGACCCCTTTTTGAAGGTTATATTGAAAAATCCTGAAACACGTGTTCATTTATTTTGCATATACAGTACAGAAACAAAGTTTCATGAAAATCTCTCCACGTGTTTAAAAGTTTCATACTAACGTTTTCACCCTTTTTCAACCCCTTAGAGGTGGAATTTCCAAAAATCCCGCCTTAGTGGGTGGTTTTGTTATAAAAGGAAACCACCTTCCAAATTTCAGCTTTCTAGCTTCAGCGGTTTCGGCTGGGCGATGATAAATCAGTCAGTCAGTCAGTCAGTCAGTCAGTCAGTCAGTCAGTCAGGTTAAGCTCTTATATAGATATAGATATATCAACTTAAACATTTACATAATCGGAAGACAGTATTGTAGACCTTGTAGAAGACCTTGGTAGAAGTCCTTTATTAAAAAAAAACAAAAATAAACATACATCACGACCGTTATCCCCAGACTCGGTAGAGATTTTATGATTTGTATAGACACGTAAAAAGATGTAAGTAACTAGAGATCTAAGAAGATTTAGATAATATCTTCTTAGAACTAACTTCTTCTTTATTATAAGCGGGATATATTATACATAAGCGGGATAAGTTGACCTAATGCATTTTTGAATCGGTCGACTTATCCCGCTGTCAGATTTTATGATTTGTATAGACACGTAAAAATATATATATATCTACTTAGATCTCTAGTTACTTACATCTTTTTACGTGTCTATACAAATCATAAAATCTGACAGCGGGATGAGTTGACCGATTCAAAAATGCATTAGGTCAACTTATCCCGCGGGATAAGTTGACAGCGGCCTCGGTTGACTAAAGTACCCAGGATATCCACGTTCACTCATTTTGCACAGCACTTAGTATTCCGTACGTGACAGGTTGCAAGCCCATCGCCACTTATAAGAATACTAACCCACGACACATATTACCTTCGAATTTTTGGTTCTAGGGTATGCTGGTTTCTTCACCATGTTTTTCTGAGCACGGCCATAATTGCGCACATATTTTTTTTCGAATGAAAAACTCTTTAGTACACGACCAGGTTTGAACCCATGACATTCAGATCGTGAAGCAGGGGTGCTATGCCACTACATCACCAGTGCTCTTTTAGAACATTTATTCATAGACTTAATAATATATATATATAATCAACCTAGCCGATTTCGGCTACAGTGTCTTGGCTTTAGGACTTCAATCAATTAGGTAGAGCTTGGATGTTTTGCTTAATAATAATAAAATAATGAATGTCTATCTTAAGGTAAAAAGTGTAAAGAGTGCATTATAGTCTATAGATATACTAATATTATAAAAAGGTTAAGTTGGCAGTTTTTAAAGTTTTAATGAATTTTTTTAGATTACAAAAAGATGAAATCAAAAAATGTTGACATTGGATCAACTAACCCAAAGTCTTGCGAAATTAGATTATCGAGATAATTATGCATGAGCACATTATTCGTAATAAAAATTTGAAGGAGCTCAGTGTGAGAGATAATCGTGATCCTATAACACATTTTGTAAAATATTAACAAAAATAATATTTTTAAATTTTAAATTGTAAAAAAATAATTATGCTTACATTATTATTTTTGGTGCTGATTATAGGTGTTATAATATCATTTACCAAACGGAAACCTAGGTTCCATCCAACGCCCCAACATTCTGGAGCATATCCACTTTTAGGCAACATCATGCAGTTCCCAACGGATGAAACAAGTGAGTAGTTTTTAAAATAAAAAAACCTCCACTAGTTTTTTTATTTTGTTTTGTTTTAATAAGGAAATAAACAGTACATAAGAGTAAGTGCGAGCATAAGATTAAAGCGAGTGCATGCTGCTGAGATACGTAATAATCATATGATCCAATAAATTTTACCGTTATTTAAAAATAGATCTATTAGCAATAAAAATTCTAATCAGATCCAAATTATTGGGAAACCGATCTACAGAGAAAATATCTCACTAGATCCATTATGGACCTGCACAATGGATCTACTGAGATTGATCGGATGGATGTGTGGGGTGGCATGGTTGGACAAGATAAAGAATGAGTATGTGAAGGAAAGTATGAAAATGGCGCCTGTTACTGAAAAGATGAGGAGTGCTAGATTAGCATTGTATAGACACGTGATGAGAAGGGATGAAAACCATGTAACTAAAAGATTTATGAGTATGAGTGGCTGGGTGCTGAAGTAGAGGAAGGCTGAAGAAGAAGTGGTTTGTGTGAAAGATGATATGAATGTAAGAGGAGTAGACTCGAGAGTCGATAATGATAGAAGTGATTGGAGGAAGAAAACATGTTGTCTCGACCCCACTTAGCAAGATAATGATGATAGTATTATTATTATAGAAAATATTCATAATATACAGAAAAGGTTTTATAAAAAAATATGCTTTCAGAGCTATACAGCATTTGCAAGTCCGTTGGTAAAGAAAGTTACAAGGAAGGAAAAAATATAGCTCTGACGTTTGGATCGAAAGAACTAATTGGTAAGTGATTTATTTATATAGTTGCACCAAGAAAGTAAAAAACATAAAATGCATTAAACTAAAGTAAAAACAGTTGCCACCTTAATTATAGATCAATTATAGATGGTGTTGTATGAAATGTCCGCCAAAATATTATAAAAAATCAACAAAAAAATGATCACGACTGTAATTCCGAGGCTCGGTAGATATCTCCTAAGACGACTTCTAGTGACTAAGATCATTGAGGATATCTGTAGAGGGTAGTGGCACGTCCGCACATGAAATTTGGAACATGCCCACATTTTGCACAGTAGTTAGTATTCCATACGTGAGGGGTTGCAAGCCCATTGCTTATTCAGAATACTAACCTATGACACACACTTTCGAATTTCTGGTTCTAGGATATGCCGGTTTCCTCACGACGTTTTCCTATTGCGCACATAGTTTTTTCGAATAGAAAAACTCATTGGTGCACGACCAGGTTTGAACCCATGACCTTCAGAGGCAGGAGTGCTACCACTACATCACCAGCGCTCTATATAATATAACAAATATAATATAATATAATCCGGAACTATTTACGTTATGCCAGCGGCATTTAGGCGTCAAACGCCATCAAAACCTGATGCATATGAACTATTTCAGTGCTAACCGACCCAGAAGACTGTGAAACTCTTTTGAACTCACCAGTAGAAAAGAATTACCTTTACAAGTTTGCTAAACCATGGATTGGAAATGGATTGGTAACAGCACCGCGTAAGTACCCACAAAATGTTGGTGATTCTGATGAAAAAATCTAAAATACGATCTTATTTATTTCACCTTGTATAATTATCTGCGGTTTTAAATTGATGTTTTAGCGTGTATTAGGTCATTTTGACACTTTTATTTTATTTTATTTAGGTAACTTTACATATCAATACTTTTTATAGTCATGTTAATCAGTGACTAGATAATCTTATTTTTTTTTAATTATGAATGTCAAAAAAGTATCGTACGTATCACAGATCCATGGCAATTCTTACCCATCTAAGGGCGGATGCGACCAAACTAGTTAAAGTACTATTCCCAGAATAAATTGTAGGTATCGTTAAGTAAACTAACATTTTACTTGCATTTGACGTAATTTATTTTGAGAATAGTTACAGAAATTGGTCAAATCCGCCCTAAGAGGAATTATTATTTATCCTACTAATAGAATAGAATAAATGCGGGATGGATGAAATGGCGACAGGTCACAGGAACCACGTGTGATCCGAGAATGCCCCTTTAACTTAAGGGGCAAATCTACAAAACGATCATAAAGCCTGTCGTATTGTATGGGTCTGAATGTTGGGCCACCAAGGGAACGGACGAGAAAAGAGTGCATGCGGCGGAAATGCGAATGTTGAGATGGATGTGTGGAGTGACAAGGATAGATAAAATAAGGAATGAGTATATCAGAGGAAGTCTGAAAGTGACACCGGTGACAGAAAAGATGAGGAGTAATAGGTTAGCGTGGTATGGGCATGTTATGAGAAGAGATGAATGTCATGTGACAAGGAGAGTGTTAGGTATGAATGTGGATGGATACAGGGGTAGAGGTAGGCCAAAGAAAAGATGGATGGACTGTGTGAAAGATGACATGGGTAAGAAAGGACTGAGTAATGAGATGACGAGTGACAGAGGGAAATGGAAGAAGATCACATGTTGTGCCGACCCTACATAACGTGGGATAAGGGCAGGAAGATGATGAATGTTATAAACGTGAAAGTTAAAATTGATTATAATTGTTATGTATTGATGATTGTTCTTTCACGCTGAAACAAGTAAACGGCTCTGGATGAAAGATTAAAGTCTAGAAAAGCAAATAGGCTAATTTTTATCCCATAAATATTTAAGGTTCCTGTGAGATAGATTTGTTTTTGTTTTTCAAGGTACCATGCGGTCGAAGCCGTGGGCGGAAGCTAGCTTATTATTTTTAAGTTATAAAATCTAATATTTTCAGATGCCACATGGAACAAACACCGCAAAATTATTTACCCTATGTTCAGTAGCCAAATACTTAATGGGTATATAGATATCTTCAATAGACAAGCGAAGAGACTGGTCGACAATTTTGCTACTGAAGTGGGGAAGGGACCGTTCGACCACCGACGGTATCTGATTATGATTGGGCTGGAGACTGTTTGTCGTTAGTATTTTTTATTCACTCTAAAAAAGACCCCGGGATCGGTAGATATCTCCTCAGATCTTTTATACTTAGATCTTTGAGGATATCTAAAGAGGCAGGTCCAAACATAACATTTGGTACATGCCCACATTTTTGTACAGTAGTATTTCGTACGTGACAGGTTGCAACCCCATGGCCGCTTACAAGAATACTAACCTATGACACACACCTTGGTTCCAGGGTCTGCCCGTTTTCTCACGATGTTTTCCTGCACCGTTTAAAAGGTGGTAAGGTAATTTGGTGAGCACGGTTTGAGTTCATAGTACGAGGTAGGCATAACAAAAGTAAAACTTTTCCACCGGGTATTAAAAAAAGGTCTTGTTTTATTTATCCTGTTTATATGTGAATCTTTGCCATAACAATGATATTTAACAATGGTTTTCCCAGCTAATTTGAAGAATTAATGTACTCTTTGACTTAGTGTACATTTGATCAACTTTAATTTATAACTATTTTCGAATAATTTTTTGTCAAACGCAAGGAAAATGACAGTTTATTTTTCGATACTACGATTTTTTCTGGGGATGGAGCTTAAAATTATTAGGTCAAATCCGCCCATAATGTCATTGTTAAAAAAAGAGTACCTGGCTGACCGAGCTTTGCTCGGTTTTTTTTATTGGTAAACGACGTTTTCTAAAAATGAAACCTAGCTAGATCGATTTATCGCCCCCGAAACCCTCTGCATACTAAATTTCATGAAAATCGCTGGAGCTGTTTCCGAGATTCCAATTATATATATATAATTCTTGTATATATACAAGAATTGCTCGTTTAAAGGTATAAGATATATTTTCTACTCTTTAAGAGGTTTGTTTTATGACTAGTGGAACTCTCCGTGACTTTGTTTGGGTAATGCTTTTTCATACAAAATTCAACCTCCAACGCACCCCTTAGAGTTTGAATTTCAGGAATTTACTTTATAATGCACTACTAGACCTTTTCTCCTGAGCTTTTTAGGACTTATTATTTAGTCTGTGCGTTGATCAATAGTCAATAAGCATTAACTTAAGAGTGTTATGATCTATACTATACTAATATATATAAAGAGGAATGTTTTGTATTGTTTAATATTTTTGTTTGTAACGATTTACTACTCAAAAACTACGTGACCAATTTTAAAAATGCTTTCACCATTAGAATGCTACATTATCTAAATAGGCTATACTTTATATACTTAAAAAAAATAGATCTACTTTTGCTACCGTGTGAAGCCGGGGCGTATTGCTGTATATGATAAAGAGGTGTTTTTTTTGCAGAAACTGCACTCGGTGTGGACATTGGCGATCAAAATTCTGCGGAGAACAAAGAATATTCCAACGCGATCGATGCAATCATGGATTGTTTTGTGTCCAGGTTCAGAAATGTATTTTGGCACAACGATTGGTTGTTTAGTTGGTCTTTTACATGGAAAATTTTAGATAAAAACCTGAAAATTGTTCACGGATTATCGCAGAAGGTATAATACTCGTATAATCATTCATCATTTTCCTGCCCTTATCCCACGCTAAGTGGGGTCGGCACAACATGTTTTCTTCTTCCACTTACTCCCATCATTCGTCAACTCAGAGTCTACTCCTCTTACATTCATATCATCTTTCACACAATCAAACAACTTTTTCTTTGGCCTTCCTCTACTTGCGTACCCAGATACACTCATACCCATTACTTTGGTGACATAGTTTTCATCCCTCCTCATCACGTGTCCATGCTAATCTAGCTTAATAATAATGGAGCTATTATATATCCGTCTTTGTATATATCAATATAGGTTTATTGGGTTTTGACAAGAGTTGTTCTACTTAAATTAGACGAATTTAATTATTCAAACGACAGAATTATGTAGTAAATAAATAACAGAATATTAATGAAGAATCATGACAATTTTTTTTCCACTTATATTTGTCGGAATATCCGAACAAGTCTTTTGAAGGTGACTTTACCCAAAAATTCTTTATTTTTGTACCCTGCATTGTATTTTTCATAAATAACTACAAGCATTGTTATGGTTTTGAAGTTATAAGTTAAAAAAACTGCTACCTACTTACAGAGTATAAGTATAAACTACAAACTTTAAAATGTATACGTGAACTTTGTAATATCAAAACCAATGTTCGATGACGACCTCTGTGGCGCAGCGGGCGAGAGTCCACCTGCGACGCAAGAGGTTGCGGGTTCGATTCCCGCCTCGGAACAAATTTGTGTATGATCTGCAGAAATTGGTTTCGTTGGTCTGGGTGTTTTCTATGTATAATAAAAAATATCTATCTATGGATATAATGTATTAAATATATCAGTTATCTAGTACCCATAACACAAGCTTTGAGTAGCTTACTTTGGAGCTAGATGATGCTGTGTGGATGGTCCAGCATTATTAATTATTATTTAGCATTATTTATTAATGTACTTTTATTATATTATGTATATTATATAACCAGTTTTATATAATTTCAGGTGATTCGTAATAGAGAAAAACAATTTGAAAAGATAAAACAGTCAGACAATTATGAAGATCAGTCGGGTAGGTACTTACTTACGGAGTCAATTTTATCTTGCTATAAGTACTTACTATTTACAAAGAGCTAAAAACCGACTCAAATAGTTTTTTGAATATTTCCAATCTCAATCACAATAAATCAGTATTATAAAAAGACTTATTATATAAAAGTTAAAAAGTACATAAAAATCGTATGACAGGAAATGAAGACGAATATAGACAACTTTTTCTGTGACAAACACTAACACTGTGAGCGCGAAAAAAAATCAGCTGTTTTAATGGGCATGTGGGAAGAACGAAAGAAGGGCATGAGAGTGTACACGGGGGGTGGGGTTTCGGCAGTAGGAATCCAGAGGGCGAAACATTACTGCAGGCTGCCACTGCTTTCGATTTGGGAATCGCAAATACTTATTTTAAAAAACGGGACCAACACCTTATTACCTACAAAAGTGGCAACCACAGCACCCAAATTGATTACTTTCTCCTGCGGAAAAGTAACATTTGCGCAGTGAAGGACTGTAAAGTCATACCAGGTGAGCCACTAGCGTCCCAACATCGACTGCTCTTACTGGAAATGAAGATGGCCGTACGAACAGCCACATTTAAGCCCAAGCCCCCCCCGAAAGTCAGATGGTATATGTTAGAGAAAGAAAATTGTGCGAAAGAATTTCGAAAGATAGTGGTGGATAAAATGATTGAGATGGATGACAGAATTGAAGAAAAGTCAGTGAATGATTGCTGGAATGAAATGGCTTCCTGTATAAGGAGTGTGGCGAAAGATGTTCTTGGGGAGACGAAAGGTAAAGGTAAGATTGATAAGTATACATGGTGGTGGAATGAGAGAGTGCAAAAGGTTTTGAAAGAAAAGAAGAATGCTTTTAAAGAATGGAAAGGTGTGAATGATAGTGACTCCAGTTTGAAAGAACAAAAAAGACAGGTGTATGATGAATGCAAGAAAATAGCTAAGAGAGAGGTAGCTATTGCTAGAGGTAAGGTCCAAGATGAATTGTATCAAAAGCTTGAAAGCCCTACAGGACAAAAAGACCTATACCGTCTAGCGAAAACAAGAGAGAAGAATGCTAGAGACATAACGCACATGAAATGTATAAAAGATGAGAATGGACAGGTTTTAATGCAAGACGAAGAAATAAAAGTTCGGTGGAAGGGATATTTTGAAAAGTTAATGAATGAAAAAAATGTGTGGAGTGGAAAACTAGAGGATGTATCGATGAATTTGGGTTTGGTAGAAGAGATAAGTGTGGATGAAGTTAAAAGGGCTGTGCAGAGTATGAAAAACGGTAGAGCGATTGGTCCAGATGGAATACCAGTTGAAGTATGGAAGTTTTTGAAAGCGGATGGATGGAAGTGGCTGACTTTTTTTTTCAATAAGTTGTTACATGAGGAGGCGATCCCTGACGAATGGTGCAGCAGTTCTCTGGTGCCCATCTTCAAAAACAAGGGTGATGTACAGGACTGTAACAACTACCGGGGAATAAAGCTCATGTCACACAGTATGAAAGTTTGGGAAAAAGTGATAGATAGAAGAATGAGAGAGGAGTGCGTGATTACCCAGAACCAGTTTGGTTTTATGCCAGGACGGGGAACAACGGATGCAGTATTTGCTCTACGCCAACTCTGTGAAAAGTACCGCCGGGCGCATAAGGACTTGCACCTGGTATTCATTGACTTGGAGAAGGCTTACGACCGTGTTCCCCGGGAAGTTCTGTGGTGGGCTTTGAAAGAAAAGGGAGTGCCACGGAAGTATGTAAGGCTTGTGAATGCGATGTATGCAGGAGCTCGTACAAACGTACGGTCCGAAGCCGGCGTCACCGACGAGTTCAGTGTGGCTGTAGGTCTGCACCAGGAATTCAATTCAATTTGATCTTCTTGATTTAAGCCCTTACTTGTTCCTCCTGGTAATGGATGCCCTGACGTCAGACATACAGGAGGAGGCACCCTGGTGTATGCTGTTCGCCGACGACATTGTCCTCGTCGGAGAGGAAGCAGCCGAGGTGCAGAGCAGACTGGGAAAATGGCAAGAGAAACTAGAGAGAGTAGGCCTTGAGATTAGCCGCACTAAAACAGAACATCTGTTCTGTAACTTTAGTGGCTCCTCTAGTTTCTCTCAAATTGCCTTAGACGGTGTAACCCTACCAGCCTGCTCCGATTTTAAGTACCTAGGTTCGCTTCTCCAAAACGACGGCAATATTGACCGGGATGTAAACAATAGGATGAATGCAGGATGGATGAAGTGGCGACAGGTCTCAGGGACGATATGTGACTCACGAATGCCACTTAAGCTTAAGGGGAAAATTTACAAGACGGTTGTCAGACCTGTCGCGATGTATGGATCAGAGTGTTGGGCAATGAAGAAGACGGATGAAAGAAGAGTGCATGCTACTGAGATGCGGATGTTAAGATGGATGTGTGGGGTGACACGGTTGGACAGGATTAGGAATGAGTATGTTAGAGGAAGTCTGAAAGTGGCGCCTGTTACTGAAAAGATGAGGAGTGCTAGATTAGCATGGTATGGACACGTGATGAGGAGGGATGAAAACCATGTCACCAGAAGAGTTATGAGTATGAGTGTGGATGGGTGCGCAAGTAGAGGAAGACCGAAGAAGAAATGGTTTGATTGTGTGAAAGATGATATGAATGTAAGAGGAGTTGATTCAGAGTTGACGAATGATAGGGGTGAATGGAAGAAGAAAACATGTTGTGCCGACCCCACTTAGCGTGGGATAAGGGCAGGAGAATGATGAGTGTTGGTTTCTTAGAAAAAGTTGTTTATATTGATGGGTACTTTAACCCCCTGAAGTTTTCGGAAGTAGTCTGGAACACTCTGTATATTTATCTATCTTTCTTTTTATCAGTTAAAAATGCAATGTATTTCAGTGAAGTATAAGCCGCTTGTGGACCACTTAATGGCAACTTTAAAAGATGAGAAAATGACATTCAATGAAGTCAGAGAGCAAATAGATACCTTAGTAGCGACCGGATACGACACATCGTCACACGAGTTACTGTATGCGCTGATGCTTCTGGGAACACATCAGGATGTCCAAAAAAGAGCTTATCAAGAGTAAGAATTCATTTTTATGACGATTTAGATTATTCATTTTCCCAATTTTTTGGGCTTTATAATCTTCTTATTCTTTTGGTACATCGTTGCAACTATTTATCAGCTACGGAAGAAGATTTTTTCCTGTTTTTCATAACCGCTTTATCGTGTCCTTAATTCTTTTGTACTATTTTTGTGAAAGTATTAAAATACGTCACAAAGATTCATATTCGACGTACATAAAGTGAAACCTAAATATCATGTTCAATAATATTTGTGTACATAATTATGAACCTGCAACTTTTCCGCATTTAACTCATTTACAAAAGTTTCAATACTTGTTCTGCTATTCGGGGCAAAACAGATCCAACAAATCGAAATCAAAAAATCGATCCAGACGTTCTCGAGTTCAAAATCTAATTATTATTTTTCCATGTACCTAATCAGGATAGAAGACGTATTTGGAAATACAGATAGGGATGTAGAGAAACAAGACCTTCCCAACCTTGTGTTCATAGAAGCAGTTCTGAAGGAAACATTGCGTTTGTATCCTGTGACACCAATCATCACTCGTCGCAATACCGAGGACATCAAAATTAGTAAGTTACTTCGCTTAATTCGACAAAACTTGTTTATTTACGTACTATCCTTAGAATAATTCGTGGTTATCAAAGAGTAAACCGATACTTTACATTATTCTGAGAATAGTTATAGGTACCGGATATTGATGAAATCCACCCTTAACATAATTAACATTTATATTCAACACAAACAGTAATAAACTATGATAGTAACATATAACATCTAGCTTTTATTTATATATCAAAAAAACAAGTTATTGTAATTCAAAATAGCTTTTACATCCGCCATTTTACATGTTTTGGCATTTTGTATAAAACTAATGGTGTGTATTTAACACCCCTGCCTTACGATCCGAAGATCGTGGGTCGTGCACTAATGAGTTTTTCCAATGTCAGTATCTTAAAAAGTGAAGGAAAACATCGAGAGGAAACACTTGTGATCTAAAAAAATCTAGAAAAATACCTTGTCCAGTCATTATGGGCTATAGCGAAGGCAGAGAGGAACTTATATCCACCCTAAACATTTACCTTCCTTTGCGCTCGGGATGAAAATAATCTGGACCCTGACTGTAATACGTAGGTAACAATTTTCTGGTAATAAGTTTCTATAATACTATGCTCTCTGTTTTTAATTATTATTCTTGTTTTTTTTCTGATATTTTTAAATGACTTTTCTTTATGTGTCGTGCGTGTACAATCTTAGGGTTGACAAAGGACAATGGGCAAAAATGTATGGAACCTGGGACCACCCTCCAATAGACATAAAATATATGTCGTTGGATAGGTCTAATCAACCGGAACAACTATTGCTTAGACAGCTTTGCAGTCACAGCTGTCCGTTCAAAGATAATTATAAGACTTTTAAGTTTTGATAATATGTTAAAATAAATAAAATATTATTATTACAATAATAAATGATGAACTCGTTCTTTAAGAAGAAGCCCCACAGGAAGTGGACGTGGCGAAGCCCCGACAATGTGACAAAAAACGAGATTGACTTCATCACGACGGATAAAAGGCACATATTCAGAGATGTCTCCGTGATCAACAGGTTTAATACCGGATCTGATCACAGACTTGTCCGAGGCACTCTGAATATCAATCTTAAGCTTGAAAGAAACCGTCTGATGAAGTCCACGCTCCGACCCAATCTGCTCCAGATCATGGCGGGCACCGAAAAGTTTCAGAAGCTTCTTGGTGATAGATTCGTTGCTGCGGAACCCACTGAGGACGTTGATGAGGCCCTACTAAACGTGGTTGGAGCACTAAGGGACGATGGCATCAAATTCTGCCAAATGCAGCCTAAAGGCAAGAAGTCCAAACTTTCGGATGAGACTCTTCGGCTAATGACAAAAAGACGGGAAACCACTCAGGCCACTTCGTCAGAGAGGCCAGACCTGAACAAACGAATTGCGAAGATGGTACGGCGCGACCTTCGGAGCTCCAACACACGTCTCATTGAAGAGGCAATAGAGCGAAACCGAGGGTCCAAAGTATTCACTCAGCAGCTTGGCAGGAGCCATCTGACGAAGTTAACAACACGCGATGGCCGAACCGTATTGTCAAAGCCGGAGATATTGTCAGAGATCGAGGACTTCTATGGCCGGCTATATGCGGCACATGCTCCTTGCCCCCAGCGTAACAGCCACGATTCCAGAGCCACCCTCACCCGCCACTACACCGACGACCTGCCGGAAATCAGCAAAGACGAGATTGTGTTGGCCCTGAAGCAGCTTAAAAATGGAAAAGCCCCCGGTGAAGACGGAGTGACCTCAGAGCTTCTGAAGGCAGGAGGAGCTCCTGTTGTGCAGGAGCTGCAGAACCTCTTTAACTCCGTCCTTCTCTGTGGGAGAACTCCAAAGGCGTGGAACAAGAGCTTGGTGGTTTTGTTTTTTAAGAAGGGAGATAAAACTCTTCTTAAAAATTACAGACCCATCTCGCTCTTGAGCCACGTTTATAAGCTGTTCTCTCGGGTTCTCACGAACCGTCTCGCCAGAAGACTCGACGAATACCAGCCACCGGAGCAGGCCGGGTTTCGTGGAGGATATGGCACCATAGACCATATTCACACAGTGAGGCAGATTATACAGAAGTCAGAAGAGTATAATCAGCCCCTGTGTCTGGCTTTTGTGGACTATGAGAAGGCCTTTGACTCTGTCGAAACCTGGGCTGTTCTGGAATCCTTACAGCGATGCCAAGTAGACTATCGTTATATCGAAGTGTTGAGATGTCTGTACGAAGCCGCCACCATGAGTGTCCGAGTACAGGACCAGCAGTCTAAGCCCATCCAGCTGCGCAGAGGAGTGAGACAGGGAGATGTAATATCTCCGAAACTGTTCACAAGCGCGCTGGAGGATATGTTTAAGACTTTGGACTGGAAAGGCATGGGCATAAACATAAATGGCGAGCACATCTCACACTTACGATTCGCAGATGACATAGTCTTACTGGCGGAGTCACTGGAGGAGCTGCAACAGATGCTGGACGACCTAGCATCAGCCTCGCGGATGATGGGTCTCGGCATGAATTTGGATAAGACCAAAATCATGGTTAATGACCAAATTGACCCGAGACCTGTCGCTGTTAATGGCAACCTTCTTGAAGTTGTTTCGCAGTACACATACCTTGGACAGATTTTACAGTTAGGTAGAGACAACTTTGAGAAGGAGGCTAAGAGGAGGATTCAGCTGGGTTGGGCAGCTTTTGGAAAATTACGTCAAGTCTTCTCGTCACCCATACCACAATGTCTGAAAACGAAAGTTTTCAACCAGTGCGTCCTACCTGTCATGACATACGGAGCCGAAACGTGGACACTCACGGTACGGCTAGTTCACCAGTTTAAAGTCGCTCAGCGAGCTATGGAACGAGCTATGCTCGGAGTTTCTCTGAAGGATAGAATCCGTAATGAGACTATCCGACACAGAACTAAGGTTGTCGACATAGCTCAGAGAATTAGCAAGCTGAAGTGGCAGTGGGCTGGCCATATCTGTCGAAGAACTGATAACCGTTGGGGTAAACGAGTTCTCGAGTGGAGACCGCAGCTCGGCAAACGTAGTGTAGGACGCCCTCCGGCTAGGTGGAGTGACGATCTGCGAAAGGCTGCTGGTGGAGGCTGGATGCGTCGAGCTGAAGACAGGGCGCAATGGCGCTCATTAGGGGAGGCCTATGTCCAGCAGTGGACTGCTATAGGCTGATGATGATGATGATGATGATTACAATAATGATTTATTATACAGTAACATATGAAAAAAACACTGTTAAAACTGATAAAGGGTCTCTATTCTGATATATTATAAGGTATTCGTGTCCGACCGACTACGTATTTATAGGTTATCTACAATGACATTGTTTAAAAACACTGCTGGTGCATAAAACCCTTCATGAATTGCATATCCTAAATACCAGATTATTGATATAATGTTTACACACGCCTTCCTGATAAGCATGTACAATAATGCTCTATAATGTTGCCTTCATTTGGGTTGTTGTTCAATAGTAAATAACAATAATATATTCTTTGTCTTACATGACGTGATTGGATACGTCCACGCAAAAGCTACACATTTTCCTGAATTCCGTAATCGGGCAGGTCATCTAACTGGTTTTCTCTCTATGTTTCAATTAGATGTAAGCCAAATGAAGGCAACATTATAGACCATTATTGTACATGCTTCTCAGGAAGGCGAACGATGGGCACATGTGCACACTTTATATCAATAATATGGTATTTAGGATATGCAATTCATGAAGGGTTTTATGCACCAGCAATGTTTTTAAGCAATGTCATTATGGATAACCCATAAAATACGTCGTCGGTTGGACATGAATACCCTAAATACCAGAATAATTAAAAAAACACTTAAAACTTATAAGAGGGGGCCCCTTTTTTATGTTCCTGTGTAATAAATCATTATTATAATAATAATATTTTATTTATTTTAACATTTTATCAAAACTTAAAAGTCTTATATCTTTGAACGGACAGTTGTGACAGCAAAGCTGTCATAGTAATAGTTGTTTCAATTGAACAGACCTATCCAACGACATATACTTTATCGCTATTGGAGGGTGGTCCCAATCTGCCCATTGTCCTTTAATATTTTAACATTTTACCAACTGTTCCACTTTCTCCTGTATCGGTCTGCTTGTAGTTGCACCCTGCTTTTGTACCTTATATTAAATAAATAATAAAAAATCTCAAATTTTCACACTTCAGAACACTGTACCATACCAGCAGGCAGTGATTGTATAATATCTCTCTACGGTGTTAACCACCACCCAATCTGGGGTCCTGATGTAGAGGATTTCAAGCCGGAACGATGGTTAGACCCAAAACTACTTCCAGAGAACTCCAACGCGTTTGCTGCCTTCGGTCTTGGAAAGAGATCTTGTATTGGTAAGGTTTTCTTTATATCGTATCACAGGCTATTTTTTAATTTGTTTATGATTTTTAGACAAATATATCAATATCACCTTTTCCCATAACTACTGATTTTCTAAATGTCTTTGCGTCTACAGTCAGTCAAACATAAAAGTGCGAGAATGAGGATTTCCCTTGCGTCGAACTAGCTCCGATAGCGTCGATATTAAAATCGATTGTTTTGCAAATTAGATACTACGCCAACATTGTGTACTTCAAAATACACTCGTGAGCAAAAAAATTGACTCACATTCGTATTCAAAAGTCTCTGCCGCAAAAGCGAAAGCTCATATTATATTTTTCTTTGTAGTATCTAAAAGTCTATGGTCCTAACTTTAAAATGAGTGAACATTCTTTTGATTTTTCTCATGTTATCAATAAAAATTCTGTTTCAAATAAAAACGCCTTGAATCGAGTAAAATGTTGTTAACATTGTAATGAGAATTAAAGCTTAAATCAAACAAAATTATACATTTATTCAAAAAAAATCTTATCAATACTTAGTGTTACTCCCCTCCTGGCCCCTATTCAATAAACATTACAAATTGTAAAATACAATTAATTGTAAGCGGCTACAATTCTACAAGTTTCTGTTTAATAAAACAATACGATTTACTGGGGGGAAATTCACAAAATTGTAAAATTTTCTTACAATTATAAATATTTGTAGGTTTTATTAAACAACACTTGTCATAAAACTCGACAATATTGTCCCTATTTTACAAATTTGTAGACTTGTAATGTTTATTGAATGGGGGCCTGGTATGAATGAAAATGTAGCCGATTTTTCATGGAATGAATAAGGTTTTCACTGATTTTAATGAATAAAAATATTATGACAAGCGCAATAATTCAAATTCTATGTTCAGGTAAGACCTACGCGATGATGTCCATGAAGACAACACTGGTCCACGTGCTACGTAATTTCCGAGTGACTTCTGACATCAAAGATCTTGTGCTCAAGATAAATCCGGTGCTGAGACCAGTATCAGGGCAGCATATTTCTTTAGAGCTAAGGAAATGAATCCACAGCTTCACGGACGACCATGCATATAGCAGTGTACTAGACGTATAGGTCATCCAACGGATCTAGACATGCGTGAAGTTAGCCACAGGCGCGAGTTTGCGCATGTACAGTTCCTTCCCCCTCCTCATACTTCCAATTGCTCCCGAAAAACGATACTGCGCAGCTCTTGCGGCTAACTCCACGAATGCCTAGATTCGTTGAGCCAACTATACCATGGCATACAGCTGAGTGACGATCTTGTTGGTTACACATCTCTATTATTAAGTACTTGCTTCCACCCACAGCTTCGCCCGCGCGGTACCTTATAAAACAAAAACAAATCTATCCCACGGGAACCGTACATTTATCCGTGATGAAAAGTAGCCTATGTGCTATTTACAGACTATATCTATCTCAAATTTCATCTAGATCCGTTCAAACGTTTCAAGTAACACATATAGGTACATCCATATATACAAACTTTCACGTTTATATTACTAGTAGGATGTGTTTTAATATGTCTATCAAATTTGACAGTGATTATATTCTCTTTGGACAGTAGTTTCAGGTTTCAATCAATAGTTTTGGTGACTACGAATTTTGTGTTGACCTACATGGGTTTTTTTCTACATGGTAAAATTAATTGGTTTCAGTTTTAAAATAAACCTCATTTGATTTGATTTGAAATGATGTTTAATTCCGGTCTGTAGAAGCCGTTAAAATATCTTCTTGCGTCTTTGGTAAAAACAAAGACATTTTTTCTACTGACGTATAAAAAGTATAAAGATGAGTCATGGATGAGCCATAGACTAGCGAATAAACGTAGTGATTATATTCTCTTTGCTAGCGAAAAAAATGGACGTCGGCAGTTCACTCATAAAAATAATTGTTGCCATTCCCGGTTGTTTTAGTACCTTATAGCATAGACAATATACGCAAGATTATATTTCTTTTTACAGAGACAAGCTACGTGGTCTAGTTTTATTTTTATAAGTGTTTATGTCAAGTAGGTCCAAGGAGGTGTATATCCTGTAGGGTGTATATTATGTACCTACTAGCTTCCGCCCACGGCTTCGCCCGCGTGGTACCTTGAAAAACAAAATCAAACTTTTATTCCCTATTTTATCCCCTTGGGGAAAGAATTAATCAAAATTCCTTCTTAGCGGATGCCTACGTCATAACATCTACCTGCATGCCAAATTTCAGCCCGATCCGTCCAGTGGTTTGGGCTGTGCGTTGATAGATCACTATGTCAGTCAGTCAGTCAGTCAGTCACCTTTGAGTTATATATATTTAGATATCCAAAAAGGTTGTATGTATGTGAGTTTATGGGCCTTTGTTTTTGTACATAAAACACAGAAAATATATCCAAGATTATATTACTTTTTACAGAAACAAGCTAAGTGATCTTGTTTTATTTTTATAAGTATAATATATTATATGAAGTAGAAATTTGTTTTTTTTTAAATTTTATTGATCAATTTTGCGCAACCTAAAAAATTGTGACTGCAAGATTTACATAGTATATCTATCAGAATAAATAATCTTGAGGTCATATCTAGCCCAACAAATACACTAATCTAAAATTCAAGGTTTGTACTAACTATGTTAGAATGTTAAGGTAAAGTAGTAGATCTGTCTTCTGTTTGTTCTGTATCTAGGTGTTTATATATTCTATGTATGTATTTATAAAAAAAAATGTATATAATTAGTTTATCAGTTCCCATAGTACATGCTTTGCTTAGTTTGGGGCTAGATAGCGTTGTGTGAAATGTCCACCAATATTTATTTATTTATTTATTTACAATTTTAGGATTTAATCACGGCTAAATGGCTGGAAAGTTTTAATGAGGCATTGGTATAACCAGCTATTCGTAATTGCATATAGGATAATATTTATCTACGGTCTACTAGTACATCTAATTATATACTTTTCATGGAAATTGGTTTAGATTTTACGTGGTGATTGAGAAATAAAACAATCTTTTGTATTTGCTCGTATAATAGTGTAATATGGCTAAGGTTGTGTAATATTTATACAAGCGACCTGCCCGGCTTTGCGCGGGTGCGATGTAGATACCTCAAATTTTATTTTCGACTATTTTCTTTTAAATTTAAGTACCTACTATGTACTTAGTATGTATTAAGTACTATGTTTTTTTTTCATGTAAACAAATAAATATATTTTTTGTATTTTGCTTTCTTTCTTTTCTAATAATTATAATAATAATCATACAGGTACTAAAATAACTACCTACATACTCTTTATTGGAACACTAAAATGTTTGATTGCCTCTTTTATATTTTGTGGTAATAATAATAAATGATAACTACTATTTATTTCCAAAGTCAAACAACCTGACTCAAAGTAGTTGAAAATAGCTTCTTCTTCTTCTTTATTTATGGCATCTGTTTCTTAAAGGACATTTTTCCAGCGTCAAGTGTATTACGTGTCTATACAAATCATAAAATGTATCAATGATGTTCTCGATTCAAAATATTGTTATTAATAATCTAAAATATTAATGTTTCTGGCCTGTTTGGACTGAAATACATAAAGCACTCATATCTTTTAGTACAAATCCCAAAATGACTGATTTTCTAAATCAGATTCATAGTCAAGTTGTGAAGTCAATTTTAAACTAATGACGGCTGTTTTGAGAAACTGCAAAGTAATATGAACATGAATCCTAACAACAGACCGGAAACAATTAATAATTATATATAAAAAAAATACTCATCAGTCAAATACGAAACCGAGCCTAGAGCACCAACCGTCTTTAAGGCCCAGCATTTTGAAAATTGCAAGTATTGCAACCCTAATCATTCTATTACCGCTTAATAGATTACATTCAAATTGAACTACACGATACTCAAGGATATAAGTGATAAATCAACTGGAGCTAAAACACGAATTAGTTAGAAAACCTTGGTTAAAAATCATGTCAAAAACACCTCTGAAATTTCAGAAATTCCCTAATTTATCCAGAACAGTAAGGTATTTTGAATTTCTATTTCACATGAATATAAATCTCTTAATTTGAAACAAATCAACCCAGCCCTTTTTTTTGAAATAAGCTATTTACTTGAACATTTTTATGTTTTTTATAAATTGTCGCTTTCGTTATATAATTCAGAGCAGCCATATTATCATGCCGCACTCTACTTACTTGTCATTTGGGCATTTCGCTTCGTGCTATGTCTGATTCCGCGGAGATCCGCGTTGCTATACGGACCTATGTCACTTTTTTTTGTAACTTTTACGTAAGGAATAGTGTGACGAGTATTCTGGGCCTTAAATTATTGGGATCGGATATAGCGCAATTCAATAAGTTTAGGTTTTGTATCATGAAGCATGCATTGATTGGAAAGGAAAGATACTCGTAGATACATTGTTTATAAGCATGCAATCCTGGAAACATAAAATACCGTATTACGTTTTACGTAATAATAATACAAAGTTTGTTTATGAACACTGGTTTCTTCAACTATCTATGGATATAATAAGTTTTTATCCAATTGCCAAGTGACGAAGGAGAGTGAGGTAAGTAAATATGTGTTTGTGGTGTATGTATGTCTTTGAGAGTTCTTTTGGCTGTCGCTGTAGCCCAAACGGCTAACGGATTTTGAAAAATGACGTGGCGTTGGATTCTTTTGGATCACAAAAGTGATTACAAAAGGTCAAAAAATATGGCAGATGTAAAAATCTGTTTTTTCAGTTACGTCCTGCCTCTTTTTTGAATTTTTGTAATATATACATAAGTACTTATAGTTTTATTTGATTTTTTTTTAACATTTCTACCTTTATAGATATCAATGATTCACATCACTAGTGTACTTCCGTAAAATAAGTTTCTGACGCTGGGAGAAAGTTTCCTTGTATAATTGATTTTATAGAAAGTGGATGACCGAGCTTTGCTCGGTTTTTTTGGTAAACGACGTTTTCTAAGAATGAAACCTAGGTAGATCGATTTATCGCCCCCGAAACCCCCTGCAAACTAAATTTCATGAAAATCGTTGGAGCCGTTCCCGAGATTCAGAATATATATATATATTTATATAATGTATAAACAAGAATTGCTCGTTTAAAGGTATAAGATATCAAAACTGCATAATTAAGTGATTTGATTATCGATACTTATCAAGATTTTAAAACTAGTGCTAGCTCGCTGGTTATGAATGTAATAGTTATAAGGAGGTCACATGAAATACTAATAAACCGTACGAATCACATTCACGAAATCTATTTAGTATACGAACGTATGCAAAATATTTACAATAAAAAAAGAGAGTTTAGGAACAAATAAAAAAAAGTGCTAAGTCAGTTTCACTTAGTTGAAATCTAAGTGGAATATAAAACGAGAATGTTTTATCAATTGACTGTTCTTTGTATTATTTTAATTGTTTTGAAAGTGATCCAAAAGAAATCTCGGCTTGATCCGCCCTCGGCGTCAAATAATCTACCATTCCTAGGTCATCTTCATATACTTCTAGGTTTATCTAATGCCGTTGGTAAGTTATATAATTATGATAGACTAGCTTTCGCCTACGGCTTCGCCCGCCTCGTACCTTGAAATATTAGTAGCTGATACCCGCGACTTCGTACGCGTTATCACCTACGTAGTGCAACAAAAAGGTCGGTTGTACTGTTGATACTTCGAGTTTTTATTAGCTACTCAAGATGTCATCCGGTGTCAGTGATTTTTCGCTAGAATGACCAATATGGCGACTGCGATTTGTCTCTCAGCACTATTATAATTTTACAAAATACTCGACAATCCGAATTTTGCGGATATTATGTATGTTGTCGACTCGAACTCTTTATTTTTTTACGCTTTATTATTCAGGTAAGGTTTCGATCGTCTCTACCGTACCCCTTGACGAAATCTATACTAATATTATAAAGAGGAAAGATTTGATTGTTTGTTTGTTTCTTTGTTTGAATTGAATAGGCTCCAAAAAAACTGGACCGATTTGAAAAATTCTTTCACCAATGTGTAGAATGAACTTTCAGGATGAACATAGGCTATGTTTTATGTAGGTACTTCGCGGGCGACGCCGCGAGCGGACGCTAGTTATTAATATAGATAGATAGGATATAAATAATGTAATGCGGTCAAGGAAAATGAATTAAACTGGTTTTTATTATTATTAAGATAGATGAATGTTGATCATTTGCCATACTTAACATTATTTAAATTTAACGATTGCGTTGAATTGTTTTTTAGCTCTATGGAATAAATTTAAAAGAATGAGTGCAGAATGTATGGAAAAAGGAGGAGTGATCAAATTTAAACTGGGCCCACGAGTGTTTTACGGTAAGTTGTTGAAAGGTTCGTGGCCTCAGAAAATATCAAGTTTATTGCTTAAAAGATCCTCAAAGATCAAAAAAAACAAAAAAAATACAAGATTTCTAGCAAACCTATAGATAGCAACAGAGGGTTTGAGTGCTTCTTCGTTCCAACCCCGGATCTTCGTTTCGACCCAAGATTGTTCTACCCAATAGGTATTTTTCTCCTTTCGACCAAAAACCTTTAATATATTATGCTTGTTTCTACCCACACCTACTTATTCCTAATTTCTATTTTGTAAATTTAAAGAAATGACACAGTGTAAACACAGAAGCAGCAGGGTCAGCAGATCAAAGACAAGCATGTAGATATTCAACTCAACTCAAGATCATTTTTATTAAAAAAAAAACTCAAATCAGACTTATCCAGGTAGTGCTTAGTCAAATTTGTCTACTGGTCAAAAACCAATAGGTATACTTAACAACTTTTAAAGTACCTTATAGAATTTTAAGTTGATCAGATTTTAGCCGTCTTAACATAAAAAAAACTTATGATACGCCTGTAATCCTCGGGCTCGGTAGATATCTCCTCAGATCTCTAGTTACTTAGATCCTTTGAGAATGTAATAAAGAGGGTAGTCAGAGGTACTTGACACTTGGCACATGCCCACATTTTGCACAATGCTATGGTAGTCTGTACGTGACAGGTTGCACGCCTATCGGCGCGGCGCCGCTTATAATAATATTAACTTATGATGTTACACACCTTGGAATTTTTGGTATGCCGGTTTACTAACGATGTTTTCCTTCACCATTTAAGAGTACTGGCATTGCGCACGTAAATTTTTCGAATGGGAAAACTCATCGGTGCACGACCAGGTTTGAACCTTCGGATCGTGAGGCAGGGGTGTTACCACCACACCACCAGTGCACTTTGTTGAACAATACTGAAATATTGTATATAAACGTACGAAGATAATTATATAATTTAAATTGTTTCAGTAATAACAGACCCGGAAGAGTGCCTCAAGGTTTCAAAGTTATGCCTGAATAAGGACTATTTTTATAATTTTACAAGAAATTTCTTGGGAATAACCATTTTTACAGCCTACGGTATGATTGTAAAAAATTACTGAATATTGAAACTCGAAAAATTGTTAGAGATAGCGTACACGGGTTACTTTTGTCACCGTGACAGTATCGTCATTCTTATCAAGTCCGTGGTTATGTATGGAGATGCGCGCATGTTAAGACGTGACAACTGGGTGACATCTCCATACATAACTATCGGACTTTATAAGAGTGACGAAACAGTCAGAGTTACAAAAGTAACCCGTGCGCGCTATCTTTTACATGCAGGCAGTTTTCCAGATTTAATTGTAATTATTGCTGAAAATTTCAGCTAAAACTTGGAAAAATATTAAGAAGCTGCTCAACCCAGCTTTTAATATGCATGTACTGAATGGTTTTATGGGAATATTCAATAGTAAAGCAAGGCAATTCACCGAGCAACTGACGATAGAAGAACCTTTTGACATAAGTAAACTTCTTTATTTGAGTACCTTGGAGACCATTTGTAGTAAGTAATTAAATCTCATTATGTTAAGAATATAATATAAATATAGCATAATGTAATAATAATATAATATAATACTATTCGTGGTAGTTCTGTTGTTCTCAAGACTATTATATAACGCTTAATCTTCGGTGTGAAAAAAATCACTCATCATCATCATCATCATCAAAAAAATAAACTCGTGAATGTGAATTACAACCTGTTTGGTCTTCTATCGATGACGTTGTCCCATTATACGATTAATATTTCGCGAATAATCTCATATAAAAAAGAAGAATAATAACCACTTAAAAATATATCATGTTATTTCTCATTTTAAGTGGTAATTATTTAATTTCTGTAATTCATATTAAAAAAAACTTGGGGTCGTGGGAAATTTTATTTTGAAGGTTTTGACGTCTGTTGTATTAAACTAGGTACCTTGATGGTTTTAGAAAGATACCAGCGCATTTTTTTTATGCAGATTAACTTATTATATTGCTTGCTTTGTTTTTTCTGCATACTTTTTTCTTATACTGAAAAGGACGGAAATGTGTAGTTTTCAGTATTTGTAATGGATTTCCGCAAAGTCACGCCTGAATCAATCATTTACTTTTTTCTTATTTAGATATCTTATTATAAGCCAAGTGGTGAATACATATCTGTCGTCTCATGTTTAAATTATAATTTCACTTTAATTTCAGAGACAGCAATAGGTTTAGATTTTGAAGAAAACAAACGTCTACATAAACAGTATTTGAAATGGCAAAATGAATTGTTGGCCATATTGACTGAAAGGTTTATGACTAGCTGGCTACACTTAGACTATATTTATAAATATACGTCATTAAAAAAAAAAGAGGATAAAGTTGTGACAAAATTACACAGTTTCACTAATTTGGTATGTATTCATATTATAACACTAGCTGTACCCGCGACTGTACAAGACTCTGTAGCTTGTACTTTGGCTTAGTTTGAGACTAGATTGGCATTAATGATAATGTTCACCAAAAAGAATTCTTAGTATTGTATCTTTAAAGTATATTTTATTTTATTAATGAACTTTATTTTCCAGATAATTCAACGAAAGAAGGATAGGATCAAATCAGCTCGGTCTGAAAATACAACCGAAAATGTGACAGGTATTGTTGAGATTTTAACGTCGCAACTGACTATTTTTTTGTGAACTTATTTTAATGTGACTAGGACCGTCAGAATTAATTTATAATTTCAAAGGAAATAATTTTAGGCTATTTCCAATTTCGTAAAATAAATTTAAGTGATAGCGCGCACGAGTGAT
Source organism: Cosmorhoe ocellata (assembly GCA_963675405.1). Taxonomy (NCBI): domain Eukaryota; kingdom Metazoa; phylum Arthropoda; class Insecta; order Lepidoptera; family Geometridae; genus Cosmorhoe; species Cosmorhoe ocellata. The sequence goes on along the minus strand of OY776266.1, from coordinate 3,031,619 downwards.
TTTTGTCGCCGTGACTGTTTCGTCACTCTAGGTTATGTCACCCAGTGTCACGTCGTAACATGCGCGCATGTCCATACGTAACCACGGACTTGATAAGAGTGACGAAACAGTCACGGTGACAAAAATAACTCGTGCGCGCTATCATTAAGCTTTACTTTCAAGATTTCAATAAAGATGCCATATTTATTTAGCTTCTTTCCATTTAAGGTAAATTCAAGCCATTCATGGACCTCATCTTAGATCTAGCAGATGAGACGGGTCATTTTACTGATGAACAAGTAAGAGGAGAAACTGACACTATAATTAGAAGCGGCCACGACACTTCTGCAACTACCCTCACTTATGCTCTTATATTGATAGGAACGTATCCTGATATACAGCAAAAGGTGTATCAAGAGTGAGTATTAGACACGCTTGGAGAAACACAAGTTACACAAATGTTTAATTAAGCGAATAATGTGGAATCCACGATACAGTAACAACAGTGAGACCTACAGAATAGTTTATTAATTCACACAAATTATACATTAGAACTGGAACAATAATTCCCAACAGTAATCCCCAAGCTTGGTAGGTATCTCGTCAGATCTCTAGTTACTTAGATCTTTGAGGACATCCAAAGAGGTCAGAAGCACGTCCAAACATGATATTTGGCACATGTCCACATTTCGTACAGTAGTTTGTATTCCGTACGTGGCAGGTTACAAACCCATCGCCGCTTTTAATAGTAAGTACTAACATATGACACACACCTCCGAATTTTTGGTTCTAGGGTATTCCGGTTTCCTCACGATGTTTTCCTTGGCCGTTGAGAACTGGCATTATGCACATACATTTTTCAAATGGAAAAACTCATTGGTGCACGATGAGGCTTGAACCCACGATCTTCGGATCATGAAGCAGGGGTGCTACCTCTACACCACCATGCTCATTACACATTAATCAATGTAAAATTATGCTGTATAATCTTCAGGATTATAGAAGTAGTTGGAAACGTTGACCGAGACCTAGACAAATATGATATCCCAAAGTTGGTATACATTGATGCGATCCTCAAGGAAACACTACGGCTATATGCTCTTGCGCCGGCATTGGCGAGGACAATAGATAAAGATGTCAAACTTAGTAAGTACCTTACTAAACGCTTAGCAAATTTGTTTTGAGAAAATTTTTAAACCTTTTACTGCTAGTACGAGAAAAATCAAATATAAATTCTCCAAGTGCGGCATCACTTGAACAAAGCTAGGCTCATGCTAGGAGAAATAAATACAAGAGAAAAAGGTAATAGCATAGCAAATATTCAGATAGCAGTTACACAATACGCTTCTTATGAAAGATTCCAGTTTACCTAATGTCGTAGTTTTATTTTCTTCTGATAATTGCTATGATGCAGACAATATTTCGATAAGTCTGTAATAATTTTGCGTCAAATTTGAGTAGACGCATTATTACTAGACAGCCAGTGATCTGTAATAGTTACTAAATTTGAAAGCTCTACAATTTTCAGAAAATTGCACACTCAAAGCGGGATCTAGTTGCATCCTGTCTGTTTGGGGTGTTCATCGCCATGCGATGTGGGGCCCTGACGCAGACCAGTTCCGGCCTGAGCGCTGGCTGTCCCCAGATACTCTGCCTGATGGTAACTACTTCGGGGGTTTTGGTCTTGGGCAGCGCTCTTGTATTGGTAAGCCATTCATCATTTTTATCATCATCACATCATCACTCAGCCCGTTTGCATCCACTGTTGGGTATAGGCCTCCTCTTACGCCACTCTCTCCGGCTCCCAGTTAGTCTCGTCCAGTGATTGCCGACGCTGACAAGGTCATTGGACCATCGGATGGGTGGTCTGGCTTTTGGCAGTTGAGCATTTCTTGGCCACCACTTCATTAATTTATATTTTTAAAACAAAAAAAATAACTTCCACATGACTACAAGTGTAATCTTTAGGTTTGATAAACAGCTCCTCAGACCTCAAGTTACTTAGATCTTTGAGGATATTATAAACGTAGGTTCTCAAAGGCATGTCCAAACATGAATGATTGAACTCTAGCTTAAACACGTAGTTTTGCTCGCGAAGTATCTATTTTAAACTATGTTTTTCATAAAAGTTAATTCTAAACTTCTAGTCAAAGAATTTTTGAAATCGAATGGGTAGATTCGTACATAAACTTCTACATACAAACAAATGCCTGATTACTGACTTCTCTCTTTAGATATCTTCAAAGATCAAAGTAATTAGAGATCTGAGGAGATATTTATCAAGCCTGGGGATTACTACAGTCGTGATCATGTTTATTTTTTTCATACTAACAAACGAACTTTACCTCTTTGTAGGTCTAAAAGCAATAAGTGGAACTTTCTAAAATTACTTTTAGAATGCTGTGTCGCTTGGGATAGTTTAGGTGGTTGGCTTGCGTAGCACCTTGATATGGTCTAGTGAGGTGCTAACTACGCCATTGATTTCCTCACAATATTTTTTGTCACCGTTGTCAATACTTTTAACAGTTTTATTTTTCAGGGAAGAAATATGCCATGATGTATATGAAGACAATGGTGGCTCATGTAGTCCGCCATTACCGGGTTAAGGCTGATGTCTCCATGTTGAAATTGCAGCTGGATATAACCCTCAAACCAGAGTCAGGACACTATGTTAGGTTGGAACGGAGACAGTAGCCATTATTATTATTATTTTTATTATTTTATTAACCTATATTGTCCCACCGCTGGGCAAAGGTCTCCCCCAATTCCTTCCAATGCTCCCGGTCACACGCCACTTCCCACCAGCCCTTTTGAAGCGCATCGAGGTCGTCCCGCCAACGTTTCTTTGGCCTGCCCCGGCTGCGTTATCATTAGCCATTATTATGTCAACATTATTGCTGTTATTTTTTATCATGCTCATCCAAATTTAAGCAATCCTGTTTTTATGTGGCAACAAATATGCAAACAAGGGTAAGAAAGGAATGAATTTGAAAATGCAGGCTGATAGAGGAGTGTGGAATAAAATAAATTGTGTACCGACTCCATATGAAGTAAGATAAGAAGATGATGATGAAACATGCTACAAAATTAAATAAACAAACGGTCAAACTGTCTCTTTTTAATAGAAAAAGTAGTCTAGCAAGGGTCTATAAAAATAAAAATAATATATAAGTACGATAAATGTATTGACATACTGCCTGAATATTTAAACACAAGGGTGTAAAAGAACTTTTCATTTGATAAAACGTTATTCAAATATATGTACTTAAATACGATAAGAACTTATTTTTGTTCATTTCCTCAGTTCTATGGTGATGTGGTGCCCAGAATCAGGTCTCAGCATGGCGTCCAATTTGAGTTTTAATTTGGAGATGTCTGATCTGATTTCATAGCGACGTACCATGTGTGCTACTATAATCTTCATTGACATCATAGCGTAGACCTTACCTAAAAAAACAATGGTTACCAAAAACAAAAACTTTATTTTGGGAAAGCACTGATGGTGTAGTAGCACACTTGCCTCACGATTCGAAGCTCATGGGTTCAAACCTGGTTGTGCACAAATAATGTTTTCCATTCAAAAATGTATGTGCACAATGCCAGTGCTCGAAGGAAAATATCGTGAGGAAACCAGCATACCCTAGAAATAAAAAGAAGTTGTGTGTCATAGATTAGTATATTTATTAGCCGCAATTAGCTTGTAACCTGTCACGTACGGTATACTACTGTACAAAAGGTGGGCATATGCCAAATATCATTTTTGAACACACCTCTAACAACCCTCTTTAAATATCCTCAACGATCGAAGTAACTAGAGATCTAAGGAGATATCTACCGAGCCTGGAGATAACAGTAATGATAATATTTATTCGTTTCTATTATTTTTGAGTATTATTGGTCTTACCAATGCAAGACCGCCGTCCAAGCCCAAAGCCAGCAAAGTAGTTAAGATCAGGCAAAGAGGCTTGGTCCAACCACCGCTCTGGCTTGAACTCGTTGGCATCCGGACCCCATATCGCATGTCGATGAAGACCGTAGACGAAAAAGATGCAACCCGACTTCGCCTTTAAAGTGTAGTTCTCTAAAATAATAATCGAATGCACTTAGCATGATTAAGACTCTTACACACGAGCAGCAAAGACAGAGGCAGCTGTCGAGATGGCAGAATGTGACTAAGGCAGGCCGCACACCAGCGCCACATGCTACACGCATCGCACAGTTACCTCGGCACAATTATTGCAATACAATTCATACATACAGCGCGCCTGCTACAAATATGACTTAGCGTGCGTGCTCCCGCACAGATATACGGGGGCGTTAAATGTGTCGCGTTTCAAATGTGGTGCCACAACTATCAAGCTACAAGTGTATGCCCTGCCTTATAGATTGGCGGCCGCGGGTGGCTCTTGCTACTAGTGGATAAGAGTTCTAAGGGTCCAGCTTCAAGATTGAACTATAGTAGAGGTGTTCTAATATTTTATATATAGTAAGTATCCAAAACTTTGAGTATTATGGTTGCTTAACACCCAATTCTGAATAGTTATCTACAGAATATGCAAACTTGGTTCGACGTTGGAATCGGGCGTGCAGTTCTTAAGACCCTGTTGGCCAGTCACTCACCGCCAGACACTAAAATCTAGGTCAAGTTAAACCAGTTTGTGCAAATTCTAGTTATCAGTGTTATTTACATATGAACTTGTCCTTGTCCTTAAACTTTCAGCGTTTGAGAGTATTGGTAATAGGGCACACATTTTTTGCGAAGAGCGCTGGTGGTGTAGTGGCAGCACCCCTGCCTCACGATCCGAAAGTCGTGGGTTCAAACCTGGTCGTGCAGCAATGAGTTTTTCCATTTGAAAAAATTACGTGTGCAATGCCAGTGCTCTTAAACGGTAAAGGCATACCCTAGAACCAAAAGTTCAAAGGTGTGTGTCATAGGTTAGTATTCTTATAAGCGGCGATTGGCTTGCGGCTTGTCACGTACGGAATACTAACTACTGTGCAAAATGAGGGCATATACCAAATGTCATGTTTGGACGTGCCTCTGACGACTCTCTTTAGATATCCTCTTTAGATTTAAGTAACTAAAGATCTGAGGAAGATTTCTACCAAGCCCGGGGATTACAGTCGTGATCATATTTATTTTATTATTTTTATTTTTTACGAACCCACCACCTTAGAGCTACTAATACTAAACCTGGGGCCTCACCATGAATTCATAATACATTAGCGTATTAATATTACATTGTTGTTTCGTACCATGACCTATGCGGTATTGTGACGTTTCTAAAACGGAATCGTTCTGGAAGACTTCGTGGTAAGGCCCCTGTGTTTCTTGCATCAGTGTGAAAACTCACTCAGTTTGACATCTTTATCGATAAATCGGGAGATAAATGGCGCTACGGGATACAATCGGAGAGTTTCTTTAAGCACTGCGTCTGTGTACGGTAGATTTGATATGTCATCTTTGTCCAGATCTTTGTGAGCTCCTAATTGGATAACCCTAAAAAAGTGTAGGTATGTTTTGGTCAAAATTAATAGTTGTGAGAAATAATTAAATAATGGTGGACAGTTCACACACGCTATCAAGCCCCAAACTAAGCAACTATGGGAACCAGATAGCTGATAGATTAATTAAATACTTTTTTGTTGTAAATACTTAAGTACATAGAATAACACCCAGGCACGGAACAAACATCTGAGTTCCTCACAAAAATGTTTGTTCTCAAATTCAAAATTGAAATTCAGTTTATTGGGTGGGGATCGAACCTACAAACTGCAGCGCATAAGGTAGAGTCACTACCTACTAACTGGGATATGGGGCCAAAATAATAGTTTTTTTAGTAGTAGGTAGTATTAGTTTATCTGATTTAAACTGACTTGAAAGAGGGTTGCAATTGATTTTCGTAATTTCACCGGACGTAAACTAAGAAATAAGTATTGAAAATTTTACCCCTTTTTCCTCAAAATAAGTAAAGTCCTTTTTAAAACTTTAAAAGTCTGTGATAAAATATTGCCAATAAATTTGAAAGATAGGAGTCTTAGCGGCTAAAGATGCACTAAAAATAGAATTAGGTTTAAGTTTTTGCACTTCTTAGGGGTTGAAAAGGGGTAAACACGTTATTGTTGTTGTTTTTGACAATATCTAAAATAACCATAATGATGCATAAAAATACAAAATATCTTCCACGATGCCTGACGAATTATAGTTTTGAATTAAAGCAGATCTTTACTTACTCATCATACACTTTTTGCTGTATCTCAGGATAAGATCCTAGCACCAAAAATGCGAAAGTTAGATGCGTAGCGGTGGTGTCATGGCCGCCAGCCACAATATTGTCTGTCTCCTCTCGAATCTCTTCGTCAGTGAAACAGTTAGTCTCATTTGCTAGTTCAAGGATGAGGTCCATAAATGGTTTTGGTTTTCCTAAACATAATATCATGAAATCAGAATCCTTCTAATGTTATAAACGCGAAAGTTTGTAAGAATGTATGGATGTGTGGATGTCTGGATGTCAGGATTTATGGATGTCTGGATGTATGGATGTATGTTTGTTACTCTTTCACGCTGACACGGCTGAACGGATCTGGATGAAATTTGCCACAGATATAGATTATATTCTGGAATAGCACATAGGCTACTTTTTATCTTTGGTTACCGCGGGATAGATTTGTTTTTGATTTTCAAGGTAGCATGCGGGCTAAGCCGTGGGCAGAAGCTGGTCTGTCTAATGAAAACACGAGCGTTTCTAAAAATAATGTACCTACGAACACAATTTTCTTTTGAATTGTCGCATAATCTTTGTGATTTACATACCTTGATTTTTATCCAAATTTTCCCCAGAAGTCAATTTGCTTTCCATCTCCTTTTTTTTCTTTTGAACAATCTAGAAACAGAGAAGCATTAATTAAATTGTTTCTTCCAACTTTGCTTGAATAGTAAGCGTACTTACAGAGTTCGATAAATTAAGTAAATTCTCCAGCACTTTATCTTGCTTCCTTTTTAGACTCGACCAGTTGAAAATAAAGTCGTTGTGGAGCCAAACTTTTTGGAACCTCTCCGTACTAATTCTCAAAATTTCTGCCATGCAAGGGAGGTACTGTTTTTGTTCGCTGTTGTACTCATCGAAGCCTACTCCAGTTGCTGTAACTGAAACAAAAAATTCCATTTTCCAATAACAATATCACATAGCAAAGTCAAAGTCAAAGTACTTTTTAAAGTATAATTAATAGAAGAAAGGTGAATTCTAATAGGTATTAAAGTTTATCTCTATGTAGAAGAATTAATAAAAAACAACCCATTGTAAAGAGCAAGGCCAAAATTATTATTTCATGAATGTTAATATAAATAATACAATAATGTTAACAACACGGTATCCATTATTAATATAAGAATCAAAGTCCTGACTAACACACTCACTGACATATAGACAACACACAGCCTAAACCGCTGGTTGTAGAGGCTTGAAATTTGGAGAGTATGTCTGTTTTGGTTCGTAGAGAAGGATTTTTTTGAAACTCAACCTGTAAGACGTGCAGCGGGAGGATGAAGTTTGTATAAAAATACGTTACGCGGACAAAGTCACGGGGACCTCTAGTAAAATATCAGAGCTAGGTATTTGAAAGTAAGATTATATTAATGCAGGTAATTCTAAAAAAATAAGAATGTCAATCATGCCAATGCTATAACGAAACACGGATACATAATGTGTTTTGGTTGTTTGCACCAAGATACTCAAGATGTCCAAGGTTGTAGGTAAAATACTTTGTAAAGATCTCGATCAGACTTACGGCAAATAGTCTCTAAATTGTTCAACCGCAGTAAATGCTCCTGATCAAACGGCTTGCCGACTTCCTTCGTGAACTGATCCATTAGCCGCCTCGCCTGGCTGTTGAAAATCCCCACAAAACTGTTCAAAACTTGCTGGTTAAACGCTGGGTTGAGGAGTTTTCGATGTTTTTTCCATGTTGGTACTGAAACAAATGGCTATGGTAATCAAAGTCCAAGATATTGGCATCCGAATATCAAATCTTAAAAGCGGAGCACTTGGAAAGACGAGGTGATGGATGCTGGAGTAGGGCCTTGACGGAATAGTCGCCTCGAGAGGGGAAACAAAGCACCGGTAGACCACCCGCTAGATGGGTCGATGACATTGATAGGATAGGGGGAAAATCCTGGATGCGATCTGCCGTATCAAAACCTATATGGTCCAAAATGGAGGAGGCCTATACCCATGGGTGGACACATGCTGGAAATGATGATCATGAATCAAGTGTAATGGCACCCCTGCCTAATCTAGGTTTTCCATTGTTTATGCTTTTAAATAATATAAATATACGAAGACAACATTGCAATCAAACATTGCAACATTTGCTATAACACTTCTTTAGGCGTGCAGTCAAAAACTTTAGTAAGCCTAAGAAGCGTCTATTCAATTTTTTCACGATTCATTCTTTTGAGTTCGTAGTACTCACTAACTTTTGGGTCATCGATCAACTTACCACTGCCTATTATTAGACCATCCCCTAGAAAAGGCTTCACAAAATCATAGTAGTAGTCTTTTTGTAGGCACGCGTTGGAAACTGCTAAGCATTCTTCGGGACCTGTTAAAGCTGAAAATTAGAAATAGTGTTATAACCAGCTATGAGTAACAATTTCTTATTTTATTCCGCTAATATAAAAAAATAAATGAGTATTGGCAGACAATTCACACAATCACAGCTAGCCCCAAGCATAAGTGCCTAATTCCCATAAATACAAGATATAGGTATTAACCACAGATAGCTGATAGATTTGTTTTATACCATATTACATCATTGTACACGCTATTTTGATATGTCAGTCCGTTAGTAAGAGTTCTAAGTGAGTATATATTTAAAATAGGCTAAATTTAATATTTGGACGTGACTCTGACTACCCTTTTTAAATACTTTTCCTCAAAGATCTAATAACTGGAGATCAGGAGATATCTACTAAATCTATTCTAATACTAATAATTATAAAGAGGAAAATTTTGTATTTTTGTTTGTGACAAATAAACTTAAAAACTACTGGACCGATTTTAAAAATTCTTTTACCATTAGAATGCTACGTTAGCCCTAAGTAACATAGATAATATTTTATGTAGGTACCTCGCGAGCAAAGCCGCGAGTGGAAGCTAGTTAGTTATAAAATACTATTACCATAAACAGTTCGAAGACCGAAGCTAAGGCTCACCACACCACCCTTTTCTAGGCATTCTTCGGAGACACTCTTTAGTGCTTGCCATACTCCTGGATGGTAGAAAGAGACAATAACATTTTTAGGAACATCGTGTGACCAAAAGATAAAAAGCGCCAAATACAAATTGAAGATTAAATGTTGGAACTATGCACTCACAAAGACAAATTTTAAAAATATGCTGTGAATCACTGACGTGACGACCTCAGTGGTGTAGCGGGTTAGTACGCGGCTGAGACGCGAGTGGGTTCGATTTCCAGGGCGGGAATGATGTTATCAACATTCTGCTGCCATTATCCCACGCTAAGTGGTAAATTAAGGTATCACAACATCCAGACCCAGCAAAAATATCTCAGGCACGTTGTTCAAAATTATAATATAATGGCTTTATATTTTTTCAATTTGTTTGTTGGATATAGTTGTACATTAGCTTTATATTCGACTAGCAAACAGGCTATTAATATAGATTAAAACAAAACTGCAGAATATGCAAACATTTCTTCTGCCGCGGGAATCGAACCAGCGCTTAGTATATCTTGGTGCAGACTTTACTCCATTAAAAAAATAACTCACCCACACTGCCTCCCAAAAAAATATGACCATGTCCTATTAAGGGTAACTTCCTTGACAATACTGGGGGCTGAACACCAATTTCTTTGTGAAATACTTTCCATAGTAAGTACAAAACACAAAGAAATAATATTAACTGTAAAAGCATTTCGAAAAACTATTTTATCACCTACTTAAGCTTTTTGAAAATATATATTTAAACTAAATAAAATCTTGAAGTCTTAACTGCTTTGCTCTACAAATAGTGAATGAGTTTATCTTTCATCCAATGGATTACAATAATTTCTCGGTACCGGGTCTTGTTAACCATTAAAATAGTTCAGAAGCCGACGATGGTTTTTTAAACGTCATTAAACAAGCTTTAAGAAACGTCTATGCAGTTTGCACGCGTTTTTAAAAGTGACTTTTAAATTGGTTGTCAGCTGTTTTTTATGTCGTGCGTCGCCAATTTTGATGATTCTTTGACAGCTGTATAGAAAATGATCCCGAAGAGGTAGAAATTTTGTTTCTGAGGGATTGGTAATTTTTCCTTACGTTAATAAAATATAATGATCACTACTATGGTCTTCATTTAGGCACAAAAATATACACAACTTGTCTCCAAAATTCTATAAATAAATTTTGCAGCGAGAAATTAACCGAGTCACTAATTTAGAAAATGAATAAAAAAACATGGCCACGACTGCCATCCCCAGGTTTGGTAGATATCTCCTCCAGATCTCTAGTTACTTTTAGATCTTTGAAGATATCTGAAGTATTCGGTACGTCACAGGTTGCAAGCCCATCGCCACTTATAAGAATAGGTACTAACATTACACACATCTTCAAATTTTTAAATTTGGGGTATGCCGGTTTCCTAACCATGTTTTCCTTCACCGTTTACGAATATTTTATTTTATGAATGATCTAAAAATATAATCGTTAGCTCCTGGAGTTTATCTTTACAGCTATAATTATAAGGTTAACTTGCTGGACATTCTATTATAAAAACTTTAATGTATTCCTGAAGGATAGTTAGTTCATTTCTATACTATTTAATACTATAATAAAACTGTAAGTTGAAAAGTCTGTACAGTGAAATTATTTTCATGAAAAACAGTAATTTTCGGCTTTAATCCCGTTGTATAGTAATTAACTCTAAAACTTTTCAAGATTTTTTGTATATTTGTCTGTATGTATCTATGAGTAATATTTTTACCATTATATTATAAGCTTACTAGCTGTCCCGCCCGTGACTTCGTTCACTTAAAGTATCTAAACTGAGTTTCCAACACATCACACAACTCATAAAAATCCCATACTAACATTGACACCCCATTTTACCCCTTTTTGAAGGTTACATTGAAAAATCCTGAAACACGTGTCCATTCGTTTTGCATTTACAGTACACAAACAAAGTTTCAGACCAATCGCACCACCCGTTAAAAAGTTCCCATACAAACATTGACCTTCCATTTGACCCCTTTTTTTAGAGTTATATTGAAAAATCCTGAAACGCGAAACAAAGTTTCAGACCAATCGCACCACCCGTTAAAAAGTTCCCGTACAAACATTGACCCCCCATTTGACCCTTTATTGAAGGTTATATTGAAATATCCTGAAACACGTGTCCGTTCATTTTGTATTTACAGTACACAAAGTTTCAAATTAATCGCACTACCCGTTAAAAAGTTCACATACAAACATTGACCCCACATTTGACCCCTTTTTGATAGTTATTTTGAAAAATCCTGAAACACGTGTCCATCCATTTTTCATTTACAGTGCACAAACAAAGTTTCAGGCCAATCGCACCACCCGTTAAAAAGTTCCCATACAAACATTGACCCCACATTTGACCCTTTTTTGAAGGTTATATTGAAAAATCCTGAAACACGTGTCCATTCATTTTGCATTAACAGTGCACAAACAAAGTTTCGTGAAAATCGCTCAACGCGTTAAAAAGTTTCATACTAACGTTTTCACCCTTTTTCACCCCCTTAGAGGTGGAATTTCCAAAAATCCCGCCTTAGTGGGTGGTTTTGTTATAAAAGGAAGCCACCTTCCAAATTTCAGCTTTCTACCTTCAGCGGTTTCGGCTCGGCGATGATCAATCAGTCAGTCAGTCAGTCAGGTTAAGCTCTTATATAGATATAGATTGGTAACCACCAAATGATATTATAAATATGTAATCGGTAATTTTGTGGCGGCGGCCATTTTGAACCGATTTCCATCAAACCTAGCTAAACAAAAAAAAATCAAAATCAAAATCGGTTAATGCGTTCGGCAGCTATGATGCCACAGACAGACACACACATACACAGACACGGCAAATTTATTACACAAATTGGTTAAAAAAATATATATCAGCAATTCACGTTTATTTTGTACATTTCATTAAAACGCGCAGACGAAGTCGCGTGCGGGTCAGCTAGCAATAACCTTTTTCTGTAATTATCGGACAATAATACAATTATAACGTAGTACACACACCATAATATAGAAAATATAAATAATGTCACCTAATCACCTTTTTCTATAATTACTGTTTAACAATACAATTATTATTTCTTATGTAAGTTATCTGACAGTACCTAGAAACGGTCGAGAAATTATAGTAATTGAAAGGTTAGGGGTTCAAGGGTTTGTAGATCAAAACGTTTTAGATAACTCTTACTTTTTTAGTGGGTGATAAACAAAAATCAAATTCAAAAATGTTTATTGTGTTTTTATATCACACTACCTTAAAGCAGCTTTAACACAAGCCTGAAAATATTGAAAAGGATGATGAATATAATATCTAGTACTCTGCCGCTAAACTATTATCTAATGTTTTTTTTTGTTTTTTGACTCGAGCAAAAGCTTTTAAAAAGCCATGCAAAGCACTAACATATTATTAGCACATTATATTTCACACAGGCTTTTATATTCATCATTCTTTTCAAATTATTTATAACTAGCTTCTGCCCACGGCTTCGCCCGCGTGGTACTTTGAAAAACAAAAACAAATCCATCCCGCGGAAACTGTTCATTTTTCCGGGATACAATGTAGCCTATGTGCTATTCCAGACTATAATTTATATCTGTGTATAATAAATCGTAAAAAATACAAAAAAATTGGGATTTGTACGAATACTATACTAATATTATAAAGAGGAAAGATTTGATTGTTTGTTTGCATTGGAAACTACTGGACCGATATGAAAAATTCTTTCACCAATGTGTAGACTGAAGTTTCAGGATAAACATAGGATATATTTTTATTTAGGTACATACTTTTTGCAATCCACCCCCGGTGGCGAGGCAGCAAGGCAATGTTCAAGGCCTTGAGGGCGACGATAGGGGTCACCTAGTTATCGTCGGCCAGACACAATCCACAAAGTATTCCCAAGGAGGGTTGACGTCTGGCAGGCGGCCGGTCGTAAAACACATAGCCAAAACCCCCTTTTCAACATGGATCTAAGAATAAAAGAAGATCACAATGTTGTGCCGACCCCACAAAACGTGGGAAATGGGCAGGAAGATGATGTTGATACTTCGCGGGCGACGTCGCGGACGGAAGCTAGTAATCAATAAATCAAATTCTTTGTCCGATTAGGGTGGACTGTAAATTATTGAGCACGATTTCACTGCACTCGCTCGTTGAATAATAATATAATATAGATTTACCACGTGGGCATGTAGTACATTTATTACCCGACTGCGGCGAAGCAAGAAGGAAGGTTTATTGCATGTAACGATTTTTATGAATGACCAGTGGAACTGTTCATGACTTTGCTTTCTAACAAGCTTTTACAAAGAACGTAGGTAAGTATTTTATTTATCCAAGACCATTTTTGGCAAAAGATGGCAAGTGAACTAACTGCCTTAAGCTATAGGGACCGCCAAGGACAGAAAGAGATGGAAAAGTATAATGCATCGAGTGATTAGTATACTTCACTGTAGATACGACCCTAAGTTATAAAGATACCGACTAAGAAGAAGAAGAAGACCACTTTTACCTTTTCACTTTAGTAACAATAAAATATATCGATGCCTTTTCACGACTAAACGTCTGAACATGAACGGTGGGAGAAACATTAGTCTAGCTCTATAATTTCTAATGACAGCCAAATTTTTGGCGCGTCATTCAGTCTCTAAGCCTAAATGCTATTTGATCGATTAACCGACAGTCAACAGCTGGTACATTGCGATTCCACAATGGTGTACACTGACCATAGACTATACCATTAGTAAACACGCCACAGTCGCAGGCATCCGTTTTGTACGGACATCTTTCACTTAGTATAGTGACACCATGAGTTTTGCGAATGCTTGATTTATCAATTGGAAAATTCAAAAATGTAATTAAACAGAAACTGTCTAGAAAAGCTTATTATAAAATATCAGAGTATTTAGATGATAAAAAAGCTTGGGATGAATCAGCTCCAACTCTGCTAGGTATTCCTTACAAAATTAACAAGGATCATACAAAAAAAGCGCTAGGGCCCAGCGAGTTTCTTGCTAGTTCTTCTCGCACTGGGGATAGGACTGGAACTGGCACTTAGACTCACCTAGTATGTAAGACGTTTCAAAGTGATCCCTGTGATTCTATTGAAAATAAACATATTTTGATTTTGATTTTGATTTTGAAATGGGAGGATATTATAATTCTTCTCGTCTCTATTATCATTCCCTTTTCCCACGCGTGGGGAGAGCACATGTTTTCTTCCTCCACTCACTCCTATCATTGTCAACTTTGAGTCTACTTCTCTTACATTCATATCATCTTTCACACAATCAAACAACTTAACATGTATTTTTTTTTGCTATAGAATTATTGTTGTGAGGGGATTAAAGTGCCCCTCAGGGGTTCTTTCTGTGCACTTGACGTGTTTCAATGTGTTTAAATTCTATGAAATTATATGCCGATTTACTTACGATTTTTATTCACCATTTTTAGGACTGATATAACGTACATACATTTTGGAACCGAAAAAATGCGTGAACTTACTTCAAACCTTGTTTTTATAATGCTAGTAACAAAGTAGAGAATAGATAGAGCGGGTCGGGTCAGCTAGTTAAAAAATGAAGACAGCAGAAAACATGGCTACCCTTAACAAAATAGTATGACCAGAATCAACAATATATGAAAATGTGCTCTTTATTACGTAAGGAATGCGAACACAATTCGATCTTATTATTTTGTTAGTGTCACTTTCTTTTATATAATGGTCATTCATTACATTTTAGAAAAAAACAAAAACACAAATAAGATGCGTATGATTTTGTATAATAAGTCTCAACTGGACTCTATTCAATAAAAATAGTCCCGTGATTATGAAACCATTGCATCGTAATTTTAAGTAAGTCATCGACAAATGTCACCCGATAACTTTAACATCCTGAGATATCTTCATAACAGTATACTTGGATCGAAAACATACATCTTAAATGACTGAGACACTGACCTAACTCTTGCGCAAGATTGATTTACTATAACCCTATTAGAGATAGTCATCATTTTTACCGATGTAACTAATAATCATACGACATATTGACGTATGCCGCTTTAACAGACATACAGTATGCGACAAGCGAACTCACTACAAATTGATTTCCTCACGTTTTCTTACTACATATTTAAAGCTTGTTGACTATATTTTACTTAAAACGAAAATATATTATTGAAGAATTACTTCTTCTGTATTTGGTGGCAAAATACTCTAAATGACAAATAATAAATATTTTATGACATGTCAAATATAATGACATTTGACATGTTTGAATATTTGTTACAATTGGCTTAATATTGCTACTTTTCTTCTTCTTCTTCAATTATGGCATCTGTCTCTTAGAGAACAATTTTGCCAGTGTCAAGTGTATTTATTTATAAGTATTGTCAACGTCACAGAGTCATAGTCAAGTTGTCAAGTCAATTTTAAACAAAAGATGGCTGATTTGTTGAAAATTTTCGGGATTTCCTCCGATGGAATTTGAAGAGAACTATTCACTTTAATTCACATACTTTACACTCGCGTCAAGAACCCGGGCTTTATTGGCAAACTAACCACCAAAATTACGCAATAAAACTCAAAATAACACGAGAAAACATATAAAAACCAGAGCGACGTAGTTGTCAGGCAAATGCACTGCAGAAAATCCATTGGTACTTTTGAAAAACTCACTCCAAGCTAACCAATTAAATTGTTATTTGACAGAACGTTGACTGAGCTTGAAATAACACTACTTACATCACAGACACCAGAACTAAAAGAAGAAGAACACTACTTCCATACAATTTTTATAGGTCATGGCACGAAATATCAAAGTTTTATTAATTTGATATTACTCGAAGATCTTGTGGTAATGGCTCCCTTGTGACTTTTAAAATAGAACAACTGTGTTCTTCTGAATTCAAATTTAGAAATTGTTGGGCTAGGCTGACAGTTTCAGCATAATCGTAGTCCATAGTGCAAGAACGTCTTCTCTCTGATGCCTGATGGTTAAAAAAAAACGAGACTCAATGTAAATATCCTAATTAAGAGGTCTACAACCAAGCCTTAACGAACAAAGTGATAGTTTTTCGATACAAAGTAGCCTCTCACGGAATTAGCATGTGCTACGGCTTACCATCGCGCATGTGTCGCCGAAGATAGCATTCCGCATTCAGACATCAGCTCACGTATTAATGCTCGTATATAAACCAAGCCCTGGACTTCCCTAGCATACATTGTGACCGTTTATCGGACGGCAGTCAGTCGCCTCTGCCGTCAAAACATTAATTAAAAAAAGGTGTCAGTGCATCATGGCAAAATTAATAGTGCTACTATCATTAGCGGCTTTTGCCAGTGCCCATTACTCGGCCTCAAACCTAGCGAGGAACATTTATGATGAATGTTTGAGCCAGTATTCCGTGGAGTGTGTGAAACCCAGGACCCTGCAGTGGATCTCCCAAGTAGCCAACAATGACGAGATCAAGATCACCGATGACCTCTCCATCGTCAGAACAGCAATTATCGAACCGGACTACAATGTTGACCCTAGGATGGCAAAAGACTCCAATTACGCGATCTTTGACAAAGTGGACAACTTCCTTCAAACTCATACTTTGAAAGTCAAAGTGCCGGAAGAAATAACGAAAAGTGCTGCTTCAGACTACGTCCCCAGATCTCTGCTGGCTGACCTTCCTTCTGAGCTGGAAATGCCTTTGGACGGAGAGGAGGAAGTCGAGACTTTCGAAGGCAGGAAGAAGAAGATCAAGCTCCCCAAGCCTTTGAGAATCAAGAGCAGTACGTCTTCAAAGACTTTGATATATTAAATGTTTTTATCAAGTTATTTATATTAATGTCTATTTTCTTTCAGAACACGGTTTCATCAAGAAAGTGATCCTGCCATTCCTCCTCGGCCTTAAGTTCAAGACTGCAGTTCTGGTTCCTCTAGCATTGGCTCTCATTGCTTTGAAGACATGGAAGGCCCTAACTCTTGGTCTCATCTCGATTGTTCTTTCTGGTACGTTTACCAACAAATGATACCTTTAAGAAAAAACATTGAGACAAAAAGTGATGGTTTGAAGATGTAACTTGCTTGGTTTTTATGGTTTCACTGCTAGGGTTATGGAGTATTGCAACATACCCATTGCGCAAGTCATTAAAGTTCATAGTTACTTTCCTAAAACTGACCTCTGGAAAATTTTACATATCACTAAGTGTTAAATTTACAGCGTCATAACTTATTGTTCTATTACAGGTGCCATGGTTATCTTCAAATTCACGAAACCCAAGGTCGTGAACTACGAAGTCATCCACTACCCTCAGCATCACGTGGAGCATCATGTAGACCACCACGCGCCAGCTTGGGACTCCCACGGACCCTACCAGGCTAGGTCATACGAAGACGCCCACGAAATTGCCTACTCAGGCCAAATATAAGAGACTAACTAGCTTTAAATCGACGGACCTCCAGATTAATTTATTTAATTTATTAAATTATTTATTTATACGTTGTAAATAAAATGTACCATAAGTTTCAAATTCATTTATAGTAATTTATTACTTACTACCTTAATATGATAACACTATCATCAGTTAAGTCATTTCTCTTTCCATGCCTACTACGGACATTGTTAGAATTTCCATTTTTTACATTGACGATAGTATTTACAGTGTTAAAGACTTCATTTACACTCCCATTTATTTCACTAGGTGATTCGACAATTTCATTGATATTCAGCAGAGCAAACGAATTTGTATTATTGACAGGTAGCATCTTCGTGACAGGAATATCATTGTCCTCAACACTTTCCAGATGTCTAAATATAGTTTTGAAATCATTCTTCCTGTCGGAACTTTCTTTTACCGTTTCGTTCAATATATTCAAGGTAAATTTCTCTGTGTCTATATTTTCTACATCAAAATTTGGTTGATTGATTTCATTGTGAGACGTTTTGTCGTTTATTATGTTTTCTAGTTGCTTAACACTCAACGTGGTTTTGTTAAAGGTACTTTCTTCTTTAGCAATATTCAAGGCATTATCATCTCTGTTTGACAGTAGGACACGGTTTGAAAAGGATCTATATACTTCAGATGTTTTTAAAGGATTCATTTTATATAAATTGAGTAGAACATTAAAGTTATCGAAGTGTGCTCTTTTACTTCGATTTGCATTTATACTTGAGACTATTTGTGTAACCTAAAAATATGACATTCATTAGCAAGTAAAAGACAAAACACAGTGAAGACAGTGCACTAAAATAATCTGAGGTGAGTTTAAATCCTTTTACCACACTGGATTGAATTAGTGACACGATAAAAAGAATAAGTGAAAATCCTTTTTAAGAGTGGGTAGATTTAGCATATAAACATAAACATGTGCCAAACATAAACCCTATTAAGATAGGTATCCTTAAAGATCTATTTAACTAGAATAATAGAAGACATGTTTACTCAACTTGGGGATTTTTAGTAGTAAAATGAGTGGAAGAGGAATATCGACTTAAATCATTCCTTGCACAAGGTTCATTTTACAGTAAACTTTAGCACCTTGATATGCCATGATGCTATGATGCCAATTGATGATAATTGAATTGCTTTCACTACTTTTCCGCGGATCCTTGGCCATCCTTCGGATTACAAATTAACTTTCACCCGGCCAGTGTCAAGTATGTCAGCTACTGTTTCCTTCCGTTACATACTAGGGCAGTAGGTAGCCTCAGGTACCTGCCCAGGTATTCAAGATATTCAATATTGAACTTGAATTTCTAGACTGTATTGGAACGAGACATGAAGGCATGCAACGTTTCCCATGATGACGTCATTGATAGGACAAAGTGGAGGAGAGCGTTAGGAATGCTGACTCGACCACCATGTGGGATAAATAGTCGGGAAGAGAGAGAGAATTTCTAGACTGACTTTTATGAAGGTATACTCGTAGATTAAGAACCGCACACGAAATAAAATACATACTAAAAAAAAGAGATAGAAATCTGAGATAAAGTTCGAGAGAGAAGATAGATTTAGCAGAATTATGGTAAGAAGACAGATAGCATAAAAAAGAATGAGTATGAGGGATCTAAACTTTATGTTAAAAGAATGTAACTTACTGAAATAGTAATTCCGAGCAGTATTTTCAAAATGTATTGCATTCTGAAAGTTGCCTTCAAGACTGGTAAAACAATGCAATGTTTTCAGTTGTTCTCTAAATATTTTTGAAAATGCTTGTGACACAAAAATTCACAGGCGTTGTTGGAAAATTTTCAGGCAGTATACATGTTTTAGGTCTGTTTGGACCGAAATTCATTAAGTTCTAATGTCGTTTTGTACAATTCCCAAAATGACCTTTTTCCAAAATGACTTTTTTTATGAATGTCTTAAATTGAGAGCGCTGGTGGTGTAGTGGTAGCACCCCTGCCTCACGATCCGAAGGTCGTGGGTTCAAACCTGGTCGTGCACCAATGAGTTTTTCCATTATTCGAAAAATTTATGTGCGCAATGCCAGTGCTCTTAAACGGTGAAGGAAAACATCGTGAGGAAACCGGCATACCCTAGAACCAAAAATTCGAAGGTATGTGACATAGGTTAGTATTCTTATAAGCGGCGATGGGCTTGCAACCTGTCACGTACGGAATACTAACTACTGTGCAAAATGTGGGCATGTACCAAATGTCATGTTTGGACTTGCCTCTGACTACCCCCTTTAGATATCCTCAAAGATCTAAGTAACTAAAGATCTGAGGAGATATCTACCGAGCCTGGGGATTACAGTCGTGATCATATTTATTTTTTATTTATTCTTAAATTCGTAATGTGTGACAAAAATGGTACAAACTCTGCATCTACTATTAGTATTACATACTTACTGTGTTAAATATAAAAAAAATAACTATGTAATAAAATAAAATATTCTATCTAGTACAAACTTAAAAACTTTACCTCTTTACAAAATAGTGTGTACATAAGATGAATTTTGTTTAGATAAATGAAACTGTAGTAATGTTATATTCAGGTTCTCTATTTGAGTAATTGTTTAACAATATTTATAAAATATGAACTTTGTTAAGTACGTAACACTAAATACGTAATAATAAAATCTGGTACTTCAAAATTACTACAGTAATATTTAGCATAATATTTTAAATAAAAGATAAATTGTTATATTTTTAGTTTAGTTAAAAGGTAAGTTATGTTCTGAATAATACGGAGATTGTTCTCCATATATATATCGCCATGGGACAAAAACCCCATTCCTTGGCCTTGGCGCTCTCCACTGACTGTTCATAAATCTGCCATCTAGATACTCGTAGTTCAGTCTGCCCATGTAGGCGTCATACATAAAGTCAAGCACGGAGTGTGTGTTGATGACTGTGAAGTAATGGACTATTTCTTCAGATCGGAGTTTTAAGGAGAATGCGCCCATGCCGGCCAAGCCGTCGAGCAACCAGGAAGCGTGGCGACCAGCGCGGTGCCAAGCTGCGCCGGAGTCCATGCCATACTGTGCCCAAACCTTAGATGATACGCAGTGGAACCAGCCCCAGTCATTCTGTAATAACAATATTAATTTAACCCTTGCCATACCTTACAAAAATGTGTTTCATAATCCCTATCATTCTGATCAAACTTTGGGGAGATTAAGACACAAGATAAAAGTGTTTCTTAATCCCTACCGTTCGATCGTCGTTAATTCGGTGAGGATTAAAAAAACACTCGCGAGTTTAAATGGGCGCATAGCGTAAAGGTACGAGTTGGCAGCGGGCGACGTGAGGCAGCGTCGGACGACGTGTCGCGGTGACACTACTGGTTTCTATGTATTTCTATGAAACTCCTTCCGTAGTTGGCGACACGAAGCTAGCGACGCTTCGTCGAGCGGCAGACGCCAGTGTCGCCCGACCGCGGATCAGTAGTGTCGCCCGACCGCAGATCACTATTCTCGAACACGTCAGACATCTTGTTTCACAGCGCACTCGGAACCAACTGGATGAAGCGTCTGCAGTCGGGTTCGAAATCATGACTGCAGTGACAGGACGTAAATACGTGTCGCGGCGTCATAAAGCGACGACACGCTGCCTCACGTCGCCCGCTGCCTCACGTCGCCCGCTGCCAACTCGTACCTTTATGCACTCGTTTTTTAGGTATACGTTAGCCAGTATCTTCAGTGGTCATCACGTGCTCTTAATGCAAGAATGGTCTAAGTTAAACGGTCCACATAGATTGTTAGGCTTACCTTAGGACACGGTATGACCCAATCTTTAGTCCTCACTGCATATTTAAACCACGGCAACGGTCTCTTCTTCTGATATTTAACAAACTGAAACCCAACAATGATGACTGTATCTGTGTAACGTGGGGTTGTTGATCCGTATTCATACCTGAAGCAGAAACCATTTAATCATTGAGTGCGTAAAAACTGATCAACCTACTTTTATAGTCTGTGCTTGCATTAATATTACCCACCACTAGTTAAAAATCTCCATATCCCAAGGTTTGCTGGAAGAGAACTCTTCTAGGGTTAAGCTCGCCTGTGCACATGCCATTAGTTTTAAGCTTTAATATGCAATTGTATTTGTCTACAAAAAATAAATGGAATGACCATGAGAAATAAATTCATATCCTCAAAATTACCGTCAGAAAACGACTCTTATGTATAGTGGTTCACGTTTTGGATATGTCTTATTATCAAAATGACCAGTTTTCACAAGGGCTTGTAATCAATATGTCAGGCTCTCAGTCCTCGGTCTAATCTTGAAATGTCCGAACATAAAGAAATAAATAAAACTTACCCCCATCCAGAATTTGCTCTCTGGCATGTTTTTAGATAAAAACTCATTGGGTAAGTTGTTGCCCAAACGGATAAATCATACGAAAATGGTAATGGATGAGTGGCGTTGACTTGAGTTGCGCGAATGTACTAGTCAAAAATATTAAGATTGTTAATGTAAAAACAGAACAATTCTGATGTAAAGTGTATAAAGAATTATATTCGAATACAAAATGCTGTCAATTAATTTGTTTCTGAAATTGAAATTAACGACATTTTTGCTGAATTTTGATTGTTTTAAAATGTGTTTAGATAATCTTTGAGCATCCTATTAACTTAATCAGCAAAGTTAGCTACTGACTCAGACGTGCTAACGAACGATACTAATTGATATTTTAATAATTACATAAAAGTTGACAGCATGACATATTGACAGCTTAATTAATACGCAAAATCGTGATCAAACTTACCTTCGGATGATAGTGAATCCGTGCAGGCGTAGCGTACATAGAACTGTTGAAAGTATCTAATGACGTATCATACCAAAGACCTAGTACATTTTCTAGTGTATAGTCGCCGCCTCTTTTACTTAGAACGATATCTGTCGACGTGGCCGTAGTTAAGACGTGTCGTGGAGTTAGAACAGCGCAACCGGCTAGAACTGTCAACCGCTTGTACACTGTTGTGCAGTAACAGCCGAGGAGATCAGGATGATCCTAGAAAATGAGAGGCTTTTTCTGTAAAACTGTTCGGGAATTATTGTATGCGTAAATCTTAAGGTACGAGTTGGTAGCGGGCGACGTGAAGCAGCGGCGGACGACGTGTCGCGGCGACACTACTGGTTTCTATGTATTTCTATGAAATTCCCTCCGTAGTTGACGACACATTTCATAGAAATTCATAGAAACCAGCAGTGTCTCCGCGTCACGTCGTCCGCCGCCAACTCATGTCGCCCGCTGCCAACTCGTACCCTTACTGTCATAAAATTTGAAGACCCTGCTAGACTTACTGTATTTCTGCGTTTTTTGTGGGAATTTTTTAAAAACTCATTGTAGTATTCAGCTTTCACGTTTATAATATCAGTTGGGGTTGTTGAAAGAAGAGTACATAATTTTGATGGAATAATCATCAGATGAAGTAGCGCCATTGATAAAAGAGTAGAATATAGTCATAGTTTAATTTAATATTGTAGGTAAGCGTAATAAAGCTATGTCATGCCGTAATATCACAAGAAGGCTGATGGAATGAATGTGGATGGAAACAAAGGTAGATAAGAAAAATGATCTAAGAAAAGATGGATAGATTGTGAAGGAGGATGTTTATGAAAGGAGTGACTACTGAGATGACGGATGATCGGACAGTGGAGAAAGAGAACTGACCGCTGACCCCACAAGCGGGATAAGGGCAAAGAGATGATGATGAATATCAGTTGTAGGATTTTTTAAGCACTTACAACGTTGCCGTGGCCTGTGTCATGGTAATCGAAACTTTTCCACCTCGTCATTTGCTTATGATGCGGCGACATTCTGTAAGGTCTATTATCTTCAATGTAACCTTTTTCCGCCCGGTGGGCCATCCACGGTGGTTCTTCTACTCTAAAGTCAGGAGTGTTTTGTGGAAATGGCATTCTAACTCCTTCATTAATTCTTGGCAGCCTTGGTACAAACCTAAAAAAAAAGTCTCTTGAAGGGTTTTCCAAGATAAAAATGACGTTTGCGTAGTGTATTGTATAATGTAGATTCACAATAATATTTCAAAATAATAACATTTTCACGTGTATCTATCTATGTATTTAGTAAGAGTATAATGCTTTGTTTACTTATTTTTAATATTGTTCAATAGTAATAAAATTATTTCTGTATTTTTTTTCATACCTCCTTGTGTGATTTTTTTTTACATAATAGGTCCGTAAATTTTTGTACCATGTCTGACCTTTTCAAATAAATACTTATTACTATTCGGTGGAGTTAAGTTATTAGAATATAATTATGTATGTACCCACCGGCCTGGAAAATGCAACTTTTCTATAGAAGGCAAAGTGATATTACCCTCCTCGCAAACATGAATCCGAAATAATGCCGTGAACAAACAGAACCTGTATCGAAAAATATTTATACTGGGTTATAGGTATCTAATCAATAACCTTGAAAAGGCGACTTGGGTATATCAAGACTAACAACTTTTGTTCTACGATTTTTTCTAATTCAATGATTTTTTTTCCCATACAAAAAAATAAATAGGCAAATTTCCAGTTCTAATCTTCTTAGCTCTTTCTAGGCGGTCACAGATTAAGACAAGTCGGTACATGCTGTGTGTGTAGCACACTCGGCCGAGCGATTGCGTAAAAGTCGTAGCACTCAGCGTGACTCAGCTGACTGCGCATACGTCAGAATCGAATAAATGAAACGTATTTACGAGACATAGAGCTAACAATTGGTAGAAATTCTCACAAAAACTAAAAAAAATTAAAACTTGAGATCTATTATGTTTTGGCAAAAGTCATAGAACAAAAGTTGTTAGTCTTGATTTACCCAAGTCGCCTTTAAGAGGTTATTGATTAGATACCTATAACCCTGTATAGTAAATTATATTGTATATTAAAATAATTAATATTTTTGCTAAAACTAAAAAGTGCCTAGTTTATTTAAAAAACACATTTTCCCAAAAAAGTTTTTGATTGATCAACAAAATATGTAAGTACCTAACTGGTTTAGAAATAAAACAATAATGGTCAAATGAAGATGCTTTTATGGCTTTACATGTAACAAACATGTTGTGCCGACCCCACTTAGCGTGGGATAAGGGCAGGAGAATGATGATGAAATGATGATGCTTTTAAAAAAATCAAATCTCTTTGTCTTCCATCCTTCATTTTCTAGATCTCTTCATGTAATGAAATTCATTAGAATCCTATACATGGATACTGACTGTGGATGATGTAAATATAGGGTATTTTTTCAAACTTACCCATACTTGGTTAACATGGTTAAATGCACTGTTAGATAGCACCGTTTATGTATGAATGCTTTACTATCTTGGTAGTCAAGTAACAAGAAATGTAAACTGTTTACATTTTTTGTCATCTTATCTGTTGTATTATGGAGAGATTTTGGAATGCGCTTTGTGTACGGGAATGTACCTACAAAAACGTTCAAAGAAGGTCAAAAATGCATAGCTTTTAATGATGACGTCAATTTAATGAACCTTATTGGTTAATATTATGTGGATTTTTTTATTAGTCACCGAATACCAGCGCTGCCAGAAGAATTGCTGCTAGAGCATCAAGTAGTGACCAAT
Source organism: Cosmorhoe ocellata (assembly GCA_963675405.1). Taxonomy (NCBI): domain Eukaryota; kingdom Metazoa; phylum Arthropoda; class Insecta; order Lepidoptera; family Geometridae; genus Cosmorhoe; species Cosmorhoe ocellata. Next base: position 3,006,346 of record OY776266.1, on the reverse strand, counting down.
TTTGTTTATAATAACTGTTCGTTTTTAGATTTTAAGTGTTTTATTAACCTGAATTTATTTTCACATCGTAAACAAAAAAAATATTTTTCTTTCTTTATTTCTTTTATTTATTAGTACCTGTTCGTAATGTGATTAATTATAAAGCCATTGTATATGTTTTTAAATCTCCTATTGAGAATTAAATTTATACACGAACTTTTATTTGAAGTCGATGATATTCATCTTTGTTTTCATTATTTTGCCCTGTAACAGACTACATAGGCTCACTGTGACTTTTATTTTTTTATAGAGTAAGTATATAACAATATAATTTCAAATTAATTTCAATGACTGACAATCGACTTCGTTTCTGGATTTGTCAGTGTGCCTTAATTTTTATACGGCCGGTTTCTATATTGTATCTATCTGCAGTTTCTTGGATTTTAGATACCTAGGTATTTGACATAAGTTCTATAAGATTTATGTCAAATACCTATCCATTATCCAAAAACCGCAGATAGGTAGAATATAGAAACCAGCCGTATGTGAAAGAGTTAATTTTTTTCTTATTAATACACTAGTTCTTTGGAACCAGTGTGTCGCAAGGACTAAAGTGCACCTCAGATACTTCTTTCGTGCACACAACGGGTTCATAAAGTTGGTTCATAACAAGGCGTAGAGCACTATTTATTCGATAAAAAAACAGTTTTTACTATTACTCTTTTATTGTTACTTTCGATAAATTTAATTACAGAACAAGTTGAATCTATACATAAATTATAAAGCTGTACCCCTAGTATGAGTTTTTGATTTACGAAAACTTTTTTCGAATAGTATCCTTTCATACATTTACCTCCATCGGAAATGTTAAGGAACTAAAATAAGGTCGATAATATCGAAATTATTATGTAATCGGCAGTCCCAGCAATGATTTTTAAATCAAGTTTTCACGATATCGACTTTATTTTAGTACCTTAAAATTTCCGATGGAGGTAAATGTATGAAAGGATACTATTCGAAAAAAGTTTTCGTAAACTATCAAAAACTCATACTAGGGGTACTGAAGAGTTTGTTTGTTTGGTTGAACGCGCTAATTTCAGGAACTATTGTTTCGAATTCTATCAAATAAATACGGTATAACCAAAACTATAAATCTTTGGTAATAACAGTAAAAAATTGCAAACTTGAACATCCGATCATTTATCGAGCATTTATTTAAATTAAGTTTGTAATATAAAATTATTTATATTTTGTTTTTCAGTTAAATTTAATTGAAAGGTAAGTTATGTTCCGAATAATACCGGTTTTGTTCTCCATATATATATCGCCATGGGATATAAACCCCATTCCTTGGCCTTGGCGCTCTCCACTGACTGTTCATAAATCTACCATCTAGATACTCGTAGTTCTGTCTGCCCATGTAGGCGTCATACATAAAGTCAAGCACGGAGTGTGTGTTGATAACTGTGAAGTAATGGACTATTTCCTCAGATCGGAGTTTCAAGGAGAATGCGCCCATGCCGGCCAAGCCGTCCAGCAACCAGGACGCGTGGCGACAACCGCGGTGCCAAGCTGCGCCGGAGTCGATGCCATACTGCGCCCAAACCTTAGATGATAAGCAGTGAAACCAGCCCCAGTCATTCTGTAACAAATCATCATATCATCAGCCTATGGCCGTACACTGCTGGACATAGGCCTCTCCTAATGAGGGCCATTGCGCCTTGTCCTCAGCTCGCCGCATCCAGCCTCCACCAGCAGCCTTTCGCAGATCGTCACTCCACCTAGCCGGAGGGCGTCCCACACTTTCCACACTCTCACGCTCTTCACTCAAGAACTCGTTTACCAACGGTTATCGATTCTTCGACAGATAAGGCCAGCCACTGCCACTTCAGTTTGCTAAAAAAATCTTAACATATTCAAAAGGATGAACTTCACAATCCTATCACCTGGCCCATCAGTAGTGATTATGAAAAAGTTTTTTTTAAACTTCATAATCCCCACCGCATGATATGATGACATGACGCAGTGAGGTGTATGAAATTACTAAGACTCCGCTGTCCATCCGTCTGTCTATCCGTCTGTCACCAGGCTGTAGTATCTCTTGAACCGTGATAATTAGACAGTTGAAATTTTCACAAATGATGTAAGTCTGTTGCCGCTATAGCAACAAATACTAAAAAATAGAATAACATAAAAATTTAAGGGGGCTCCCATACAACAAAACGTGATTTTTTGCCGTTTTTATAGATAATGGAGCCCTTCGTGCGCGAGTCCGACTCGCATTTGACCGGGTTTATTTAGTCAATATCCGTTGTCAAATATTTCACATCGCGTGTAATGAATACAATATCACCCCGCATGCGCTCCTGTAAGTCTACCATGAGTTTTCACAATCTAAACTTGCTAGCGACTGTAGTTAAAAATATATATGAAAACTTGTACAGCGCCTCTAGCGGACAGTTGGGTACTAAAACGTCACGTAGTTAACTATCCTACGTCACAGATACTACAGCGACTGTAGTTTGCTCTTCATTATTGCTTAAAATTTGGTACCATGAGTAACAATTTTGACAGATGTCTTACTAACGTACTATTCCTGCTGTAGTAACGTCAGCCGATCTAAATGTGACAACTCATGGTAGACGTACTGTAATCCTGCATGGAGTGGTGTGAGTAAATGGTTAACCTATAGCTTATTATAACGCTTACCTTAGGACACGGTACAACCCAATCTCTAGTTCTCACCGCGTATTTAAACCATGGTAACGGTCTTTTCTTCAGATATTTAACAAACTGAAACCCAACGACAATGACTACATCTGTAGCACGCGGGGTTGTCGATCCATATTCATACCTGAAGCAGAAATCCAAATCTAACATCTAATTTAATTACAATATGAAACAGTAAATGAGTGAAAGAAAGATGTCATGTGACGAGGAGAGTGTTAGATATGAATGTGGATGGATACAATGGTAGAGGTAGGCCAAAGAAAAGATGGATGGACTGTGTGAAAGATGACATGGGTAGGAAAGGAGTGAGTACCGAGATGACGAATGATAGAGGGAAATGGAAGACGATCACATGTTGTGCCGACCCCACATGGGAAAGGGGCAGGAAGATGATGATGATGAAACAGTGAAAGAGCACTGGAGGTGTTATGATAGCACTTTTACCTCACGAGGCGAAGGTCTTTGTTTCAAACCAATGAGTTTTTCGTGCTCTTAAACGGTGAAGAAAAACGTCGTGAGGAAACCGACATACCCTAGAAACAAATTTCGAAGATGTGTCATTTAGTATTAGTATTATACGGGTGTTTATCGCGTTCAATACTAATTGCGCAGTCATCCCGTGACCACTGTGTAAATTTGTTGAAACGTCTGGAAAAATAGGTATATAAAACGCTATAAATACCCGTTTAATACTAATAATAATGTGTTCAGATCGCGTAAGTTTAAAAAGGTTGTTGTACATTTGCCACAAAGTAAATTCGTCACGAAAAAAAGTACCTATGTGTAAATTCGCCACACTTTTATTTTATTATTTTTGGTAGTTGTATTATAGTGTGTGTCAGGTAGTTACTATAACAGATCACTGGTGTCAGGTATTAGGTTACTATAAGCGGCGATGAGCTTGTAACTTGTCACGTACGGAATACCAACGACAGTGCAAAATGTAGGCATGTGCCAAATATCATGTTTGGACGTGCCACTGCCTTCTTAGGTATCATAAAAAAAACACTAAAGATCTGAAGAGCAAAGAAAACAATTAAACTTACCCCCATCCAGAATTTGCTCTCTGGCATGTTTTTAGATAAAAACTCATGGGATAAGTGGTTGCCCAAACGGATAAATCATACGAAAATGGTAATGGATGTGTTGCATTGACTTGAGTTGCACGAATGTACTGGTTAAAAAAAAGTCAAGTAAGAAAAAAGTAGGTACCTACCTAATCGAGGGTAAAATTTTCCAATCGTTTGATCTTATTTTCAAAAATATTGAATACTAGCTTCCGCCCACGGCTTTGCCCGCGTGGTACCTTGAAAAACAAAAACGAATCTATTCCACGGGAACCGTAAGTTTTTCCGGGATAAATAGCCCATGTGCTATTCCAGACTGTCTATATCTATATCTGTGCCAAATTTTATCTAGATCCGTTCTGCCATCTAAACGTGAAGGAGTAACAAAAATACATCTATACATCCATTCTTATAAACTTTCGCGTTTATAATATTAGTAGGATTTTATGTTAAGTCTCCGTTAATGATATTTTTACCTTCGGATGATAGTGAATCCGTGCAGGCGTAGCGTACATAGAACTGTTGAAAGTATTCAATGACGTATCATACCAAAGACCTAGTACATTTTCTAGTGTATAATCGCCGCCTCTTTTACTTAGAACGATATCTGTCGACGTGGCCGTAGTTAAGACGTGTCGTGGAGTCAGAACAGCGCAACCAGCTAGAACTGTCAACCGCTTGTACACTGTTGTGCAGTAACAGCCTAGGAGATCAGGATGATCCTAGAAATAATATAATATAATATAATATAATATAATACTTTTTTATTATATTATATTATAATATACCGTGGTACACCACGACCTCCTCGCGTTTCACGGGGTTATTTATTTACTTACAACGTTGCCGTGGTCTGTACCATGGTAATTAAAATCTTTCCACCTTGTCATTTGCTTAAAATGCGGTGACATTCTGTACGGTCTATTATCTTCAACGTAACCTTTTTCCGCCCGGTGGGCCAACCACGGTGGTTCTTCTATTCTAAAGTCAGGAGTGTTTTGCGGAAATGGCATTTTAACTCCTTCATTAATTCTTGGCAGCCTTTCTATAAACCTAAAAAATATACAGAACATTACAATTATGTTAGTACGAGTATACAAGCAATATTATGTGCACTTTCGTATAAACTTTGTGCTTACACCCGTAATACTAGACAAAGTTACGGGCTTACAAAATTAAAATAATAAACATAAAACCAAGCCTAGGAAAGTTCCTACGGGATAACAAAATTCACGGACGTCCCATATTTGGTTTCTGCTCATTATAATATTAAATAATAAAAAAAAAAATATGATCACGACTGTAATCCCCAGGCTCGGTAGATATCTCCTCAGATCTTTAGTTACTTAGATCTTTGAGGATATCTAAAGGGGGTAGTCAGAGGCAAGTCCAAACATGACATTTGGTACATGCCCACATTTTGCACAGTAGTTAGTATTCCGTACGTGACAGGTTGCAAGCCCATCGCCGCTTATAAGAATACTAACCTATGACACATATCTTCGAATTAAATTTAGCTTACAAAATTAAAATAATAAACAAACAACCAAGCCTAGGAAAGTTCCTACGGGATAACAGAATTCACGGACGTCCCATATTTGGTTTCTGCTCAATATAATATTAACTTATGATAAATTGAATAATAATAATATTATATTACATTATAATTCATTTTATTACGAAAATAACTTATTGAATATTGTATTTAAAAGTGTTTTAATGTCCAAAAGTTTTAAATAAGTGGTAACCTATCCTAGTTTATAATTGGAACGTGTCACCCTTTCACGCCAAATTCTATACAAAACACTTGCCGTTTTTGTTTTTATCTTATTGGAAAAAATATGGCAAATGCACAAAATTAGTACAAAACCAAAAAGAAAAAACACTTGCTTTAATAAATAATTGTGTGACCACAATGATAAATGTGATCCAATTGAAGACCTAGTTACAAGTGACAGTATCCTTATCTTAAGTATTCTATTTATATATATCAAGGTAAGTATCTATTTATAATTTTACTAAAAGTAAATGTCTTGCTGTGACTTTTTGATTCACCTGCCTAACTTTTCCAAGTGTAGGAAGTACAGGATACACGGTGTATTTTTGGTCAGTTTAAAGCCGGCGCCCACGTAATCTATATCTGTAACCCTACTCAAAAAACAATATAAATAATAAATCTATTTTTTGGCATTAATAATAACACAAAACTTACTCGATAATAATATGAGAACCAATAGTAGTTGCTATTCGTTTGTCGGCATGCGAATTCGGCGCACGGCGCGACGGCGGGTCGTAGGGACTAGGGAGTCTGCGAGATCGATGACTCTGCGCGCCTTACTATGTTTTTAACACACTTTTGTTAATCTTTTCGACTATTCAGTTCCTTAAATACTTGTCAAATTCAAAAACTAAACCAATGACACAAATACAATTACGTAATAAAATCATTGGCCGGCTTTAAACTGACCAAAAATACACCGTGTATTTTCCATGTGTAGAGCTACGGTTGTGCACTGTTTTCTTTCTTCTTCTTCTTCTTATAATTGTGGACCAATTCATTTGAACCAGTATGATGAAAAGATAAACTACGGTTCAGATGCTCATTTCATGCAATTTGACACTGCCCTTAAACTTTTTAGGTTTTACGACATGCCGGTTTCCGCTCGATGTTTTCCTTCATCGTTTGAGAATACAGGTACAGTACTTACATGCGAGGATACATCAATGGTCATAGGTTTATTTGTAAAGTGTGTGAAACTGTTTGTCCTCCGAAAATAACAAAATCAAATAAAATGACGTGTACATAACTATATTTTTAGATGAGTGTAGTGAAAATGCTGCATTAAAACCTACCTTCCTGGGCTATGTATCTTTTCTATACTAGGCAAACGAATTTCCAATTCCTCGGATACAATGTGAATCCAAACCAATGCCGCGAATAAAAAAAACCTGCAAGTATATAAAAAAGTTAGAATATTTAAACAGTTTTCTTTGCAAAATAAAGTTAGTGATAGCGCGCACGGGTTACTTTTGTCGCCGTGACTGTTTCGTCACTCTTATCAAGTCCGTGGTTATGTATGGAGATGCGCGCAAGTTACTACGTTACAACTGGGTGACATCTCCAAACATAACCACGGATTTGATAAGAGTAACGAAGCAGTCACGGGGACAAAAGTAACCCGTGCGCGCTATTTATTAATTAGAATTTGGGCTTTTTGTTTTACAGAGTAAGATCTATTTGAGAAATCAAAAGCAGAGATCAAAGTTTTGAAAAATCCACTGTATTTCTTTGTCTCGTATATAATGTATCATGACATCTCCAATAATACTGAAAAGGACGGAAATGTCTAGGTGTTTCGTTACGTGTTTCGGAGCGAGTCAACGGTCCTGAGGATGCTTCGTGGAGAAGCGAAACACGTGTCGAGTTTCTATTTGAGGTGTGGTGTTGGGATTATTAATATTAATAATATTTCTATAAGGCATTTTGTGGGGCTCATTAATATTAATAAGCTTAATTAATAACCTCATTAGATAATAGTTTTAGCAGGAAAGTACTAGACATTTCCGTCCTTGTCAGTATTTGTAATGGATTTCCGCAAAGTCACGCCTGAATCAATCATTTATCTCCAATAATATCGAAACAAAGTCACTTCTGGCCGTTTGTCCGTCTGTATGTAGGTACACTTAAAAACGACGCAACGGATTTTAATGCGGTTTTCATATTTATAGAGTTATTCTAGAGAAGGGTGTGTATAGATTAATATTGTTGAAATATGACAATAAAATTGTTCAAGATGTCGGAAGAAATTAAAACAACCGAGAACTTTCGTCGAAAATGTTCTTATTCTTATGAATCTTCATTGCACCCGTGCAAAACCAGGGCGGGTTACTAGTAATAATATACCTATATACCTACATAATATACCTTTTATGCTCTTAGTGAAAAACGTTAAGAACTTACAAAATAGAATTGGATTATAATGAGGGTACTTATAATAATATAATTATACATTTTATATTTTAATATAATTTATTATAATAAATTCTATATTATTTATTTCTTGATAAAACCTGTAACTAAACACTAATGTTTCTTTAAACGGAAAAAGGTTTAAGGTATCGTATTGAAATGTATTTGATATTGGATTTTATTATGGGTAATTGAATATTTTTTAACTCACCTGTAATGAAGTAACATTGTTGAAACCACAAACTGTTAGAAGCACTGTTAATTTGTGAATGCTTGGCCATCATGTTAATCAAGTAACACGAAACGTAAACTGTTTTATGTTTTTTGTCGTTTACCAAATTTTGTTTTGATAAGTATAAAGAATTTGTTTTGTTTTAGCCTCAAAGGAATGCACTATAACACTCAAAAAATTATTATTACAAAAATTATTGATTTCAATGTGTATAATCCATTGTCGATACTTCCGATCTGGGGTCTCACCACGAATTCATAATACATTACCGAATTAATATGATATTGTTATTTTGTACCATGATCTATGCAAATTGTATTGACTTCAAGCTTCAAATGTAACGTTTCTAAAACGGAATCGTTCTGGAATACTTCGTGGTAAGGCCCCTCCCTTTACGTCTTGTTAACATTCCTTAGACTTAGTTTTTTTAAGCTTATTATATTTTAGTTACTTTGAGAAGGAGGCTAAGAGGAGGATTCAGCTGGGTTGGGCAGCTTTTGGAAAGTTACGTCGAGTCTTCTCGTCACCCATACCACAATGTCTGAAAACGAAAGTTTTCAACCAGTGCGTCCTACCTGTCATGACATACGGAGCCGAAACGTGGACACTCACGGTACGGCTAGTTCACCAGTTTAAAGTCGCTCAGCGAGCTATGGAACGAGCTATGCTCGGAGTTTCTCTGAAGGATAGAATCCGTAATGAGACTATCCGACACAGAACTAAGGTTGTCGACATAGCTCAGAGAATTAGCAAGCTGAAGTGGCAGTGGGCTGGCCATATCTGTCGAAGAACCGATAACCGTTGGGGTAAACGAGTTCTCGAGTGGAGACCGCGGCTCGGCAAACGTAGTGTAGGACGCCCTCCGGCTAGGTGGAGTGACGATCTGCGAAAGGCTGCTGGCGGAGGCTGGATGCGTCGAGCTGAAGACAGGGCGCAATGGCGCTCATTAGGGGAGGCCTATGTCCAGCAGTGGACTGCTATAGGCTGATGATGATGATGATGATGATGATGATATTTTAGTTTCTTTAAGGTAAACTTTAAAATAAAAAAAAATATTATAATTATTTGTTTATTATATTATAACTTTTATCTACAATTATATTAAAGAAATAAATAATTACCTATTAAGCATAAAGTTAATTACAATAAAACAACTACCGTCCTAATGACTGAATGGTTTTATAACTCAAATAAATAAATATAATTATTGAATAAACAATTCTATAAATTATACTATACACCCCAGTTATGTATACAGTATAGTACCTAACATTATTCAAAAGTCATTAATTTAAATAAATATTGTGAATTAGGTACTTAAAACTGACAAAATCTTCTCAAAATAACTAAATGATATTAAAATATAAAGTGATTCGACCTTTATCAAAAACAAATATAAATTTTTAACTTAAAATATTAATAAAAATATAATGATTATTCCCAAATAATGTTTTTTTTTAAATTTTTGCTACCACAATTTTTGGATGTAGCTGTAAAACTTATCGACTAAATAAAATAAATAATATAAATGCATTTTCAAGTCATAATCTCTGCTAAGTATCTAAAAATTTTTCTTTATAACAGAACTACATTTTTTTTTATAAAATAATCCAATAATTAAAGTAAAATTTTACTTCGTTCGGTTTTATTTATCTTTGTGCGTTTAACCCTCACAGTAAAGAGTCGTCTTTTAATAATATTTTTATTGAATATTTAAACTTAGTACCTGGATGACCGAGCCTTGGTTTTTTTTTACGACGTTTGCTTAACAAAGTCATCTATTGTCAAGTAGCTTTACTGTTGCTGAGACGGTAAAACAGTAAAACAGTAACAGTTTTTCATTGCCTGAAAACACGGATAAAAAGAAGTTTTCTAAAAATGAAACCTAGCTAGATCGATTTATCGTCCCTGAAACCCTATGCTATGCATACAAAATTTTATGAAAATCATTGGAGCCTTTTGCGAGATTCAGATTGTATTATAATATGTACCTACATTATACAAGTATTGCTCGTTTAAAGTTAAGAAAATAGAAAATCTAATTAAATTTTTTCATTAATTTTCCAATTTTATTCTGCTATTCAGGACAAAGACAAATACAACAAATTAAAACCATGAAAAAAAATACCCGACTTTGTTTTATATATTAAGATTTATGCCGGTTTCCTCGTACATAGAAACCAGAAGTGTCGCTGCAACACGTCGTCCGCTGCTGCCTCGTGTCGCCCGCTGCCAACTCGTACGCTTAGCCTGTTTTTTATGTTTTTTGATTTTTGAGTTTTCAAATTTGATTGAAATCGAAGCCACATTGTGGATATAGTGTAAGGCAGTCCTTCTGTTCCTGTCCATCTCTTGCTGCTTGGACATATCGGTAGTAGCGAAGCGCCATCTTGCTGTCGGCAGCAGGAATTAATTCATTCGAGTCCCTGAAAAAAATGGACATTACCGTTTATTTAACTTTTACACTATTTAGAGCTCTGGTGGTGTAGTGGTAGCACCCCTGCCTCACGTTCCGAAGATCGTGGAACCTATGACAAACACCTTCGAATTGTGCTTCTAGGGTATGCCAGTTTCCTCACGATGTTTTCCTTCACCGGTTAAGAGCACTGGCATTGCGCACATAAATTTTTCGACTAGAAAAACTAAATGGTGCACGATCAGGTTTGAACCCACGAACTTCAGATCAGGAGGCAGGGGTTCTACCACTCCAACACCAGCGCTCTTTAACTGTATAATAATAATATAGTTTTTATATAATTTTAAATTAAATGTTGTCATTTAAATTATTACATTGTATATTATAACGATCGCTATTAGTTATCGCTAGTAGGGCATAGCAGCCAAGCCCTTCGAATTACAAGAGGTTTTAAAAGAGGTATCTATCATTGACAGGGCTAATTTTAATGTGATTTTTCAAACGCGGTAAGTAGGCACCACGTAGTGAAAGTGAAAGTTGTAAACATCCAAACAAGAGCAAGTTGAATAACTTATTCGTCAAAGTCCAATTTCAATTAACCTTGAAATCAAAAGCATTGCAAGGTACAATTTATAATTTGTATGACGTCGCTATAACGATTAATGGTATGATAATATAATACATGGTTGAGGTATGTATGCTATGTGATTTCCGATGACCTACTTTCTGAAGATTTTAACTGGGTCATGATTTAAATCAATTCCGGTCAAATTCTAAAAACCTGTTACAAAAAGTATCCATACGTAGCCATTTAAAACATCTAACAGTTTGAAGTATCAATAAATTATAGAGAAGGAGAGTACTTGGCTGGTACCTACTTTACTATCTCGTCATAAATTATTAAATAAATAAAAATTTTAGTGAGCCCAAAAAAATATAATTTTTAAATTCCTAAAAGCTCATCAAATAATGCTACTAATTGTTTGGTACAATTGAAAGTAGTTCTGCAAGAATAAAAAAACACTTTTAAATTAAATAATAATATACAAGCTTTGGTCGGTAGAAATTCTTTTTGCATTAAAAATTTAGATATAAGCGAAAGTAGATGCTTATAAAATAAGCGCATAACTGACATGTAAACAATAAAAAAACATAATTATGTCATCACAAGGCACCCCGCCTTGTGATGACATAATTATGTTTTCAGGCAAGCGAGAAGATTATTAACTTGATGTGAAAAATAACCACTCTGTCGAAAGCTATCTTAGCTTTGCAATTATTTGCCAAAGCTACTTAAAAAAATGGCCAAAATTATAAAAAAGAAAAACATTGTGTAAACGATAGTGATGGCATTATTAAACCGTTTTGGCATCAATAAAACATAAAAATATGTAGATAAAAGTTAAAATAATCTATCAATAGGTAATTATCGATAATTAAGAAAAGCTATCACTAATCCACCTAGATTAAAAAAAATGCGAGTGTGTGTAACTAATTTAAAAGTATAAATCCATTGTTTAAACAAAAACAAAGTTGAATGACTACAGAAACCCAGTAGAAAGATTGCCAAAAATTAATCATAATATTAAAGAAGATGCAAACAATGAAAACGAATAATACTATACGACTTAAAGATGTATGAAATAGCACAAACTTTAAATAACACCACAAATGAAGAAGTAAGTAAAGTTGTAGATGATGACAATGATTAGTCTTCAAAGCGGAAACATTTTAACTTTCAATTGAACGTTGAGAAACCAAAGTGCGTGTCCAAATCGATTGTGTTATTTAATTTTAATACAGTTACCGCAAACAATGATGCTTTTTACAATTACAGCTCGAGAAAGAAATTGTAATAATTTTGACAAAACTACTACAATTTTGCATTCACATAAAAGCGATGACTCTTTTGTAAAAACGTGAAATCATTTGTGCACAAAATTATCATAATCAAGCTCTCGTTGGAGATATTTGAAACTTTTAAGAACATTCGATGACCAAAACTTAATTTTAGGCCTATGAATTAATTTAATAATTTATAATTACCAAAAGTATGGTACCCTAGGAATGGAAAGAAACAAAAGTGACGTCAAATTAAGAGATGGAAAGATGACCTAACAAAAGGATGGAGAAGATTAGCTTCCGACAGAGAGAAGTAGAAGAAGAAGAGGGCTGTGTCGTGGGACAACCTGACCAACAAACTGGTTGTTGTATATGTGTTTATAATGAAATATTTTATTTAACTAGTTGACACCAATTTAGACAAAGTAAATCAAAACGCAATGTAAATTAGTAAGCGAATTTTAAAAACGAAACTGGGAGTCGAGTCGACTAAGATGCACGGGCCTAAGCCCGTATAAGCATATCAGTGTCTAATACATAGATTGAAGGGCTTCAGTCTGTAAGAATTTCCTCACAATCCTGCAGATGTTCAGTACTACTGATTTTTGGAGAAGAACATACGTGTATGTCTGAATTTTCAACCGATCAAGGGATTGAAACAATCGTTTTGGAATTACTTTTGTACAAGACAAGACTATTGGGACTATGGAGACATTATTATTATTATTAATAACCAAAAGAGATAGCGTGCAGTTGATAGATTGGATCAGTAGAATATAATGCTACTTACTTGCTTAACTCATTGGAGACTAGATTACTATATGGCGCGTGTTTGAAGGGGTCTCCATAGAGGGAGCATATTGCTCGCTCGCGGCAGCCAAGGTCTGACGCCCCGATAGGTATGAGAATAGTGTCTATCTTCTCTAGCAACCCACCGTAGAACTTTTCAGCTGCTTGGGTTTCCTGGAAGACATTAAAGAAGGAAGTTAGTGAGGCCACACTGATTATACACTCATCTAGATCTAGTATAAGGTAAAACGTTTTATTTTAAACTAGGTGGTTGCCCGCGACTTCGTCCGCGTTTCATGTTTTGTATAAAACAAAGAAAACAAATCAAACACCAAGAAAACCGTTCTGGAGTTATAAGTGTTCGAACCAACCCGTCTTTTTCTGTGTAGGTACATACATACATTCATAAAATCACGCCTGTTTCCCGACGGGGTAGGCAGAGACCACGGATCTCCACTTGCTACGATCCTGACATACTTCTTTTGCTTCATTAATCATTAAATTCTTAATACATGCGCGTCGGTTTAGGGTACTCTGGACCTGGCCTTTCTCTAAAACGTCCCCAATTTGATCGAGGTACCTACGTACGCCGAGGTCTTCCCCTTACAACTGTCCCATTCACACTCTCCTTATACAACTGTTTCGTCAATCTCCTTTCATCCATCCTTTCTACATGCCCAAACCATCTTAACATACCCTTCTCAATTTTCATCACTACGTCTTCTTTCACTCCACAACGTTCTCTTATCACGCTGTTCTTCGCTCTATCATTCAAAGTTAAACCACACATACTTCTTAGAGCTCTCACTTCCACTGCATTTATTTCTCTGATGCTTCTTCTGCCATACCCAACTTTCGCTACCATACATCAATGTCGGCACTAACACTCCAAAGTGCACAGCCAGACCTGCCTTTTTGGACACGATCCGACTGCTCATAAATGTGTGAAGTGCTTAATTACACTATTTCCAGCATTCACTCTTCTTTCAATATCGTCATCATGTTTTCCATCTCTTAAACTCTTTCACTTGTTCCACTCTTTTTTCTATGTAGTGTATTAAAACCAATAGTGTCCATTTATTTTGCAATTCATGTACTTATCTAATTTGTGTTTCAAACTACTATCACACCTCTCGTCAAAAAGTCCTTTGGGCATAAACTTTGATACCCCTTTTTTTTCCATTTGTGAGAGCTATTTTTGAAAACCCTTAAATATGTGTTCATTTATTTTGCATTTTAAGTATTAAACCCGAGATCTCGTCAAAAGAACTTTGACACCCCATTTAACGCTTTTTGAAGGGTTATTTTGAAAAATCCAGAAATATGTGTCCATTTATTTTGCCTATTAAGTATTTCAACCGAGTTTCAAACAAATCACACCACTCGTTGAAAAAACTTTGCGCCCCATTTAACACTTTTGGAGGGTTATTTTGAAAAATCTAGATACACGTTTTAAATGATTTGGCATTTAAAGTATCCAAACCAAGATTCAGACCAATCGTACCACCCGTTAAAAAGTTCCCATACAAACATTGAGGCCCCATTTTACCCCTTTTTAAAGGTAATATCGAAAAATCTTGAAACACGTATACATTTGTTTTTTATTAACATTACACACACAAAGTTTCATGAAAATCGTACAGCGCGTTAAAAAGTTTCATACTTAAGTTTTTAGCCTTTTTCCCCCCTTAAAAGTGGAATTTCCAAAAATCCCGTCTTGGTGGGCGCCTACATACCAAGACAGATAGTATTTCAACCAAGTTACACCACTCGTCGAAAAAACTTTGACACCCCATTTAACCCTTTTGGGAGGGTTATTTTGTAAAATCGAGATATACGTTTTACATAATTTTGCATCTAAAGTATCCAAACCAGATACCAGATTCAGACCGATCGTACCACCCCTTAAAAAGTTCCCATATAAACATTGAGCCCCCATTTTACCCCTTTTTAAAGGTTGTATTAAAAAATCTCGAAACACGTATACATTTGTTTTGTATTTACATCACACACACAAAGTTTCATGAAAATCGTACAGCGCGTTAAAAAGTTTCATACAACCGTTTTTAGCCCTTTTCACCCCCTTAAAAGTGGAATTTCCAAAAATCCCGTCTTATTGCTCGTCTACATACCAAGACGAACATACCCTCCAAATCTCAAGTCTGTACGACCGGCGGTTTGGGCTGTGCGTTGTATCTATTCAAATCAGTCAGGACTTATCCTTTTATATAGTAGATTAGCTGTACCCACGACTTTGTCGTAAGTGTTGTTGTTCGTGAGTGAGCGTGATGACTTATCTTTTAGATCCTATTCTATAGGCTAGCATTGTGTCAAGTTTCATCAAAATCCATCGCGTAATTTTAACAGTAAGTATGCGGTTTCAAAAAGACATACATACAGAGAAAAATTCTAAAAATTGCTATTTCAGCATTTCGAATCGTTATGCTATCCCCCCATTCGAAATAAAATTATTTCATTCACAGATTTTGCTCCACTACAGTTTTATTTGATAATTCAACAAAGTAGATAGAAAAGAACTATATTCAAGTAAAAGAGAGTTACATATCTGAACGCGATTTGATGCTATGATATTATGAATGCACAGTACAACTCTCGATCACGATAAAATATGCAGTAAGCTTAATGGCGTGTTCTGTTGACACAGTTAACATAGAAATTACCTATAAATTATTTATTATTTTCTTTTAAGAACCACATCACACAAGCAAACATGAATGCAATTATCTATTGGTATTGAACATTTATGAGCCAAACGTCACACGGAATAACAAAAAAGACTATTTAGAAGCAGCTTTTGAAAACAGTGTTGTGGTACCAAGATGGTATGTGGTATAAACCAAGTAAAATCTCTTACTGGATCTTGTGCTGCTAAAATCTGTTGCTGCTGCTTCACGAGTTCAGTTTCAGCCTTCACTCGATTAGTTTCTTTCAACTTCACGGCTGATACCCTCAGGATTTCATCCCTTACAGGAGAAGGTGGTGCTCTAGCAGCTATAGATGCTGCTCGTATCTGAAATAA
Organism: Cosmorhoe ocellata; assembly: GCA_963675405.1. Taxonomy (NCBI): domain Eukaryota; kingdom Metazoa; phylum Arthropoda; class Insecta; order Lepidoptera; family Geometridae; genus Cosmorhoe; species Cosmorhoe ocellata. The sequence goes on along the minus strand of OY776266.1, from coordinate 2,990,281 downwards.
TATTATAAAGTTTTAATTATCTACATTTTAAAATTTCCAATGACTTTTTTGAAAATGTACAACAATACTTATTGGTCAACCCGTTTTGTGTTTAACTTTGCGTACGGGCTTTCGCTATTATACATTAAAAAAATGGTACCGTCTAATTATAACTCACCAATGCTTCTTTTTCAGCTTGTAAAGGATCTTTAGATCCATTCTTTTTATTCCGATAATATGGATTCGGTGGTCCAACGGGTCTGAAATCAATAATACCACATTTGACATACTTTACTTTATAAAAGTATAGAAATATTTTTCAAAGCTCGTTCAGCTTGTAACTTGTAACTAGTACATATTGTTATAATATAAACACACGTTTGTATTCAAGCAATAAAATATGAAAGTTAACAATGAGTAAGTAGCCAAATATATTCGTGCAAGAATTTCATTTAGCGTCGACTGGCAATTAATGGTGATTCTTTGGTGAAAAATGCAGTAGTTTTATGCAATAGCCTGTTGTAATCACAATTATAGTCAATTTTTATGTGTATTACAAATTACGTTTAGCTGGTAAACTACATAATATCCAGATTAGAATTTGTATTTTTTAGATCTCACAACAAACACTTTATTTGATACGAGAATGAACATTTACCATCTCTTTTGTCACTCTTCAAGTTGCTCAACATGTAAACTATTTTTTTAATGTGGTTGTGTTTGCATAAACTTTACCTTCCAGTATTTCCTATATTAACTTTCTGACCGTTTGGAGTAGCCACATTTGGCACAGCATTATTACTAGCACTGTATTGTTCACCCACGTTCATAGATTGTCCTGAAAATATATACACTATCGATTAGCTATCTTTCTCCTTATTCTTTCAATTCCGATAGAAAGGGAGAAATCACATAAAACTACACTTGTTTTGTGTTAAAAAGGGCATAGAACATACCTGGTGGTAAACCAAGTCCCCATGCGTTGATATCGTTCATATCGTTGACGTTTGGCTTGAAATTTGCTATGGCATTGCGATGTATATCTGATGAAAGATATCTAGAAGATACAGAAATTACAATTAAAAACTTTTGGTTACGATGAATTTTCAACAATTATTATGTGACATTCGCATGAAAGAAAGTCACTTAATCAAAGCCTTATTTGAGCTTCATCATCAGCCTACAGTTCAATGCTGGACATAGGCCTCCCCTAATGAACGCTATTGCGCCCTGTTTTCAGCTCGACGCATCCAGCCTCTACCAGCAGCTTTTCGCAGATCGTCACTCCACCTGGCCGGAGGGCGTCCTACACTACGTTTGCCGAGCCGCGGTCTCCACTCTAGAACTCGAACTTTGAACTTACTCGCTGCCAAGTCCAGGCCCAGAAAGTTCCCAATCTTGTGGATAATGCTCGAACGCTGGAGCCGATCCATGAGTTTGAGGTCGCGTTACCACTACTGATGAATGAGGGGCATGAGGTGCTGAGTGTCCATATGGAGCTGAGTGAGGAGTCTGGAAGGATAAAATATAAGATTTTGTAATCGGTTGGTACACCATGGATACAGAATCACAAATTTACAAAAACACTCCATTATTTAGTGATCCAAATGTGCTCCGAGTAAGGCACCGAATGACGAAAGTAAAACCTTAATGAGTGCTAAGGAAAGTGGTCACTTTGTACGGTAAAAATATCCAGTGGAACCTAAAAAGTACCTTATGATGATGCGTGATCAAATGATGATGATGATGGAACTTCGTCGTGTGATAGTTCTGATGGTACCACGAACAGAGTTTAAATATATGGCTCAGCGCCGGGAACACGAAGAGAAGCAGTTTTAGGAACATTTTCTTTGCTGTCGTCACCCCAAGGATTAATGGAAGAACGAAAATCAGTTTCAGTGCGATCAGTTTGACGACTAGTATGATGGCAATCGCTGCTGTTACTAATTTCTTCTTGATGTATTTTTCTGCAATAAAAAATAAAAGGTTATTTGGTATCACTTAACTAGGACCTTCTAATAGTTGCATTCCTTGAAATATTGATTCATGGTCAATACTTGATATTTTTTATCCATCCCAACATCTGTCAGTTATGCATAGCATGCTGTTTTGTCTGGTACCTGTTTTTTATATTTCGTCTTTATGCTAATATTGCACAACCGTGATATCACTTACTTATCTTATGAAAGAACAGTCTGCTCTCTCCATTCACTTCCTTAGGCTCCAAGTCTATATGAACCAGAGCTCCAGTTTTTGTTAAAGCTCTGGGGGATACCTTCAAAGTTGCACCGTCGAAGAAGAAGTCAGGTAGTGTTAGCTTCATGTCATGGGTTGTAAGGAACTTCACGCCTTTGCTGTACAACGCATCGGTTACTTCTTCAAGAGGGGATTCTGTAAGTGCAAAAGTACTTAAGAAAATATGAGTACTTGACTATACTGCATTTTTTAATCGACTACTTTTTTAATCAGTCTACGTTTTGATTTTTCGTATTCTATTATAATTTATTTCTTATAATCAGGTGCTATTAAAGTTCTTATTGAAAAACAAATTAACAACGCGATACGGATTAATGCATTGCTACATCCGTTTAACTGAATTTTTATCTTAATAGTGTTTATAATCCTTGCAAGCTTTTTACATAAATTATAGTAATAACACTAATGAAAATAAGATAACATCAAAATCTTGATTTGCTTCGTCAATTCTGATATATTACCCCACGTTTAAAGGAAACCAATTAATTCAATTTGGCCACTTTTCCGATACATCCCCACTCATTCCCCATTTCTCCTACATTGTTCATTACACTTTCTACATGCTCTACATTCCATACACCTCGTCGTAATTTCTATTCTATTACGAATGCTCACGTCAGTTTTCTATTACGAAATTGTTGAACAGTTCACACGCGACTCAATTATGCGGAAGAGTATTATTGTCACTTAATTGCTGATGTTCTGAGAACATTGATTCTAAATTGTTCAGGCGAAGAGTGTTATTAGTTTTCTCTACATACTGCTTATTTTTTTTGGTAAAACTATATACTTTGTGGTTATTGCTTTGATCATCATGAAAAGCATAATTTGAAGAAAGAAGAGAATCGTTATTGTTGATTGGCTTAATGTTTCCTTCTTTCTAACTAAAGCTAATACCGATTTTTAGTTTACCTTCAAAGCGTATTCTAATAATTCATTCACTAAGTCAATATTTAAACAGCGAATGAAACTGTGATATAAGTGAGCCAAGGTTTCAAAATGTACCTATACAAACAAGTGTAGGTCAGATATTTGAACTTGTTGCAAGTGTTAGGTTGTAACCACAAAGCACAATGCAAGTCTGTCATGTTGAGTTTAACCTCAAACCAAAACCACCATGACTGAAACCGCTGTAGTAATTGTTGGTTGTAGCTATGTAGGCTAACTCTTGAGAACAATAAGCTTGTATCTATACTGGAAAACAACCATATAAAATTGAATAGAATTACTAATAGCTTGTAAGATATAATGAGACTGCTAATGTAATTTCCAAACAATTTGATCTTCTTTCCTTTGAAATCAACTAAAAATTATATGTCATCACAAAATAAAGCACCAGTTTTAAGGCAAAAAGGTCAATTAGGTTACAATATCAATACTTACTTAGCCCCGATGCGTATAGATTTGAAAGCGAATTGGCTTTCACCGTAAATTAGTGTCTAATTCAAAGTCAATACGGCTTAAGTTTGTGATCTCGGTGCTAATAAGATGGCAGACGTTTTAGAGTTACACAAAGAGAAGTCAGTGCTAAGTAAACAAGTGAGCCAAGTCGCACAAGACCTAGGTCTAAATATTGTTGATAATTTATTCAAGACAGAGTCCAAAACCTAGGTGCTAATAAGATGGCAGACGTCTGAGAGTTAGATGAAATGAAGTCAGTGCTAATTTAACAAGTAAACCAAGTCATATAAGACAAAGATTCAAAAATTGTTTACAATTCTTTCAAAAAAGTCCAGAATGTAAAACAAAAATACATTTAAAAATGCATTTTTGTAAGCAGTTTACAAGCATTGTAAGATATCATTTAGTATTAAAGGGTACTGGAGTAAACAGAATTACAGGGCAAATAGATGAAATTACTACTTATGTTGACGGCAACGCGCGCGATACCTCAGGTAATCATTGCAAGGGCCCAGTTAATGGTAACCACTAATGATCAGGTGCATTATAGTACCTATGCTTGTCGGCTCGGTGCATAAAAAAATCAAGCAGCAGCAGACCAAATTCTTTTAATTGTGTCACTCACTAGTCAAAATGTACTGGAAGCAGTCAACGGAAAAAATATGGACACATTTCTTAAAGGGAAATATCCGCGAAACATGACACTAAATTTCACACATCGAAACTCCTTCGTAAATTTGTCCAAAATTGATTAATGTTGACTTTATTCTTTTGACGTTTGAGTTTAAATTGTCGTGTAACGTGTAATAAGCTTCTATACATTTTTTATATAATTCTTTGGCGTAACTGACAAGCCACGTCTACCAAGGCTTTACTTTTGTGGAGTCATTTTTTGTTTAAGGCATTCATATACATGGCTTCGTTCACTTAATAGAATAAAGTATACTTCAGTGGCTCTTTCCGTGTGTGTGTCGAATAAAGATAAGAAGATTGTATTTAGAACTAGCTTCAGCCCACGGCTTCGCCCGCGTGGTACCTTGAAAAACAAAAAAAAATGTATCCCGCGGGAACCTTATATTTTTCCGGGATAAAATGTAGTCTATGTTATTCCAGAACTTAATCTATAGCTGTGCCAGATCCGTTCAGCCGTTTTAGCGTGAAAGAGTAACAAACATACATCCATCCATCCATTCATTCTTACAAACTTTCGCGTTTATAATATTAGTAGGATTATTTTAACTATTACTAATTCCTCTTCTTTTTTGTTTATGACATTATGTCTCTTTTGAGATCTTCTTCTTCTTCTTCAATTATGGCATCTGTCTCTTAGAGAACAATTTTGCCAGTGTCAAGTGTAAGTATTGTCAACGTCAAGTAGTCAAGTCAATTTTAAACAAAAGATGGCTGTTTTGTTGAACATTTTCGGGATTTCCTCCGATGGAATTTGAAGAGAACTATTCACTCTAATTCACATACTTTACACTCGCGTCAAGAACCCGGGCTTTATTGGCAAAATAACCACCAAAATTACGCAATAAAACTCAAAATAACACGAGAAAACATATAAAAACCAGAGCGACGTAGTTGTCAGGCAAATACACCGCAGAAAATCCTCTTTTGAGATCAATTCTATCAGAGTCAAATGTTCAAATTAGTAGTGTTGCCAATGTTACAAAGTTACAGTCAAATTGTCAAGTAAATTATACACAAAAGATGGCTGTTTCGTTCAAATTTCTCGGGATTTCCTCCGATGGATTTTTATTCACATATTTTACACTCGCGTAAAGAACTCGGGATTTATTGGAAAAACAACCAAAATTATACAGTAAAACTCAAAATAACACGAAAAAAATATATATAACACAACCGACAAAATTGACAGTCGAATGCATCGCAGAAAAATCCGTGCTAATTTTTAATAGAAAACACCGACTCAAAAAAACATGACAGATATAATAAAACTGTTTTTTGATACCGTACAACTGCCTAGAGATCTAAAAAAAAAAATATTTTGTATTTTTTTAGGCAGTCATCACTCAAGATGATTTGAAACGAAAAGAAAGTACAAGTGGTAATCATTTACTCATCAATGAGGTTCAACTGGAGTTCAACCTGTAATCTACATTAAGAGGAAGGATTTGTATGTTTGTACGTTTGTAACGAATAAACTCAAAAACAACTGAACCGATTCTAAAAATTCTTTCACCGTTAAAATACTTCATTTTCTCTGAGTAACATTAAGCTTTATTTATTACAAGAAAAAAATTGGGACCCCTACTAAATTTTCAATAATGTAACCCAAGGTGTAATAATTAATCCTACTAATATTGTAAACGCGAAAGTTTGTAAGAATGTATTTATGTATGTTTGTTTCTCTTTTACGCTGAAACGGCTAAACAGATCTGGATGAGATTTAGCTCAGATGTCGATTATAGCCTGGAATAATAGCACAAATATAGATTACGAGCCTGGAATAGCACATAGGCTACTTTTTATCCCAGAAAATTGTACGGTTCCCACGGGATAGATTTGTTTTTGTTTTTCAAAGTAACACCCGTCGAAGCCGTAGGCTGAAGCTAGTATGTTATATTGATGGATTTTTGCGGACAATGTCGTGGGTATCAGCTTGTAAATTTATATGCAACCTAATGACCACATTCCAAGGTGGTGGGACCATTACGCACGAAAACGAGGAGTTATTGCTACTGGTGGTGTTACCAGTTCTTTTGAACTAGTGTGGTGAAAGGATTAGAGTGCATCTCCAAGAGGTTTTACGTGCACTTGTGACAGAATGGTGGTAATTCGGTTATTTTGCAGACTAACTTCGTTTTTTTAATAATAGGTACTTTAAATTTGTGACTATCTTATAAACTAAATTAGCGTAACATTTCTACTGATAGTTTTAAATTGATTACATTGTAATTTTCTTCTAAATTGAATTATTTTTCCACCATTTGCTAAAATACGTCGACCACAGTCATGTCAGTTTAATTAAATTAAGAATTGACATTTAAAATGTTTACCTACGCAAATAGTCTTTGGTGCGAACAAAATCAGATCGTTCATATTTTAGCATTTTTTTAGTTAGTCCGTGAAACTTAAAAAAGACGGTAATACGAGTATTTGATAGACTGATAAACGACAAGAAACATGAGAGAACTGTTTTTTAAAAATTAATGCACATTAAGAAAATAATTCCAAATATTAAATTCCTATAAGACAATATTATTTTGTAAAAAATTCATTTTGTATAATTCTTTACAAAACTTATTTAGAGATACTTGCCATATTATGGCAAAATTGGCAAAATCGACTGTCTTTGGAAATATTTGACATTTCTCAACAGTACATAAACTTATACATTATTCGCGTAATATTAAAACAGCTAATTATTACTTCTTATGACAGTAATTATGGAATTTAACTGTTGTAATTTATTTTAATTGCCAGTATAATGTCGCAATTTAACCTAAACTGTTTTAATTGAGATGTGAAAAAAAAAAAACATCGTTCGCACCTCTTATATCGTTTAAATTTAAAAATATCCTTCTAAGTACACCTCTACGAGCCAAGACAGACATACCCTCCAAATTTCAAGTCTCTATAACCAGTGGTTTAAGCTGTGTCTTGTCTATAATGTCAGTGTGTCTGTGAGGACTTTGATTCTTATAATAATAGATAAAAAATTAGCCAACCGTAAAAGTATCACAAAAAATATAATTAATTGTAATGTTTAATTACTTATTCAAGTGGGTGAAATAATTATTTGGGCTGCGGATGATAATAATAATAATGATGGTTATTTTTAAAAAGTAAAATGTATAAAAAAGTATAAAAATGTTTATAAATCTACTGAATTTCCATAAAAAAATACCTGACCTTTAAATCATTAAAAATATTAAAGAAAATTATTATCTTCTCATTATACATTATGAATTCATAAGGCATAGCACCTAAAGAAAGTAACTTCAGAATGACCAATATAATCAGAACCTTCACTAAGAAACAACAAGTTCATGTTAAAGATCTTTCAAAGTGGTAGTAAAATCATTATGTGATATGAATATTTAGTGTTTGTCTTAACATAAATATAATAAGTAAGTTGAATTATGACAACGTACGTCGTACAAGTAGGGCTATGGGAAAGTGGGACAATGTAGTGAGATTCAAATCCTGGTCAGCTAGTACAATGCATCATAAAATTCTAGTAAACTACCTAGACTACTAATATTCTAGATGCAAAACCGACATTTATACTAGAAACACTTTCAAATGATTGGCTACTTTTATAAATAAAGATATTTAATACTCCAGGAACTATCCCTTGATAACCTTTGAATCATTTTGTCATACTATTTCTTTTTAAAAAAAAAACATGATCACGACTAAACGATATCATACCCAGACTCGGTAGACTCATCCTCAGATCTCTAGTTACTTAGATATTTGAGGATATCTAAAGAGAGTAGTCAGAGGCACGTCCAAACATAGCACATGCCCACATTTTGTAGTGGTTAGTATTCCGAACGTGACAGGTTGCACACTCATCGCCGGTTTTAAGACACATGACACACAACTTCTAATTTTTGGTTCTAGAGTATGCCGGTTTCTTCACGATGTTTTCCTTCACCGTTTCAGAGTACTAGTATAGCGCACATAGATACATTTTTCACCTAGAAAAATCCATCAATGCACGACTAGATTCAAACCCACGACCTTACGATGGGAAGGCCCACTAGACCAACAGTGCTCCAGATTTTGTCATTAAAATAAAGCCATTGTGATTTTATTCAACGTTTTTATGCAATAAAATCTCATTGATAACTATGAAATGTTACTTTTTGGCTTAAACTTAAACTTATTATTTACCTGGTTCATTATCATCACCAACTTCGTTTTCATTATCCAAATATCTTTCACTAGCTTCATCTTTGCTTCCAGTAAGATAAATAATGTTCGCTTCGTTACTATACTTTTTCACGTCCACATTATTCTTCTTAAAACACAAACCACCGGACACTTTTACATCACCTTCAAAATCTAGTTTCTCGTCCATATATGAATAGACATTCTTCTGCAAACAACTCACAGAAGGAGATACACTGCACTGATTTAGTATATTATCCCACAAATTATTTCCAGTTCTAAAGGTACCATTTTGATAAATATCATCAAAAAACCTACCCGAAACACTTTCGATAATTTTCATACGTTTCACTAATTCATTTTTGTCTTTGGATTTGTTTTCTACCGCTTGTGTGTTTATTATTAACATTAAAACTATGGTTGTTTTTAAAATATTGGCTACAATCATTTTTTTGGCTTTATTTACGTCATCTCTTTTTACATAGGGTTCTATTCTATGGTGGCCGGCCATCTCTACAGCTGTTTCATTCTTGCATCAGTGTCTTGAACGTTTATCTATAGCCATTGTAGTTGTAACTGTTGTTATTGATTCCACTTCTTTGTTATCATCATTACGCAGACAAAATATGAAGATTCCACCAACTTATCTGAAACGAGAGAAATTCAATTTAAACTTTCTTATTTTCAACTTGTTAATAGAGCGTATTTGTCACCGTTATATGTTTAGACTTTTATCTTGTCTGTCTGCTATAATTTAGATTCAAAATTATGGTAGCGTTAGACAAGATAATTTATATTATCAACTTCATCTTCGTACATATGTAACCAACCGAGCAAAAAAGAAAAGTCGATTTATTACTTCTCTACGAGGATATAAGTGGTTTTCAAAATGATAAAATAAATATACAGTAGGTATCACATGTTGGTTATAAATGAGAGGTTCCACAAATGGATGAAACCTACTTTCATCGGTATTCACGTCTAAAAACATAGTTATTATATAATGTAAAGCATTTTTCCACTATATTTTTTTTGTTTTAGTGATTGTGCTTTCCTAAGTTTACTTTCTTACAAAAAAAAGCACCAAATACGCATACTAATATTTCATATTCGAAAGTAATTCTGTCTGTCCTTTTACTACTTTTTTACCTTTTTACTACTAAGCGGCTGAACGGATCGTAGAGAAATTTGGCAAGGAGATAGATTAATATCCTGGAGATAGACTTTGGCTTTATAAAATAGTTCAACAGCTGTCGTCAAGTCTGTTGTAATACAAGTTATTAAAGTTAAGTCTATGATTTTTTTTCTTGTATTTTGATATTTCGCTATCGTAGAACGCAGTCTATGTTCTGTTTCTGTAGGTGGGCGTCACACAGTTTTCACTTTTACAACTGTTAACGTTCTAATTGTTTGTTAAACCATGGTTAAACCTGTGTTTAATGTTCCAAAATTAACTATTTACATTTTTTTGACTGGCTACACTGGGTTACACGCGTCAAATTAATAAAAAACTTTCCCATAGCATGTATATCTGCAACTTATCATCATTAACTCACGCATTTGCGTAGGTTAAAACATAATACCTTGTTGGATGAAATGACCCACTTGGTAACCTGAGAAGGATGTAGAGAACTGATGATTTTATCTTTTATTTAAATAAAGGCGATCTACTAACTTGTTTTTATTTAGTCTCATACTCGTAGTTTTAACAGGAATAATTCGGCTTGTACACTTATCCCTACCAAGCTATCCCTACTGGTAGGGATATTTATAGTTAAATAGTCAAAACTCTACATTCTTGTTATAACTGTAGACTCTACAGTGTTGAGCGTTGAATTTTTTTTTTTTAATAACTTCAAACAATTAGAAAACGTACAATTGATTATTCTAAACTAGACGCTGACCACGACTTTATCCGCATTTGATTCGTTTTCAAAAGTTTTAAGAGTTATTTTGCTATTCGGGACAAATACAACAAATTAAAAACCATGAAAATTGCTCTAGCCGTTTTAAAGCTCCGTACTCACATACGGTTTTGCTCGATCGAGCTATCATGTCGAACCTACATTTGATGGATGCGAGCCTTCGAGCTGTGAGTTTTGCGGTCCACACGTTAATATTTACTCGTTTTGGTGTAAAACTATCGAGTAATACCGAATGTGAGTACGGACACTTACTCGACTTTGTTTAATATTTCTAAATTAAATTATTTACTTCTACTTTATTATATTTTATTGTCTTATATAATGCAAATGTAATATAATTACTTATATTATTTTATTTTGTTAATTTGTAAATAAAGGTATATAATAATTATAATAACTAAGGGTGGAGTCGACCAAATTAGTTAAGTTACGATCTGCAGTTTAAATTGTAGCTAACCATTAGCTAACAAAGAGAAAACTGACGTTTTACTTTCATTTGACATTAGAATATTATTCTGAGAATAATAAATACAAGAAATTGACCAATCCTAATTACAAAATGAACGTAAATATAATACTAGTTGGTTGGATTTCACCAACTAAGTATTCTCAGAATAATTTAGTGTCAAATGCAAATGTAATGTCAGTTTACTCTTCAATTAATACGATATATTCTGGGGATAGTGCTTAAACTAGTTTGGTGTAATCCGCCCAAAGGAAAAATTGGAGCCTGTTTGTGTTTATTGATTCAACACGTGGTTGTCGAAAGTGGTTTTAAAACGAAATAGTGAAAGTGTCTACGAAAAACGTGGTCTGGTCATATACTGCCTTTATTAATGGTTTAACTGTATTTAAGTTTAATTGCAACGTTTTTAACTTTCCCACGATTTAAAGCAGCATCTTCTTCTCCATTACGCGTTAGTAATTCATTCTAGATCGGCATCCATGGCAAAATTATCAAAAGAATCATACAAAAAAAAAGTAGCGAGTTTCTTGTCAGTTTTTCTCATGGATTTGGGACATAAACTTATCTAGCATGTTTTGAATATTACATATTTAACTTTTGACTTTGACTTTGACTTTGGACCATTGTGGTGACAGGATTAAAGTGCGCTTTAAAGGTTCCTTCGTGCCCCATTACAGTGGTAATTTCACCATTACTACAGTACCTACTCTAGAAATGGCTTTATAGCTCAGTTGGTAGGAGCTCTGCCTTCTGCACTGTAGGTTGTAAGTTTGATCACCACCTAAGATAAATATTTGTGTAAGTTTTGGTGCATTTTCTAACAAACGTAACTACTTCGCCCTATGACTAGTCATAACGCGAGTTAGTCCCTCTACGCATTAGGTACACCAGTCTTTAATGGTTTGAACTACGCAACCAAAACAAAAAAAAATGATCACGACTGTAATCTTCAAGTTCGGTAGATATATCCTCAGATCTTTAGTTACTTCGATCTTTTGAGGATATCTAAAAAGGGTAGTCAGAGGCACGTCCAAACATGCCATATGGGACATGTCCACATTTTGCACAGTGATTACTATTCCTACGCAAAGAAAGCTCGGGGAAATTTAAAATAGATAGTTGCAATATCTAATTGTAAGTAGGTACCTACATACATCAATTTTAATGTAAGTTATGCCCCAATCAGTTTCAATGTTTTTCCGCATTTTTATAACAGCAATTCATAGAAACTCATTGACCTACAGATTCCCTTTTAATTACTTCACCAGAATATCCAGTTACTGGAGGCATGTAGACCTGTCTTTGTGGTTTATAGAGCTACGAAATGTGGAGGAGTTTTCTTGAATACCTACTATGGAAATTGCCTAACAGTGTAAAGTTGTTTCCATTGACCGTATTCAAAAACAAACTTTACAAGTTTTTAACTTCAAAATGCTATTATCATGTAAACGAATTTTTATTAGATAAAGACATTACAATTACTTAATCAATAATTTATAATTTATATATTTTATTTTAATATTATTATTTTTTTTTTCCCCTCGCGTGACTTTTAAAAGTATGTATTAAATAATATGATGATAAGATGTTGACGTGATATTTAATTTAATTACAAATTTTAGTTATATAGAGTTTTAGTGTTGTATAAATTTGAATAAACTGAAATGTATAATGACCCTAGGAAAACTAATTTGCATGTCTAAACTAAGGCAATACATGTACGGTACTTACCTATCCTATAACCAAGATCATCGTGACCCATGTGTGCAAATAAATTATCTGTATTCTGTATTCTGTATTCTGTATTCTGTATTCTGTATTCTGTATTCTGTATTCTGGGATTTATTTGTTCAGTACCTAGACAATATGGATTCAAGTAGAAAGCAACGATGCAAGAAAGTGACTGCAGAAATGGCAATCGCGAACGAAGTCGCGGGGTATAACTAGTGGTCTAATATTTTTGTTCTTAACTGCTGGGCAAAGTCATGAAAAAAGTCATTGATTTTTTTTCTACTCAAGAAAAGTGGCAATAGTTGTTGAAATAGAACAAACCGGGTAAAAATGTATACATTTCCAAACATGCTGTTTCAACATCATATGGAGCGATTGTTAAAAGTACCTTTTTTGTGTTTATTTTTTTGAAAGTTATGTTTTTAAAGTTTAACAGATTGGAACGAGTAAACCAGAATATCAAAAAAATAATCTGTGACTGTTTTAAAAGTTATTATAATTTGAGTTTACGGTGTTTGTAGTTGAAACTGTAATTTTGAAAGTGTGTTTACCTAATTAACACAATTTTAAGTCAAAGTACTTATGCAAAAAAAAATTACACAATTGTGTTATAGCCCTTATGACCAAATCAGTGCGACCACGAGCGACTGCATTACGTTGACTGATGGTCCCACCAAACAGTGGGACCACGAGCCCATTAAATCGACACACTGTCCCACCAGTGGGTCAAATTAGTGGGACCACGAGTCGCGATCCAATTTAAATATGTCAAAGTATGCAAAAAAAAAAATAGTGACGGGTCTTAGGGATAAAAAAAGTTAGCGAAGAATATCGGTAATTACGGATAAACTCAAAATACATTACATCTAAGAGTAAGTACAACAAAAGGTTTCGTATTTAAAATTTACAACAAATTTTTATATTTGTTATTTTCATTTTTTAAGGATTAAGAAACGTATTTCCTAAATTTACCCATAAAGCAAGGACAAACGAAGTAACAAAGAGTTTTTTACTAAGTATTTATTAACGGAGTTTTTGACCTGTTTGTACATTACCGCATCCATTATACGTGTTGATTCCCACATCTGAGCCGGTAAATTAACTCAAGACTTGTTGCTTACCCCTCTGACCAACAGGCCCACTTACGAACAGATTTTCCCTTGGTCCTTCTAAAGCTTGTGCCTCACCACTGTGCGTGAATTGTCACATTGGTTCCTTCATCATCAAAATCGAATTATTCTAGTGACGTTCCACATAGGATTACATTTTTAATTCGCGCTGAGCTATGCTGTGGTTTTTCTCACGATGTTTTTCGTCATCGTTTGAATGCACATATTTTTTAAATACATGATCACGACTGTATTCCCCGGCCTCGGTAATCATCCCAAAATATCTAGTGACTTAGATCTTAGAGGATAATATGTAAAGGGGGTAGTCAGAGACACGTCCGAACATGATATTTGGCCCTAATTTTGCACAGTAGTTAGTATAACGTACGTGACAGGTTGCCATCGCCACTTACAAGAACTAATCTATGACGCACACCTTCGAATTTTTGGCTCTAGGGTATGCCGGTTTCCTCACGATGTTTTCCTTCACTGTTTGAGAACACTGGCATTGCGTACATACATTTTTAGAATAGATAAATTCATTGTTGCACGGTTAGGTTAAAATTATCGTCTCTAGCATCGAAAAGCAAAGATGCTTGTTATCACTACTGTTTATAGTTCTTTGCTTTTAATTATTTTTAACGCGGCGCATTTTGACCACCACACTGGTTCAAAAGACAGTGACACAATAAAAAGGCAGCATCCAATAAAAACAAAAGAAGTTGTCATCCGTTACGCTTTTCTCGATTTGAATGCGTTGAATCGCACATTATTTCTCATAGTTAATGATATGGAAGACAATTTGAATGAAATTCTCGAACGGTCTTACCAAGCCATTATGTCTGTGTAGTAAACTCATAAACGTTGAATAAAAACATCGTGAGAGAATCACGGAGAAGCATTTAAGATGCATTTAAAAAAAATCCTTGAATAAAATTTGGTGAATATAAAATAAAGTTTCAATTAAACTCTATTTTCTAAATGCAATAAACTTTCAGTAAGAAAAACGCTAACTAGAGTGTCTACCAAGATAGGAGTATATTTGATTGAGCGAGCAAAGCGAACGAAAATCTCAGTAGGGCGATTCGGCTAAGTATCTTTGTATGTTTGTGTATGTTTGTTAGAGCATAACTTAAGATTCGTTAATCCAATCTGCATGAAACTAAAAGGTAGGATAATCAAATATTTGTTTTTTGGTTAGGACCATCTTGTAGTCACCTATGTATGTAGTACCAAAGTGTGTCCAAAAACTTTAGGGCATGAATACAAATGAGTATTGTAGACATCACACGCAAAATTTCAGTTCTGAGCGAACTAAGTAGGTATTTACTAGTTATATTAGTTTTCCTCATAAGTTCATTGACAGTGACCCCCAACAAAAATATATTACTTTTTTGCATGAGTTCTAATATGGATCTAATTGGCCTGAACACAAAGTATACACCATGTTACCATAACATTTTATCTATATCTTTATAGCTACGCTTGCATGGACAGCTGATCGACTTTTGATTTCGAGAGCATCAAGTGTGGTTCTATTGAAATTAACAGTAAGGTACACTTAGTTATGGGTATGTAGTTGGTAAGTACATAAAGGAGGTAATTCAGGGTTCATACATGCTTGGGCCCAAAATGATAATGTGCTGGCCAATAAAACAAAAAGTGTGGCCACGTTTGAGATGACAGTCTGAGTATTTTTCATTAGCGTACCAAATCTCAACAACGATTCTTGCCCAAATTTTTTCAATTTTTTCATTATGATTCCATGCCCAAAATGAATGAACTCCTTTTGTAAAAATATAGTCACCAATATGCAACACTAGTGGAACTCCTCACGACTTTGTTCGAATGTAATTTACCTACCTATTACCCAAACTTATTTTACTAGTCTTACTAATATTATAAACGCGAAAGTTAGTAAGAATGTATGGATTTATGTTTGTTACTCTTTAAACGGATCTGGATAAAATTTGGCACAGATATAGATTATAGTCTGGCATATAGGCTACTTTTTATCCCGGAAAAATGTACAGTTCCCGTGGGATAGATTTGTTTTATTTTTTTTAATTACAACGCGGGCAAAGCTGTGAGCGGAAGTATAGCGTAATTGTTGCATACCTTTTATTGTGAAAGAATATAAAGAAAGTTTATATGATTAAAATTATTCAATATTTTGAAGTTTTTTTAGTCCCTGATGTTCGAATGTATCGGCCATGATGAAATTATTTTTCGAAGCAACAATTTTTCAGCTTACAAATAAATTTACTGATAAAATGTCGAAGAATGTTCACCTCGAACCGGACGCGGACGGAGAAAGTTCCACGTTTAGCAAGTTTTGTTTTCGACCAGTTTTTAATTTATGAGAGATTTTGAAGGTTACCTTAAGGATGAACGCGCACATGACCAAAGACGACCGCACCGGAGTTTTTTCCGACTGAATTCGGTTGCGGCAGAAAATACAACTAAATTTATTTGGCGCTGTCGATCTGGCCTAACTCGCGTTCGCCTTAATAATAAATATTTCATTCAAATCATACCTACTATCCTACTTAAAACTACTGACATTGATTGCCACATACTTCGTAACACAACCATTTTTTATTCAAATTTTTTCGCTTCTGAACTACATGAGTAACTAATTACCACTACTTTCCTTTGGCACTACCACAGTTAATGCGTTAAGAACATCTACGTGCCTTTAATATTTTTTGTCGATTATCGGCTGTACTGATTTTGAATACTGATCGACGTATAGGCTTCTATAAATGGCATTGAAAAAGTAATAAAGGGAAAGTTGTAAAAGTAATAATGTAAAAAGTCTGATCAGAAAAACGGCTCTTTATAATTCGAAAATACGAAGGGAAATGTATGTCTAATGTGAATTTCTTTATCAGTCGCTAAAGTCAACAGACTTTGACAAATGAGGCGTCATTAGATTTTCTGAATCTAGAGTGAAGCTATACAAGGATTTTCTGCTTTGTATTTGCCTGACAACTACGCCGCTCTGGTTTTTATATGTTTTCTCGTGTTATTTTGAGTTTTATTGCGTAATTTTGGTGGTTATTTTGCCAATAAAGCCCGGGTTCTTGACGCGAGTGTAAAGTATGTGAATTAGAGTGAATAGTTCTCTTCAAATTCCATCGGAGGAAATCCCGAAAATTTTCAACAAAACAGCCATGTTTTGTTGAACTGACAACTGATGAGTTGACTTGACAACTTGACTATGACTCTGTGACGTTGACATACTTATAAATAAATACACTTGACACTGGCAAAATTGTTCTCTAAGAGACAGATGCCATAATTGAAGAAAAAGAAAGAAAGCTATACAAAATGTCAAAGAATTCTAATGGCAGCTGTAATTTTTGAAATACTAATACTGAAAAGGATGGAAATGTCTAGTACTTTCCCGCTGAAACAATTATCTAATGAGGCTATTATCAATAATCCCAACACAATATATTGTAATAAGGTATTGTACTAGACATTTCCGCCCTTTTCAGTATTTGTAAAGGATTTCCGCAAAGTCACGCCTGAGTCAATCATTTATCTTTGAAATACTAGTTAACAATTGGTTTTATTTCACTGATGATCATATTTTTTAATAAGTAGGTACTTACCTACATAACTTTAAGGGCTTGTAAGTTATTGTAGACAATAAGATCCATTACATTGACCTATTGCAACATAGCATTTATTGTTGGCGGTGAAAGTGTTTCGTATTGGTCAAATGAAAAGAAAAGTATTTTGAGCGAAATGTTTTGGACAGATAGCTGTGTTGAACAAATCACTTTAGCAAATTCGCGTCTTAAAAAAATACTGGTAAAATTGATTGTGTAAAAGACTCAACGTAAAAATCACGTCAGCTAAATTTTATTATCGAAGGCTCGACGTTTTACAAACAAAGGCTTTATTTTCTCTGTGGGACATCTGATCCGTATTGTTTCCAAACTAATCCTATACTGACTTTTTCATCTAACGCTTTTCTGATTCACGACTCGGATTTTTTCTGATCGTTTTGACTGTGAACCTTTTGTTTTTTTTTAATACTTTTTTTCGTGTTTATTTCGTTGTATTGTCTAATATTGGTGGTTATTTCGAACTCTCGACACGGATGTGAGATGTGAATTAAAGTAAAAGTTCCTTTCTAAATCTATCAGAATTTTTTCCAAAAATTTAAAAAGTTTAAAATTAACACGAAAACTATGACTCTGTGACGTTGACAAAATACACTTGACAGTAATATTTATTTATGCTTGACACTGGCAAATTGTTGTCTATGAGACAGATGCCATAAATAAAGAAGAAGAAGGATCAAGACTCTGTTTCACATCAAATTAAAGAAAAATGCTACGTTATGGTATATGAAAAGATGGATGGACTGTGTGAAAGATGACATGGGTAAGAAAGGAGTGAGTAATGAGATGACGAGTGACAGAGGGAAATGGAAGAAGATCACATGTTGTGCCGACCCCACATAGCGTGGGATAAGGGCAGGAAGATGATGATGATGGTATTATTAGAAGTAGTCGGTTTAGCAACGTTAATGTTTATCAAAATGTTGTTTTTTTTTGGAGTAATTTACAGCAAAATATATGTAAAAGTCGCAGCCACCATACATTATGAGTATTCCAGATAACACAAAACATTACGAGTAGAATAAAGAAAAACATAACTAGGTTGAAATTTGAAAGATTGTGGGTTGAAAATTTCCCATAATCTTTCAACTTGAAACGAGAAACTCTTCAAAGTATTATTTCGACTGTGCCAACGCAAAAGAAATAATACAAAGAAAGTATTCACGTCCGATATGGAAAACGCAAACACGGGGTTTCTGTGCCACGTCCGTTCATCAATCCAACTTGACCACAGAATGCTTTTAGCCTGTGTAAATGAGTGAAGCTGGTAGAGAAATTATTTCTTATCTGTAGCCGGTGACAATTATGTGTCACAGAAAAATATCATTGCTAGCAAAGAGGTTCTTTCTTTTTATCATGTCACTAGTTCTTTGAACCAGTGTGGTGAAAGGATTGAATTGCATCTTAGAATCTCCTTTTGTGCACTAGCAGGGAGATAAAACTTTTTAGTTCTCGTGGAAAAAAAAAAAAATACTGAAAGACAAATCTTGAAAGTCTTTATTGGCAAAAGTTTGTATTGATATCACAAGCAAAGTTAAGGGTTCCATTATTAAATTTAACTAGCCTTTGTAAATGAAATTTTGAATTTATTTTCCTTCGAGTTAAACCCAGACTTTTCCTACCGGCCGCTATACCGATATTTAGGGCAAAGTTGCAAAACTAATCAATCAGTTAAAAAAGTAAAAAAACATTTTTAGGGCCTTTATTATCCATGATCAAAGTTATCAAACCTGAGAATGAAATTTAAAGAAAAAAATTATAAAATCATTCTACGACTTTGGGATGGTTCTGAAATTTGGCCTTTATGCCCTGTGAACTTGGCTCTCTTGGGCACAAAGGTACCAGATAACAAACTTGTTTTAAAAAAAAGTCGAAGCCAGATGCGCTTACTTTCTTATGAATGTCATGTACATTAACACACTTACAGACTCTTAACAGTATGACGTGATATTCCAAGAATTTGATTGGTGGAGGAAATGGCTTAGATTCCGTAGGTAGCGATTGATATGCTATAACGCGCTTGTAGCTACTCGTTCGTTCTAAATAGATCGATCAGGTCAAGCAACGGTCAGCACACTCGTCGGTCACCACTTGTATGGGTGACCATTTTTACCATTTTAAGGCTCAACTTATCAGCATATCCATTCAACGTGGTAATGGTTCAAGCGTCTTGGAGACGCTTCCTGGTAGTATTTTGATTAGAATCACTTTAATTTACATTATATTACACCTGTGTCAAGAAATGAGGCTTTATTAAAAAAATAACTACCATAATTAAACAATTAAACTTAAAATAACTAAATAAATATAATGTAAAAAATATAAAAACTAGAGTGGTAAAGTTCACAGTCGAAGCATCAGAAAAAAACCGTATTGTTCTATTAAACTTTACAGTTATATTCACATCGTAAACTAATGAAAATGTCAGCACTACTCAAAGAATTCATCACATTAGTAAATGCGTCCGAATCTGGGACATAGTTCAAATGTAATTTAAAAAAAAACGTAGATTATCTTCTTTACACATCTAGGTATTCATCTAATGTTAATAATCTATCTATCTATCAGCCATTTTGTCCAAACTTTCGACATAGACTTCCTTTGAGGAATTACTACTTACCAACAGCATACCTTCGAATTTTTAATTCTAGAGTAGGTATGTCTGCTTCCTCATAATTATTTCTTCGGTGTAATACGCACATAAAATTTTTAAGTAAAAAAACAGATGGACTGTTTGCAATAAAAGTATTGAGCGTAAGGTCAAGTCGAAAACGATCGAAAATATCACTGACTAGCTTCCGTTCGCGGCTTTGCTCGCGAGGTACCTACATAAAATATAACCTATGTTACTGAGGGATAGCATTCTAAGGGTGAAAGAATTATTGAAATCGGACCAGTAGTTTTTGAGTTTATTCGTTACAAACAAAAATACAAAACTTTCCTCTTTATAATATTTATTATCACTGATACCGTTGAATTATATCATTGTCTGTCTGTACCATCTAATAACGTGATTACGGTTTCACGGTTTCCGTCCGGGATTGAAAATGGGATTTCAATAGGTACATTTATATTTTAGTTCTATCTTCTAATATTTAACTCATATATCGTATGAGTTATATATCATATGTCGTTTGTTTTTCCTCATAATGTATAGCTATAAGTCTAATTTCACAAAACTTTACTTAACAAAGAATCCTGATTGGGCATCAAAATTAACAAGAACTTTAAAGTACTTTTATCTAATTTATGTCAATTCATTTTAGGGATGTTAATCCTTTGTCAGGACATGGTGGAACAGAAAATATCTTTAACAGGCGATTGAAAGGTTAAAAAGCTGGTAGTTAAATTTACAGGTCATGAAAAAAAAAAGCATACCTACATACAAAAAAGCGCTAAGACCCAGCGAGTTTCTTGTCAGATAGACTGGAGATAGGACTGGAATTTGGCACCTAGACTCACCTAGTATATAAGACGATTCAAAATGATCCCTGTGATTTTATTTAATACTAGCTTCTGCACGCGGCGTCGCCCGCGAAATACCTACATGAAATATAGCCTATGTTCATCCTGAAAGTTCATTCTACACATTGGTGAAAGAATTTTTCAAATCGGCTCAGTAGTTTCGGAGCCTATTCATTTCAAACAAACAAACAAACAAACAAACAAACAATCAAAGTTTTCCTCTTTATAATATTATTATATATATTATATTATATTATATTATATAGTATAGTATAGAAAACATTTTTGACTAGGTATTGACTTTTGACTTTTAAAGGTGCGTACGGATAGTGCGTACACTGGTACGCGTAGTCAGTTTACGCGTGTCCGGAACGTCATGTCTATACGTGTAGTACGCGTACACTCTTGGGGAACGCGTACCACGCGAGCTAGCCGCCGTCCGTCGGTCGGGTTTGGTCGCGCGTCAAAGAGGACGCACACGACCGTGTACGCTATATTTGGACGGCAAGATGAATAGACACGCGTGTTTTTCGAGTTTCATGGCGAATGACTGAGGCTCGCGGAGCGCTTTGGATCGATTGAGGTTCGCGGCGGTCCGTACAAGAGCTGTACGCGTATCCGATGTACGCGTGGACAGTGTTTTCCAACTACGCGTAACACAGGAACGCGCTATCCGTACGCAGCTCATGGTGAAACGTTATAACATATTGTTGTTAGACTTTTTCGAGTAAATGTTAAGTGAAAATCCACGTGATGCCGACAGAGAAACTCAATCAATTTACACATAGCTACGTGAACGTTGCGTGTCCACGCAACGATAGCTAGAGATATGTCTCCGGATGGGTAGGCGCATATCTTAACTTTTCAATGTTTGGATTGTGATAGATTGTCATCATTCTTCTGCCTTTTTCCCGTATTTTCTTCTTCCACTAATAGGTACCTACTAATGGAACTATTACTAATATTAAATGGGTATTTATCGTGTTTTATCTATTTTTGCCAACGTATAACAGGTTTACACTCTGTCGTGGTCACGGGATGACAATATTGATGGAATACTAACCACTATACAAAATGTGGGCATGTGCCAAATATCATGTTTAGATATCCTCAAAGATCTAAGTAACTAGAGATCTTAGGATATATCTACCGGAGAATACGGTCGTGGACATTTTTTTTTATGGTAAGTATAAGTACATAATGTCAAAGTTAAGGAAGTGTATTACTTTGACATTGCTCGTAGAGCTTTATGGTAAAGCAGGTTCTAAATTTAAAGATTTGTTTAATTGATAACTAATTACTAATAAGTAGAAATTCCTGCGTCTTAGCGTTTTTAAATCTAAGAAAAACATTTAAAAAAATGAATACATAATTACTAGAAACTGCTGCTAGGGTATCATTGGTGTATGCTGGTAGGTGTCCCCGAGATTTCATGTGACGTCATTTTTTACTATCCTCGATGACGTCATGCCCTATGACTCAATTATGTTCGATTTGTGTTCCTGTACCAGCTGACAATTTATGATAGAGCATGTTTTTTATGGGATGACATCCAAATGCAAGAAAAAAAAAACAAAAAAAGTGACATTTCACGCAGCGCCATCTAGCCCCAAAATAAGAAAACCTTGTAACCTACTATGGAAACCTATCTGTTAGTAAAAGTACTTTTATCCTAATAAAACATAGACACCGAATAGACATGCACGTTCATAACGTAAATGTTTGTCCCGGGCGGAAATCGAATCTACACAAATAAACCAAAAAACCACAAACCAACTAAAAAACGTTATCTTTCTTTAACTTTCACGTTATATATTACTAAACTATTATAATTATATCTGTACCAACATACTAAATTCTTAAATTTCATTTGTATAATTTTGAATATTTATGCATAATATTATATTATGTACCTAGGTAAGTAAGAATAATATTTTTGCTAAACATGTTTTTACATTCTAAATTTACAATCATGCATAATAAAGTGAACATAAAGCTAACACCTAAGCTTAAATAGAAAATAGAAAATTAAAAATAAAACGAAATTTTCGTAACAGAAACAAAAGTTAGGCATTATATAAATAGAAAGATTATGAGAAATAACAAAAGATTTAAAAGCGTGACGTATATAAAGCTACCGCTAAAAAAAGAAAGAAATAAACGAATGTAAAATAAGTGCAATAAAAAATGTAATCACCAAAACGTCATCGATGGAAATCCACGCGAGTTTTTGTTTACGTCCGAAAGGGGTCACTGTTACAAAAACGGCACACACCCGACGCACGCGCACTGAGTTCGCTCACTAAAGTCATCTTGCGAGAGAGTGGCGGACCTTTCGCATAATTCGCGCGCAGTGATGGGAGAAAGTTATCGATAATGTAGAGCGGAATCGAGAATCGAAAATTGCTGGAGAATTTAGTACCTAAAGGTATTGTAAAGGTTGAAATAAAGTAGTTAAAATAAATTAGCAAGTCACATAAAGTCGATGAAGACGGTTTGGAAGAAATATACTATATCTGAACTTTTAAAGCTGATGATGGTTATTAAGATTGGCGTTACTATTGATATATACAAAAGTCCCTAATAAGTAATTTCCTGACCTTCACCCTTATTTTGGAATTGATTTATTCCATCTTTCCAAATATGAGATAAAATAGAGCCAGGCAAGTGACAATTTTGACAATTTCATCAAAACAAAATAATAATAAAAATATAGTCTGGATAAGACGGGATTCAATGTCCAAAAAAATCAAGCCGAAGTTGATTAGGCAACTTACCTCTGGTTAGACTATCTTCTGAGTAGGTATCACAGACACAATAACTGTTCTTTTCCTAAAACTTTTTGTCGAATAATTTAAGGTTGCAATGGACGCGCGTTTAAGTCTTTTTCATTAACAATTTGATAGAGTTAGTTCATACATATTATTTAAAGTTAAAACGTTTTTTTTATAATCCTTACGACTTTTTCTGTTCTACTAAAAGTTGATCATAACAATAGTCGTTGACAGTTGTCAAAACTCGATAATTTCAGCAACATCGATGTTTTAATGCACATCACTATTTATGGTCTGTCAAACGTTTGAGTCAAGAGCAAGGTGAAGATCTGGGTCTTTGACCGCGTATAGTCTGCGTTGGAAGGGCCGGTTGCACCTCACTCGTGGTTTATCGTTGATTACGCTTGGCTGGTTAAACAAAATATACACATTCCATAGACATAAACCGTATTAGCCATCGCTTTGACTGAAAACATATTTTTCACTTCTCTACCTACCTTACTTAATTTATTTATCTTTATTTATTTATGGCTTTATTAAAAAATAAAATTAAATAAGAATCTTAATAGGTACCTAGGCAAGTATATAGACTTAGAGCTTAGGTAGTGCCTAACTCAAGCCTCCATAAAAAATAATCTATGATAGTAAGTAATACAAATTATAGCAAAACAACAGATTAGGTATTTATTAAAACAGTCGAAAACGATTGAAATGAGGACGAAGACACGGGCAAAAATATCTATAAGTAATTTTTAAATAACTTATTTCTTTTATTTAGTAGGTAAGTATCTTTACTGATTGACTGATAACCTGTGTGTTTTAACGATGGGTTAAACGGTTGGTGTAACCGGGCCGTTTCTTTTCGAAAGCGACTGTTGTTGCCGCCTGTATTGGGCGACACCTAGACCGCCATCGCCACTTGAATCCAAATTGACAATCACTTTTAAACACTTCGCAATCATCTAAATCGGATTTTCCAACTCAATGGATTAGTAAATAGTTTCTATTCTGTGTTCATCGCCGGAAGTACGACACAATGCACTAACGAGATAATTTAAAAATATATGTATAATATAACAATTCTAAAAAAAAAAAAACAATAACTGCAAACGTTTTCCGATACCGGGAACCGAACCCGAGCCTCCTGGGTGAGAGCCAGGTATCCTAGCCACTAGACCATATCGGATTATACGTAGTGCGTTGAATTTACCACAAAGTTATTTTTAAGATGTTAGAAATTATTCATCTAGAAATTTTTTATATCTTTTACACGACTATCGTAGCATAGTGTAAGTTCACTCAATTAATTAATAGTTTCAGAAAGATCCGAGTCACCTGGCCATCTAGTTGTTGTGTTACTGAACTAATTATTACAACCAGTATGTTTCAGAGATTGCATTTTTAAATCTAAAATAGTGTTACAATCGCAGTAAAGATGGCGCTATTTTATAATATTGTATTCTAACGTTCAGTCCATCGCAGAAACAGTTCATCTTACGGTCGTGGGCTCGAATCCAGTCGTGACCAATAAATTTTTCTACTCGAAAATGGTGCAATAAATACCTGTTAATACTCTCAAACAGATTAGAATCTCCTACATTAGATCCCAATCATTTATATTTATCAGTAGGTAAGGTAGATTTGCGAACATTTGTTTTAGCTGGA
Organism: Cosmorhoe ocellata; assembly: GCA_963675405.1. Lineage (NCBI taxonomy): Eukaryota > Metazoa > Arthropoda > Insecta > Lepidoptera > Geometridae > Cosmorhoe > Cosmorhoe ocellata. The sequence goes on along the minus strand of OY776266.1, from coordinate 2,965,006 downwards.
TATTATGACTTTACTTAGCCATCTAGTAGTAATAAAACCAAACTCATTATGGCAATCTGAGACCAGTTTTCACAATCATGTAGGTAGGTACTCAGCGTCAACCTAAAATAGTTCTACAGTTGCATAAAAGATGGCGCTATTTAAAATTAAAGGTAAGTGTATGCATGAAGTTTTTTTTAATTTCATAAAAACATTATCATCATCATTCTTCTGCTCTTATCCCACACTTAGTGGGATCGGCACAAAATATTTTCTTCTTCCACTCACTCCTATCTTTCTTCAACTCTGAATCTAGGTACTCCTCGTACATTCATAAGTAGGTACCTACCATCATTCACACAATCAAACCACTTCTTCTTTGGCCTTCCTCTACTTGCGTACCCAGATACACTCATACTCATAACTCTTTTGGTGACATGGTTTTCATCCCTCCTCATCACGTGTCCGTACCATGCTAATCTAGCACTTCTCATATTTTCAGTAACTGGCGAATTTTAATACAATTGAAGTAAATTAATTTAATAAAAACATTTATTATTATTATCGTTTAAAATATTTATTGACTTGTTACGAACTAGAACTAAAACTAACTTAGTCTTTGCACATAAAACGCATAAATCTGATTAACTATTTGCAGTTTAGTAATTGGAAGGCTTAATAATGCATTAATAATTATAGAATGTATATCTTTAATCATGCAAATTAGTTATTTATTATTTAATTATAAAATAAGTACTTACACTAATAAAACCTCTACTACTTACTCACCTATCTACTGATTTTAATTTTGATGAAGTGGTCCTAAATATAAATAAATGGTAATCTACTAAACTTATTATTAAAGTTATACCTTCTTATTAGCAGGTATACATTTACTTCTGTATTCTAAAAATGTTAAAAAAAAAGTATGTAAGTATCATTATTAACGTGTTTTTTTTCCTTATTATCTAGAAAAATAAAAACGATTTAAAGTCCGGCACCACAATGTTCTCTAAAACATAAAACTTCATCAGATAATATAGTCATTCCCACGGATTATCCGCAACTGTATCGTTCACTGTATTTTTCATCTTCATAAACTTTTTATTATTCATTCTACTCTCTATCCCTTCCATAATCTCCCCTTTGTTGAACTCTTCCACTGCAACAAGTGGTTTCAAATCTTCATTTTGTGTTCCACTCATATGAATTTCTTTTGGCATCTTTGGTTTTTGCATTTTATATGGATAATACACATATTTTACGCCATTCACAATCTTGTATCTTGGAGGATTTGTTCTTCTGTTATTGTTTAGTCCTAAAATTTTGTTTACCCAGTAAATGTAAGAATTTTGTAGTAAATCTATTATACTACGTTTTTGTCTTGTTTTTATTTTAGATTTAACATCATGGTTGATAACTTTGTTTATATTATTTTTATAAGCATTTAGCTTATTTTGATTTGATTCTGGTTGCAGTGTTCTAGTTGCTAAATCTCGTTTTAATCTTGAGCTTGATATTTTCTCAGTATCATAAACACTTTCATAGCTTTGTCCAACACCGTTTTCAGGATTATTAAAATCAAAATTCACATTTGCCTTTTTGTAAACCAGAACCGGGTTTTTAAATGGTTCTCTTTCTATCTTATTATTATATCTTACTGCTCGATTAACGAAGCTTATTTCTGGTATATTTTTTACAGTTTTGTCTGAATTTTCATCAGAACGGCTTTGCCATTGAGTTTTATCAGGCTTATCTTCTTTAAATCTACTTAGCCATATATTTCCACTGCCTTGTGTTATATCTTTGTGACTTTTATCTTGCCATTTTATGCTATTTAAAGGCTTAATAATGGTTACTACTGGATTGTTATCAATTGTCTTATAAGCTTCGAGGTTTTCAACTATAGATCTGCTTTGCCATTGTCCATTTGCGTCATACCCTCCACCACCGCCCCCGCCTCCTGCGTAGTCCTGTCCACCTGTGGGAAGCGATGTTTAGTTGTGTAGTTGATGACTTGTGACTTTTGGGTATTAAATTGGGAATATACCTGCAGGCATCCAGGCTCCACCACCAGCTCCCCCGGCTGGCCATCCCTAGGAAAATTAAAGTGTTTATGAGGGTTGTCAAGTTGTATATTTTTTTCATACAAAAAGCGATAACGTTTTAGTCCAATATTTATATTTTTTGGAAATGTTGTAGATAATACGACTGTAAAACTAGGCTTGTACATATGTTTTTATTTTAAAGAAGTATTGCTTAACATAAAAGTTATTAGCTTATCCATAATATGGATATTTAGATCCATATTTTTTATGTAAGCAATAAATTTCTTTAAAATAAAAACGCACAACTTTAGTTTTTTGTAGTATTACAACATTTCCAAAAAGGGGAGCAAAACGTTGTCTTTTTGTATGAAAATATATGTACCTACCAACCAGCTTCTAACTGTTCTCAACCATCCATGACGTAGACATTTTTATGTATTATTTTATTATTGCTGTATAAGAAATTAATAGGCGCTTTAGTATTTTTTATTATTTTCAATAAATTGCCTACGTCTAGTTGCTTCAGCGCGGTCATTGCAGACTAATAGCTGTTAGGCGCAATACAATCTGAGTGCTTCCCTATTTCAGCAAGCAGTTAAGCTAAATTAAATATATGCTTACTCCATCAAGACCGCCTCCACCACCACCTCCTCCTAATCCGCCGCCTTTTTTCTCCAATATCTTCATGAGTAGCATCATCTGAAGAAATAAAAAGTGTCGTTTCATAAATAATTTTGTTTTCAAAAAATCTTTCAGTTTACCTCAAATATTTTGTTACACAATATTTAATAGAAAATATTATAAGTATCACTTAGAAATAGGTTTGGTTGCTGACGATTCGGACAAAATTTATTGGGACACAGTGTCCCAATAGACACTTTTGATTTTAATATTTTTGTTACCTACTGTCGATTCGGACACCATGAAACTATTGAAGCTTTTGAGTACAGTCAGGTAATTATGTAAATCTTTTTTTTGACTAACCTTTGATATCATAAACGACATCATACTGAACATCATTCCTTTGAATGACATCATTCCCATCATACCCATCATTGCAGGCACCATCTGATATAGAAAAATGAAAATAATTTAAAAAATGATCCAAGAAATTCTTAATTTATAAACAATAAGTAAATAAATGATGTGAAAAGAAAAAAAATATTATGTATAGGGAAAAATAAAAGTAATAACTTGCAAAAAGTGTGCGTCGGCCGGGAATCGAACCCGGATCAACTGCTTGGAAGGCAACTATGCTGACCATTACACCACCGACGCAGCTGACATGTGTGATCAAATATTATGATGGTTTTGCCACATGTTTTAAATTAGTAGTAATTATGTAACTGAGTATGTATAAAAATATAAACTTACAATATGTTAACTTAATATTGGCTTTATCATCAAAAATAAAGTCATTTATGTTTTGAATATAGTACCTACAAACTATTTAGTAAGTACTTTTGAAATAGAGTTTTAAACTTGTTTAATTATTTTCAATGTTTACCATCATCAGTTTCATCTTCATGCACATCATCGCCATCATCATCATTTTCTTCTTGCCACCGTCATCGTGTCCGCCGCCTCCGCCCCCGTGCCCCCCGCCGCCCCCGCCACCACCTTTCCGTTTCTTTCTACCCACGAACTCTTCTACTGCAATATTAATTTAGTAAATTTACGAAAAGTCATATTCAAAAGTATGATTAAAATCGACTGTACCTACTAATTTTATTTACAGAGAGAATTAATGAATAATACACTAACATAAAACAAATTATATATAGAAAACAGAATTCAAGCCACTGACCATATTATATCACTGGCAAATATCTAAAGTAATTAAAAAAAAAACAATATTTTTCGGGCATAATTATTATGTTCAATAAACTTTATCAACTTTTTTATGATCATTATGTCAACTAGATACAGATAGGCACAGTCCTTTCCATCTAAAGGTTGTCTGGTAGAGATGTCTAGCGATAAGATCGCCTCTTTTATTACTTGTGATACTTATTATTATGTTGTGAAATAAAGTATTTTCTAAGTAAATCATACTTTTTTTTTATTTGATAACACCCACTTTAGTAAAGGCTCCTTTCTCTATCACGCCACTTTTGGGGACTTGTACGAGATAGATCTACTATTCTCCAACTCTCCTAGCAAAGTCATCTGACCATCAAGTGTGTTAAATAAGGTTATTTTATTGGCTCTTTAGTCAACTGAGGCCGCTGTCAACTTATCCCGCGGGATGAGTTGACGTAATGTATTATTTAATCGGACAACCTTTCCTATTGTCACAGTTTATGATTTTTATAGATAACAGTGAAAGTTGACTTACCATTCTTCGGCATTGAAATATTCCGTCCCATCGCATAGAACTTCAGAACGTGGTTGTCAAAAAAGTTGTCTATGGCCTTGTCTATCATAAATGCTAGTTCTTCAGATTCTCCTGTTTTAAAAGCCTCTGTATCAGCTTCTTCGTCGTCGCTTTTGTTTATTTTTACTATAAAGGTATAATATATTTTATCAGTTACTCGCAAAATCATGTCCAAAGTGGATGTGGGCAGATTTCTTTTAAGTGCAAATAAAAATAAACTTTAGATGGGTTGGGTTTTGGTGGTGATTTTATTATTCACTGATTTACGAGTAAGTACTACAATTTAGTAAAATACAAACGATCTTACTTACTTAACTTCATGCAAAAGACCCAAGTAATCAAGTTAGATAGACTTTCAAAGTGAATAAAGGTGATTTTTGGGTAGTTTTTGTAGGTAAGCATCAAAAATTGGTTTTACTAAATTAAACCGTAAACTCGTCATTTTATAAAAATTACCTAATATTAGAAATGACTTTGAATGTCATTTTGTCTTCATATTTTATCTAATTTTAGTAGCTCAGTGAACAATAGAATAACTACCACTATTTTTTTAAATAGTTACCTTATATTGTGAGTTAAATATTAAAATAGGTAACTTCACATACTAGGCACACTTACCAAATTTCACATAATCACCAATAACGGACACCTCACTCAAGTTATTTAATTCCTTCAAATACAATAAAGTTTTCTTTTGCAAGCACGAATATGACAAATGCAAAAAACATTCAGAATAAACTCCATTAAAAACATTATCGGGAGTACCATTATTAGCGATCGATATATCTCCGTTATCAGAACTGTTAACTGAAGCTTCGACTATGGAAAGGCAAATAATATAAATAAAGAATTTAAGATCCATTGTCGTCAAATGAAGGTTTCAAATGAAAAGCAATTCAACTTGTAAAGGTTATTTATTTTCCATCAGTTTATAGGTAATAAGGTCATAGTCATGGCGTGCTTGTGAAAATATACACTTTTCTAATAGATAAGCTCTTTTGCGGTAAAGATCTAGGCGCAACTTTAAGGCAGGTTATTGAAAAGGATGTAAACAGTTTTGGATCTAAAGCTCATGAGATTAAGAATTCAGTTTGTATAGCTTTATTTTAAGAAGTATTTGTTGATGTTTGAAACAAAAGCTCTAAGAATAATAAGGTAATTGCTAGTACGAGTATAATCAAGAGTTCTTATCCCACACCATAAAAATAGTAGATAACTCACTATCGGGATAAACAAACAGTAGGAACAATAAATAAGGAAAATATATTAAGTTTCGCGTTTTCCCCCACCTAGAATTGCATATAGGTAAATCTCTAAAAACAATACTCAAGAATTATCTAGCTACTTTTATTAAATTTTTATATGTAATATATTTCAGAATTGATTCAATAGTTTAAAAGAAAAATAAATAAATTTAAAAACTTTACAAGCTACACGAATTTTACAGCTCCTTAAATAATTTTAGTACTTATTATAGCTTACACAAAATATTTTGACTTAAATACACATTATTAAAATATAAATAAGTACCTTTATATTCAGATTATTCAGTGAGTAATTCCATAATTATAATACAGTATTATATAATAATGTTGATTAAAATTAGGTTTTGGTACAAGTATAAGTTACCTAATGAAAAAAAAATAAGTTAATATATGTACAGCAAAGAGATAAGTACATAAAAAATATAAAATACTAATTAAAAAAATTATAACAATAACTCGTACACATTAATATAATACAAATAAGTAAATATAAAGAGGAATATTACTTTAAAAAAATGCCAAAAAATCATGTTAAAAATGCGGTGGGAAAAATAAAAAAAATATATTATATAATGATCACGCGCAATAAAATATTATATCAAAATAATGTAAATGCAACACAAAGTTTTTACGCCTTTAAACTTCAATCTCGAATAAATTATATTTGTACAAAGAATAAATTATTACATACTAAAGTTTTGACATGATAAAAATAAAATACAAATGCTTTAAACATAACATAATATTCAAATCATGAACAATGCCTGATATAATATGTATAAATAAATATTTTTTTCTTCGGACACAAACCGATATCATGACAATAACTGACGGGTTTGTAAAGCATTCTCAATAAGCATTTATTCGTCAAAGTGAAAACTGCCGCTTCTAATAAAACACCGTTAACATTAACTAGTTGGATCATCATAATCGTAAGGCATGTAACTATTGTACCCCATATCATACACTGACGGGTTTGTAAAGCATTTCAATTTAGGCATTGATTCGTCAAAGTGAAAACTGCCGCTTCTAATAAAATACCGTTAACATTAACTAGTTGGATCATCATAATCGTAAGGCATGTAACTATTGTACCCCATATCATACACTGACGGGTTTGTAAAGCATTTTCAATTTAGGCATTTATTCGTCAAAGTGAAAACTGCCGTTTCTAATAAAACACCGTTAACATTAACTAGTTGGATCATCATAACCATAAGGCATGTAACTATTGTAGCCCATATCATAAGCCCGTCTATAACCTCCATGGTGACCATGATCGTGTTCATGCTGTTCTTCATGACTATGTGAATGGTGATGGGAGATTTCCGGCTTGGCTATCACTTCGTATGTGGTCTTACCACCGCCACCACTGCCCTTGAGGCCAGCCAAAGCTGAGAGGAGGAGAGACATAAGGGCTGCCATTAGGGCTTTGCCAGCAAGTAAAGCTACGGCTGCCATAGCAGCTGCTCCTAGTGCACCTGAAAAGAAATATTAAAATAGATGTTGATTATGAGTTTGCTTAGTGTAAAACTGATCTCATCAAAACGGGTATTGACATCGTTAATAGTTCAACAAAGATCATCTAAAAGATAACGCTCTAACAATGCGCTGTTAAAATTTCTACATCATCCTAAGGGTACGAGTTGGCAGCGGGCGTCATGAGGCAGTAGCGGACGACGTGACGCAGTTACAGTACTTGTTTCTATGTATTTCTATGAAATGCGTCGCTAGCTTTGTGTCGCTAACTACGGAGGGAATTTCATAGAAATACATAGAAACCAGTAGTGTCGCTGCAACACGTCGTCCGCTGCTGCCTCATGTCGCCCGCTGCCAACTCGTACCTTAAGACTTCTATAATTCCTACTGCAAAAGTGTGGTAATTCACCACGCAGACCAAAAAATAGTGGCTTAAACGTTGTCTTCAAAATTAGTTCTAAGACTGTCGATTTCTGTTTGTTTTACGGCCGATTTTGATATTCTATCTATCTTATCTGCGGTCTATCTAAAATCCAAAAACCGCAGATAGATAGAATATAGAAACCGACCGTAAGTTAATATTCAATACGCATACCTAATAAAACTTACCTTTCATCATCAACGCGGCCGCAATAAGACCTCCTCCGCCACCGCCTTTCTTTCCACCTCCACCTCCGAATCCACCTAAGCCACCACCACCTCCCGATTTCCTTCCAGCTGACTCCGTATCGCCCTTCGCTGCGACCACAGCATCGCTCACAGTCTGTTGATCCAACAGTTTATACTTTAGCGAATGTCCATCAAGATAATCCTGGACACGGTACAGTAAGAATCTGTTTAGTTTCTCCTCAGGCTTTCCAGGGAACTGTCGAGATAGCTCAGCCGCAATCTCTTCAGCATTTGAAGAGTTTGTTTGGTTGTCTTTCACTATGCTCAGTCCAGGTAGAAGAGTAAACTCATCCCGAGAGCTCAGATCTTCAATGAATGAAAGCACGTGAATTTTTAGACACTTGGAGCTTAGAAAACTGCTGCATTCTTTATTGATAGAACGTCCAGTTCTTTCTGATTCATTTTTAGGGGTATCTGTTATCGCGTTAGAGTTACCGGCATCTATAGCAGCATTTGATGAGCAAAAACAAATGGTAGCTAGCACAAACACATATATGGCGAACATTTTCACTGCACTCTTAACTGTTGCACATTTCGTCAGTCGAACTAGACTGATATATGATCAGATCAAAAGTTTATTTTATAGTCGTTGAACGCAAAAAGAGCTAAAGGTAAATAGTGAATCAGAAAAAGTACAAAAAATCAAAAAGAGTCAGCGGTCTAATATTGTTCGCGCGAAAAGGTACTTTCATGAAAAAACGACAAAAAGATTTAATAATGGAAAAGTAGAAAGTGTATTGAATTGCTTTCGTTCGTTGACTTAATCTGGTGTTGTTACTGGTATTAAATAACTGGCTTTGTTGGCAATTAAGCTAATGACAAACTTAAAAAAGGGTTTCTAAGCCTTAGTCAGAAAAAGATAAATATTTTTTATTCTACATAGGTACGTTTTCATAATAGTGATTATGAGCAGTGTAAAAACAGTTTCTTGCAATTTCTCAACAAGACATAAAAGTATATTCTATAAATTTTAATTCCCTTAATAATTTTATTTGTCATTTTACTTAAGAAGTGAAACCAATACCGTCTCCTGTTTCATTGTTATAATAATAATTAAGGTTAGTAGGCAATGAGTCAAATATACCGAAAAAATTGCAGGTTTTCCAAATTTTTAACCAAAGCTTATTATTACTGAACACAATAGAAATTATTAGATCTAATTTTCTTCTTTTGTCAAGCCAATTTGCTACAGTACCCTGCTTTAGTATTGGTTGTTTTTTTTTAATTAATTAAAGAATCTTTTTTAATCCTCAGACTTTGTTATTTTTTTGAGAAAGTCGAAATGTGTGTAAATATCGGACTAAAAGGCTCAGTAGTCCGATGATCTGTATTGATTAGTATCATCGGACTGATGAGACTAAAAAGTCTCAACAGTCCGATCATCGGACTAAGTCATCGGACTACTGATACTACGCCTTGTTAACAGGGACCTTACCACAAGCTAAACCATCACGTTTCAGAAACGTCTTAGTTTCAAGCTTGAAGTAACACTACTTCAATAAAATTTTTAGGTCATAGTACGAAATCAAAGATTTACTACTTTGATATTACCCTAACAGTCTGTGGGTCTGTTGTTACTTAGATCTTTGAGTATATCTAAACGGGAATAAATAGAGGTACATTCATTATGAATTTGATATCTTTTTTTAATATTTTTGAATAATTAAAAACGCAAAGTTATTGCGTTCACATCAGAGTAATCTTGGGTATGTAAATGTAACCGCTGGTGACATTTACGTATAACGTAGTGTTTTAATGTTTTTAAGAGCATAGCTCGGCTATTACGGTGGTTAAACCATGACAAGATGGCTTTCGAAAGTTCAATGAACTCCGTTGTTAAAAACCTATTATCATCACTATATTCATTTTAAAATTCATCATACTACTTTCAATTACCTCTTAGCCTTGCCCTTAAGTTAAAAACTACCAGTCAGTGTATCTTTATAACATGGTATTGTTCTGTTTTTGTAAATAAGTAGGTTCCAGTGTCTTATAAGTAACTTGAAATTTCAATAGACGCTCAAAAATAAGGCAAAGGCCCTTTTTTATTAAAAAAATATTTATCTAGGAACATATTAGGTCTACAATAAATAAATAAATAATGCTGGACAATCCACACAGCATCATCTAGCCCCAAAGTAAGCTACTCAAAGCTATACAATATAAACAAAGTATTGCTTAATTTAGGATAGGCGGTGCTATGTGAAATGTTCACAAATATTTTATTTATTTATTACTCAGATCTTACTTTTACCGTGGTTTAGAAGATATAAAAGCTATCGGTCCTGGTTATCAAAAGTAAAGCATGAAAACCTTTGGGAGACCTATAATGGCCATTGACTCAATCACATTCTGATGCAAAATATAATCAAATAATAATCGTCCAAAACTGATAATTAAAATCTCCAATTACATCACTTATTATTTGTTATCTTGGTATTAATTAAAAGAGTTAATTTCCTTATAAGTTCGTTTTAAATTATGGAAGCATAGACCATTAGAAATGACAAAATATTTGGAAGTATTGCGTAGGGTAAACGAGAAAAGGACTCTATTATAAGTTGTGGAGAACAGAAGAGGAAAAATGATTGGCCATATTATACGACATGACAGTTTCATCAAGAACATTATAGAAGGAAAAGTGGAAGGAAAGAGAGGAAGAGGAAGACCAAGGACAAGCTATATGAACCAAGTGAAAGAGAAGGTAGCTGTTATGTCGTATAAAGAGGTCAAGGAGGTTGCACTGGAAAGAACTAAATGGAGAGAGATTCATCAGTTATGCCGACAAGAGTCAAACTCTTAAATTAAGAAGAAGACCATTAGAAAAACTTGCTATGAAAACTTAACATAAATAAAAAAGTATGATACTTAATCAATAATTTTATTTCTTTGGGTGAAGGTAAGGTTTCCAATGTATATTATATAAAAATACAACTTATTAGTGAATACATACGTACATAAGTAAAATGAATAAATAAAAAATAAAACTATTTATACAGATAAAATAAATAAACATTTCATAAAAAAAATTAGATTTTTTAAAATTATCAACAAAAACTAAACAAAAGAAATCGAAGATCAGTCGTCATAAAAAATATACTTACTTAAGTTTAAAATATTATAATGATACAAAAACACGATATAAAATATATAAAAAGAAAAATAACATAAACTAGAAGTCTTATAAAAAACATTTAAAACAAAATAATACAAAAAAGTATTCTTATGTTCTAGAAATATAATTTTTGGTTTCAAGTTAAATTTAACATAAAAATACGTTTAAAATATTTAAGAATATAAAGAACATCAGTTTAAAAAAATAAGTATCACAGCTCACATACTGCCAGCCAAATGTACGAAAAAATCTCTTATAGTAAATAATTAAATATAGGTAACATAGAGGAAGTAATTAAGTTTAAGAACAATATTATGATTTTGTTAATACCTACATACTAAAAGGTAAAGAATTAAAAACAATATAAAACATTCATGAACACAAATGAAAATAAAATAATAAATAAATTAAATATTAAACTTTAACTTTAACACACCGAATAAAACTGCTATAGTTAAACAATAACAACAACAATAAATTACCTAAAATGAAAAGATAACCTAAAACTATTTTTAAATCATAACACTATCGTAGATTCAGCATTAGTCTTAGCTAGGGCTAGATGTATCGTAAGGCATATAGCTATTATACCCCATGGGTACATCATACGCTCTTCTATACCCTCCATGGTGGCCATGGTCATGTTCATGGTGTTCTTCATGGCTGTGTGAATGATGATGGGAGATTTCTGGTTTCGCTATGATTTCATAGGTCGTCTTGCCACCGCCACCACCGCCTTTGAGGCCGACCAGTGCGGAGAGAAGAAGAGACATAAGAGCCGTCATCATTGCTTTACCAGCAAGCATAGCCAACCCGGCAAGAGCCGCTGCTGCCAATGCACCTGTAATAAAAATAACAGATTACGTAAAACAATTAGAATCATCACCATCGTCAATCTATAGTAGTCATAGACATAGGCCTCCCCTCATGAGCGCCATTGCGCCCTGTCCTCAGCTCGACGCATCCAGCCTCCACCAGCAGCCTTTCGCAGATCGTCACTCCACCTAGCCGGAGGGCGTCCTACACTACGTTTGTTGAGCCGCGGTCTTCGCTCAAGAACTCGTTTACACCCCAGAATAATAATATGTATACTTTTTACAAAAACTGAAAACGACTTCAACCGACAATCTCAATCGTAAATAATTATTGTTGCTGAATTGAATTTGCGAGTTTATCGAAGGTGTTTGCAGCTCAAACGACGTAATCAATTTTGATAAAATTTATATGGGACTCTGAAGTATGATCTACTAAACAAAAAATGAATCATTAAATCTGTCCATAATTATTGGAGGAGTAATCGCGGAACAAACACACAAAAAAATACAGATTAATTGAAAACCTCCTCCTTTAGAAGTCGTTTAAAAACAGATTGCATGCAATACTTTTGGTTCAAAATTAAAATAAAATTATAATTTGCTTATGCAGAACTACAGGTTTTTCAGATGAGTTTATGATTCGTTTAGTAAGATATCTGTAGGTATAGATGAAGTTATATCTAGTTGGAATCAAAATATAGATAAAACTAGAAATTATTAGAATTTAAATTTTAAAAGTCCTACCTTGCATCATCAATCCAGCGGCCATGAGACCTCCACCTCCTCCTTTGCCACCTCCAAACCCTCCATCGCCACCAGTTTTCCTTCCAATCGTCTCTTTATCACCCTTTGCCATATCCATAGCATCTTTCTTAGTTTGAGGATCCAACAGTTTATACTTCAGCGAATGTCCATCAAGGTAATCTTGGAGACGGTACACCAAAAACCTGTTCAGTTTCTCTTCAGGTTTCCCTGGGAACTGACGAGACAGCTCAGCCGCGACTTCATCAGCGTTTGAAGAGTTGGTCTGGTTATTTTTCACAATGCTCAGTCCTGGAAGAAGGTTTAACTCCTCACTAGAACTAAGATCCTCAATAATCGACAACACGTGGATTTTCAGACACTTGGAACTGAGAAAACTGCTGCATTCCTTGTTAATAAAGCGTCCGGATCTTTCTGATTCGTTTTTGGGGGTATCTGTTAGTGCGTTTAAGTTAGCATCATCTATTACAGCATTTGATGGATAAAAACAGATGACAGCTAGCACGAAGACATATTTTCCGAACATTTTCACTGCACTTCACTTTCAACTGTTGCACATTTCGTCAAATGCACTAGACTGATCTATGATCAGCAAACAATTTATTTTATAGTCGTTTGGCGCAAAAAAAGATAAAGGTAACGAGTGAAAAAAGTACAAAAAAGGTAACAAAGCGTTCGGAAAAGTTGAAAGTGTTGTAAATCGCTTTCGTTTGAGATAAATTGTTGTGATTTTTAGTATATAACTGGCTCGAATTGGATCTCATCTTAGATTAATGTTGTAATGAGTTTCAACTTAAATAGTTTTATTGGCTTCTTGTTTAGAAACATAATATGCCCTAAATGATGACTATCTCTGCTATATGAATCTTAAACTATTAGTGTTATTATACCTACTTGTGTTTTAAAATAAAAACTTCTTGATGACTTTCTTCTAGCTTTTGCTTATCAAAAATATAGAATCATTTCTTCAAGGGAAATGTCCGCAAAACATGACACTACGTATACACACACATCGAAACACTTTCGAGAATTCGTCAAAACTTGATTAATCCTGACTTTATTCCCTTGATGTTTGGGTTTAAATTGCAGTGCAACGTGTAATAGGCTTCTGTAAATTTTTGATATTATAACTCTTTGGAAAAACTGACAAGCCACGCCTACTAGGGCTCTATTTTTGTGGGATAATTTTTGAATTCAAGGAATACTTCCATGTACCTATTGTCCGTTCACTGTTCCGCACCCTTGCCTGCGTCAATAACTGATGAGTGAAAATGAAAATAAACAAAATTATGGAATTATTATTTATTTCTTTGGGTGCAAAGGATAAATAAAAGTTATGAACATATTAATTACACATAAATACAAAATGGGGCTTTTTTATGTATACAATATTAAAAATATATAAGAAATAAATAATAAACAAATAAAACGGCGGAAAATTATTAAAATGATGAATAAATATGTAAATAAAGCTAACACATATTATACAGTAAAGTACATTTATAACTCCTGACATCAGTTATATAATAATCGAATAAACATAATTTATTATGATATATAATAAACCAAATTTTATGAAATAAATACATAATATAAATAAATACGATTTATAGTTAAATATGATAAGTAATAACAAGAACGAAGGTTTTACCTCCAACAATTAAAATAGTTAATACTGAATATTATCATGTAAGTAAATATAATTTAAAATGAAATATTTATACTATAAATAAACAATAGAAACGTGCTTTACAACTACAAATAAGTTAATTTAATAAATAACTTATATTAAAAATATTTCTAAAGTAACCTTATTGACTGCTAACAAAAACTCAACGATGTAAACTTTCCATAGTAATAACAAAACTGAAGGCAGAGACAAAAAAGTAAGGGCTAGTATCAACAAAAGCTTAGAAAAGGTGCTATGATCGATTATCTAAGTAAATAAAATCAACCAAGATAGATGTCACGGCTACACATTAGTTATTTTTGGAAATGTTTTGTACTATATACGTCTACCATGAGTTGTCACATTTAGATCGGCTGACGTTACTACAGTAGTTATACTACGTTACTATGACATCTGTCAAAATTGTTACTCATGGTACCAAATTCTAAGCAAATTAATGAAGCGCAAACTACAGTCGCTGTAGTACGCTGTGACGTAGGATAGTTAGCTACGTGACGTTTTAGTACCAACTATCCGCTAGAGGCACTGTACAAGTTTTCATATTTTGTTTTAACCACAGTCGCTAGCGAGTGTAGATAGTGAAAACTCACGGTAGACCTACAAGACAAAACTTTTGAGCTAGGATTACAAGTCTATCGTCTTCTAACATTCAAATTCCTACCATACCCCGAATGTCCGTACCCACCACCAACATCCTCATGTGCCGTGGAATGGGAATGAGAATGGGAATAAACGGGCTTGGAAACTATCTCATAAGTTGTTGACTTCTGGCCTCCAGATAGGGACTTGATACCGATGATGGCAGAGAGAAGAAGAGACATCATGGCAGTCATCAAGGCTTTACCGGCGAGCAAAGCGAGCGCTCCCAGCCCAACAGACATCAGTGTACCTGAAATGAAAAATGGTATGTTAGAAAATTAAAAGGTAAGTATAGGTCATCCAACGGATCTAGGCATTCGTGAAATTAGCCACAGGTGCGAGTTTGCGCATGTACAGTTCCTTCCCCCCCTCCTCATACCTCCAATTGCTCCCGAAAAACGATACTGCGCATTTCTTGCGACTAACTTCTCGAATGTCTAGATTCGTTGAGCCAACTATACCGTTGATGTTGCGCTGCTGGTATAGTGCTAGCACCCCTGCCTCACGATCCGAAGGTCGTGGGTTCATACCTGGGAGTCTACTCCGAAAAACGATCAACGATATATCGGCACAATAATCGTGCAAAACTTACTCTTAGTAACATTGTTTATGCTATTATTTGAACAATGGAACGACCGACATTACTTTTGATAACCGATCTCGTAAACCAATTTCCAATTCGACAACGAAACAACTGTTAATTCGACTGAATTCGACGAACATTCGACTCCGATAGTATCGTTGTCGTTTTGCGGAGTAGACCCCCTGGTCGTGCACCAATAAGAATTTCCATTCAAAAAATTTATATGCGCAATGCCAGTACCTACTCTTAAACGGTAAAAACATCGTGAGGAAACCGGCATACCGTAGAATTAAAAATTGGAAGGCGTGTGTCTATGTTATTATTCTTATAAGCAGCGATGGGCTTGCAACCTGTCACGTACGGAATACTAACTACTGTGCAAAATGTGGGCATGTACCAAATGTTATGTTTTGACGTGTCTCTGACTACCCTCTTAAAGCTCCGTACTCATATACGGTTTTGCTCGATCGAGCTATCATGTCGAGCCTACATAATTTGATGCGGATTACTACTAGATGCGAGCCTTCGAGCCGTGAGTTTTGCGGTCCACGCGTTAATTTTTACTCGTTTTCGAGTAAAACTATCGAGTAATACCGTATGGTGAGTACGGAGCTTTAGATTTCCTCATAGATTTAAGTAACTAAAAGATCTGAGGAAATATCTACCGAGCCCGGGGATTACAGTCGTGATTTTATTTATTTATTTTATATCTATACTAATATTATAAAGAGGAAAGATTTGATTGTTTGTTTGTTTGTTTGTTTGTTTGTTTGTTTGTTTGAATTGAATAGGCTCCGAAACTACTGAACCGATTTTAAAAATTCTTTCACCAATGTGTAGAATGAACTTTCAGGATGAACATAGGCTATAATTTATGTAGGTACTTCGCGGGCGACGCCGCGTGCAGAAGCTAGTTCATCTATAAAAAGAAAGTGGAGGACTTATCAAAAGACAAGGAGAAAAAAACACTTTTAGCATAAACGGTGACCCTAAAAAAGTCGGTAAAAGAAAAGTGCCATTTATATTCCTATATAATTTTACGCTCTCGTTGCTTTGGCGTCTTATTGATATAGAAATGACGACTCATTATTATGATGTTATACTGTTCTTCGAACTGTGAATAGCGCGCATTGAGACATCTGACATCATTGTGACATTATTATCTTGCACAGATAATGTTTGTGAGCTTTTACAAAAAAATACTTATAATTACTCGAAAAGTTAGACCGGTTACGCACTGCGTCCGATCCGAACCCGTGAAAATATGGTCCGGAGTATTTGTAGAACAATTTCTATGGTAAGTTACGCACTACATCCGTTTTCCGTCATCCGATTTCTTTCCGTCATTTCCGTCACGTAAAATGACGTATGCCAAAAGGTGGCTCCTGAATTGCTTGGATTTGTATCAGAGATCGGACTAGTGTGTAAACAATATCCGAATTCGGTTCGAGTTTTTTAGATCTATATTTTCACGGGTTCGGATTGGATTCAGATCGGACGCAGTGTGTAATGTAATTCTTATGCGGAGACTGGATTTTTCACTTACTTTCTTCTATATTGACATACTTATTTGGCCACATCTTTTGTTATGTAATTCATACTTTGTACGTAATTCATATTTTCAGACATACGTCCTTTAAGTTTTGAACTACAATACAATACAATACAATATATCTTTATTGTAAACATAAAACAAACAAATAATAAAGAAAAAAAATAAGTATAGGCACAGAAAAAAAATATGAATTACAATGGGCGGCCTTATCGCTAAAAGCGATCTCTTCCAGGCAACCTTTGGATGGACAGGACATATTTGAAAGATAATGATGAGGTAATTACGATTAGATGATTACGCATTTTCAAACCAAGAATATTGAATGTCATGAGATACTGTAATACATTAGCACTCAGTATAATTATATAGGTAATGACTTGAATCAATACTTGATCACTTTTATCAAACACGTTATCAATTGGAAAATTCAAAAATGTAATTAAACAGAAACTATCTAGAAAAGCTTACTATAAAATATCAGAGTACTTAGATGATAAAAAAGCTTGGGATGAATCAGCTCCAACTCTGCTAGGTATTCCTTACAAAATTAACAAGGATCATACAAAAAAAGCGCTAGGGCCCAGCGAGTTTCTTGTCAGTTTTTCTCGCACTGGGGATAGGACTGGAACTGGCACTTAGACTCACCTAGTATGTAAGACGTTTCAAAGTGATCCCTGTGATTCTATTGAAAATAAACATATTTTGAATTTTGAATTTTGAATTTTGAATTGAATTTTGTTTTAGCCTACCTTTCATCAAAAGCCCAGCGGCAAGTAATCCACCCATACCACCCTTCTTTCCCCCCAACCCTCCCTTGCCTCTTGCTTCTCCCACCAGAGATCTAGCATCATCTGCTGCAATGTCATCTAAAAGCTTCAATCTCACAGTATGAGTATCGAGATAACTCCCGAGTTTGTATAACAGAAACTTATCCAATCCCTCATCAGGTTTAGTCGGCAATGTTCTTGCTAGTTCAGCAACAAACTCTTCAGCTTTACTTCCATTTTCTGTTGCTTCTTTCACTACACTCACACCTGGCAGCAGACGTAGCTCGTCTTTCAAACTCAGTTTTTCTAGAAGGGATATAGCTTCTATTTTCAAGCACGTAGGACTAAATATCCCGTTAGAGCAATCCTTGGTCATAGATCTGGGATTTTCCACATTTTCTTTATGGGTTTCAGGGTTTGGTAATGCGAAAACACACGCGAAAAGAAATATGTATCTATACATTATGGACACGTCTGAATCGGAAGGTCCACTGTAAGATATTGATAAGACGATTGTTCCTACCATCTTTTATATGTCTCACATAGGTAGATAGATTATTATTGAGTACGCCATAGCCATTATATTTTCATAGAACGCTGCCTGCAAAAAGTGCTATCTTGACATACAATTTTAATCACTACCACAATATAGATAGATCTTAAATTTGTATATCATGAGAGGTTTTTGATTTAGGCACTCATTTAAATACAGGTGGCAGATTCTATTGCGATGCTATTTATAGGTTTTTTTTATATCATACATGACTATCTAATTCTTTTGAAATAATTGAGATTTTTTTAATTTAAATATCCACAATGAAAATATAAGAAAGTAAATATTTATAAAATTATTTAATCCTTGACAATTTTTTTAAATAACGAAGCAAATGTTTCTTTTGCTTTAACAAAAATAAACATTAAAAAACACATATTTTTGTCATGACGTTGGCTTTAAAAAATATTGTACTTACTTATGGAAATTGAAAATAGCATAAACTGCACCATTTTCGTAAGATTCCCTTTTCATCAAAACATCTCTGAAAACGAATGCGTTCAAACGCACTATATACGAAACTTGTCGTCATTAAAAGTGATACCTATATTATTATGTAATAAAGTTGAAATTAGTTTAGCTGAAAATAGAGTTTGCTTTGCACTAAGAACACACGACATTGTAAGACGCTCGTGTGATTCTTTGAATGATAAATGAAAGCATCAATTAAAAAAATTGAGCTTCAGGCAAATTAGTTCAGCTAAAGAAAGATTTTCGTAGATAAGAAATAAATTAAAATGTATAGTCATTATTTTCAGAGAAAACACAGAACATTTTAAATGCTCGTTTCCTAAGGGGCATATACCTACGAGTACCTTCTGGGAAGTGTATATTTTTTATTTCAGCTTTTTTCAAAGTCCACCATACGGGAAAAGGAGTTCGCGATAGTTTTCAATCTTATCACACTTTTCAATCCTAAGGATCTGAGGTCTAAAACTAAAAATTGAAATCGAAATACCTTTTTTAAGGACTTAGCATGTTGAATTTAAATTTATTACGTTAGTTTCTTACTTCATTCTGATATAGTTTAGGTATGAACGCTTACCTTTCATCATCATAGCCATAGCAATGAGTCCTCCCATCCCTCCTTTCTTCCCTCCACCTAATGGACTCTTCGCTCTTCCTTCTCCCATCACACCATCAGCTTCCTCCACAGAACTCTCGTCCAGCAGGCGCAGCTTCACCGAATGCGTATCCAGAAAGTTTCCGACATGGTAAAGAAGATATTTATCTAGTTTCTCATCAGCTTTTCCTGTTAAGGACCTCGCCAATTCACTCGCCACTGTTTCATACTTCGATTTGTCATTGGCTTCCTTCACTAAGCTAACACCAGGAAACAAAGACACTTCTTCCTTTTTGTTGAGTCGCTCGATAAGGTTGATAGTTCCTATTTTTAAGCACGTAGGGTTTAGTATTCCATTGGCACAGTCTTTCACTAGTTTTTCAGGTTTCACGTCTTCTGTAGGCATAGCCACACACGATGCTATCAAAGTGAGGATAATAACTTGATACATTATTACACGTCCACGTTCACCGGTCAGTTGAAACTGTGTAGTTCTATCACAATGTTATCCCTTTTATATTTCATGTTTGTGGTCAAAATGATTACCTCTGGTCTGAGTTGTCTGATCTCCTACTTTGGACTCTTCACTTGCGGTTTTCAATTTTATAACCAAAACTATTTGACTCTTATTACCATCATGTAGATATTAGTATTGTGTAAAAATTTAAATCTGCATCTGCAATTTTAAATTGGTCAGTCTTGTTCATTTTTGTGGGGTCGTTAGCGATTGATTCGCCAAACTAGACTATAATAGCGATGAGTTAGAGTTTGTTTTAATAATTAACAGTTTGATTTGCAAGGTTTTGTTTATTTTTGACAATGCTACATACGCAGTCTATGTAAGACAGATTAATTGAGTATAATTTGTCTGCTACTCTTTTGCGTTTGTTTATGGAATGTCCAATTGCACTTACGATTATAATTACCGCGGTGAGGCATCTTAAACCCGATAAAATATACAAAAAATAATTCAATGAAAATGATTGTACCTATGTGATCAAGAGTTGAAGCAGGTATATACGAGTAGAATAATCACAAATTGCTTACTTTTAGTACGTATTACCCCAGGTATTACAAACAAGATCACTTTAAAAGAAAAACCAAACTCGTGGGTACACATAATACAACCGCGGAAAAAAGTAAAATACAACTAAGTACTTACTATGAATCATACTGTGGTTTTTGGCGAGGAATTGATATCTGGTGAGTAGGTATACAGTATACATTGAAAGGTATTCTGCCATATATTGCACACTGAAACATTTTTTTGTGTCGGTCCTTTATGTTGGAACTTTTAATTGACCTGAATCTATAAGTAGGTACATTATAATTTTAAATAGGCATTTTTGTTTTTCATAAACCCGTACTTAACAGTATGTTTTCATTAAATTGTAAAAAAATATCGAATGTTTTGTTATTGGTTCTTATAATCTAGGATTTGACAAAAAATGGCTGAAATAAAAGAAACCCAAAGATGCTCAGTAATGTTTTAACTACAAACCTGAATGAAGGAAACTCAACAACCTAAATAAATTTTCTATAAGTACTTACATAAAATATTAACTCATTACCCAACAGCAACTTACGTTATAAGCTGCTCCTGTAGTTTCTTTCATAGCAGTTAGTGTTGATAACAACTTTCCTATTTATTAGTAAGTATTTTGCAAGCTAAAACATTATTTTGTTCTTGCATTTTTCTTTAAAACTAGATCAACACCTACACAACTTAGGTACCTACCTACCACCAGTAGGTACATTTACAGTTTTATTTTTATTTTTAGGAGTTTTTGTTTAAGGACTACTTTTTTATGGAATACAAATACTTAACCAACATTTTAAAATTGGTATAAAAAAATTGCCTTTTTTGAACTCGAATCTTTACACTTTGTGCGTTTTGCTAAAATATAATTTACATAATAATATTTTTTTCAGAGTTCTAATAAGATGTTCAGTCAGAGTTTCAAATTTCAAATCAAAATTCTCCAATCTTTCAAATCCTCTTTTTCTTACAGTTGGTATTGCTTTTTTATCTTCTCAAGCCATCATAGTATTGTTATTTCAATAAAAAATAAATAATGACTGTTTCACCTTCAGATTACTTTGATTCATACAAAAGGAAAAAATAAGAACAGCTCACTCTCGCGGTGAATGAAGATTGCTTTTTTCTTTTTAACAAAAAGTAAACCTTTTTTCCCGTAAGCTTACGAAGCAGTGAGCATCTGGTATCAATAGATGGCGCTCGGAACGGTAATCGATGTACACGTACTGATGCCGCTAGATGGCGTTAGCTGTACCATTTTGTTTGTAATAAACGAGTAAATAAAAAGTCAGATGATGAATAGTGTTATATTATTTATAAACTGACATATGTACATATTTCGTTTACTCTATGCACAAGCCGGCTAAGAAATAATAAGACATACTAGTTAACGAACTTAGTACTGTTTTTCGAAATGCCCATAGAAAAGACTTCAACGCGCTACATAAGCAGTTATTATAGGTGATGATAAAGTCTCAATATTTTTATTAAAACTCGCAACCAATGTCTAGTAATGTACTAAATATGTTTGATAATTCCAATTTACTTACATTTTCATTACAATAAAAAGAACAGGCCAATAGAAAGCGATGTGAAATAATCTCCCTCACATAGGCATTTACATACAGACAGATCAAGCGATATCTAACCATGCCATGGTCCACATACCAGCAGTATGTCCCACATACCAACATGGTGCGCCACAAGTGTGCCACATACATAAAACACTGTGTTTTATTCAATGGTAGGGTGCCATGAAGAAAAACAAATAAATACTGTATTGAGAAGATATGAATTCACGCGTATGCCGATTGGCTTAAAGGTTGCTCTTTCCCTTTAACTGCTGCAGCAATAGATAGAATCTAACCAGACAAAAGTTACTGTGTAGGTATCGACACATTTTTAAAATTATTATTATTTTAATAAAGATGATTAGTAAGCTTTTCCACTTTTTATATTACCCGTAGGTAGTACAATCATAAAAAAAAGTTTTTTTTTAGTTTTTTGCCATTAGAAAATTAGATTTATTTTAGGATAAGTACCTATTATAGTAAAGTTTTTTAATTGGTTAAATTTTTGACTATTTTGTTGATATTCCTTTACGAAATAGTGGCATAAACCGACAAAAGGCAGTTTAAAATCATATGTAGAGAAAAATGACAATAGTATTCTTTAGTTGCTCACTTTTGTTGTCAAAGTAGGTTTTTTTTAAGTTGAGAATAATGATGATCTTCTAATACCTAATACCAAGCACGTTATCTTATGACGCCAAACTATGCCACTGTTCCACATACCCTACTATATCCTAGATATAACATTGTCCCAGATACATAATGCTTGGTTTTCATTATGACCTTAAACCATTTTTGTATCGAGAATCTATAGTGAGGTGTGTACCTACTATGTAGAGTTCACATAATTTTGATGTTGTTTTCTTCTTATTCGTTCTTTCGAACTAGTGTGATAGGATAGATAGAGAGATAGATAGATAGTAGGATTGAAGTGCACCTAAGTAAGTTTATTTGGGTACGTGTCTTTGAACTCTTTAGGTTGTACGACATGCATTGTGGTAGCATTAAGCTGAGATTGGTCCTATTCAGCCACGCGACTTGCATGCAGGAAAGACAATTTATATCTTTTTTTTTATTTTACTTTCTGTGTTACTTTTCTAATTTTGTTTGGTTTTACCTTTGTTTTGTTTTTTTTTATCTACTTTTATTTTCCTGTATGTGTCCGTGTCTGAATAAAAATCTATTCTATTCTATTCTATTCTATTCTATTCTACATGCCAGGTCTACACGAAGTCTTGTGTGATGGATGATATAATTTATAATGATGACCATGTAATCAACAGAGCAGTAAAATTCATTCAGCTCTTCAAAAACCATGAAATATTTTAGTAAGCCTTGAACACCGCATTTCTCCACATATAGCACTTGTCATTCATAACACACTTGTTTTAATCTTACATGTGTGGGTGAATGTCAATGACACGCACACAAAGTCAGGTAGAAAGTTAAATTGTTCACTTGCTTATTGCTCATTACTATGCCATCATTTGTGATAGCTATTTATTTACCAAGATATCAAAAAACTGATAAACTTATAGATTTTGAAGAAATCAAAAGTATTTACTACGTAGGTAAGTTTAAGCTAAATTTCATAGTTCCGATAGAAGCTTCAGTCAATAAAATGATTTACAGAAATTAAAAAAATAATGATATCATACTTAATGTATAATGTGAAGTAGAATAGTGCATTTAAATCGTTAAAATTTCATAATTTTATTATTAAAATTAGGTACCTACCTACGCCTACGTAGCAAAAGATTGAAAAATTGTCCCTAAAATTAGAACTTAATATTAAAAATATATTTATAAAGTATATTACAAAAAAATCTGGAGGGGAAACTAAATAAATAACATCCCACTTTTGGCTCTACTGTTGAGTGAATGGGCTAGAACATTCTGTAGATACGTAGGCTCACATAGGTACGTACAATGTACACACTCTAAGTAGCCCAGCCCGGGTTCATTGCCCGACTTTCTCGCGTCCATCTTGTTACGTCAAGGATGCTGTCAGAAACGAAAGTAGAGTTTGATTATTATGTGAATGACAAGGAGGTATTTTGGGTTGCGAAGGCTAACTATTGCGTAAGATTTTGTTGAAGAAAGAGAGTAGGTGATGATAATAGGTCTAGGTTTTTTTATATGTTAGTAGCCTAACACTAAAAATATTGATAAATATAAAGTTGCTGAACGCTATGCTAACGGAAGACTATTTTATAATAAGCCTACGCTATATTATGTGAAAAGGATGACTACTTAGTATTAATTTGGTAAAGTGATTTATCGCTTTGTGTAAGGAAAGAGACCTATAAAAGATAGGTATTTTTATATGACAAAGCGTTAGGCGTAGTTAACCTTATTATATTGCAAAGCCCTCAATTCTACCAATTCAATTCCCTCAATTCTCAATTCTAGCCATACCTGCAGCTAGAATGTGGTGACACCGCTGTGCCTGTGTGCATAGCTATTTTTTAAGCGTGTCTGTAATTTATTTAAGAGAACTCTAGTGTCTAGTTAAACCTAACTTAGGATTTAAGACGCTAACCACCATTTAATGTCATGTTTTTTATCAATAAATGCTATCTATCTATCTATCTATCTATCTAGATCTCTATTTTTTACCGGATTGCGTAAGATGATAGTTAGTTAGCCGTTTGAAAAGACTAATTTTCTAATAGGTACTAATATTTTTTTAATTTTGATACGTCGGGATAAGAAAACGTGTGTTATAATTTATTATAGCATAGTTTATTCGAAACTGGCCCTAACTAATATAACTTTTTGAACAAAACAGTTGTCAGTCAACCCAACCGAAATACTATTTCGCGTTCCTATACCGATGATTATAACACAATTACCGTAAATACAGTTTAAAACATATTTATTTAAATAATTTATTATCTTGGCTAAAATAATACGAGTTTATTGGAAAATCACTACTTTTATTGTTATAATAATATAAAATTATGTATAAAAATAATTATGATTTAATTTATATAACAAGATTCATATGTTTAAAGAAAATTGTGCATTCTAATAATTTATAGATAGTTAAATTATGTTTTACATAAAGAAAAACAATGTACCATACAAGACAATTTTGGGACATGATAGTTTTGAAAAAATACTTAAATAAGTAATTTTAACCCATTGGAATTTATCGTTTATCAACGACCAGTACCTATAACGCACCTCGTTCATGGCCACTGGCCAGTCCATACCAACTGGCCAGGTTGCCACCACCCAAACGCCAAATTAATCAAAATCGCCATCTCGTAAATTACCTAAACCACCTACCACGTTCACTTTCACGAACTTTCGACTCAAGTGTGTCCCACTTTTGCCCACTTTCCCCTTCGGTGAGGTAAAAAACGCATCCGGCTGGCGAATCGCGAAAGTCGTTTTGTAATCGGATGTAATGGGGCTCCTAAGTTGGTAAAGGTAGGTAATGTAGGTATTTTTTCATTCTCTACATGAACCTACGAGTATATGATTAAAATGTGAGTACCTACCTAGTAAAGAATCAAATCTTTTTTAGGGGTAAAATTACAACATTCTCCTTACTATTAGTTGCTTTGCGTCATGTTTGTCTGTTTTTTCAACCTTAATTAGACTGTTACTTGTAGATATTAATAAAACCTAAATACTTTGATAAAAAAGTGAGTGCCTTGAAAAGAATCTAAACTTTTTTTAGGGGTAGAAGTCAATACTTCCTATTAGTTGCCAGACTGTAACTTGCATTAGCACTATACAATTTTGCTCAGTCATACAAACGAGTAGCGTTTTTATAAGTACATAATTAAGATATTAAATAAATGTTTTTGGTGTTACCCCTGAGTAAAGTAAGGCTGTTTTTATTTTACCCCTTCGTGTGGCGTATCGTTGTATTAGTCTTTCAAAGATATTGTACTTACTTCCTTTTTGTTATAAGGTCAATTTGCTTTTAAGATGTTTTCAATAATAAGTTAATTTTGATAATTAAATAAAAATAACATCTCCCTGGATAGACAAAACAGGGTCACAGTTTTGTATAAAAATATATTTCTATAAATGTTACGAGTACTTTAAGGAAAATTATAAAAAATGGGTAACAATTTGATTTGTGAACCTTTAAAATTCCATGCTATGTATAATAATTTGTTTTTGATAACTTAGTAACTTGGTTATTTAATAACTTGGATTAATTACTTAATAACTTGAATTATTTTGTAACCTGACCAGTACTAGTACAAGTAACTAGTTAAATAATAACGGCTTACTCGAATCTGATGAAATTATTGTACTCTTTGTAAGTATTGATATTACTTTAGAGATATTGCAAAAGAAAAGCGTGCTGGGCCCATAACCTATAGTAAAATACCGAAAAAGGTTCATAATTGTCTGCAAGTAACTTTTATTACACACGAGATGGCGCTAGTTATAAACAGTTCATTTTATTTTGTTATAATTCTTAGAATTTATAGTCTATTTGAATGGTCAGTTCCCACGCAATCAATATTGACTTCAATCAGAAAAGCTTATATTTATTCCTGGCTGGAATGAAATGAAAAAAATGAAAATCTCATTGCCATCAAGCATTCCCCACCTTCCTCACAAGTCCTTCAATCTCGCACGCAATTCTAAGACAACTCGCCTACCTATATAGGGTTGATAATCATGTGAATATGATTGGTGGTTATGGTGTTTTGTATCGGGTCTATGGCATTTTGTTTACGTTGAGACGAGAAAGCTAGGAGAAAGGCGTAAGCGGACGTTGGAGCCCGAATTCTTCGGTCGGTGAAACGCGTTTTTATGGGACAGGTGCTGGTTGGTGGAATTTGTTCAGAAAAGCCGTCTCGTGACATATTTTATGTCGATGACGTAAGATACACTATGCAACGATAATCTCATTTATTAGACACTAGCTGACCCGGCAGACTTCGTACTTATTTAGAAAACGTTTGTATGGGAAATAGAAAAGGGCTATTTTTAGGGTTTTCCTGGCAGTTATTCGAATTTTTCTTACCTTTTAAACCTTCGCTAAATCTCCACGAACATTTCAAAACCAAGATAAGATAAATCCGTTTAGCCGTTCTCGAGTTTTATCGAGATTAACGAACAGCTATTCATTTTTATATATAAGAAGAAGAAGAAGAAGAAGATAATAATACGAACAGACAATGTTTAGCTGCATGTAGGTATAAGTAACTAGCTAAACCGACAAACGTTGTCCTGTCTTAAAACCTCCTAAAACTGTCTAAAAAAATAATTAGCAAAATCATTCAGCCGTTCACGTGATGCCGTGACCAAGGGAAATAGGAATTCATTTTTATATATAATACTAGCTGTTGCCCGTGACTTTGTCTGCAAATAAAACATTTTTAAAAGTTTGATTAGTTTTTCTGTTATTCGGGACGAAGACAAATACAACAAATCAAAAATCATGAAAATCGGTCCAGCTGTTCTAGAGTTATAAGATTTACTAAGAAGATTGGTTTTAAATTAAAACTATTGTAAGTAGGTAGGTACTCAGATATTTTTGACACTTATTTCATTTACTTATCTTATCTTATACCTTTAAACGAGCAATTCTTGTATATATGTATAGATATATATAATTGGAATCTCGGAAACGGCTCCAACGATTTTCATGAAAATTCGAATGTAGGGGGTTTCGAGGCCGATAAATCGATCTAGCTAGGTTTCATTTTCCAAAAACCACGATTTACCAGAAAAAACCCCGAGCAAAGCTCGATCATCCAGGTACTATATTTTATATTTTCAAAGATTTTCTTCAAATTATCGGCATTTGATTTATGAGGTTTTATCAAATCTCAAGTAAATAATATCTGGGTAAATATAGAAATATAAGTTGTCTTTACAAGTGATATTTCTTCTTATCGTGTCTAATTAATTCTTTTAAACCATTGTGGTGAAAGGATTAAGTGCGCCACAGAGGTCTTTTTCAAGAAATATATGAGATAATAAACAAATACAGGATTAGAAATTTTAACAAGGAAGATTCGATAACGAAATCCAAACTAAACTACCTAAGCAAATTAAAACTAAATAAGTTATTGTTTATGCAAAACTCAAAGTTTGGCACACAGAAATAATAATTTTACGCCTATTATCTTTTAAAGTTTTACTCATTTTAATTTGAACTTCAAATAATAACTAAATATTGTTGTGAGATACGGTTTAATTCAAACTGCATTTGTTTTTATTTACTTACAAAGTTTTTTCCGTAATTTTTATCCTATGTACCAATCCAGGTTATTAAATATATAAAACCGTTCAGCCGTTCCGTGATTTAGTAACAAACATCCAAACACACAAACTTTTACATTTATTATAATAGTAGGATAACCAGTGATTTTTTTTTGGCTATTGATGTTTTATTTACAGAAAAAAATCTTTATTAAACACCAACAGCAAATTAAATAATACATATATATTTATTAATTATAACCAGTGTTTATTATAACCCTGACTTCATTGATGATTCCTGTAATCATTATGACACATAAATATCTTAAGGTTCTTGAACTTTCCAAGAAACTGAGAAGTAAGTGAAGCTTCTTCAGTGAGGAATTAATAGAAAACAATTCCTCAATATTCATTTTTGTGTTAGGAAATAAATCTTCTACAAAAGTGTACCTAATAAAATAGCAAATAATAAATTTCATAGGAAAAATCCTACAAAATCATATTTCATATAATATTTCGGGAACATTCTACGTACAAAGATTATTTTCCAACAACTGGAAGCAAATGAGAAAGTTCAACATAACGACTAATTATAAAAAAGTATGTATGTCTGTGATTAAAGAAAACGGATGAAAAATAAGAAAAAAATGCCGAGCAAGTGAAAGTGGCACCCACACATCGAAGGGTTACGTTGGTGGGCGTAGGGAAAGTTACTTGACTCTGGCTAAGAACAATGAAATGAAAGGAGTAGTTCTTGAAGTGTCTTTATTTGACCCAACAGGAACTGGCATCTGCCTAGATCTCAACAAAACTTGAAACTGGATAAACTCATAATATTTTCTGAATAAAACAACATGATAAAGATGAAAACTTTGAGTCTTTTACGTTTACGTAAAATTGTAAATTGTCGGACTCAAAATTATCCTACGATTTTTTATTTGAGGTTATAAAGTTGAAGAGATATCAATTGAAGTTTTTTATACAAGTTAACATTAACAAATTAGCATTCAACTTAACTATTTCAGATTTAAATATAATATTGTTAAACGTGAGGATGTTTTATTTATGTTTAAAACTAGCATAATAGATAAACTAGTGAAATCGAAACTGGTCATAAAAAAATCCAATACCTATTGACTCTTAATAGCTATTACAACGATAAAAGTTTTTAGTAGTAAGGTTATCTCGGAAATAACTGAAATGACTCTAAAAATTTCATAAATTACTTATAAATTGAATAGGTAAATACTTACATAATACAGTAGATAACATAGCAATCTTATAAAAAGTTCCTTTACCTAGCTTGCGAAGGCAAACATTTTAGCACCAACATCTTCTCCAATCATTTCCTTATTCCTACAGAATCTTTCAATGTGTGTGTAAGTGAAAGGCGTGTACACATACTGTAAGCCCATTCATAGTTTTGCATGTGTGAGTGAAGATGATAATATAGTTTTTTACGCATTCTAACATTGGAAACTAGTATAAAAGTAGGCACGTCCGTGACTCTGTTTTAGTTTCTAATCTGGTATGATAGAGAACAGACTGTTATTATACTATATCACAGCGAAATCTGTACTATTATGATGCCAGTTTTCAAAATCTGTTTTTAATCCTTTTGTGGGTTTTAGTAAATAAAACATGCATAACTTACAAAGGATTAAAAAACGGAATCTTTCATTCTTTTATACTTCTTCATGCTCTATGTATTTCAGTTTTCCTGAATTATTAGTTATTTATTTTGTAGCCATTTAAACCTTGTGCATATAATACAAAATGAGGTATAGTCAATCACATCACTAAACTTATAAAATCTTGTCGCACTTATCATATTACTAATTACATACTATATTCATGTATGTAATATACCTACCTATATCTACATTATTTGTAAACCATATAAAATTTAACAACTGTTAAAAATTGATGATAGGGGAGAGTGGAGGAAGTGAACCTGTTGTGCCGACCCCACCTAGTGGGATAAGGGCAGGAAGATGATGATGATGATGATATAAAATTTAAGAACTATTTTTATAAGGCTTTATCTTACAAGTTTCTTGATTGAAAAATAACGAACATTACAACGATGCAATGTGCTAGACCTGTATAAAATTTCATTAGCTGTAGGTCCATCCATAAACCTATTTCGGTTTTAAGCTCTATTTATGTCAGTATCAGTAAAAAACTTCTAAAATCGTAAAAAAGTACAAATTTTTATAATTATTTTCCATTTAATAAATATTACAAGTATATTTATTAGGAACTTAACTTAAAAGTAATGCCAAACATACAAATTTGTCATAGATAAAACTATTTTTGTAAAAAATATTGTTATAATCAGGTACTTATTCTTTTCTATTTTATTAAAGTTAGGTACATAACCTTAATAATTATTGTTCAAGAAAATACCATTATTGTCTCATAGCCAAGTCTCATTGTCTCAAGATAACGGAGATGTAACTTTTTTCTGCCACCAATAGATGGCAGCAGGCGTACAAAATGGTCGCGTTAAGAAACACAAAATATACAAATATTGAGAATCTTATCCCTTTTCGTTGGTTAAAAATAGAGTGATTGCAAGTTCTATTTGTGGTGTAGTACCGTAAACTTTAGTTTTTTGTAAAATAAAACATTTGCAAAATAAACAGTCGGAAAACATATGTATATTATACGAATGTTTTAACTTTGCTTTCTGTAGCCCTAATTTATTGTTAATATTTTACAAACGTGCAACATAAAGGTAGGTATTTAAGGAAACCAGATAACTGCATTTAAAATTTATTTTATCTAATTATAAATAAACAGTCTTCATTTTTATCAATAAAGATACAATAATAATACATGACACACAAGCACCCGTATAAATATTAAAAACTAATCTTTATTTTTTTTGTAATAATTTACCAATTTTTACCCTGCAATATCCAAACTTTTTTGTATATTTATACAACTTTTTACCTTGTACCTCTAATAATAAAATTAAGTAAAAAATTATAAATAATTAATTAAAAAATATTAAATTATTATAATTATGCACCACAAAGTTCAGCTTTTAAATATGTTATTAATACTCTTAAAGCTATACACAAATGCACCCTTATTATTATATAAATAATTATTATTCATCTACATAATTTTATAAAGTAAGATCATTGGAAATCTGTATTATCCACCTTTGATGTTGTGTAACAAATAAATTGTAATAATTATATTTTTATTATAATAATAACACAACATACACACACAATCACATAGCTAAATAATAAAACACATCACCACAATTAAAGTAAATAAGATAAAAAGTGTTTCTTTCAAAAAAAAATTGCGTGTCTTGTATAAAAAAAAATAGTTTATAATGTTGTCCATACAAACATTTTGTCAATAAGTAGGTCCAAAGGATTGTCTCTAGTCTCTTGGTTTCCATAATTTGGAAACCAAGAGACTAGAACTGGAAATGTTATTTCCATACAAATAAGTATAAATAATAACAATAATAAGGTACTATCACCGTAATGATTTTGTAAATTTTTTTTACCAAGACATCATAGAAATTTTAACATCCGTATAATTATTATTATAAGAACTTATGAAAAGTAAAATTATTATAAGTTTTAGTATTATGAAGGGATTTGTGATTGATAAGCCAAGTCGTTAGCGTCCTGGGCTATGCTGGAGGATCTGGCGTAGGGGTAGGAACCAGCCGTAGCTGATGGGGACGACCACTGCTGGGGCGAAGAGTTGAAACTGGCAATCTGAAAAAAAATTGAAAAAATTGAACTGCTCATTGAGCAAGAGACTTTGAACAAGCCACATTACAATTTTTTTTTGGTTTGACACCTGTCACGTACGCAATACAAATCACTGTGCAAAATGTGGTCATTGTGTCAAATATCATGTTTGGACGTGCCTCTGACTACCCCCTTCAGATATCATCAAAGATCAAAGTAGCTAGAGATCTGAGGAGATATCTACCGAGCCTGGGGATTGCAGTCGTGATCATGTTTTTTTTCCAGATCATGTTACAAGTTCAAATTTATCATAGCAAACCTAGTAAATCTAACCTAGAAAGAATGCACTAAAAAGTCGAAAACAAGATTGAGAATAGAAAACAAAATTAAAATACCTAACTAATAATAATATACCTAACCTAGAAAAGATCTGTCAAATTACCTTCCATTGACATGTTTTCATTATTTTGAATTATTGGGTTATAAGGTGACATTAACGGTTTCTTCCCTCTAACTTCTACTCGTATAATTCTTCCCACTGACTCTTTAAACTCACATAACTCTTTATGAAGCATCAAGAAGTTACCTTTCCACTTATATTGTTCAGTCCACCGCCACTCAGGAGTTTCTGTATACCCAGGGCTGCTGCTACCAGGAATGCAAGCTTAGCTACCACCAGGGCTTTGGTGACCAAGAGTGTCAACCCTCCAAAGAGCAGACCAATAACAGCTATGACTTTAACTCCGATACCAGCTAGGAGAGGAGTGTACTTCTTTATTTTCCCACGGGCTGAAAAGAAAAATATTAATAATTATTTTCACGGTCAAATATGCAGCGAATTAATCGAAATTAGTACCTAACCGGACATAATTTTGCGACATTTATAGCGCATTTTGTGATGTTAAACGTATATGTAAATGTTGTATGGGACTGTCCAGTTTTTATTCGCCTTATTACCATTTTATACCACGGTGTCTTTACAATTATGATTCCTGAGTCAGCCCTCGGGGAACAAAATTGACACAGCTAAGTTTTAAATGGGCTAAAGATTTTTAAAGAATTAGACTTTTCAATAGCAGTTACGTGTGATGAAGACTAACGACTATGATTCGACCGAACTTCATGATCATCTCCCTGTCCTTATCCCACTTCATGTTGGATCGGCAAAACATGTTCTTTTTTTCACTCTTCGCTATCAGCCGTTTAAGCACTATCCCAGAATAAACCATCGTTATCGAAGAGTCAACTGACATTTTACTATTAAATCATTTATAATTAATCTATTGGCTATGCAAATATGGCACTTAATAAGAAAATATACAACAAAAATATAGTTAAAAACACTTCACATCGTAAAAACTCCTACAATTACCTACCTACCTATTATTGAAAGCAACTTAAACTAAGGCTTTTTGTCTTATTGGGATGGAACATTTGAATTGCGTAGTTTTTTTGTCAGAAATTGTCTTAATTTTAGTACTGTTACAGTGCTGCCGCGAAAGCTGATCACTTGCACCACACTGATACGCTTACCTTGACCTATAGCGATTGCGCTCGCTCACGTAAGAGGTCAGTCATCTCGACTTTCATTGAGATTTACTTTCCTCAATCTATTGCCACTATACTCACATCTTGACTACATTGAAGTGAATAATTCAAAGACATCTGTCCTTTGGTTTTCATATAAAATTCTAGGTACGTTTGAGAGCCCATTAGGTACTATTATGATATTACTCTTTCTCATCTTATCGCCTCCTATCATATTAGTGTGATGACAGGACTAAAGTGTGCCTCAGAAGATTATTTTTGCACTAGTCTTGAACCAATTTTTTAGGTTGAACGACATGTCAGTTTCCTCACGATATTTTCCTTTACCGTTTGAGGGTACTGGTATAGCGCGCATATATGTATATCTCAAACCGAAAAAAAGGAATAATACCATTCCGCTAATCTATTCCTTAAACCTTTCTTTTAGGGAAAAAAAAAAAAAAAAAATATATGATCACGACTGTAATCCCCGGGCTCGGTAGATATCTCCTCAGATCTTTAGTTACTTAGATCTTTGATGATATCTAAAGAGGGTAGTCAGAGGCAAGTCCAAACATGACATTAGGCACATGCCCACATTTTGCAGTAGTTAGTATTCCGTACGTGACAGGTTGCAAGCCCATCGCCGCTTATAAGAATACTAACCTATGACACACACCTTTCGAATTTATGGTTCTGGGGTATGCCGGTTTCCTCACGATGTTTTCCTTCACCGTTTAAGAGCACTGGCATTGCGCACATAAATTATTCGAAATGGAAAAACTCATTGGTGCACGACCAGGTTTGAACCCACGACCTTCGGATCGTGAGGCAGGGGTGCTACCACTACACCACCAGCGCTCTTAGGTAATAGGTTTCTACAAATTCATGCCTGTAAAGAACAATATTTTTCTGATTACCATATCCATTAACGAACTACACCACCTACCTTCTTGAAATGTCCTCGCTGCTTCCCTCAGCTCGCCAGGTTCAAACTTCACATTGAGTTTTTCCTCACCCGTTTGATCTCTGAAACCAGGAAGAAAAATCTATTTAAGGCAAGATCGAAGTACTACTGAATAGTAACTGCTGTGTCAAACGTAGGCATAATTATTTAAAAAAAAAAAATGATTGATTCAGGCGTGACTTTGCGGAAATCCATTACAAATACTGAAAAGGACGGAAATTTCTAGTACTTTCCCGCTAAAACTATTATCTAATGAGGTTATTAATTAAGCTTATTAATATTAATGAGCCCCACAAAATGCCTTATAGAAATATTATTAATATTAATAATCCCAACACCACACCTCAAATAGAAACTCGACACGTGTTTCGCTTCTCCACGAAGCATCCTCAGGACCGTTGACTCGCTTCGCACTGGTGTTGCTCCACCGAGCGCCGAGATAAAAGGAGATTCCTTTTGTTAATAATATTTCTATAAGGCATTTTGTGGGGCTCATTAATATTAATAAGCTTAATTAATAACCTCATTAGATAATAGTTTTAGCGGGAAAGTACTAGAAATTTCCGTCCTTTTCAGTATAATTATTTTTATTTTTGACGTGCCTCTATCTAACCTTCTGTTTTCTTCAAAATTTTAAAAAGTGCGGGTCTTTTTAGCTTGAAGCCGGCGAATACATTACCAACTACACCAATGTTCGACCTCCAGCACGTTTGAAAATTTTGAATCAATTTCAAATTTGATGTTATGCTATAGTTGTTAATTCTCTTTAAAAATAAGACGAAAAGAAATAATTTAAAAAGTGTTTTTAATCATATCCATGTTTGCTGTCTTTTTTGAATGGAAAAAGTATTATGTTACGGTAACAAAAAAAAAATACAAATCATAATAATTATTAGGTGTGCTTAGCTAAGAAGTGAAAGTATTACTGCATCCTTTTGTATGTAAATATTGGTATTGTTAATTATGTGTAACGTTGTAATAGAGCTTTTGTAAGTTGAAGTCGTAATCACTGTAACTAATACGCTCATCTTTGTAATCTTTTGAGCCTCAAATACTATTTAAATTTTCAGACTTACAACTTATTTAGCACTGTAACCCTTCATTTACATTTAGAAACATGTAATACACGCTTATACCAATACGTGTAAAAGTCCTAAATGTTTTGTATCAAACAAGAAAACATTTTTGATAGTCTCTGACACGTCGTCAAGTTTGAAAGTTTTGTAACATTATTATTCTCATAACTTGTTTTAGATGTAACTAAAAAAGTTTGATACAAGTAGAATAATGTTTTGTTCCTTGGGGTACCTATATATTATGCTATTGGTTGGTTTTGGCTAGCTTAACGATCAAAATATTGAGTTTTTTTGAGAGAATCTCTTATCTCATGTCACCTAACTTGCCAAATTGTTTGCCGTTTAGTCGTGAAAGGGGTTCATACAAAAAAAAAAATGATTTGACTCTCGCATTTTTAATATATTATTATGAATGTATGACATTATCTTACTGTACATTTCTGTGTTCTGTATTATATTCTGTATCAAATCTGAAAAAGCGCACGCATCTTTAAATTACAATTGCTACTGTAAACAACATAGTAAACGACGCATGACCGTGTCACATGTCAACCGTTTAGGCAAATTAGTTCACCTTGCTTATTGTTCTTGAATTTTCACTCCAAGTGTTTCGAGAAAGTGGGCTTCTGTGTAAGTATTATTATAGTATTGCTATATACTATAATATGCTATATATTGTATATTGTAGTATTGCTATACTTTTGAGGTACCTGGTAATATATTGCAAAAACCAAGGTCCAATAATGTTGCTTTGATTT
This sequence comes from Cosmorhoe ocellata, assembly GCA_963675405.1. Classification (NCBI taxonomy): domain Eukaryota; kingdom Metazoa; phylum Arthropoda; class Insecta; order Lepidoptera; family Geometridae; genus Cosmorhoe; species Cosmorhoe ocellata. Next base: position 2,928,795 of record OY776266.1, on the reverse strand, counting down.
ATTATTTATATTTTACCATATTTATGTAAGGAAGATTTGGCTCATTTTAACCCAGAGATCAAATAAAATTGATACAAATAATATTATGCACTAAAGTTTTGTGAATAGGTACTTACCTACATAATTATTATAACGCTTATTTACCGATGATCAATCGTTTGTTTTCACATAGAATATCTATGTAATATACATAGCAAAATGGTGATGAGAACACCTATGTACCTACTACAGATATTATTCTAAAGTATATTTCAGGCAGATTAGCTTGAAACATGGTTGGTAGGATAATAATGTAAGGATAGCAAGTAACCACGTGTAATCAAAGCATTTGTATGTACCAACAACTTATAAAAAAAAGATAATAAATAAACGAAATAAGTAACAATACGCAAAAAATATTTGATCAAAGATGGTGTATCACTCTCAGAATAGGCCCATGATCATAAATAACTGTACGAAAATGACAGTGAAAAAAAAGGGACATCAAAATCCGTAAATGAAAGCCAAGGAGGTAGATTGTATTATGAAGAAGGACATAAATTAAATTTTGTCTAAAAGAAACAAAATAATTAAATGCAAACGAGGTTACAGGGACGAAATTGATGCCTACCTAAAGAACTGGTCCACCCAAAACCGTGATAATTGAAGAGAAGGAAGGGAGGCCTTTGCCCTGCAGTGGGTCACTACGGGCTCTTAATAATAATAATAATAAAAGAGGCTACAGCTAATATAAAATAAAATATAGAAACAAAAAATCCACTCACTTCTCAATCGCCACCCCTGAAAAAAGTTCAATCCTTCCATCGTCTTCTCCACCCCCCGGCGCGGCACTGCACCCCACAACAGCTACAATCAGTACTACACACACCACTTTCATGATAACAGCTGCTAGAATATTCTAGAAGGAACCTTCTCGTCCGGGTGCCGAGGATGAAATGAGAGGAGACCAGGATAGCCACGCTTTTATATATTGAGTGACGAAAGAATTAGTTTTGTAGTACAAAGCCGGAAGCTGTAGTGGATGGAATGATTTTGATACTTTTCTATTTTTTATTTTGTTGTTCCATGATTAAGACCAGCGCTCTGGCAAAATAATAAAGTTTTGCCAAAACACAATGATGAGTGGAGTCTATTTTTATTACCTGTTTACTTAATTATTATTATTTTAGCTATAACATTGTTTTTAGCTATCAATAAATCTAAAGAACCTAAAGAAGAGGTTACAGAGAGACATTTGCAAGATATTTTCTTTTAGGATCTAAAATTTAACCTAGAAAGGTTGTGTTGTGGGTGAAAATAACATTTCGTGCCCAAAAATTGCGGGAATTTAAGCAAAATTTTTCTTGCTCTTTACTATTTACTTGCATTTAAAACTATTCATAGCTAATTATAAAATTAATAATAATAATAATAAAACTTTATGTATATCAGACAACTTAAATCCATTTTAATGTTTTCAAAACTTTATTAAATTTTCGCCACGGACCAAAACTTTCAACACGCTATACTAAGCCTCTTCATTCATAACGCTTTATTTTCTTGCATTTGTTGTTACAACAAAGAGGATGTATTCAACAAAATGTACGCAAGTACTTGCATATTTCAAACGTTGATAGGAGAATAAGACCTTGTTATCGACACCTCGTTGTTATTGTTGTTGTTGCAACATCAATCATGTTGTTTGTACTATCGTTGTTTTTAAACTAGTCGTTGTAAAAGCTTTCTTGTTTTTTATATATTGTTGGACATTTCACACAACGCCAACTAGCCCCAAACTAAGCAACGAAAATAAGTGAACCAGATAACTGATTGACTAATTATATATTTTTTTGGTAAATACATAGGTACATAGAATACCTACATAACATAAAAAATAACCAGATACAGAACAAGCACTGTGTTCATTACACAAAATTTAGTCCTGGGTGGGAATCGAAGATTTTTGTTAGATTCGCCTGCATTATCATAGTGACGAAATAAAATATCAAAAATCCAATACTTATTGCGGTTTGCGGCTCTATGAAGCCATTTTCAATTAAGTAATTTTAAAGTTCTGTTTTTTAGTTTTGAAATTATTTTAATATACGAGTACCTACACTTGTGTAGGTATTTGAAGTTTCTACAATAAAATTCTTAGTCATTGACAAAACTTTATTGGCATTGTTATGGAAAAGCAAGGTAAGTAGGTACAGTTTATTGAAAGAGAAATTTCTTTAGCCCATAAGTTTCGACTTAAATATTCCATGTCTTTGTCATTTTATAAACGTATTTATTTGGACTTTCACGAGGATATTCAATAGTTAGTTATACCTTGTATAATACGCGTTGTAAGCAAATTTAAATTTGGCCCAAAAAAGTCAGATGGGACTTCAATGTAAACTTCAACCATCGATGTAAATATAGCTACATCGATATAAATATAGCTACTATTGATGACTTCAATCCTTAGTTTTTCGTAAAAATACCTAACGCACTAACAATGAGAGAAATATTTGATCTGCAGATATTTCTCCGGGTCTGGGTGTTGTAGTACGATGGTACCTACCTACTCGTTTTATCTGATCCAGGGAACGAAACAGTGTGCAAACAAAACAGTGGGTGACTTCTTTGAAAAATAATCAATTAATAATAATAATATAACAGAAAAATAATCGTGCAAAACCTACTCTAAAATATAAGTTACATTGTCATCGTCATCAGCCTATAGCAGTCCACTGCTGGACATAAGCCTCCCCTAATGAGCGCCATTGCGCCCTGTCTTCAGCTCGACGCATCCAGCCTCCACCAGCAGCCTTTCGCAGATCGTCACTCCACCTAGCCGGAGGGCGTCCTACACTACGTTTGCCGAGCCGCGGTCTCCACTCGAGAACTCGTTTACCCCAACGGTTATCGGTTCTTCGACAGATATGGACAGCCCACAGCCCACTGTAAGTTACATTGTATCATTTCACATTACTTGGCAATCGATCTCGTAAACTTTAACACCACATAAGGGACAATACGATAATTTTAATTGAACAAAATAACTTAGTTAATTCGACTGATTTCGACAAAAATTTTGTTCCGATTATATCGTTGTCATTTTGTGGAGTAGACACAAAACATGGGGGACCATTCTACTGAACGGTTTTGTCATTATTCTCACTATTCGTCACTGTTCACAATCAACAAATTGGTTATTTCGTGAAATAATTTATTAGCAACCTTTTATTGCTACATCTTCATGCTACCTATCAGATTGAAAGACGAGTTCTAAAATCAAGGTTATTTTTTTTTTCAAATAACGGTAAATATCAAATTGAGTAGAATCGTTCTAGGACTGTTTGGTAAAGAATTTTGGTGTAAGTTATAAGTGTAAGTTTGGTAGTAAACCTTCCGGAATATTCTTTATCCCAAGGCCAAGGTCACTTTCTCCTGGTCCCTAGTTCCTTGCACCCAAGAGCCATAGCAGTGAACTTGAACCCACTTTCTATTCTGAACACAACCAGAGCACAAAGAAATAACCAATCAAAAGTTTTTGTTTTGGTAAAAGTGATATGGAAAACACGTCTTTAATCCTAAGGTGTCCTAAGGTTGTGGATTCAAATCTGGCTTTACTTAAATGAGGTTTTTTAGAAAATGGTGAAGGAAAACAAACAAAATAATATGATAACGACTGTAATTTTAAGAGCTTTAATTACTTAGATATTTTGAATATCTAAAGCAGGGTAGCTCCAGTGACAGACAAAGGAACTCGCATACATACAAACGTATATACACCCCAAATCATAAACCTCTTTCTTCGCTTCACAGTCGGGTAAAAAAGCAGGAAAACGATTATGCTGTAATTTCTTGTGCCCTTGCACCATTCAAGGCCAAGCCAGTGAACTTATCCGCACTTTCTATTTGAGCTACTAAATGTAGTATAAGCATATTTCAGACAAAATTCATTAGAACTTCGTAACTGTTAACAGGTAGTGAAAATAAGTATATTACATTATAATTGTGCGTATAAATGAGCAATAAAAAAAACTAAAAATATTAACTTCAATGTTGCACTACGTAGTGCTGAACCGGAATACAAGAATTTAAACAAATAATTACGTTTTAAAAACTAAAAAGTAAACGGACTTCAAAGTAGCACTATGCAACTTAAATATGGTTTTCTCATGGATGCTTGTCAGAACTGGACCAGCTTTCAAAGTATAAGAAAAACGTTAAAATTGCCTATAAAATTTATGGAATTCTACCAATTTCTCAAAAATACCATCATCAGATCCTTACCTTATGACTATGGGACCACCTAGGAAGTATACCCTATCAAATAAAAAAATAATTTTGCAAATCGGTCCAGGCGTCTTTGATTAATCGGTGAACATACATAAAAAAAATATTCCGACGAATTGAGAACCTTCTCCTTTTTTTAAAGTTGGTTAAAAAGAAACCATAATTATATTAAACGATGATAAAATCATTTATCTTCTTCTTCTTCTTCTTATATATAAAATGAATTGCTGTTCGTTAGTCTCGCGAAAACTCGAGAACGGCTAAACGGATTTATCTTATCTTGGTCTTGAAATATTTGTGGAGGTCTAGGGAAGGTTTAAAAGGTAAGAAAAATTCGGATAACTGCCAGGAAAACCCTAAAAATAGCCCTTTTCTATTTCCCATACAAATGTTTTCTAAATAAGTACGAAGTCTGCCGGTTCAGCTAGTAAAAGATAATAATAGTAATATGAGTGTAATATACCTAGGTTATGTACTTACTTATGTTAGATGTCCAAAAATAATTAAGTAATTATGCGTTTTAACTTTCGTATAGTAAAAATAATATCAATGTTTGCAGTTGTAAACTCGGGGTTATAGTATTGTTTTGTCTGCGTGCCTGATATATACTATCTCTATGTCCACTACAATCGTGTATGCAATGGGTGAATGCCACACAACTCAACTGGTTCTGAGTGCGTTGGCATACTTACTTACATCATCGTACATAACATTAAGCCAGTTGATCGACCGAGCTGCGCCTGCGACTATCTAGTTACTAGAGTCTTACTAGAGTTTAATATAATAAGTGTTAAAAACTAAAAAAAAAACCGCCTTGAATGTTTCACTACGTGAAAAATACTAGTGAGAATGAGGTTTTTAAGTTTTACGGAAAATATACCAATCCTTGAAAGATATGAGACCACCTCTGAAGTATGACCTACCAAACAAAATTAACCATTAAAAGTGGCGGTATAATCGTGTAACAAAAAAAACTGAAACATATAGACGAATATGAAAACCTTCTCCTTTATGCAGCTTTTATGAGTAAATCATAATTAGGTACTCTATGTTTTTAGTCACTGACAACAAATAGCAGAATAACTATTAACACATTTGAGAATAAATTAAATGTGCAAGAAGTCACGAAGAACCGTTTTTAAAATTACATGTGACACAGTTTTATCTCTATGGACACAGTTGAGTTATCCAAGAACAAACAAACAATTTATGGATAACTCAACTGATCCATATCTCTGACAGAGGAAAGTGTTTTCTTGTTCTCCATGGGCCCCAGTCTCGACCCCAAAATGCACAATTATTATGAAAGCTACGCCACCAGATAAATCGTGTTATATAATAAAAGTTAATCAGGTAAATAATCCTTATTTAAGGAATGCCACGACGAACACGCTGCCACCATCCACCGACTTCACTGCAGTGAAATTGTGATAGTTACTGCTTCACTGACAGAACGGTAGAAAGTTGTCAAACTTATTTCATAGAAGTTCGAACCTTCTTTGACAGAAGATATTTTTTCTTCAAACAAAAGTTAACTGACACCGCTCATTTTGACATTATCAAAAACACAAAATCTACGATGTAAAAGCCAAAAATGTTCCCAGAAATTTAAAACCCTGTAAAAACTACAGAGCAATACACCTTACAGAAAATGACACAGTGACCAAATAAATCAGCACCGAAGAATACCTACTATATCACCCAAACATGGGTAAGAGAAAGCGAAGAATTTTTCCAAAAACAAAACGATCTGTCTTCAGCCGACCTCACCCTATCCGTCGTAAAATGATGATAAAACAAAGAAAAATGAAAACTTTCTTCCACAAGCACAACCCCAAGTTATTCATCCAGCGAGGTATGAGAAGGATGGTGTATGGAATATACAATGTATCTGACAAAGTAAGGGATAAAATTGCTGAAAGTACCTTAGCTCTGGACAATCCTTTCAGTGCTCAATTCTATGAAGACAGATGCATTATTCAATAGCACTTGGATCTCTATCATACGAACAATCCCCGTATTATAGCACTGAAAAAAATTCAAGACAATCCTTCTAGTTAAAAACAATCCTTATGAAGACCAATACATTATATAGCAGATCTGTTACATAATTAACGCTATATTGGACAGTTAAGCAGTTCAATGAAGACCATCTACCATAATTAAACATGCAGTTTGGTGTGAAAGGAAAATGTTACGAAATCTGGATTATATGGTATTGATAATGTCCTTATGTTTTTTCTTACTTTCCTACTGCTTTCCTATTGAATAACAATAAAACTATGGTTCTAAATACCTAAGGTCTTTGGAGGAGCAGTGTGCAAGACGCAATAGGCACCCCGCCTATTGCGTCTTGCACACTTTTCTGGTAATACGGGGTGATCAATGGTAGAAAAGTCACACATCATAATTTAGCTCTATATAGGTTTATTATGTAGGTATCTAACTTGGAAGAAACTTAAATACTTTTATTCATACAATGATATAACACCCAGACACAGTTCATTGCACAAATTTTGTCCAGGGTGGGAATCAAACCAACAGTTTATAGTCTTTTAGAAACCTAAGACCACACATGACACTGCTGTGTTTAAAAAGTGCATTGTGATAGTGAAACTATTTTAGGTGTTGAAAAGTCAATATTCAAAACTGGGTCTGAATAAATACCAATTTCAGTTTGATTTAAATTAAACTTTAATAAATAATAATTAAAACAACGGTGGAGTTACACTTTCATACCTTTGTACATCTTTAGTTTCTGTTTACAATAACAGGAACCAAATCCCCTCTAGTTAGATCTCCTTGACCTAAATCTCCTCGTACTAAATCCCCTCGTACTAAATCTCCTCGCACTAAATCCCCTCGAACTAAATCCCCTCGAACTAAATCTCCTCGGGCGAAAGTACCACGAACAAAACCCCCTTGCGCTGAATCTTCTCTAGTGGAATCTCGTACGAAATCTCCTCGTAACAAATCTCCACGTACTAAATCGTCACGTATCAAATCCCCTCGTCTGTAATGTTCATCATTATAGTAAACATGGTCTTCACTCTTCGACGGTACTTGAATAATCTCCACTTGGGTTTTGGTGTCATCCTTTCGGTTCTGGTAGCCATGAGAATGGTCGAACATGCCCTTTAGGCTGAGAACAGATGCCATGACAGTTGAGAAAAACCCCATCATCAGACCTGAAATATAAGAACTTGGTAAGTCTTCTTCAATCTACACTTGCGAGCAAAATATTCGACCCACCCCAAGATCTTACGAACATCGATCATACGATCATACGAACATACGATCTCCAAGAACATCAAAAAATCAAAACTTGAATTGAAAAAAATAGGTTTTAAATACTGTACAGGTCGATTTTTTTGCACTCAAGTGTAGTTAAATTATAAAAGTACAGATGGCCAGAACGGCCAATGACATTATAATGATAAGGGGGGTCAGAAATATTGAAGTGGTAAGCTTACAAAAGGAAAATGTGTTAAATAATAGAAAAAAAAACATTTAGCTAGCAGTAGCTACATATTCAATCCTATGAATCAGACGCGAAGAACTAATATAGGGTTGACACTATCTTGGACTGATTCAATCAAAAGACTGTTTATACCTTTAGCAGATAAAAACGCCAGAGCCTTTAGCGCGATAGGAATGAGCAGACTCTTCGCAGCCAGGAGTCCGAGTATCAGCGGCATCATGTACCGCTTCTGCATTTTCTGAAACCGCTTATTTCCGCCTCTTCTGTAAGAAATAATAAATTCTAAGTGACTGAATTTTAAAGTGCTTAGCTAACCCATACTAAAATATTATGAGAAAATATCATTGGGAAGCACTAGGTTTTCTTTAAATTATTATAGACTCTGTAGGATTTGAATTCGTGACCTTTTTCTTGATGTGAGGATGCGTTCTACTGCTAAGCCACTCATCAGTTTTCTGGGACATTTTTATTCAGACTAGATATTATGAAACATGAGGACATGAGAGCTGATGCTCCATGCTCTGTATGGGTGCTCGATGGTTACACTTGGTCCGAGATGAGTCGATGTAGCTCCACTTAGCCAAGTTTTGACGGCAGTGGCCAATTTGACGTCAAAGTCCATTTTGAACATAGAGGTTGAAAGCTACAGCCAGATTACAATCTACTATTTTTAAGAGAGACAGATAAGTAAGGGCTAATAAATACCTTCGTTTCTTACTATGTCCTTCACTTCCTTGTTCACCGCCTTTATTGAGAAACTTGACGATGCATTTCTTAACTCCTTTGCTCTTACGTTTTTTCTTCAAATGTTTTTGGGTCTTTTTTCCTTTTTTGTAGGTTATAGATCTCGGTGTGGTCACCTCTACTTGAAAGCCTCTAGGTTTCTCAGATGCATCTGAAACTAAATACATAGTTATCTGTTTTTTTAATTGAAATATTATGTAAAGATAAAATTGTTACGTTTATAAATGGCTGACGAGCAATTAATATTCCTAAATGCAGAAAGTAAAAATTTAAAATTTGTATAATACAGATTTTAGGTACCCGGTTATTGCTGATTGGCTAGCTCCTAGCTCCTAATACTATGTGAAATGTTTAAAATATATTAAAACAGTTACCTTGCAAAGATCTTGGAGCAAAGTTGCCGTGCGTGATTTTTTTGATTATTTAACTTTGTTTTAACTTTGGTCTTGTTTAATATCCTTTGCAAATGATATACTTAATTTCACAATTAGCTTTGTAATATTCACATTTATTCTTATTAGGTTTATGAGGTTGATTGTGGTTTGTAATTTGTCTTTTTTTTTGCACCTTATCAATAGGTACTTTACTAATAGTATTTTTTTCTTGTCTAGTCTACAGAGCCAATTTTATACTAATGACATTACTGTCAACTTGAACTTGGTTTTTATATGCAAAGTGGAATTGAGTTCATTACGGCCTATGAAGCATTGCGTATTAATGATACGAGGTTTTACACCATAATTAGTCATTAGTGCACGTAATTGACTAGGAAAGTTCAAATGGATGTGTTTTCTTGACTTTTTCTTTTATGGTTTAATCCTTTATGTTTTTATATAAACAAGCATTTTGTTTATTTTTATCATCAAAAACATTACTCAAAGTACGGATATGATGACCATCGTTATAACCTCTGCTATTTATTAAAAAGTATTTGTTTCAACACATCCAAAAACCCGACTGAAAGTAACGTGAAATAGCTTTTTACAGCCGCTTTATTTTGTTTTTTAATATATCATTATAGCCTATGCCACTCTTGTGATACAAACACCTCATTTGTCAAAATCCGTCCAGCTTTTAGTAGTCAAGGTCGTGCAACAGTTGGGCCACCAGAAAAAAACCCATTTTTTTCTTTTATAGTTATTACTAGGTAAGTACGAAATCTAAAGCACTGACATAATATTAAAAAAATATGCCAAGTCAAGAGTCATGATTTGGATCATAACCCATAGATTGATCACAAATAGAGCGGCAAACCATTCTTTGAAGAGGATATTAATGGCAAATGATGGTTTTGTTTTACGGTGCATGATTTTGATTATAGCTAAGCTATTTGCGATAATGTAGGTACCTACAAAAGTACGTAAAAGAAAAAAATAAGCTGGACCATTTTAAGTTTTATGACTCATATGTAATCCTCAAAGTTTCATGTACCTACTTACAAAATCTGGGGACTAGAACCCATGATCATGTTTTTTTATTTTTAAGACCATTACCATTTATGGCGCCATTACTTAGTTACCAAGTATATTTTTGTGAGTGGTACAACTAAAAACCACAGGGAAACAAAATTATAGTGTGTATAATTTTATCTATTATTTCGATGGTTATTTTCATTCAATACAAAATGCCTATGTTATGGTAACTAACTTTAATTAAATAATAATAAATTATTCAATAAATAAGTTTAAATTAGATACTTAAACTACTGAAATATTTTACAATAGCGTGAGCCTTAACAGTATTATTTCACATAGTTCACAAAAGTTATTAAAATGATGCTTTCAAAGACAATACAGACTAAATAATAATTGTTTGTGAAGACAAAAACAAAAAATTAAATAATTTGAAATAAAATGGAAACGCATCGGTGGAAATCATTTGTATACATTCAAGTACACTATTAACTAGCTTGAGCATAAAATGTTTGTTAACCTGGAAATGAAATTGCTAACTAGTCTGGATGGCAACTGCGAGTTCGTCGACTTTATTATAATAATTCTTCTAATACCCTCCTTTCTGTAAACCCATCACAGCTGCGAATAAGGCAAAGAAGAATCCTGCCATACCAGTTGCTCCAACCAGCAGAACCAGACCTCCAATCATGACAGGTACAAGAGCAAAATACTTGAGTTTGTAGGCCAAGAGCAGTGGTAGCATGTACTTCTTGAGTTTCTTTGGCTTTAGTTTGGTTTTCCTTTTGTTTTTAATGCCTCCTTTGGATTTTTTCTCTCCATCTTCAAGCTCTTCAATCTCGTATTCTCCTTCTTCATCATCTTCGTCATCGTCTTCAACGCCAAAGATTTCTGGAATTGAAAGAAATTTTTATTTAGCTATGCGATGTTTTTTTAAATTTTATACTATTAACCATAGAACATAAAATAGTATAAGAATTTTATTTAACAACATAGAGCACAAACTTAGGTAGAAAAAAATATGTAATAATTTACTCGCGTGCGCATTAAAAGACATTAGCTTATTAGTAGACAGTTAACATTTTTATCATTGGATTGAAAACATATTGTTAAACAGATAGGATCAAGTCGTAAATTCTTTGTTTGAAAGTAAGCAGTGAAAGAGATATAAGTATTTAATTGTTCTGCGTGCGTTTTGTGACGAGTAATCGCTAGCTTATAAACCGTAAACTAACAAATGCGAAACTATCTACAAAGTTTTGAAATATTGACACAAGAAAGTATTATATAGATCAAGCCTTGTTTTTGTCAACTAAAAATTAGAAGATAAGTAATATTTTTAAACACCAAAAAAATTCTATAATATGTTATTGTTAAGCCGATAAAATATGCTTAAACAAATACAGAATATCCAAAAAATGAAATCAAAAATAGATTTAGTGATAAAAGTTATCGTATATAATTCCAAGTATTCATAAATCAGAAAGTAAATGACAAACAAAATGTTGTCATTTGTGTACCAGAAGTAAACACGTCGAAACTCCGGAAAACAGCCTTCCTCAACAATTCGGATGCGTTTACATCACGATACTTCCTAGATCCACCACGCAACACGCAATGTCAACAACGCAGAACCGATGTCAATTCAACCGTGTAAACAATGCAGTTAAAAACATTGTTCCAATAGTTTCTCATGTTGAAAGACAATGTAAAAGTTTTACTTGGACATTTTCAGAGCATGTTATTTTCAAAATTTGGTTGATGAACATGTGGGGTATTTCACTTTGCTTATCATTTCCAAACCTTGTTTTCGAAGTCTAATTTTATGACAAGAATCCCTATTATGTTTTCTCTTCCTTTGTCTATAAGTACTTAATATTACAAATAAGAAAGATTTGATTGTTTGTTTGTTTGCATTGACTAAGCTCCAAACTACTGGACCGATTTCAAAAATTCTTTCATTGTTCCCAACAATGAAAGAATTTTTGAAGCTACACTACCCCGGGTGACATAAGCTATATTTTACATTAAAAGATAGAGATAATTTTGCTACCCGTGTGAAATCGGGGCGTGTTGCTAGTGTGTAATATTTTCTTTTTATGAGACAACATGTCACCCAAATCTATCGTAACAAGACTGTGCTATTACTGTAAAATAATTTATCCCAGTCGCCAGGTGTACCGTGACGGCGCGCTCGACCGGTGTTATAGATATTTGCCTTGTTCTAGCGGAAATAATAACCAGTTTTATTGAAATTCAGGGTTCCAAAGTACCACTAGATATTATTTAAATAAAAAACAGGTTATAGGCGCCGATGTTCATAGGCAAAAGTCCTATTTAATTCGTTAATTAGCTATTAAAATCAAAGAAAAGTGCTGTTTGTTTTAAAAGATATCTCCTTAGCGTTTTATTGATGACAAAAGTTTAATTGTTTGTGAAAAAGTAAGGAAACATTCAGAACCCTTTTTAGCATTCTTTATTTTAGCATTTCAACTAGTCAATGTAATATTACTCGTACATCCAAAAACCTTAGAAATCAAAAACCGGCTTTCAATGTAAATGCTTATTTTGGATCGGTGAGAGTGGTGGGCGGTGCAACGGGTAATGGCATGAAATAGCAGGTTAGAATTCTGGGACATTTTGTAAAATCCAAATATTTATCTATTCCTAGTAGGGTTATTATAGAATAAAACATAGTAAATATCTTAAAATATTGCTGATTTGCGTGTGGAATAGATGAAAATGTTGTGCCGACCCCATCACAAATGGAATAAAGACTGAAAGATAATAACAAATATGTAAGTAGAATGAGAAAGAGTTAGAAAAGATGATATCGATTCATGTTGGCTGATAGGAAAGAATGAAAGAGAAACTCATATTGTGCTGACTCCACATGAAAATTAAATAATGTTGTCTACTCTACATGAAGTGGAATAAGGACCGGGAGATGATAATGAACACATATATATAATTCATAGTGATAAAATATGTAAAACGCGCGTGTTATACATGCGTGTGCGACTGCATGACCATAACAAAATTGCAGAAAACAGATGATTTACAAAAACAAATTAATGCGTTTCATTTCACATTCGCTGTTGACACTGACAGCTGTAGTTAATTACGAGGTTCGTCAAAAAAAAAGCAATTGAAGCAACATTTCTATTGTCACTGACTGAGGTGGTGTGTCATTACAAAACTATTTTTATGCTAAACCTCTGGTTAAGATCAAAGATACTTAACAATACTTAGCAGTCATTGTTATCAGACGTTGTGGCTGAGATGATACTGATCTGATAGTTTGATGCCCAATTTATTGGACAGCTAGTTTCGGATAGCTAGTGATTGCTAAGCAAATTATAAGCTGGTCAATGTGCCTTTTTTAACATAGAGCGCCCCCTAAAGCTACAGTACAAAAACCAAGTTATGACAAATATTTTGTCAGCCGTAACTGGCTGCAAAGTCACCTAATTAAGCACGTTAGTGAAGATTGAGACTGCTCGAATCCATCCTAGTAGAAACATTATCTGATCCTAGTGATGATGAAATAAGCTACTTTAGAAGCTGTTAAGAAAGTAAAAGCTGATGATACTAACCCCCAATAGATCTCCTTTGTGCATTGGGCTCCAAAAATCCTCTTCCCTCTTCAACAATCGGCTTCTCGCTCATACCCAAAGACCTTGCTTGAAACTCATCATTCCTTATCAAAGGTATCATTTGAGGTCTGAACTTCTCATAGGTACCATTACTTTTCTCTTTGGAAATTGAATAATAATTGCCAGGGAAAAGTATTTCAGATTTGTACTTTTTAGCATCGTCCGCATAGTAAACATTCTTTTCGACTTGCGGCTCCTCCCGTCTTATAGGGATAGGTATAGCTCGTGGCTTGAACGCGTACGGGTGGTGCAGCTTAGCTTGTCTAGAAGATTGCTGGTTGGCATAATTCGAAGGTTGTATCACAATTGAAGCACTGGTCACGTTGAAAACAGACGCACCATCCCTTGATGCACTGGACATAGACCAAAGCTTGGTCAACTTGTTATTATAATCCTCTGCCGACGCCACCATCAAACAGAACAACAAAGTCACACACTGCATTTTGTAATTGTTTATGTCACTGTCAAATTCACTTTCCTTGATTATAACACCCTCGTCGTCATCATTTTGTAGCTAGCGGTCGCGTAAAACTGAATCACTATCGTTGGTTGTTGGTAGTTTTATACATGAGTGTGCTAGTTGCGTTTTTCCCGACGGTTTACGCTTGGACGGGCTGGCTTCCTCGGATAGGCTAGTAGTCCGATATGGGCGAAATAGTCACAAAATAATAATATTTTGTGTTCTGATGTCTGAGATGCGCCGCTTCCTCCGATAATGGTTCAACTATCAGAGCTAGCGGAGCAACGCGGGCTCAGATACGATCATTAGTTTCTATACAACCTTCTGAGGGGTTGACAACAGTTTCCGACGTTATTTTATCGCTAGCTAGCTGCAAAGTTGACCGATGAAAACTTAAAAAATAACTTTTCTACATAGAACTATTAGTTTATTTAGGAAAGGTATTTTAACTTTGTAAATAATTCAATTGAAAAATACACTGTATATTCTTGCTGTTTGGAAACATTAATAACAATGAGTGTGTAGATGTTTATGAACATCTAAGTTGCTCTGTTATTTTTCGCCTCTGAACTCTACGATTCTCTTTTCTCCGACGGGGGTAATTTCATCTTGTTATCGTGTCATTATTATTTATTTCCAAGTTGCTATACGTCTTTTGGACGAATTAATTTGGAATAGGAAATAATGTCTTTTGGATGACGTTTCTATAGGTAGTTTTTGATTACGCTGTCAAATTTTTACAGTTGCTTAACCTTTTGTCTGCTAAAACTATGAAAACGTCCCACAAAACTGCGTGCCGCAAAATATTTCTTTCAAAATTTTTCGTTTTTGTGGACCTATTTCGTTCTTTCGCTATTCTGAATCAAATAAAGTATTCTGAGCGACCAGGTTAGAATAAATATTTCAGTCAGAGATTTGATTTTTGCACTGCAATTCAGCTTGACTCAAGGCACGCGAAAGAAAAGAACAGTAATAAACTCATTCTTATGTCCACTTTTTTTAATTGTTTTCTATTGTACTCTTTTCATCTTAGATAAGCCAAGAGACATTAAACTTTAAATAATAACAACTATTGCGTGTATAATGACGCATGCTCCGTAAATTGCTGGAGTATTGTTTAGATACAGTCAACCACAGTTTGCGTCTACCTCTAGGTAAAAGACCTTCCCTCATCTGAAAATCACATCAGTCCACTGGTCTCATCCATCAAGGTAATTCGCCTAATTTTTTTTTAATTGGTAAAGTTTCAAGACAGGGAACCACTTCTTCATTACACTAATAGCGAAGTTTTGGTTCTAAGATTATTATCCTGGTTTGGTTTCCTCATGATGTTTTCTTTCATCATTTAAGAGCGCTAGTATTACGCACATAAGTTTTTCGCAATAAATTTATCCATACTAAGATTATAAATGTAAAGTTAAATCTGTTTGTTTGTTTTTTTTTGTTGCAATTTCACGACTAAACGGTTTAGCCGTATAATCGTGACATTGCAACAAAAACGAAATTTAAGTCAAAAAACAAAATGATTAGATTTTCAAACTGACTGTACGATATCAACTTCATCATTTCGCTGCAATTAAAAATATTAAATGCACAGATAAACGCCATTTTGTTCTAGAGGCAGCGACAGACCATTAATCCCACGAGTGTTAATAAATATTTATAAAATAAAACAAACTGAAAAAATAAAAGACTGATAGTAAATAGAGAATAGCTTTTTACGGCCTTTTTTTACATAAATAATATAGGTAGTCATATTTATTTTTCTGAATGGCCATATTGGATTTATCTAGGTCACACTCTTATGACCCAGACAAATCCAACTCATTTGTCAAAATCAGTCCAGCCGTGGCTTACAACGACAATAAAATCAGAAGCATCACTTTAAAATGTTTTACATGCTAGGTGAATTTGCCAATTGCCAATTCCAGAGAATTCCAATGAAGTGCCAATTCCAGAGATGTGATACATACATATGAGGCAAAGCCAAAAACTACAATGATATCGTCAATAAATCAAATTCAATAACGAATTCCGCTTTTCCAATAACAATTTGCGTACTAGCACAATAAAACAATGCAATGCACCTAATTATCAAATTGGAAGTAAAATATTTCCGTCTGCGTGCGTTTTGCATTGTTGCGTTTATGCAACGGTTCAACGGTTTCGTTTTTCTGTTCGAAATTCAAACCAAGATATACAAACTATTTCGTCTGTCCGACAGAATGAGTTAACTGACAGAACAGTCTATTTTTTAATACCTCCTCCTTTTTCCAAAAAAAAATCATTAGGATTTTTTTTGTAAATTGCAAAAGCGACGCAAGAAAATTAATAAAAAAAAACTGTCAGATCAACGTAGGTACAGCCTAAGTAAACCATTCTAGTGGATTTTCTCTTGATGCATTTGACTGTCAGCTTTGTCGTGTTTTTATATTTTTTCTCGTGTTATTTTGAGTTTTATTGTGTAATTTTTAAAATCTTAAAGAGATCTTGACATGGGTGTGGAAATATGTAAATTCCTTCTAAATCCATCGGGACAGCACCCCAAGAATTTATGACCAAACAGCCATCTATTGTTTAAAATTTACTTGACAATTTTTGTTCTGTTAAATTGTCAAGTAAATTTCTCTATTGATGTAAAATGAGACAGTAACCATAAAATAAAAAAGAAGAAAAACCATTCAAGAGAAATAACATTTTGAGGGTAGTTTGCTTTTGAGATTTAGAAAGATATGCACTTAAAGAGGGTGAAAGAAGTAAAAAGAAAATTCAAACTAATAATGCGTAGCGAAAGAAACATTAATTAATTAATTCCCTTAAACTTAAGGGACAAATCTACAAAACGATCATAAAGCCTGTCGTATTGTATGAATCTGAATGTTGGGCCACCAATGTAATAGGTTAGCGTGGTATGGGCATGTTATGAGAAGAGATGAATGTCATGTGACAAGGAGAGTGTTAGGTATGAATGTGGATGGATACAGGGGTAGAGGTAGATCAAAGAAAAGATAGATGGACTGTGTGAAAGATGACATGGGTAAGAAAGGAGCGAGTAATGAGATGACGAGTGACAGAGGGAAATGGAAGAAGATCACATGTTGTGCCGACCCCACATTGCGTGGGATAAGGGCAGGAAGATGATGATGAATGTGTAGCGAAAGATTAAAGTTAATATGACAAACCTATTTATCTAACAATATGCGAAGTCGCGTTGAGTTTTAATATTCAAAATATAAAGCAAATATAAAATCATGACGACTATAAACACTTTTAGATCTAAAGTTAATTAGATCGTTGAGGTCTCAAGAGTCAAAAACTCGTGGAATGATAATTCTATTCCTAAGTGCCCGTGTTTTGCACGGCATTTTGTATACTTAGTGAATCTTTGTTAAGCACTTAGGACTACATAATTTATTTATTTATTTTATTATAAATTTACTATTAATTTCTTTGCTATAGAATTAAATTGAGGCATTGTTTACTTAATTTACTTTTGCTTCTCAGTTGGGTATCACCTATGGCATTAAAACAATAATAGTTCTCAAGGCTTTTCATAGATGGCTCTGTGTTTATAAGCTTAATAATTCTTTGGCTGTTTTAATTAGTTAAATAATACCACCCCTACACCAAAATCCTGAGTCAAGCACTGATGGATTTATATTTACGAGGATATTATGGGTAACTAGGGTAGTTCCGCTGCGCTCCAAAACCAAAATTTTCTCAAAAATTAAAAGTTCTTACATTGATTCGCTTTAAGAATTTTTAACCTTCCTATCCTACTAATATTATAAACGTAAAAGTTTGTAAGAATGTATGGATGTATGTTTTTTACTCTTTCACGCTAAAACGGCTGAACGGATCTGAATGAAATTTGGCACAGATATAGATTATGGTCTGAAATAACACATAGGCTACATTTTATCCCGAAAAAATGTACGGTTCCCACGGGATAGATTGTTTTTGTTTTTCACGCGGGCAAAGCCGCGGGCAGAAGCTAGTTACTTATATTCATATGTTTTTAGTTAAAGCTAGATGGGTTTTCACTGTTAGATTATACATCATTATAATCCGATTATTATCTGATTATTGATAATTGACTGGTGAGATGTAATCCATTAATGAGCTGATCGCCATTGCTTCAGCACACGGGCCTCACCACGAATTCATAATACATTACCGAATTAATATTACATTGTTATTTCGTAATGACCTATGCAAATTGTATTGAAGTAGGGTAACGATTCCATTATAGAAACGTCACTACTTCCATACAATTTGCATAGGTCATGGTACGAAATAACAATGTAATACTAATTCGGTAATGTTTTATGAACTCGTGGTAAGGCCCCAGATCCTTATAGCTTACTTACGGTAAAAACAATGTTACTTTCGGTAATGTTAAAAAGTAATTTTCCGTCATATTATTGTGCGAAAATGTTCAGTTAGCAGTTATAATACTTAACTTTTTTTTAACCTAAATAAATAACTAAAAGTAGTTTTTACGATTTTAAATTAAAGTTCAAATAATGTTTCAAAATGTTATTTAATTTAGGATAGTTGTTGTAATAATAAGGTTTTATATAATTTTACTTACTGTTGTCATTTGAAAATATAATGAGGTAGGTATGTGTAAAATATTTATATATAATTATTTTATTGAATGTTACATTTCCATAACATAGATCAGAGAGTAGTTTATAAAAAGTACTACACGTACATACCTAATATTTTACTTAGGAATTTTTAAATAAATACCTACCGATGGACTAAATCAAAAAAAAAATATTGAATTGAATAAAAAAATTGTAGCTATGTTATAACCGGAAAGTGGTGTTACTCAAGTCTCAACAAAATGTTTGCGATGTCAGTAATTTATTGTTTGTCAATAAAAATGTATTTTTCACACTCCAGGTACTTGGCAAAATTTCACCTTACTTTGTATCTACGTTTGTTATTTTGTCAATATCAACAAATATACAATTACTTATATAACTGCATTCTTCATTAAAAGTAGGTATATTTAAAACAATTGAGCTATGTTACAGGGTAGGTATTAAATTAAAATCTATTTTTTTATTGAATATTTATTTTCATTTTTCTTAATAATAACATCAGAGTATTCAGGCACATAGTCGTCATTATATATAAATTAACCAACTGTTTAATAAATTATTATAATTACTTATTTAAAAATAAATAATTACTTTTAATAAAAAGTACCATTACTTGTTTACCAAGAACAATAGTTATTGTTAACATTATCTAAAGTAAGTACTATTAACTTAATATTAAATGCCAATTTCTCAATAATCGGTTACCTACCTATTATCTCTTGAATAAATATAAAAAATGTTTCATTATAAAAGAGGTAAGTTTTACAATTTATTCATTAGCCGACTATTGAAAAAGTAACCCTTAATTTGTTAAAATAGCTATGTTTTCAAGTGCAGTAACCCAAAGGAGTAAAAAGATTAAGTACATAAATTAAGTTTGATTTGAGATTGAACCCATTTAAGTAAAAAAAGTAGATTAATAGATTTAAAAAAAGTAAAGGTTATTTTAATGTAGATATGTTTAGAACACTATCTTGCCGTTTTGCTTCTATGTTTGTATATAGGTAGGTACTTAGTATGTTTTTTTATGAACTTTGTATCATTACTGTATAATTTAATCTAAGAATTTTGAATAGGTAAAAGATTTTATTAATTATAATCCTACAATTCTATATATTTATTATCTACATTATTAATAACCTACCTAACTACCAATAAGCGTCCACCAGGCTTAGCAATTAACTCGAGATAACTTATCTTTGTGTAAACAAAATGTCAAGTTAACTCGGAGTTATGTCAATCCTGGTAAACGCAAGCCAGTATAAGATGAGCTGAGAATGTTAAATCAAACAATTGAATCGGCAATCGTTTTGAGACCGGTAGGAATTAAACTAAGTCTCCGCTAAGCGCCGTTAGCGAAAAACATCTACCAAAAATCGTATGACTTAAATTTACCGAAAAACCGACAAAGGGCCTATTATTCTAATCAAAAAACTAAATAGAATTATTAAAAAAAAACAATAGCTAAAGACGATGACTGGAATCCCCAGTTATATAAAACATCTCCTCAGATCTCTAGTTTCTTAGACCTTTGAAGATATCTAAAAGATATCATTCTAGTCAGATACACGTTTAAATTTTGGCGTATGCACAAAAAGTTGCAGTATTTAGTATTTCGCACGTAACAGGTTGCAAAGTGCAAACCTATCGCCGCTTTATGGGATGTCTAATAATTATTATGAAATAAGGTCCACAAGCTCTTCGGGCTATATCAAAGTAATATCTTTGATATTTCGTACCATGACCTATAAAAAATTGTATTGAAGTAGTTACTTCAAGCTTGACAGTGAAGTTTCTAAAGCAAGATGGTTTGTAAAATTTCATGGTGATGCCCCAGGGTCTTTGAATGCCATGATTCAATTCTACTTAATATTATAAACGTGAAAGTTTGTAAGAATGTATGGATGGATGGATGGATGGATGTATGTTTGTTACTCTTTCACGCTAAAACGGCTGAACGGATCTGAATGATATTTGGCACAGCTATAGTTTATACATTTTATCCCGAAAAAATGTACGGTTCTCGTAGGCTAGCGATGTTTTTGTTTTTTAAGGTACCACGCGGGCAAAGCCGTGGGCGGTAGCTAGTAACCTATAAAAATTGTATTGAAGTAGTGTTACTTCAAGCTTGATATAATGACGTTTCTAAAGCAAGATGGTTTGTAAGAGCTTATGATAAGACCCCAGGGTCTTTGAAAACTGAATGCCATGATTCAACTATTCGATTTTCCTCTCATCCTATCATCAGTAGCTTTTCATCTAGGTCCGCTTATAACCGTTATAGGCGAGATCAGACGCATCAATCGCTCTCCTGTCCCATCCGCCGCTGCTGCTGCCCGAAGACTGCCAGCCGTGGCTGTCGCCATGGCCACCACCACCACCGCCACCACCACCACCCTTGGCTGACATCAGCTTCTTCAATACCATGATGCCAGCCAGCAGGAGTGCAATCTGGAAATGATTATTGAAGTCTGGTTAGGTATGATAACATAACGCGGAACCTTCAAAAAAAAACCTTTTATACATTAATTTATTAAATGTATTGTAAACCTAAGTAAATGAAATTTCGTATATGTAAAATCTGCCCTTTTTATTGATATTTAGAGTTTCGTTAATTTAAAAAAAAATATGGTATTTTTTTCTAAAAATGTACAGATTTCTGTAAATATACTGATCTATCTTAATATTATTAACTATTATGTATTTATAAAAAACGTAAAACAGTTGAGATATCTAAGGACAGTTTTGTTAAATTATTGAATATTTTGACTTTAACTAACTTCCCTCTGCGGCTTTGGCCGTGAATTACCTAAAATATAGTGGTATATAATCTATCTATATAGATAAAAATGAATTGCTGTTCGTTAGTCTCGCTAAAACTCGAGAACGGCTAAACGGATTTATCGTATCTTGTTCTTGAAATGTTTGTGGAGGTCTAGGGAAGGTTTAAAAGGTAAGAAAAATTAGAATAACTGCCGGGAAAACCCTAAAAAAAGCCTTTTCTATTTCCCATACAAACGTTTTCTAAATAAGTACGAAGTCTGCTGGGTCAGCTAATAGTACATAAAAATATAGTATTCATCTTGAAAGTTCATTCTAAATATTGGTGAAAAACTTTTTAAATCGGATGGGTAGTTTCTGAGATTGAGCAATGAGGTGTAGGTTGTAAAGGTTATTTGATTTGGGTAGTGTTTTCTTCTTTTCGTGTCTATGCCTCATTACCTACCTAAATGGTCAGGGTAGTGTAAAAATAAGGCATGCGCAATGGGACCACTTAAGGCGGGACGTGATCCAGAAATTGCTCCAAGCAAGTCACGTCCTTACCACGTGCTACTTCGTTTTGACCTTAATAAGATACTGCTCTATTTGAAAATAGTATTTGAAATTAGAATTTAAGAAAAACATGTTTAAAGTTTCACGGCTGAAACGTATTGTTATGAGATTGCTGGGATTATTTCTATCGTATTACTATAACGCGTGGTATCGGCAAACCGAAAATTTTCTCACTGAAATAAGTAGGTAACTAGGTATAGGTACCTTAATACAATATTTAGTACAGTTACTGTGTTTTCCATTAAAAGTCAAAATTTTCAGCTCAGAATTATACCTAACAAGCTCTTGTCGGCGATTTCTTTGGCATTGAACTCTTTTGGTTTTTTAGACAAAATGTGGCCTATTATGTCCTTGCCAAATTTCAAGATCCATTTAGCTGTTTAGACGTAAAAAGGAAACATGCAGACAGAGTTACTTTCATGTTTATAATATAGATTACGATTATCTCCAAATTAAGCCCAAGTTACAAAAAGCCAAATTTTTATATCTCTCAACAAAAAATGATAAGTACCCCAACTTTTTATCACTCGTAGCCGTTTCAAACAAGAATTAAAACAAAAAAGCTGTTTACAAGATATTATCAAAAAATATAAATAACCTTTATAAAAATAGACATTACAAACAAATGTTTTAATTAGGAGATTCAAACAAGTATTTGAACACCGATAAGCGAAAATGGCCCGTTATTCTGGTTTGAACAAACTGTACTTATCTAATTAATTAATTTGTGTTTATAGATCATTCCACTCATATTGCTATTTAATTTATAACAAAGAAATTCCTGTCAAAATTGTATCACGTCATTGACGCACACTTAGTAACTTTACACATCTTTTATTTCCAATAAAAAATAGCAGTCCACTTTTGATTTTATCTGTTTATTTGGTTTTATCTTACCTAAATCCTAAACTTTCTGTCGTTAATATAAACTAGAAATATGGTGTTATACCATGGGTTAACAACACACCAAAATGGAAAAAAATAAGTGTTTACAGATCACGCAACGTTTTGTCCACCGCGGAATCGAACCTATCTTAGGTAGGTACCTATAAATATCTTGTGCCTCAGTAAAACTATGCCAGTGCCACCAAAGTCGAATAAATATAAAATAATCAAACACAAATAAAAAATACATCAGTAAATTACAGCTTCCTAACCAACAAACCATACCACGTGTTTCCCGCCAAACGCTCGTCAGTCAACGTCAGTCCATCAATCGAAGTAAATCTCGTGCGGCTTGGTAAGTAACAAGCCGCACGAGATTTACTTAGAACGACAATACTGAAACTCTTCATCGTAGATGTTCTTTGAAGAGCTATAATCTAGAAAACGCTCGATAAAATAATCCGTGCGACTAGTGGAGCGCTTGTGAGATGACTGCGTGTGGTAACTTGGTGTTGCGAGCAAGTGATGACGGTTTTCCCATGTTTGGGTATAAAATATGTACCTACAGCATTGCGTAAATTTCATGACAATTTTTTTTTTAATAATTGAACACAGTTCGAGTTTATAACTTTTTAGGTCAAGAAAGTTGAAAAAATAGATTTTATGATTATTTTGTGTTAATAAATGAAAATCAAAATTATATTTTTATGCAAGTTATTTAGGTAAGTAATGTATTATTTTAAAGAAAATTGGCGAGAAAAAATAATTCATTGTAATTTTGTAATACAATTCAATTAAGGTGGATTCGGTTTGTTTAATTAAATGTTTACCCCAACTGTCAATATAATATACCCAAAATGTAGGGAAATGTCAAATAATAGCAACACTTAATTTTATCAAAATGCGCAAGCGAAGCAAATGAAGTGGAAATGGACTACCGAAGGTCGGTTACCGCACATAAAATTCCACTTTAATTATAACAATCGAATATAGCTGTTATCTTCATAGAACTATGACTTAAATTCGTGTACAAGAGCGGTGCTTTATTATATTTGAGCTGGTCTTTATTTGTTTAGTGATAAGGTTTATAATAAGTTGGCAATCTGACTTAATTATTAACCTTTTTGAACGCAAGTTACGAAAATGTGGAATGAATTTCAAGTAAGCAGTTTATATTGACGACTTAAGCTGGGATAATACCTGCCTATTAAAATGGAAGGAATTACTTTGGTTTCTGATACCTGACAACCTAAAGTTTGTCCAATATGCCTATTTCAAATATCTATACTGATATTATAAAAATAAATACGAAAAGAGGTGTTTTTTTTCAGTTCAACCCTATTTTTTTCTACCCAATAGTTTCTTTTACCCGTTTGACCTAAAACACTCAAAAAGTCGCAGTGTGTCAAGACAGGTAAAAAAAGTACAGACAATTAATTTTATTTGTTACCATTTCACGACTAAATAGCTGAACGGATCTTAATGAAATTCTGCAAGGATATCGATTATTAAGGACAGGCTACGAAATGTCTCGAAATAAAAAGCTATTCAGGCAAAGTCACGGGCTACAGGTAACTAAGACTTTTAAAGCTATATTGAAGAACAAGTAACTAAGACTTTTAAAGCTATAATGAAGTATTATGAAATCTATGGTAAAACATTTCAGTTTTTGGCTCTAACCTTGAGCCAATTACAAGTCTCTGACCCCATGCATCCCAAATACTTGATGCTTGATAGCCTAAAATAAAGCCTATTGCCATGTGATAACTTTCAAATTACAATAAACTAAGTGCCTATTAGTTTTTAAGGAAATATTGTTCGTTTTTAGTACGTGATTAAATGTGCTAGGAACTTAGAACAATGATTAATTTATTGAGCATAACAAAATGCAAAATATGGTGGTATTAAATTTAATCAAATTTAACTTTGAACTAATTTGTTTTTTGATAATACGAGTCAAAATAAATAATTGGTACTTAATTCGATTTAAAGGCGGCTCGGAAACGTTCGTGTTTCGGGTCAAGAAAACGGAAATTCGTTTTATATCCGGTCATGAATTTCACGATAAAGGTATAAAAAATATACATAATGGCTATAACAGCTTTGGATAAACTGGGTACCAGTGGACTGGTGACAGTGGCCCTCGGATCTAAAGTAAATAAATATGGAAGGAAATTAAACAAAATAAAGTTACGCAAACTATCAAACCTGTACTAAATGTGTAAAAGTTACGTGACTGTAGATGTAAATCGTTTTAAATTACTAATGAAAAGCAAAATAAAAATTATTGAAAAACCCACGACGGTTACAAAATGGTTAAGCAAGAACATGCACCAATTAAACCCGAACCCATAACTGAGAACTGCATCAAAATCAGACTAGTTGTTTTTGGAGAAAAAACAAACAGTGTTTGCTGCAGCGCCCCCTGATGAGTTTTCACCGTAACACCTATCTATAAATATGCACCAAAAAAACTCGAACCCACAACTGAAAACCGCATCAAAATCGGATAAGTAGTTTTGGAGAAAAATGGCAACATGGATTTGCAGAAACAAACATCCTCTCACACCAAACGCATATTAGTCGTAGCACACTATCAACTCGGAACTCGATTACGTGACGATTCCGATTAGTGTGCGTTGCAGTAGGGAGCTTCATACAAAGAATACGGAACTGCTATAGTAGATAGGGTTATGTTCCATTACTATATTAGTTTATACGTTGTGTGTGCTATGACCATTATTACACCGTCTCCGTTCCGTCGCGGGTAAAAAACAGATGATAGTGAAGAGGTCAAATTGGATACATGATTAAAGTGGCAGTTAATATAGTCACGATTCTCGTTGAAATCTAGAAAGCACTTAAATCTTAAGGTCTCAGTCTGGGGTCAGAAGAAAGCACACGTCGGTATCCAAACCTTACTAATATTATCCATATGAAAGTTTGAGTAGATAATTAGATGTACCTACTTAAATAAAAACACATGGTCACGACTTTAATCCCCAGGCTCGGTAATTATCTTCTCAGATCTTAAGTTACTTATCTAGACTTATCTTTTAGGATATCTAAAAAGGTTAGACAGAGGCACGTTTTATATTTTGCACATGCTCCCACATTTTGCACATTAGTTATTATTCCGAACGTGATAGGTTGCAAGCCCATTGCTGCTTATAAGAATTCTAGCCTAAGACACACAAACCGTTTTCTGGTATACAACGCGTGCAAAGCCGCGGGCAAAAGCTAGTTAAATACAAATTGTTTTCTCAGTAAGGGAAACTAGGTAATAGAGTAGAAACTCCCTAATCATTATTTCCAAGTCAAAGTTCCAACAATCATAATAATTATGCATGAATATTTATTTTTATCATGATTAGGTAGACTTGTAATTGATTAGATCCTAATAACATTTATTTCATTATTAAGTCATTTACTAATCATGTTAATATTAGTAAGTGTATTAAACAATATTAATTCATTATCTCCTAAAATCTTCATTTATAATCTCCTCAATAAAACAATTGAAAATGGTGTGTCCGTACATTGAAGAAAAGTAATATCTATGAAATTAGTGAATCAGTAAATTTTAGAATTATTTTTAAATATTTAAATATTTGGTTCGATAGTACTGAATGGATTTTCATGTGGTTTTTACAGGTAGACAGAGATCATAATTGGGAGCAGAATATAGACTTTATTTAATTAAAAACGGATGCCGAAAAAAAATAACTTCATGCAAATCTCTGGCAAAAGTTTCGAGTAGTATAAAATATTATCTTTTACTAATTGAGCATTGAGTATTTTTGCAAATCGAAGTATTGGAAATCATACGATTACGAGCTTTAGGTTCAATATCTAACAAGAATGTTAAAGTATCGTTATTTATCTATTTTACAGCTATTTTACGTCATTTCATTTTACTGTAGATAATCCTTTGTCAGAACATGGTGGAATACAAAACCACTTTAACGTACTAAAATTTTAGCAAGCTGGTAATTTAATGAACAGAGCATGGTGAAACTAGCCTTTAGATTAGATAAAAAAGCTCACATTTTTTTAATTATTTGGAATAATAGGCATCATTTTTAAGGGATGCTTAGTAACTCCGCATTTACATCTACAAACTTGTTTGAAAAACCACAACAGAACGTCTAAAAGAGTTATTAAACATAAAATTCCAAACATTCCAATGATTGATTCGTCTTTATAACTTGCTATTGTAAACAATAAAGAAAAATACTTTGATACAACATAAACAAGAACTGTATTAAACCTTGGTGTAAATGTTAAGTTACCAGCTGATGACAAAATGCCAGGTAAAAGTAGCATAAGAGAAAAAGAGAAAAAACTATCACACTACTTTTACCTATCAACTTGCTCCATATCTCACAAGTTTGACCTTCCGCTGTAAAAGGCATTTCGCATCAGATTCTCATTATTGTTTCTTGCTTCATTTAATCTCGTGTAAATGAGGGCAATAGATCGATGTCATCGTCATTGAGATCATTTAACTAAGATTCTAGGCTTGCTGATCGTATGACTTCCTATTCAATCCAATCTTAACTACAGCTTTTAAAACGACTTCAAAAAGAAGGTTGACAATTCGTCTGTTTGTATTTTGAATGTTTGAAACGCGATTACTCAGCCAATTATGAACGGATTTTGTTGATTCTCTTTTTGTTCGGTAGGCCATATTTCTGGGATGGTACCATATAACATTTATCGAAATCGAAATAATAAACAATGACAAAAACTATTATACACAGATGACGATTTCTTTTGTGGATCTTAATGGGTCTTTAAATTATTCAACATAAGTAAAGGTTTTTTATCCGCATCGATATACACTTTAAATGGATAGCATCAATGTTTTGCATAGAAAAAAAGTAACTTTTCAAATCCATAATCTATAAATAGCTAAACCCACGACCCTTTTGTTCAATACTGTCTATTTCGATCAGCACGCGAATCGTCTAGGTACGAGTATTTACGTTATAAAGGAAAGCTAGAATCGTGACTCAGAAGTACCAGATTTAAAACAGAACATTGTTCCTTTCTACCCATAATGGGACGTCGCTTAGGGCAGTAGCGATAGAACATTAAGCCTTCAAACATCATTCACTGTCCTTAGCCTTTCACGACACTGGTTCAAATGAACTAGTGATACGATAAGAAGAAGAAGAAGTAGCCCAATATGTGAAGACTTTTTCATTATGTCTGCCATTATTCCTGATTCAGTATTTTACACTTTAAAAATGTCCCTTTATAGATATTTAGCTGTGTTTAATGTACTTTACTTTATATTTTTTATAGCCTCAAGTATTTTTTATTATTCTGCGTATTATTGATGTAAAAGTACCTTTACATGATACGTTTTATTTACGGAAACAATAAGAGGCAAATAATCTAAGTACGACCAGTAGGTAGGTAAGTACTATTGACAATTTCTTTGATGGCGAATAAACTAATACGATGTTAGACTTAAAAAAATTAAAAAACACTATAATCTTGTTTGAAAAAAAAAATGAGACGCAATTACGAGTACTTACCTAATATAATACAATCACAACAATTGCTGATTTAAAAGAAAAAATATCAGTAAACTAACTAATTGACACAATATCTAACCAATTTGCACTTGTCTTTTGTGAGAATCTAGATATGGTTTTTATGTCTCTATTTTCAACGAAAACCGACTATCTTTGTATTATTATGTTTAATAAGTCGTAAAAAATATCGTGGCGCTGGCGATGAAAAATATTAAGAGTATTTAAGTTACCGTGGTAAGTCTTTGATGATGAAAGGAGGTAAATGTGGATGGATATAGAGATACAGGTAGGCTCAAAAATTTGTATGGAATGTGTGAAAGATGCTAAGAAAAAACAGGAGTAAGTACTGAAATGACGGATGGGAGAGGGAAATAGAAGAAGAAAACATGGTATGCTGACCAGTGTAAGAGGTTTATATAATCATTATTATTCCCAACCTGACTTCACTGATTCTAGCAATACGCTTCACGTTTGTAACATCCTATTACTTAATTCCGATTTTTGGATCTCTTGTAGATATTATTTTTAGTATTTTCTTGCTTTTTTGCGGATCTTACGCAAATAATACCTTGACATTAACCACAGTTTATAATTCAAGTACTAAGCATCTAGCGGCAAAGATATTATCATACTTTCGTGTCATCGGACTAGTACCTTTTACATTGTAATAGTTGTTATCCAAAACAAAAGAGTTGTCGAAAACAAATAAAAAAACCGTTTTTTATTTCCGTATTTAAGATACCTAATAAATAAGCGAAAATGAATAAGAATCACACAAAAAATAAATCTAATTAAAAGAAAATATTTCCATTTATAAAATTGTTAGGATTCATAACATGGTCATGAATTTTATAGAAGTTTACAGCTCAAGTCCACTATCCACTGAAACACCAAACAGTGCATACGAATGCTAATTCTGAGTACACTGTGGTACATGAAAAATTACATGTATGCAGCAATGCTTCAACAGACAATGGCCCCAAGAAAGCTGAGAATGTAGACCGTGTTATCGTGGCACCAATCAAAGCAAGTACTCCCACAGGTGTTGTCAACTCAAATAAAGTTATTCCCATGAACGTTTGTGAACTTATGACAATGAACGAAGGCCAAGTTTGTAGCGAACGAGACTGGGTTATTGATTAGAGGTTTTCACTCGTTCTATTCATTCTTAAACTACTCATCTGTTCAATTAAAAGCAATGAAATTACACTATTTATGATAATTATAGTGGACCAATTAACTACATTCTGAGAGAAACTTTCTTTGAACACTCTTTGTATAGTATTTGATGGAACGATAAGTATATAAAAAATATAAAAAGAGTGTTTTTAGGAATATCCAATTTTAAAAATCGCACCTTGGAACTATTACTTAGACTAACAGAGATCAAAAACATAGCTATTTATGCTGCTAAAGATGTTTTAGGCCTGTTTGAAAAATACTTTTCAAAAGTTTACTTCATCAGATTACAAAAAATAAAAGATCTTTTTGAGTATATTCCGATCAAAAGAACATAATTATGTGATACAGGTTAACATGTCATGTTTAAAATTTAGTTCGCCATTCATCATAATCTACTAAAATTGCATGCTGCAAAATATTCACCGATTACGCGATTAGGAACATCTCAGCTGAATGATGATCATGAGAAAAATTGTGAAAGTGAAGAATGGAATCACGAATTATCTTTCAAAGACTCTTCCTAGACTTTCGATGGTCGACCACTTTGCCTATTAAGTACTTTGGCTTGTATTCAATGTGAGAATATTTTGCTTACGGTGTTTTGTTGTATGAATCAAATTTCTGTAGGCTTTTCATTGTGAAGTAAGCAAAAATGTTAGCGTTTTGACTTGAAATGTGTAAAGATTGTTGAGATGACCCATACAATTTGAAAAACTTTATTCATTGACATTCATGTCATTAACACGATAGAAAATTATGAATTCAACGAATCTCTTTTTATAGAACAGACAAACTAAAGCTAAGTAAAAGTGTTAGTTCTTATTACTTGATTTTTTAGTTCATTTACTATTGATAATATTGATAGGCACATTTTCACTAACGACATCTAGTCCCAAACTAAACGAAGGTTGTTTTATGCCTCTTATATTTTTACTACTTTAGTGTTTAAACTTTTAGTTACCTTAGCAGTGATCAAAGCTTTCCCAGCAAGTACGAACAGCCCGGCTATAGCCAACGGCATCATCGCCATCATCTTCATTGCTCCTCCCATCATCATCATTGACATCATCTTCTTCATTTTACCTCGACCTGAAATTGCCGATAAATGATAATGTTAGTAATATCTTAAGTAACTTATATTTAGCGTCTTTATTTTTTTATGACACTAATTTTATGATTGACTTTGGTTTCATAAGAAATACAAATAGTAAAGAGTTTAAAACAAATGATTAATAAACCAGGGATGGTTATTAAAAATTGTAACTTACTCGTCACTTTGTGTGGAGCAAATCTAAAAGCATTTAAACGACCTACGAAACCTTAGCGATTTATTTAGCTTGACTACCGTTGTCAATTTTTATTATTAATAACTGAAACTTTGATTTTCAGTGAATAATTTCTACGATTGTCAAGCTACGATGTTTAGCTCTCTCGTTCAACGAGTGTTTTTGAGCTTAAACTCCCAGCCACCCAAATTATGCTGGTAGCCAAATATGGATCCAAAATTTTCATGAAAGAATATGTAAATGATTATGTTATAATGAACTCTAGTAACGATGGAAAAAAATAAAAGGCATGAACGAACTGCAAAATGAACCCAGCCAAACTAATAACAAAACCAATGAGTTCGACGCAAATTAAAGCAAAATAATGAACAGCAAACTGATACTAAAAAATTAGTTACATATTATTCAATATCATTTTTTACTAAAACAGAAGAAGTAATAGTACTTTTATTAAGCCCTAATCTCCTAGACCTCTGATTTCAAAACGACGACGCACGAACTAGAAATAAGCCGGCTTTTATCGGGAGTTTTCTGGTAAGATGTTTTCTATAATTATATATATTATACTAATACTTTATGTTACGGTCATCGTGTTTTATGAAACCGTAGTTCTACGCATCAGGAAACACAATTCGCATGTGAAATTCAAGTTTGTTATTATTTCAATCAGTTAATTATTTATAATTGACATTGTAGCTCATTACATTACTGTGCAATTTGTTTATTTCCTTAGCAATTACTGAAATGCTCTTTCATATTATTCCTAGGAAGTATAATGATTGAATCGAGGCACTTCACGATTATTAGAAACGTGAAATGTCCAAATGACATAAATAAACTTTAGGCATTGAGAATTGACAATATTCTTTGCAAATTATTTTGGTTTAAAGTTATAGGTAGTTCACATACACTTTTACTGACATGTTTTTACTGTTTTATATTACATTTACATTATTATTATAATGGCAAGGTAACTACAGAGAAACCTCAGACCATGTCACCATATTGAGATCCGTTAAATTCACGTTAAATCGTATGGTCATTTGGAGCAATAGCTGTTTTCTAATAGGCCATTGTGGGATAAGTTTTCTCAGTTTTCTACCGAAATTGACAAACTGTGGTCTAGTAAGTTCGTTTTGAATGGTTTTGGGAACTATACTGGCTTATCTCATAATTATATACTCATCACATTTTCAACATAATTTGAAGCTTTTGCCCTTTTTCGATATAGGTACTTTTCAGTAAATTTCCCCGACATATATGTACGCTTTTTTTTCACATTATCAGACAAGATAGATAAAGCAATGGTGATAATTGCTCAATAATAAATCTTGTAAAACATAAGCTTAGAAAAATACAGACAAAAATAAAGATACATAGATATTGAAATTGCACAGAATAAGGAGAAATAAGAAAATGAAGATAAAGAAGACCAACTAGTACAACCAAATCTACTAAGCGCCCACCCTTGATCCAATTACCCAATGGTAAATGTCCAATTTACCTACCAAGTTTTTTTTTTATTTTTTTCAAAGGTTTCTTCAATTTCTTTCGACCTACAAAAATAACAATACAAAAATTAAAACAAGATAATTAATGCCAATAAAGATGCAGCACTAAATTTTTTGCAACCTGTTTTTGATAAAAATGTATTTCAAAAAATTCAAAATAGCATGATAAATAGACGTCAGATTACAAATCAGTTTTGTGGTTCCTAGATGACATTTTAATAATTATAGAAAGCAAACGAAGAGAAGGTATCATTTCTAGCAATCGTGAATCGTGTTAGGTCAAAGTTTTTGAACCCAGTGTCACTCCAAACCAAGTAACTTATAAGTAATGTAAAATGAGCTAATGAGTTTTTTCTACTAACCCCGATCACAGAGTGTTTGTACCAAAATGTAATTTTGCAAAAAAGAGCCATCGATCACAGAATTAAAGTGTCTTCATTGACCTTATACTTGACACAGTTGGAGTGAAATTTATGTTTGTACTATTATTCCTTCTGTGTTTATTCAATAGTCAAAATTTGGAGAAAGGGCATTGTAATAATTTCTCCTTGAGTGACGATTGATGGGTTTATGATGTTCTCATAATTGTTGACAAAATTAGGCAATAATGACAGTAAATGATGTCTGTCAACTCAAAACATTAAATAAATTTGACATGAGTAGCTTAAACCTGACCTGAAGAATAGGATTTTTAAAGCTGCTTTTCTTAATCGTAAGTTTGTCGTTTTTAGATTTATCTATTTGATTTATAAAACATCATTAGTTAATTTTATGATACAAACTGATTTTGAAAAATGTTCAGTATTCAAAATAAAAAAAGCACTTGTTAAATTCTATAACATTACGAATTAATAGGGTTTAAACATTGACACAACTTTTAAGACAAAGCACAAACGGCTATTTGCATAATTATCAAATTTAAAGTCACTCAATTTTTTTATGTTTCAAAATTGTATGTAATGTATGCAAAAACTAGATGAGATGTATGTTTAGCAGTCGTTTGAATGTATTACTGTTGTTAAGCAGTAGTATAAAAGGGAATAAAACAATAAAACTGTTATACGGCTATATTGTAATTGATGCTTTTGATAATTTGGAGAAACTTGGTGAAGATTTTGTATGTTAGTTGAATTTTTAATTAGTATTTAAAATAATAATATCAGTAATGATTCTGATATAATACTCAAAGATTTATTAGTAATGATACCCTTGACGAGATATTTTATTAAGTACCACTGAAAGTTATTTAACTTCAAACATCGTCGTGATGTTATGAAATAGTCAACAAATCCATGATTAGGACATGGATTAAGTTATATAAACAAACATGGTAAAGGACAATATGGAAAGAGTTATGGATGTAATGTTATCAATGAACGTGATACAGGCTACGATGAATCATCCAATCAACAAACGGATGGATACTATCCGATTTGTCGATTCACACGTGGGTGACAAATAAATATTTATCTGTCATTGATAATGATTGATGCTCATAATGACTGTTTTTGATTACTTTATTAGCATGATTTACATAATTTTGATCATTTTGTTCTTAGGTATCTAAGAATAAACTGTGTTATTTCTCAGGAACGGAACCTATAATTGCATTTTTATTTTTGACAGCAAAACTGACAGCGTACGATTTTATAAAAAACAATTCAGCCAAAATAAAATTAAATATAAATTAAAAAGGAATCAATGTTAAACAACTCCTTTTTGGTTTTTCCATTCTCATTGAACTTTGTGCTTATTATACTGCACTTGTTATATACCGTTAGAAATATTAATTTATCTTGTTGTCATGCTACCTAGCCTTACATAAAAACTATGATATTTGGTTTGTGTTAAGCAAAAATTTTGGGTCAGATTTTTTGGCGTTATAAATGATTGATTTGCTTGTAATAATGTTGAGGAAAGCTTAAATTGTCTGTTCTGTAATGACGTGAGTTTGTAAGCACAGTTAGAGAGAACTTTCTTCAAACTTTTTTAGACCTTTCTATAAAGTTTCGTCAATAGAATCCACTTCAACATCAAGAGTGTACTTGAATATGCTCAAGAGCCTGTCAATATTAACGGATCTTTAAACTTTCATGTTTTAAAAGAGAGTATAGGAAGTGCCAGTAAAATTAGTTAAAACAGGTCAACCTAACAAGTTCAAAATGATAACATGCATTTTCTCACCTTCTTCAACACCCCTGTTTAGTTCTTCTCCTGACATCTTTGGTAATGACAGCTGTATAGTCCTTGAATTCGCAAACGCTGCTACTCGATCCCACAGCATATCAGTCAGTGCACCATCCTTATCAGCCAGGTTCCTTGGTAATGTCGCTTCTATTTCATTTTCACTTATAGGATGTATCTCTTCCGCTGATGTCCTCACAACTTCCACACCGTCAACTAAAGGTATAGTTTCCATTCGAGCTGCTCGGTCGAAGAATAAAATAGCCTTTTTCTTCAGACAAGGGAATAGACCCGTCGTTTTTTGGCAATCGTCAAAAATTCTCATGATGTACTTCGCCCCAAAGTCATCTGCTGACACAGCGGTCAGTACCACTGATAACAGGATAAGCTTATACATTTTGGGTGTGAACTGTATGGTTTTTAGAAAAATACTGACGGATGGTTGCTGTCACTACTGGTATATAAAGGCTAGGAAGCTTGATAGAGGAGCGCAGCAGAATGAATGGAAGATCGCTGTGTGTGTAGCGAAACGGAAAATCGTGGTTGTGAGGGGTCGGGATGGGGACATAGAAATGGTAGATGCGGTTTCTCGATTGACATAAAATAACTTTGAAAAAATTACAACGATATCAAACTGGGAACTATTGAAGACGACCTAAATTATTTTTGTCACCAAAAATACAAAAGTTTAGTGATCGTTTTAAATCAATGTAAAAAGTATTATAGGACAGTGTGCTTTCCTAGGTTTGATAAATACAAAAAAAAAATATTTACGTACAGACGACTTAATTTTCAACAACTTTATTAGAAAATGGTTTAAGATACTTCATAAAGAGACATCTGAAGAGATAACTACAGAGTTTGAGGACAGTCGTGACCATGTTGTTTTTGAATCTGCAAAAAACAAAAATGTATTAACATGAATTCCGTCTAGTGTTGTTTTTATTTTGGGATGCCACATCCATTGCATTACGTTATTTTCGCAGATCACTATGCAACGTTCACGTTGCTCGTAGTCTGTAGTAAAAAAGTAATTTTATGACGTTACTACTCTATTAAACAATTAATGCATTAAAATTCTATGGTGCCTTCAATCATTAGTTAATTGGTTTGCTGTTGCTATGGTATTTTTTTTTTCATTAATGTTAGCAAATAGGTCAAAAAAGAGCATATAATCTTTATTTATATTTATATTATGTATATACCTATATTAAAATAAAAAACTATCCTGTCCGACAGCAGCGCCACCTACCGGGTCCAATTGTGTTTTCTAACTATCCAAATCGGTTCGATCGTTTAGGAGGTGTTTGGTGACAAACACACGTATATAAAAATATATTATGTATCTGATAATTATATACTTAATAATAATAAAAAAAAAATGTTTAAATGTGACAATGTTCCGCCATCTGTATCTTGAAAAAAATAAAAAGTGTAGGTATTTATTTTTTGGTATCACTTAGATATTTTATTGATGAATTGGTCTAATTAATCTAACTGCCTGCTGCATTTTGAGCCTTTTTGTAATCTCATCACAATTTTTTAATATTTCGCCAACAGATACATTATTATTAAAGAGCTTAGAATGAAATCTGTCCCACTGCAATAATGATCTACGTATGTAGAGTATAGTTCTTTGAACTTAATCATTACCCTAGTAAAAGGTTTTATGCTGCGTTTGCCTGGCTTCTACGCTTTACACACGTACAACAAACGCTTATACTGGACCGATGCATTATTGTTAGATTTAAACAGGTATTTATCGCGTTTTATTTACCTATTTTTCCCGACGTTTTGACCGGTTTACACACTGTCGTGGTCACGGGATGACTCATTATAACGTGTTCAGATCGTGTAAGTTTAAATATATACAATGCTCAATGCGATGATATTCTTTGAAAACTTAGGTTTTATTTGCTAGTCCTGCTATTTTATTAAACAAACATGATCACGAATGTAATCTGTAAAGTGCGAAATGGATACAGGGGTAGAGGTAGGCCAAAGAAAAGATGGATGGAATGTGTGAAAGATGACATGGGTAAGAAAGAAGTGAGTACCTACTGAGATGAAGAATGACAGAGGGAAATGGAAAAAGATCACATATTGGGCAAGAAGAAGAAGAAGAAGAAGATCACGACTGTAATCCCCAGGCTCAGTAGATATCTCCTAAGATGTCCAGTCACTTAGATCTTATGAGGATATCTAAAGAGGGTAGTCAGAGACACGTCCACACATGATAATTGGCGCATGCCTATATTATGCACAGTTAGTATTTCGTACGTGACAGGTTGCAAGCCCATCGCCGCGTATAGGAATAATAATAAAAGTAAAAATAAATAACATAAAAATTAAAGGAATAATAATGCTACGGATATGCATTCAGACAATACAAATTTGTAAGTGTGGATTGAAAAAAAAACAAGAAAAAAAGGTTGAGAGATTATGGATTAAAACAAAAAACAATCGCGATTTTTTTTGACAAATTTGCAAAAATCCGTGCATATTTCTAGCTTGTACACCGTGAATAATTTTACATGTTTAATTACATTGTGAAACGTAATTACTACGTTATTGCTAAATTTACAAGTACTTTCTCTTATAGTACTGCACAGCAGTTTTTGTAACGTACTGGTATATGTCAATGTTATTGCTGTTATTATAATCATCAGCTAATTACAATGCCGCGTTTAGATGGGGCGATGTTTGTAGCTCGCTTATATAAGGCTATTAACAAAAGAAATGTAGCTTTTATCTTGCCTATTCAATTCAAAAATAATTCTAAATATATATAACTCAAAGGTGACTGACTGACTGACTGACTGACATAGTGATCTATCAACGCACAGCCCAAACCACTGGACGGATCGGGCTGAAACTTGGCATGCAGGTAGATGTTATAACGTGCCTACGTTATAACATCTACCTGCAAGAATTCAGGAGCTCATAACAATTCAGGAGCAAAAAAAAAAATCTCAAGAAAGTTTTCTACTTTTTTTGTAAGCATGTTTTAAGTTGTTCAAGTCGTAAATTTTCAAAAATTCGGAAAAAAATTAATAACTCGAAAACTATAGAAAATCGCGGAACATACAAGGGGGTGATTCGGGTACCCCAAAGGGTGTTCTATCTCTGGACTTTCGCTTGACACTACTTTTTGGGACACCCTGTATATATAATCGGAATCTCGGTAACGGCTCCAGCGATTTTCATGAAATGTAGTATGCAGGGGGTTTCGGGGACGATAAATCGATCTAGCTAGGTTTCATTTTTAGAAAACGTCGTTTACCCCCAAAAAACGAGCAAAGCTCGGTCACCCAGGTACTTTTTATATAAGTATTGTCAACGTCACAGAGTCATAGTCAAGTTGTCAAGTCAATTTTAAACATAGATGGCTGTTTTGTTCAAAATTCTCGGGATTTTCTCTGATGAATTTTGAAGGGAACCATTCACTTTAATTCACATATTTTACACTCGCATCAAGAACCCGGGCTTTATTGGAAAAATAACCACCAGAATAACGCAATAAAACTCAAAATAACACCAGAAAAAATATAAAAACTAGAGCGAGAAAGTTGACAACCGAATACATCGCAGGAAATCCATGGTATCTGTCCCATAAGGAACAATTTTGCTAGTGTCAAGTGTATTTTTATTTAAGTGTTGTCAACGTCAATGTCGTCAATCAAGGGAAGACCTCGGCGTTCGTACCTCGATCAAATTGGGGCGTTTTAGAGAAAGGCCAGGGGCCTTACCACGAAATCTTCCAGAACGATTCCGTAATGATTCCATTATAGAAACGTCACCACTTCCATACAATTTGTAGAGGTCGTGGTACGAAATAACAATGTTATACTAATTTGGTAATGTATTATGAATTCTGATCAAGAGTAGGTACCCTAAACCGACGTGCATGTAGTATGAATGTAATGAGAGTGAATGAAGCAAAAGAGGTGTGTCAGGATCGTAGCAAGTGCCCATGTGATCGTACCCCGTCGGGAAACAGGCGTGATTTTATGTACGTATGTATGTATTTTGTCAACGTCACAGAGTCATAGTTAAGTTGTCAAGTCAATTTTAAACAAAAGATGGCTGTTTTGTTCAAAATTCTCCAAAACGCAGTATTCAAAATGACAGGTCCATGACAGAATCATCTCACCCAAGTGGAACTTTAATATTGATTATGACACGCGTATCTGATGGTCGCAGGGTAGAGGTTACGCCTCATCACAATCAGTGTTTATCATCATCATAAACTTTGTCATGGGAAGACACACGCTCATTACTTTTATTTTGACTTTCACTTTTCTAAACCCTGAAGTTTTAGAGTTTCTGGCATTTTTTCTAACTAGAAATCTGCTGAGGAGATATTACCGAGCCTAGGAATTACAGTAGTGATCATTTTCGTTTATTTTTTATTTAAACCAGATAGGTCACTATTTCATACCAAAATAATGCCTGAAGTCTCAAACGGTACCTGCAATTATTAATAAAGAATTGTAAGTACCTGTCTGTTTTACCTGTTTATAATTAACACTACGTAGATATACGAAAACAACCTACCGAATCTTTTTACTAACAGATGTTTCTCATGTAAGTGACATATTGTGTCTTTTTGAGAATAAATTTCT
The DNA here is from genome assembly GCA_963675405.1 of Cosmorhoe ocellata. Classification (NCBI taxonomy): domain Eukaryota; kingdom Metazoa; phylum Arthropoda; class Insecta; order Lepidoptera; family Geometridae; genus Cosmorhoe; species Cosmorhoe ocellata. Next base: position 2,889,611 of record OY776266.1, on the reverse strand, counting down.
TTAAACCGAAGTAACGTTTCAGTTTTCAGTCAAACTTTTCAGTTTTCATGAATTTTGACTTGAAATGAATAAAACTATAGGTGGTGTAGGTAGGTTCTAGGTGAGGCTTTTTTCATAGCACAGATGTTTCAATTGTGAAGAGTTAGTTCCAGCGCAAACAGATAGATGGCAGTAAACAAAAGTCGAAAAATCGAAGTAATTATGCGGGCTAGTCTCTTATTTTGGTACATTCTTTTGTATTTTATTGTTTGCCTGAAGATAAGACCCCAATTACTGCCAATAATATAAAAATTCTGCTGTAAAAATCTAAACACATTTACTTACAAAAAGTACCTACTATTTGCTTACTTCCACGATAAAATGCTATGTATTCTATCAGTCTACCTACTAGGTCCTATATTTCGGAAATATTGCGTAAAATGTTATGTTTTTTGCTAATGTTTTATTTTAAACTAATGTACTTAAATGTATTTAATCCTGTCATAAAAATACTTTTTAGGTAATAAAGTAAAATATAACAAGCGTTAAGTTTATGTATTTTTGTAATACTTCCCCACATCCGATCTGTTCATTCACCCAGATATTGTAATTGAAGATCGGATGTAGGGTAATCGGTTAGCTCACTGGCGTAATGAGAATCTATTACGCATCCCGTATGTGTAGCAGTCACTCGTTGAATATGGGCTTATTGAACACAACAGCACTGAAAAGGTTACCTATAACTATTTTTATTTTTATAAAAGGCTTTAACTAAACTGGGATTTATAGCAAAAATTAAAAAAACCCGACAAAACGTAACTGAAAATGAATTTTTACAGCTATCATCAGATTTTGTATAGCCTTTGTCACTTTTCTGATCCGGACAAATCTAACGACACCTCATTAATTATGACTTCAAGAACTCAAGTCATATACAACTAAAGCTATAAGTCGCCTGTAAGCCTGTAAGTCGCAAATTATGTTCAAAACTTAAAAAAATCTATACCCCTCTGCTGAATCTCCAAATTTGGTGACAATCTCAAATCTGGACATTTGCACAAACGCCGTGTTCCATCCGAGCGTCCTTGGCAATGACCACGCGATGCACCGACGAGAGCCCACAAGCCCAGACCACACACACACCCACGCTTGAGCGCAGCGATACGTTGCAACCATTGCACGCTCTAAAAGATTTATAGATAAATGCAGTTCCCGGTGAAAATAGATAAATGCCAGTGCATGTGTATTCTGTGCACATTTCAATAGTCGCAACTGCCTAGGCCGGACATTGGATTAAAGATATTTTCAAAATGGAGTACCGCGGGGCGTTAGTCCTGTTGTGCCTCGCCACCCTCTCCTCGGCCAACACTTTCGAAACTAGCCTGAAGCTCCTTGGAAGGATGTATGAAAACTGCGAAAGTTCTCAGGAAATCTTCAAGTGCTTCAAGATCCAAGCGGCGAAGTTCATGGACCGCGCAGCCAGGATGGAAACCCTCCCGATTCTCGACGGGATATCCTTAGTTTCGCGACCGGATTCAGGACGCGCTTTCCCGTCTTCGCTGCCGGAAGGCGACATGAACTCGCTGCCATCCGATCAGATCGACAAATACCTTCAGCTGGCTACATCCAAACTGATGCAGACTCATCGTGTCGTCATTTCCCCTATCGCAATTGGTGATGATGTTGGAAGGTCGCTATCAGAAGCTCGAGGCAAGTTGAAGAAAATGATGGGCCCTATCATCGCTGGTGTTCTTGTCAAAGGGAGTTTCCTTGCAATCGCATTCCAAGCTATTGCACTCATTGCTGGAAAAGCTCTGCTTATCGGTAAGATTGCTCTGTTGTTATCCGCCGTCATTGGACTTAAAAAGCTGGTGACCGGAGGTGAATCCCATGAGAAGACTACGTACGAGATAGTGAAGCATCCTCAGGTATCCCAAAGTCATACGTACTCCTCATCTCACTACGGCGGTGGTGACTTTGACACTACCGGACCTGGTGGTCACTACAGAAGGAGTGTAGAAGACGAAGCAGCGGCACAAGACAGGGCTTACAACGCTTATGCTAAGAAACAGTAGATAATAATCTTACGACTCCTTATTTAAATTACAACGACAAGGCATTTAGGCACAATTACACCAAAATTTAATTTTGGACATTTTGTTAAAGGATAAGAAACTATAAATATATTTATTATAATATTTATAATCAAGGTTATCAAACGACGCGTAAATATCTTTAGATGTAATGGTAATGGAATAATTTGTATTAATAACTGTTTATAACATAATTTATTATGTAAATAGGTTATGTTGCGCATGCGACTGCATAAGGTTTCGTACGCTAGTAAATTAGTTTTAAAACTTGCACCAAAAATTATTTATTGTTAAAATAATTTACAAAAGGGTTATAATAAAATGTATTAATTTATTAATTATTTAAGCTAGGTTTAGTCGACGGGTACTGTGCATTTCTATTTCAAAGAGTTGATTGTTGTTATGTCCAATTTTGTAAAAATAGTATAAGAATACTTAATTATGTTATTTAGAATGGTGCTAATTAGTTAATTATTGTATAATTCCTATAATCGTTTTGTATAACTTATATTATTAAAACGTTATAGCAATTTACTATAACAAGGTGGGGTTACGCGAGTACCTTTTGTTTTATGAATGTTTATTGATCAAAATAATAATCATGGTGTAATGGATATAACTTGTTTAAAAATAACTATTAATTATCATAGGTAGTATTTAAATAAATTATTAAAAAATAATAAATCTAACGATAGAGGGCAGTCGATAAAATTATAGACTTCATGTTTCTGTGTTTTATTTTAATATTATATTATTCGAATACTCCGTCAAACACTTTTTTATTCAAGTACCTATTGGTAAATTCAACATATTCGCAGATTTATAACAACTTTTAGCATTAATATCGTATTCCATAATTGTTTATACTCTACATTATCCTCTAAATTTAATTTGTTTTAGTTTTTTTATACTTACTAAAATGTGTGTTTATTTTGCATATTCTTATGTAACGCTTCAGATAACGGCTGAGTAGGTTTTATAACATAAATTAAACTTGAAACTTTAACCATTTTATCGTTAATTTTGTAATTTGTAAATCAAAAACCGATCCATTAGGCACGAAAATACATAAGTGTTAAAAATACCACGAAGTTATTTTCATTTTTATTTAACAACGATATTATTATTTAACAACGAGAGAGCATAATCTTGATAGTGAACACGACTGATAATAGCAGGTGGTTGACCAACGTCAAAGTCAATGGCAATATCGGCTATTGACTGAAAGTCGTGTGAACTAATCTGATAAATCTGATTGATGGCTCCAACCAGATCACGGTATTCATACATAGTCTTAGAATATCAATCTCAAACCTGCCTCTCTAGCAGAAGCTATAAAGAATTATAGAAGAGGAGAAAAAAAAAATATTTTGCCAAACAAAAATAACACTTCTATAAAGTAAGAAAAGGAAGGGAGATAAGGAGTTTCAATTTAAATTTTGACAGATGGCGCCATCAGGTGGCACTAAGCAAACTTAAAAACACTGTTGTAAAACGTAATCTACGAGTATAACGTAATCAGCAATAATGAATACTGTACAACAAAACAGAAAAAAAAAAACTTCAAATTCTATTATGATGAAAGATGAAGAATCTCAGAAAAATCGCTGGACATAGGCCTCCCCTAATGAGCGCCATTGCGCCCTGTCTTCAGCTTGACGCATCCAGCCTCCACCAGCAGCCTTTCGCAGATCGTCACTCCACCTAGCCGGAGGGCGTCCTACACTACGTTTGCCGAGCCGCGGTCTCCACTCGAGAACTCGTTTACCCCAACGGTTATCGGTTCTCCGACAGATATGGCCAGCCCACTGCCACTTCAGCTTGCTAATTCTCTTGAGCTAAAAATACAATTCTAAAATCTTGAAAGCTTAATACCTGATGCCAGTCCTGGTACGAAGTTAAAGTCAAGAATATAAGACTTTTATGGTAACCCTGACTTACCCCTTTTATTAGATTATTCGGCCATCTAGAAATATTGATTCACAGCACTTTTAGGCCATTATATTAGATATTCCTTTATATTTAAGAGTTTTTATAATATTTATTCATAATTTACCAAAAATTATAAACATATTCACCAGTCTACATATGAATGACACTCCGTCACATTAAAATTGGTTTTAAAAAGTTGATTCGTTTACCATTAAATAAGGTTATCATTCAATTTAGTTATGAGGTTACAATGGATAGCATTTGGGCGTCCTGACAAATATTAGTTAAAAATCGAAAGGAACAAAAACATTAAGCTTGTTAAGATTATAATAATAAAGATATTTCGTTATTATCACTTCCTTCTAATATTTTTAAAATATTAAAGTTTTTTCCCAAAAGTTAATTAAAAAGGGCTTAAGTACAAATTTTTTTCTTTCAATTTTTTTTTAATTTTCATAGCAAATTACTTCTATATAAAGTAATTTAAATTAATATCTGATACAATGTATCTTTGCGTGCGTGTAAACTAGCAAAAACATCGCTTGCCGATCAATTGAAAGGCCTGGGGATAGGTAGAGCAGAGCAACCGCTATGTAACAGTATTGTCTATGATAATGCAGATTATATTTTAGATTTATAAGTTTTATCTAAATTACTCTTAATATTAAAATAGTCTTATACCTTTAAAAGAGCAATTCTTGTATACTACGAGTATAATATACTCGTATAATCTGAATCTCAGAAACGGCTGCAACGATTTTCATGAAATTTCGTATGTAGGGGGTTTCGGGGGCGATAAATAGATCTAGCTAGGTTTAATTTTTAGAAAACGTCGTTTACGAAAAAAAACGAGCAAAGCTCGATCATCCAGGTACTAATTTTTAAACATGGTGACGGTTGAAAGAAAGTAAAAAAAACCAGATAGAAAAAAAAACTGCGTATAAAAAAATAATTTGTTGACAAAAATTAAATATATTATTTTGTTATTGGCTCAAAATACCCTTATGTATTAAAATCTCAGCTATAATTAGGAAGGTAGGTAAGGTACCTAGTCCAGCTTATTTATCTACATTGTTCTATAGGTAGGTTGTATATACATAAATAAAACAAATTTGGATTTTTTAGTCGATTCATGAAACAACAATTCATTTTTAATAAGTTATTCAAAATTAATTATAATATCTTTAAAGTAACTCTGCTTGTTTGTATGTCACATACCTTTTTACTATTAAAGGGCTAAAGGGATTTTCATTTTTGAAAAGGAGTTAAATTGTGTCCTGGGTTCATTTATCTCTTTAACAATATTGTCATCCTTTCAAAACAGTTCGACAAAGACTTTTAAAACCTAGCCAAGCTATGTAAATCTTTCCTTATTTAGAGCACGCAGAACTAATATACATTCGTGATACAGAAGAGCACGCGAGGTATTTCATGAAAAACGTCGAAAGTGGAGGAAGAGGTTTATAAAATGTAGACGAGTTGGTAACACAGTACTGTCGCTGACTGAGACTCGAGAGATAGTTGGTCATTTGACAGAATCTTTATTATTGACAGAATTTTGTTCGAATCAAGGACTTTCTATGTCAGTAGATTTACACCGGTATTCACAAACAATACTTGCCTCAGAAAACTAGCATTACTATGCGAAGTAAGGCATTTCTCGAATCTTATTGGCCGATCGCCACTCAAGTATTAGCGATCGGCCAATGAGAATCGAGAAATGCCTTACTTCGCATAGTATTGCTAGTTTACTGAGACAAGTATGGTTTGTGAATACCGGTAAAAATGTCTTTGGTCCGTATAAACGTTACTTAGCTATTTGATATTTCGAATTTTTGAGACACCGTTATTTTTCAAGATCGTACGAGTATACTTAATCGTCATTAGTAGCTTCATGGCTGTGGCGTTTCAGTATTAAGTATCTGGTAACAATATCCGATCCCGGTATGAGATTGAATTAGCCACGGATCGCGGAATCCTTGTATCCACTGATACTGGGATTCGTTTCCTTTAGAATTAATTATTATGATACAAAATAAAATTCTCAATTTACAGCACAAATATCACAATAATATTTTTAACTATCTTGATTATTTCTAGCGCATCGAATTTCATCCAGAAAATATTTAGTAAGTAATTAAAAATTAATAAATTCAGAATTAATCCGAAAATAAAGGGTAATTATTTTTAATATTTTATGCGTTTTTTAAATGTGTAGACATAGACAAACACTACCTAAGTGACATTCTACTGTTTCTTTTAGATATTTAGTGTTATACTTTTATATGTTCATTTAGGGTACTTAAACCAAATAAAAATATCTTTCTTTTTAAGAGCAACGTCATCAATGGAAAAAAAAGAAATATATGGAAATTACATGTCTAATCAATAATGATCATCATCATGTTCGACATGACGACCTCAGTGACGCAGCGGGCGAGAGTCCGCCTGCGACGCAAGAGGTTGCGGGTTCGATTCCCGCTGCTAACTGGGTGTTTTCTATGTATAAAAAAAATATCTATCTATATAATGTATTTAATATATCAGTTATCTAGTACCCATAACACAAGCTTTGAGTAGCTTACTTTGGGGCTAGATGATGCTGTGTGGATTGTCCAGCATTATTTATTATTTTTTTTGTTCATAAAGTTTTCCATATCGATGTTAGAACGTTACTTCGTCTAGAATTCACTTCCTCCAATGACATTATTTTGTACAGTTATATTAAAATAAAAAAATGTATTAACATTTTTTATTAACATCTCACTGCTCTCACTCGTATCCCTCAGCTATTTTTAGAATCAACAAAAGGCTGACAAATGCACTTTCTCAATCCAATTAGGATAACATAAATCCGGAACCACACATCTTGAGTATTGTAAGTGAGTTCCGTGACAATCAGAGCGAGAACTCACATACTTACGCATCGCCATGTGAAAACTAGAGAGTGCTAATGAGAATTGTATTGATCATAGGAATCTTGCAATTAGTCGATTGAAGTATGGTAACGACTTTCCTACATAGCTAGTTCTATTTTTGAATCGATTTTATTTTTCACACCAGCCATGGCCATAGACACATTTTGTGTTTTTTTTTAATATCGTTTTTAAATTCGTTGGAAAACCAGTAAGTATAAAAAAATTAAGTATAAAAGAGACACTCAGATATTGGCAACCCTTAATATGAACCCTAACTTGAACCATACGTTATTATTAGTATTAAACGGGTATTTGTTGCGTTTTATTCACCTATTTTTCCCGACGTTTCGACAGGTTTACACGTCAGTGTGTCGAAACATCGGGAAAAATAGGTAATAAAACGCAATACTAATGTGTTCAGATTGCGTAAGTTTAAAAATATACATTGAACCATACGCTCGATAAACTGAGATAATTTCACAACTTTTTACGTTAACTAGAAGCCATTTTTTTCTTTCTATGCCATTTATCTCACATTATACTCTATATCAGTAATATCATTGAAAGGTCGTAATATTATTACACCCATAGTTTTTGTGTCTAATAGGTAATATCAATGTTTTGATGAAATTAAACTATTTACCATTCATCAACTACAATTTATTGAAAGTTAGTTATGCTTATTAACCAATCTTGACTAGATCTAAATATGTACAATATTTTAACGTGCAAACTCGCAAACACTTTCTAGTTGGAATAACTTCTATCGGATATCTATCACAAATAAAATGACATCTGAATTTTCAAAATTGTAAACAATTGTAACTATCAAAATGGTGCCAAAAGCCTTCGACAACTAAAATAACTCCGCTATAAGTCAACTCTATTGAACCTGCTATTGGCCTATTATCAACTATCATCAACTATCCAGCATTGATAGGTGTCCAAGCAAAAGTTCTAGCATTCCTGATCTTAGTTTCTTCCCTGGTCTCATCACCATCTTTCTTCGTGATGAAGAATCTTTCTATTCGGTCTCTCAGTTCGTCAGGCGTGATTGGAGCAGCTGTGGATTGTTCTGCTGACTTTTCTCTGTAGAAGTAACTATCTGATTGGTGTGGGTGTCTGCTGTAGTAGCCTGAAAACAAATTTGTTTTGAGTTACATATATTATAATACCAAAATAATATTTGTAATCAAACTAATATTGTTCTAATGAGGGTCTAATAATGCGGAATGTAAATATAGCTGAAAATTTCATAATGATTTTTGTTTTATTCAAATAGAATACTACTAATATAAGTAAAATTGCATTAACACAGTGCTTTTATTCTATTTAGTAGCAAGCTATTAGACTTAATTTTTTAGTTTTGCATAATTCTTTAAACATCAAACGAACATAATATCTCCAATCATTATACTGGCTGTACTTTCTCTACTTCTTTGATGTACTTTTTCATTAGAAGCTTTCTAAAATAGGTTATAGACCCAGCCCCAAAGCTTCAAGTATGATCAAATACTCACAAATCCACATTTGTGATGGTATTTTCAATTTTAATGGTAAGATTTTAGAGTCCTTTATATCTGAACTCGAATGCATCATATGATGGATTTGATACAGTGCATCGACATGAGGTCGACGAACCTGCTATTGGAAAAGTGGTCAATAACCCTAAACTATATAAAGTATTTTAAAGATACGGTAGCGTTGGGGAGGATCTGGATGCAAATAGCATAGTATCTAATGAAGTAGTAATTAGGGAAAGAAAAAAAAAGAGAGAACACCCAGTCGAGGGTCGATACATGTACTGTCAATGATGTTGATGATTATGAACTTCACAATCTTATTATATTGCTAGTTATTTCATAGTCATAATAATAATACTTCAGTGGATATAAGAAAAGTAACCTTGATATCTATATCAAAACACAATTTGATAAAGGTTTAGTTATTTAAGAAATTTCAAACTCACCTGTAGAAACATGAGGGTCGTGATGATGAACCGGATGATCATAAGAAGTGTAGGATGATAGCGAAGGCCCAGGGTATCCTCCAAACCCACCGAACGACGGCCCAAACCCAGATCCACTGAAGACAGTAACTGCTAACAATGCCAACTTGGCTAAAAGGAAGGCTTTCTTGCTGGCAATCAAAAGAAGACCTAGTAGAATAGGAAGTAGAGTTGATATTTGGAATTTGAAGCCGAGAAGAAACGGAACTAGTAAATTTCTTGCTAGCAATCGTCCTGAAACAAAATTTAATAACAATAAGTCCTTATAATAATGATGTAAATGTAAATAAGTATTATGTAAAAAAATAAGAACTGAAATCATGAATCTGTTACTCAATTCTTGCGAGCATTTCTTCAAACGTGCGCATGAATATTTTATGAGTGTTTAGTTTAAGGATAGGACCACAGATGGCGTTACTGCGGCAAAGTCAAGTTCAATACCTCGGTGGTAGACTCTTAGTAAAAACAATATTTTAGTTTCACGTTGAACATAAAGATGACGCTGTATGAGTCAGTACGCTGTATAAGTCAGTTATATTAAAATCAAAAGGTATTGTTTCTGGTAATAAAAAAGGTCAATTTAAAACAAAATTATTTTATCGACGCCTGCTAGTTCCTGTTGCCAATTTTTTTGAGCTGATGTACACCTACCGAAATACATAATAACATATTTTTCTCTAAACGAGATATTCCACTGAAGTTCTTTGCAGAGTTTGCAGTATTGCTCCCTGAATTATGAACAATTTAGTGTATTGAGAATTTAATAACCTAATTTCAATCTTAATTATAATTTTACCTGTACTAAGTTCACCATGTCCTTGGTGAGGCTGGTTATAAGAACGATCTTTGAGTCTTGGATCCATCACGAACTCGAGCACTCCATTGGCCAGAGTTGGTCCGATTCTCATCACCAGTCCTGGGTACAGCATGCTCATGTCCCAATGGAGTGAACGCTTTGAAATAAGATGGCTGGCATCTTCAATGATAGACCTGGGATTAAGAAGGCGTATCAATATGCAGGTGTTTTCTCGTGGTCCCATAATTTTATTTTATTAATGGGAACATGAGTGATAGTTATTTCTCGTAGTCCCGTTGCTTTCTGTTGCTTTAGGTAAAACCATTGTTTATAGGTTTTAAGTTGCTAGGGTTCAATTTAAATTCTATCCCTATTTTTTAAGCTTATCAAAAACCTCTTTTTATGTGCTGCTGAATTATCAAATAACTACTGTGTTCTGATAAAACTATTACCAACCTAAAATCCATGGGATCTTTATCCAAAAAGCTTCCAATATCCCTCGGTGTCTTGTCATCTCTGACAAATGAAATTCCCGTGGCCAGACTGAAGGTTTCCGCTTCATCATATTTATTCAACTTGTGCAAGATTTCTTTTCCAAAACAGACCCCAAGCTCTGAACTTCTCTGAATACTGATACATTGGTTCAATTGAGAATCGTTGACATCATTTCCAACTATCTGCTCACCTTCTTGCAGCTGTATTGATAACACTTCCACGGATAATAGAGAAAGAACAACGAACAAAAAAAATTTTGAAGACATTTCCGAAATAAAAAAGAAATCTAAAATTTTAAATAGTTACTGATATACTTGTGATAATAATGTTCTACATTGCAAAATACGTCACACTGATGAGCTCACTACTGATTTATAAGATTAAGTTGCCAAAATGATTAGTTACATAAACAATACTCCACCCTATGTTTGGTAAAAAACAATAAACTGATACTTAATCAAAATAGTAGGCTACATGAAATTGAATCTAAAGAAAAATTTAGACAATAAAAATGCAGTGATTGATGATTTGGAAAAAACTTCTAATAACACTACTGAATTGTAAAAAGGAACTGTTACGTATGAAACTGTAACAGTGCAAAGTTGGTTATATAGACTTTTCTGGTTATGTCTGGGTGAACTTTGCCATTGTTTGGAAGGAACGCTTCACGGCGTTCGCACGGCCGACAATAGGGTGAAAATTCGTTGCGGATAATTTAAGGTATCGTGAGAGCGATCTCTTGTTATATAGGATTACGTAAATTATGTCATTTGGCTCGTATCATATAAATTTGGATTCATTTTACATAGAGCTTACTCTAAGACAATCATTCACTCACTTTTGTCGTACTTTAGACGCTAAAATTTTTAGAAAAAATGTATTATTCCTATTCATTGAAATTCTTCTCTCATCATCGTCACTAATATTAACTTATGTCAGTTTTTTAATCTACAAACTGAAAGCTTAAATGTTATGTGTTGTTCTGATATTTTTTTTATTACAATATGTTATACGTGTTTAATGCATTTCGTATTTTTAAAATTTTATTGAGTACTAAATATTCATTCATGGGACTAATATTTTATAATATTTCCAATTCTGAATGAAGAATCTATGCAACTAAACATCAGCAAATAATTATGCAAACGTTTATATTGTTGTAGTGACTCAGCACAACAAGAATGGATATAAATAAATCATCTGTTACCGTAAGCTCGTACGAAGCCTTTGACCCTTCATTGTCTTACAACCTGCAAGCTATTATTAATTTCAAAACGTCTAAACGTCTTCAAATTCTTTTAAAAAATAACTTTTATCTACTAAACCTTAGGGTTCACTACTTCACGACAAAAAAATTACATGAACCATTCTGTATTCCAAAATCATTCATCATTGAGAAGTGAAAGTATTTTTCTCAAATATCCGGTTCTTCAGTAAAAGTTTCTGATGTAATATCTTCTTTACTTTACAATGTCTGTTTGTTGATATTTAAATTTTTAATATAATGTTCAATTTTAAAACCACTCATATTTCGTAAATATTTCTTTATTTCTACATAAATAATATTGGCGGAAATATAGTCTTTACATGACTGCTTAATATTTTTTAAACGACAGCAAATGGATATTCTCAATCCAACTGTATGTATTTTTTGTATGTTTGTTCCGCAATTACTCTGTCAATTTCTGAATCGATTTTGATGGTTTCATTTTTGTTTGGTAGGTTATACTTTAAAATTGTTCCTATTTATATAAATTTGATTCCTCGGAATTGATATTTTTTCTGTAAAACTTAAAACATTTTCCTCGCTTGTAATTGTACGTTATAAAACATTGAAGTCTTTAAAGTTATTAAAGTTTTCTTTTAAGGTTTTTACAAGCAATCAGTTTTTTAATATTTTGAATGGAATGATGAAATTACAATTTAATTATTAGATATCTTAAAAGTATCATGTTAATTACAGTTTTAACTATCTCAAAAAGTCAGATAACTAAGACTATTAATATGACTTACTTACATTTTTTATTAGTTTGCTTATAGCTTAATATAGATATTAGAATTTGTAGGTTCATTGAATACATTCAAAGCGTTTAGAACATTATGTTACCCACCCCTCTTTTTTGATGTTAATCTGTTTGAATCTTTTAAAATATGATATCTTAAAAAAGCTGCAAGCGTATCACAGACTAGATGACTAGACTAGATCTAATTTGGAAAAAAAACTGTAAAGTCTCTTTTGCCCAATTTTACTTGTGTCATACCAAATAGGCAAAAAACAGTGAGTTAAAATTTAACAAGATACATAACATAAAAAAAAAAATGCAATAATATAATAATATCTATCACGCATTTTAAGTCTCTTGACCTTTGTCCATACATTAGTCAATTGGCTGCTTTCGCTGTTGTAGCCAGAGGGCCATCTGATTTCTGTGTCTTACTTGTTTTATGTAACCTCCCCCTCTTAACACCTTCACCATCATTATCTGCGTCTACTAAAATAAGTCAATCAATAAAATTAACTTTTACGTCTACATTCATAAGGTTCATATTGGGTTGCATTGTTATATCAACAGCAGTAATAATATCTTTGTCATAGTAAACTCCGTCTGCAGTTCATACACCTCCATATACACGCTTTTACACATGAATACTTTCTTTTTCTTCATATCACGAGGTGTTAAGGTTGAAAATTAAACGTTTTACAAATTCACAAACCGGTATTTTGCCGTGTTCGTCGCTTGACAAAGTTATATCATGCGGCGGAGAAAGTTGTATTACCAGTTTCTATAGACCTTGAGTCGTTTGTCTAAGGTTGATATTGGCATTGAATTTGTGTTTTTTGATTCTATGGTGTGCTTATGGTGTTTTAAAGGAAAAGCTTCGGATGTGAACCGGACGCAGGAACGCGTGAGAAGTGAAATTTCTTTTTTCTTTTAAGAAGGATGTCGTGGGTGCGTTTGACACAAATACCTGTAAATTGTGATGTAATTTTATGACCGTTTCGGAAGCTTGCTTAATAGTTTTGACTTAAGTATATCTAGTAAGGTTATGTATTATTAATATTACAAGATGCATAGATTATCAGCTTAATTTTATATTTTTAATCACAATTTAGTAAAAATAAAACACCTATCGTTATGTCTGCCTGACCTACTACAATCAATGTAAATTTTAGGCGTTTATCAGACTTATTCCCAAATTTATATTACTGTAAAAGCTGTAACTTTTTACAGAGAACTTTCAAACAAAATACTGTACTTACATCTAAATACCTATAGGTAAGAGTTTATTCTGAAATATAGGCCCAAGAGAATGAAACAATATGAAACGAATGAAATATTGTTTGTAATTTAAAAAGTATTCTAGTGATAACAGTAATAAAAATTGGCAAAGCGACGTTCCGACTGAAAAAAAATCGGGTCTTTAGTTAACTGAGGCCGCTATCAACTTATCCCGCGGGATAAGTTGACCTAATACATTTTTGAATCGGTCAACTCATCCTATTGTCACATTCTATGATTTGTATAGACACGAAAAAAAGTATTTCGACATAAGATTTACGAAAACAACAACGCAACCACAAACGCACAAAGTTTTGTACAGTCATACTATGGCATGGATTTGCATTTCTACAGAGTTGTAACTTTGCTGATCAAAACATTCAAAATCCAATCATTTTGGGTATTGCTATCCAAATAACCTTGAAGAACGAAGGACGTCACTGGCCATCCAAATGATGACCGCGTTATATGTCGCTTAGAAACTAATTAATCTGCGGGCACTGGTGGTCTGGTGGTAGTGAGTCTGCCTTCCGATCCTAAGGTCATGAGTTCTAATCCGGCACCAATGGTTTTTTCTCTTTTGTAAAGATATGTACACAATGCCAATTGTCTTAAGCGATGAAGGAAAACATCTTGAGGAAAGCACATGTACCCTATAAAAAATCGAAGGTGTGTGTTTTGTCAGTATTCTTATAAGTGGTGATGAGCTTGCAACCTGAATACTAACTACTGTGCAAAATGTGGATATGTGCCAAATTATCATGATGTTTGGAAGTATCTGACTAGGTACCTCTTTAGATATCCTCAAAAATCTAAGTAACTAGAGATCCGAGGAGATATCTACCTAGCCTGGGGATCACAATGGCGAATGTTTTTTTTTTATATGTTAGCAACAGTAACTAATAAACTTGCTCAGCGCTAGTGAAGTGGTAATGTTCAAAGACATTTTATCTACTGACGTGGTAATGTTATACAAGACAAATAAGAAAGTGACATGGGCCCGCTTACAGGATGTGTGCATGCGTAGCTTTAGTTTCCAAACCAGCGGTGACCGTAATATAGACGCCTGAAGCCTCATCATCATCATAGTTAGCTGATATCTGCCCACTGCTAAGTCTAGGCTTCCTGTGTTTTATAACAGTTATTTCTATGCGATAATTGCATCCAAATTTGACATCGTATTTTTATCATCGGGGTAAAACTAATCGCTCTGTGTGAAAGATGGTTATGTGTAAGATAGGTGTAAGCGCTGAGATGACGGATGATAAAGAGAAATGGAAGAAAAAAACGTATTGTGCCGACCTCACATAGCGTGGGAAAGAAGAGAGGAATGGACCGTGTGAAAGATGACATGGGTAAGAAAGGAGTGAGTACTGAGACGACGAATGATAGAGGGAAATGAAAGAAGATCTCATGTTGTGCCGACCCCACATAACGTGGGAAAAGGGCAGGAAGATGATGATGTTAGTAGTGTATCGCCCGTTCACTTGAACTTGGCTTGACACGCTGCCGCGTGTCTAGATGTATGTACTATGTTAGTTGGCCAATAACCACATTCAATAAATGAAACTTAGATAAGTTACGACCGCTAGATTGCGGTAGCTGCTTTTGAAGAAACGGAAGCGTAAGTTATGTAAGCTACTTAAATTCATAATTTTATTAATCGAAGAATCTATACGATAGTTTTTTGTTTATATGTATTATAATATTGTTAATTTAAATATTTATTCAAATGTGACCTAATTGAATATGAGTAGGTGCATACAATTACAAACCATTAATAAAAATTCTATTCAATAAATTCAAATGCACAATGCCAGTGATCTTAAACGGCGAAGGAAAACATCGTGAAGAAATCGGAATATCCTAGACTAGAACCAAAAATTCGAAAGTATGTATCATAGGATAGTATTATTTTAAGTGGTGATGGGCTTGCAACCTATCACGTATGGAATACTTACTACCGTGCAAAATGTAGGCATGAGCCAAATATCATGTTTGGACGTGCCACTGATCTTAGATATCCTCAAAGATGTAAGAAGGTATCTACCAAGCCTGGCGATTTCAGTCGTGATCATTATTTGTTTTTACTCGACATTGAAGCGAGAAAGGTAATGTGTTTGGGTTGTATGTATGTATGCGAGTTCCTTTGGCTGCGCTAGCCCAAACGGCTAGACGGTTTTTGAGAAATACAAAATACAAAAAAAGTTTTTATCAAAATGAGTAAGGGAGGCCATTGCCTTGCAGTGAGACAATAATGGCTGAAAAATAAATAAATAAATAATAAATAAAATGACATAGGCAATACAAAAAACTAATATGGTGACTGTAAAAATATTTTTTCAGTTACACTTAGTCGAGTTTTTGAAATTTTGCAATAATTACTTGTTTGTTATATTTTTCTTGAAGTTATAACAAAAGTACGTAGAAAAACTGAGATGTAATTAAAGACAACTGTTTGTTCCAGTATCTAAAGTGAAAATTTAATCCTGTTAGGTAAACTGAATCAGAGTGAGAAACGCAGCCGTATTTATAGTGCACGAAAAAGGCCTTCGTTTTTACAAGGTATTCCCACGAACGACACAATTTTTTTCTACACACTTATTATTCCCATTCCTCCACAAGTGTTGAGCAATAGGGAAGTAGCGATCAATAATACATTTGTGCCGTTTGTGGGATTAGAAAAATTTATAATGTTTTTTTTGTAAAATAATAACTCTTAGTTTGGGTTTGACCAACTGTTAGTAAAACGATTTTCAGTAAAATGTTAATGTTAAATGCAAGAAAAATGACAGTTTACTCTTCGATAACTAAAATTTAATCTGGGGATAGCGCTTAAAGCTTAAAGGTTAAAAAACATTATTTTGTAGAATCTAAGCCCACTTTCAGTTTTTACACTGGCAAAACTGAGATTTTCGAAAGTATTGGTCATTATCATCATCATTGATCAGACTAATATTTATAGCATCTCTTCTTCTTTGAACCAGTGTGGTGAAAGGCACCTCTTAGGCTCTTTTCGTGCACTTCTCACAATCAAATGTTTAACGGCTCTCGCCACGATGTTTTTCTTCACTGTTTGAAAATTCTAGGGCACATACATTTTTGAACAAAAAATCCATTTTTCGGATTCAAACCCATGACCTTATTATCATAAGGTAGAGCCACCACTACTCCACTAGTGCTCTGCATCTCTATAAATACGGCTCGTACACGCAACCCACGAGCGTATTTTTTTGTCTCATCTCACTTGCATGATCATTCTACTAACAACAAACGGTATCGGCAGCATTTACACATAAAGCCGGTTGCCAGCGTTTGTCTTAATTCGGTATAACCGTCTAAATTACAAACTAAATGTCAAAGTCAAGAGTATTATTCACATAATTTTACAATGATCAATTTCTATCTATCCCTTTACAAATATAGCGAGTTGACACAAAATTTTATCTATGTGCTAAAAAAACCTAGAGTCAGTATTACAACAAATTTTTTTTGAACTTTAATTTTGGGACGATTGAAAAAGCACACACTTTGAAACAGCACATAAATAAAACAGTTATATGAATAATTCACAAATAACAGTCAATTGATATAAATGTATAAGGCCATTAGTGTTGATGTGGTATAAACCGGCCTGTTTATAAACATGCTTTCTGTGTAAATGTGCCCAAATGATTGCTGACCAAACCCTTTATTATAAAAGAAAAAGTGATTTCGTAATTGACAATCGCACAATAATGATAGTGTAACTTTTTTAATGAGAATAAAGATACATACAATCATTACATTGTTATAAAGTAAGTTCCATAGATTGTTATATACTTTGTTTCTTAGTACTTGGATGACCGAGTTTTGCTCGTTTTTTTGGAGTAAACGACGTTTTCTAAAAATGAAACCTAGCTAGATCGATTTATCGCCCCCGAATACCACTGCATACTAAATTTTATGAAAATCATTGGAGCCGTTTCCGAGATTCATATTATTTAATATACAAGAATTGCTCGTTTAAAGGTATCAGATTTATTATAGCGTACGTATGAGCGGAAAGAAATTCACCCTCCAAATTTCAAATATCTAAAACCAATAGTTTAAGCTCTGTTCTTTTTGTCCTTAGATATAAAAATTCTATAGAATCGCCTCCGCACGGATTTTTTTGTCCCAAAGTTAAATCACAATGTCTCTGTTTTAGCTCAAAACGTAGATTCTACTGATTTTTTTAGATTACCTGTATTTAACGAATGTTGAGTTATGATCTTCAGCTGCCATATATTTAGCTTCATTTACAAATACTGTACGAGAATTCCGATGTTTTTCTTCATCAATACACTAGAAATACCGAAAGAGCAAAAAAAAATAAAACAAAATTATAAAAAACAAATAAACGAACAACATGTTCTCGACTATGATTCCCAGATTTAGTAGACAGTTCCTTAGATCTCTAGTTAGATCTTTGAGTTAGTATAATGAGGGTTAATTCAATCACTTTTTTTAAACATGCCTAGATTTTGCATAGTAATTCGTAATCCATTCATGACAAGTTGCAAGTCCATTAAACTTAGATCCTAATTTATCAAAGAAAGTAAATATGGTGACATCTATCGAGTGGAAACGTACGGCCCAAAATACCGTTAGTCAAAAGTGTGCTATCAGTATTGGTTAAATTGAAACCGTACTAGACCTCAAACGTGATGTATGGATCTGTACAGGCGAGAACAAAATATCTTTTCTTAATCTTAGTGAGTACTGAGATGACGAATGACAGAGGGAAATGGAAGAAGATCACAATGTTGTGCCCACATAATATGTGAAAAGGGCAGTAAAATGATGATGACGAATGAGTTTAATTGAAGAAACTACAAGGTGATATAAAATGCTTCGAAGTAATAATGCAGATATCACTGTATCGATTAGAGACACTAAATTCACCAAAACAGACACTTTCTGAAGCATCGATAGAATTTGTCTATTTAAAACAATTAGTTTAGTTTCCTCCAAAATACATTGTTTTTAAAATTTTCTGTAGATCATTAGCCGCTTAGTTAAAAGTGTTATTAGGCGATTCTTAATTTGTGTGAGCAATTATATGATTTTACATAAAAACTGCTAAACGAAATAAAAAGCCATAGTGAATCATAATATTGAATTCTCAAGAGTGACCATTTGGTGCTTGTTAATTATGGTCATTATTAATCAATTGGTGATCATGAAGTTATTGTAGCTTCAATTGATCAAACGTTTTAATTTAAGGATCCTAAAATGCAGCTTAGTGTTAATGCTTGGATTACTCTCACTGTTTTAGACTGATTGAGTGGTCAACACCATAATGCATCAACACTTTTGTCATCACCATTCCACCCAACTGCACAAATGCATAGGTGCATCCCTCTCAGCAACTCCACTGTACCGTGACTCCAAGCGCATATAAACGCTTACAGTGATCTAGTTTCGAACACAGTACCCATATCAACATCGAAGTGATCACGACATCAAAATGGTACCTCATTACCTCCTTATATTGACCTTGGCGATCACTGTTAGTGCTAGGACCGCCAGCCATAAGATTGAAAGCAGGGGTTCTGAGGAATCTGCATTTGGGGAGCTGAAACTCGCGTATGAGACGTATAAAGAGTGCAGCGGTGATGACATCTCACATTGCTTGAAGCAGAAGCTGGCAAAGACCTTGACCAGGCTTGCGAGGAGTGATGAGCTCAATGTCCTGAATGGGGTCACGATTAAAAAGGACAAGGATGCCAAGGTTGATAACGTTGAAGAAGCAGTGCCGAGAGGCCTGGACGAAAGCTCGTTGGACAACCTCATCATGGAAAAGATCATCGGATTTATGCAGTCTCATACCTTCCAGGTGAGGTCAACACTTTGTTAAACTACCAACCAGCAACTAATAAGCCTTCAGGTTCTTTCAAATTGGTTGCTTTTGAGTTGTAATGAGCACTTGAATCAAGTACATGAACAGAATCAGGTAAGGTATTTTTCTTCTTTACTCTCTGTTGTATAGCGAGAACAAATGATGTAATGATAAAAAAAATAAAAGTATCATAGCAGGATACAAGAACTTCTGCGGGTCTAAAAGCTTTTTAGATGAATAAGATCATAATGATTAAAATCAGCTGGAAATTCAGGGAACAATTGCTTCCAGAGGTCAAAGAATCTGGGGAGTTTATATCAATTTCAAAATTACGTAGTTCACTGTTCTATGCTCCCCGAACCATAATTACTTTGATCAAGTATATTAGGACGTGCTATTCCTAATAACCTTTTTACAAGGAGCACAACCCTCTTATCTCTCGTTGATTCCTCTCTTATCAGCTCAAACAACATGACATGTCTAAGAAATAACTAGTGATACGATGACCAATAGTAATCATAAGGTCATGGTTGGACATACAAAAAGTGCTTCAACTTTAACCAAACAACGCGCAGGTCAGAGTTTTTGATACTTTTTGTATCATTTACTCGCGCGAGCAATTAAATAGATTACAAAAATTGACATTCAGCATAATACTATCAGTATCAGGGTACGCATCCCTTGGTAATGCCATCCCTTTGATCTGTATTAATTGAGCTACGTATTGATTTTAAAAACGTTGTTTCTAGATAGTTCAACTGTTTCCATGCATTTAAATAATGTTTGCAGGATTATTGTATTTTTTGTGTACCTATTTGATTCATAAGGTCCATAGTAACATTGGCCAACTGATGAAAGCTAATAAAAACGTTTGTTTGGTTTATCTGAAACTCAATTTAAAAATGTCAACAGTATTTATAAAGCTTTTTATGGATGTGCTTTAAAAATGTTGTGCTTAGTCTTTGGTATGAACAAAATAAGATTATTCGTATATTATTATTTTTTATCGAATCCTACAAATTGAATTCCAGTTATATTCTAATACTAATTGAATTTCAGTTATATCAAACATTACGAGAAGAGATATCTCACGGCTACCTAGTCAAACGTCAAATCATTAACCACGCATAAAATTACCATACCCACGCACAGTATCGCACTAATTGTTCGAAATGCAATAAAAAAATGCATTCCCGACCCGTCGCACCGTAACGGCTTTCTCGCTGCATCTGAGTAATCATCAGTTAATTTCATCTTCACTTTTTTTTACACAGTCTATTAAGCAGATTTCTTGCTCGTCCAGCCTACTTTGCGGTTATAGACGTCGCTTCTTTTAATTGATCAAGGTGCTTTCTCAGTTCCTGTTTGTATCCGGATAGTGTGGTTGACCAAGGTGATACCATTTGTAGTTCAACTCGAATACGGAACACTTGCTTTAGATTCTTCTTTTAGGTTTGTTTTGTCATTACTGACGATGTAAGCTATCACGTTGTCTTTTTATTGTTATATAATTATTATTTAAAGTTTTGTCTTGATTTTTGATTTATGATCGTTGGAATCGACTATTATTGCCAAATTTTTAAAATTCCTCAAATATAAAAACACAACTAGGTTCTAATCTACGATTGATCGGAACGCATTAGTAGTATTATGCTAAATTGATTTAGTTTCTCGATCATAAAACATACTCCTTCCAGGTCAAATTCCCGGTCAGTTCAGATCTGGAAAATGAAACAGAAGAAGGCCGTAGCAGGAGAAAGAAGCTCGCTCCCCTCCTCGCGATCCCCATCCTCATAATGGGAATGCTGGTGCCTCTCGCCTTTGGAGCCCTGGCGTTGTTGGCCGGCAAAGCCCTGATTGTGTCCAAGTTGGCACTGGTGTTGGCTGGTATTATTGGACTGAAGAAGCTGCTGTCTTCAAACCATGGAGGTGGGCACGAATCCCATGAGGTTGTAGTGTCAGCTGGTCATGGTGGCTCTGGATGGAGCAGGTAATTTAAATTATAAATTGTCTTGAAAAAATCTTGATTTCAATTAAGATTACAGTTATTAACAATATCTTATTATGATCATGAATCATTGTCTATCTTCAGATCAAAGGAATCAAATCGGTTTATATCAAAATGAGAACACCTTAAAATAATGAATATTCGATTACTTTCAGGTCTTTCGATAAATCCCACGACTTAGCGTACAGTGCTTACGCCCAGTAGCTAAAAGAACCCACCAAGTAACACGAAAAGAACTGAAGTTTCAACCAAACACGTATCAAAGAGAAGTATAATTTAATTTATTTATTTAATTAAGAAAGGATGAGAAAAAGTCTGCTAATATACGAACTAGTTTTGTATTTTTGTCACCACCCAGCATAAACGACGTATTATTTTTAAATTTTCAAGATGACTTTTAGATAAATAATATCTTAGAATTTTTAAATCATACATCGGTGAGCTGATCAATTATTAAATATTAAATCAAAGTGGATCAAAAACAACCATGTTAGAATCAAACGTATTTTTATCAAATATTGGTACAAATATTTAAAAAAATCAAAAAAAGACTGATAAATATAATAAAATAAAGGTATTCCTATACTTAGTCGAAACATTTGAGGTCAGTAAACAACATTACAACGAGAAACTGTAAAGTGTAAACAATAGTATACTATCATTAAACGAAAGTGTTAAACTACGTGTTACGTTTGATTCTAACATGGCAACGACCAACGGCTCGTATGTAATGGATAAAATGATATATTATTTACAACATAACAGCAAAATGAGTTAGAGAAATTACCTATTAGCAAGTTTCTCTAAGCATTTGTCATGTACCTCAAATACTCAAACGGTATGATTGAAAGCACTATCTTTAACTCACTCATATTTAGGTATATTAATATTATAAAAATAGTATATTATATTATTTTTATTTAAATATGCATTATTGTCTTTGGAAATTCGCTTTAACATTTACGTTTAATGCCATTCAAAATATTTGTTTTAATATACTTAGATAGGTATTATGTAAAATTGTTTTATTTGTTATTATATTATTATAACTATTCATGTATTACATTTATTATATTATTATAATTTTATAAAAATGACAGTGAATGCATTTGGAAAAATATATTAATAATATTTAGTATGATATAATACTGATCTAGGGTAATTATATTTTTGATATAAAACTTATTTATTTATTGTAAAATGTACATATGTAAATAATTATATATTTAATACATTTATTGCAATTATTACATATTATTATGTGTAAATATTTTTTCTATTTATTCATCAAAAGTATTACAATGGCCAAATATTATGTAAAATACAAATCCACTTAGGTTATGGATCTCATATTTATTTTAACTTTTTATATTATTTAATATAACCTTATAGTGTATTTTAATATTGTAAATATTGTTTTGTTGTTATAATATTATAGTTTTTTGTTAAACTTTATTATGTTAAATCTTTTTAAAAATTCAACCAAAAATATAGATAAAACTGTTAAATAATATCATTTTAATACTTATATAACTTATTGTCATAATAATATTATTATGCATTAATAAATACAAGAAACCGGTACTTGGTTTTTTTATTATTCAATAAGGTTTATTATACTTAATATATTATATTAGCTATATTATACTGTTGTCCACGACTTCGTCCGCATTTAATTCATTTTCAAATGTTTTTTTAGTTATTTTGACTTTTGACTTTAACTAATATGATTTTGTTTTAAATAATTAACAGGGAAAGTAATTTAACTTTTTATATAAGGACAGAGGTACTGATAGGTTACTAATTTGTGTCATAAATGAAATTCTACAAAATATAAATCAATATAGATTTTTATGTCATAAATGAAATTCTACAAAATATAAATCTATATTGATTTTTTTGATTGAATTAGTAACCTATCAGTACCTTTGTCCTTATATAAAAAGTTAAATTACTTTCCCTCGAAATAATATAAGTTACTCAATACATTTTGCATGAAGATATACAAAAATGGACGAACAATGGCATACATTTGTCTTATGCATAATGCAGGTGGAATGGTGATGCCAAATATTTAGTCTAAGATCCGGCTGCAAAATTATGCACTCATCGAGTATTGGCTAAACTCAAAAATTTTACGCACATTTATGACCAGGAGAATATATACGGCAACCATAATTTTTCAGTCTTTAGGTATTACCGTTAATTGGACGATACTTATTTAAAAAAAAGGGATTTTTTTACGAAAAATAATAAATAAAACAAAAAAAATATATGATCACGGCTGTAATCCCAGACTCGGTAGATATCTCCTCAGATCTTTAGTTACTTAGATCTTTGAGGATATCTAAAGAGGGTAGTCAGAGGCAAGTCCAAACATGACATTTGGTACATGCCCACATTTTGCACAGTAGTTAGTATTCCGTATGTGACAGGTTGCAAGCCCATCGCCGCTTTATAAGAATACTAACCTATGACACATACCTTTTAATAATCAATGAACAAAAATTAAATAAAGAATATTAGCGGCCACATTTTGATAGGCAACCTGGTAGATGATTATATTCATAAATATTCGTAAAAATTTTGTTTTCAGCAAATACTCGATGAGTGCATAATTTTGCAGCCGGATCTTGTACTATTTGTAAGGTACAGTCAAGTCAGCTCAAATTAGGGCACTTGGTTATGTGTAAGAAAATAAAACCTCATTTTGCATAGATAGCGACGGTCGTATAGAAAGGAGATGGTTTTAAGTTGATATGAAACGTCATTCAGAGATTGACTGACAGATGTCTGGTAACATAGTTTTTGGAAGTTATACATAATACAGGATTTTGTTCTGATGCATTCGACTGTGAACTTTATCGCTCTAGTTTTTATATATTTTCTCGTGAAAATATATAAAAACTAGATTTTAAAACTTGATTTTTGGTGGTTATTTTTCCAAGAAAAGCCCGGTTTAAAATAAGGGAATAAATAAACGGGTGTAAAATGTGAGTTAAAGTGAAATGTTCCTTTTTAAATCCATCAGAAAAAATCGCAAGGGTTTTTATCAAAACACCCATCATTTGTTTAAAATTGACTTCTAATTTGACTGTGACATTGACAATACTCCTAAATTAAAAACAAAAATGATACTGACAAAATTAGTCTTAAAAGATACAAATGCCATAAATAAAAAGGAATAATAAGAATGATCAACCAACAATTATTACAAAAATTGACTTGAAAAATTGACTGACACTGTGAATTTGTCAATACCTACTTCTAATTTAAGCACTTTAATTGGCAAAATTGATCTCAAAAGTGAAGATATTCCATTAAAAAATAAGAAGAATAGACCCTACTAATATTATAAACGTGAAAGTTTGTTTGGATGTCTGGATGTCTGGATGTATGTTGCTCTTTCACGCTGAAACGGCTGAACGGATCTGGATGAAATTTGGCACAGATATAGATTATGGTCTGGAATAACACATAGGCATAATAACACATATTTTATCCCGGAAAAATGTACGGTTCCCGTGGGATTGATTAATTTCTGTTTTTCAAGGTGCCACGCGGGCGAAGCCCTGGGCGGGATATAAATAGCCTACTTATATAATACTTGATATAAATGGCCTAATTGTAAGAATAAATTGATATGTAAAGAAAAAGGTTTGAAGTATGTATATTAATAATGCTCAAGTTTTGTAATGATGAGTTGATTGACCTAAAGAAAAGCAAACTAAAGGCTCGCTCAAGGATGTACATTCCAAACATTATACACCAAATTCGAAAGCCTATGATGATTCGTCAATCCTTTATTTGAAACGTGATCGGAACGAATGACGAAGAGGCGCTGCTATTGACCTACTAACTATTACACAACTGGCAAATAAAAGAAAAATGTAACAATAGACGGAAATAGCTGCGCAGGCGTCTGATATTGTTTTGAGGTTCCGTACTGTATGTATTTTTTTTAACTAGCTGAATAGTTTTTTGTAGTTAAATATTTTATTTGACACATACCCACTTTTTGCACATAGCGTTGGCTGCTAGCTCGCTAGCAACCAACCCATGCTGAGGCAGACGCCATTTTGTTTCTTTTAGTTTTTTGTTTTTTTTTATGTGGGTCTAATCGAACAAATAAAGTTATTTCATTCTTTATTCTTATTCACATTGCCATGTGACAAGGAGAGTGTTAGGCATGAATGTAGATGGATACAAGGGTAGAGGTAGGCCAAAGAAAAGATGGATGGATTGTGTGAAAGATGACATGGGTAAGAAAGGAGTGAGTACTGAGATGACGAATGACAGAGGGAAGTGGAAGAAGATCACATGTTGTGCCGACCCCACATAACGTGGGATAAGGACAGGAAGATGATGATGATTCTTATTCACATTAGTTGCTATTCTGTACGTATACATGATAGGCTGCAAGCCCATCTCCACTCATAATACGATTACCTTTCGTCATCTTCTTCATCTTTCCTGTCGGCGTTATGTGGCATCGGCAAAACATGTTTTCTTCTCCCATTTCCCTCTGTTATTCGTCATATCAGTCCTCACTCCTTTCTTAACCATGTCATCTTACACACAGTCCAATATTTTCTTTGGCCTGCCTCAACCCTTTACGATTATCGTTGACATTCTAATTAATTTTTTTAATACATATTTTGTCAAGTGCACCATAAAGCATATGGCGAGTTTTATTCCTTTCACCACATTGGTTTGACAGAATGAAACGGTATGAAGAAGGAGAAGCAAGGTTATTTTTTATTAACTGTACCCCAATTACACAGGTTACATCACGAGAGTAATTCCATGGACAAGTTTTTTTCGAAAAAGAAAGTACCTAGTTGGTAAGCGATGACCAGCAAGCAGTATAATAATATACAGTTTTTATATGTATGTAATTTAATCAATTACAGTCAAAAGTATGCAATATTTTTAGTCTTATTAATAACAGTGCTTTAATAAAAAGGCGTTGACTTAAACCAGGGGCCTAACTAAAAGATCTACAAATCATCATGTTTCCACGTCAAAGGATTCAAGCTTGAAGTAACACAACACAACTTTTATCGGTCATGGTACGAAAATCATAGTTTTATTACTTCGATATTGCCCGAAGAACTTGTGGAAAGGCCTCTGGGGTGCACAGGGCGTCTACTCTGAATACCAATAACGAAAAAATCGGAACGAGATTTCCGTTAAATTCAATTTTAGGGATCACGAGAGATCACAAAGTCTCTTGGCTTTAAAATCTGTGTATTGACATTTTACCTTCCATCTACGACTTCGCCGGCATGGGATAGTGGGACCACGAGTAATAGTGGTACAATCCCAGTGGGACCACGAGTACCCCTTGAAAAACAAAACCAAATCTATCAAAAAATCCGTCCGTTCCACCTATGTAGTTACATTGTAGTTACATTGAGCTGGACATTTTTATTCCAAGTAGTTACATTATTTAAAAATGTAACTTTAACGTAACTAATGAGACTTTTTTGTTCCACCTAGTTACACCGTAGATAGGTACCATCGTAGGTTCAAAAGATATATTAGTTAGCTCTCGTGAGTCATGTACTCTAGTACTTTCATGCTCATGGCAACGAACGTTTTAATGAACTTACTTAATGAAACCTCTTTGGTGAGGAAATGTACTGGCCACTAATTTATCAAATCTATAAAAAAAATACTAATAATTAAATTAACATGTGTCTATTTAGTGTAGGCACATGTTTGCTGATGGCCATTTAAGTTTCCCGCAGAAAAAAAGACCTAGACTGTTATCTATATCTATATAAGAGCTTGACCTGACTGACTGATTGATCATCGCCGAGCCGAAACCGCTGAAGCAAGAAAGCTGAAATTTGGAAGGTGGTTTCCTTTTACAACAAAACCACCCACTAAGGCGGGATTTTTGGAAATTCCACCTCTAAGGGGGTGAAAAAGGGTGAAAACATTAGTATGAAACTTTTTAACGCGTGGAGCGATTTTCATGAAACTTTGTTTGTGCACTGTAAATACAAAATAAATGGACACGTGTTTCAGGATTTTTCAATATAATCTTCAAAAAGGGGTCAAATGTGGGGTCAATGTTTGTATGGGAACTTTTTAACGGGTGGTGCGATTGGTGTGAAACTTTGTTTGTGTACTGTAAATGCAAAATGAATGGACACGTATTTCAGGATATTCCAAAATAACCCTCTAAAAAGGGTAAAAGGGGGGTCAACGTTATGTATGGAATTTTTTTATTAGTGTGATTTGTTTAAAACTCAGTTTAGATACTTTAAGTGAACAAAGTCGCGAGCGGGACAGCTAGTATTATTATATAGCAGGACTAGACTAGTTTCTTTAACAGACCGCACTATAACTATTTACTTTTCTTTCTTAGGAAAAAACATTCTGGACTAATTATGTATTTAGTTCATAAGAGAGTGGTATTAAGAGGCGCGTGTATCCCGCATCAGTAGATAGATCAATAATTATTGATAATATTAACCACCATTCATGGTTAATTTAATCATTATCTTATACCTTTAAACGAGCAATTCTTGTATAATAATCTGAATCTCGGAAACGGCTCCAATGGTTTTCATGAAATTTAATGCAGGGGTTTTCGGGGGTGATAAATCGATCTAGCTAGGTTTCATTTTTAAAAAACGTCGTTTACAAAAAAAACCAAGCAATGCTCGGTCACCCAAGTACTAACCTAACCTAACCATCAAACTGGTTTTTTCTTCAAAATATTACCGAATTTCGTTGTTACAAACCCATTATCTAAATATTTAAATTCTGTAGTTCACAATATATGATAATTATTTAGTTATATTATAATAAAATAGTACTTCTTTTTAATATAAATACATAAATTTAAGCTATCGAAATAATAATTCACGTTTCGGTAATACATAATTAAGTATTTATATTATATGATTTATACTTAGAGCGCTGGTGGTGTAGTGGTAGCACCCCTGCCTCACGATCCGAAGGTCGTGGGTTCAAACCTGGTCATGCACCAATGAGTTTTTCCATTCGAAATTATGTGCGCAATGCCAGTGCTCTTAAACGGTGAAGGAAAACATCGTGAGGAAACCGGCATACCCTAGAACCAAAAATTCGAAGGTATGTGTCATAGGTTAGTATTCTTATAAGCGCGATGGGCTTGCAACCTGTCACGTACGGAATACTAACTACTGTGCAAAATGTGGGCATGTACCAAATGTCATGTTTGGACTTGCCTCTGACTACCCCCTTTAGATATCCTCAAAGATCTAAGTAACTAAAGATCTGAGGAGATATCTACCGAGCCCGGGGATTACAGTCGTGATCATATTTTTTTATTTTTTTTTATTTTATATGATTTGTATTTATAAAATTTGCAAAAATAACTTTCTAAATTAATATTTCAAATAAATTAAACTTATAAGTTACTGACTGACTGACATAATATCTTCGCACTCAATAAACCATTAGTTCTAGAGAGCTGTAATTGAATGATCTTCATAGATCTAGTGATACCTCAGGAAAAACTTCACATATTCAACCTCTAAAAAGAGCAGTAGGTTCAAAATTTGTATGGAAAATACTACGCGTACGAAGTCATGGAGAGTTGCATAGTTAGATAATTTACACATTTTTGTTTTTGTAAATATTCACCCTAATTGTATAAAAGTGAAAACTATCTCATATTATTATAATACATATTTATAAAAGAGAATATCACTTTCATAAAAAATGTTTGCAAACTTAACGGAGCATTCAATTAGGATTAATTAAAAAACTGAATAAATAATGAAAAAGTTTATACCTTTGAGTGTTTGAATTACAATAGTTTAAACTAATAAATAATTGAAGAACTAAATAAAACAGTTAGGTTTTTTAGGTACATACCAGAGTTTTATTTTCAAAAACAAGTTTCAAAGTTTTATAATAATTATGTTAGACATTTAAGAATCAAGAAAATTTTATTTGCTTAGATAATTTATGTTACATGGGTTAGTTTTAAATTTATATTTGCACTTACAACTTATTTGGCCTTGTCGAGCAATTCAAAATTGCATTTTCATTGGTAGATAACAAAGTATCAGTTTTGAATATTATTTAGTGAATATATTCGTATTTGGCCAGTTATTATTATTTACAAATTTTACAAAAACTATCTTATTTACAACCGTGTTCTCACTACGAGTATATTATTGATGTCATTCATTCCTATTATTTAAAACCATGCTATTGTCTCATCGAAAGATTACAAAGCAACAATCGTACACAAACACAAATGAAAGTTAAAATAATTAGTTTGATTATCATGTACTTATCACTTCTTAATTCGTGGGAAAGGAAAACTTTTTAAGTTAAAAAAGGTTACTAAAACAATGACTAATAACATGTTATTTATAATTTCTCATGGATAAGAAAAGAAGACAAGAAAATTGAAAAATTATATAGTTATTTAAGTTTTCGATGAAAATGATAAGAATTTGCTGTGACTTTGATGGAAAACTTTGATATACAATCCCAATTATTTCATAAAATTATGTATTCAATCTATATTTTATTGTTTAAGTATTTGTATATGTATAGTAATTAATATAAAATAAC
Source organism: Cosmorhoe ocellata (assembly GCA_963675405.1). Classification (NCBI taxonomy): domain Eukaryota; kingdom Metazoa; phylum Arthropoda; class Insecta; order Lepidoptera; family Geometridae; genus Cosmorhoe; species Cosmorhoe ocellata. Next base: position 2,859,649 of record OY776266.1, on the reverse strand, counting down.
AAACATATAACAATAACACAAAACAAAAATGATCGAAATATCGCCTTAGTGTCAGTAGTACTATTGATTTGTACCATTGATGGTACAAGTGACACAACTTTAAATAAATAAATAAAATAATGCTGGACAATTTAAATTAAATGCCATGTGATTTTCATTTTGGAACAAAAAAGGAGGTCGCGAAAGTAAAATTGGGATCCACCTGCTGCCGCAAATGATCAAGAACACGACATGGTAACCACACCACGCTCGTTTTCGATGCCCCTGCATTCGCGTACACTGTCATCCTACGCAAGTGGCGCGCGCGACCATTGATCCGTGACCATGTACTTGACACACACAGCCGACCGCACACGCACACATAAGTACCCTCTACACTGTGAATGAACCCCGAAAAACGTGCGTACACGCAACCGCCCGTATTATCATAAAATTGTTTTGTCGGGTACCAGTTTAATCGTTCGCTTTTGGGCTCACTTTTCTTGACCGCCCGTCCGCATCAAGTAGTGGGGTGAGAGACTTAAAACAGGCTCACTTATACACCGTAGCCACACTTTGTGCTAAGCTTTCCGTAGGGGTAGTTTGATAGAAATGAGGCGCTACGTACTTGCCCTAGTTTTGATGGCGGTGGCGCAGGCCATGCCTGCCCTGGAGAACGAGGTCAACGATCCTGGATTGGTCGGGAGTGTGATCGGTGTCGTCAAGGAGTGCTCCGACGGAGATATGTCTTTGTGCTTAAAGGTGTGGACTCAGTGACAAGTGATATTCAGTGAGATTTCAGTGAAGTGGTCAGTTATTAAGTTTGATTTTTGGTTGCAGGAGAAGGCATTGAAATATGCGGAATCGTTGACATCGGCAAGGGAGATGAGCATTGCTGATGGTCTTACTCTCATCGGTAATGGATCACCAAGGTCCGCGAGGTCCTTCGAGCCGCTCCCCGAGGAGCCAAAAGCAAGGGAAGCCGTTGTAGAGTCCAGGCTGATTGACTCTGCTGCTGACTTTTTGGAGAACCATGTTATCCAGTTCAGACTGCCCACATCTACTGTTGAAGGCATGAAGAGATCCCTTGAAGAAGGTATGAAACTTTTGAATTCAACCATTTCTTAGAATTGCTAAAACCTATGAAACGTAAAAACGTTGTTCCTAAATAAATCATCAGTAAAGACGCTAACTGATAGCTATTATAAAAATAACTTGGCAAATTATTTTTAATAAAATCAAGAGAAAATGCGCATATCATTCATACAATTTTAAAACAACCAAGAATACGAAGAAGAATGCTCATTATTATGTAGGTATGCTAAATAGCGCTAAATGCATAAAATTGCGCGATACGATAAATTATACAAACAGAACAATTTCTTCTGCATAATGATGTGGTTTTATTCAATGAAAATGGTTAAAGGCACTAGCTTGAATTAGTGCTAGGACGATTATAAAAAATGTAGGCTTTGATTCACATATTGTGTTCAAAGTTACTAAGAATATACTAAAATTACTTACAAAACAAAAAAAACATAATGACGATAGTCTACAGAAATGGTCAGATATCTAGATATCTAGTTACTCGTACTTTTGATGCTTTGAGAAGAAAGATAAAAACAAAAAGCATTCAAATAAGGCTTATGCAAATCTCAAAAGCTCATCCAAAATTCTTTACAATGTCGTGTTTAACTTTCGATTTCAACTGTAAATATTAGCACAACCTTGACGTGCGGTAATTCAATGTTACACACTAAAACAAAAATTATAATAGATCATAGTTTTGAGATATTCTTATATATAAAAATGAATTGCTGTTCGTGAGTCTCGCTAAAACTCGAGAACGGATTTATCTTATCTTGGTCTCGAAATATTCGTGGAGGTCTAGGGAAGGTTTAAAAGGTAAGAAAAATTCGAATAACTGCCGGGAAAACCTTAAAAATAGCCGTTTTCTATTTCCCACACAAAAGTTTTCTAAATAAGTACGAAGTCTGCCGGGTCAGCTAGTCTATATATATAAAAATCAATTGCTGTTCGTTAGTCTTGCTAAAACTCGAGAATGGCTAAACGGATTTATTTTATCTTGGTCTTCAAATGTTCGTGGAGGTCTAGGGAAGGTTTAAAAGGTAAGAACAATTCGAATAACTGCCGGGAAAACCCTAAAAATAGCCCTTTTCCATTTCTCATACAAACGTTCTCTAAATAAGTACGAAGTCTGCCGGGTCAGCTAGTAATTAATATTTTATCAAACATAACAATACATACATAATATGTTAACGACATACTATCCTAAAACAAATTATTAAAACCTTTATTGAGCTCTAATCGTAACAAACTAGTTATAGATAGAAAAAGATTTCAGATCATTGACTAACTATTCAAACTATTATTGATAATTTATAGTTATAACTATTGTAGTTCGTTAGTCATAATCAGCATAAGTACAATAGTTCGCTGAGGGATAACGCAAAAGCAAATCAACTTGAAAACAGTAAAACTGCAATAAAATAAATTATTAATAATGAATGCGCTATAAATCAAACTGGTAATGCGCGAACAATAAAAGTAATATTGTAAAAAGAAACCAGAACACTGATCTAATTTAAAATAAAAACTAAAACAGCGGTAAAGACGAATTCAATGTTTAACAAATAGAGCAAGGCGACGCTTGTGGTTGAGATGAGTTTAGTCACGTATTGCTATTTGCTAGATTTTTGCTTTAATTCCGGTTTCTTTTGCATTTTTATTCTAAGTTTTTTATTAATTTATATACAATCTAATGATAAATGATCCAATGTATACTTATAGTTTGGGTTGAGTAAAACGTTTTAATAGGGAAATTGGTCAAATTACTTACGCATTTTTCATGAGAAACTAAATAGTAAGTGGTTTTGAAAAGATTTCAGCAGTCTGGATTAAAACAGATGCAAAGTACTAATTTGTTTGGAATATATGAAGAAGTATGTCAGGATCGTAGCAAGTGGAGATCCGTGATCTCTGCCTACCCCGTCGGGAAACAGGCGTGATTTTATGTATGTATTTATTTGAAATGATTGAGTTTTTTTTATTGATTTGAGAAAGCTATCATAATATTCTACTGTACTTAATTTCGGAATAATATGATTGAATGGTATTTTTCGTATTGGTATCGATATTTATATGTGTATATATTCATATGTGTGGTTTAACTTTGAGTGATAGAGTGAAGAACAGTGTGATAAGAGAACGTTGTGGAGTGAAAGAAGACGTAGTGATGAAAATTGAGAAGGGTATGCTAAGATGGTTTGGGCATGTAGAAAGGATGGATGAAAGGAGATTGACGAAACAGTTGTATAAGGAGAGTGTGAATGGGACAGTTGGAAGGGGAAGACCTCGGCGTACGTACCTCGATCAAATTGGGGACGTTTTAGAGAAAGGCCAGGTCCAGAGTACCCTAAACCGACGCGCATGTATGAAGAATGTAATGAGAGTATATGAAGCAAAAGAAGTATGTCAGGATCGTAGCAAGTGGAGATCCGTGGTCTCTGCCTACCCCGTCGGGAAACAGGCGTGATTTTATGTATGTATGTATGTATTTATATAACACTTTTAACAGAGTGATAAATTGTGTTAACCATGAAATTGCAAGACTCCTCCGGCAATTATGTTAATTTACTAACGGTCAAAAGCGATCGCGTGCCAACGATAAACAAGTGTGCAATCAATTATTTGTGCAGTCATTTGTCTATAATTAGCATAACTAAAACAGTTACTTTGGGAATCACTCCGAAAGCAATTATTTTTAAAAGCTTTAGTTGATCATTACCAAATCTATTAGTTCTTATCTTGTTTGTGCCAGTTCACAGTTTTCCATAGAAAACTGTCTACCTTTTGTCAATCTGATAAGTTGTTATTGCATGTATTAAAGCAATCTACAAAATAAGATTCATCATGGCATACTCAAAACTTATTACTTTTACGTTTACATTTTTTTAAATCACTGCCTTTTAAATAGCTCAAAAATATTACCAATTCTAAGGTATATTTACCATTGCAATGTTTATGTCATAAATCAAATGACAGCCAGTTTAAATATTTTAACGAGTTATCAAAAAATACTCCCTAGTCCAACGCTTTCACTTTTGGTTTTGTATGTACAACACCTTGTGATTGATCTACATACAATTCCATGTCAGTACCTACAGTACACTCAGTACGCTTGTTTAATGCAGGTTTGAATATATTAGTGGTAACGGTTTCTACAGGTTTATCTTAAGCTTTCTTATTAGGAACACCGCTTGGCAATGCGATAAATATTATTCCGTTATAATCTTATAAATTGAAATTGTTTGTAGCTCAATCAATAATTGTCAATATTGCACTGTCATGACTGCTAAGATCGATGAAGTCAAGTTCAAATCATTAATAAAATTTATAAAGAAAGAAAATAGAAATCAACATAATACCGTAACTATACAAACAGACCTTAAACAGAATATTTTATTTAATGCTGCATCAGCTTCTTAAAAAAACAGAATACTTAATTTAATGCTATCCATTATAAAGTATTCAAAACCAATACAAAACGAATGTCTTTATAATATAGCACGTGTTTCATTGACAAAATTATGCTACAAAAAAGTGTTCACAGTTATTAAGCACTTATGATGCAACATAAAAGCCGTGTCTACAATTCCACTTAATCTCATGTCAAATCGCAAAGTGTCTACCTGTTACACTTATTGTCATTCACTAGGACAAGAAAGTAGCACCTGCATTCCCCATTCGGTCATTAGATTATTCTATATTGGGTCTACATCACATACATTATAATAACCAGTGCAATATAGGCTTTCTCACGTTGACTTGTAGTTCAAATAAGCTTGAATCTCTGGCCAGCGGGAACCGTATCTCCGTGTGAAATACAAACTTGTGACGCTTATCTGAAGATACAATTTCGCTTGCGCCCGTCCTAAGATGGAATCACACTGGTCGGATTGAGCCTACACGGTAGTACAGGTCCTTTTCAAACCGGATTGTCAGCAAGTCATCGTGAAATCGAGCCATAACAAGCCGCTCCCATGAGTCGTCTTAAAGAAAGTCGCCTTTCGAATGGGTCTATTAAAGTTTTGTGCGATCGACTTTTGGAAGTTGATGGATTAAACGTACACTGTAACATTACATAGGTTAATGAGATTCTCGAGTATCGATTTCTGCTTTGGATCTTTAGTAAGCTACACTCTATTTCTTGCTTTGCCTCAACTTGTTCAAGTAATACCAAATTGAAGATTCATTATACGAGTATTCATAAAGATCGGATGAGATACTAATAGTAAGGCCATCAAGGATACTTAGTAAGTATATAAGTATACTTTTAGTGTATTTTTTTAGCGTATGCATAAACATTAGTCACTTCATAATAATATTGTGACTGAAGTGAAATTAATTTTGCTGTACTTAAAGAGTAAATTATTTTGATTTGGCTCCTTTGATGACAAGTATTTGAATTCGTAGCAAAATACATTTTTTTTCTAGCATCTTCTCATCTAGCCCCAAAGTAAGCTACTCAAAGCTTGTGTTATGGGTACTAGATAACTGATATATTTAATCTACTATATAAAAGGATAAGTCCTGACTGATTTGAATAGATACAACGCACAGCCTAAACCGCCGGTCGTACAGACTTGAGATTCGGAGGGTATGTTCGTCTTGGTATGTAGGCGAGCAATAAGACGGGATTTTTGGAAATTCCACATTTAAGGGGGTGAAGAGGGCTAAAAACGGTTGTATGAAACTTTTTAACGCGTTGTACGATTTTCATGAAACTTTGTGTGTGTAATGTAAATACAAAACAAATGTATACGTGTTTCGAGATTTTTCAATAAAACCTTTAAAAAGGGGTAAAATGGGGGCTCAATGTTTATATGGGAACTTTTTAAGGGGTGGTACGATCGGTCTGAATCTTGGTTTGGATACTTTAGATCAGGGGTCGGCAACGCGCGGCCCGTGAATTTTTTTTTATATAAGTTAAATAACAAGATAAATGCATGAACGAACCACGATCGACTGTATAGTGTGGACCCAGCCTTAAAACGCGCTTCGCTCTGACCGCGAACGAACAAATGAGCGAAGCGCGAGTTCATTACAAATTTTGGTAGCACTTATAATTTATGCGAACAAACTTTTCCAATTGTCAATTAAAGAAAAAATAAATATACTTCTCGTCTCACAGATGAGCATTTGAGAGCCATATTTTGAGCTTCTAGGGTTAATATTACAAGTGCGGCCCGGCCCGCCTTTAGTTTATTTTGCCACTTTGAGTGAATGAAGCAAAAGAAGTATGTCAGGATCGTAGCAAGTGGAGATCTGTGGTCTCTGCCTACCCCGTCGGGAAACAGGCGTGATTTTATGTATGTATGTATGTATGTACATAGAAAAAGACGGGTTGGTTCGAACACTTATAACTCCAGAACGGTTTTCATGGTTTTTGATTTGTTTTATTTGTTTTATACAAACATGAAACGCGGACGAAGTCGCGGGCGACCACCTAGTACATTATATACATAGATAGATATTTTTTATTATACATAGAAAACACCCAGGCCAACGGAACAAATTTCTGCAGATCGTACACAAATTTGTTCCGCGGCGGGAATCAAACCCGCAACCTCTTGCGTCGCAGGCGGACTCTCGCCCGCTGCGCCACTGAGGTCGTCATTTAAAGTCCTTAAAACAGCAGCAGAGCTTGAGTGTCTACTTTTTGTAGTAATTATGAGTTTAAACAAAAATATATCACGATCCAAAAATTTACGTAGCAATTAGACTATGCATACAATTATATTTTATTGAGGGATTCGGGCAACGAAAGTTGAAAACAACGCGTATGCATTACCCACAAGATCATGTGAAAGTGCTATTGTAGGCTTAACTAGAATCCGTTTAGATTATATTTATTTCTATCTAGACTACTACTTTCTTAAAATAGTACATACATACATACATACATACATAAAATTACGCCTGTTTCCCGACGGGGTAGGCAGAGATCACGGATCTCCACTTGCTACGATCCTGACACACCTCTTTTGCTTCATTCACTCTCATTACATTCTTCATACATGCGCGTCGGTTTAGGGTACTCTTGACCTGGCCTTTCTCTAAAACGTCCCCAATTTAATCAAGGTACGTACGCCGAGGTCTTCCCCTTCCAACTGTCCCATTCACACTCGCCTTATGCACCTGTTTCGTCAATCTCCTTTCATCCATCCTTTCTACATGCCCAAACCATCTTAGCATACCCTTCTCAATTAAAATAAAATAGTATTCATAAATAAAATATTTAAATCATACGGGTCTTAAGTCAACTGAGGCCGCTGCCAACTTATCCCGCGGGATGAGTTAACCTATGCATTTTTGAATCGGTCAACTCATCCCGTCAAAAAAAAAACAAAAAAGCAATGTATTATTTGAAGTTTATGAAAAAAAAAATTAAGAATCTCAAAACAATGCAAAAAAATAGCAACATCTTTTACGGATGCTTGTTTAAAATATTTTTATCCATAACTTCTGTATATTTTCAGCTCGTGGTAAGAAAAAGAAGATCAAGCAGCTCCTACCTCTTCTTGCTCTTGCTAAACTGAAGATCACCGCCCTCATTCCCCTTTTCCTCGGTATCATCGCCTTCGCCGCCGCCAAAGCTCTTCTCCTCGCCAAGATCTCACTCCTTGTCGCTGGTATTATCGCCTTGAAGAAACTCCTCGCCAGCAAGCACCATGAGACCAGCTACGAGGTTGTTGCTCACCCTCACCATGAAGAACATTACGCCAGCAGTGGTGGTGGCCATGGATGGGGCCGGGCAATCGATGACGCCCAAAACTTAGCTTACAATGGTCACATCAAGTCCGATTAGGACTAATAATGGATGTCTGAGATAACCTAAGACCCTTATTTAAACTTTACTATTGACAACCTGGATGGTTTTTATGACTAGATTATGTAATTTATTACTTAGTTTAACATTTAATTTATTAATATATTTATTGAACAAACTCCCTTTTTAAGGGAATGTGTATTGTTGTTGTTTTCCCATAAATGTGTGGTTCTGTGTTTGTATGTCTCTTGTTATACTAATGTTAGTATATTTTTCAAACCCTATACGGTATCCGTATTTGTGTATTTTATATTCTTAAAAAATCTGCTTTTAGTTATGTTAACTTCGTTCTTAAATCTAGTCTTTTCTTTGCTAAGTCCTGTATATATTTAGACTAGGTATTGTATAAACTACGACTATTTAAATACACCTAGCCATATTATGATGTTATAATTGTTTAGTATGTATTTGTTGTTGTGATATTATTTGTTATTTTTATCTTTATTAATATTATTTTTAGTTTTTTATTATTCCTTAATAACTTTTGACTATTCCTGTTCTATTTATGTTTCTATAATCATTTGTATGTAAGTATTATTTTCGCACCTTATTTCATTTTCATTTTTTTTCATTCATCTTGCACTTTATTATGATATTGTTTCTTTATTTACTTTATAATAATGATAGTATGTAATTATATCTATGCTTTTTCATATTTCATCTATTATCATAATATTAATAAGTATTTATAAATAAAATATTATTTATTTATGTAAAAACACATTTGTGAAAATTTGCTCAAAGTTTCGTACAAATAAAGAACTTCAAAATGTTTATAGATATTCTTTCACTCATATTAAAAACTAGCTTCTGCACGCGGTGTCGCCCGCGAAGTACCTACATAAAATATAGCCTATTTTCATCCTGAAAGTTCATTCTACATATTGGTGAAAGAATTTTTCAAATCGGTTCAGTAGTTTCGGAGCCTATTCAATTCAAACAAACAAACAAACAATCAAATCTTTCCTCTTTATAATTTTAGTATAGATATAGATATCTCTTTTCGTGCAAAAAGATATTACTTATTTCAAAATATATTATTAAAAAAATTGGTCACTAATTATCTAACAAGAAAATGGTATAAATACCTACACTAAACATAATTATACAAATTATAAGGTCTTCAGTTTTAATTTTAAGTACCTGGGTGACCGAGCTTTGCTCGTTTTTTTGGGGTAAACGACGTTTTATAAAAATGAAACCTAGCTAGATCGATTTATCACCAACGAAACCCTCTGCATACAAAATTTCATGAAAATCGGTCAAGCCGTTTCCGAGATTCAGATTATATAATATATTAGGTGGTCGCCCGCGACTTCGTCCGCGTTTCATGATTTGTTTTTGAGTTATAAGTGTTCGAACCAACCCGTATTTTTCTATGTACATACATACATATGTACATAAAATCACGCCTGTTTCCCGACGGGGTAGGCAGAGACCACGGATCTCCGCTTGCTGCGATCCTGACATACTTATTTTGCATCATTCACTCTCATTAAATTCTTAATACATGCGCGTCGGTTTAGGGTACTCTGGACCTGGCCTTTTTCTAAAACGTCCCCAATTTGATTGAGGTACTTACGTACGCTGAGGTCTTCCCCTTCCGACTGTCCCATTCACACTCTCCTTATACAACTGTTTCGTCAATCTCCTTTCATCCATCCTTTCTACATGCCCAAACCATCTTAACATAGGTACCCTTCTCAATTTTCATCACTACGCCTTCTTTCACTCCACAACGTTCTCTTATCACGCTGTTTTTCGCTCTATCATTCAAAGTTAAACCACACATACTTCTAAGAGCTCTCATTTCCACTGCATTTATTCTATTCTGATGCTACTTCTGCCATACCCAACTTTCGCTACCATACATCAATGTCGGCACTAACACTCAAAAGTGCACAGCCAGACCTGCCTTTTTGAACACGATCCGACTGCTCATAAATGTGTGAAGTGCTTAATCACACTATTTCCAGCATTCACTCTCCTTTCAATATCGTCATCATGTTTTCCATCTCTTAAACAGCGTACCCAAATATTTAAACTCTTTTACTTGTTCCACTCTTTTTTCTATGTAGTGTATTAAAACCAATAGTGTCCATTTATTTTGCAATTCATGTACTTATCTAATTTGTGTTTCAAACTACTATCACACCTCTCGTCAAAAAGTTAGGCATAAACTTTGATACCCCTTTTTTCCATTTGTGAGGGCTATTTTTGAAAACCCTTAAATATGTTTTCATTTATTTTGCATTTTAAGTATTAAAACCGAGTTCTCGTCAAAAGATCCTACATCCTTACATCCAGCCTGCGGCGCATACACACTCATTATGTTTAAAGTTAAATCATCCATCAATGTCTTTACTACTATAATTCGATCATTCACTCTCTTTACATCCGTCACACATTTTTTAAAATCTTAAACTAAAACAACTCAGTCACTTCAATAAAATAACTTATACCCCATCCCTATTTCCCTAGCTCTCGTACCCTTTCATCTCGTCTCTTGCAAACATGCAACATTTATCCGTCTTCTTTCTAATACATCTACTAACTCCCTTCCTCTTCCATTCGTCGTTCCTATATTCCAAGTAGCCATCCTCAATCTTACTTGCCGGACTCCATCTTACGTCGCACCCGTCCCTAATGTGACAACCCTTGTCCACTTCTCACATGCGCCGGTTGCTGCGCCTGCGCGTCGCCTGGGGGATGCGCCCTAACATTATTGCGCATTCCGCATTTATTCCTATTCATGTTGTAGAGGTGTTGGCTTGTAGATTTACGACCGGCCGCCTGCCTGACTTAAAGGGTTGACATCAGGCATACTTGTCAAAGTAGTAGTCGACGATCCCTGTAGACCCTATCGCCGATTTGCCTCGCCACCGTGGATGGATTGCCAAAGGCCAAGGTTAATTGCACTGTACGGGGGTCAGCCGTCAGGACTTAATGCCAAAGCAGTTAGTCCCTCTTCACCAGGTTTAGCCCACAAGCCGATGTGGTTACCGGGATGTGGCCGCTGCATGCAGGGCAGCTGCTGGGAGCCACTGGTGGGAGTTTGTGGGTTGTCAACGCATTTAAATTCTATTCCACCTCCTGTCAGACAAGCCGGCTGGTAAAATAGGTCGCATAACATCCCGCGACATCCCAGAGTAATTCTAAACCTTAAATTCAAGTTTCAGGGGTCTTTTACCAACTGTTATGGTTTGGTATGGATGGCAAACTAATATTTTCTAGTGATGAAGAAAATTTAGCGAATAGGTGATTCGGGTGCTTTTAAATTTTTGTGAAATTAACTTTTAGATTCCAATGATAATAATCAATACTCGATACATTTATTAATTTAACATGATGCATACATAAATCTTTTCTACTAATCTGTTCGAAACACAACAGTCTATCTCTATTTATGTATAGTACAGAAAGACCTAGCCAATGACAAAGGCCGTCACAAATGGTACGCTCTCATTGGCTCATTTGAATTGGATCAACTTGTGCTAAAACGCAAAAAAGGTGGATTTGTATAAAAACACCTTAATAATTATTATTACTCATGATTACACTTCTGACTTCAATCAGAGTCACATATGTATGGTGAACTACAAATTGGATCAACAAATACTACCCGGATCAACAAGTGAAAACGGATCAACAAAATACTACTTATATGGCACGATGGAGCCACTAAGTGGGCGTAGGGATATCTATATATACAAGAATTGCTCGTTTAAAGGTATAAGATAACCTTAGTATGAACCTCTACGTAGGTATACAACACAAAGTAATAAACTACCTACTTTGTGTTGTACATACCTACAGGATTCTAGTGTGAAGTTAGGACGATTAGGGGTTAATACTAAATATTAATAGGTACAAATACAAAAATTAAATAACTACTGTGAAAAATTAAAGCATGTGACAAATATCATTATTTGGACGTGTTTCTGACTCCTTAGATATCCTCAAAGATCTAAGAAACTAGAGATCTGTGAAGATATTTATCGAGCCTGGGGATTACAGTCATAATCATATTTTTTTTTAAATGATTGCAAAATTTTCAAAATATTTAGCCGTGTTTTGTGACTTCTTCGCCCATAGTGACTCCTACGCATTCAATATACAAGTTCAGTGTTGTATAAACAAGAACCACATTTACTTTGAGCATGTGGGAATAAATTTAGTTCACGTGCGATCTGTTTCAGTTCGAGTAAGGTAGAGGGCGCTTTTACAAATGGACAGTAAGAGCGGTTACGCACTGCACCCGATCCGAATCCGACCCGAACCCGTGAAAATATGGTCCGGAGTAGTTGTAGAACTATGTATTTCTATGGTAAGTTACGCACTAAATCCGATTTCCATCATCCGATTTCTTTCCGTCATTCGTCATTTCCGTCACGTAAAATGATGTATGCCGAAAGATGGCTCCTGAATTGCTTGGATTTGTATGAGAGATCGGACTAGTGCGTAAGCAATATCCGAATTCGGTCCGAGTTTTTTTGATCCATATTTTCACGGGTTTGGATCGGACGTAGTGTGAAACCGCTCTAAGTGGGTTCGGCACAACATGTTTTCTTTTTCAACTCACTCCTATCATTCGTCAACTCTGTGTGTACTCCTCGTACATTCATATAATCATCTTTCACACAATCAAACCACTTTTTCTCCGACCTTCCTCTTCTTGCGTACAATACATAGTACTAATATAATCTTATACCTTTAAATGATCAAATCTAGTATATTATATTATAATCTAATCCGAAATTTGGTATGCAGGGGGCGATAAATCGATCTAGCTAGGTTTCATTTTGAGAAAACGTCGTAAACCAATAAAAAAACCAAGCAAAGCTCGGTCATCCAGGTACTATCTAATATAAGAATAAGTTGAGATACACGTAAAGTATTAATATGTAACAAATTACATAGTATCTTTGACGTAATAGCATCTTCATGTGAGGCACCAACCAGTCTGCCGAATGGAAAGCGATCAGACAATCCATCACTGAATGTTGGTCACAAGAGCACGTTTGAGCTTATTACGTAATTCATTAATAATTATGAACGTAAATATAAACTTTTACTATAGTTTTTAACAGGTTATGTCAAAATCGAAAGCTTGAGTTTGATTAATGTATATGTTTATAATATAATATAATGTATATATTTGATTAATTATTAAATTAGGTTACCGAATGATATAAACTTTACTGTGTTTATGCAAAAATTAGCTAACTGTAATCAATGTAAAAATCTATTAATCAATAAATTTATAAATCTCAAATTTTATTATAAGAATCTAAGTCGTCAGGACACACTCATACACTGACATATAGACAACGCACAGCCTAAACCGCTGGTCGTACAGACTTGAAATGTCTGTTTTGGTTTGTAGAGGTGTACTAAGAAGGGATTTTTCATAATTCAACCTCCATGAGGTTGAAGTTTGTATGAAGAACGAAGTCACGGGGAGTCCCTTTTGTAATATACCTTACGCTATTTATAGAATGGTGTTCAGTAGCATCCTTGCCTTACGATATCAATGTTGTGGGTTCTAATCTAGCGCACCAATGGTTTTTGGTTTAAAAATAACTACTCTATGTGCTGCTCTCAAGCTGTGAAAGAAAACATCACTGAAGAAACCAGCACATCCAAGAACTTCAAAAACTCCATGCTGAAATAGCCTTAGTAAGTCTGTCACATTAATGGTTAGACTAAAATTAGTAATACTCAATCATTAGTTAAGATGAAAAGTTAGTATTCCAGAGGTATTTGGATGATGATAAATGATAGTGAAGTGTAAGGGTACGAAATGGCAGCGGGCGACATGAGGCGGCGGCGGACGACGTGTCGCGGCGACACTGCTGGTTTCTATTTAATAGAAATACATAGAAACCAGTAGTGTCGCCGCGAAACGTCGTCCGCCGCTGCCTCGCGTCGCCCGCTGCCAACTCGTACCTTAAGACTGCACAGATTTTGATAACCCTACGATGTTTAAACTATCATCGATATTTCACGATCAATAGCACTATTACTGGTCAGCAAAATAAAATCATTGGTAATAGAGAATTGCAGAAATATCGATAGTTTCTCTATAGGTAGTTGTCGTCAAAAATCAGTCACACTATCGATGAAAAAATATCGATTGTTTTCTTAACGATAGTTGCCGTCAAAAATGTGTCACATTATCGATTGTTATAACAATAGTATCGATAGTAACGGTACTTTATAACAAAAGCTAACACGAAAAACACGAAACTCATGACTCATGACTCGTAACTCTTACCAAAATTCAAATCCCTTCACGAACAGTTAGCTAGCACTGGTTAAAATTTTTGTAGTTCTAAGAAACAATTTAATAATGTGAAACTATTGGCGGTAATTTTCGATAAAAACTAAATAACGAATCTGAGTCTTTTAGGAGTTTAAAAATAGAAATATTTAAACATTTTGATCGCATTTAAATTAATTAACTAAATTAAGGTTAAAATGAAATGCAAGTAATAAATTTACTAATTCTGGAACGAACATTGAATTATTTTGAACCAAAAATGACTTCGTGTATTTCTTACATCGCATTTGTTTACCTGGGGTCTTACCACAAATAGGTACTTCGGGCAATGTCAAAGTAATAAATCTTTGATATATCGTACCCTTATCTAAAAAGAAATTACTTTTAACGTTCCTGAAACATGATATTTTGAAAGAGCATGTGGTAAGGGTAGATTTCATTGCGAATGAAAATTTTCTTAAATAATAAAAAAATAAAGAGATCAATAAATTGTAAGTATGTACTTATCTATACTAGAAATTATAAAGAGGAAAGATTTGATTGTTTGTTTGCATTGAATAGGCTCCGAAACTACTGAATCGATTTGAAAAATTCATTCACCAATGTGTAGAATGAACTTTCAGGATGAACATAAGCTATATTTTAGGCTCTTTACTCAACTGATATTTTAAATAGATACTTCGCGGGCGAGACGCCACGAATGTAAGCTAGTCCTACTAATATTATAAACGTGAATGTTTGTAAGAATGTATGGATGGATGGATGGATGTATGTTTGTTACTCTTTCACGCTAAAACGGCTTAACGGATCTGAATGAAATTAGGCACAGATATAGATTATGATCTGGAATAACACATAGGCTACTTTTTATCCCGGAAAAATGAATGGTTTCCGTGGGATATGTGTTTTTGTTTTTCAAGGTATAAAGCGGGCGAAGCCGCGGGCGGAAGCTAGTAGTTAATATAATTGTCTCATTTACAACTCGATGACGTAAAAAACTGGTGCTTAAGACACAATGTATCAAGTCACAGCTTACGAAACATCATGACACTGCTTTCTTTGTACAAAGATAGGCAGTACCGGATCTTGGATATCTACAGTTGGGTCATGAGTAAACAAACAAACAGTCATACCGTGTCAGTGTATGGCGAAATCAAAATATCACTCAAAGTACTTTATGGCTACCCTAACTGGCATATAAACTGGCATACCCTAACTTCGAAGGTGTGTGTCATTGGTATCCTTATGCGTGCAAAATTTGGCCATCTGCCAAATACAATGTTTGACCGTGCCTTTGACTACCCTCTTTTGATATCCTCACAGTAACGAAATCAAAATTTCACTCAGAGTAAGTATACTTAAGGCATAGTAAGAAGTGAAAACATTATCACGACTGCAAACCTAAGCTTGGTAGATATCTTTCCAGATCTCTAGTTACTTTGAGGATATCTAAAGAGCACGCCCAAACATGAAATTTGGCACATGCCCACATTTTTCACAGTAGTTAGTATTCCGTAACATGATCTATTTACCCACCCTCCCCTATCATCCGTCATCTCAGTAGTCACTCATTATTACATTATCATCTATCACACAGTTCCATTTCTTCATAAGTCTATCCTTACCATTAATTTATTCACATTCAAATCCCTGAGAACCGGCAACTTTTAAGTTAGACATATTAGTTTCCAAATAGAGGAAGTGGTTATGGAACCTGAAATTCAGCAGCGCGTGCGCATCGCTCCACTGCATCACGATCAAACGTAACGTTTTAAGCATTTCTATATACACATATAATAAAATCGTTGAGAATCCGTGTCTGTACTTTTATTATCTATATCTATACATATAATAAAATCGTTTATCTTTGCGTTTGTGCACGCTAATCTCCGCAACGGATGAACCAAATCCAATGCAGTTTTCACTAATGTATTAATGTATGAGATAAGCTTGGATTAAAACTAAAGCTTTGTTTCATCGAAATCGGTTGACAAATCAAAAAGATAAGATTTAGATATATTTGATGAAAAACCTTATCTATTCGTACAGCCTCAGTCACAGAATATTAAATAGTAATTTAAAGCGTACGTAGTCGCGGGTATCAACTAGTTTTCAAATAAAAAACTGAAACCACGAAGACATGCTACTTAGCCCAAAACAACCGTTATGGAAAAAAAATGTCTGTTTGTCTGTGCGTTCGTTCGCACTAATCTCCACAACGGCTGAATCAAATCGAATGCAATTTTCATTAATATATTAAGATAAGCTTGGATAAGTTTTGTTTCATTCAAAAAAATTGTGCTTATTTCACTTATTTTTCACGCGCGCTGGATAAATAATCTAACGCGTACGAAGTCGCAGGTGACAGTTAGTAACTAATAAAATTATTTGTAGGATATCCGATACGTGGTCATCAGCAGTACGCTTACATTGTTATCATCATCTTTTAGACCTTTTCCCACGTTATGGTGTTGCGGATCATTGTTTCATTTTTCTATTTCCTTCTTCCGTCCGTCATCTCATCTCAGAACTCACTCATATTATCATCATTATTATCGTTATGGCCTAAAGCCACCACGGAGTGGACGCCTCTGAACGGGAAACGACCTCGCGGCAGACCGAGGCGGAGGTGGAGAGACGAAATTGATGCCTACTTGAAGGACTGGTCCACGGTAGCCCAAAACCGTGATGATTGGAGAAAAGGAAGGAGGCCTTTGCCCTGCAGTGGGACACTACAGGCTCTTAATAATAATAATAAAAAACTATCATCATTCACACACTTTTTAGCTATCTCTATCAAATAACTATCTATACAAATTCATAATTTACAATCTTTACATTTCATCCACATTTTAAAAACATCCGATAGATGGAAATATATTTTAAAAAATATCTGAAAATCATCATCATCATCATCATCATCTTCCTGCCCTTATCCCACGTTATGTGGGGTCGGCACAACATGTGATCTTCTTCCATTTCTCTCTGTCATTCGTCATTTCAGTACTCACTCCTTTCTTACCCATGTCATCTTTCACACAGTCCATCCATCTTTTCTTTGGCCTACCTCTACCCCTGTATCCATATATGAAAATGTGCTATTCAAATCACAGGTGTAAACGAAAACTTTAAATAAGAACAAAGGTACAAAAAGTGATCACCTGTTTATATATTTAGATATCTTTCTTCGCGATGCTCATAGCTTATAATCTAAAGAGTGACTAAGCAAACTTTGTCACGAGCTTTTTGAAACATAAGTGCTAGAAAGTGATAAAGATACTTAGCAATTGCGTATTCAGAATTGTTTTAAAGTTTTATATTTTATTTTCATATATATTGAGGCTGCTTAGCAACATTACAGTAGTTATACAACTTACAATACAAATAAAGAAAAAGTTTGCAATGAAGTATTATTAAAATGTATTTATGTATATTTACGTAAGTAATTAACACTTTACAGACATAAATGTGCAAGACAAATTCAATTTTTATTCAGACCATAGAATGGTCAGTGCCCGTTTAAGACCATTACCTCAAAAAACATCTAGAAAATACTTCCAAGCTTCTCATCAAAACCTGGGATACTGCGATCTAAACTATATAGAACAAAATCTACAGGATCTTCTTTACGATTACAAAAGTGAAATAACACAGCACACTTTACAAGAAAGGTACAACCAGATAGAAAAAATTCTAAGATCAAGAGAGAAGGAAGTAGAAAAGAATACCACCCCACCCATATCGAAAGAGATAAGTGAGCTACTCAAAGAAAGGAAATCTCTCATAAATATAGATATCAAAGATAAACAAACTAGAACGGAAATAGCTCTGCTAAGCAAATCTATAAGGGAAAAAATGAGGAAAGAAAGGGAGCATAAAAGAAAAATAACAATCGAGGAGCACATAATAAAAACAGGAGGCATAAAGAAAGCTCAGAATAAGCTAAACGACAAAAAGAACTGGATCCCAAAACTCAAGCACAAGAAAGGGCAGGAAAACACGAAAAGAACAGACATTCTGAACATAGCTACAGAGTTCTACCAAGATCTATATAAAAAACAAACAGAAAGAGAAAATCCTAACATAGAAGCAAGCAACGAGAACATACCAGAAATACTTATAAGAGAAGTAGAAAGTGCAATAGAAACGCAAAAGCAAGACAAATCCCCGGGTCCAGACAACATAACAAACGAGGTGCTATTGCACACAAAGACAACAACAGCAAAAATACTGACAATATTGTTCAATGCAGTATTGTCCACGGAATGCATACCAACTCAATGGACTGAATCAAACATTGTACTTCTGCATAAAAAAGGAGATATTTATAACATAAATAACTACAGACCTATCAGCCTAATGTCCAATATATATAAAATATTCGCCAAGGTTATACTTCGAAGACTAACTAGAGTCCTAGACGATAACCAACCGGTCGAACAAGCGGGATTCAGAAGTGGGTTCTCTGTTGTGGACCACCTACACGTTGTAAAACAAGTGATTGAAAAACACAAGGAATATAATCTACCATTATATTGCGCCTTCGTGGACTACAACAAAGCTTTCGACTCACTAGATCACGACATGATATGGCTGGCACTAAGAGAACAAGGAGTACAAAATAAATATATCCGAATAATCAATAGGATATACACTAATAGCACAGCTAGAATTCAGCTGGAGAAGAAAGGGAAAGCCATAAAAATCGAGCGAGGAGTACGCCAAGGTGACCCACTTTCGCCTAAACTCTTCTCAGCTACACTAGAGAAAGTCATTCGCCAGTTAAACTGGGACGACCGAGGAATACCCATAGATGGAATAAGACTAACGCACCTGAGATTCGCAGATGATGTGGTCTTATTTTCAGAAACGCCGGCGTCTCTAAAAACTATGCTGGAAGAGTTGACAGTAGTAAGTGCACTGGTGGGACTTACTATGAACGTTGAGAAGACTAAACTGATTACAAACAGCGAGAAAGTGGAGATAACTATTTATAATAGAACTATAGAATATCAAGATGAATATATTTATCTAGGACAAGTCATTTCTATGGACAACTTTAACGGAAAAGAAGTAGATAGGCGAGTAGCCAACTCTTGGAAGCGCTACTGGTCATTAAAAGAAGTGATGAAAAATAAGGAATTCAACATTAAACTGAAAAGGAAACTGTTTGAGTCGTGCGTTCTGCCCGTATTAACCTATGGCTGTCAAACCTGGGCCCTCACAAGCACGCAGTTCCGTAAACTGTCGGTATGCCAGCACGCAATGGAGAGAAGTATGCTGGGAGTCAGGAAGCTAGATCGGAAAAGAAACAAAGATATACGAAAAGAGACCGGTTTAACCGACGTTATCACAAAAACAAAAATCCTGAAATGGAAATGGGCAGGACACATGCTAAGAGGCAGCGACAAATGGAGCAAAAGAATAACAGTTTGGTACCCAAAGCATGGAAAAAGACACAAAGGAAGACAACACAAGCGCTGGAAAGACGACATCGAAAAAAAAAAAATTCGGCAGGAAAGCTCTGGACAAGAACGGCACAAAACAGAGAGGAATGGAAGGAATTGGAGGAGGCCTATGCCAAATGGCACACAGACTAAACAAAGATATAAGAAAAATAGAAAAATATGATTTAGAATAGTACATAAGTAGGTTAAGCTAACAAGAAGTAGTTATAGTTTTTTATTTTATTTAGTTTAATTTTTACCTACACTAACCACATAGTAATAAGTACTTAATGCAAAAGTCTGAATAAATGGCTATATTATTATTATTATTATTATTACGTAAGTAATTAACGGAGATTATACAATAATATATCTAACTAAACACAATTTAGAAAATAAATGTAAAACAGGTGAGCCACTAAGGATGGTTACAAACGATATTTATGTAACTCAGCTAGTCAAGATAACAAAGCGTCCCCAAGATGTAAATAATAAATAAAATAAATAAGTAAAGACTAAATAGTAGCTAAATCTTGCGTCTCGCGTTGTTAGTTGCCTTTTTTTATTATGAAATCTCGTAACTTACTGCAGAAGAAAAACACAATGAACTACCAATGCGATAGCAAAAAATATTATGGTCATTTCATTTGGTGTTATGGTAAAAATAATCTATTACCCAAACTTACTCGTATCATAGTTTACTTTATTTTCATAGAACTACATTTGACTAGTCAGAAAAACAAATTTAAAACTAACGAACGATGCCATAAATTAAAAAAGAAAATAAGTACGTGTAGTAAAGGTTGATATTTTTAAATGACTGTACAAAATACCACAATGCACAATAGAAACTAAGATACGGAAATGTTTAGAAACTTTTTTATGACATGTGAAATGAGATGAATGACGAAGGTAGTACATAAAAATGAAACAGATAAGGCATTGTCAAAATTGTTCACGTTTAAAATAGTTAGAAAGAAGATGCTTTGATGTTGGTACAACAATAAGCTTCATAAACCAGATAAAATCAATAATTATAAAATAGATAAGATAAAATACTATGGTATAATAGATATAAATACTAATTAGAAGCATGATGATGAAATATATGTTCTAGTTGTTACAATATAGACAAACATCTATGAAGAGTATAAGTTGCTGTTTCTAATTAGCTTAATAAGCTTTGTGGGCTGTATAGTTATGTCACAAGCGATAAAAATGGGATCAAACATTGATAATATTAATCTTGATCTGCAGAATTCAGATGGTTTCCATAAAATGACGCAACTTAACGTAACTTTTGCATATATAATTAATCGAATAGTATTGAATGGTACAACATTTACGAGTATGCTAGGTGATTTAAGATTTTTAGGTTCGTTTTCAAAAAAAAAACTAATTAAACAATGCTTTTTACAAACTTTTAACTGTTTTGTTTGTGATCATTTGAGTGCAAATCTATCAAATCACCAAAAAAATAAAATGAAAACCGTGGTTTTCAAAGATGAATTGTTTTTTAAATAGCGTGCTTGTTTAGATTTAAGTCACAGACTTTTACTTAAAAGGAAGTACAGACTCATCAATCATTTAAATGTCACATAACAGTGAAACTAAACGTATGTACTAAGTACCTAAATTATGTTTATTTATTCTGTAAATACCTGCTTGTTGGATTCGTCCTACGAGCCAACTGTAGAAAACTACAAGGACCATAGAAATTTGAACTCAAATGCAGGACTAAATAAGGGTGGTTTAGGTATTAATTGGTATACAAGCATTGAATAATGGAAGGACTCTCTAATGTTTAGGATGTGATCATTTGGATTCTGGTAGCTTCTCTCAGAGTATTGTCTTTTATCTACGACTACTGCCTAACAACAGATTCTCAATTATTCTAGAGCTTCTTCTTATTGCGTCACTACTTCTTTCAAACTACTGTGGTGAAAGGATTAAAGTGCGCCTCAGTAGGTAGATTTAAGATTCTAGACTTGAAACAGATTTAGTCACTTACTAAGCATGGAGTGTGTTTTTAACTTAGTAATGCGCAGTATTACTACTTTGTAAGGTTTATCTATCAACATGTTGCAGAAAAACAACATGTTAAAAAATGAATCTTATAAAGAGTGTAAAAGTTTTTGAAATCTGTATAACCTTTAGGATAAAAATTAAAGGCCCAAAAGCACCGCTTCCGAGAACATGCCCAGACGAAAATTGCACAATTTTCGAAAACCTGTCCGCGGTTGTCACTGCGGAAAGAGCCACCGGCGATGATCAATCTTGCATTTTGAATGAAAGGATAAAATTTACCGTTCAGGTGCAGAGTACTACGAAACCGTATAATTAACTGAAGCTGTTTTACGTAGACGATATTTTAAATTTATAAAAAAAAACTTTCTTGCACTTTCTATGGTTCATTTAATAACGTTTTCTTACAAATTTCTTATTGAAAAAGATTTTGCAAGACCACTACAACCAGTGTTCTAAAGTTTCCAAAGAAGATAATAGTTATGAGAGACTGACGACTGATGAAACTAATTTTATGATAAAGTTAAGGATGATATTCGAGAGTGTCATCAGTTTAAGAGTTGATGTATATGAAGAAAATGCAGAGGATTTTCTAGACCCTAGAAATATAAAAAGTTGCCATAAAATTTTGTAATAGTAGAAACCAATATAATAATAGAACAGTTAACATTCGACAGTGTTCGTATACTTTCGCTCCTCGCAATGCCTTTAAACGGCTTACAGTACTACAGAATACAAATGGTTACAATTAAAGGAAATCAGCTGTTCACGATGATATAAGATTATCGATAGTTTTTAGAAAGCGATTTTGCGAAATCTCAACTACCGACTACTATGGAATGTGAATAAACCGGAATTATTACGATGGTATGCAAAAAATTTCGTACTGAAAGTACGAACAGAAATTGGTCAAATACTCAATTCACTGATTACGCTTCAATTTGAAAATTTTCATCACACTAGTTGGTTTTCAATCAGGCCGTTTGATTACCTGTTATATAACTTCAACTTTTAGGCGCCATCTCCTAAAAAAAGTTGCAATGATAAAGGAACATAATTTATTATGACCTATATAAACTAAAAAAGAAGGTTTTTTGAAGAAATTGATATTTTAGTTCATCCTTGATATAAAGACCCAAAAACTGAATGAAAAATGTGGCATGCACTGATAAAAAATCGTTATTACTAAAATATAAAAAAATAGAAAATATTGTAATTTTTTTTATGTTTAAAGAAACTATTATTAACATGACCCAAATTATCTAAACACCTATTTTACACCTTTTAGCTTTTTTATATTGAATACGTGATAATGAGCTTAATGCTGAACAATTTGACTTCGCAGACCGCACAGTGCGGTGCGTGACATATGGAACCTTAAGGGGGGGAAGGCAAAATAAAACTGACGGTCTTACAGGCGTCTTCAACAAATTGACTTTGACTGTGGTGGTACAATGAGAGCCTTTGTGATAATTTGCTGTCTGGCTCTTGCCAGGGCCTTGCCCATGACCAAGGAAGATGGAATGGACAAGTTCGTGTCAACCCTCCGGGATTGCGTGGATGGAGACGCGATGCTGTGTCTCAAGGTGTGTGAAGTGATATAGTGAAGTGAACAGTGATTTGTGCAAATGGATTTTTGAGGATTAAAGTGGACCTTCTCAAAACACAGGATTGTTGTGCGAACCATTTTGGATTTGGGTTCGAATCCCAAATTACTTTTGAATCAGAAAAAGTGTTAAAAGAAAATTTTATAAAAGCCGTTTTCAAAAACAAAATATTATTTGTGACCCCATTTGCAATTATTTCCTTTGGGTTCGAATCTCAAAAACCTTCCTGATCTGAATCAAGTGTTAACCAGTATAGTAAATATAACTTTAGATTCTGTTGAATGAGTTTTACGATACGATGATTATTTATTATGCTGATGGAGAGATAATTATTTAACGACTGTCAACAAATCGTAGGATTGCGTGACTAGAATTTAGCTGGGACGATCATTTAGCTATTTGATAAAGCTTGTTAATTTTATAACACATTGTTTTACAATTTCGATTCAAAAGATCTTTCTGATTAAAATATTTCATAAGCCAGCTTGTAAGTTTGTCATAGGCTCATACATTTTGACTGATTATTTAAGTTCTACGGCAGTGCGCATCTTTAGTAAAATGTTGCGCAAATAATTAAGTTTTAAATAAATATTATTATGTAACGTTTTTCAACTAATTAAATTATTTTCTTCACAGGAAAAAGCCATGAAGTATACAGAAAATCTGGCCATGTCCAAGGACCTGTCTCTCGTTGATGGAGTCAGCTTCGCCAGAACTGGTAGTCCTCGATCAGCTCGCAGCTACGAGCCCCTAGCTGATGACCCGAAAGCTCGAGAACAACAGGTTGAGGAGAGGATCCTGGATAATGTGGTAGACTTCCTGGACAGTCATGCTCTACAATTAAGAATGCCGAAAGCCTTTGAAGAAGACAACTCTGTTGAAGAGGAAGGTATGTAAATGGAATACTATTATTTATACAAGGAATATCAAGTCAATGCAGTCAAATAAACGAAAAAGTGAACACAGCTTCAAACTTTTTTGACAGTATTGTTTTCAATAAATGTAGTAACATTTTCTTAAAAGTTGGTGATGATGATTACGTATTTCATTGATCAAAACATATAAATTGAATAAACAAATGAAATGAATAAAATAAGACATGTAGCTTGATGAAAATATGCAAATGATTGCAAATATAATCATTTGTATTTTCATGAATAATCCCAAATCATTTCCACAAAAAGAATCAGGAAATTTATGCCTATCGTTTTTGCAAAAGTAAATTACGTAACATTCGATTGCAAACAGTGCTTCCTAAATATTATGCCTGATTTCCGGGGAAATTACAAGATTTATAAAACTCAATCGGAAATAGTACGGCACGCATTCGATTGCGTTTCTAGTTCTATTGTTACATTGTATATGCACGATCGTCCAGTAATAAAAGTGTCTTTAACAATTGATTCCCAGCAAACCTTTAGAGGTTTCGTGTGTTAGAAATCTGCCGTTAACATGACCATGGCCTTTGGTGTCAAGAGTGTTTGTTCGCGCATCTGTGCGAACAAAATTATTCTCATACTTTCTTGCTAGGTCATTGTTTGAAGCCAAAGATGCGATAAATGAAAGTTAATAACAATATACTTAAATTTGAAGATAGAGATAATCTTTACCGTGTCATCTAAACGTGGGATAAGAGAGTGATTACAATGATGTAGGTATTTTTCAAGACAAACTTCTGTGATTTATCAGTTTTTTTATTACTTTAAATACACTATGCAATAGTCTTTACTATCAGCGTGATCGTTTAGGTATTATACTTTTATCACCCCCTTTATTAGTTGTAATAGCTAAAGGGCCCATTGCGATGCGTAGAAATCAAAAGTTAACCTTCTTTCAAACACTTCTTAGTTTAATTTGTACAAACCTACACGATAAAATAAAAAAAAACGAACATCCAAGTTATTTTCTATAGTAAATATTTGGTCAGATACTTAAAATTTAAGACACTTCATACTTACGCAATTCAAAGCTTCACGAAAAGAAAGTCAGTTACCTGCTCATTTTAATTCATAAGGTTATGTCACTTCAGAAGATGGATCTGTTACAAAATCTATGATATTTATGCCTACTAGTTATATGCACTAGACATATTATTAGCTACTTAGTTTTTTTTTCTATATTATATTTGACTTCGAATTATTCACTTTGTATTTTTACTTGTGTCAACCAGTGCCATGCCCTGGGTTCTTATAATTCTTCGGGCAATGCCAAAGTAATATAACTTTGATTTTTCGTATCATGACATTAAAATGAAAATTGTATTGAAGTAGTGTTACTTCAAGCTTAAAACTTTGATGTTTTATGATGGTTCGTAAGGCTCCAGATTATGTTTGTGTTTGCATGTTTTTACAACACTAGTAAAATTATTATCTTCCAATATGGTTGTCCTACTTATAGGATTGGTCCACGGTAGCCCAAAGCCGTGATGATTGGAGAGAAAGAACTCCCTTCTTTGCCTTTGCCCTGCAGTGGGACACTACAGGCTCTTAATAATAATAAATAATAATAATAATATGGTTATGAAAATAAACCATGCAACTTAAATATTTTGAAAAAAGCGTTCATTTGTAAATTGCTTCATGCCCCAAGTGCTTTTTGAATTACGGAAATCACGCACTTTCGATTTTTTATTTGCGACTTTACCTCATTGACCTTTTCACTGGACATGTTCACTTTCACAAAAACCACCGTTTTTTGTAGAACTACAATTACATGTCACACTTCAACTGGTAGGTTACGTGATTATTAGTTTATTATAAAGTACCGAGTGAGCGAGATAAACGATGTCTTCTAAAAATGAAACCTAGCTAGATCGATTTATCGCCCCCAAAAACCCCCTGCATACTAAATTTCATAAAAATCGTTGAAGCCATTTTCGGGATTCAGATTATTATAAAAGTTTAAAGGTATAAGATTATAATCTTTACTATAGATTATAATTTACTATAGTAAAATAATTTGAGATGAATGCTTGTGATAATGAATTAAAAAAGCTCGCTTTTGAAAAACAAATATGATCTTAATTAAATTTCTTAATCCTTTACACACTCGTAGCAAAAGTTTAAAAGTACATTTATGACTGGTTATTTAACCGTCTGTAAAGTAAAAGAGGAAGGAAATGTGTTTGGAGCGTATGTATGTATGCGAAATCCTTGGCTACAACCCGAACGGCTGCATTAATTTTGACAATTAGTGAGGTGTCGTTGTAATTGTCTGGATCACAAGAGTGACATAAGTTATACAAAATGTCAATAATTTGAGTCCGATTATTTTCATTTTTGCAATATACTAGTTACCTCATACGGAATACTATCTACGAACTGTGCAAAATGTGGGCATGTACCATATGTCATGTTTGGACGTGCTTCTGACTACCCTTTTTAGATATCTTCAAATATCTAAGTAATTAAAGATCTGAGGAAGATATTTACCGAGCCCGGGGATTACAGTCCTGATCATATTTATTATTTATTTATACTTATAGTTACCGCAATAATTCTGATAGCATTTTTAATTATTTCAGGCCGTGGCAAGAAGAAGAAGAAGCTGAAGAAGCTCCTCCCCATCCTCGCCCTCATCAAATTGAAACTCGCCGCTCTCGTTCCCCTCTTCCTCGGTATCATCGCCTTTGCTGTCTTCAAAGCATACCTCCTTGGAAAAGTTGCCTTCATCGCCGCCGCCTTCGGAGCTATCAAGAAGCTTCTTGACTCCAAAAAGAGCTCGGGCTGGTCCGAGCCTTCCCATGAAGAACACCACGGTTGGGAAAGCAGCAGCGGCGGTGGTGGTGGTGGTTGGGGCAGGTCCCAAGATGCCATCAGCATGGCATACTCAGGTCACGTCAAACAGGCGTAGAATAGTTTGTATAAGTAATTTATTCTAGGATAAGTAACTTATTATACACAATGATCCTGAACTCTATACTTTTTCCGATTTTCTTTATTTCTTATTCATTAGAAACATTTACATTATCTTATTCATTATATTCTATACCATTATCATAGTCATTATGTATACCACCGTTATTCTCGACATTATTTTACATAATACTTTTAAGTTATTAATTCTTTATTTTATACATTTACTGACTTCTTTCACCATACTCATTTTACTTCTTTTTCGTTTATTTGAATCATATATATATTTATACTTTTATATATATAATTATATATATTACTGTATGTTTATTTTAAAGTTTCATTCTTTACGCTGATTTTATTTCACTTATCGTACATACGTCATAACTTTAAATATTTATGTAATAATATGATTTCTATCGTTTATTATACTTACTTAAAATATTCTTATTATTAAGTATGTAGTTATATGTTTTTTTTTACCATTTATATTTAAGTTTCTGTTCCAAAGATATTTTTTTGTATTATCTTTTAGTTACCTATTCTATATACTTATTATAAACTTCAATTTATGGTGTGTATGGGAATGTATTGAGTCATTAAAAACTGAGTATTCATAAAGGAATATTGTTGTAATGTTGTTAATTAATTGTACTTATTTATTAGCGACAGGTCCACATGAAAGTCATTAAAAAAGTTTTTATTAACCACTATGTTTTTATTTGTACGTGAACTTTCAGGTTTATAATTATTTGACTTTTTTCTTTCAACTTCTGTCAAAGATAACTTTATTTTTTTAACAAGCTATGGAGAAACCTAGGTTCCTAGAAACCTAAACCTGGGGTCCTAGGTAACATGTATATTAAATTATTTCGGTTAAGCATCATTTTACAAAAGTTACTATCTAGACACGCGGTAGCGTGTCCAGCCAAGTTCAAGCGAACGGTCAACTTAACACTAATTGCTTGTTAGAATATATACACAGAGATATAAACCACTTTTTAAATTTGTAATTCCCAAAATAAAAAACAAACAAAAGTAAAGGGTTGGCGGTTTCTTTAAATTCGTAAGTCTAACCATCAAACTTTAAAACAAGTAATCAACTTAATTATGTAAGTATGTTAATTCATAAAAATGGGATTAAACATTTGACGACCTCAGTGGCGCAGCGGGCAAGAGTCCGCCTGCGACGCAAGAGGTTGCGGATTCCCGCCTCGGAACAAATTTGTGTACGATCTGCAGAAATTTGTTCCGTTGGTCTGGGTGTGTATGTATAATAAAACAAATATCTATCTATGTACCTATATCATGTATTAAATATATCAGTTATCTAGTACCCATAACACAAGCTTTGAGTAGCTTACTTTGGGGCTAGATGATGCTGTGTGGATTGTCCAGCATTATTTATTTATTTATTTATTTTCGAACGAGTGGGATTTGAACCCGCGTCTTTTGCCTTGCCTTGACCTGGCAAACGCACTACAATTTTTTGCCACCGTTCTACTAACTTTCAAAATTTTTAATCCATATAAAAATTTAATCGGATCTTCATCCTATAGCACCATAATAAAATTAGATGTTATTCTCTAAATGTTTATTTGCTTCAAAATATATTACAATTGAAAAGAAATAATCTAGTATTTCAGGTATATTTAGGTAGGTATATTTTATTAATATTATTTATAGTAAATGTTAAAAAGTAGAGTTATCTAAGGACGACGATCTACGAGTATTAGATAGGTCAATTGATCCAGATCACTGCCCGAAAAAAGGGTTCTTATCGTGAAATTATCACATTCAATTGGCAATGATTAGTGTATTTTACTATTAGTGTATTGAATAATAAAATAATGAGTAAAAGTTTACAAATGCTCTGAAACAATTTTAGAAATCACACTTTGCAAGTCTCCAACCATTTTGCGTCGGATACTGGGACGCTTTCATACAAGTTAATAATCGGCATATAAGTAGTAAACACCACAAAGTGCTTAAACATAGACAAGCACGTCGAGTCAAAGTTATGGCGGACAGTTTAAAATTTCTAGGTATAGACGTGTGTGTGGCTTACTTTGTATGTTGTTTGGTAGTGTTCGTAGTCTTGACATAGTAATTCAAAATGAAGGATGAAAATTCCCCTTTTTAAATGTTGTATCGCAGAAACTACAGTTGCCTTAGAACGACGACATTAAAAATAGGAACAAAGTATTTGCAAAATATTGTCAAACATTTTGTCTCGCTAAGGTAATAAACCCCGTTTTTATGTTTGAGTCAATCCTTCATCAACACAAAGATAGCCAACTCTCAGTGTCACTTTATTTTAAACAGAAGTAAGTCAGACTGCGTTGTAGATTGCGGATTCGATTCCAACTCAAAACATGGTTTTGAATTAGGGTGTTATATAAAGGTCGTCGTATAAAATATTTGTATCAGTTCAAATAGTAGAAACATTTTTACGTACGAGTACATGCTTGGTTTGTAGGTGCCAATTCTAGCAATAAGCTTAGTCTTACAAGGAACAAGCTTTGGCCCTACAACTTTTTTGTATGATCCATCTTATTTTTGTTACGGATGCCGAACCTAGTTGAAGCAAATTATACTGTATCGGATGGAGCTGTAAGGAGGATGTAAGGTCATACAGACACGTTATGCCTGAATCGTTATTAGGTCATCAACTACGAATCGTGTGATACTAAAACTTACATGACCGAGATATTGCTGTGGAATAGAAAACTTATGCAAATGACATTTCCAGTCGATAAGTCAAGTAATCATTCCTACAGTTCTATCTGATCATCATGCGTTTGACCCTGAGCGGAAATCGAACTCGTAACCCGTTCTCATTCAAGAATACTCGCATCACTCCGACACAGATTTTATTAAAAACCGTATTCAGTGAAACAATTTTTTTGTTCTACTTTCCTAACATTAAGCCCCAGCATTTTGAAAATTGCAAGTATTGCAACCCTAATCATTCTATTACCGCTTAATAGATTACATTGAAATTGAACTACACGATACTCAAGGACATAAGTGATAAATCAACCGGAGCTAAAACACGAATTAGTTAGAAAACCTAGGTTAAAAATCATGTCAAAAACACCTCTAAAAATTCAGAAATTCCCTAATTTATCCAGAACAGTAAGGTTTTTTGAATTTCTATTTCACATGAATATAAATCAGTTAATTTGAAACAAATCAACCCAGCCCTTTTTTTGAAATAAGCTATTTGAACATATTTATATGTTTTTTATAAATTGTCGCTTTCGTTATATAATTCAGAGTAGCCATATTATCATGCCGCTCTCCACTTACTTGTCATTTGGGTATTTCGCTTCGTGCTATGTCTGATTCCGCGGAGATCCGCGTTGCTATACGGACCTATGTCACTTTTTTTTGTAACTTTTACGTAAGGAATAGTGTGACGAGTATTCTGGGCCTTAACAAAATAATCATCTACGTAAAAACTTATAAAATTCATTATTATCATTATGTAATTCACAGACTACTTTGATATGGTATAATTTAGGTGGACAGAGTAATGATTATGGTGTAATTCGTGGGGACGTCCGTTAATGTCCGCTAATATTCGTTATAGCACGTTTGTGCTAAAGGTGCGGTCGCGAAAGTTCCTTAGCCACACCTATGTCACCATTGACCACAGCGGTAAAATATTATTACATTAACACTAGAGGGACTCCTCACGACTTCGTTCACGTAATGTTTTTATAATACAAACTTCAAATGCCCGCTGCACCCCTAAGATGTTGAATTTTAAAAAATCCCTAATAATAGTATACCTCTACGAATCAAGACAGACATACTTTCCAAATTTCAAGTCTCTACAACCAGCGGTTTAGGCTGTGCGTTGTCTATAAGTCAGTGAATGAGTGTATCAGTCAGGAATTTGATTCTTATGATTTTGAAAAAAATATAGAAATAAAAATATAGTTCTGAAAAAGTATTCTTTTATCCACAATGTTGTGATTCCTGTTTCAATAAACCTGAAAAACGTCGATGTCTTGATACGTCAAAAATGTAATCGTCAAATTGAAAGAATTTAAAAAGGATCGATATCTCCGTTTTTTTTAAATTACTTGAAAGTTATAGTTTTTACTGAGTTATTTGTTTAAATTCCCAATCATATTATTTTCTTACCCAATAATGCTAAATTGGGAATATATTATATGCCAAAATAAAGCATTTATTTTGCAAATATCTTAAATTATAGTCAGTTTCGTACTAAAAATAGTAAGTTACTTAAGTAGCTTTGATGGTTTTGATAGTCGATGCATAAAAAATCCAAGAGCCCATAAAGTTTTCAAAACTACTAAAGCTTTTGGATATCAAAAAAATCACCACTTGTGCTTCAACTCCGTCACCAAATCTGCCGTCCCAAGGTCACCACGATCGAGTTGACTCATTGTACTTTCTTTTCATGAGTGCATCTACGAGTTGGTCACGTTACGTAGCTGGCATGTGGGTCGGTTTCGACTCCGGAATGTCTGAGCATTTAAACCGGCTTCAGTCTAAGTTACATTGCATTTTTCATGGAGCATTCCTTAATCCAAACAGTATCGTTATTTTTGAAAATGCCTGAATGCGTATTTTTTTAAGTCTAAACGGCTTTACATGCCACCTGCTTTTGCAATCTGCTATAATATTAACCACCATAAATCTAGTAGAAATCTTGAATCTAAAAAAAATAAAAAAAAAGGTTTTGTTGGCATTCAGACAAGTTAGGTTGCCAGTTATCACTCAACTGTAATTTTTCATCTATTTCTTAAGGATGCTAGTAAAGATATAAACCTTATTAGTCAAACGGAGATGTTTGCCTAAACTAAGTAAATAGAAAGCTTAAGTTGGATCGAAGATTTAAGGGCATTGACCTCGTTCACTAATGATAATGTCTTTTAAAATATTTTAATCTGACCTTAAACCTAGAAAAGATTAAGGTCATTGATAACAGCTAGTGTAACGTGCGCTACTTGCTTCGTGTTTTGTTGTTTTCATATCTTTTACTTTTCTCCTGATAAGTAGTCTATTAGGGTATTTCAATTTCAGGGATTTCACTGTATCTTCTCCTTATTGTTGTACCATGGCTATATTGAAAAAAAAAAGTATAAAAATCTTTACTATTTTATTATTAAAGTAAGTAAATAACATAGATAACACTTTGTTTTGTTCATAATAAAATTTGGACCTCGTTTATTTCACCATTACCTGGTTTTTTTATATTTTAAATTAATCCTTTCCAGTTTTAATACTAACAATCAAGGCACCTTTTAGACTAAAATAAACTGAACCAAAATCGATTCATCCGATTTAACTAAGAGTAAGGTTCCAAAGACAAACACAACACAAGTTAGACTCATTAAACACCTTTTTTGCTTTGGGGGTTGAAAAAGCACCTGCATCAGATCTCCGTAAATGTTATCCTGATAAAATAAGTCAGTAGGTCTACCATGAGTTGTCACATTTAGATTAGCTGACGTTACTACAGTAGTAATAGTACGTTACTATGACATTTGTCAAAACTGTTACTCATGGTACCAAATTGTAAGCAAATTATGAGCGCAAACTACAGTCGCTGTAGTTCGCTGTGACGTAGGATAGTTAGCTACGTGAGGTTTTAGTACCCAACTATCCGCTAGAGGCGCTGTAGGCAAGTTTTCATACATTTTTTTAACTACAGTCGCTAGCGTGTGTAAATTGTGAAAACTCATGGTAGACCTACAGCATCCCCAAGACACCTTCCATTATCATGTCCTGAAAGTGTATTCTCGAAAAGTATCGAAGCTACTTTCACTTAGGTAATATTACGTCAGCGCAATTGTGGCTTGCGCTCAATTATTTAATCATCTTATAATTTCTGACCTAGACATTGGCAAAGTGATGCAGTTTTGATGACTATGTGTTTTCTAGGTTGGGTGATTTAACGTATTTTACACTGTGCTTCTGATATTACATTATCATCAACAGTCGCTTTAATCACAGCTGTTGAGAATTCTCTAGCAACAAATGCATGTTTGGTATTAATCATTCATTTAAATTGCAGTAAAGTAAATCTTAATCAAAATTGTTAAAAATATAAAAAAATCGTGTTACATCGGCACCAAAAATTTACCTATATTATAATGCTTATGAAGATTGCACACAATTGAAGACACTATAGCGTCAATAAGCTTTTTAAACACACACAAGTCAATTACAACCACTATTAACTTATTGGATAATAAACGAATTTTAAATTTTTTGCTTGTTAATTTATGTTTTTTTGTTAATTACAAAAAATATATAACACTGGTAATTTATGTTCTAAATTGTAGAAATTAAGTTAAAAACAATAATCACAACATATTTTTTATGTTAATTAACTTTAAGCTAAATATTTATTATAAAAACTTATAATTTTGTGTAAAATAGTAAAAAAATAGAAACGTCTAACCGTCGATAATGCGGCAGAAAGTTTGTTCCGCAGCGCGATACGAGATTTCCGGTTTCCAAGACGACCTCAAATTTGGTGAATTAATATAAAATAGCTACATAACAAATTAGGATGAGTTCATGCAATATAAAGCTATGCATTTTACTTTTTAACATTTTTGTACTAGACCTTATCAGTTTAACTATAAAGTATGTTATGTATTAAAGTTATGCCACTCGTTTCACCACTTTGCATAGACTTACGAAAAATCAAACAATAACACTTTTTCTTTCTTTCATTTGCACATCACAAATGCCTTCGTAAGAATATACCTATGTCGTAAACGTGAACTTCGCTTTCTATCATCAAATATTTATTTTTCTACTTATCCTAACGTAGCTTGCGATGTACCATCAGTTAGCATTCGTCGCCAAACTGTGCACACATATTTTACGTCATATTGTCAAAACTGTGGTGGGGTAGTAAGGATAAAACCCATCAGTATTTTGAAAAAACATCATAAGTTGCCAAGCGTTGGCAGTTGAGGTACTAACAGTTTTTTGGAAAATGTTTAGTAAATTTGCATTGTTCGCTGTCTTGGCCTCAGTGACCAGTACGCCGCTAAAGGAAAATGGAATCGCGGAGAATTTGGTTGGAGCAGTTTCCGAGTGCCTGGATGTGGATACCTCTTTGTGCTTAAAGGTGATTAGCGGATTGCAAAGTGATATTAAGTGAAGTAATTAAAGTGATTTGCACCCAAGCGTTATACGTGAAAATTGTGAACTATTTTTTAACAGTGAATAGATAAATAAATGCAGTGTTTTTCATTAGTAACGTCCATTATTATTAAAGGTCCATGTATTAAAGGTCTATTTGTAAAATGACCCTGGTTTATTTATAACCCGGTTTATCTCGAAATCTTTTAATTTGCAATCGATGAAGTAAAAATGTAACAATTCCTAAAAAAGTATAAAACTTTCTGACAAAAAACAAAAACTGATATGCTAGATATAAGAAACTCATTCTCACTTATTTCACAGGAAAAAGCATTCAAGTTCAGCGAGAGGCTCGCTATCTCTAAAGACCTGGACATCTTCGAAGGCATGAGTCTGATCAACACCGGATCTGCTCGATCAGCTCGCAGCTATGAGCCTTTGCCTGAGGAGCCCAAAGCAAGGGAATTACAGCTAGATGAAAGGATTGCCGACAATGTTGGTGATTTTTTGGACAATCATGTACTTCAACTGCGCTTGACCGAGCCTGATAATGAGTCTAGGGGTCTGGATGAGGAAGGTAAAAAAATAAAACTTATCGAAAGCAAACAAATTAACGAAAAAAAAAACGCAAATAATAACTAAACTTGTCATAAACGAAGGCGATACAGATCCTCTCAATAGCGTAAAATAAAGTTTATAAAAATATCTACTCGCCACTAACGAAAATATAATAAAAAACACTGTGAACTTTAAAAAAAACTAATATGATCACGACTGTAATCCCCAGCTCGGTAAATATATCTTCAGATCTCTAGTTACTTACATCTTTGAAGATATTTATAGAGGCTACCCTCTAGAGGCACGTCCAAACATCATATTTGGCACATGCTCACATTTTACACAGTAGTTAGTTTAATACCTTATGTTAAATTTAATTTAAAACTTTAAGACCTTTTAAAAAACTTACTTCATTCCTTGTACCTTAACCCGACAATTTCATTTCCCATATTTACAAGTACTTACTGGAACTTACATCTCAAACCACGACCTAGAACAAAACATTCTCTCCACACCGCGCATACAGCCTCCACAAACAATGCCTCGTTTGCACCTATGTTTCTAAACACTAACTTTCTCTACATTATTTGAATACATACTAAACACATTTGTAAAGGCCCTTTATGACTCTGTAATTGCCGTGACAAAGTTAACAATGGTCTGTCAAATATATTAAAGCCAGTGCTGGGGTCAAGAAAACATGTGACCTGGGGTCCGATGCAAACCAAATAGTTCCAAACTGACATTAACATCTAAACCATAATCAGTAGTCAACTTTATAGAAATAAGTAATTCCAATAATGTGCATAAGAATAATAGCACTTTTTCTGGTCAGTTACTTAATAATGACTCATCACATTCATATCAAGCAGACAGACTTCGTATTAAGTCATAACTTCATAAGCAAGGAGAAAAATTATCAAGGTTCCAGTTTAGATGCAATAACATTATGATTACAAGTATGTGTGCATACAGTCTTTAAACACATAACCACCTACTTCAATTTACCAATCCACTTCATACCCACATTGACTTTCTGTCTGTTATTACGAGTATTAAGTAATCTATGTATAAGTTATCTTCTTCTGTTCTTTTCCCAAAAATAAATAAATGAATCCCAGAATTCAGAAAATCATTCAATAAGTTGATCATCATTATAGGTAATTATGTACCTTTTAGCATCAGAAAGTTATGTGTCTGTCACCTATTTATTATTAGATTTACTAGTATTAGTATTTAACTGTTTGTCCTCTCTTTTTTGTAGGTCGTGGAAAGAAGAAGAAGAAGCTGAAACAGCTCTTGCCTATTCTCCTTTTGCTCAAACTGAAACTTGCTGCCTTAATCCCCATCTTTCTTGGAATCATCGCGATTGTCGCCATCAAGGCTGTCTTCTTGGGCAAGATTGCTTTTGCCATGAATGCTTTCACTCTGATCAGAAAGCTCTTAGGCAGCAAAGGAGGCTCTTCAAGTCCTAGTACGAGCTACGGAGCCCCGGTTCATCATCATGAAGAACACTCAGGATATTCATATGAGCCAGCGCAAAGTGCTGGTTGGGGCAGGCAAGGGAGTGATGCCCAATCTTTGGCATATTCAGGCCATTTGAATTGATAGTGTGATATTTATTTGTGTGTGTGTATTTATTTTTCTGAATGCCGTATGACCTCGTAATTTATTTATTTATGAAAATAAAATATTTTTTCACTTAATTTGAGTTCACTTTTTAAATGACTCTATCATTAACCCTGAAATATCAATTCAACTAGGATATTTTTTTAAAGAAGAGAAAATGAACATTATTATTTATAGGTAATCAAGCCAAAGATGTTCATTGATAAACTGTATAAATACTGAAACTTACTGCTTATCTATAAAGATCTAACTATTGTTAAAAAGAGGGTTAAAATTATACAAAGAAGTCCAAGAAAAAACTCGTCGACTAATGTGAGGAGTTAGTGGACGACGGCATTACTACCAGACCCAGCTACTGATGCTCAAAAAAGCTACTAGTAGGTAACTAAATAAACAAGGGCTGTCAATGAAACGAAATAATTTATTATTGCCATTCTGTATGTACTAGACCGAAACATATCATATTTGATACGTTTCTGTTTATCGAGTCTATTGACTTAAAGCTTTACTAAATAAAGTTGGTTCCTTTTGACATCAACCATCCAATACCAAATGTTCTCATACTCAAAACATGCAAACACTAAATACTTGTCACATCTGGTATCAACCTTTCAAAAGAAAGCAAAACCAAAAGGTGAACTATCCGAAAATATAAATATTAATGAAACAATATCTGTGTCACGCAGCATGGCAGTGTCGTTTCAACTCTATATGAGAAAAAAATGTTAATTCGCTAAAACAAACGAGTGGGGAGATTTAGATAAAAAAGTGTAGCCGATCAAGCAAACATCACAGTTCGATCGGTCTTGGACTTGAGCAAAGATGAAGGTTTTTGTCTTAGTTTTGAGTGTATTGGCAGTAGTCCAAAGTACTCCGGTGTCTCACGATGAGAATGTGTTGAAAACGGTGATTGGAAGCATTTCGGAGTGTGTGAACAGTGATGTGGATTTATGTTTGAAGGTACGTCAATCTTGTGAAGTGCATCTTCGACTGGAAACAGTGGATTAAAATTACCATGGATAATGGATTTAAATGTGATATCAATGGATACAAAAAGTGATTTATCTGGTGAAAGACTAAAAGTTTTGCCATTCTGTACCATGCCGTTGTACAGTTTATGCATTGGATATTTTCACAACAAACAAACCACCATAATTAGTGTCAATAATTAAAATTGTAGTTTTTTCATAGAGATTCACCGCAAATCGGAATGTAAAAATTTTAAAAGTCACATCAAAAGTTTCAACCAAAATTTTCTGGTGTTGCCTAATCTCTCCATCTAACAAAGTAATTCTTCTATTCAGGAACATGCTCTGAAAGCCGCAGACAGGCTTTCATCATCCCGCAAGCTCAAGATCTTCGAAGGTGTAACCCTCCTGAACGACGCTCCTAGGGAATCCAGGTCTTTTGAGGCCCTCTCCGATGTCCCAGATGTGAGGAACCAGCAGCTGACTGAAAGGTTATGGAAGACTTCTAATGACCTCCTCCAGGGTAGCGAGATTGAACTCAGCTATGGAGGCGAAGAAGAGGAAGAATCACGGGCCATTGGTGATGGTAAGTAAACTTTGATGGTTGTAGACGAATTCAATACATATTGTAAGCCAAATAGTTACAACATAGAACCTTACTTAAAAACAACAGTTTGATATTGAACAAGTGCAAATAGGTGATGGTTCGCCTAAGCTTACTGATGATTCATTTTATTAGGTGGATGTACAACTTTTTTCAAAATGAAATAAAAATATTTAATGTTTCGCTTTCCAATAAAGTCTGATAATCATAAATCAGAGATTAGAAATCTCGACGGTGAAACTAGCCATAAAACCTCCTACTCAATTAAATCAAGTTGGGTAATTTTGATTACTGATACCACTTCCACTTTATACACAACTTTTAGTCTGACTCTACTTTTATCTATAAACAAAACAAGTACTCATTTCAACAAACTTACATCAACTATTTTAGTTATTATAAGAGTGCAATCAACTTGAAATTATTCCCGTTTTGGAATTAAAACCAATTCCCAGTCTTTCATTTGTTTTATTATCTTGTGCTTTATGAATTTTATTTTTTGCAGTCGAAGAGAGCCGTGGCAAGAAGAAGAAGCTGAAGAAGAAGCTCAAGCTCCTCATCCCCCTTCTCGTGATCGCAAAAGTCAAAGCCGTCGCCATCGCTATCCTCGCCCTGCTCATCATCGCCGCCTCTCTGTTCAAGATCGCTCTTCTCGCTAAGGTCGCATTCATCGTCAAAATGATTGCTCTCATCAAGGCCTTGCTGGCTAAGAAGCACTCTCACCAGGAAGAGACTTGGGAGATTGCTCCCGCCCATGGTTGGGAGCCGCCCCATGGTGTAGAACACCATGCTGAGCATGGCCACGGATGGGAGAGTGGTTGGTCCCGGCGGGGAAATGATGGCAACAACCTTGCCTATTCAGCGTACAACAATTAAGTTGCTAGTGCCAAATTAATGCTAGTTAATTTATTCTATTTATTTGTGTGATTGTATGAATGGTTTTGTTTTTTAGTTGTTACTTCTTGTGTGGAGCTAAGTTATAGATAATTTTGTATATACTAGTGTATTTAAAGTATTTTATTTATATTTATCTGTGTACATAAATCTTCGAGTACGTCGAGTCAAAGAGGCTATAACATTATATTTGTTTATTCAGTACCTATTTACTGTAATTTATGTATCTATTATAATTCTTTGTATTTCTTATATCAAACGGTATATATTTATTGATATTCAAGTACTATGTCTAAGTAATACTTTTACCTATGTTTGATCTCTAATGTTTTGTTTGTTTGTTTTTATTTTTCTTTATATTTTCAATACCTACTTATCGTGTATCACGATCTTTGTTATTTTTAGTTTGTTTTGTGTGAATGATAATTTATTACCTTATTTTGAATATTTATTGCTAGCAATAAAAATAAACTGCATTAAAATATTATTTCTTTTATCAATTTCTATTATTTCAAAACTGATATCTTCTATAAAGATGTAGGTAAGGACCTAAGCCTATTATTAAGCTTGCTGAATTTAGTAATAGTATTTAACAGGTACCTACACACAAT
This sequence comes from Cosmorhoe ocellata, assembly GCA_963675405.1. NCBI lineage: Eukaryota > Metazoa > Arthropoda > Insecta > Lepidoptera > Geometridae > Cosmorhoe > Cosmorhoe ocellata. Next base: position 2,820,138 of record OY776266.1, on the reverse strand, counting down.
CATAAATTAGTCTGAGCATTTGACTACCTCTAATTATAAATAACGAATTAATAAAGTACAGAAATATACTGATCATCATCACTTTTTATAAAATTCAGATGATAAATAAACACAAACCAAGTCAGTTATTAGCTTACACTTATGTATAATATTATAATTACGAATCTAAATAATAAATAAAAATATATTTGTAAAGGTCACAACAAATTAAAAGCCCTTTTTTACTACAACAATATATTCCATAGGTTAAAAAATATAAAATAAAATTGTTCTAATAATCATCCATGTTATTTGATAGCTAAATAAATGTGCTTCACCTAATTAATTTGAATTAAATGTTATAATATAACCAAAATAATCATCAATCATTTAATTTTATGTCGTTCTTCTTGCACGCCAAGTACTGCCAGCCGAAAGATATCGTGTAACAAGTTCTTTCGAACTGAGTTGTAAAGCAATTCGTTCATAAAAAATACCATTCAGTGGTCATTTTGTGGTCATATTGTGTGTCCATACCAATCGCTTACGGCTTCAGAAAATATCAATTTATCCCTGTCCTTTGAAAGTAATTGCAAATTCACGAAAAATATTATCGCGTAATTTCTTGTCATGGAAAATATTGTTAGGTATCTACATAATACTTTTTGAGTTAAAAAAAAAGGTCAATAATTGAAAACCTAACCTTAAGTAACTACTTGTACATAAGAAATGTATATCCGTAGTTACGTTTTTTACACACCTTTTTGTTTCACTAAAATATCTATTTTTTTGTATATAAATGAACCCCTATTTCTCTTAGTCAAGCTATAACTTAAGAACGGCTGGACTAATTTCACTAATTCTTTTTTTGTTGTGTTTGTTGAAAGTTTTTGCTCATAATAATTAGGACAGGACAACGCCTGTCGGCAAGTATTATAAAAACAGTAAAATAAAATGTTTATTTCTTTGGACATTGTATCATGTTTTTTAGATGACATGATTTTTAAGGGTTTCAGTACAATTCTGTTCATAATAAAGGTAAATGTGTAATAGAACTGACAACTTTCAAATATTTAGAAAAACATGCACCCACTACTCTATAAGAGTTGAGCGCCTTTTGAATATCTACGGCAAGCTACTTTCACGCGCAAGAGAAAACTTTCTCCGTACTTGAAGAAAGCCTAAAGTTACATTACAGCTTGCTACAACAGAAATGGCAGGAAAGAACATTGTTGGTGTAGTGGTGAGATAGACTCGATAGGTGGGCTTGAACATAGTCGAGAACCAATGAATTAAAAAAAACGTGATCACGACTGTAATCCCTTGGTAGACCTCTAATGACTTAGATCTTTGAGGATATCTAAAGAGGGTAGTTAGAGGCATGTCCGAACATGATATTTGGTACATGCCCACATTTTGCACGGTAGTAAGTATTCCGTACGTGACAGGCTGCTGAAGTCCATCGCCGCTTATAAGAATACTTACGTATGACACACACCTTCGATTTTTTGGTTCTAGAGTATGCCGGTTTCCTCACGATGTTTTCCTTTACTGTTTAAGAGCACTTGGCATTGCACACATAATTTTTTCGAATTTATAAACTCGTTGGGCTACCACTACACTACTAGAGATCTAAGTAGATTATCTACCGAGCCTAAGGATTACAGTCGTGATTATATTTTTAATTCTGAGCATACTCTATCTACTCATGGTGAATAGTATTTTTTATCTAATACTTCAAAGGAACCGGTGTGATGACACGACTGGTAGATATAGGTATAGGTCAACAACATTATGATGGACAAACAAACATACAGGTAGAATCTGGTCACATACCAATGTAGGTCACTAAACACGTTTTTACAATTTACATCGCTTTCTTTACCTGAATTATTCTACTAATACTCTTCATAACGTGTTTCTAATTCGTTATGAACTAGTGTGGTGAGAGGGTTAAACTTTAACCCCTTCACAAAAAGGGCCTCTAAGGCACAGTTTAACCGTTAAAGTGGTCTAAAGGCCCTTTTTGTGCGCTTGATACTGTCTTTGAACTTTTTCGGTTCTTGCATAGGGACATTTTTTAATTAGTATTTTTTGAGTCGAATATTATGTAGGGATACTGACCGCTACGAATTGCCGATTTCCTTACAATGTTTTACTTCACCGTTTGAGAGTATTATAACTGACTCAATATTCATTCGAAATACTGTACTTGTGATTAGGAGTGATTATGGGTGATTAAGAGCACTGGTGGTGTAGTTGTAGCAGTAGCACCCCCGCCTCACGATCCGAAAGTCGTGGGTTCAAACCTGGTCGTGCACCAATGAGTTTTTCTATTCCAAAATGGCGAAAAGAAACATTGTGAGGAACCCGGCATACCATAGAACTAAAAATTGGAAGCTGTGTGTCGTAGACTAGTATTTTTATAACAAGAAAGGTGCTTGTAACCCGTTACTTACGGAATACTAACACGAATCAAAACAACAAAGTAAAAAAATGTTGTGAAATCTAACAAGTTCGTATATATGTGTACGAAAGGAGCTTTTGAAAAGCACTTTAATTCTTTCACCACACTCGTTCAAACGATACAAGCTTTCAAAGTCCTACTCTTACTTGACCGTATTTTCCAATACCAATTATGTTGCTTGTCCATTTCAAATCACTGCAAATGCTTTCATTCTTAGATCCATTTACTTGTACGTTTGACCAAGTTTTGTCTGATTCTTGCGGGTACGTAACGAAACAGCTGCGTATCTCTAGCAAGTTCAGCTCGCTATAATGTCCGCCTTCCACTAAACAAGGGTAATGAGCGGAAACTGAGCTAATATCTGAGCGGACCGGAGTAAAAATAGTTGTACACTTCCACTAAGAAAGAGTTTCAGATTTTGCCTTCCACTGCCAGAGGGTGTGACCACTTTTGTAACTCTTTGTACTCTTTTAATCCGCTCCGTCCACTCATTTACAGTGGAAGCACTTCTATGAAGAAAGCCGTTGCGAGTTAATCGGAGTCCGTACGGAGCCGGCTCCGCTCGCAGTGGAAGGCCGGCGTAAACACGCTCACAATTCGCAAGCAGATAAGGCTCTGAGAAATTGAATTTATGTTATTATCTCCAAGACTTGGATAGAGCTAACTTGAGATTATTATCTTTTAAAAACCAAGCAGTGATAGACTTGCGATCCGTCTGTTTTACAAAATAGTGCAAAACAGTAATTTTAAGCGGTTGCGCGCACGGGTTATTTTTTCTCCGTGACTGTTTCATCACTCTAGGTTATGTATGGAGATGTCACCCAGTGTCACGTCGTAACGTGCGCACATCTCCATAAATAACCACGGACTTGATAAGAGTGACGAAACAGTCACGGCGACAAGTCACTCGTGCGCGCTATCGCTAGCGAGTGGACCAAATACGAAAGCGGAGTGTTTTAAGCAAGTTTTCTCAAGAAAATATATCATGTGTAGGTAGCTTTTAAATTAATTGTATCCTGTAACACATGTTGAACTTAATTGCCTAATGAATTCAAATGCTTACTGTTAGGCATTAAATTATTTTAAACATAAGACTTTTGTAAAAATGTGTAAAAAGACATGTATATTTCGGTATGTCCAATTTGCTTCGTACCAAACTCTGCCCACTTTTAAGGTTAATATCGAATCGTGAAGATCCATTTGTTTCAAAATGTTATTGAAATAAGGTATTAAAGCAAAAACACTATTTGCGTTTGATAAAAAATAACTTTTCCGTGATAGATGACAATAAAAGACTGTATAGTTCATCGATATTATTTTTCTATGCATTCAAATCACGATGTTCCATCTATAATTACTAATTCATAAAAGTTGAAGGTAGTTTTTGCTCAAGATCGTTCGCGTATATCGCCACCTAAACGATTTATGCAGTCAATTGATATTCAAAAGTTAGATAAAATAAAAACTTCAAAATTCATAATAATTTACTATAATGGTAATAATAAGTTAAATAAATAATAAATTAAGTCTTTGTACAATAGCGTTGAGGTTACATCTGGTTTTGTCTTCATTTTCTAGAATATCCGCTGTACGCCAGATTCTGGGCTTCATCCAGGTTTTTGTTCCAATCTGACCCATAGCTGTAGCCGCCATGACCCTGGTCATGGGAGACATGTTCCACATGCACCGGAGCATGTGACTCGTGGTGGTGGGGATGGGGGACCACCTCATACGTGGTCTTAGTGTGGTCTTGTTTCATGCACCAGGCAACGAAAAGAATACCAGCGAGGACTAACGCGATCTTCGCGGTGGCAAGAGCTTTGAGTGCGATGAGTTTCACGATGAAGAGTTTTCCGAAGAGGATCTTGGCAGCGATAAGGCCGATGATACCGCCCATGCCGCCTCCCTTCTTCTTCTTACCGCGACCTGGAAACAAATAAATGAGTAACCAGATTGCAAAAAAGCAGAGAAAATTACATACATACATACATAAAATCACGCCTGTTTCCCGACGGGGTAGGTTACCACGGATCTCCACTTGCTACGATCCTGACATACGTCTTTAATTTGCTTCATTTACTCTCATTACATTTTTCATAAATGCGCGTTGGTTTAGAGTACTCTGAACCAGTAGGTCTACCATGAGTTGTCACATTTAGATCGGCTGACGTTACTACAGTAGTAATAGTACGTTACTATGACATTTGTCAAAATTGTTACTCATGGTACCAAATTCTAAGCAAATAATGAGCGCAAACTACAGTCGATGTAGTACGCTGTGACGTAGGATAGTTAGCTACGTGAGGTTTTAGTACCCAACTATCCGCTAGAGGCGCTGTAGGCAAGTTTTCATACATTTTTTTAACTACAGTCGCTAGCGAGTGTAGATTGTGAAAACTCATGGTAGACCTACTGGCCTTTCTCTAAAACGTCCCCAATTTGATCGAGGTACGTACGCCTTCCAATTGTCCCATTCACATACCATACATTCTCATTCATAAACCTTGTAGTGCAGATAATTGAACTCCCAATAATAAGAAAACTATAATTTCAGTAAATGTGTTATTAATATTGAAAATACACTAGCTTATCTCGGCTCATAAATTAAAAAAAAAATTGCATCTATTACCAAAGTGTCAGTATATATAAAGACATTCATAAACAAAGGCATTTCAAAAATCAGTCATTTTGGGATTCGTACCAAACGAGATTAGTACTTTATGAATTTCAGTCCAAACAGACCGCAAACAAAAAAATCTGTCTTTAAAACAATTACTGTCATTTTTAATAACATCTTTTTTTGCTATCTAAACAACTGTGTTGTGCAAGTGGCAGTAGCAAATGTAGATATTTGAATGACTAGTTGGATTCAAACCCGCCACCTATTACGTCTCAGCTGACTGCTCGCCCGGCCGCAAAGGTCGAAAGTGATTTGTCAATATTACTCTATGCTATGTTTGTAGAAAGTATAAAGACATTAATCTTGTATGATGAGTTTCCAATTACTGATGCATGAGGGAAAGTGGACGGATTTTCATATTATATTTTCTAATAAATTAGACGGAGGGAGTGTGGCGCGCTCACCGTGAAAAAGTCACCATAGTTAGATCGAAATTGCCGGTTATTACTGATACAAGTAATATTAAATGTACACAATTATTATGTCAAAATATTTAAACATCATTATTTTTAAGATATTTAAATTACTTCTACAGGTTTGTTTAAATATTAATCAATTATATAAATACTGTAGGGCAAGATGTTAAATAAAAAAATCGTTAGACACCAAGGACTTTGTGTAAACAAATATTATAACATAGCTAACATAAAAAATTTCGAGAATTATCTTATTATATTATATAGTCTTGAGACAATAGGTGCTCGACAGCATTTACTAGCTTTTGTATTTTAACTGTATTCTAGATAAATTAAAAACTAATCTAGATCTTAATCTTAAAACAATTATACACTGTTAAAAGTAAAATGCATTATCTTGTTTTGAATGTAAAATTAATGTAAGAGAGCAAGTTTTATTGAAACTATGCATATTTATGTTTTTGCCTTGGGCGTTTTCACTTAAAATGGTAAACAAAAATTAGGCCCATCGGTCAGTAAAACTGGTTTTGTTTAACGATATCGAAAGTTACATAGTTTTTGGGAAAGTTGGAATATTATAAACTAAAAAAGTTTTTTTTAGTTTCCGTAATCGACCTTAATTTTTATTCTACTTCGAGTATGCAGTGAGATGTCAGTAATTTGGTCATAGACAAACAAATATGCTACAAATAAAAAACCAAAAAAAAATCTCTAAAATATCTGCTTGATAGATATTTTAGAACTGTCAAAAAAGCTCTTAAACAGTGCTCTTCGATGAATAAAGATTCATCACATCACACTTGACTTGAGTAGGTATCTATTCGATTAAATGCAAACACTAATCGATTCACTGAACTTAATGTCTTAATCGATTGATATTATGTTCACTAGACCGGTAACACTTATTTACATCGCATGTTTTGGCTTTTCTTATTAAAATACAACATTTAGGTATACTGATGCATAACTGTCAAATCTATTATCATAACGGCATATGATAAATCTTTATAGTTTTATTGGACAATATTTTTGACTTTAGCAATTTATTCACCAATCGTATATTTATACAGTATCATCGTCTTATTAATTATACTCGTAATCAAACCGTAGTCGGGACTTTGTCACTTTTGTTTTTTGATTTTGTCTTTAAAGAAAACCGTTGCCTTCGGCGTTAATGCTAGAAGAGCTAAAGTGAATTAAACTATTTATGTAAGGTACAAAAAATATCTTACCTTCTTCAATGGACCTCTGCAGGGTCTCTTTGTCAGCATCATTCATCTTGACCTCAACGGCGTGAGTTTCAAAAAGGCTGACAACTCCATCCAAAAGCCTGTAGTTCAGCTATAAGGGCAAATTTAAATTTGTATTAGTCAATGGCTAATGGAAAAATAGCATAATGAAAAAAAATAGAATACACCTTTAGCTATAAACTATTTTTGGAAGCCATAATAATGACCTAGATTGTTTTATGATTATTGAAATCTCTATTAGAAAATAAATATAAGAAATTCATGAATCTATTTTCGAGAAAATTCGACATGACAATCAAATTAATTCATTACCACACACTGACGATCTTGATGATGTTATTGTATTGGTTGGGTATGATTTTATTTGAAATGGTATGAAGATAAATAAGTCTTCAGCTAACGCCTACTCCAATTGTTGAAATACAAATTAAAGACATAATAGTAATGGGTAAATGTGACAATAGGATGATGATCGATTCAAAAATGCATAAGGTCATCCTATCCCGCGGGATAAGTTGACAGCGGTCCGAACTGCCTGAACGGCCTGACTAAAGACCCGGTATTACAATATCATCAATAAAATTGAAAACACCTTACAACTTGTTGAATTATATAGACTAGCTTATGCTATAGCAACACCATCATGATGCCCCTTTAAGTATACTCCCACTGTCCTCTTCTTCCTATTGATGATTGAGTGATTAGGTCTAAAGCTAACAGGTAGACCCAGATAGACAAAAAAAACGCTAAAACCCAGCGAGTTTCTTGTCAGTTTTTCTTGGATTGGGAATAGGACTGGAATTGGCACCTAGACTCACTTAGTATGTAAGACGATTTAAAATGAACCCTGTGATTTTATAGAATGAAGATTATTTGAATTTTGAATTTTGGGTGGCAGGTCTTTGAAACTGTTCTTTGATATGTTGGTTTCCTTCCGTGATTTTTTTCATCATTGATAAATTCCATCACAGAAAAATAGACCCATTGCAGATTGGTGGTTGGTCTCATTGTTCTTTAACGTTCTTTTCACCATAGATAAATGAGCTGTTTTATGAGATGATATTTACCTCAGCGTCCCTGGCTGTGGGGTCTTCTGGGAGAATTTCCAACTTCTTTCCAGTCCTCTGCTCAGGCTCTCCTTTGAGAACAACTCCATCGACGATGGTGATGCTCCGCGCTGAGCGAGCATTGTCCACTATTCTGAGGAGTTTTTCCTGTGAAATAATGAATAAATTTATCACAAAATATAATTTGGAATTTTTGTTATATGGGATTTCTGAAGTAACCGATTTGCAATAAAAACGTTTTTTTTTAGCGGAAAACTTGATGGTAATTTTCACACGTATGTTCAAAATAATATGTTTTTGGGATTTTTTTGTCAATTTCATGGTATCTTTGCTGACCTACTTATGAAAAATAAATTTTCAAAACTGTTAAATGACATGATATTGGCGCGTTCATAATTATATCCGTATTGTTAATTCATTTATAGAAATAGGACCTATAGGTAATCAATCACAGATAGCCCGTACTAAGAGTGAAACCCTTTCGATCACAACACTTCACTTTCACGATATTCACCTTGACACATATAAAGTAATCTCCTTTGCAATCCTTGACGAAGCTAATTGCAGTTTCCAGTGTCTTGTCACTTTCCGCCGCAGCGAGTCCGACAGCTAACAATATAATAATATTAAACTTCATTATTAATTCGTTTTTATTATTATTTTTGGCTATATTATTATTTTAACTGATTTTTCCGTGAGTGCCTGGTTTAGTTTGGCGGACTGGTCGGTCGGCTTTACGGTTTTATCGGAACCCCCCTCCGTTGAGCCTCTCGGAGGAAAGATGAAATTTGATTCACTTTGAACCCTATTTAGGCTTGTAGGATCATGTTTTTTGTGTAAATAGAATTATAAATTCCGTGTAAATACACTAAATCTACACGTGTATGAAAAGAAATCGTCTGTGTAAATTAAGCTTAAGTGCTAAGTTAAAACTTGACGAAATCATTAATTAATTTTGATTTACGAAAAGTAAATAGATAATAAACAAAATACCTTGTTAGAAACATATTATACTATCAATAACACACTCGTAAACTAAGCGGTTTATTAGCATAAATCTAGATTTCAGCAAAATCTAATAGGTATTTATTATCGATGACTCAGATTGGTATTAAAAAACCAGCAAAACTGGCTGCAGATATAAACTGACATTGAATAGTTTTACAAATCATTCAAACTTATAATGTTTCACAAATTTTATAGAGTAAAAAACTATTTTTTTTACTCGCAAACAAAACAATAAAAATTGCGAGTATATTTTAAGTGAATATTGTTATTACAACAATGTGATATAAAATTAAGCACCTAACATTAATATCATCTAGTGAAATAAGGTTGATATGCTTGATGGAATTATTTGATGAGATTTTAGGTAATTAAAAAAAACGCAATTTTATTTATATCTAAATATATATAACTCAAAGGTGACTGACTGACTGACATAGTGATCTATCAACGCACAGCCCAAACCACTGGACGGATCGGGCTGAAATTTGGCATGCAAGTAGATGTTATGACGTAGGCATCCGCTAAGAAAGGATTTTGATTAATTCTACCCCCAAGGGGATAAAATAGGGTATGAAAGTTTGTATGAAAAGTCGCGACATTCACGCGGACGAAGCTGCGGGCATCAGCTCGTCTTGCATAAAGTTTAAAAAAAACTAATGGAATTCCCCGCGACTTTGTTTGTATTTTTATATACACTTCAACTTCACGTTTTTTCTTTTAATGGTTGAATTTCGTGAATTTATTTTTAACGCAATTCTAGGCCTTGAAAGGAATCTATCCTCTTTAGGTTCTGCATTGTCTGTCAATAAGCCAGTCAGTCAGTCAGTCATGGCAGTCCTTTATGTATTGTGATTGTGATCAAAGTCTATAATCTCCAGGTTTGGCACAAAGCTATTAAGATCATATTTTGGGACTTATGGTTTGAGATATTTATTTCTCTTAAGAATTACAAATTCACTTATATAGATGGGTTTCCAACGCGTTATACCCAAACGAGTTACACTATTTGAAGATTTAAGCGTAGGTAGTCAAAGATCTATAGATACTTAACCAATATAATTTTGCCACAGTTTATTTGTTAGTATTTGGTAAGTGACAGGTTGCAACACTTTGTCATGAAAAAAATATAAATGTTTTAACTTGATCCATATATTCATGTGGTATTTATTATCGATCACTTAGGTTAGATTTGACCAACTATTCTCGATATATATTTTAAACTTACGTGATCTGAAAACATTATTATTAGTATTAAACGGGTATTTATCGCGTTTTATTTATTTATTTTTCCCAACGGTAACACAACAACAACTATTCTCAGTTTTTTTAATGCAAGTAAAATGTCATCTTACTTTCGTGTCCCTAGTTCTTTTGAACCAATGTGGTGAAAGGATTAATGAGCGCTTTTAAGGCTTTTTTCGTACTTGACACAGTATTAGAACTTTTAAGGTTCTATAAGTCATATAGATTTTCTCTCCGAGTACCTATTGGTAATAGCGCATAAAAAAAAAAAAAAAAAAAAAAGCAAATAAAAATAAAATAAAATATTTTTTTCGAACAGAAAATCCATTGCACGACCGGATTTGAATGCACGACCTTAGGTGGAAGCCAGGGTCTCTACCACTAGACCATAAGTGCTCATGCAAGTTGTCTATACCTACTGTTAAGTCTCTAAAAGTCAATATCGTCTTACCTCTAACCTAAGTTTGTAACGCAACGGTAATATCCTAACTTTATATCCCGTTACTTTTAAAACTCATTTATTTTATTTAGACGTTTGCAAGCCCATTCATTGTTTTGAACCTACACCATTTCATTTTTCCTTATGTCACATTCAAACTGTCAAATTGATTGACGTTTAGCTGTCAGAGATGATTTGTGTTTTTCTTTTATTGAAATTGTGTTTCTTTTGATGTTTTACGATTGTGAATATAATCGATCTAATTTTTAGAGTTTTTCTCGTGATATTATGTGTTGTATTTGTATAAAGCCTAAGTTCTTGACACGGATGGGAATCATCATCATTAACTTGAATTGTTCATTTCGACAAATTTGACGGTGACTTTGTGACGCTGACGTTACGTAATCAATAAAAACACTTGACACTTGCAAAAAATATGACAAATGACATAAAAAGACAGGTGACATAAAAAAAACTAGATGTCAACAATTATGTCAGAATGACTGATTCCAACTAACTACTGTTACGAAGTATTAATCGCTTGTTACAATTTTACACCCATACATAATGATAGAAAGTGAAGTAATTAAAACAATTACATTGTAGTCAGATTGTAGTGTAATGTACTGTGGGTGAAGGAGATAGGTTTGTGTGTGAGAGAGAGATAATTTGATCGATATCGAAAGTCAAGATGCAGGTGACATAGAACAATAATCGCATAATCGTTTTTATTCTTTACGATTTTTATCGACTATACATATCGTATGAAATTATTAATTGCTTGTAAGCATATTCAATTTTAAAACACAAAATATGAATCAAAGGAAATGATAATAATAATTATTAATGTTGTGAGAGCGCGTTGATGTCTTTTGTATTGATAACATGATAGTTACTACGAGTATATTATTTTATTTATAATTATAGTGCTAAGTAGGTATTTCAAATTGTTAAAACGAATAAAGATATACCTCATTCCCATTCCGTCAAATGTTTTTCCCTTTGAGTACCTACTCGTAGTAAATATAATTATATTAAATGTATATCAATGACCCGCGTCTTTACTAAAATTAGGGCTTTTCTTAGTATTTACTTAGTAAATAATACATCAATCCGCTAAACAGTTATAGTTATAGTATATATAGGGTGAAGGTCCGCCTGAGACGGAGAAGGTTGCGGTTTCGATTCCCGCCGCGGGACAATTGTATGCATTATTTGCAGATATTTGTGTCAAGTCTGGGTGTTTTCTATGAAGAGTACTGGGTGTAGTATGAAGGAAAACATCGTGAGGAAACCGGCATACCCTAGAACCAAAATGTCGAAGGTTTGTGTCATAGATATGTGTTAGTATTCTCATAAACGGCAATACGGTTGCAACCTGTCATGTACGGGATACTAACTACTGTGCAAAATGTGGGCATGTGCCAAATATCATGATTTTCTGACTACCTTTTTTTCTTTAGATATCCTCAAAGATCTAAGTAATTAGAGATCTGAGGAGATATTAACCGAACCTGGTGATTACAGTCATGACCACGTTTTTATTAAATTATGCAACCAAATTCATTAGTAAGTACCTATCAATGCTCCATCTCTCTTGGATATCCTCAAACATCTAAGTAAGTAGAGATCTGAGGAGATATTTACCGAGCCGGATGATTACAGTCTTGTCCATGTATTTTTTTTTAAATATGCAACCAAATTCTTTAGTACCTATCAATGCTCCATTTCTCTAGAAAATTGTTGTATGCACTTTGCGACAGTCTCCATAAACAGTGAAATACATACCTCTTCATCGTTTCTGCTATCCTGGAATATAGTATGGATTTCTGAAATGAGCTTACTACTACTAGTAAGCCGCAGATAGCAGAAATGATGGAGACAAGTGATACAAACTTGTATCTCTAGTATAAAAACAGAAAACCTCCTGAAAAAAAAAGTACCTCTAGTACAAATGATAGAAAATCTAGATAAAATTATAATTAATTAAAAAAATAAAATTATTATTAAAATTAATAGATAAAATTTAGATACAAGTTTGTATCATTTGTACTACCAGTTAAACTTACGTTTTAATTAGAATTTAAAAAGTCGGGTGAATTTGCTTGTATGTTTTGCAGTAGTACTAGAGATACAAAGGTGTATCGTTGTATCGTTTGTTCTACCAGTTGAACTTCTAAGTAGAACTACTGACACGGAGGCAAAATGTCGTATGGTCTGATCGTATCTTCTAAACAGGCTTAAAACTATATGGTCAAAATCACAGACTCATCGCCAACACGACTTTACTCGTACCTAGAACCGGACTTTCGTTTTCCGCAAATAACTTTACTTTCAACGTTTATGAAACGTTTGGATTTTTTAAATTTCTGAGTTTAGAAAGCTGGTTTGAGATGACCAACCTTGTTTTTAATTATCATGGAATAAGTATCTACCTTCAGTACTTCCAAACTAATATCATAAATGCACAAGTATTATTTGTTTTTTTTTTTAAAGTTTTTAATGTGTTTGTTTGTCACCTTTTCACGACTAAACGGTTGAACGGATCGTAAAGAAATTTGGCGAGGAGATAGATTATATCCTGGACATTGACTATCCCTTGTATCAAAAAATAATATTGAAGTTGGTGAAATAAGTGTTGAAAGTTTGTATGGGGAACGCATGGTTAAGCAACGCTGGGCGTAGTCAGTTTTTGGATGGGTAACCGCCTTTTTGCACTCCATAGATTTTCCAACTGACTGATTTAAATGTATGTTATATTGATGTATTTTTGCGGACGAACACGCGAGTACCTACAGTTAGTTTATTATATTTTAGGATACCCGTTTTTTGCGATCGCTTCTCGGACTGGGATGACTTGAATCTTTTGAAAATTAGATTTTCAGTGTTTTAATCGTGAAAAAATGACATACAAACCGAGTTATTTTCACTGTAAAGTACATAATAATATACATATTAGTATGGATCTTTATTTTGAATTTTAATTTGATTTAAATAAAATATTGATGTTGAAAATTACAGTAATTAATAAAAATGATGATGCTAATGATCAAATTAATAATCCCAAAATTCAGATTTGATCGGTAGCTAAACAGTTTTTTGCATATATAATCTAACCTCGTTTTTCATTTGAGTTTTAATTTATTTTAATCTGTTGTTATCTCTATTTATTGAATTAAAATGACAAGGATAGATTGCGCTTTATCAATCAATGGTCTAACTAAATGATATGAATAAATGAAATATCATTCTACATCATGTTCATCACACAAATAGAATAGAATAAAATACTTTAATAGATAGGTATATTATACACGAATAAAATAAAACAATAGAGAAAAAAAAATTATGTACGTATACCTGAGACATACAGTGATAGTTAAAAAAGATTAGGCTCTAAATATGACGTGTGCCGAAAAATATCAAATATTTATTTTGGGTAGGAAAAAACCTATAACCACAGAAGACAAAGCCACAACCGATTGAACCGTGAGACGAGGCCAGTCAAATCTAGGATTTATATGATACTTACTAAATTTTCTCCAATATGTAAATGAGGGTACATTGAGACTCGTCCGTGAGGTCAGATCAGTATTGAGGTGTGCTACTGATTAATGACGTCATGAACCAATTTTTTAGGTCCGGATTCAATTTTATTTTTTAATACCAGTAGTAGGTACTTTTTTGGCTTGTAGGTTTTCATTTATTCTAGAAAGGTAATCATCAAAATGAGAGTCATAACCCATTTTATACTTAGAAAGTTCTGGCAAAACTAAGAAGGCTTCAACATTTTCTTTGCTGTTTTTTTCTAATGGAAATAAAATTACTTACAGTAATATTAGAACCTAAACTATAAATGAGCTGTTATTTTCAAATGAATCAGCAAAACTACCCAAAACAATAGTAATAGTCGAATTATTATTGATAAACACATGCTATTTCACATAACAGCCACTGTTCTATGGAGTGTTAATAACCTCAAAACTTTCCTTTGATTGGGGAAAGGTTTAAAACAAATTATGAGTGGTATAATTATATCAAATTTGTCAGTATCTTCGTCGTTCCAGTACTTACACAATATTATATGGCTTATCATCAAAAACTGTCCGTTCCAGTCTCTAAACAAGTTAGCAGATCATCAAAAATTTCTTTTTAGGTACATACAACGAAATCGTACTAAGGTCCAATTTCACCATACTTTTGTTAACAAAACATTATCAGGCATCAAAATTAACAAGAATGCTATCGTTATTTATTTTACGTCATTTCGTTTTACGGAAGATAATTATTTGTCAGGACATTGACACAAAACAACTTTAACAGGCGATTAAAAGACAGAGCATGGTAGAACTAGCTCTTAATATTATAAGACCGAGACGAGTTTCTTGCCTGTTCTTCTCGTACTTGGGTTAGGTTGAAATTGGCACATAGATTCACCTAGCATGTAAGACGTTTCAAAGTGATCCTTGTGATTGTACTGAATAAATATTTTTCAATTTCAATTTCAATAAAATGCGAAAGTAACCTGTTGAGTTTAATTTTGTGTCACAGAAAGAAAAAATAAACATATTTTATATGAGAGAAATATCATGAGCACAAAAAATATCGTCACTCAGCTGTTTGCTCTAGTAGCATCTAAAGCTACTATAGAGTTGGTTTTCCGTGACTTTTTTGATTTTTATGATTAAATTGATGAACGGCTATAATTAAATGCAAGTAAATAGATTGTATCCTGGGGACAAATAAAAGTAATATTTTGTCCAAAAAATATACATAGGTAATATACTTACACATAATGTATTTAAACCATAATTTAGCTCAATTTTCTTATTGCAATAAACTTAAACAGTTAAAAAACAAAGTTCAAGGGCCTTACCACAAGTTCTTCTGGTAATATCAAAGTAATAACATAGATATTTTGCTACTTCATGCTTGAAACTTTGACGTTTTTAAAATATGATGATTTGTAAGAGATTGTGGTAAGGCCCCTGGTCACTGACCGTAGGTAATGTACCCAAAAGGCTAGCAACGTTATCTTCGATAGCTATACTGATCCTCTGTCCAAGGTAAGCATCAACTCTTTGAGCTTTGAGTTAATTTACCAGTCTATAAGATAACTTAATAATTTTCAAATTCAATTCCGGTTCCGTTTTGCACAATACAGTAAGCAGCAGTTATTAATAAAAGATCAACGTCCCCGAAGTACAGTGATCAAATTTGCAATCGATTATAAATTAATATTCAAAGTAGCACGCTCATTGACCACAGAAAAATCATTGCAGTAAGATTTTTCATTCGAGCCGGCAGGACGAGATTTAATAAAAAAAAATATTATTGCAAGTTCTATTTGGAACTTTAATTTATTAAGCTTAAAATGACGCGATTTTTTTTTATTAAGACTGGAATCCCTGGTTTGGTTGACATCTTACACAAATCTGTCGTTAATTTTAGGCTATGTATCTAAAGGTGAGTTATCAGAGGCACGTCCCAAAAATTTGCCATAATTATGCTCAGTATTTGCATAAGTCAGTTAGCTTTCCAAGAACGTGACAAAATGGTATAATAACGTTTTGAGGGGTCTACACTTAGTTACCAGATATATCAAACTTTAAACTTAGTATGTAATTTGCTTACTGTTTTAAGTTGCTCTGTAACTATAACAATACGTGCGGCAGTAATTTATTATAATTAATTCAAACGTATAATTATATAATGAGTGAGACAAAGAATAGATGATAGAAAGGAGGAATACTGTTTTATGAAATTAAAAAAAGCTAATAATGGTTCAGCATTTCATGACGTCTCATCCGATGAGGATTTGATTTCAAAACTTGTGTGAAAAACATAAATATCTATGAATAATTTATGTATAAAAACACTAGTTTATTTATAAAAAAATATTTGCCTGGTTTCCATCAATCTTTGATAGATGGCGCTGTGTTGAATTTGCACAAACATTTTTTAAAGCGGGAATCATATTCGCACCTGGTTCGCTTATTAGCACTGGTGGTTTAGTGGACCTAACTTCCGAATACAAGGTCGTGGGTTCAAAAATCCTGTATTCTCTAAGTACTCTGAAACGGTGAAGGAAAACATCGTGACGAAACCAGCATGTTATAGAACTTCAAAAACTGATCAGCAAGTACTCTTTTCACCACACTAGCAGTAAAAAAACAGGAACCCTGCAAAAAGCCTGGTTCACACAGATTTTTGACTTTTTGAAATAATGTAAGGAAACATAGTAGTTAGATCAAAGCTCAATTATGTCTTAAACGTAGGATTTTCTATGAATTGCAGCTATTTTCAATGTTTATAGGAATGCTGGAGAAAGCTCTTATAAGCTCAGCTGCGGTAGAACACTAGTGATGTGCTGTCGACGTCATAGTAATCTTGTATTTAATCTAGTTGGACTCACAGCTCACTACACAGTATTTTTAGTATTAAACAGGTATTTATCGCGTTTTATTCACCTATTTTTCCCGACGTTTCGACAGGTTTACACACTGTCGTGGTCACGGGATGACTGATGTTGTCATCTCGTTACTAATAACAATGTATTCAGATCGCGTAAGTTTAAAAATATACACTACACAGTACCTACACTATTAAATGTGGATTTGATTCCAAAGAAAACATTTGCACGATGAACACAGAAGTTTGTTCTGTCTGAATGTTATGTATTTTATGTTTGTTCTGGGTAAGATCGAACTCAGAACCTACAGCGCAGAAGGCAGATCTACTGGTCATTATTCTCAATTTGATATTTTACCATTATTAAAAAAAAATAACCTTAGTATTAGAGCTCGTTTTTCAAAGTGGTGAAGTTGGAGCAAAAAAAGATTGGTTGATAAAATAAAATTATAAAAGATATTTCATGATACATTTAAAACTAACTCATATTGTACGTGATAATAATGTTTGTTGTGAACAATGACGAATAGTGAGAATAATGATGAAACCGATGAGGAGAATGAACTACCACCAACTGAGCTATGAGGCCAGTCCATGGTTATTTCCCAGCCCTACGAAAGAGCAAACTATTGGTACACTTGTAAACTACTCTGAATTGAGGGGTAATTAGAAATCAAAGTGGAAAGATGATGGAATGTAGGGAACTTTGAGGTCAGTATTAAGCGTAGGATGTAAGTTACCCTATACTTTGAGGTTTCTCCTGGTTGACCTCGGGAATAAGTATTTTTACCTCTATTTTTAGTTGGAACACTAATTTTGAAAAGTTTTAAGGTCAAAAATAAAATGGGGATTGTAAATTCCGGTTATTGAGACATATTTTCAGATCTGTAGCTTGAGTTGGATCAGTTGAGCTATCTGCAGATCGTTTGTAACGATTCTTAGATAGCTCTACTGTTTTAATTATATTTATTTACTTGTAGTTTACATATTACGATCACGTTTTAACAAAATAACACATCGCGACGCAACATCGCAACTCGCTACGATGCGACGCTTAAAAGTATGTTTTTGCCCTTAATGGTTAGTAAATTGAGGTTGGAAAACTGTAAGGCGTGACCAGACTTTCCCACATTTAATTAACACATTAAAATAGTATAAAATGAGAGATTTCGTAACTTTCAGTTTCATTGAAAAAAGGTAGCCACCTAAAAAATGCAGTGAGAGTCGATACCCAGTTGAAACTTGAAACTCAAAACTGGTACAGTCATCGCCACGCGCGAAAATTATATAATCATGACGTACTTACATGCGCAAAAAAAGTTTAATTCATCCCATCTACGGTCGGCAAGTTCAAAAACATCGATAAATTATGTGGTGGAAACATAGAGCTGGATATACTGTCGAGCATGTTGAGAGTTACGTGTACCAACATGTTGGGCTCTTGCTTGTGAAATTTGGTTTCGTATAATAATTATAAGATTTTGAAACAATATTTACAGACAAATAATCATAGCAGAAATAGTTTCGGCTATTTGTGGGCTAAGATAAACAAAAAAGTGTTGATAAATGGTTTTTATTTACCATTTAATATACTAAACTTTATTTCAAGAAATTTACAGATCTATTTTAAATGCGTGCACTATATTAAATTTCAAAAGCAATTACTTTATAATTAATTACATTATTGTCATAGTATAGTTTCGATTAGCTGAATTTCATGAAATCAAATCAATGAATTTGTTTTTGTTTCATAAAAAACAGAGATAAAAATAATAATAATAAAAATATTATTTCACTAATTATGTAGAATGAACTTTCAAAATGAACATAGGCTATACATATTTTATACCTTGCGGGCAAGCCGCGGGCAGAAGCAAGTAAAATATATTACCGTAAATAAATAGATAATATGACATATAAAAGTGTCTTCACTCAGCTGTAGGTATGCTATAGAATAATAAATATAGTTTAAACTATAGATTACTTACTTTTTTATATATTATTTTAATATAATTCATATTTACATTAACAAATATAATATAAATCTAATATACTTAGGCAAATTCAGAAAGTTTTAGCAAACAGCATTAAAAAACCTCGTAGATATACTCAACAAATACGAGTAATAATAAAATGTTCCATAAAAATTAAAAGACGCAACAAGTTGGCCAACATCACAAGGTGCTAAGCTTGACGTTACAATGTACCGTATGTTTGCGTATACAGGTGTACGCAACGCAACGGTGTCTGAATCGTTATCACTTTCTCGACCACACGCATAAATTACGATGGTAAACTAGATTTTAGTGGTTTATTACGAAGAAAATCAGAGGTCAAGTAAGTTTTATAATATAGAAATATTTCGACCCTCTTTTGGCTCTTTAGTGAAACTCATCCATCATCATGATATTTAGTAATATTTTATGTTATTTAAGTATTCTCGTTTAAGTGACTTCTGTCATTTTGAGAATAAAATATGTCTAAATCCAAACCCAAAAAAAACAGTTAGCCATGTTAGCCATGCATGTCAATGACATGATAAAAAAAATATTTAGTAAAAAACACATATTTTTTTAAAACTAACAAAAACTATATTTTTATTTTTAGTTTTAAACAGCCCTGACCCAAATCTTAGAAAAATCAAGCCAGAAAGCCGTCTTAGTATATTGATCTTTCTAACAAAAAAATGTTCGATAGAATTTATATTTGCGTGTACACAAAACTTTTGATGACATAATAACAGTATCTAAAGTATTATTATTATTAGTATTAGACGGGTATTTAACGCGTTTAAAAAATTGTTTTAATAATGTGTTCAGATCGCGTAAGTTTAAAAGTACATAGTATCTAAAGTAGCATGAGAACCATACTCAAATCGTGCATGAAATAAACGGAACACGGAAGGAAATAACATGCGTGTTGTTACACAACAATAACTCACCATTGCATTTGGTTTTATTCTAACTTTTAACCGATTTTAAAAATGTGGACGCGTTTCTCAATTTGACTGTATTTCTTTAATTCTATATCACTCTGGCAAAAATGTTAACTGTGATTTCGTGATTATTATTTGACTGTTGCGGTAAAGTTTCGTCCTGGTTTTTTACGTAGAAAAATAAAAAGAATTCAAATATAAATAACATTATCTATTATAATAATAATATTATTTCTATTGCACAAATGCTAGTTTATCTACGTAAAACTTCAAAAAACATCACATAAAGGACGTCATTTTATTGGACGATTTTATATACCCTGACCAAATGACATCTTTAAATTTGTAATGCCTAGGGTATGTATGTCAGTTTCCTCACGAATTTTTTTGTCAATGATTAAAAATTTCTTTTAGCAAAGAATTATTTTGCAAGTGGAACAGTAGCTCAGGTTCATGCAAACGAGAAGGTATACAATCTCATGCATAATGTGAGGCGCCACACACCTTCGGTATTTAGGTGGATAGCTGCCAAGTCCTGATTTAAAAAGGTTAATGAATGAACGTAAACGCCTTACAATCCTTTGTTTGTTAAAAGGAAACAGCCTTTTTGCATCTACTATGTGATTTATACAGAGGAATGGAACACACGCTAAAGGATTCGTTCCCGAAATAACACCAATTTATACCGAATCATGTGAGTTGGAGAAATAGCTCTTTAACTTTTAAACTGCTTTGAGGCAATGGTGATGATATATATTACCTTAAAGAAGGTCTCACATTAGGCTTGCAAAGTAACCGATTATAGCCGATAGTCAAACCATTGTAATGTTTGGTACTAAAATTGTCACGGCATCTTTTCTGCTGATCAAGAATTTTTCTTCTGCTGAACGCTTTTAAAGTAATGGAGTGAAAGAGCAGATTTAAGAGGTTTTCATGTCGGTCCGGGGACATAGGTCTTTAAGTCAAATTACCGACCTGCACTTATAACTTTATGTTAAAATAGCAACATACCATGTTAGTAAAGGTTGAAGTGGCACCGGTGACAGAGAAGATGAGGAATAATAGATTAGCGTGGTATGGGCATGTTGTGAGAAGATTATGAATGTCGTGTGACAAGGGGAGTGTTAGATATAAATGTGGATGGATACTTGGGTCTACCCAAGTATCCATCCACATTTATATCTAACACTATTTATATCTACCTCTAGGTAGGCCAAAGAAAAGATGCATGTGAAAGATGACATGGGTAAGAAAGAAGTGAGTACTGGAATGATAAAGGGATATGGAAGAAGATCACATGTTGTGCCGACCCCACATAACGTGGGAAAAGGGCAGGAAGATGATGATGAAAGGTAAAAGTTTCTTAATAGGTATCCGAAAATAATATGGCGGTAAATTAAGGATGATTAAATACCGGAAGTTTGAACCAATTATAGGCGTTATGGCCTTAGCTTACAGCACAAAAGGCATTTTCTCTCACGTATATCTAATCAATCGCGACGTACTCAACGTAGTTTGAATACGTATTGCCATCGATGATCGACTTTCTATCGTGGTTTGAAGAGCTATTGATGTTTTATGCTAACATCTATTGAGAAACGACTGACAATTGTAAAGTTAGTAGTTTTTTATCTCAAGTTTAGGGGGTAAGACTCAGCAAGAATCCATCAAATTCGATATAGTATGTATCCATCCATATTAAAATTATAAATGCGAAGTAACTCTATTTGCTTGTTTGACTGGCCTCCACAGCTCAGTCGGTAGCAGCTCTGCTTTCTGCACTGTAGGTTGTGGGTTCGATCCCCACCCAGGACTAACATTAATTGTGTGATGAACGTAAATGTTTGTTCTGTGTCTGGGTTTTATTATCTATTCTATGTACTTATGCATGTACAATAAATTTATAAGTATAATTAATATAATATCATCTATCTGGTTCCCATAAATCAAGCTTTGCTTAGTTTGCGGCTAAATGGCATTGTGTGAAATGTCTAACGATATTGAATTATTTATTTATTTGTTTCTTTTTCACGACTAAACGGCTGAACGGATCATAATGAAATTTGACAAAGACATTACATCAGGTGTTAGACGCCGAGCCGAGTTATAGTAGATATTCCCAAGCTTTACTTTATGTCATCTAAATATGCACAATGCCAGATAATTTTGTCTCCGAGCACTGTATAAGCCTTTAGGGTTACATACAGATGGAGTCACCCAAACAAGAGTAAGTCTTAAAAGCTAGAGTAAAATAAATTTTCATATTACCAAAGCTCAATCAAATAATAACTATCTATCTATCCTATAGTAAATTGCTATACTGCCAAAATTCGCAGTACAAAAAATATATTCGAGATTATTTTAATGATGGTCGTTACAATTCAACAGCTGTTTGGTTGTTGACATCATTAATCTGGAAAAATTCTGTAAACTAATAACATTATGTACCACTTGTATATTGAATTTAGTTGGCTTTCATATTTATAAAAATAGTGTGATACCACTTGTATATTGATAGAAACACTACAAATCTAAACGTGCCAATAACCACATGTACTTTTAAACTTACGCGATCTGAACACATTATTATTAGTACTAGACGGGTATTTATCGCGTTCAAAATTACCTTTTATTTTCCCGACGTTTCGACAGGTTTGCACGCTGTCTACCCGTAGAGTCTACCCGTGACCACGACAGCGTGCAAACCTCGACAGGTTTGCACGCTGTCGTGGTCACGGGTAGACTAAAAGTCGGGAAAATAAAAGGTAATTTTGAACGCGATAAATACCCGTATAATACTAATAATAATGTGCCAATAACCATCACAATACATCCATCAAAGCTGTCACAATGCATTCAAGTGTTAAACAGCGAATGGTGAGTTATGATTCGACACATCTCTAGTGGATGTTATTTACTACTCGGGGGACTATTCTCATTGATATTTTTATTCGAAAAATTGCATCACCCGTGAAATCATTCATAGAGATGGTATCAATAATCGATGAAAGTTTTTATTGTACCAAATTATTGAGATCGATCATTTGCGTGACTGATTCACCACACGTGGTTCTGTGACTGTGAGTAGAGAAACAGAGATTTTTGGATGTGGCATTTATTCCTTAACTATAACACTGAGATTTCACGCGTGATGTCTGCAAACCTCATTTGTATTCACCCCTGAAGTTTTTGGACACACCTTATGTACTACATAATGCACATAGGTAGGTGCGTATGGCTACATAAGATGGACCTAATCTAAATCAAATTATTGATTATCTTTTTGTTTTCTATTCTATATTATGATGATAATATCTGATGTTGAACAACATTGCATCTTCTATAAAACACATTGTTATTATAATTAGTCATCTAATGTAAATTTCTTTTCTACTTATTATAGGTATTTGTTGAAAAAATAAATAAATAAGTATAGCAATGTCAATTTTTTTTGCTTACGATATACCACATCCACTTCAAATATATTTTTACAGGTCATGGTCCAAAGCTGTATTATAGCGTAGTGGTTCAATTTTCAATCGTATTGTTTCACTTTCAAACCTGTCTAGTGTTATCTAATAACAGTGCTGTGACTAAATATCTCTATTAACTTGTAGTTATTACGAAATTTTCAGCCTGCAACATTCGTAGCGTAGTTTAAAGATGTTCCTAGATCAAAAGACTGCTAAACAATGTTTTACAACATGTTGATTTAATTTATTGCATCCTAATTTTCTATCAAAATCACTGTAAAAAATGCGGTCATATGACAAATAACATGTTTGGATGTACCCTCTTTAGATATCCTCAAAGATCTAAGTAACTAGAGATCTGAGGATATAATCTAGCGAGTCTGGGGATTACAGTCGAGATCATATTTTTTGTTTTTTTTTCCTACCTTCCTATCGTGTCAGTAGTTTTTTCGAACTAGTGTTGTGAAATGATTTACGTGCTATTTTTGTACATTATACAATGTAATTGTTAATGCGGCTCAGAAGCTGCATTAAGAAAATGCAGATCTATTTTAATTTTACATAAAATACTCGTACATAATGAAATAGTTGAGCTATCTAAGAACCATTACAAATGATCTATAGATAGCTCAACTGATCCGGATCACTGCCAAATGAAAGCGCTCCCAAGACGCTTAATATTTTAAAAAGAGGTCTCAAAAAAATTCTATAACTTTTATTAGAAAAAATCAAATCGGTTTCACCGTTCTTAAGTGATTCGCATTCCAGCAAAAAGCGTATAAAAGCTATTATAATAAATTTTTATTTATATAGATTAGCATGCTAATTATTTGAGCCTATCAGGTCTTATTTATAAAACTAGATTTGGCTGGAGTTCAGTCGTCACGTAATAGTTGCGTCAGCGTCCGGATGTCCGAATAACTTAATGGTAGCTACTGTATCCTTGTTGGACGGTAGTAGGTCAAAGTTTAGGTTACCTAAAGTAGGTAATTTTTTGTTAGCTAACCTAGGCTCTGGTTACTTTCTTGTTACTTTAAAAAAAAACTCTTTTGAAGTAGCGTTCATTCGAGGTTGTAAGCTTCGGTACTTAATGTTCCTCGAAGTGTGGTATATATGTATTATTCCATATATCGAGTTCTTTCTTTCGATTGTATGATATGCCGTTCCCTGCTGAAAATATATTTTTGGGATTTTTTTTTATTTTTGTATGTAGTTTTTCTAGACCTACCTTTTATTATTTGTAAGACCTGGCTCCATACGCATTGACCATTGTCTTTCCTGTTGACACGACTAAATAAGCAGAGAGGAATGTATAGGTGCTAAGCAAATCTACTACATTGAATAATTGTACGTCTTACGACGTTTAACGTCTTTTGCTTTTTATAATCAAGACTGTTTATATAGTTTTTTTTTATCCAGAAATCAACCTCGCACAGACTTTTTCCAAACCAGACAATGATTGAGTTACGAGTTACGTTCTATTTAACTTAACAGTTAAAGAAAGGTTATTGTAAGTATTAGAAGTTCATTTAAATTTAAAATGAAATTATGATTGTAGATTTTTTTTTGTTCTTGGAAACTGTTGAACAGTTCAAAAAAAATATATAATTTATTTTATTTTATAGCTAGATTATTCCACAGTGCTATACGCTAGTTTTAAGATGCAAACCTATACAACTTTCGCATTTATTATTAAGTAGGACTTCTTTCTGACTTCCATTCATAACGTTTTGTGTTTCTACAGTGTGAAAACTAAATTGTAATAATCTAATAACTTTAAATACTTTGTAAAAATAACTAAAAGATTACAATAAATTCTTTTAGTCGTTTTTTTTTTCAAATAGATATACCCAAAATTGTGACCCACGCTCTTGGGCCAACTCCGTGTCTGTTATGTCAATCTCTTCGAAAAAATACTTAAAAAACTTGACCTACTTCTGAATTTGGACAAGATTTTACCCAATTATTTTAAAGTACCCTTTAATTTTAGAAAAGCATCATACATATTAATTTGCTACCATTGAGACAATTCAGCAGCTGAATGACCAATCAAACCGCTCCCGGCTGGCGTAGCGAGTACGGACATTGCATTTATGTAGAGCGAGAAGAGATTAGACATGGCAACATATAAATTAGCACTACGATTCATTCATAAAAAAAAAACAATTTTATTAAAAAAAAACTAAAAATCGAAAAATAATAAAGGTAAACGCGATATAGACCTTGTATAGTTTATAAAAAGCGACTCTTCTTATTCCTTAGCCTTGACTGATTCATAAAAAAAAGAATCAGAATACTTCGTAGGCATGATAAAAACTTCCGGTTATTTTTAGATTTATTGGAGACTTACAGCAACAAAGTAAGGTTGGTATGCCCAATAATTTAAAGTTAGTCTGAAATATATTTGTTTAACCCATCATGGTAGCGATGAGTAACTAAATTATTAATTTTCTAAAACACTATTTTCAAATAATATAATAAGTATACTCAAAAATGTTTAAACCGATAGTCAACTAGCCATGACACTGCATAATGCATCTTATGCGGGTGCGCAATGCGCAACTCGTGTGATCCATGACACCGATACTCGCGCCTGCACTGCTGAACACCAGTTGGCTGGAGTTATTATTATTAAAATAATTAATTAGCAGAAATAGTGTATTACTTACTTACAAATGTACAAAGCCCGCATGTTATTTAAAATACTAGAAAATGTTCTAAACTTGAAACATTATCACAGACCTCAATCTACCCCAACGTTGCCTTCTCTGAACCTTTCTATCACTTCATCGCATGCCCGTACGCACAATTCGGTTTAACTAGCCCAAGAGGGGGGTCTCTTTATAAAACCAAATGGCAACGATCCAGCACCACATTCATCCACCCAAGGACCATGAAGGCTTTTGTGATACTAGTTTGTGCAGCCGTCGTGGCTTGCAAGCCTACCGGGGAGGAAGATGTGCTGGGTTCTGTCCTGGGGGTGGTGAAGACCTGTTCCGAAGAAGACGTCTCTTTGTGCTTGAAGGTGTGTTTTGTGAAGTGATTTCGGGAGTTTTTAATGTAACTATGTTTTAAATGGGAGGGAATTTCAAAAGTTGGGGTAAAATTGCGATTTGCTTATAAAATATTAATACTTACTTAGTACGAATTTTGCTTTGGTTTCATATAATACATTTTATTCAGTTAGTGGCCTTAATTTCAAAACTGCAACTATTCGCAAAAAGGCACGTAAGAATATAATTTTGAAAGTTTTGTATTTGGAACTAAGAAATTTTCAGCCAAAAAAGTGCCATTCAAATTATAAACATTACTTATTTGCTTTGTAGTTTCAACGTAGTAATGTCAAAATTAAAATAGCATTGAGCTTTTGAGATTAAAATTAAAATTCTGAATAAACTCAGATACTAATTTACTCACAAAATAATAAAATGGGGTCATGGACCAAACATAACATAAGATTATTTTTATTGCTTTATTGAATAAAAACCATAAAATCAACGCAAATACTGTGACAAATTCAAATGAAAACGTTTAAAAAAACAGTGACTACGAAATTTCAAACAAATCAGTCCTCATTAAAAATACCAAGCGGAAAACGTTTATGTTCAAGAATTTCAAGAACATTTGCATAGCAATAAGCATAATAGTACTTGACATCAAAACAAAAGCTCAGTGTGACTCAATGTTTTGCTATGCAATACTAGGTGTTGCCAACACGATCGATTGGTTGTTATATGCATTGCATCTTCATTCATATTTAGCGGACGTTGACCTGAAGAAGATTTTTACAATAGCTTGTATTTAAGCCGTCAGATAGCTAAGAAAAGCACAATGTGTGGAAACACTGTTACATTTAAAATTTGATCGTTAGGAAATATTAATTAAGAATAGGTCATATTATACTATACAAAGTTCAATGAGAAAAATTGCCTTAAAACGTCATTTTATTCTTCTTTCGTCACTTGTTTAGATCAAGTGTGGTGAAAAGATTAAAGTGCACCTCAGACCTAACGTTGTAAATACCAAATATTTTAGGAAACTAATGGTCAAGAACCATAGTTTTATTAGAATCTAGACTTGGAATGTCGAGAGTTGATTTTATATTAATAATCTATTTGGTGTTCACAGGAAAAAGCCCTTCGTTACGTTGAAAACGTAAATAGCGCACGCGAGTTCAACCTCATAGATGGTGTCAGTCTCATCAGCAACGGCTCTCCACGATCAGCCAGGTCATTCGAGCCGCTATCAGAAGAGCCAAGAGCCAGAGAGAACCAAGTTGAGAACAGGCTGGTAGATGCTGCTGCTGAGTTCCTGGAGAACCATGTTATTCAACTCCGCATGCCCAAAAGCACTGTTGAAGATGTGAAGAGATCTTTGGAAGAAGGTCAGTAACTTATTTGTATATCTTAAGAATTTCAATCAAATGTTTTTAGAGACTGCGAGGAAAATATGAAGATAATTATTGCATTGATGCATATTGCAGCACCGGCCACATTTGCCACAACGTATCTACAATTTTATCAATAAAAAATAACCAATTCTTTCACACTTTTTGAAACTGGTTTCCGATATGAAGCCAATTTGGAAGCCAAATTAAAGTGGGCACACATTAAAAGCTCTGTTATACCATTCAATATATTCACAACAAGCTGCTAATGCTATAGACCATCTCATAAAAGAAGAAGGCGTAAAAACATAATTGGCCACTTGCTACAGAACAATAATCATTTTCTAGCCCGTAAATGTACATAAGACTGGTCTTTTACTAGTACATACCTAATTATAACTAACGTATAATTTAGGAAAGCTATTATCGTATGTACCAGTATAATTATGTTCCGGTATAATTACAAAAACCCTGCAATAAACTGACCAAAATAAAGTGAAAGTTTATGAGAAATAGCATCAAATTAGCTTTGACAATGGGGGTATATATCTTATTATGATAATAGTGCGTAATTTTGTTGTTGGGACGTGAGATCGGAACAGCTAAATTTTCTCAATGGGAAAATCTCAATCTTTTAATTTTCACATCCACTAAGAGAAGATGCTGTGTAAAATAATACAAAAGAAACGAGTCATGGTTCACATACTTTCATTAGCAACAACAATAAACGTTTTCGAAACAAACAGGTGCATAAACAAAACCTGTTAAACAACAAACTAAAGCTTGTTCAAATTGGTAATATCTTTATTTTCAAAACGATCAGTAAGCTTACGTAACAATCGGTCTATATTTTGGCGATTTGCCGCTATCAATGAAACTTTGATTGTATCAATAAATAAAATATGTAAAAACACAAGTCATGCTATATAATTTAGCATTACTCTACTCAAAAATAATGAGTGAAAATTTAACAAATGATAACTGAATTCTACGCTTACACTTACGTGAACGCATAAAAAGTAAAAAGCAGTTATATAAAACGCAACGTCATTTTTAGCCTACACTGTCATGACATGGCACGATGATATATAAATTAAAATAGTACGACCGGTTAAAGATTACGTATGAGAATATTAAATAGAAAGTCAAATTAATCAACCCGGGATTATGATTAAAATGTAATCAATGAGAGGTTACGAAACCCTAAACGGACATCCGTTATAAAACATATACCCTATGAAGACGCGTCTAGAAATCAGAGCCGAACGGGTTTTGTGAGTTTCTCTAACCTATTAACAAGATTATGGTGGAAAGCGGATAGAGTCTAGTTTTTGCTAGATTTCCATAGTACTGCAGGTATGTAGGACTCTGTGACTAGATTCAAGTTCCGCCAGCAATCGGGTATCGAGAATCGAGTAAAAGTATCGCTCCAGGCAGACTCGTCATCGAAATATGGAAGTGGGTTTGAGCTTTCGAATTGGACTTAACACGCGGAATCACTTTCTACAATGAGACTGTTATGCAAAATGGACGTAACATAGTGAATTACAATTGGGGTGACATTGTTCAAATTTCAGTCTAGTTTGCTTACGAATTCGTTTACGGTTTCAAATCATTATGATGCGGCGAGGGTAACTGATTTACATGTAGCGTGATCGTATGCGGTAAAAGGGAAATAGTGGAACAGACTTCGGACGCTACGTTTTCATCGACTAGAACAATGTTTGCTACATCACATTTATTGCATTTAACTTTTTTTTAACGTAAAACTTTACAAACCATCTAGATCTACATCAGCGCTAGATTGTTTCTGAAACTATTTTTTTATTTCAGGTCGTGGCAAGAAAAAGAAGCTGAAGCAGCTCCTTCCCATCCTCGCTCTTCTGCAACTGAAAATCCAGGCTCTTATCCCCCTATTCTTGGGAATCATTGCCTTTGCTGCCGTCAAGGGTCTTATGCTCGCCAAGGCTGCCCTATTAGCTTCCGCTCTTCTCCTGCTTAAGAAGTTATTATCTAAGAGTGAGCATCATGAAAGCTATGAGGTTGTCGCCCATCCTCATCATGAGGAACACTACAGCCATAGCAGCGGCGGAGGTGGACACGGTGGTTGGGGTCGATCTGGAGACGCCCAGAACCTCGCCTACAGTGCATACGCCAACTAATCAATTAAACCTAAGATAATCTCCAACCTCAGTTATGATAGTAATTTATTTTATTTATTTAAATTATTTAACGCGCGCGAGTGAATCTTGTCTTTGTTTTCTGCATCACTTCTTTTCTGCGTTGTACCTGTTTTGTTAAGTTATTTATTTTTAAAGTTCCGACAAACTTGGGACCTAACTTTTATAGTACAAAAGTTTGTATTCATAGCTTTAATATTTTTATTTAGTTCGTCTATGTGTTCATTTTCTTCTAGTCGTTTTGTTTCATTCACATTTTATATTTTGTACCTTATAATTATTTATTATCTTTTGTAAATATGTTTCGTATTGTTGTATATGTGTATAATTGTTATTTTTGTCATCTTCATTGATATTATTAACGTATTTATTATATCTTACTATATTTTTTTCTTATTTCTCAAAGTGATGCTTGTTGTTGACTTTATTATTTCTTTTCTTAGTAGTAATAATTTATACAGTTATTATGAAACCACCCAAATCATTAAACTATTAACAGTCGTTTTAAAATTTTGTTTTATTGTAATACTTTTTACAATTTATCCCGTTATATCATTAGAATCGAATTCAAACATTTCCAGTTGTGTGAATGGATTAAGGCCCAGCATTTTGAAAATTGCAAGTATTGCAACCCTAATCATTCTATTACCGCTTAATAGATTACATTGAAATTGAACTGCACGATACTCAAGGATCATCATTCTCCTGCCCTTATCCCACGCTAAGTGGGGTCGGCACAACATGTTTTCACGATACTCAAGGATATAAGTGATAAATCAATCGGAGCTAAAACACGAATTAGTTAGAAAACCTTGGTTAAAAATCATGTCAAAAACACCTCTGAAAATTCAGAAATTCCCTAATTTATCCAGAACAGTAAGGTATTTTGAATTTCACATGAATATAAATCAGTTAATTTGAAACAAATCAACCCAGCCCTTTTTTTGAAATAAGCTATTTACTTGAACATATTTGTGTTTTTTATAAATTGTCGCTTTTGTTATATAATTCAGAGCAGCCATATTATCATGCCGCACTCTACTTACTTGTCCTTTGGGTATTTTGCTTCGTGCTATGTCTGATTCCGAGGAGATCCGCGTTGCTATACGGACCTATGTCACTTTATTTTGTAACTTTTACGTAAGGAATAGTGTGACGAGTATTCTGGGCCTTAATTTTAAATTTTCAACTAAAAAAACATAAGATTCAGTTGAAAATATCCGTTAAAAATGCTGAATTTGTTGGCTTGAGCAGTTTTTAGTAGGTACCTCATATTATTGAACCAGTCGGAAAGTACCAGGATGATTAAAGATGATCATTTTAAAAAACTTATGTAGTAGAGTTGTAATGTAAAGCAAGGTATTCCTTAGTACTTACTTCCCGTTACCTTTTTTTTTTTAAAAGCTACTTCAGTATTCTATACAATATACTCCTCACGCACCGACTTTTCTAAAGAAAAGGTTATTAGAATAACTGTAGTTTTATCAAAAACACTCCGAATTCAAGCTTTGGCAAAAACTGACACGAATAATAATTAGGAAACATTTATCTTTTTTTTGAACAATCGCGTACGCAATTACGCAATACTCGAGCCTTCTAATGATAAATCATAACACTTTACTTCTTCGTACGTTTATAAATTTTCTATAATATTATCGTTGAAAGAGAAAATAAGTGTAATAAAAAGACACGGATGCAATGTGTCATTATTTTTATCTGTATTGATTTGATTAGAAGAAATCAAAGATAGCCATTAGAAATTGATAATATTATGGACATTAAACCGTAAAACCACATTGAATGCAGACAATCAAAGCGTGAAATGCGATACGTCACACACAACTAATATAAGTTGCAAAAACTTACGAGTAATATTTTTGCAACTAAAGAAGAAGTGAATAAAATGTGGGTCACTTTTTAAATGGTCTTTGTGAAAATGTTAAAAATTATTCAAAGAAACGCATAACGTTTTTGTATAAAGTATTTTTTATTAAATTTATTCGTGTTTCTCGAAAAAAAAAATATAACTTAATAACCTTGACTCACAAAGTAAAATAATTGCTGTAGGTAAATGATATACTATATACCTAGAAACCTTAAAAATATTTATTATTGAACAAGCATAAAAGCTCCATCTGGCCTAAACAGCGGAAACATTTTTGAAAACGGTAAGAATGCAAGACATTGCAAGAGCAATGTGATGTGAACATTAGCCTTCAAACCAACGTAAAATTTTTACCATTTTTTTATACCTTTTATGATCTTTTTTTTCAGTTAATAGCTAAAGAATATTTGATATAAAGTTTAATTTGTTATTAATAGGGCCTCAGTGATCTGACAACTCCATTAGCGTATAACGTTAAACCTTTCAACTTTACCGCCATCTATCATACGGGAACAGAACTACGTTCAGGGCCATGTTTGTTTACAAATAAAGCAAAAAGTTCAAGGCTTTTCCGGCTGCGTTGCGGTTGAAGCGCTGTAATCAACGAGCCAATGAACTCTTGCGTCGAACACGTTTTATGGACCTACAAGGAGTATTTATGGTTTTATGAATTAGTTGTTTAGCATTACAGGATTGATTAAAATGTCGATGGATTTAAATTGAAGGTCAAATAGGTGCTTTCTTTAGTCCAAAAGGCATTCTAACAAACTATAAGTGTTTTTATTTGTTTTTTTTAATGTCTATAGATTAGAATAATCATACTACAAATATTACTAGAGATAATAATATGAACGGTTAATTCAACTTACAACTCATTTAATAAAACCTTTCTCAAAAACATCGCGAAGTGTGACAACTAAGCAAAAAGACCGAGTATTTTATGAATGAACGTAGCATCTTGGCCAAGGTTACTACAATCGTGAACAAAGTATCGTTTTATTTTACCAAAGTGCGGCGAGATGGCGCAACTGATGTTTTGTACCTTTTCTTGTTAACGTTGATGTTATGAAAATGTCGTTATGAACTTGAACTTTTTGTAAGCTTTTGTTTTTTAATGCCATTATATTTTAAGAAGGCTGTTTACTTTAGCTACAGCGCATTTTGATGTAAGATTTTGGGGTGAATTTTTAAAAAGGTTAGGCATAGGGTCAAAAAAAGCTTGATAATTTTTAAACTATATTCATCTTAATACTATTAAATTATAATAATGTTGTTTTTGAATGTAGCTCACCCATAAGTTTTAAATGAAAAGTAATTTATAATGCGAAAAATTTATTACTTTAAAAATAGCAAATTTTTATGGCATTAAGTATTTAAAACTTTCACAATAGTAATTTATTTTCTACTAACAAGTCTACTTAAAAACCTAACCTAGCCTTCTGTACCAGTAAGTAGTGAAGCAGCTCCTGGAACTTGATAATCTTGCTATACTGCTATTTCCAACTGCCTTACTTAGCTCGTGAATTTTCTATTTTGTACTTAGGTAGCAGTCATCAAGCTTAGTGTGATTGCTTTCAGCGATTGTAACACTTTAAAAAAAATGCTAGCAATAAAAGACTTTTGCAATAAACTTTAGCAAGGGATTTAGGTATTTTACGATTTCATTGTTATACTTTGTGTTTTCTTGTGTTACATTTTTAAAACAATTATCATTTTGATTATTTGAATTTTTTTTTTTTTTTTTTTTAGTTAGTGTTTAGATAGTTTTAGACGTGGGCATATTATGTCAATTATTTGAATGTGTCTCAGACTTTTTTTAGGAAAATTAGACAAAAAAATGTTGCAAGTATTTAGGCAAATAAGATTAGCTAATTCGGAATACAATATACATTTCTGCTGTACCGCGAAAGAGAAAACATTATTGTAATAAGTGATGTTGAATTAAATTTCAAAGTAATTAATGTCTCTGTACTCATGTAGCAGTGAAAGTGTGAATTATAAGACATCTTTCCGCTTTGCGATTAAGTGATAGTTGAAATTAGCGAGCGAGAATCAGCTGTATAAAAGCTTTGAGAGCTAAACCGCCATTTTAGTCTAGATTATTTTTGTAAAAAGCAGCACGTACATCACGTCTTCTACATACGAGTAAATCATTGTACAAAATCTTCACAAACCTACTTTGAAAAGGAGATGAGGCATAATAATGTTCTTTTATTTTTAGTACATAGATAATTAGATAACCACTTTGATTTTGATAAAAATAATAAATCACAAAGGTAAATTAAAGTATGCTTACGCATAAAAGATATTTTTTCGTTTGAGGATGTCTATGAGATTTATTTTAAGAAAGGCAATAATTAAATAGAGGATGATAATTTTAAACATAAAATTTAATTGACCACTACAATCAGCAATATAAACCTTGTAGAAACACAAGAAATCGATGTCCCATTTGAACTCAAATTCGCTAAAACTGTAACAGACTCAAGTTGAGTACGAGTATAATTTTGGTCGTTATTCACGGCCAATTGAGCTTCCAATTAGAAGATTACGTTGGATGTAACCAACGTGCCTGATAGTGTAGTTTCACCCAGAGTGTACCTTTCTCCAGTGTTAGAGGGCAAGTGAACGGCCTGGTTGTTAGAGACGATAGTGGACAAGTGATGAGATATTGCGTTTCAAGACATTTAAACTAAGATAAATAAATAAATAAAATAAAAAAACTAAGCAAGCTTGTATTATGGCCACTAGATAGCTGTTAGATTAATTATAAGTACCTGGGTGACCGAGCATTGCTCGGTTTTTTTTGGTAAACGACGTTTTCTAAAAATGAAACCTAACTAGATTGATTTATCGCCCCCGAAGCCCTTAATACTAAATTTCATGCAATTGTTGGAGCCGTTTCTGAGATTTACATTGAATTTAGACAAGAATTGCTCGTTTAAAGGTATAATAAGATACTTTGTTTGTAAAAACATGCATATTATGTGAATAACTTGAAGTGTGCATCAAAGGCACCTTTCGTGCACATTAAACTTTCATTCAATAAATGAATGAATTTATCAAACTCCAGTAGGTACATTCATAAAAAATCGTAGTCATGATTTACTAGTTTTATTACTTGTGCCAACATTATATAGAAATCTCACTTGTTTCAAGATGTCCCTTGATAGTATTTATCATCAATCTCTAAGTCTGGTTCTACAGCTCATTTGAAAGCATTTTTTTTAACCACACGATAGTATTTTCTTACGAGTCTGTGTTTCAATTCATACCTTAGACACAACAGCGTCCTGTAAATTAAATGTTTATCTTATCGCTGTATAATATATTATCATCTAAAATAGATGTCTTTTTATTAGTCTTTTTTATATTGACATGTTGTTTTTTTCTTCTTATCGAACCACTAGTTTTTTCGAACTAACGCGGTGAAAGGATTTATATGAACCTCAGAGGTCCCTTTTGCGCACTTCACTTAATGAATTACTTAAATATATCATAGTAAGTATGTAACAAATTTTATCTAATGACTAAAAAACAGAAATTCAAAAAAATATTAATTAAATGCTAGAATTTTCTGCGCTATAAATATAAATACTAAAAAACCACCACAGACCTAGAAAAAATATTTTAAATCAAACAATGCAAGTCCAGCCGTGGGAACAGACTACCATGAATCGCCGACCCGTAAGTCATGAGAAAGCAGTGAATGTGATAGAAGAGGATTGGTGTAAATGGTATGATGACGAGGCATGAGTTTGGTTGAAGCTGAAAATCTTTCCATCTTCTTTTTTATGTAAATAAAAATTAAATGCTTTCGTAGGTAAAAGCATCATATAAAAAATAAATAAAAATAAATATGATCACAACTGTAATCCCCGGGCTCGGTAGATATCTTCCTCAGATCTTTAGTTACTTAGATCTTTTTGAGGATATCCAAAGATGGTAGTCAGTGATTCGATTATGATTTAGTTAGATAGTCTACGTAAATTATTGAATACTTGATACTATAATATGACGTCTGTATTTGAAATTAAAAGTTGTTTTCTTAATAAGAAGTACCTGGGCGACCGAGCTTTGCTCGGTTTTTTTTGGGTAAACGACGTTTTCTAAAAATGAAACCTAGCTAGATCGATTTATCGCCCCCGAAACCCCAGCATACTAAATTTCATGTTAATCGCTGGAGCCGTTTCCGAGATTCCGATTAGATATATATATATATAAAAGAATTGCTCGTTTAAAGGTATAAGATTCAAGACTAACTATTACTTGATTTCATCGAAATCAATTCAGCTGTTATTGAGTAACAAATATTTATGTAATAATTTTTCAGTGTGATAGATAAATGTTGGTGGTCTCTAAGGTATCTATAATAATAGAGTGTATAGAATAAATGCTATAGTTATGTAACTTTAAATGAAAAAAGTATATGATCCGGGTATAAGTAACATTATTGGAAAGTAGTACCTTTTGATAGTATTATTAGCTTTTTCTAACATCCGTATTTATTTACCTGGAGAAAATATTATGCCAATCTCATGTTTCTATAGCTCGGACATTCAACTTTCTTTATACGATCATGTACAGTCTATAATACAGCTTAATAGTAGTTACAAGATCAGTTAAATCAGTCTATTTAACTGTTTTGTCTGTGGTTCAATATCAAAACTCATTGGTGTAGTTATGGAATACATTTAAAAATCAATTCTTATGTCTTAATTTCAGCTTGAGTCTATGGTTTACAAATACGGTTTCATGATATTATGAGTAATATAAATAAAAAAATCTCCTTAGATACTACACTATAGCCAAGTGGGTATTCAAAGAGCAAGTGTTCTATGCTATGAGTATTTACTGATACATTACGTTCTTATTACTTTTTCTGAATTTGGGTGTGTTTATATCTTTATAATTATATATATTTTGCCTAGAAGAATTAGATAGGTACAGATAATGGCAGTTACCAAATTAAAACTAGGGATAGATAGTGAAATTAAAAATTAAATAAAACAAACATCATGTATTTAAATTGTAATGTTATCCGTAAAATAAATAGCAAATCTTTGTACGTAATCATACAAGTCATAAAATGCACAATAATGATAATCATAGGTATGAATTATTACAAAACCATTGTATAACATTTTACAATAAACTTCACATACACAAAAGGAAACTGCAGATGAAAATGATGATGATATAATTAAATAAATAAAAATAATTATCTTAAATATCACTTAAAAATATTAAAGCCTGGTACTCCTCTATTACCATATATAAAACTATATCTAACAAAAACTAAAAATAAATTGTACATTCGATACACAAAATATATACATAAATAATACTCTTAGGTATAATAATAGCAGTCGATATACTATGATAATAGTTACACAACAGCCGAAAGGCTTACAGGAAGTGACTAAAGAGATGGCTCTACATCCAGTCAGCGTAATAAATACAAACGTTCATCGCACTCGTACACAAGAAAAGTACATTGAAGAGAAAACAAGGTCGTTGAACTAGGTCATGGGTTAAGGCTTTTGCGCTGAGTACGCTAAGCTCTGAGCTTCTAGCGATCTGCCCCAGCCACCTCCGCTGCTGTGACCACCGCTGCTACCCGAACTGGAGTAGCCACCGCCTCCGCTATCGCCGCCATATCCGCTGGTTCCACCATAGTCATGGCTTGAACTTGATGTGTGACTCGATGTGTGGTGAGGATGCGCCACTACTTCATACGTTACATGCTTCTGCTGTCCTAGTAACTTCTTCAGCCCGATTATCGCTGAAAGTACCAACGCGAGCTTACCAATCAGTAACGCCTTGCCTGCTATCAACGCGATCGCTCCTATTGCTAAGGGCATCAATGCCATCATCTTCATGGCCAACGCTGCCATGAGAGGTCCGAGAATTTTAGCAGCTTTCTTTTTCTTACCTCTGCTCTCTTCACCGACTTCATTGTCTTCTGTAAAGCTTGATACCGTGTCTTCTAAAGCTCTGCCGGCGCTTGAAACAGCATCGATCACGTCGGAGCCTTTGACCTCAATCTGTAGAGAATGTGTCTCAAAGTATTTTTTTAGTCGCGAAACAGGATCTAAAGCTCTAGGTGCTCCAGTTTCAACAGGAACATCTGAAGCACGAACAACGGTCACACCTTCAGTGAGAGCGAAGTTTTCCTTCTGCCCGATCATTTTGTCGATGAATGAGAAGAAATTGTATCTCATGCATGATGCAGAGTCCTTTTTGCTGCAGTCTGTCTCTATATGGTTGTCGTTGTGGCCTGGGTTTTGCGCGGGATGCGCGCACGCGACCGCGAATACGAGCAAAAATCCGGTCCGCCACATCGCGCACTTCGATTCAACTGTGCGCGGCCGGAGAGCGCGTCATCTTAAATAGCGTCTCCGCACCCCTCGTCAAATGCAGCATGTAAAAACTCACCAAAACTTCTTCTTCTTTCATAGGAGTAAAAGTGATGTCCAGGTTTCATAATGCGAAAGTACGGTCACTGCAAGGTCGTGCACTTGAAGCAAGTGGAATTCGTATTGTTTACGTATGCGCCCGGTAGCGTGGCCTATTGGCACATTGGATGGCGGAATATTAAAATAGGTTTCATTGGTGATCATGTCTTTTTGTAAAGACACTTCAATGGAAATCAATGTATTGTTGGCAGATTTGAATACAATTTACTGGTTATTTTTACTTTTTTTTCTATTTGATTTTTGAATGATACTTATTGTTATTTTGATATCTATCAGTGAATTTTGGTTATCAGTGAACCGTTGAAGGTCATAGATTATATTTGGCCAATAATAATAGACCCAAATATTCTAAAAAATATATTAGTAGTACACGTAGAATACAAGCTTCAAATTTAAGGGATGATTAAAACACACATCAGACATAAAACTAAAATCAAGATTTGACAGTTCAGATTCAGAACAGTCAAATAATTCTCGATTAAGATATGTCCCAATTTGAGTAGGAATTAGATTTTAGTAGAAATTAAACAATACATTTTTTTCTTGATTTGAAGTCAATAATAAACACTATCTGGTTTTATGAAGACGAAAAAAATTAAGAAGAATTAAATCCAAGCAGAATATAATATCCGTTTACAGAATGGTATAGCTGACCAACCAAAGTAGGTAGTGAAAATGGTAGATGTAAAATAAAATAAAAAAATAAATATGATCACGACTGTAATCCCCGGGCTCGGTAGATATCTCCTCAGATCTTTAGTTTCTTAGATCTTTGAGGATATCTAAAGAGGGTAGTCAGAGACAAGTCCAAACATGACATTTGGTACATGCCTACATTTTGCACAATAGTTAGTATTCCGTACGTGACAGGTTGCAAGCCCATCGCCGCTTATAAGAATACTAACCAATGACACATACCTTCGAATTTTTAGTTCTAGGGTATGCCGGTTTCCTCACGATGTATTCCTTCACCGTTTAAGAGCACTGGCATTGCGCACATAAATTTTTCGAATGGAAAAACTCATTGGTGCACGACCAGGTTTGAACCCACGACCTTCGGATCGTGAGGCAGGGGTGCTACCACTACACCACCAGCGCTCATTATGTAAAATCAGTAGATCAAAAAGTTGATGATTGTATTTAAGTATAACTATGGTAAAAACCAAGCATTAAGATTTGTACCGCTTAACTTTTACCACACATCAAACCATAACACAAATGATCCTATAAAGGTTAAATGACCATACAAAGTGATTCATTTACAGTGATTATAGTGCTTTCTACTTTCTTGGGTATTGATATTAGGACTCTGTGTGAAAAAGGCCTTAACACTTAGTTTTCCATACAATTTTAGTTCAAGATTTTCTACAAAACATTACATGATATTGTCACAACAGAATATTAAAAAAAAATATATAAACACGCTTTTTTTCGGTCTAAATCGATTATTTTTATTTGTGTTGCTGAAGTTGTAGCTGTCTTTTTTTTAAAAACAAAGTATTGGTGATGTGAATAAAAAGAAAATATCTTGTTAGAATATTATGTACGTGTTATGATCTAGGTAAAAAAAAAATCCACTTAGACTAGTAATTTTGAAATAGACCTTCAATTACTTGTTTGAGTGACAGCAAATGCTCACGTTTCGAACAATGATTATGATTGCTGTTAAAAATATAGGGTTACGTTAAACAGTCGTTAAATATTATTATGTCTGGGTGAACTTTGACTCGAGTGGACTTTCGCTTGTCAAGTGTTCGATGGTGTTTTGTAAGTTTTATACAAACACAATTGACATCGTTAAAACTGGCATCTGCCAAAACTGAAGTGGAAATCAATTTCTTCGTTAGTTCTACGAGTATTTGGTTAGTGAAACTGTGTATAGTCATGTTGTCAACTGTTTTTACGCTCGTCGGTGCAATGATGCAATTTCCTGCATTTCTCTCTCCAATGCGATATTTTGAGTTCGAATATATTGATATTCAAACACCAAAACAGTGAGTAAAAGCTTTTTATTCACTGTTTTCAGTGAGTAAATTAAGCTTTTTAGAAGGGGAATGTTATAAAATACATTTTTTAATGGAAAATCCAACTTCACCTAAATAAAATGGTCATGATAGATTAAGCATTCAATGCTACCATCGCCGGCAGTCAACAACACTAAGATCATTACTGCAGCATATAATTTGACTCGTGCCGTGATCTAGTACACAATATTTTCTCATTTCTACGTCTCTAAGACCTTGATTTATATTCATCCTCATTTTTTGCACATTATAAGAACAGAATATCTATACTTCCAATACTAACTATTATAAAAGCGAAACTAACTCTATTTGTTACCTTTTCGCGACTAAACGGCAGAAATTATCGTAAGGAAATTTGGCAAGGAGAATATTTCCTGGATAAGCTATAACTCTTAAAAAACGATCTTGAAGGTGCTGAAAAAAGATGGGCATTTTGCACTCCATAGAAATTTCCCAATTTACCGAAATCAATAATTTCAGGATTCAATTCTGTAATGTTAAAGGATTTTTTCAGGACAAAGTCGCGGATAGTAACTATTTAATTATTAAACGTACATAGATGGTGAAAAATAGAGTAATTGTAAGCAATTTTATCGCTAAAATAGCAACATCTTCCTAATTACTACAACTAAAAAAAAATGATCAGAATATTGATTCAGCAGACACCTCCCCTGATCTTTAGTAACTTAGATCTATATAATCTTACTAGCTGATGCCCGCAGCTTCGCCCGCGTGAATGTCAATTATCGTGTCTTTTCATACAAGCTTTCATCCCCTATTTTATCCCCTTAGGGGTAGAATTGATCAAAATCCTTTCTTAGCGGATGCCTACGTCATAACATCTACCTGCATGCCAAATTTCAGCCCGATCCGACCAGTGGTTTGGGCTGTGCGTTGATAGATCACTATGTCAATCAGTCAGTCAGTCAGTCAGTCAGTCAGTCACCTTTGAGTTATATATATTTAGATATAATCTTATCATCCTAATAATATTATAAACGCGAAAGTTTGTAAGAATGTATTTATGTATGCACCTATGTTTGTTACTCTTTCACGCTGATATAGCTGAACGGATCTGGATTAAATGGCATAGATACAGATTATATTCAGGAATAGCACATAGGCTACTTTTTATCCCGGAAAAATGTACGGCTCCCGCAGGATAGATTTGTTTTTGTTTTTCAAGGTACGACGCGATCGAAGCCGTGGGACGAAGATTTTTTATAACTTTACTGTAGCTGAAACATGCAATTTTTTATATAATTTTATATTAATCATTTTAAATAGTACTTACTAAACAACCCCTACTTTTTCAGTTTTATTAAATAAGAGTAGTGATAAGAATGTGGAAAAGATTGCTTTTACGTTAAGAACGATAACATCGCTTATTCTGACTTTAATTTTAACCATTTACGGCTACTGAACAAAAAAGTAATAACTGTACAAAACATTGCAAACGTTTTTTTTTTAAACTAACCATCTCATGTAATTGCACGAATCATACACACTCATGAATTTGAGAATGGCAATACAAAATAATCTGACGCGACTTTTTGTCGTAAGTTTTGCTTTTTAACAAAGCTATTCACAATTTAGTTACTTACAGAAACTGGCTTATTTAGAACAGGATAATTAAACAACAAGAGCATGATCACGACTGTAATTATTTTATGTAAATGAATTATTTTTTGCTTAAATATGGTTTTTGCTACAAATTTTAATCATTAAATTTGATGACTTTAAGTACCTATTTAAACTATTTTTGCTCGTAATTTAACTATTATTTTAATAGACGAAGTATCTGCCTACAGAAATACCTCGATACTGGTTGTTGCCATCTTTTTTTTGCAGATTTATAACTTGCAGTAATTCGTAGTAGAAAAGTATTGTCACAGAAAAAATTAAGGTAATTGTTATAACATCTCGCTTTAACTTCATCCAATCAAATACCTAAGTTAGAATGAAAATGTCATTCCAATTTTAAATGGATGCAGATAAAACTCAAAACCACTCGTGAGTTTAATAACTGAAGCTTTGATTTTACGACAAAAAGTCGCGTCTCTAGATTTATAAATCCTTTCACTTTTGAATGTTGAGTTCAATGACTTTTTTAACGCTGCAAAACTATAATTTCGACGATGGTGGCCACTTTAATATAATAATTTTTTAGAGCTTGGCTGAAGCGGACGCGGCTAAAGGCTTGTTTATACAGTTCGAAAAATCTTTACAAGTTTGCCTGTATCTATTAAGATAAGAGTGCATAATTGTGTAGTTACGTATTAGATTATGCGTATTATCAGTAATTAAAATATATTTTTTTTTAATTATAAAGATATCCCAAATAATTATCTACGTTTAGGTATCCTCAAAAGTCACTAGAGATCTGAGGAAAAGTCTACAAAGCCTAAAGATTTCAGTCGTACTCATTTTTTTTGGAATACCACTGATAACTCAACTTTACAGAATGCTATAGTACTTTATACTCTATGAACGTTCACAAAAAAAAGATATTTTTTTCTGTGCCCAATCAACAAAATGTGTATAATTTTTCTCTCAAGTGTATAATAGTTGCCAGTGGAAAAAGAAAGATGGCGTTTTCCCATCGAGCTAGTAACACAATGGTCTAGCCCAATTAGAGGTTGATCATTGTCTTATACTGAACAACGGTGCTAAGTGTACTGGGGCGATCTCGTCGTTTTTTACATAGCTGTGTCATACATAGCAAAGAGGTTATTGTGTTATGGCATCTTCACACGATACGCACCAAGTCAGAGACACGTCCAAACATTATATTTGGCACATGCATACATTTTGCATAGTATTGACTGCCCTCACAGCTCAGTTAGTACTGTTGGTAGCAGTGATCTGTTATAGTTACTAAAGTTGGTTGGTAGTAGCTCTGCCTTCTGCACTGTAGGTTGTGGGTTCGATCCCCACCCAGGACTAACATTTGTGTGATGAACACAAATGTTTGTTCTATGTCTGGGTGTTAATATGTTTTTATGTATTTATTTACAAAAAAAATGTATTTAGGTAATTAATCAATCAGCTATCTAGTTCCCATAACACAAGGTTTCTTCTGTTCGTGACAGGTTGCAAGCCCATCGCCGCTTTTAAGAATACTAACCTGTGACACATACCTCTGAGTTTTTGGTTCTAAGGTATACCTGTTTCCTCATGATGTTTTCTTATACCGTTAAAAATCATTGTCATTGAGCACATAAATTTTTCGAACAGAAAAACTCGTCGGAGCACGACCAGGTTTGAACTCACCACCTTTGGATCGTGAGGCAGGGGTGTCACTACATAACCAGATCTCTATTTAACTATAAAATACTATCTAATAACAAAATAGTGTAATAAACACATCCAGCTTAGCTTTAAGGAAACCATCTAATCCTACTATTAACGCGATATATTATTTTTACGTGATAGATTTTTATACTAGTAAACGCGAAAGTTTGTAAGAATGTATGGATGTATGTTTGTTACTCTTTCACGCTGAAATGGCCGAACGGATCTGGATGAAATTTGGCACAGATATAGATTATAGTCTGGAATAGCATATAGACTACTTTTATCCTGGAAAAATGTACGGTTCCTGCGGAATACATTTGTTTTTCAAGGTACCACGCGGGCGAAGCCGTTAGCGGAAGCTAGTAACAAAATAATGCAACTAACAAACAAATGGGTTCCTGCGAAGCATCTGAGTGAAAGTAAGCGAAAGTCTGGAATTTAAATGTATACTGAAGTAATACTATGATTGTCTTGGCCTGCTTCGTGCCTTGAAGGGATAGGCATATTCAAAGGTAACTGACATCTATTCTATAAAAGATCTAGCTACTTTTGAAAGAAATATGGACTGTATTACCATTGTTTACGATCTAAAATCATATCACATGACCTACAGCATCATAAGTACACGAATTTTTGAAACTTGTTGAACAAGGAGTCGTCTACATAATGGGGACGTTATTGTAACAGGTAAGTAATTATCAATTTTTCATCATAACAAACAAAACAAAGATAATTAATACTGTAATCTCCAGGTTTGTAGAGCTCTCTTAAGGCGCGGTGGTCAGTACGTCGATTCTGTAAAATTCAAACATCAACTCGCATCTCACATCGCTATTCCCTCTCACTTCGCTTTTTATTTGACACTTTGAATCGGGTACAAGTGCGAAGCGAGCGTCGAAGTACTTGGGAATTACCATATAGAATGCCACTTTTTACGTCATCTCATACTTTATCTGTCAAAATCACCCTTCAATTTAGTTTCACTCGCTAACACGCTCGCAAGAGTGGGGCTAGTGTAAATTCGAATTATCAACCGAGTTTATAGAATGCCAATCAAGAAACTCACAGCGGATTCAGATTCGAAGTTTAAAATGAGGTCTTACAGAATCACACGGCAGCTGATCGCGGAGTTTTGCTGTTTTTCAGATGCTTTACCCTCGGTAAATAAGGGTAGTGGAAAATAACTGAAAGGTCACTGAAAATAATCAATATTTTATCTCTAAAGTC
Organism: Cosmorhoe ocellata; assembly: GCA_963675405.1. NCBI lineage: Eukaryota > Metazoa > Arthropoda > Insecta > Lepidoptera > Geometridae > Cosmorhoe > Cosmorhoe ocellata. Next base: position 2,775,292 of record OY776266.1, on the reverse strand, counting down.
TGAGTTTGAAATTTTGTTTAAGCGTCGTACTAACTTTAGTATTAACTCTCGAAAAAACCTCAAAAAATAAACAAAATCTGCTTCTCCTTCTAAAGATGAGGTCATTTTCATATTTTTTTACACCAACGGGTAGATAATTTACTTATAAATAATATATGTGTTTCATTTTTATTATTTAAATTTAACACGAATTATTATTTCAAATTATTACAATTCGAAGGGATAAAACCTTAGACTTTTCATGCAACGGGCAGTATGCCACTGGCCACTAGCTAGCTGCCGCGCCTTAAGATCTCTTGATACTTAGATCTAGATTAATAAAAAGGGATAGTCAGAGATGCATACATTTCAGTCACCTCCAAAATACATGCTCAGAAATCTCGTCAAATATATCGATAGTGGAAAAATCCAGTCTTCAATTCATTTAACCAATCACGTACATAAGTTTAGCTTAGACAGCGTTTCCGCCAGTGAACGGAAAAAACACGGAAACAATACTTCAAGAGAAATATCCGCGAAACTTGACGTCAAATTTCACACAACTCCTTCGTGGATTTGGCGAAAATTGGTACCCAAATAAAAAATTTTGGCACCGGTAAAAGTCGTCTTTATGTTACGTTTTGATAGTTTATGTAAATTTTTGATTTCAATTTTTTAGCATAAACTTTTTATTTGATCAGATGCAACCACAATCTGATCATATGATCAGATGGGAATAACCCTAATTGACAAACCCCGCCTACCACAGCATAACTTTTGTGGGGTCATTTTTTAGCTCAAGGAATGCTTCCATGTATTTTCCGTTCACTGGTTTCCGCACAAACAATCAGACGCTGCCCGGAATTGTTCTTTGATCGAAACGGTGATTACTCGACATTTACCATTCTGTAGAAAGTTTTTCAACAAAAGTTCACACGTTTTAATGATTTTACGATGATACCGTGAAGATGAAATGGTGATGTCTACCTAAAAAATTGTAACAAAGAAATGTTTTTTCAACTTATCAGTAGTATATCGCTCTACTTAATCGTAGATTTCAGAAAATTGAGATGAATACTAGATATAAATAAACATGTGACCTTTGGGCGTGTGAGTAAATTCAATTGTCAGTATTGCCTCCAAACTGTGTGCTAGCCTAGCATTATTGATAGTAGGATGTAACTTTGTTTTTTGTTGATGACGTGCGAGAGATAATACTACAAGAGTCCATAGGTAACGATAACAATTAATCAACAGGTGAAGCGTGTGCTTGAGTAAAGAAAAATACATTTTTTTTATTAGATCTCATAAAATATTTAAAAAAAGACACACTAAACATAGATCTGTAAGTTTCTATATAAAAAGATTAATTATCTATTTAAAAAATAATAATCAAATCATTCTTTCATTCACTTAGTTATTCATTCATTCATTCATTCTTTTAAGTATTTGTTTGTTGTTGAAAAATCTATATTTACAGAAATATGGGTACAGATGTGGTTAACGAAGCTTTATTTCTCATAAAAAACTATACTGGTTCACTAACAATGTGAATATTATGTTCCTATCTTATACCTTTAAACGAGCAATCTCGCAAGCAAATCGGAATCTCGGAAACGGCTCCAGCGATTTTCATGAAATTTAGTATGCAAGGGGTTTCGGGGGCGATAAATTGATCTAGCTAGGTTTCGTTTTCCAAAAAACGCGATTTACCAAAAAAAACCCGAGCAAAGCTCGGTCATCCAGGTACTAATTCAATAAATAAATAAATTGATGTCTGTCGTTGACAATTCTCATTTTGTCACAGAAACTAGAAATTATAAGGTAACGACTTCCAGGATATAGAACCCGGCGCGGCCATAATGAGCGTCCATCAGCTCTCGGCGATGGAAAGTCGGTGATTTACCTCAAAACATGTTGAGTGAACACGTGCGGGAAAACATTTGATATACAAAATATGTATACTTACAATGTACCGACTTTCAAAAAAAAATTTTTACGAGATGAATGTAATATAACAAGGAGTTAGGTATGAATGTGGATGGATGCAGGGGTAGAGGTAGGCCGAAGAAAACATGGATGGACTGTGTGAAAGATGACATGGGTAAGAAAGGAGTGAGTAATGAGATGACGAATGACAGAGGGAAATGGAAGATCACATGTTATGCCGACCCCACATGACGTGGGAAAAGGGCAGGAAGATGATGACGATGTATCGATTTTCAAACATATTTGTAAACGACAATATTTTTTTTTCATAATCCCACTAATATTATAAATGCAAAAGAGTACCCATTATGACGAAATAATTTCCAGACGTTTTACTAGTAGGTAATTTTACCTTTATGTCGTTCATCCCACAAGGGCGTTATGCTAGATTGTCCTTCTGATACGGACCGGTTTTAATAGATGGATTGATAGATGGATGTTTGCCACTCGATCACGTTGTAACTGCTGAACGGATCTCGATGAAATTAGGCAAAGAGAGATGGTTTATAGTCTGGAATAGCACATAGGGCTATATTTAATAAGGTAAGACGTGAGCGAAGCCACGGGCGGAAGCTATTATATTTTATTGTCTACTACATCTTCTATCCCAAATTGTCTATTCCAGGTACTGAATGTAATAGAAAAGTAATTCAAGTGTAAGTAAGTAAAAGTTTTAATTGATTTCTAGAATTAAATTAATTTGAAAAATCTGTTTTTTTATATTTATTGTACCCACTCGTAGTATCTGTAATTTACATTTAAAAATACTGATAAATCCTTTGAAAGTTATCCAACACACAAACTAGACGATTTGTTGGAGTAGATAAATTTTACTCGCTTCGCTCACTCCATCAACCCAGTCTCGCTTATTAGCTCACTTATAGACTCTAGCGAGCAATAAATAAAAGCAAATGTCACTGATTCGTGAGAAGATGAATTCAACATCAATAATAAAATTCTTTTTCAACTTTTTATTGAGCAATACTTAACAATGGAGAGTAACATTTCTATTGTGCTGATGAAATATTCAGTGACACAAAAACTATTTAATTCACAAGTTCACTTTTATTACAAGCAAAACAGAAAATTCCGGTTTTTGCGAAATAAAATTTCAGACTAAGAGAAAATGTTAGTTGATATTGCTTAGGACTTTTAATAGAAAAGGCAGAATACGAAAGAAAGCCAATAGAATAGGTATTAGTCAAAAGCGAATAAGGTATTTAGATAAGGTTTCTTTTTATTTGAAATTTGAACTCAATCAATGATTACTGATCTGAAAAACTGAGGAAAATTGTGAGTAAAGTATCTCAAATTATATTCTCTTTATTTTGTTTTAAAATGTGCATGTAAGGCCGGCCACATACACTTGGAATTCCGTAACGGAATTCCAAAACGGAATTTCGAAATGGAATATCAGTCCAAACAGATCTAAAAAAATCCGTGCGGAAAATTACCTTGTGTATGTGGTAGAGTCCATTATATTCGTATGGCGTTCGATAAAATTCCGTTTCGGATTTCCGAGTGTAGTGGCCGGGCTTAGTTGTTATGAGCAGTAGGTACATTATAATTATTTTTTTATTTGCATGTTAGTACTTATATTTTCTTCCTAATTTTTTATTTAATTATAAATAAGATGTCATTAGGTATTACTATTATTATTTTAGCTGATTTTGTATTACTTAATTTTTTTCCCTGTGTGCGTTTTTTGGACAAATAAATTCTTATTCTTATTAGAGTTCATGTTATTCTATTTTTTTATTATAATTATTCATCATCATTTTCAGCCTGTGTCTACTCCCTGCTGAGTAAAAGCCTCCTCCATTTTGTGCCGGTTTTGATACTGCGGATTGCATCCAGGATTTTCCCCCCTATCCTCATGTTGTCATCGATCCATCAGCAAGTGAGACCACTTGCTAGATGGATCGATGACATGCAAACACTTCATTTGCCCTCTCGAGGCGACCTATATAATATTTTACTAGCCGACTCTCGCGCTACTTTGTCTGCGCGTTATGTAATACGAATAATACCTGGATACTGAGCTTTACGTGGACTTTTTTTTTTGGTATACGACGTCTTCTAAAAATAAAACCTAGTTAGATCAATTTATTGCCCCCAAAACGAATTTTCATAAAATTTAGTATGAAAGAGGTTTCATACTAAATTTTATGAAAATCGTTGGAGCCGTTTCCAAGATTCAGATTATATATATAATATATACATAAATATACAAGAATATGTGAGTTAATTATTTATTATTTAATTATTATATCAATTAGCGGACCGTGAACAATGGCATATGCAAAGAGAGGCCTATACCCAGCAGTGGGTGAAGTCGGGCTGCGGATGATGATGATACAAGAATAGCTCGTTTAATGGTATTATTCCATTTTTGCAACATTTTTTATAGATGCTCCGCTCCTATTGGTCGTAGCGTGATATTATTTATCTTAGTGATTATATTTATCTCTTATTTATATAATTAGCCTTTCTCGATAACTAAAAAATACAACACAACAAGAATATTTCAATTTGAACCAGTAGTTACTGAGAATAGCGTGTTTGACCAAACAAACAAAAAAACTCTTCAGCTTTATAATATTAGTATAGATTATAGAGCCTTAAAGTTGCGGAAATTCACTAGTATCTTATGCTAAAATGGAGCTTTAAACATTATAGAAAACCACGTAAAGTGGATATATCCTCGGAGAACGGAAACGATTACCTACTGGAAAGATGGTGGATGGTGACAACCACGACGTAACCGGACTTACATACCGACAGCAACACAGTTTCATATTATATCTATAAATATAAAAATGAATTGCTGTTCGTTAGTCTCGCTAAAACTCGAGAACGGCTAAACGGATTTATCTTATATATCTTGGTCTTGAAATGTTCGTGGAGGTCTAGGGAAGGTTTAAAAGGTAAGAAAAATTCTAATAACTGCCGGAAAAACCCTAAAAATAGCCCTTTTCTATTTCCCATACAAACGTTTTCTAAATAAAATGTAGAGTCAATTTAAACTTTATTACTATCTAATAAACTTCACTCACTGTTGTCTAAGTAATGTATAAGGCGGTACGAAGTTTGCCGGGACAGCTAGTTGGATATAAAATACTGTAATTGTTCCCTTCTAAATCCACCGAAGGGAATCCCGAGAATTTTGAACAAAACAGCCATCTATATAATCATATAATATTCAGTACCTGGGTGACAGAGCTTTGCTCGGTTTTTTTTGAGGTTACCGACATTTTCTAAAAATAAAACCTAGCTAGATCGATTTATCGCTCCCGAAACCCCCTGCATACAAAATTTCATGAAAATCGATGGTGCCCTTTCCGAGATTCAGATTATATTTTATATCTATGTAAATAAATAAATAAATAATGCTGGACAATCCACACATCATCTAGCCCCAAAGTAAGCTACTCAAAGCTTGTGTTATGGGTACTAGATAACTGATATATTTAATACATTAGATACATAGATAGATATTTTTTATTATACATAGAAAACACCCAGACCAACGGAACAAATTTCTGCAGACCGTACACAAATTTGTTCCGCGGCGGGAATCGAACCCGCAACCTCTTGCGTCACAGGCGAACTCTCGCCCGCTGCGCCACTGAGGTCGTCAATTATGTACATAATCTACAAGAATTGCTCGTTTAGAGTTATAAGATTTTACATTTGACTTTGTGACAATACCTAATTTAAACACTTGCCACGGGAGATCCCATAAACAAAGAAGAAGAAGAAGAATCTAGCAGCAGTTAGACACGTTTACTCATACTTCGTAGTAAGCAGAACGTTTTTTTTCCAACTGTACTTCACATTGGCCTTGTTTCGGTAGAAACGCGGTCTAGTTTACTTATAAAGACGCACTGACATCTAGATTGCTATATGAATTGTATATACTTGTATACTGAAGAGAAATTATATAAGAATTAATTTAATACACACAAAATATATAATGTATTGTAGAAAGGGTGGATGAAAGAAGATTGAAGAAACAGTTGTATAAGGAGAGTGTGAATGGGACAGTTGGAAGGGGAAGACCTCGGCTTACGTACCTCGATCAAATTGGGGACGTCTTAGAGAAAGGCAAGGAGTACCCTAAACCGACGCGCATGTATGAAGAATGTAATGAGAGTGAATGAAGCAAAAGAAGTATGTCAGGATCGTAGCAAGTGGAGATCTGTGGTCTCCGTCGAGAAACAGGCGTGATTTTATGTATGTATGTAAAATATATAACAAATCTACCCACAGGAACCGTATTTTTCCGGGATAAAAAGTAATCTATGTGCTATTCCAGACTATAAACTATATCTGTGTCAAATTTCATCCAGATCTGTTCAGCCGTTTCAGAGTGAAAGAGTAACAAACATACATACATCCATACATTCTTACAAACTTTCGCGTTTATAATATAGGATTTTTTAGCAAATCGGGGAAATTCGAAGGTACTACATACATACGCACTTGTTTCCGAAGGGGTAGGCAGAGACCACGGATCTTCACTTACCTGTCATACCTCTTTTGTTTCATTCACTCTCATTACATTCTTCATTTACGCGCGTCGGTTTAGGGTACTTTTGATCTGGCCTTTCTCTAAAACGTCTCCAATATCCTAAATTCTTGGTACATACACACCCTATCACGACTAGACTTGGTTAATATTTTCTCAAGTCTCTAGTTACTTTGATCTTTGAAGATATCTAAAGCGGGTTAGTCAGAGGCACGTCCAAAATATGATAAGCGACAACGGACTTGCAACCTGTCGCGTACGAAATACTAATTAAGTACTATGCAAACAGAGGGCACGTACAAAATAGTATGATGTTTGGAAGTGACTCTGACTACACCACTTCAGTTATACTCAAATATTTCAGTAACTTACTTTGGCGTGAGAGTATTTCAGATTCAAAAACAGCCTCTCTTAAATGCTAAGCATTTTTTTTTCCCAGTCTAGTAAATAATAATATAGCATCAAATAACTTTGACTAAGCCAACAATTTGAATTCAATCGTAGAAAGTCAAGTCTAAAACTTTTCATTGAACATTCGTGATCCTACTAACATTATGGAGGCGAAAGTTTGGATGTTTGTAAGTTTGTTTGTTGCTCAATCCCACTATCCGCATAGATTTTCTAACAGAAATAGTCTTTGACTGACCAGTGATAGAATACAGACTACTTTTTATGTAGTGGGCATGTGAAGCCGCGGGAAAAACCTAGTTTCCCATCTAAAGAGGTCTTTTCATTGATATGCAATGTCAGTGACTACACGATCAGTATATGCCGCCTCTATGTCACCTTGTAACCTAAATGTCGCTTCCCATCTATGATAGTGATGTGACATACAAAGCAAGCTCTCAAAACATCGATAAAAGCTTGGACGTTTATCGAAATTTTATACAATGTATAATAATCATTCGATAAAGTTATGTAAAGTATGTCACAACTTACAACTTGTAACTAAAACAGTTTTTTATTAAACACATTAATAGTACATTGTTTCAAAATTAATTGATGCAACTTAACATCTCTCTCTCTCTCTCCTGACTATTCATCCCACATGGTGGTGGGGTCAGCCTTCCTAACACTCTTCCTCCACTTCATCCTATACAAATTAACATCATTTAAAAAAAGCAAGTTATAAAAACATATAAATTCAGACTCTTAAGTTTAAAGTTTTCGATAGATTTAAGATATATTATTACTCGTTTCAGTCAATATTTTAGTAGAGGAAAATACCTAAAAATACGACAAATAAAATATTTAAGATCATCTAAAAATGTTTATCAATCGTTTGTCAATATCGATATAAGCACAGCACTGGTCGTTAGCAAGCAATTTACTTCTCACAATACATAGCATAAAACTATATACCTACTTACCTGTTTGTACCATAATAATAATCTGCCTAACCTATATTATCAAAGTATAATAATAATCAGAGATGCTATACTCGTAGTATAAAACATAGGCTTTGCCCGCGAGGTACCTACATAAAATAAAACCAAATTGTTTACATTGGCATAGGTAAAATATTTTTTGAAATCGGATGGGTTTCCTAGATTATTTCCTACATACAAACAAATAAACAAACTTTGCCTCGTTATAATATTAGTTTATATTACAAGAATAATATAAATTATTTATTACGCCACACTACATATCAAGAGAGACAAAGAATTCAGCATTTCACGTATGGTTTTCAATAATAGAACTCTCAATTTTAAATTATTTTTTTATTCTTTGCTATCATAATAAAATAATACAAAATGAAATTCACCATCATCTTCCTGCCCACTCACGTTATGTGGGGTCGGCACAACATGTGATCTTCTTCCATTTCCCTCTATCACTTTTCATCTCGGTACTCACTCCTTTCTTACCCATGTCATCTTTCACGTCTTTAACAAAATGAAATTATAAACTACATTATAAAAAAATATTAAAGATGGATGTTGTAGCTAACGAAATAGGTATATCAGGATTGCAGCAAATGGATATTCATTACCTCTGCCTACCCTGTTGCGGTATAATTAAGTACGTTTTTGTATTATAGCGAATATCGTATCTAGCGCACTCTACCATCACTTTCGTGAACTTCTGGAGCTCGGCCGTTCCTTCTATGTTATAGTAAAATCTCTACTTTCACATTTCTCGGGCTAGGCTGCTACTATTGTACTTTTCAACATGAATACTAGAGGGCGCTGGTAAGTGACAACAGTATTTTTATAAAGCAAAATTATATAGAAATAATTTATTCCTTACTTTTTTTACCCAACCCTAAAGAGTTTGATAAATTAGAATTTTACCTATACACGAAAAAAAAGCATGATTTTCATATGAAAATGAGGAAAAATAATGAGTACTTATTATTTATTACAAACTTTTTAAGTAAGTATTTACCTACCTAATTTGAATATTTTGAAAATAACTCATTTTATAGCCATCTTTGAAACGTTAGTCTAACTGCATTGAAAACTTTGTCTACAGTTAAATTCCCTCTTAAAATTTTCATAGTTAGAAACTTAGAAAGTTAAAAAGTTATAAAGTAACACACTAGATGGCGTATAAGCACAAAAATAATATACTGTTTAATACTAGATTGGTATACGAGTACCTATAACAGAAGTCTTGTGTGAAAAGTCTAGGACTTGTGATTCTATTTAACTACTACTGATAGTGATAAAGCACTAGTAAAGTGCAGAAAAAAATACGTCAAAAATTAAATTTATCTAAGAAATATTAGTATTTCTTTAATTTATTTTTAGAATGAATCAACCAGTAAATACTTCAAAATGAAATATTTTTTTTATAATGTGTTTTAAAAATACATGACAATTATTTTAAACCAATAGTTTTATTTACCTTTTATGTAAGTATTAGACAAGTAAATAAATGTATAAATATATTTAATAAAGTGGTAAATTAAACTATTGGTTACCTATATTGTGGAGTTATGATTTATATTACTTTTGAGTTAATAATATATTAAACAAACGTACGTATTAGATAGATCTGTATACCTACCTGTGTAAATAAAAAAACCTTTTTATGATGCAATACCATATCAAACAGAAACTTAAAAAATTAGGTAAGTACTTATATTTTATCCAATGCTCTTTACAATTTGAGTTACACAGGTTAATAATGTATTTTGTAATCGTTTTACAAACTTCTTGCAAACACTATTAGTATAGAGGAATAAAAATATATTAAATACTAGCTGAACCGGCAGACTTCGTGCTTATTTAGAAAATATTTGTATGGGAAATAGAAAAGGGCTATTTTTAGGGTTTTCCCGGCAGTTATTCGAATTCTTCTTACCTTTTTAACCTCCCCTAGACCTCCACGAACATTTCAAGACTAAGATAAGATAAATCCGTTTAGCCGTTCTCGAGTTTTAGCGAGACTAACGAACAGCAATTCAATGAGTATATTAGAGGAAGTCTGAAAGTGGCGCCTGTTACTGAAAAGATGAGGAGTGCTAGATTAGCATGGTATGGACACGTGATGAGGAGGGATGAAAACCATGTCACCAAAAGAGCTATGAGTATGAGTGTGGATGGGTGCGCAAGTAGAGGAAGACCGAAGAAGAAATGGTTTGATTGTGTGAAAGATGATATGAATGTGAGAGGAGTTGATTCAGAGTTGACGAATGATAGGGGTGAATGGAAGAAGAAAACATGTTGTGCCGACCCCACTTAGCGTGGGATAAGGGCAGGAGAATGGAGAGAAGAAGATAGAAGAAGCAATTCTCTCATTGATGGAAGCAACTAAAAGCAATTCGGAAGCAATTTTTGGGTAGCATTTCTACGTTAAATACTCGTACGAGAGGTGACCCATCATTGACGACCTCAGTGGCGCAGCGGGCGAGAGTCCGCCTGCGACGCAAGAGGTTGCGGGTTCGATTCCCGCCGCGGAACAAATTTGTGTACGATCTGCAGAAATTTGTTCCGTTGGTCTGGGTGTTTTCTATGTATAATAAAAAATATCTATGTATATAATGTATTAAATATATCAGTTGTCTAGTACCCATAACACAAGCTTTGAGTAGCTTACTTTGGGGCTAGATGATGCTGTGTGGATTGTCCAGCATTATTTTTTTATTTATTTATTTATTTATCATTTTGACGTTAATAACTTTTCGCTGACACGAACATAGCTTCAGCCAACTAAGTTCAAAATTGAATTGGTACCAATATTTGAATGCGTTTGCTCAATTATTTTCTAAACTTTTAATTTACTTATAACTCAAAATTCGAAGCGAGTAAGTACTTACGGAAGTAAAAAGCCAAGAACGTGTTTTGTTACGTTTGGGTCTCGCTTAAAACTCCCCGGGTTTTTTAATAATAATTAAAAGATTTTCGAAATTTTGGAAAATAATATTAAATTAATTACTAGCTGTCCCGGTGAACTTCACACCGCCTTATGATTACGAATTAATTAAATATTTAATAATTCTAAAATTCGGGACGGAGAATCATGAAAATTGGTCCAGCCGTTCTAGAGTTATAAATGTTCAAACAAACTCGACTTTGAGAATTTTGGATTTTTATCTAAAAAAATATAAAATATAAAACTATTTCAAAAATAAATAAACTTGAGTTAAAAAAAATATGAATTCAAAACAATTAAAACTCATAAATAAAAAGGAGGTGAGTTTATGTTTACTGAACCCCAAAACATCAAACCAACTGAAAACAATTTCCCTTCAGTGAACTTCAGACTTCTGCGAGAAAATTAATCAGTCGTTGAATCGTTCTTTTTCGTTGGCATAGAATTTTTTTGTAATTCACAAAAGAATGAATTATGAAATCAGGAACAATGGAGCAATTACGGTAAGTTAGGTTCTTATGAATAAATTATAATCATGCATATTCAACGAAAGAGGTACGATACCTATGTTTTGCTAGCTGGGGCCCTATTCTACTAACGGCCGGTGTCTATATCCTACCTATCTACAGTTTTTGGATTTGACATTATATAAGTAATGGCAAATACGTATCCAAAACCCAAAAACCACAGAAAGATAGAATATAGAAATCGACCGTAAGCCAATCGCTTTACAATGACTATAATCATCATCATCATCATCTTGCCCTTATCCCGCTAGGTAGGGTCGGCGTAACAGGTTCTCTTCCTACCTCTCCCCTATCATCTGTCATCTCAGTAGTCACTCCTTTCTTACACATCTATCACACATTCAGATCCATCACCCTTCTTGTAACATGACTTCTTTAGATGATAAAAAAACTTGGGACGAATCAGCTCCAACTCTGCTAGGTATAAAATCACATTTTTTGCCGTTGGTGGGAAAAAAAAGCATTGAAATTACACTGTAAATATAATATTACCTACATAATATTTGCGTGAAAGTGTGGTGTGGGGGCAGAAAAAACAACACAAGTTAGGTACATTAATAATTTTAATAAATATTAATAAATTATTATTCTAGTTACATTCAATTAGTCAAAGGTTATTGCAAAGCAACCAAAGAAAACTTACGGGTAGATACCTATTTAAGTTTGAGTTATTTTTTTGAACTCAAATTTGTTTGATTAATCAATCAAAATGGCAATGGAAAAGTCTTTTTTATTTTTTACCTGGTTTACCTTTTTCGTAGTATTTATACAAAAAAATCTGTCACTCGTCTCATAAATAACATTTACTAAAATAATATGTTATTCACGGTACCGAGAGCCAAATAACATGGATAAGTAATAGTCTGGCGGATCAAAGGTTAACTTACAATCAAATTGAGATGACACCGCCAAGAACATCAATTTTGTTTATCAATTGAATATTATCTAGACAAAAGCTTTGATATCCCAACTTTAAATAGAATTATATGTAAAGTTTGGTAGATCTGTGGTGTAAATGACAATATTCAAAACGATTCTTTATACAATTTCAGCTTTCAACAATTTCATGATTCGTATTTTTATTGGCTGGTAATTGCAGGCATATTTTATTTTTCCCTTATATGCCTACTAACATTTCGATCCACACAAAACATACATTTTCTATTGTGTCCGGAATTTACGGATGTATCCGGTTAGACGGTCTTGTATACGAATCTCACGTAAACAGGCCTTGTACACGAATCAAAAAGCAAATGTAAAAAAGCCGTTATTCGTAAAATTTGAAAAACAAATTTCACCGGATTTCGGTGCGCTGTGTTTATTCAGTTTCTTGGTTTCTTCGATTTAAGAAAGTCTATTCATTGGTTACTTATGCAACAAATTTCCTTACCACACACTTATTTTTTATTTACTATGAAGTTTTCGCGTATTCCGTCCATCCTTGATATGGTAACGGTGTGTCCAAGTCCCGTCGCCGGCGGTGGTGACCGTGGTGACCTGCATAAATGACCTGGTGGTCATCGTGACCTTCCGATGAGGTCATCTTTTTGACCCCGACTAACGCTGAGAGCATGAGAGCCATCGCAGATACTGCTAAAGCCTGAAAAAAAGTTTTTATTAACATAATATATGGACAGGTAATTCTACTACAAAATATTATACACTAACAACACACGGCTTCACACGGGTAGCAAAAGTATCCCTATTTTTATATATAAAGTATAACCTATTTTACTTAGGAATAATGTAGCATTCTAATGGTGAAAGAACTTTTTAAATCAGGTCAGTAATTTTTGAGTTTATTCGTTACAAACAATACAAAAATACAAAACTTTCCTCATTATAATAATAATATTATAATAATATAGAAGTATAGATTACACATTGTAAAAAGTTGAGCTGCTCAAGGTACATTACAATTGATCTACAGATAGTTTATCCGATCTAGATCACCGTCAGAGGGAAGCAAATAACCTAGTAGAACTTTCCATGCTTTCATTTGCATACGGGCTATCTGATAAAGTGGCTACTGTAACTTATGGCCGTATGCAATATTAGAAGTATCACGGTGTGTTTCTGACTTTTGTATGATGAACTCAGATGCTTGTCTATGTCTGGGTGTTATTATTTATTCTATGTATGTACATATTTACAAAAAAAAAAGGTATATATTTAATCTATCAACCATCTGGTTTCCATCGTACAAGCTTTGCTTAGTTTGGGGCTAGATGGCGTTGTGTGAAATGTCCACCAATATTCATTTATTTATTTATTTATTATCGTATTTCGACTAACTACATTAAAATAAGTTTATTTTCATACGAAATATTAAAGTTATATCACGTTGATATTGCCCGAATGGTAAGGCCCCAAATATGATCATTACAAAAAGCAAAATAACAATCAGAGAATCATCAATAACGGTAAAAAAATGATTTCAAAAACTCTTTCTTTTGAAGCGAAAAAAAAAATGGATTATAAGAATAAAATAGATTATAATCCTTTGATCTGGTTCTCGCAGTTTAGCACACAATAATCGCGGCATACTTTAATTGGGAAAAGTGAGTAATTGTAGCAGGCCCGTATGTGCAAGCGGCGTGTCGCGGAGAAAATTGTATAATGATGCGCAAGATTCGTGTGGAGTTTTTCTAAACATCGGATCTTGGTTTTATGTAGGTATTTTTAGTGGAACAATCATGTTAGTGAAATAATTTGGATTAAGCTAAAATTTTTTTGATATCTGGAAATTAAAATAAAATATTGGTGGACATTACACTCAACGCCATCTAGCCCCAAACTAAACTAAGTTTGTACTATGGGAATCAGATGGTTGGTAGATTATTATTATTTTTTTACATGGAAATACACCAAGGCTCAAACATCTGCGTTTATCACACAAATATTTATCCTGGGTGGGGATCGAACCCACAATCTACAGCTCGGAAGGCAGAAGTACTACCTACTGAGCTGTGAGGACAGTCATTTGGATAATAGTTGCATTTCTGTAAATCCGTGGTCTTTTTCTACCCTGTCAGAAAACAGGTGTAATTATAAATTTATTTCCACCATTTTATAAAACGACTTAATTTGAACTACTTTAATAATACTTAGATTTTTGAGGATATCTAAAGAGCCAGAGGCAAGTCCAGGTATTATATTTAGCACATTTCCACTTTTTGCATAGTAGTTAGTATTGCATTCATGACAGGTTGCAAGCCCATCGCCGCTCATAAGAATACTAATATTGACAGATACCTTCTAATTTTTGGTTGTAGGGTAAGCCAGTTTCCTTACGAAGTTTTGGAATAAAGTAGTGGCATTGCGCACATAATTTTTTCGAATAGAAAACCTCATTGGTGCATGTCCAGATTTGAACCCACGACCTTCGGATCACTAGGCAGGGGTGCTACCATTACACCACCAGTGCTCTTGTATTCTATGTAGTGCAGGAAACGCTACAATCGGTGTCGCTGGCTTCATTTGAAGTCCGCGTATTGGAAACAAAATTTCCCTTGTAATTTTTGCATTTCCTACGCATTTGCTGCAGTGCATAGAATATCACGACAAGCGACAATCTATCTTATTGGGTACTGAAAAGGACGGAAATATCGGTACTAATATAGTTTAGCGAGAAAGTGCTAGCGATATTTCCATCTTTTTCAGTATTAGTAATGGATTTCCGCAAAGTAAGGTTTAAGGTTTAAGATATTTATTTACCTACTTCTCAACAGATTAATAATCACTGGTGAGAAACAAAATATTCTTATTATCTATTGTTAGTAGTTCGGTAGGAGCAAATAATCAAAATAATGAGGGTAGTTTGCAAAAATACTGTACAAAGCAAAATAAGGGCACGAACACATTGATATAATATATGAATAAGTCACGCCTGAATCAATTATTTATCTTATCGGTGTCTAGTTTTCAGTTGGTTCTGTTTATACCTTCATGGTGAGGAGTCCTAGGCCTCCAATACCAGCTGCTCCCATGGCCTTTGCGAACATCATTCCTAATAGGGCTACGCCCCCGCCTCCGCCGCCCCCCTTCCCTCGACCGGTGCCTGAAATAAAAAAAAAACAATCCTGCTAATTACTAATATTATAAACGTGAAAGTTTGTATGAATGTATGGATGTCTGGATGTCTGGATATAATGTATGTTACTCTTTCACGCTGAAACGGCTGAACGGATTTGGATGAAATTTGGCAAAATGCATTATAGTCTGGAACTGCACATAGGCTCCTTTTTATCCTGGAAACGTGTGCGGTTCCCACGGGATATATTTGTTTGTTTTTCAAGGTACCACGCGGGCGAAGCCGTGGGCGGAGGTTAGTAATATTATAAATTCGAAAGATTGGATAGATGGATGTATGAAAGTTTGTGACTCAATCATGCTAAAACGGTTGAAAAGATCTGGACGAAATTTGGCAAAGAGATAGATTATAGTCTGGAATAGCACATAGGCTACTTTTACACGAAAGCTAGTGACACATTAGCAAGAATAATACATCTAGGTATGAGAATCAAAATAGTGCACCCAAGGAGCCTCAGAGGCACATTTCAATCCTTTCGCCACACTTGTTCGAAAGAACTACACGATAAGAAAATGAATAAAAAACTGACATATAGACAATACACAGACTAAATCGCTTTCATAGACACTTGAAAGGTGTGTATTTAGAAAACGCACATTCAGGAAGAAATATCCCAAATTCAACCCCTAAAGTTCGATTGTTGAAAGAAAGTTCAAATAAGCAAAAAACTATTTGTTCAAATAAGCAAACTTGGCTCGCGTTTGACGTTGATAGTGACGCGTGCGAGTAGCTCTCCTAGTGTGAAAGTAGCATACAGTTTAAAAAAACCGGTAAAACACAACTTCCGAGCGGATATCTTTATTGTGAAACCTTTATTTTTGAAAGAATTTTTATTTTGTAATGGCTACTTTTAGTAGGATGAAAAAATATTAGTTTGGGAGGTATCAGAGTTGGCATTGATTAAAACAAATGAACAAACGAACGTATGAAAGAACGAATTTTTTAATCTAAAAAATTGTTAGCTGACCGACTGAGTAACCACAGACTAAGCGATAGGTCTTTTAGTTTTTTTTGAGGTTATATTCATTCCAGAACTCCTGAATTTCAGCGTGATGAAAGTTGGGGTCATTGGCTTGCTTGTTTTTCTTAAATTCTAATATATAATAATGTTAATAATCCCAGTGCTCTTAAACGGTGAAGGAAAACATCGTGAAGAAACCGGCATCACCTAGAACCAAAAATTCGAAAGTGTGTGTCATAGGTAAGTATTCTTATAAGCGGCGATGGGCTTGCAACCTGTCACGTACGGCATACTAACTACTGTGCAAAATGTGAGCATGTGGCAAATGTGATGTTTGGACGTACCACTGACTATCCTTTTTAATATCCTCAAAGATCTAAGTCTCTAGAAGCCTTAGGAGATATTTACTGAGCCTGGGGATTATAGTCGTGATCATGTTTTTTTTGTTAATAATCACTGACTTCACCGTGTTATCGGATTAGTGCACAAAATAAGCCTTTGAGGCGTACCATCACCACACTGGTTAGAACTAGTGAATAAATAAATAAAAAAAAAAAATATGATCACGTCTGTAATCCCCGGGCTCGGTAGATATCTCCTCAGATCTTTTAGTTACTTAGATCTTTGAGGATATCTAAAGGAAGTATTCAGAGGCAAGTCCATACATGACATTTGGTACATGCCCACATTTTGCACAGTAGTTAGTATTCCGTACGTGACAGGTTGCAAGCCCATCGCCGCTTATAAGAATACTAACCTATGACACATACCTTCGAATTTTTGGTTCTAGGGTATGCCGGTTTCCTCACGATGTTTTCCTTCACCGTTTAAGAGCACTGGTAATTGCGCACATAAAATTTTCGAATGGAAAAACTCATTGGTGCACGACCAGGTTTGAACCCACGACCTTCGGATCGTGAGGCAGGGGTGCTACCACTACACCACCAGCGCTCACTAGAACTAGTGACATAATAAAAAGAAGTATTCACGGCGACAGACACTTCACTATCACTAAACCACTCACCATTACTTTCCTTATACGTTTCATCAACAACCTTCAGAGAATCAGCTAATATCTTCGTGATTTTCTCCTTCTCAATCAAAGCGGGAAGCTTCACTTGAAGTTCGTGTCCCTGGAGGAACTTTGCCAGACGATTCAAGGTCGAATGATCACCAAAGGATCTTGCCTCATCATCAATACTATTTTTTATAGGGACGCTAACAAGTTTCACACCGTCAATAAGGTCTAAATCCCCATCCAAAAACGATGCGTAAGCACACGTAAATACTAAAGGCACTAGAATTCGATACATTTTTGTCAGTAACTAGTCGAGCAATAAGCGAGAAAGGGAGACGTAAACAGTTTTATAGAGATAGCTTTCAAAAAAATGACAACGACGACCGAGAGCAATTTCTATGAGGTGAATGAAGAAAAAAACAGTAGCGTTGTATTGCGCATAGTGTCTGTTTAAGCCGCGGTTTCAGAAAACAACAAGCCATCATAGTAAAGCTTTTATACTACCGCACCCTTACTCCAGCATAAGAAAGACTGTTGTAAAGTTAGAAGTTTGACATGTGCAGTACAGCTTTTTCGCATAACATCACGATAGTCAGTTAAAAAAAAGACCTTTAGATCTTGTTTAGATCTGCTGGCTGCATCACACATTTTGGCGCATACTTCACGAGGTATATAATCCAATTGCAAAACACTACAACGTATGTGCCTTTTACCAAATACGTAATCTAATATAGAAATAATATCAATCGCATACATTTTGTCTTCTCTATAACCGACATCGATGTTAGTAATCTTATACCTTTAAACGAGCAATTCTTGATATGTATAAACATAAAATTTGTTAAAATACTGAATAAGTATAATAAGAATAAGAATGTAATTGGCGATAGTGTTATGAGGAGGAACGAATGTCATGTGTTAGGTATAAATGTGGATGGATACAAAAGTAGAGTTAAGCTAAAGAAAAGATGGATGGACTGAGTGAAAGATGATTATGAGTAAGGAAGGTGTGAGTACTGAGATGACCGATAAAAGAGAGAAATGGAAGAAGAAAACGTGTTGTGCCACATAGGATGGGAAAAAGGCTGGGAGAAGAAGAAGAAAAAACACGATTACAACCAAACTGTCAAATTCAAATTGTATAATGAGTAATAATAATAATTAATAATTAATTTCACATTTTATAATACTATCTATCTCTGCTGTTACCTTCAGGAGAAGGAATTTACAAAAGTCGTTAGATAACGGCTACCGCTATTCAGAGAACCAGCTTTTTATTAAATTGTAAATGACATTCTTGCGATCACTTTCTGTGAAATTGGTGTAAACTATATGAGTAGCTGTGTAAGTAGTTTTTTAAGGGAACGTAGGGCGTTTTCGTAAATTTGTAAATACTTATAGAAAGCTTAGTAATTGTTTTAGCGCCTATGTGCGATATACTAATACTCTCAAACGGTCAATAAAGATAAACATGATCACGACTGTTATCCCCAGGCTCGGTAGATATCTCCACAGATCTCTAGTTACTTAGATCTTTGAGGATATCTAAAGAGGGTTGTCAGAGGCACGTCCGAACATGACATTTAGCACGTGCCCACATTTTGCACAGTCGTTAATATTCCGTATGTGACAGGTCGCAAGCCCATCGCCTCTTATAAGAATACTAACCTTCGACACACACCTTCGAATTTTTGGTTCTAGGGTATGCCGGTTTCCTCACGATGTTTTTCCTTCACTGTTTTAAGAGCACTGGCATTGCGCACATACATTTTTCGAATAAAAAATCTCATTGGTGCACGACCAGGTTTGAACCCACGACCTTCGGATCATGAGGCAAGGGTGCTATATACACCACCAGCGCTCTCAAATGTGGTTAAAGCTTTGACATAAACCCCATAAGCGATAATGAAGCTCTTTTATCACACTTGAAACCATTAACGCTAGACTGAAGCCACTTATGTAAGCTGAGTATTACTAATTTGTATTTCACGACCGTAAATAGTTGAAATGCTGTTGGTAATTTAGCTAGGCGACACCCGTTACCAGTTAGTGTGGTTTCACACCAGTGACATTGTGCCGTAACTGTGACAGTGTGGCCGAAGCATGCCATTTGTTAAGTGGGTTCAAAATATTTGTACTTTCACGAAGTTCCTTAAAAATGGCAAGTTGTCACGCAGTGATATGTTATAGTTACTAAAGTTTTCTCTATGTTGTCACGCGTGTTTCTTAAAGTATAGAGCCACGGTCACGGCTTTTTGTCACTAATGTGGGCGGGTATCGTGACTATAGAGATGATGTAGAGATGATTTATAATAAGACTGACTTTGACCTTAAGAGTAGAGAAAGAGATGCAAAATTATTTAAGATCGATTCATGAAGAACACTGAAGTAGTGGTAACCCATCCTCACGATCCGAAGGTCATGGTATCAAACCGGTCGTGTAACAATGAGTTTTTCCACTAGAAAAAATTATGTGCGCAATGCCAGTGCTCTTAAACGGTGAAGGAAAAATCGTGTGAAAACCGGCAACTCTAGAACCAAAAATCCGAAGGTAGGTATGTCTTAAGTTAGTATTCTTTTATGCGGCAATGAGCTTGCATTCTGTCACGTACGGAATACTAATTTCCCTGTAAATTGTGGGTATGTTTTACCGTGCCTCTGACTACCTCCTTTAGATATTCGCAAAGATTTTATGTAAGTATCTAAAGATCTGACGAGAAATCAACCGACCCTGGGGATTACAGTAGTGATCATTTTTTATAAATATTTTATCGGACTAACTCATTTTTTAAGGATTTTTATTTTAACCTTATCATCAGACAACATTTTTCCTGAAAAAAGTTAAGTTATTTAAACGCTCTGAACACACGAAAAGGTCATTGCCCTTGCTGATGGATATCTAACAGCTGTTTTCATTGTGTCAATGACCTACTTAACGGTCAACGGTGTTGACAATCACAGAACCTAAGTACTACTTAATACTGAAAGTTTCAAAATGCTACAGATGGTTTAGACAAGTGACAATCTAAAATAGCGATATCGCTAATGAAAACGAGCAAAAGGTATGATAATTAATGACATTTGAAATCGATAAGTCACGTGATAATACACTAGTCAGTTACCATACACTAGCTGCTATTGCTAGCGACTTTGTACGCATGACGATATTTTTATGTCCAAAATGATACAAAACTTATATTTTGCTTCCAATTATGCTCAGTTCACCTGTAAAAACTACATGAAAATTGGTTCAATAATTTCAGAAAAGTGCGCGAACAACCAAATTAAACAGACAGACAGAAGAAATTTCAAAAAAAACGCTGATTTTTGTTCTATTACATAAATAATGCTTATTTTTAATATTTTCTTCAATGTACTCACTGACACAAAAACTGAATCTGCCAACATTGTGAGAAACCGGCATACCCTAGAACAAATTTGACACTTCCTTTAGTGATCTGGTCAGAGCTAACTATAGATCATCATCATCATCATCATCATCAGCCTAAAGCAGTCCACTGCTGGACATAGGCCTCCCCTAATGAGCGCCATTGCGCCCTGTCTTCAGCTCGACGCATCCAGCCTCCACCAGCAGCCTTTCGCAGATCGTCACTCCACCTAGCCGGAGAACTATAGATTATAGCTATTTCAACAGCTGTTAAGAAATGGCAAAGGAAAACATCTTTCGGGAACCGAGATGTCATTAAATCTAAAAAGGTCAAGGTACTAAGATAGGAGCACTGGTGGTTTAGTGGTAGTATCCTTGCTTTACGATCTGAAAGTCGTGTGTTCAAACCTGATCACGAATAACTAAAAGAACTTATTCGAAAAGTTTATGTGCGCAATGCCAGTGCTCTTAAACGGTGAAGGAAAACGTCGTGAGGAAACCGGCATACCCTAGAACTAAAAGTTCGAAGGTGTGTGTCATATGTTAGTATTCTTATAAGAGGCGATGGGCTTGCAGCCTGTCACGTACGGAATACAAACTACTGTGCAAAATGTGGGCTTGTGCCAAATATAATGTTTGGACGTGCCTCTGACTACCCTCTTTATTATATTCTCAAAGATCTAAGTAACTAGAAATCTGAGGAGATATTTAACCAGCTTGGGGATTACAGGCGTGATCATGACAAATGTGTAGCTCACTTTATTCCTTTCATCAAACTGGTTTAATAGAAGGAAACTAAAAACAAGAAGCTGGAGAGAGTCCCAGTTGTGGGAATAGAGACCACTAGTGGATAAACAGGAAAGGTTACCTTCTTTTTAAGGCTTATTCGTCACAATGACTTTCGATTTCATAGTTTTTATAACAAAAGAACCAATACAATTATGCGTCAATGAAAAATGAATAAGAAAAACTGAACTTTCTATTGAAATAATTGTACTTTCACTGAAACGAGACGTAGCTGATAGATGTGTTTCTGTCTCTTTCTCTCACTGATAAAATGGTTTAGATCTTTTGTTTGTTTTGGGGTTTTTACGGTTTAAAATGATTGCGGTATGACCGGCCAAAACGCAAAGCCGTGACACAAGTGTAGTTACACCATGCGACACCATGGAGTCAAGTAATGTCGTGTCGTGAAACTTTACGGTGTTTATCGTAAAAACTCACAACAAAATGACGTAGAAATCGACGACGTTCATCGTAAAAACCTACTAACTAGACTGACTTGATTTAATCGTGACTATTTGCGATGTAAATTTTCATGATAAAACCATCGTTTGAGTCCACGATATCGCATCGTCCCTCGTTTTGGTGTTTTTCTTCACCGTTTTCGAGGCATTGCGCACGTATTTTTTTTTATTTGTGTCATTTGCGTTTAAACCCACTGTCTCATGGGATATAAGATAAGAATTATAGACAAAATTAATTTTCTGAAATTACTTTAGCTGTCACGTGACGTCTCACAAGCTTATACCTACTCGTATGCAATTTCCACAACTGTGGTCCCAAGGGTGCTTACCAGACCTATAGAAAGAACGTTTGTAATTTTTTCGACGAATTCGTTTCATTAACGCCCTTATACTGATAGAAATACGGTTGACGATGATGATGCTAAAAACCTATTACCGTGATTTTCTTTCCATTTTCGTCAGGTAACGGAAGTTCGTGACAGGATGGATGTTTATGAGTGCATGCGAGTGTCTTGTCGCCCGTCGACCGTTACCGCTGGTCATAGAGTATAAACCTGTAGAACGGATGGTTTGGTCTTTGGTCACGCACGACACATTATTACCTACATTTTTTGATATCAATGGAATGTAAGCCTAAAAAACAATAGACCCTAAAACAAATTTGCAAAATCCTTCTTTTTCTTCTTCATACTTCAGCTCTCTAGCTGTATACCTACTAAATGTAAGTACCTAAATCTTCAAATATAATTGTACAATTTAGATTTATATAGGTAGTAACTTTACTTAGTACAAACTAATAACAATAGCTTCCTACCAAAGATTTAATAATTAAATACCAATCACATTCTTAGTTCAGATTTCTTGAGTGCTTCTCCGTTCGACCCAAGATTGTTCAACCCAATAGGTATTTATCTCCTTTCAACCAAAAACATATTCTCCTTTCTACCCAATCCATAAATGTGAGTCACAGTGAATTTTAAGCAGTAGGTACAGACACTATAGGTATCTACCTATGTAATAATGAAATGATTACTAACATTAAATCCAAAAGTTTTTACTAAAGGTAAATATTACCTTTATTATTTAAGTAGGTACTTACATACTTTCGTTTCGTATCCGGTCTGTTTGGACTGAAATTCATATAGTAGGTACAATCTCGTTTCGTCAAGTCCCATAATCGCCTTTTCCCAAAATGACTTATTTTCTAATGTCTTTGTTCATGAATGTCTTAAATAAAACTGTCGAATGGTGTACAGTCAGTAACACTTAATTATATTATACTATCAGAAGTTAAAAATTCTAGTAAGTACTTATAGGTTTTAAAATCGTTGTTTTATTAAAAGTAGTAGTGGGCTCATTCCAAAAGTTCAGATACCAGGATAGCAGAAACGATGGAGAGGTATTTAATAGTAGATTCACAATGAGTCACTTACTCGGTTTATTTGTAGGTTTCCTAACTAATTTAAATGCGAAAGTGAGTTTGCTAGTTTTTATACAAATTGTTTCGTAAAAAAACGTAATTTTGCATGACTGACATTAATAACTAGATAAGTTTTTTTATTTAAACTCTGTATTTACCTATGTTCCGAATCTAAACTTTGTTGTGTATATTTTTACATGTTTATTTGATTATATGTTAGGTACTTTAAAAGTTGATTAGTATATTGTTGTTTGACCAGAAGACAAATTTGACTGAGCACTATCTAGATAAGTCTGATTTGAGTTTTTTTTTTAATAAAAATGTTCTTGAGTTGAGTTGAATATCTACATGCTTGTTTTTGATCTGCTGACCCTGCTGCTTCTGTGTTTACACTGTGTCATTTCTTTAAATTTACACAATAGAAATTAGGAATAAGTAGGTGTGGGTAGAAACGAGCATAATATATTAAAGGTTTTTGGTCGAAAGGAGAAAAATACCTATTGGGTAGAACAATCTTGGGTCGAACGGAGAAGCACTCGATTTCTTGTTTCATGAGTATCAAAATCCAATTAATGCCGTGACGTACACTCGAAATATTGCGTCAAACTCATCTTCTTTGTTTAGAAATAAGGAATAAAGAATGTTTATTGGCAAAAATAATTACAATTATGTTTCTTATTACATACGAGCTGATGCCCGCAGCTTCCCCCGCGTGAATGTCGATTATCGCGAGTTTTCATACAAACTTTCATCCCCTATTTTATCCCCTTGGGGGTAGAATTAATCAAAATCCTTTCTTAGCGGATGCCTACGTCATAACATCTACCTGCATGCCAAATTTCAGCCCGATCATTCCAGTGGTTTGGGCTGTGCGTTGATAGATCACTATGTCAGTCAGTCAGTCAGTCACCTTTGAGTTATATATATTTAGATTATGCTTCAGTAATTTATTGACACAAGATTATGTACCACAGTGCTTATTATTTATTTTTAATCTTACTGAATGTCTGCACAGACTATAGCTACATTTTGTTATTAGGTTTAATTATGGCGTCTGCATTTGTTCCTAATTTAAAAGCATGACTGAAGGAAATAAAAGAAGATCAACATTCCAAAAAATCTGTTTATTAAACTCACTAGCTTCTGCACGCGGCGTCGCCCGCGAAGTACCTACATAAAATATAGCCTATGTTCATCCTGAAAGTTCATTCTACACATTGGTGAAAGAATTTTTCAAATCGGTTCAGTAGTTTCGGAGCCTATTCATTTCAAACAAACAAACAAACAAACAAACAATCAAAGTTTTCCTCTTTATAATATTAGTATAGATAATAATATAGCAGACACAGTATAATTACTATCCAATGCGTTATTAGAATACATGATTGGCCGACCCCACGTAACGTGGGAAAGGGCAGGAAGATGATTATGCCTGTGAGTATTGTGTAGGCAATTTTATTTAGCACCTTCTGTTTAAAACTTTTACTCTGTGTAGCAGGAAATCAATTGAGCATCGTGTTTGTTTTTTCTAAACCTACGTGTGGCTACTATTTTTTTATTAATTACTTGTTTCCTTTCTACGTTACCTGTTTATTTGGGCTCATTAACTACATTAAAATTTATGTGTTCATTAATATACGATCGCATTTTGATGACCTACTTTTGTGTTATTTTTTCTATTGAGTCCGTTGGTTATTAAATTATCAAATTATAAAGCTTGGTAAGCTAATTCAAGAATTTTTTAGGCAAAATAACTGAAATATATTAATTTACTGATCAAATTAGAGTATTGATGGTGTAGTGATAGCACCCTTGCCTCATGGTCATGACTAAAGATTGTGGGTTCTCTTCGAAAATATTATGAGCGCAATGCCAGTGCTTTTAAAAGGTGAAGAAACCGGCATACCCTAGCACCAAAATTTGTAAGGTGTTGTGTCATAGATTAGTACTCCTATGCAATACTAACTACTATGCATAATGTAGGAATGTTCTAAATAATTATCATGTTTAGACGTGCCTCTGACCACCTTCTTTAAATCTCTTCAAAGACCTAAAAACTAGAGATCTGAGGTGAATTTATGTACTATGCCAGAAGATCACAGTCGTATTAGTGTAACAAAACAAAATTCGAAATTTCGTACTTTGATATACGAGAGTAGGCCTCCTGAAACATAAAGTGATAAATTTATAGCGTGTCCTACTTTACTATCATACTCACTACTAGGTGGAAACTCACTGTCAATGCGTATTGCGTGCACGCCGATTTAAAAACAAATAAGTTTCATTTCATTCCGAAGGTACCGTTGAAGTATAAGTCAACATACTTTTGATACTATCTAATTTAAATGTCCATTTTTGACTATAAATAAATTTTGCATATGAATATCACCATTTTTTTTTAATAAGTGATATCAAACGCAAGTAAAATGTCAGTTTACTCTTAAATAACTATGATTAACTCTGAGGATAGTGCACTTGCTTGGTGAAATCCACCCTTGGTAAGCTAAATATCATGTTACTAGACTCAAAACAAGATCTGACAATAATTATTATATCCTAAATCACAAGCCATTTGATTTTAGATGAAAGAAAATCGATATAAGTTTGAAACCAAGAGATATATTTAAAAAAAACACATCAATGAAATCGATGATGATGATGATGATGTTCTTGTGGTAAGCACAAACTCTTCGGGAAATATAAAAGTAATATTGATATTTTTATGTTTCTTACCATGACGCAATAGTTGTATTGAAGCACTGTCAATTTAAGCTTGAAACTGATCTTTCAGAAAACATGATAGTTTGTAAGAGCAGTAAGAGCTTGTTGTGAGACCCCTAGTCGACTTCGACTACAGTTACTATGTAAAGTGAACAGGAATTACCTCTAACTTAAAAACTTACTAACTGCTTATTTAACTAATTAGGACTTTGTTGATCTGTCTTTGCAAGCGCTCTTTGATATTATCCATCACCCAAGTTTTGTCACCATTGGTATTATGTTTTCAGACCCAGATAAATTGAGTAAAGACAGCAAGTACATTGACCTAAGTATTGGAGATAAGACTCCTACGAAAGTGAAATCAAGGAACGTTTGTCTTCAGGCCAATTTGATGCACCATCCATACACAAGAAAGTAAAATATCAATGCAGACCTATTAAACAAACTGTAGAACACGTATCATTTTTTATCACCAACAAGAATCCACAACTATAGACTCTAACCGTTCGAATCACGGAAAAATATCGAACAGAACCAAAGTGCATACTAAAAAAAATAATGCACACACAGTAAGACGGGATCAGTGCAGCGTGACGTTGGATAAAAATCATGGACAGTTTCCATATGAGCTCATTAAATGAAGAGCCACCAGTGAAGGTGGGCGATTTGTGACCTACAAATGGATTGATGATCAATAGTGCTGTGTCAAAATGACTGCTACTGTGTTGCTTGTTTGCCTGTTGATAGGGAGCGTGACGGCTGTAGATCTAAGCTGTAGTGACAACGCAACGTGCATAGAAGAGTTAGCTAGAGATGTGGTGCGGAGCTTACGGCAGCGGAAAGCAGTTCGACTTTTTGATGCTGTGACGATAGAACCTTTGGCGACGCGGCAGGGGCGGTCAAGAGAAGGATTATGGAGTTGGTTTGAGGACAATGCTGTGAGCTTTGACTGGAGCGACTTCACGTTTAAGGTGTCCGTGCCTCGCGATGGAAGGGACGACGCGCTAGATTTGGAGATGTATGAGAGCAGAACAGCTACAGGTTAGTCATATAGCTCATCCTTACGATGCAAATAGGTTTAGCTCATCTTGAAATTTAACGTCCGAATTTGGGAAACCGTCCGAACTAATAACCAATACTAATTTTAGTTTTTGCATCAGTTCAATGTCATATAGAAGCAGGAATTGACAGAATTTCAACGAAAAAGGGCCCTAACAAGACACACAAGAATTGAATTAAGTTGATAAAGGGCCATACAACAAACGAAAAAACGTTAAATCAATCAATATTAAAACATTGAAAAAGTTTTTTGTTGCTTTCGAGTGAGGCTTAAAAGTTTTTAACAATATTTCGGCATCTTCCGTAATTTTTCTCTTAAAAAATATTATTTCACAACATAGTTTTGTTTAAATTTTTGTTACAATATCTATTCCACATAAAAGAAGCTTTTCAATTCAATGTAATCTACTTTCTATGTTGTGTCATGTGTGTGTGTATGTTCATTATTACTCCGCAAATTGCTAACCGATTTTGATAACGACATGCCAAAATTTTGTTTATGTGGACAATTACATTTGTTTTTTTTTTATTGCACATGGAATATCTACATTACGATTGAGGTTACAATATTTAGTGTATTTGATATCGGTTTATAGCTTTTTGTAAAAATAAAATGTTTATACATTGTTTTAAATGTAGCAAAACATGCACAGAATGACGCACCTTTATATAAATTGATCCATTAGGGATTGACAGTGGAAAATAATAAAGATTGGCAACAGCGTGATGAGCAACCGAAAAGCAATTAAATATAATTCCATTATCCTGAAGGACAACACGCTCGATGTTCATTATTTTGCAAGATTTTTCGATATTGAATTTCGAGTTATTGAAATCGATGAAGAACCTTGCTAGACTATCATCATTATCATCTCCAATTTGATAAAAAATCTCATTGTTCAGAGACAGTTCTAACCAGATTCTTATTACACCACTCTGCAATTATTATGTGGCACGTGAAAGAGCTCGTTCAAACGACTGTTTTGAAGAATATAAGAACTGTTAATATAAATTCAATACACTGTGACATTTGAATTCGTTTTTCTAGTTTATCCAAGGACGTTCACGTCAGTAGCTAGAACGTCCTTGAGTTTATCAGACTCTTGTCTTACCATTCTTCATTTTCTCGCCAAATTTATTAAAGATGGCTTGTTATGGCATCTGTCTTTTTAGAGATCATTTTTGTCAGTGTCAAGTAATTTTTATTGAAAAATTATTGTACAAACTCGCAGTCAAATCATCAAGTAAATTTTAAACAAAAGATGGCTTTTTATGATTTTAGAACCAAATATGGCAAGTAAGTATCAATGTTTTTGATTCGTGTCACATACAATGACAGTGACACAACACCAACAAAATAATTAAACTAGAAACATTGAGAATTTACCAGAACTAGATGCGTTCTGTTGTGACGTTGACATTACGACCGGAACAACAGCTGCATGTGACATTGTAGCCACAGATAATATTGTAGTTAGATATACAATTATCTAATTAACTACAGATTTATTGAGGCTTGATAAACAGACAGACAGTGATTCTAAAGAGGTTACTATTTTCTTTCCTAAATAGGGAACCCTAAAAATGGCTCACGACAGAAATCCGCTTAAATCTGTAAGTAGATCTTTGAATCGAAGCAGTATGTAGGACAATCTCTAATTAGGAGCTTATGTACCTATCTATCTTTCTTTTCCTTTTTCATATAGATTTATGTCCCCTGGGTAATAATGGGCTTTCCGATTACTTGATTGGATTCTTATTCTCCCAGTTCCCATAAAAACTAAGACAGTGTAGATGTACATCTTCTTACTTTTATATATAAAAACGAATCCCTATTTCCCTTGGTCACGGCATCACGCGTGAAGGGCTGGACCGATTTCGTTAATTCTTTCTTTGTTTGTAAGGAGAAGGTTTTAAGACAGGACAACGTCTGTTAAACAACGGTATTCAAAAGGCCAAAATATGTTTTTTTGAATGTTTGAATATTTGGTTTGTAGTATAATCACACTGCTGCAGCTAGACAGTTTAATATTATTCCAGATTATGACCAAATCTGTTCAGACGTTTATGCGTGAGCAAAAACCCAAATCTCATACGCGTACAGAGATCTCAATAACCTCACGTTTACACTAAGCCTCACCCTCACTAAGGTATAAAACAGGCATCTAAAACAAGTTGATAAAATAGCGTGCAATACTTGTAGAAAACGTGATATACATCACTGTAAAAAGTAATTTTTAAGTTTAAAACAAATAAGTAGGTAATACTCTTTAAGATGTTTGTTGCTATCACGTATTAAATATGTTTGTCACACGCAGGGTAAGAAAATATTATGTCGTCCACACACTTATAAACATTATAAAACTAGTAGTTCGCCCAGCCGTGTGATTCTGTAAGACCTCATTTTAAACTTCAAATCTGAATCCGCTGTGAGTTTCTTGATTGGCATTCTAAAAACTCGGTTGATAATTCGAATTTACACTAGCGCCACTCTTGCGAGCGTGTCAGCGAGTTGAACTAAATTGACGGGGAGATTTTGACAGATAAAGAATGAGATGACGTAAGAAATAGCATTCTATACGGTAATTCCCAAGTCACTTCGACGCTCGCTTCGCACTTGAACGATTCAAAGTGTCAAATAAAAAGCGTCTTAAGCGAAGTGAGAGTGAATTGCGATGTGAGATGCGAGTTGATGTTTAAATTTTACAGAATCGACGTACTGAACTGAAATCTCGCGCGCGATGTCTACACAGTCCTCATTTGTATTCACGCCCTGAAATTTTTGGATACAATTTATGTACTAACGCATAGGTGCCATGCTTGCGTAACCTAATCACAAACAAATATTTTATTATCCTACCTAAGTAGGTACTTATGCCCGTGCTAAGACGTCCGCAGTTTCCCTTATTTTTCTTTTTACGTTATATTTCAAAAACTATCTATACTATTTACAAGTAGGTAATGACTTTCATTTGATACCCAACTCCATAAATTTTAAAAAGTTTTTCTTTTTTCTACTTTGGAAACCCAATATTTTTACAATTCCACCGATAAAATTCAATGCTTCCCAGCAAATCTACACAGTAGAATCTCTAGACCTTCCAAGTTTCATGTATATAGATTGGATCAATGGTTCTTAAGTTATGATCAACAAACAACACAAACATACAACGACAAATTTTCCTAGCTGCAACTGTGATCTTTGCTCGCTTCGCTCGCTCGATCAATTAAAACTCTGTTAAATACCAAACAAAATATAGTGTGAACACAGCTGATTGTCATCGTACGAATGTCACGCCAGCTTGTAATTAGTCCGGGTTCCGTAGCAACTTTCAACCGAAGAATTCCGTTTCGGTTAGTTAGATTATTTTCTGATTTGCGCGATTCAAGAAATTGAATTAATTACTGTTTGATATTGTTTCGAGATTATTTTTATCCTACGGCGTTTGTGATGTATTTAGGTATTTACGAGTTTCATTGGTGGTAATTCGGTTGTTTTGCAGACTAATTTAAAAAATGCTACCATAGGTACGATCTTATTTGGCTTACTGACCAAATTAGCGTAACATTTTTGAATGACAGTTTTAAAAAGATTTAAAATTGACATAATCATTCTAATTCAATTAATTTTCCACCATTTTCACGTAGCTTTAGTCAACACCAATTTGCATGGCTTCTAAAATAAGCTAAAACACGTCAATCATACGTCAGCTTAGTCAAATTTAGAATTGTAATTTAAAATGTTTACGCTAATTCAGTATTTGATGTGAACAAAATAAGGTCGCGTTTATTTCAGCATTTTTTTTGTTAGTTTTAGTTAGTCAGCGGAACAACAGAATCACCACCATTGGCTGTCACTGGAATCTAAATAGCTGGACGGATTTTGACAAAAGGTTTTTATCTGAATTACAAGAGTCAAAAATTCCAATATCGCGGATGTAACAAGCTATTTTTAATTACTTTCAGTCAGCGGTTTTTTCGTAATAAATACTTGAGATAATCTAAAAGCAAGCTTTGTTCCAACACCATTTGCTAATTGGACAATAAAAGCCCCCTTCATGTATATATTTTATACCTAGGTGTGAGTATTTGTACAATTAAACAAACTAAGCAAATATCATGACTAAAACGGAGAAATTGTGTAAATATCAAATTGAGTTTCATTCAACCCTAGCAGAACGGTACCTAGCCTTCTACATTATTCTTCTACCTCTATAAAGATCTAACAAAACTTTTTTATTTAAGAAATTTCCAAACATTTTTCCGATAAATTGATAGGTCGTTCAGAGGTTTCGCTGTGTTTGCGAGTCAGAGGAAAATCGAGTTAAGATATTGTTTAGTGGCATTTTACTTTGGAAATTGGATGATTGACGGGTACTTTTCTGCTATCTTCAAGATTTTATTTCATTTTCGATAGATATTGTATTTAATCTTGGTTGGTATCACTATGAAAATTTATTAAATATGTATAGGCGACCAAGAAATTGGTTTACCACTCTAAGGCTGAATATCATTTGCATGTACAAAACATCAAGGGCTATTTTCGCTTGACAGATTAATAACTGCTACGTCAGAATCTGTCATAGTAATCCTTAGCGAATAATTATGTTACTGGTAGATGTCATCAAAAGTGGTAAACCAATTTCTTGGTAGCCTATACTTACATTTATATTTATATGATAATACAGGGGTAGAGGTTGCCAAATAAAAAGTAGATGGACAGTGTGAAATATGACATGGTAAGAAAGTAATTAAATGACGAATGATAGAGCAAATAGAAGAGATCGCATTCTGTGCCGACCCCACATAACAGGGGAAAAGGGCAGGAAAATGATGATGATATTAGTATAAATACGAAAGTTTAGATGCTAAGTGTATCTTGATCATAGTAATAAGTACACAAATTTCGTTGAAATTAATAGTAATGATAAGATACTTTTTATACCATAAAAATCTGTTTTCTAGGATTTTGTCGTCAAAACTTGTATGATTGTCAAAACTTGTATAATATTGTTTGTTTGGTTGCTCGCTTATGTCGTTAGTAATTTGCGCCCACGTTGCTAATCATAAGTGGGTGAAAATTCCACGAAGTCAAAAATTTATACGTTTTTCGTAATTAATTATTATTTTTCTTTATTATATAAGAGACACTTGGAAACAAAAAAAAACACGTGCATAAACGAGCTATCAAACAACCAATAATGATTTTTATTGGCAAATATTGTGTCTATAAATCTAAATTATATATTAAATTCAATGGTGACTGACTGACATAGTGGTCTATCAACGCACAGCCCAAACCACTGGACGGATCGGGCTGAAATTTGACATGCAGGTAGATGTTATGACGTAGGCATCCGCTAAGAAAGGATTTTGATTAATTCTAAGGGAATAAAATAGGGGATGAAAGTTTGTATGAAAAGACACGATAGGTAATCGACATTCACGCGGGCGAAGCTGCGGCCATCAGCTAGTAAGTGATAAAATTGGTGGCTTATGCACGAAATATTTTCAGTGCTAAATTAAACCGAAAAACCTGTGAAATACAAAAGTCACTATAAAATTCTCTTAAAACCATCCTACTGTTTCGGTTTCGGCTTAACATAACTTTACCTTTACATTAGTAAATTTTTCATGTCCTCCAACCGTATCTCCACTTACAACTAACTTAATTATTAATGAATTCCCGTTTTCATCCTCCTAATCTGGTACAGTGTATCACGCGTACTGAATAATTAAAACAGAAAGGAATAATATTCTGAATAGCTGGCAAAGATGACTTGGGTAAGAATGGAGTGAGTACTGAGATGACGAATGATAGAGGGAAATGGAAGATCACTTGTTGTGCCAACCTCACATAACGTAAGAAAGGGAAGATGATGATGATCTGGCAAAGGAGTAGTACTTAATTTAATTTAATGCTGTTTTATCACTATTGATTAAGTAACGAGATAGAAAATGGCACTACTAATGGTTTCATGTGGTAGTGTCAAGGAAAACAAACGTAAGAGCGAACGCTGTAAGGAAATGTAGGTAATTTTGTTGAGTTTTTCTTCTTCACATGACATCTTTGTTTTTGGCAGATATAACCACAGGTTTCAAGTATTGCTGTTGAGAGGAAACAAATGACAATATAAATGACGTATTATCTATTCCAAAACGCATCGATAGCGCGATGTAGCTTTGTACAAATTCAACACCGCCATCTAACTATAAAATATAGTACTAAAAACCTAACTCTTTGTGCCTCATTATTGTCACAAAATCTGCCAATGTTCGTACAATAGTACAATGGTATAGAGAAGTTGCGTAAAAAAATGATTGGTTGATCGAAATTTTGACAACCCGAACTTGTTCTTACTCGTATAGTGTCACTCTAGCCCTTGAGAAAATAGTGTGGTGAAAGGATTAAAAGGTATCTCAGAGACTCATTTTTTCTCTTACAACAGAAAATATTATACCTGCAATTCAACCTTTGGTTTGGTTCTCATTTAAGTATTTTATTGATAAATGATAAAAACATGGAACGAAAAGGAGATAAACAAAGTAATTGCCAAAGAAAGATCAAATATTTTTGTAGATATGGGTCTTTGATGGAAAAAATGGCACCCGAATTAGACCACTTTGATGTGAGATCCGATGTATTAGGCCGCGTCCCATTAGGCGTGCAGTAAGTGGTTAACAGTTTGCTTCCAGTTTGCCTCTCTATATTTTTTTTAAAACTTGCGACGTATAAACATGCCGACTCATTCAGTGAGCGGCTGATTAGCAGCGAACGATGAGCGCAGTCGGCGGCGCAGTTGGGTTACTACCAATTACGTCCCCAAAAGTTCGCGGCTTTGACGACCTCAGTGGCGCAGCGGGCGAGAGTCCGCCTGCGACGCAAGAGGTTGCGGGTTCGATTCCCGCCGCGGAAAAAATTTGTGTATGATCTGCAGAAATTTGTTCCGTTGGTCTGGGTGTTTTCAATGTATAGTAAAAAATATCTATCTATGTATATAATGTATTAAATACATCAGTTATCTAGTACCCATAACACAAGCTTTGAGTAGCTTACTTTGGGGCTAGATGATGCTGTGTAGATTGTCCAGCTTTAAAAAAAAAAAAATAATATAATAAATATATAATATAATAATATTACGTTCTAGCGTACGCAGCACAGTTTGCTATAAACTCGACATTGAGTTAGCTACCGAGACGCCGACCTATTCGCCTAATGGGAACACGGCCTAAAGTGTCCCTAAAAAATACGTATTTATGAGGCGGTATATACACAAAAATCTATACTAATTCTGAAGGTCAAAGGTCACGAAATTAAAGCGTTTGACATGCATCATTAACATCGAGAGATATTGGTCCCAGGTATAAATTTGTGTACCAACTTGTAATTATAATTTGAAATAAATAAATAAAAATAATAAATAAATAAACTTACCAATTTATTCTCTTGTTTGTAAAATGTATGTGTATTACCAGCACTTTCAAACGGGGAACAAAAATATCGTAGGGAAATTGGCAAGAAATCTACAGTGACATTCAAAGGGATAATCATGCACAAAAAAACATTTGGTTTATACAGTAACATACTCTTGCAAAGACCTCAACCAGAGGCCACAAGTTTGGCGGCTCTTTAGTCGACTGGCCCCGCTCAGACTGGCTCCTCGAGTCCAGTTGACCTAATGCATGTTTTGAATTGGTCAACTGGCCCCGCTTACAGAATTTATTATTAGAATAGTCATGTAGGGCCAGTTTTTTCCGGTGTCAGTCGACTAAAGAGCCGTTTTGACTTTTTAAGTCTTTTAGCAAGTATATTTAATCATTTTAATTTTGACCAATAAACGCGTGCCTGTTTTTTTTGTATTAACTGCGAGTGAAACGTACATTTTGTAAAAGCATTTTTGTTTTAGGTTGAAACGATTTATTGTATTTTAAATTTTATAGTGGTTTGAAACGCTGCCAATTTTAATGAGAAATAGAAAAAAAATCGAAGTGGTAATCGTATCATGGATTGAAATAGAAATAAATCAAATTTTATTGGTTTATCTAAACTTTTATTTTACACTCGCTAGCGACTCCAGTCAGATAAAAGTTATGACGCGTTGGACTTAAACTAAGGTTTTGATCAGTTTCTAGTTTGATAACTCAAGAATTTATCAAATCTAATATAATTATAGATATGTATATTGATAATTAATGTTATAGTACCTGGATACAAGTCGTGTTTTTTGGAAAATGAAACCTAGCTAGATCGATTTATCGCCCCTGAAACCCCCTGCATACTAAATTTCATGAAAATCGTTGGAGCCGTTTCCGAGATTCAGATTATATATTTCTTCTTCTTATCTTCTTCTTCTTCTTATATATAAAAATGAGTTGCTGTTCGTTAGTCTCGCTAAAACTCGAGAACGGCTAAACGGATTTATCTTATCTTGGTCTTGAAATGTTCGTGGAGGTCTAGGGAAGGTTTAAAAGGTAAGAAAAATTAGAATAACTGCCGGGAAAACCTTAAAAATAGCCCTTTTCTATTTCCCATACAAACGTTTAAATTATAATCACTCACTGTTGTCTAAGCAATATAGAAGGCGGTACGAAGTTTGCCGGGACAGCTAGTTTATATATATATATATACAAGAATTGCTCGTTTAAAGGTATAAGATATTACAAAAGTTAGATTAATTAATATACTTTTTAATTAAAATCTTACTGTATGTTTCCAGTAGCAGTCGCAGATCCAAAAAAGTCGAGCAGTAAAGTGGACGATGACAAGGAGGAGGACAAAGCACCGAAACTCAACTTGAGTGAGTATTTTGTTTTTCACGATAATGCTTATGATTACATGGTATGTTTAACCCCAACTGTGAAGGGGGTAAGAGACAAGCATAAATGTCTTTAAATTTTTCTGAGTTACATATAAAAAGTGTTAAAAATAAATAAAATAGCACTTGTAAGAAGTAATATTTTTTAGTCAGGAACATTTTTGTTAAAGTCAAATTTGTTTTTTTTATTATTATTAGTATTAGACGGGTATATATCGCGTTTAAATTACCTTATATTTTCCCGACGTTTCGACAGGTTTGCACGCTGTCGTGGTCACGGGTAGACCCTTGAGACGGTTGAGTCTACCCGTGACCACGACAGCGTGCAAACCTGTCGAAACGTCGGGAATATATAAGGTAATTTAAACGCGATAAATACCCGTCTAATACTAATAATAATGTGTTCAGATCGCGTAAATTTAAAAGTACATATTGTTTTTTTTACTTCATTCACTTGATATTTTGGATTGTGAACCCCAAGTTATGACAAGCAAGAATAATATAAAGCAATTTTTACAACGAAAGAAAAATATGAAAGGTTTATTTTACTAACGGGTGTTTTTCTAACCACATTCTCGACGAGAAATAAGTATCTAAATCATGATGGATTTAATAAGTCACTTAGAAAGGAATCTAACAACTTTATCAACTGTTTTGAACCTATTTTATTGTGTAGCCTATTATGTATATTTTAAGTACCTTGGTTCGCTTCTCCAAAACGACGGCAACATTGATTGACCGAGATGTAAATAATAGGATGAATGCAGGATGGATGAAGTGGCGACAGGTCTCAGGGACGATATGTGACCCACGAATAGAAAGATGAGGAGTGCTAGATTAGCATGGTATGGACACGTGATGAGGAGGGATGAAAACCATGTCACCAAAAGAGTTATGAGTATGAGTGTGGATGTGTGCGCAAGTAAAGGAAGGCCGATGAAGAAGTGGTTTGATTGTGTGAAAGATGATATGAATGTAAGAGGAGTTGATTTAGAGTTGACGAATGATAGGAGTGAGTGGAAGAAGAAAACATGTTGTGCCGACCCCACTTAGTGTGGGATAAGGGCAGGAGAATGATGATGAATATACATACATACATACATACATAAAATCACGCCTGTTTCCCGACGGGGTAGGCAGAGACCACGGATCTCCACTTGCTACGATCCTGACATACTTCTTTTGCTTCATTTACTCTCATTACATTCTTCATACATGCGCGTCGGTTCATGATGAATATATGTATAATTAATCTATTAAACCAACTGGTTTCCATTATAGTACCAGGCTTTGCTTAGTTTCGGGCTAGATTAATTGTGTGAAATGTCTACCAATCTTCTTCTTTTTCTTATAAGTTTCTATAAATAAATTGCTGTTCGTTTGTCTTAATTAAACTCGAAAAAAGCTGGGCCAGCCAAATATCATGTTTGGACGTGATTTTGACTACCCTCTTTAGATGTCCTAAATATAGATTTAAGTAACTATAGATCTGAGGAGACTTTACCAAGCCTAGGGATTATAATAGTCCTGGTCATGTTTTTTTTTAATTCGAGCTTGGTATGTATATCACAATCGTGCAAATTCTGTCGTCTATAATTAAATTCACTTTCCATTTATCTTACTCGTAGCATGTCGCATCGAATGTTTTAGCTGAGTGGGCTCACCACTTTCTGTTGCGATATTCTTGGAATCAGATTACGTTTTGTTAATAAGAGCTTTATAGAAAACAATCAAATGACTTCTCGATGCGATCAATCACGACGGTTTTCTAATTGAGGATAATCGCCTTTTTGCAACACTTCTCATTATATTTCGTGTACCAACCGAAGACGATTACAATATATTACTTGCAGCAGTACATGAGTTGGTGCTATCCTTATCACACATTTAGAGCAATATCTTAAAAAAAAAACAAAAACATGACTTCCGTCTCCCTCTCATCGTAGCCGGCCTACCCGCGCCAGCGCCTTCCTGACCTCATTACATATTTGTGTGTTATCCGAGTCGCACAAAATTTTAACATTAAATAGGAGTGTAGTGTAGTGTATTGTGTGTGTGGTATAGTGTAGTGTGATGGGAAAACGAAAGCGATCTAAGTCCAGGGATCGGGACTATGACCACTTATTACGAAAATTGAAAAAACTATCAAAAAAGCGACGGCGTTCCTTAACGTCGCCGTCGTCGGAAAGTGATAAATCAAATTTTGAACATCAACGGTACTACGAAACCGAGCATCATTACGAGGATTATCAAGGTAATTGTGGTTATGTTTAATAGTGCAGGTACTTACAATAACGGTATTTTCAAATGTTCGCATCTTAGTACCTACCTACAAAACTATTAAAAATAGTTAGTTTTACGTAAATTAAAGTTACGTGTAAAAAGTAATGTTTTATATGCAATTACGAAAACAAAATGTTGACATTTCTATACTCCACGCGAGTCGTGTAGAGGATATATTTAATGATTACGTCTACATACTCCACTTTAACAGTGTCGAGGGTTCCATAGGTACTCCACGTAAATCGTGTAGAGGATACATAGGTTCTAATCTGACCATCTACTCCACTTTAACAGTGTCGAGGGTTTCATAGGTACTCCACGTAAATCGTGTAGAGGATACATAGGTTCTAATCAGATCATCTACTCCACTTTAACAGTGTCGAGGGTCTCATAGGTACTCCACGTAAATCGTGTAGAGGATACATAGTTTCTAATCAGAGCATCTGCTCCTCTCTGAACAGTGTCGAGGGCCGCATTTGGATCATTACTGTGCTGGCAAAAACTCCACGCTTTTAAATTCAAATTTTGATGATTCATTTTATATAATTTTCTCGTAGGTAATCATAGCTCTGATAGTTACGAGGACCTGGAGGCTGCGCAGCCTGAGTTGATCGAGCTAGACAACTCGACAACTGTGCCGGTTGTGTCGGCCGCGCCGAGCGCAACGCTCGCGCCGAGTGCTGCGACACAGGAAGGGTTAGGCCTACCGATCGAAGCGCCCACGACACCTGCAGAGGCTGCACTGCCTACCCTCACAACAGAAACCCTGGATGAGGAAACTGTGCCGTCGTTGGAATCAGATATATTAGAACTTCTTGGCGAGGACCCAACCAGTAACAAAAAATACGGTGAAAACCTACATAAGGATATTGCGACAAGATGGGCACATATTTTGACAAACGGTTTGCCCAAAGATATTCAACTGGAACTAGTCAAACGTTATTTACCCCCTGAAAATTGTCCAAATATGAGGGTGCCTATATTAAACCTAGAAATAAAAGCAGCACTTTTAGAAATTAATTTAAAAAAGGATCTATACAGCCAAAGTAAGCAAAGCCAGCTGTCCAGTAGTCTCGCTGCAATAGGACAAGTGTTAAACTGGGCACTGTCATCTAAGAACGCAGTGCCTCAAGACATATTAAAAACTTTGAGCGACGCCGGCAGGCTCATATGCGACAGTCATTACAGAGAATCTCAGTCCCGTCGTTTCGCAGCCCTAAATACACTAAATAAAAATATTAGAGATACCGTCAAAAATACAAAAATTGATGAACATCTTTTTGGCTCAAACTTGGCAGAGCATATAAAGTCTTCAAAGGCGATCATTAGGACCGGTTCAGAAATGAAATCGACAGTTGTGCGTCCTGCGTACAAACCACCAGTAACAGTACAGCAACAACGGGGTACTTTAAACTCGAGGGGGGTGCCGCCACGAGTAGCAGCAGCGGCCGAGCCGCGGCCGCCCCCCGCACCTCGCCGGCCGCCGCGGGACCGTCGCACGGACGCGCCGCGGGGCCGCCGCTCGACCGGCTACACGCGGCCTCCCGCGACCTCAAGGAGGCGCTACTAGAAGAACCGCAGGTACCCATTGCAGGTCGCTTGTCTAACTTTTATAACCAGTGGTGTGAACTCACTAACGATCAGATTATTTTAAATTGGGTTAAAGGATATAAAATACCCTTTATTGATGAACCCATACAAACCATTGAACCCGAAAATAACGCATGTAATGTTCGATCCCAAATAGATATTATTGATGGATGTGTATCGGACTTGTTGAGTTCTAATTTCATATCACCGTGTATACCTAGTGAAGGACAATTTGTTTCGCCTATTTTCACTGTACCTAAGCCCAACGGAACCCATCGTTTCATACTAAATTTAAAAGAATTGAATAAATTTATTAGAGTTCATCACTTTAAGATGGAGGACTATCGCACTGCGCTAAAATTACTCGATGATAATTTCTTTATGGCAACTATAGACCTACAAGATGCATATTTCCTGGTATCTATAGATAAAGCTGATCGCAAACGATTACGTTTTAAGTGGCGATCACAATTATTTGAGTACAATGTCCTCCCGTTCGGCATCTGTACAGCACCATTTGTTTATACGAAATTACTAAAACCTGTTTTACAATACCTACGTTCATCGGGTCTATTATCAGTTAACTACTTAGATGATTTTCTATGCATAGGTAGATCTTACGACGAGTGCTTAACAAACGTAAATACTACAAAAGAGTTTTTGGAGTCGTTGGGGTTTGTCATCAATAAAAATAAAAGTAGTATGACGCCAAGTAAAATGTGCAAATTTTTAGGGTTTGTCTTTAATACCACGAATATGACTATCATTTTACCCGATGAAAAGAAACATCGTATTAAAAATCGAGCCATAGATCTCATGCGCAAGAACAAATGTACAATTAGATATCTTGCTGAATTTATTGGACTTTTGACCTCTGCATGTCCCGCCGTTAATTACGGGTGGATGTATACTAAATTATTCGAACGAGAGAAGTTTTTAGCATTGGACTATTCGACAAATTACAATAAACACATGAAACTAGCTAAATATCTGAGTCAAGATTTCTCATGGTGGATCGATAACATAATGACATCATTTTCTCCGATTCGAAAAAATAATTACGTATTGGAAATTTATAGTGATGCATCTATGACTGGTTGGGGCGTGGCATGCGGTGGTCAAAGTGCCAGTGGTAACTGGACAGCCAGCGAAATGACACTTCATATTAACACACTGGAACTAATGGCCGCATTTTATGGACTAAAGATATTTACAGCGAACCTTAGAGATTGCAACATTTTATTGAGAATAGACAACACCACTGCCATATGTTATATCAACAGAATGGGCGGAGTGCAACATCCTCATTTAAATAAATATGCAAGGAAAATTTGGCAGTGGTGTGAGTCTAAAAACAACTATGTATTTGCTTCCTACATAAGATCTTGCGATAATGTAGTAGCAGATTGGGAGTCTAGGCAAATTAATATAGACACTGAATGGGAAATTTCTGGCCATGTATTTTCACAAATTGTTGATGTATTAGGTACACCCGAATTTGACCTTTTTGCCAGTGCCCAAAACTATAAATGCAGTAAATATGCGTCTTGGAAATTAGACCCATATTCTGAAATAATTGATGCCTTTACTTTTAGTTGGAAAAATATTAAATTTTATGCCTTTCCCCCATTCAGTATAATAAGCAAAGTATTAGAAAAAATCATTTCAGATAAAGCTAGAGGTATTGTAGTAGTACCCTACTGGCCGTCACAAGCATGGTATCCCTTGTGGTCCAGTCTTGTCATATCGGGAAAAATGTTTTTTGGTCCTGACGAATCCTTGTTACTCTCTCCTTTCAGAACCTGCCATCCGCTCCATGCGAGCATTATCCTGGTGGCAGCCGAATTATCAGGAATTCAATGATAAAACGTGGATTACCACAAGGATCCTTAGACATAATGATGGCCTCTTTAGCAAGAAATACATTAAATCAGTATAATAGTTCAATCAAATCCTGGTGGCTTTTCTGTAAATCAAAAAACCTTGATGTTTATGAGGCTAATGTCGCGGACATATTAACATTTTTGACAGTAAAATTTGAAGAAGGCGCAAGCTACAGTAGTTTGAACACACACAGGTCCGCCTTATCGCTAATTGTTGGTACGAATGTTACTTCAAATGATTTTGTAAATCGATTTCTTAAGGGCGCCTACAGACTAAAACCCCCGAATCCAAAATATAGACACACGTGGGATATAAATGTAGTGCTAAATCATCTCTCAAATATTTATCCATACGATAATGTCTCATTAGTTGATTTATCGTATAAGACTTGTGCTCTTGTCGCCATTGCTTCTGCGCAAAGGATGCAGACAATTAGTCTGATAAAATTAGAGAATATTACTATAAATAATGAAAAAATTGTAATTATGATTTCTGATTTAATTAAGACTTCAAAGCCTGGGGCTTGCCAACCACTCATCAGGTTACCATTTATCCGCGAAAATCCAAGTATCTGTCCTGCACTCGCAATCCAAACTTACATCAGTAGAACAAAAGAGTTACGATGTAATCAGACTGAAGGACATCTCTTTATCGGAACTAGAAGACCATATAAAAAAGTCGGCTCTCAGACTTTAGCACACTGGGTAAAGAAGGTTTTGCGAGACAGTGGCATTGATATAAGCGTTTTTGGCGCTCATAGTACACGGTCAGCATCAACATCTGCCGCGCACCGTGCCGGGGTTAATCTGGAGACGGTTCGCAAGGCCGCAGGCTGGAGTGATCGATCCAATGTATTTCTTAAGTACTATTGTAGAGACATCCTGGAATCAAACGACAATGATTTTACGGATGCCATATTTAACATTCAATAATTAGGGTTAGTTGCACTTATTCCATTAACATAAAAATGTTAAGAATCTGATAAATGTAAAAATTGACCCTTAAATTAGTTAATTAGTATATGTACCTTCATTCACTTTTTACTTTAATTTCGTAACTAATTAGCATTATAGTGATTGGAAACATGGTTCTTTATTTTTTATTTTCTTACACTATTAACTTACATAGCAATGCTCTGAACATCTGCAAGTAATATATTGTAATCGTCTTCGGTTGGTACACGAAATATAATTAAGAATCAAACGAACTTACCTTAGTGATGTTTGATTCCAATTATGTGAGTGTTCCAACCGAAGACGATTACATCGTCCCATCCCATCCCAACCCAAAAATGTTAAAATAAAAAATAAAAAGCTAGTCTGGCTATAACACAAAATAAGTACTACCACTCTGAAAAATAATGAGGTCAGGAAGGCGCTGGCGCGGGTAGGCCGGCTACGATGAGAGGGAGACGGAAGTCATGTTTTTGTTTTTTTTTTAAGATATTGCTCTAAATGTGTGATAAGGATAGCACCAACTCATGTACTGCTGCAAGTAATATATTGTAATCGTCTTCGGTTGGAACACTCACATAATTGGAATCAAACATCACTAAGGTAAGTTCGTTTGATTCTTAATTATATGATCACGACTGTAATCCCCAGGCTCGGTAGATATCTCCTCAGATCTTTAGTTACTTAGATCTTTGAGGGTATCTAAAGAGGGTAGTCAGAGGCAAGTCCAAACATGACATTTGGTACATGTCCACATTTTGCACAATAGTTAGTATTCCGTACGTGACAGGCCGATCGCCATCAAAGCCCATCGCCGCTTATAAGAATACTAACCTATGACACATACTTTCGAATTTTTGGTTCTAGGGTATGCCGGTTTCCTCACGATGTTTTCCTTCACCGTTTAAGAGCACTGGCATTGCGCACATAAATTTTTCGAATGGAAAAACTCATTGGTGCACGACCAGGTTTGAACCCAAGCCCTTAGGATCGTGAGGCAGGGGTGCCACCACTACACCACCAGCGCTCTTAAGCTCATTAAGTCATATTAGTAGTATTTCACTGATCAGTGTAGTGAAAGCATTTAGTGGTTTCAGTTTAAGTGGCTTTTTACGTGCGCTTGACACAATGTTTTCAAACTTTTTAGATTCTTGGTAATTTTGTATGTATTTACAAAATATCAGATATCTAGTTCTCATAGTACAAGCTTTGCTTAGTTCGCGGCTAGATGGCGTTTTGAGAACTGGCCACTTATATTCATTTAATTTGGTTTCCTTGCAATAAGCTTTATCGTTTGAGAGTAGATTCTTGCGTTCAAAAATCCACAACCTCAAACTAGAAAATGAAGCTATTATACCACCAAAATTTATAGATTTCATTTAATTTAAATTTCTATTTTTTTCTTTGAGAGATCTAAGAGGGTATTCAGAGGTACGTTTGAACTTGACATGTAGCTACTGATCACATCATACTGATGTGATCAGTAGCTACAAAGTGTATAATGTACTGATCTGTGTTCAAGCATGGGCACCTATCGAAACGCAATTATGTGCTCAATACTAAGATTAAATCGAATAAAACTTAAATCATCGAAATCGGATTGTCTTTGAAACTAGACTATGACGAATACGTTTTAATCGAAAAAAGTACCTACTTAGGTATGATTATTTGTTAATCCAAAAAAGAATTGTGATAAAATGAAATGAAATTATTGGTGTAGGTATTAAAGTTGTTTTACAGATAATATTCCAGCAAAGTTAGATAAATCGACTAATAAAGTAAATGTCTAGTCTAGTCATAAAAACATAAATTCACAAACCTACAGAA
Organism: Cosmorhoe ocellata; assembly: GCA_963675405.1. Taxonomy (NCBI): domain Eukaryota; kingdom Metazoa; phylum Arthropoda; class Insecta; order Lepidoptera; family Geometridae; genus Cosmorhoe; species Cosmorhoe ocellata. Next base: position 2,730,683 of record OY776266.1, on the reverse strand, counting down.
TTGTTTCAATTGTTGAGTTCATTTAGAATATGAACACTATAAAGCTTTTACTAAGTTAAAGAACTGTCTTCGGAGTCAGTACTTGGATGGGTGACCCCAGTGGCCTTTACATAATAAGCACTTTTAGAAAAAATCCAATTTAATCTACTAGTGGCGCCATCTAGTTATGAATAAAGGTTCAGGCACTTACCTACAGGGTAGTCGATGCCACCGTTACAGTTTAGTACGTAAATTAATGGCCACCATTTTTTTAAATAACTTTGCTTAAATAAATGAAGGTGATAAATTTTTAATTTTGTGTTTAAACGAAGAGAATATTAATATTATTATCTTATATCTTTAAACGAGCAATTCTTGTATATATGTATATAATATATATAAAATCGGAATCTCGGAAACGGCTCCAACGATTTTCGTGAAATTTAGTATGCAGGGTGTTTCGGGGGCGATAAATCAATCTAGCTAGGTTTCATTTTGAGAAAACGTCGTTTACCCCAAAAAAAAACGAGCAAAGCTCGGTCATCCAGGTACTGCTAATTGAATCAAGTGAACTGAATAAAATCGTACCCATTTTGGCATGTATTATGTTAGCCTTTAGAACAACAGATCTACAATGATTGTTGACGAGTTGTTTTGTTGTTTTTATTGTTACCTTGACATAAAACCTAAGCTGTATTCAACCCCTTACCAAATAATCCACTTATCCTTAATCCACCGCATTTATGCTGTAGGCATAGGTATAATATAAAAATATTGACAACGCGTGTCGACTGCCATTTTTATAACATCCTTTTAGAAGAGCCTGAACAAATAAGATCACGGCGGGTGGGCGTTTATCACATTGTCTAAATATGAATATTATTATTATTATTATACTTTTCATGTAAGAGTGGGTACCGAGAACGCTTAGCCTCGGTCAGAGGCAAAATTACATTATGTTTTTTTTAAATTAAAAAAAAGCTAATAAAAAACAGGAGGAAAATATAACGAATATTTTTTTTAAGAAAAAAAAGTATATACCTAATCAATCTATAAGCAATCTAGGTTCCCCTAGATTAACTACTGTGCAAAATGTGGGCATGTGCCAAATATCATGCTTGGACATGCCTCTGACTACCCTCTTTAGATATCCTTAAACATCTAAGTAACAAGAAATCTGAGGAGATATTTACAGTAATAGCTGGGGATTACAGTAATAGAGTTCTAGTTTTTTTTTATAAAAATCTTATTGAATTAGTAACTTAAAAGAAGAAGAAGAAAGAAAAAAGGGTGATGGATTTGAATGTGGATGGATATAAAAGTAGAGGTAGATCCAAGAAAAGATGGATGGACTGTGTGAAAGACGATATGTGTAGGAAGGGAGTGACTACTGAGATGACGGATGATAAGGGAGAGTGGAGGAAGAGATCCTGTTGTGCCGACCCCACCTAGTGGGACAAGGGCAGGAAGATGATGATTGAATTAGTAACTTCAAGTTTGAAACTTGACGTTTCTGAAACATGATGGTTTGTAAGACCTTGTGGTAAGGTCCCGGAACTGCCACTGCCTAGTCGTTATGGAGAATGTCTGCTCTAGATTTCTTTGCAACCGGACACGATTCGATTTGACACTCATCGCTGTTCAACCAGCACTAACAAACTAGCCAACACATTATACCGGTTCCATTATAAACACAACCCTAAAACAATAGCGTAAGACTCAGAATCGCGAGAGAAAATACATTCTGATAGATAAAAAATGTTGCGTGGACGATCCACGCGCTTGTAGGTTTACGGAATTCATCAAGAAACAGTAGCGTCTTTATTTCAAGGATGTAAGGTTTATTATTGGATGTTGAGTTTATTGAAGGCTGAAATATGAAATACTATTCACAGCTCGTTTGCTTCGTTATTGTTAAAAGAATCAAGCGCAAGTTTATTGAAAGATAAAATGGTCACACTTGAATAAAGTTATAATAGAATTAACTATGATACTAAGGACAAAAATAATATTTTTACTGAATATGTATTTCCTGATACTAAACTTTAAGGACTAGTGTCTATCAAAGCGTAGATAGACACTGATGTATAAATAACTAATGCCACAAAATAAACAAAGTAATAATTAAACAAAGATTTTTAAAAAGTTTATTTATAAACCCGTCGCCGCTTATAAGAATACTAACCTATGAGACACATCTTCGAACTTTCGTTCTAGGGTGTGCCGGTTCCTCCGATGTTTTCCTTCACCGCTTTAAGAGCACTGGCATTGCGCACATACATTTTTCGAATGGAAAAACTCATTGGTGCACGACCAGGTTTGACCCACGACCTTCGGATCGTGAGGCAGGGGTGCTACCATTACACCACCAGCTCTGAAGTAACAAGTGATCTGAGGAGATATCTACCAAGCCTGGGAGTCGTGATCATGTTATTTTGTCTCATTCCAGGAAGGAGACAAAAGAAGAAGGTCTTCCAAGCCCTGATACCTCTACTCTTCGGGATGAAGTCTGCCGGCGCCGTCATCTTCGCTTTCACGCTGGTCGCCGCACTCACCATCAAAGCGTTCGTGGCTAGCAAGTTAGCTCTCATCGTCACCATCGGAATGGCTGCCAAGAAACTGTATGAGACCTACAGCACTGGGTGAGTTGTATTTTATGTCTATTATCGTTTCAACAGGTTATTTGAACCAATAAGGTACGAGTTGACAGCGGACGACATGAGGCAGAAACGAATGACGTGTCGCAGCGACACCTGTAGGTCTACCATTTGAGTTTTCACAATCTACACTCGTTAGCGGCTGTAGTAAAAAAAATGTATGAAAACTTGTACAGCGCCTCTAGCGGACAGTTGGGAACTAAAACGTCACGTAGTTAACTATCCTACATCACAGCGTACTACAGCGATGGTAGTTTGCGCTTCATTCATTTGCTTAGAATTTTGGTACCATGAGTAACAATTTTGACAGATGTCATAGTAACGTACTATTACTACTGTAGTAACGTCAGCCGATCTAAATGTGACAACTCATGGTAGACGTACTGGTTTCTATGTATTTCTATGAAATGCGTCGCTAGCTTTGTGTCTCTAACTACGGAGGGAATTTCATAGAAATACATAGAAACCAGTAGTGTCGCCTGCGACACGTCGTCCGCTGCTGCCTCATGTCGTCCGCTGCCAACTCGTACCTTTAGTGATAGCGCGCACGAGTGACTTTTGACACCGTGACTGTTTCGTCACTCTTATCAAGTCCATGGTTATTATGGAGATGCGCGCACGTTACGACGTGACACTGGGTGACATCTCCATACATAATCCTAGAGTGACGGTTTCGTCACGGTGACATAAGTAACCCGTGCGCGCACTCGTTTATGGTGAGTTTAAGGTTTAGTGCGCATAAAAACTCCTTTTGTACACTTTTATTTTGATTCTGATACGTGGTATTTAACCAGATGAAAACTCTTCTACGAGTACCTACATATTATTATTATCAGATCATATAATAAGCGTAAGTCAAGATTCCAACTACGATTTTCCCGAAATTCAAACTACGGTTTTTTAACATTTTCGAAGTGAAAGTCGATGTTTGAATCTTGGGTTAGTTTATTTTTAATATTGAAATATATGCCTAAAGAGTTTTTGATGCTACTTTGTCTAAATTTTTGGTGAAATGTCCTTCTGTAAATTAATTAATGTTGTCTAAACTAAAAATAGCTTTTGATTTTTTTAGGAGTGGCTCAAATGTTTGAGAAAAAGCTTGTTTATGGCCTGCAGAAAAATTGGTAGTATTCAAAAATTGAAATTGATTTGAGACAGAATAAAACTGATAGTCAGTTTGATAGCAACAGAACCAATGCTTAAAAAAAAACCGCTTGCTTACTGTTCCGTTTGGGCCACTTTTGTAAATAACTCACGAGAATCGTGTTTTAATTTTAATACTGATTATCTGTTTTCCTGTTTTTCTATGTATAAACTGTGTTAATTAAATGCAATCTGAGAGCATGACTTGATTGACTGACTGTATATTTTAAGACACGCACTGATAGATTGAATCGAGTTTCGTTAATACGGCAACCTCATTTTTACGATTATAATTCGTAATTTCAGTCGAAACCATTTTATTATTTCCCTGTTTATTACTATATTTTCAAATTAGACAATAAACAAGACCATTTAGTATTAGTATTATTCGTGGCCAAAATGATCTTCTATTCATTTGTATCCGCAGTTCATATTTATTGTTTACAGGCAAAACCTATTGTTTATGGTGGCTAATTTCCAACGAAAGAAAATAATAATGAAAAAGTGACAAACACACGACTTTTTCTTTAAGTGACAACTATTTGTACAAAAACCTCTTTTTATATTTGTTGTCTTACATAAATCTTGTGATTTCCCTTGATAATGTCAAAGGAAAATGTCAAGTTCGGCCAAACGTAACCTTGATAAAGAAACAGAAAATATAACCGTTAAGCTTAAAAAATCTAATAAAGAAAACGCCTTTGTAATGAACCTGATATTTTTCATTATATTAAATTAATTACAAGATAACTTCTGAGAATCACCATTCAAAGCTTGTAACAATAATTACAAAAGATTTTAGTGAAACAAAGGATGTTGTAGCTAAAGTTGAATCTAAAAAATTATTGTGTTTAACTTACTTTCTATACTTATTACTTACTTATTTTATGAAACTACGCAATGGTTACTAAAATAAAAATATAAAAAAAAAACAATACTTACGTATCAAAACTTTCAAAGCATGCTAGCAACATAATTTAATCGTTTTAATAAATGACAAAAAATTTAATCAACTAATAAGGAACTTTAACAACTCAGTGATTTTGGAACGACAATGACAAAAATACTTTCTGCTTTTGGACTTGTGACACGGACGGCAGTAACAATACTGACATTGAACTTCAAATTCTGACCCACGTATGTAACACTACCTGAAACACTGACTCAAGAAACTCTCAAAATGGACTTGACACAGACGCTCAGGTAACATTTTTAACACAATGACATGAAAAAACTACACGTTTTTAACACAAGTATTTTTCAAACACTAAAACTCCCATTCTTTGCATTACAGCGTTGGTTTACAAAACCATCCGTATCTTTATTCGCAATATCCCATCGATTTTCCGAGCGCTTCATCGCACGCATACTCCGTTACCGGAGTGAGCCCACAATTCGCGTCACAGGAGATGTACAACCCAACAGCAATGGCACAAGCACACACGCATGACATCTTACAAACACAAGACGCAAGAGCTCAGCAGTCGCAACAAGCGCCCACACAACTCCTACTAAACTCTACAAACGCTGAACAACGATGGGACGGTAAGTCAGCTATACTCAAATACCTGGAACCGATCTTCAGCACATTGAAAAATGTCGTCAGTCCTATCACAAATGTGCTCTACGGCTCCATGCCAACAGTCAGAGGTCTCAACTCCGATGTATCTACGGCTAAAAATGTAGAAGCAGATGTAGTTGAAGAGATCAAAAAGCCTAAAGAGTTCTTAGTACCTCAACCGAGATTTATCAGAGCTCAGAGGAAAAATTTTCGGAAAACCAGGACTAGGCCTAAGAAGCACTCTGAATTGAAAATCGATTTAGATAGACTGAAACATAATAAAGATTTGCATGATTATATAAAAACTAAAAAATATAAGTATAACTACCCAAACACTTATTACTACCCTAGGATAAAATACGTTATCAATCCAAGCTCTTTTCATATAAAGCCAAATAACAGTAGACTAATGCCATACAGAAATATACACACAACTACAAGTTCAACAACTACACAGAAATATTTACCTTTTGTAGACAGTGATTGGACCCCTGTTATATTTAACAATAACACTGTCTCCAAAAATGACACTGACAATATAACTAGCAAGAAAAAAAATAATCTAGGTAGGAAAGCTATGAGGAGGTTTTTTCGTAAAAAGTCTCATTTAAAGCGACGCAAACGAATAAGGAGAGATCTCACTTACAATAAGCAAGTGATTCCCGAAAGTGATAATAAAAATACCGGCAGAGGATTTATCGATATTTTCTCATTGTTCTTCACCAATGATCCAATAACAAGTCTCATTGATCGTGCAAAAGAGTACACTAAGCCTTATTTTAAAGATAACATGAAGATTTCACGGAAAGAGCCACCCTACTACACTACAATTTACAACATTCTTATAATGAGCGTTGATATTCTTGATGGACTTTTAGGTGTAGGGGAGGAGATGCATAGTCACTACATTGCAGGTGCAGGTCAAACTAAAAGGTATAAAAAGAAAAAGAAAATAATAAAAACTAAAAACAATAATAAAACGGTATCGACCAACGAAAATGAAAACAAAAATATAACTGAAACTGATAAAAATGCTAATAATGATGAACAAATCTTTATTACTGATGATGCACACAGGGAAAATATGACTGTTGTTTTGGATACAACAACAAGTTCTGAGCATGTTGATACGTTACAACTAGAAAACACAACTTCCGAAACTATAAAATATATGTAAATGTGTAGATATAATAATAATTGTATTAATCTTATGCCGCATTTATGAAAGCATTTAAAATGTCTATGTATTATTAACATAATGGTGGTGGTAATTCTGAAATTAAAGTGAATATTTTTATTCTTGCCATCAACTTTTGTGAAGAATCAGAAAGGTATTTTGTAAATATCAATAAAAATGTTTCACACAAAGTAGATATTAGGACTAAGATTTCAGAAGGTCTGAAGACTAACATAAAAGAAAACTGTCAAAAGAATCATTTCAACAATTTCAAAGACAGGCCTTTTCTGAAATATTGTCAATCTAAAACTTTTGTATTGAAAGTTACAGTAAATAATGTAGAAAGTGTGAACTAGAACGTTTAGTTGCTCAACTTCTTATTACGAGTAGGTACTTACTGCTATAATTATTATCCACTTTTTTGTATCACTCAATACTTTTAAAAATTTCTAAAGAGTGTTTTTAGGTAACTCCTAATTTAGCAACTAAGCGTTCTTTTTACCATTTGAATTGATATTTACAATGAAAAGGTTATAATCTTCTATCATTGTGTGCAGGCTTCCGGAGACGTCCAATGTTCTATGGACAATCACGCGCTTCTTCAGAATCCTTTTCGGGTTCCCCATGATCCCGCCACTGAGTCACGCCCAGACCATGACCATGCCTATGTATGTAATGCCACAAATGTATGGTCAGCCAGAACAAATGTATGGTCCACCAATGACCATGCCACCAACGCAATAACAAAATTGGACATCACTTCAGGATCAAGTGGCGACGACAAAACGCCAAATGTCAGATTACCACGACTTGATCCGAATTTAATTGAACAGGAGAAATGTAAAATGGCCGATTTGAGAGATTAGAATGTAGCAAATTTTAAATATGACACGCATTTAGAATGGGAAATTGTCTCGTGATTTGACACGAATAGAAATGACAGCTGTCAAATCGGGCCTTTTATATTTTTCCACCAGTGGTAATCTGACATTTGGCGTGAGCAAACGTACCGTTTTGAATTGCTGGACTTTTTTGTAAAAGTTCAAATTTCTCCTCATTTTGGCGCGGTCCAGAATTTGAAGCGTTTCGTTTTGCTGTTAACATTAAGACTGATCTACTCTTGTCTACGATAGTGTGAGCCCGTCGACTTTAGAATAGTAATTTATTTTTATAATAAGCGTTGTAATAAGATTTATTTATTCAGCACTTAGAAAAATAAAATAATTTTAATAAGTGGTTTTTTGTTTATTTTCATAAGCCTATTGAACTCCAATTCTTTGAATAGCAGTTGATTCCACTCCTCGTAGTGTGACTTGAATAGGTAATTATTTTTCTATAATAAGGTTATTAACCCGCTATGAAAGCGACTAATTTTCTCTAGCTATTTAGCTATTTTACTGAATTCATATTAATTTTCTTATTGTTTTCAAGTCAATTCAGTAACTTTCAAAAAGGTTTTAATTTATTTTTAAACCTCAGTGTGGTGAGAGAATTAAGTGCGAGTCATAATAATATTTTGCAGCAACAAAATGGACTTTATATGCATAGGATCTATTTTTTTATTCATACATTTATATATATATAAAAAAGGTTGGTGCTCAATGAATGAATGACACTATTTAGTTTACGAGTACTTATTTAACCAAAATAAGGTGCTAAACCACTATAGTGCCACTAGTGCCACACAGTACTTGCCTTGCCATTCATATTTTCATTCTGCGACCCTTCATGTCACTGAAGTATTAACCTTCTTCTTCGAAGACGGGTAAAAAGATTCAATATTGCTACAGCAGCGTCGCGTTCTCAATTTCATCCACCATTCAAAATAATGGGCCGCTCACATCAGCGGGTGTCAACTAATGTAGCATTTAGTTTTCATACATTTTCTTAAGTAGATCTCAGGGCACTTGGACTTATTTTGTGGTTACGACTAGAATTGGTACCAACACCAGGCAAAAAAATTAAAGAAACCCCCCGATACGATTTATAACATTGACAAGTGACAGGATTTAAAATTTTGAATCGAAGCCTACGCAAGTTGTTTATAACCTCTTCATCCAGTTGAAAAAGAGGTGATGATTTTTAAACGGCTGAGAAGATTTTCTTGAAACATAGCTAAAAACAATCTCGATTAAAACACCTTTCAACCAAAAAAAAACTCAAACGAAATCGGAGGACTTTCATAACAAACATAGGTACTTCAAACTTATAACACCAATCTTTTTCGACGAGGACAACCAGGCGTAAACTTAACGCTAGTGTCACTAACGCGCGTCTTTTAAAAGTTGACAAAACTCGCAGAGTGTTAGGCCCTTAGCATGAAATCGTTTTGCTCGACAACTCGGGAATATTCTTTAAATATTTATGAGAGGTGAGAGAACATCTTCAAAGACAGGTTCGGCAAAGCTTTGAAAATTGAAAGGACTTAAATTCGGTAGCGTTTTTCATCTCGATGTGTACATATATTATACTAGCTTCCGCCCTCAGCTTTGCCCGCGTGGTACCTTGAATAACAAAAACAAATATACCCCACGGGAACTTTACATATATCCGGGATAAAAAGCCTATGTGCTATTCCAGACTATAATCTGTATCTGTGCCAAATATCATCTAGATCCGTTCAGCCGTTAAAGCGTGAAGGAGTAACAAACATACATCCATACATCCATACCTTAACTAACCATAACTTTCGCGTTTATAATATTAGTAGGATGATCCAATACACTTTATAAATGCGACAGTTTGGAAGTTTGGATAGGTAATATTTTCAGTCGTCAAACACGGTAGATACGGCAGTGGCTCCGCCTTCGATTCTAAGGTTGCGGGTTCGAATCCGGTCTCCTTTCATGCACTTGACATGATGTATGTCTTCGAACTTATTTAAGTTCTACGATATGCCACTTCAGTACCACTAGACCACCAGTGGTCTGTAGACCTGGGCCTCACTACGAATTCATAATACATTACCGAATTAGTATTACATTGTTATTTCATACCATGACCTATGCAAATCGTATTGAAGTAGTGTTACTGACGTTTCTATAACGGATTCCGTTACGGAATCGTTCTGGAAGACTTCGTGGTAAGGCTCCTGATTTGTTGTCTACTAAAACCTAGATAACAATTATTTTGATAATGTTTTTAAACTAAATTTGGACAAAGCCACGGGCGGATTAAATACTTGCCTGCGTAAATAAATAACATAATATGTCCTATACATTAAGATTTTCAGATTAAGTCTAAATTATTCATGATGATACTTCGTAGCGTGGTGAACCACGTGTCAAATATTTATTTGAGCTGTTTGAACTCATATGTAAGTAGCTTAAGTACTTTAGGTACACATACCTACCTTTATTGCACTACTTTCATGACATGTGGCTTAGTACGAGTATATGTACAGGTAGGATTCAGGTTTCTTTGATCTTCATAAAAAACTTATTCACTAAGTGACTATTTAAAATATAATAAATAAATATGATCACGACGGTAATCCCCGGGCTTGGTAGATATCTCCTCAGATTTTTAGTTACTTAGACCTTTTCAAACTACTTAGATGACAAAAAAACTTGGGACGAATCAGCTCTCTGCTAGGTGTCTAAATTAACAAGGATCACACAATAAAAGCGCTAAGGCTCAGCGAGTTTCTTGTCAGTTCTTCTCGGACCGAGGATAGGACTGGAATTGGCACCTAGAGTCACTTAGTATGTAAGACGATTCAAAATGATCCCTGTGATTTAACTGAATACAAATGATTGACTATTAACTATTGACTTTTGAGGATATCTAAAGAGAGTAGTCTGAGGAACATCCAAACATGACATTTGCTACATGCCAACATTTTGCACAGTAGTTAGTATTCCATACGTGACAGGTTGCAAGCCCATCGCCACTTATAAGAATACTAACCTATGGTTAGTGTAGTGTAGGTTATAAACTACAGATCATTATATAAATTAAGAGATCGCTCGTTTTAAGTTCTAAAGGTGCAAGTAAGGAATTTCTGAAATTAAACCCAGGGGTCCAACGGGATTGAAGTTTGTATGAAACATTGCGTGAACAAAATGCTTTTCAATGAAATGTCCTAATGACAACCCTAAACCTTTCTACCAAATTAAGACTCTATGGAAACCTTTGCGTTACCTTGACAAGGGTCACCTGATAGAAAATTCCATTTAGTAATATTATTATATTCTGGGCCACGCTTTGCCTAATTTTATATTCCGTTTGCACAACATAATTTAATTCAGGGTGATTTATTTTACCTGTGCTCAAAGCTAGCTTTATAACCGCTGGCGTCTGCCTGTGACATTGCTCGTACATGACATGTTATGTATTGTTAAATAGCCCAACTAATCCTAACCCAATATTATTAATTCTATACCTATCCATTGAAATGATGCATGCGGTGGAGATGAGAATGCTTAGATGGATGTGCGGAGTGACAAGGGTGGATAAAATAAGAATTGAGTATACTCGTATTAGGAGAAGCCTGGAAGTAGCACCGGTGACGGAAAAGATGAGGAGTAATAGGTTAGCGTGGTAAGGGCATGTAACGCGGAGGGATGAATGTCATGTGACAAGAGAGTGTTAGGTGTGAATGCGGATGGATACATAGAGGAGTAGAAGTAGACCAAAGAAAAGATGGATGGACTGTGTGAAAGATGATATAAGTAAGAAAGGTGTGAATACTGAGAAGACGGATTATAGAGGTAAATGGAAGAAGAAAACGTGTTGTGCCGACCTCACATAGAGTAGGAAAAGGGCAAGAAGAACATACCTATCCATATAAATTGTTTTAGCCCATAATGCGTGATCGAACAAATACAAACATCCAAACATCCACATGAAACATAACTTTTATAATATTTATAATAGTATTAGGATTTAGGATTACAATTAGCATAGCGTGTGGGAGAGACCTTTTGTACAATTTATTGGGCTTTATTTGAATACCATGCAATTAGTTTAAGGCCTAGGTGGAGCATGAAATATCCAACTAAATAATGCTTGACATTCATCAAGGCTCTGGAGGAGTCGTTCATCAAGTCGCCCAAAAAATTTTGTACCACAAGGTGTGTTAGGGAAACGAAAAAAATATTTATTTTCGTTCTTCAACTCGTACGACGACGTTTTAAAAGTGGGGGGTTTAGGTACAGTCAAAAACAAATGTTAGTCCTGGATGTTTGAAATGTTAGCCTCCTGTACAACAAAACTCTGTTATTTAGCGGACCACACAGTAGACTTCACACAACGTGACGTGGCCACATGGAAGACCTAGAAGTAGATGGTGGGACGAGCTGGAGCCCTACCGCAAGTTCTTTCAAACCATCATTCAGAAACGTCACATTTCAAGCCTGAAGTAACACTACTTCAATTCAAATTCATAGATCATGGTACAAAATATCAAAATATATTAAGTTCTTTGCTCCAGTATTGCGATTTAACGTGGTGTCGGCATATTGAGAAACCTTTCCTTTAACAGTGATCTGGATCAGTTGAGCTATCTATAGATCGACTATAAATGGTCCTTAAGATAGTTCAACTGTTTCATGTGTGCTTTAAAAGTAGTATGATATTATATCTATTTTAGGTGCGTTATGATATAATATAATATCTGGTGTTAAAGTTAGGATAAAATAATAAATAAATAATATAAATTCAGTGATCATTCGTTTTAATTCACAATAAATAATTGTTAGTACATTATTAATAAAAAATAAATTAAATAAATTATTATTGTTAGGCAACATCATGCCTTTGTAAATGCGAAATTAGCTTGCCATGTACAAAGTTAGTACATAAGTAACTTGTGTTAAATATAAAGTTATTTACATTCGTTATTTGGTTTAGTTTTTACATGAACTTATTTTTATTCAAAATTAATATATTATTTAGTGTTTAAAAATAAGTTCTATGTATTATATGCCATATGTATAGAATTATTACAACACCTCTTTCAATGTATTAGACATTGTAATATTTCTATTAAATCCCATGTTAGTAGTTTTCGCCATTCAGTCGTTATTTGTCTCCGTTATAATCGTTTTCACCGTTTATTCATGACTATGACCCTGGAATAAAAACCATTAGATGAATATTGGCACATTTTACTTTCAACATTTGATGATACCTACCTTAATTTATTATGACATTGACGATCGCCAATAATAAACTTTGTAGATACTTTGACAAATGCCAGTACCAAAGAAAAAATAAGATTATTTCGTATATACATAGAAAGGACAGTGAAATGAAGACATTGTTTTGCTGCATTAAGTAGGTAGGTATGGATTTCGAAAATTAAGAAAGGTATATTTAATACTTCGATGTTTTTTTTAATTTATGCCTAGTGAGATATTTGAAAAATATTGGCGCCTGAAAAGAAGGAAGATAGACATAAACCAATGTGGTAAAGGTTTGCAGGTGCCTGTCTGATTATTGTCAGAATGATGAGTCACTTCTCGTATTTAACGTTGAAATGCTACCCAAAAATTGCTTTCGAATTGCTTCTGTTTGCTTCCAACAATGAAAGACTTTCTTTCTTTTTATTTTGGAAGAAATTCAACATTTTTACTCTGCGTCGTAGACCATGTTGACTATTAGCTGATTTCATCCTAAATTAAGTCACCGTTGCGCCGACAAGATTAAACTTCTACGCTATAAATCAGCTTCTGACTAAATAAGTTTGCAAACTTCAAAGTTTTTATGGATGTCTGTATGTATGTATGTTTGTTACTGATTGTTTGTTTTGAACAGATCTGGATGAAATTTGGTACAGATATAGATTATAGTTTGTAATAGCACATAGGCTACTTTTTATCCCGAAAAATGTAAGGTTCCCGGGGGATAGATTTGTTTTTGTTTTTCAAGGTATCACGCGGGCGAAGCCGTGGGGGAAGCTAGTTGAAAATAAATCGAATGTCGAACTGAATAATTGAAAATCAAACGCCTTATTCTCAGGCAAGTTTTAAACAATAAATTGCGCAATAATCTATTTAGCAAAAACCACTTATCTAGTAATACCAAAAAAATCTGTGGTACAGATAAGGGATAAAAAAATATTTTTGAAAAAAGTGCAATAATAGAGGTAATAGAAAGAAATCTATATTTCAAAACTTTATTTAATCTACCTCTCGTGAGAACAGTTTCTTCAGTCCGATGATGGTAGCCAGGAGCAGGGCAATCTTGGAGATCAGAAGAGCCTTCCCCACCATGAGGGTCAGACCCTTGAAGGTCAGGGCACCAAGGAGGCCGAACTTCATGGCCGCAGCAGCCAGCAATGGACCCATGTTCTTGTTACGCTGTCGGCCAGATTCGACGACTTTGTGAGGCTTGATTGATACATCTGGAATCAAGATTAATAAAAATAAATTATGTATAGTTCATACAACGGATCTAGGCATTCGTGAAGTTTGCGCATGTACAGTTCCTTCCCCCCCTCCTCATACCTCCAATTGCTCCTGAAAAACGATACTGTGCAGCTCTTGCGACTAACTTCACGAATGCCTAGATTTGTTGAGTCAACTATAGGTATATCACTTTGTATTTACTGTCTGGCTTTACAACGCAATCATCATCATCATCATCATCTTTTTGCCCTTTTCCACGTTATGTGGTCGGCACAACATGTGATATTCTTCCATTTCCCGTTCTCATTCGTCATTTCAGTACTCACTCCTTTCCTACTCATGCCATCTTTCAAACAGTCGATCAATCTTTTCTCTGGCCACAAGCCCATCGAAGCTTATATGATGACACACCTTTGAATTTTTGGTTCTAGGGTATTCTGTTGTTTCTGTTGGTAATTTAGAACAGAAAAATCCATTGGTGTACGACCAGGTTTGAACCCACAAACTTCGGATTGTAAAGCAGTGTTACCAATAAATACACCACATGCTATATTATGAGTTCTTACCTGCAGTATTACTTACTCTCTATCTAAATCTAGTTAGGTGGGTTAGTACCTTACCTACCTACCCAGATACAAATTATAACTAAATTAACTAATGTAACAGTCATCATCCCAAAAGTGTGAGTGGGTAACTCTACCCACACAGTCTATTTATACAACAGCCAGACAGAGAAATGGGGAAAAGGGTCTAATTAGGTTTATTTCAAGACTTGCTGTACCTACCAGTGACATAATAATCGGTCTTATATTTTAGGTCCTATTGTATACTAGCCTAGCATTATGTCAAATTTCATCAAAATCCATCTTGTAGTTTTGACAGTATACGATTTCAAAAGGACATACAGACAGACAAAAGTTCCCAAAAGTGCTTTTTCAGAATCTATAACGTGTGTTATGCTATCTTCAATTAGGAAAATTCACTAAAAAATATTTAATGTACTGATTTTCCCCCGTTAAGTACAGTTTTACAGTATAGAAGATAGATAAATTTGTGCTATTTACAATGGTAGTAATTCTGTTCCACGGACTACCTAAAAACATGCACATAAAATACGCACAATCTTATTTTGTTTCCCCCAAAGACTAAAGTGACGTAAATATTTTAAATGACAGTTCTTAATTTGACTAAACTGACGTGTGATCGACGTGTTATTATAACTCCATGTAAATTGGTGCTGACTACAGAACTCTGAAATTGCTGACTTAACTACGGAAAACCGTGGCAATTCTATCAATCAATCAATCAATCAATTCAATTTAGAGCAAATCTCAGAGTTAACGCATAGTTAATAGCTGTCATATAGAAATCATACGCAGTCTTTATAATAAGATCATAGATATTTTGATCATATATTCAATGTATTTTCTTTATTGTTCACTAAAACATAAAATGATGTGGGTTTTTGTGAACATAGGTAAATAAATTAAATTTCTGTCGTCTTATAATTATTCATAATGACACAGGTACGCGCTTCTACGAATATTCTGTAGAATAAATTAAAATTTTGGTAAACAAAACTTTATCTAAATTGGCATATTATGGTTACTTAGTTGGATATTACCTACGCAAGTTAAATAACGTTTAGTGTGTGTAAGGGACGATAATACCTAATATACGAGTATAATTAATTCCATAATGTTTTTTTGCATTAAGTGGAGGTGTTTACAATGTGAGTCCTTTGGCTGTCAAAGACCAAACGGCTGGACAGATTTTGACAAATGAGGTTTCGAAACATTCAATCGGGTGTTTTGTTTCTTTTAATTACTGTTTTATTGTGACAGCTATGTAAAATACAGATCTATCTGAAATGTATAAATTATTGTGTAACATCATAAATTCTTATGCACGTTTCTTTATAAACGCCCCAAAATGTTTCACATAAATAAACTCTTTTCTATTTAAACTACAATATTAAGACATTCGAAAGACCACTCAATTTACTGACAGGACAAACAAATTCATTACTGGCAATAATAACTAGTAGACTTACGTAGGTAACTCTATTTTACAGTAATTGTGAAAGTTTAATGTGACGCAAAAACACCAGATTTTTGGATTGGATTTTTGTTTTAGATGTGGCACTCAGTTTATAGATTGAATAAATACACGTAAGATTTTTTTAACCTGTACAAAGACCCGAAATAAGGGCTAAACTTAAAATTGTGGAACGCATGACTAATAATATACCTACACTAGCTGATGCCCGCAGCTTCGCCCGCGTGAATGTCGATTATCGCGACTTTTCATACAAACTTTCATCCCCTAGTTTATCCCCTTGGGGGTAGAACTAACCAAAATCCTTTCTTAGCGGATGCCTACGTCATAACATCTACCTGCATGCCAAATTTTAGCCCCATCTGACCAGTGGTTTGGGCTGTGCGTTGATAGATCACTTTGTCAGTCAGTCAGTCAGTCAGTCAGTCACCTTTGAGCTATATATATTTAGATAAATAAATCAATTCTAGACAACTTAGTCTGAATGATATAAGTCAGATTTTATACTAATCTATTAATGGTGGATTTGACCAACATCCTGGTAATATCCAACATAACTATTTTCAGAATAATGTAATGACAATGCAAGTAAAATGACATTTTATTCTTCGAAAACTACGATTTTATTCTGGGCATAATGCTTATACTGTAGTTTGGTAGAATCCATCCTTAGTTCAGTAGGTCTACCATGAGTTGTCGCATTTAGATCGGCTGACGTTACTACAGTAGTAATAGTACGTTACTATGACATCTGTCATGTTTGTTACTCATGGTACCAAATTCTAAGCAAATTAATGAGCGCAAACTACAGTCGCTGTATTACGCTGTGACGTAGGATAGTTAGCTACGTGAGGTTTTAGTACCCAAGTATCCTCTAGAGGCGCTGTACTAAGTTTTCATACATTTTTTTAACTACAGTCGCTAGCGAGTGTAGATTATGAAAACTCATGGTACACCCTCTGATACTTGAAGTAAGTCTTTTTAATTTGTGAGAAGTGAATTTTGTTTGTTCAAGAGCTAAAATGAAAGCTATTTATATACCAGCAATCAATACTTCCGAAAACTCAAAATCAGAAACCTTAAGTATTCAATTACTTAAAAGCAAGATGTTTAATAATGACGATTTGTTTTTGTTCCAAATAAAACAAATGACTATTCAACAAAGGAAAACAAGCTTTTACTTTTAAACTCTGAGTGAGTAATTGGAAGAATTTTAGTGACCTTTAGGTGCCATAATAGTAGGGGAGCCCAAGAGGGCAACTCTACTAAAGCGCGGCAGATTAACCTACAGGGGGAACCTTGTATCCGGTAATGGTATGTAAAAAAATTTTTTTTTTACAGTTTTCAAAATCTATAGCCACTCCCCGATGAAAACCGGTGGTAAGGCCCCTGGTTATCAGGTATTTTTTCGTGTAGGACGAAATCCGACTTGTTCAGACAACATGACTTAAGGTGGTTAATTTCGCTCGCGCACGAATTTCAAATAATGAATTTGCTATTTTTCATATGATCCGCGTTTTTCAAGTTATTATAGCTAACGCAAAATATATGTAGTTTTGGGACAATCATAACCCATTTTATCATCATTATCATTTTCCTGCCCTTTTCCCACGTTATGTGGGGTCGGTTATGTGATCTTCCATTTCCCTCTGTCATTCGTCATCTCAGTACTCACTCCTTTCTAACCCATGTCATCTTTCACACCGACATTTTATATGACTACGTGCTTAACGAACTTTACCTTTGTAATTAGTTTGGTAATTTGGTTGGTTTTCTTGATAATTGATAAAATTATCAAATTGACCACATTTAGCAAACTTTGTTAAGCACGGTGTCATAGAAAAATGTTGTCACAAGCTACATTTGCGTTAGCTATAATTTGTTCATTTATTTGTTTTTTGTGTGTTGCAAATAGAACCTATTCTACACGTAGTTTATTATATTTTATATTCTTTAAATAATGCGGAAAATACGAGTATTGAATGCCACAAATTATGGAGCGAGACAAAGCACGTTAAAACTGCTATAATTGGTGGTTGGGAATAAAATGGCAGGAAGTATGTGTCAATGTCAGGTTTAGTTTAAAGCAATCGGTTTACGCTGTGTTCGCAAATGGGAATACTTTGTTTTCTGTCTGTGCTATGCGACTGTAAGTCTTGGAACAGGCTGAATTTACCTAAAAATCAGAATTTCAGAACTCTCCTGGGTATTGGACGTCGTTTTGGCGAAACAGTGTTTTCGGGTGAGTATCAATTTAGATTGCTTTTTTTTCAATATCATATTGTAAATTCTTAAAATAAGAGACGAAGTGGAAGGGATCGAAAACAAGACAAATTGGGGTTGGCTATAAATTTTATTAAGAAAAGATGGACTGTGTGAAAGATGACATGGATAAGAAAAGAGTGCGTACTGACATATCGAATGACAGAGGGAAATGGAAGAAAACACCACATAACGGAAGAAAAGGGCAAGAAGATGATGATGATAATGTAAATGCTTGAAGCATTTAAATACAATTAACTAGTTAACGTAACGGAAATCTTAGACAATATTGACTTTCTTTCGACAGAAATAAAAGAACAAGCTTCATAGTAACTTATCTCCGAAATTGAAGACACTTCCCAAATATCTAATTATGGAATTCCTTGACAAATTGAGTCACTGAGCTTGGGGCTCGTACAAACATAATACATAATATTCCCCACATGCCTATTTGCACAGTGCCTGTAACAAAGATAATTTTGCCAATTTTGAGGCAACAATGTGAATAACAAAGCCTCTCAATCTGATATTGCTGTAATATTAGCTAGAATTCGTAAGCAAATATCGTTAGGGTAACATTCATAAGACTAAAATTCAACTCGTAACAAAACAAATTTACTGTACCTGCTATAACTTAGGAGTAATTGTAGGAATTTGAGATCGCAAGATTATTGTGAGCTGTTTTACAGGTTACATTAAACAACCACGAAACTGAATAACTGTACTCGTACAAAAGATACAAAACAAACTTGACTACCGAAAAAGGACGTGTCACTTTGAAACACACTTTTGCAGAACGTCTTACGAGAAATATACCCATAAATGGTTTTGAATGCCTAACATCAAGCCTTTGGATTCGAGATATGCCAATAGACAAAAGATCAAAATTATGCTATGCTATGTTACAGGATTTATTACTAATTTTGAAACTCCCATGCTATATTTTATTCAAAAAACTTATGCACACTCTTCGTTCTAGTGTTCTAACCAATTTCGTCCTATTTCAGAGGCCTATATTTGAAATGCTTTAGGCGATGAGAGTATCACTAACCCTTCTAAATTAGTATTTAGATGTGTGTAAGGTGGCATTGTAGGCTTTTATTGGGTTTCAGTCAAAGCGTCTGTTTGCTCTGTTCCAAGTTCCTATTTGATTTGGTACCGGCATGTTGGTATAGTGGCAACATATTTCCTGTTTCATAGTTTTTAATTAAATACTGTATGGAGGTTGGTATTTACTTTCATTTATTTATCTACGTCGTTAAAACTTCGCTTATCTCTAAATTATAAAACTAGAGCCCGGGTTATGCAACTCCTACTTATGCCACCATCTAAATAAGAAAAAAATGATACTAAATAATAGGTCGGTAGGGTAATATTAGGAGTATTTGTTAAGATTAGAATGTTTTAATTTGTTTTTGTTGTTTAATGTATACATTCAACATCAAAGATATTTTGATTATGTCAGCAAAAATCTATTTCCTGCGGTTTAGCGTTTTGTTGAAGCATGAAGAAAAAAGTTTTTAAAAGGTACTCACCGACACCAAAGCTAGAATCCCTATCCTGCTTCCCAGCAACCACCAGGTCAGCATTCTCCAAGATCCTGTACCTCAGAGACCTGGTGGTGGCGAAGTTCCACAGTTTGTCTACAATCAGCTGTTGAGCCTGGTCTTCCACCGACACTCCTGCTCTAGCAAGAGACTCTGGCTTGATTGGTAATTCAGCGGCCATACCGTGGCTGAAATTTATAGTCAATAGTCAATAATTATTTATTCAGTAATATCACAGGAAAATCGTCTTACATACTACTTGAGTCTAGGTGCCAATTCCAGTCCAATCCCCAGTCCGAAAAGAACTGACAAGAAACTCGCTGGGTCCTAGCGTTTTTTTTATATTATGATCTTTGTTAATTTATTACTATTGTTATCATGCTGTGTACACATACTTAGAGATACAATCTAGTTTATAATCTTGTGATTTCTTTGTTCTGCTTCTATTTGGTTGTATTTTGTTATATATTTAATAATTTTGTTAGGGACACCTAGCAGAGTTGGAGCTGATTCGTCCCAAGCGTTTTTGAAAAAGGACTCATTTAGCTTACTATCATTTATCTCACTAAGTTGTAGTCAACAAATTCAGGCTCTGAGACGCCCTTCAAACCTTTCATCGCACTGTTCGAAGACACGGTAATAAGAAGAATAAAAACTGTAACCTGACTAATATTAGAAATGCGAAAATAACTTTGTTTGTTACCTTTTCACGACTAAACTACTGAACGGATATTTATTTTGGCAAAGAGACTAATTAAACGAGTATCCTGGAAAGGATTTTACATATGTTATATTTTGACTCAAGTTATAAAGAAAACAATACAAAAGAAATAGCAGCCAACAGATAGTAATATTATGAATGCAAAAATTTGTGCGTGTGTGTTAGTTTGCTACTTCTTCATACTCAAACGGTTGGACAGAATTTGGTATTAATGAGGTAAACTTTCCAAATGGGGAGTTCCACTTTCGATATTTACCTATCATCAAAAATCATGACGTCATCGCTGAGCTGGACCGAAGCAGTCCGCAGCATCCTGTCTACGTAACCGACGAGCTCATGAGCTATGCACGACGACATCTCTCTCGCAACGCATTTATTGCTGAGACCTCGCTTGAGGCTCTCTTCTGATGGCTGTGTCTGGAAAAATAAATATAATGCAAGTGAGAAAAGTGATAATAATAAAAATAATAATAATAATAATAATAATGCTGGACAATCCACACAGCATCATCTAGCCCCAAAGTAAGCTACTCAAAGCTTGTGTTATGGGTACTAGACAACTGATATATTTAATACATTATATGAGTATACATAGATAGATATTTTTTTATTATACATAGAAAACACCCAGACCAACGGAACAAATTTCTGTTCCGCGGCGGGAATCGAACCCGCAACCTCTTGCGTCGCAAGTGATATACAATTATTGTTATTTTTTTTAGATAATTTCGGTTTTACGCCACTGTATAACTATTATAATTATTAAGCTGTTTCATTGAACTAGCTGTGGGCCCAGCAAAAGCATTTTAGACAAATCCTACAACAGCAGATTTTGTCAAAACCTGTTCAGCCGCTTAGAACGACGCCGATGGTCCGGGGCCTCAAAACAAGCTCTTTGGGCAATATCAAAGTAATATAACTATGAATTTTCTACCATGACCTTTAAAAATTGTATTGAAGTATTGTTACTTCAAGTTTGAAACTTGACGTTTTCTAAAAAAATATGGTTTGTTAGAACTTGTAAGGCCCTAGACAACTTTATGACTATTTAGAATGTTCATGGCGCTACCATATTTTTTATAATTTAATCTTATTTAATCTAGCTGGAAAACAACCCTTTTCTTTATTAAACCTTAAAATATTGTTTGGATGAAACGTTGTTGCTGACGTTATGATTGATATTAAGTGCTAAAATATGCAATTTTTGCAATTTCACGCCAACGTCAGTCACATAATAACTGGTATGAATAATGTTCATTTTTCATTTTATGGAACCTTGATAATATTTAGTGTAAATAAACGTAGATTGCGATCACATTAACAATTTGCATTGCCTTTTTTTTAGGGTAAATTTCATTTAAATAGCACGAAAAAAGAAGTTTAGAAAAAACTCCGAAAAATCGCTATTCTGTATGTGAAAATGACACACATGCTTATAAAAAAACATTCGTAATATTGACATGCTACAAATTTAAAGCTCATTTTAGCTTAATGAGTTTTTTAGCATTGTTTATGAATAAGATTTATGAATAATAATATAATTTTAGTCTGTGCAAAATATGGGCAATTGCCAAATATCGTGTTTGAACGTGCCCCTGTCACCTCTTTAGATAATTTAAAAAGATCTAAGTCACTAGAGATCTAAGGAGATGTCCTAAGAGCCTGGAAATTGCAGTCGTGATCATGTTTCATAATTTCACACAAATCCTTGCAATCAATGCTAAACCACATATTTCATTGCTGGCTATAGCAGACATATTGTATACAGTAGATGCGGCTATGCAGCAGTGGAACGGTAGGTATGAAAATAGTAACGCTAGTGAATGCTAGGTGTCAATGTCAGTGAGCTGGTTCTCCACTTTCCAGTATAATTGATACAAGCATGTTATTGACGCGTGGTCTAAGAAAACTTTCTAGGATTAGATTGTAACGCATTTTATATGGTCGATCAGGGTCGGTCGCTTTTGAAACGAAAATAAATAAAAGTAGGATGAAACCCATTGTAAAAGGAGGAGAATACTATAAAAATTATCAAATTATCGCCCGTAAATTATTTTTATAATTTACTTTTAAAATTATTTTTTTATCTTCTTATTATTTTTAATGGTCTAATTACGTGAAATAGATTAAAAAAAGCGAATTCTCTCTAATAACGGCAATATTTTGTTTTTTGACTCAAATATTTGATTGTGATTTTGTAATATATACTTTTAAACTTACGCGATCTGAACACATTATTATTAGTATTAAACGGGTATTTATCGCGTTCTAATTTAAATTATTTTCCCGACGTTTTGACAGGTTTACACGCTGTCGTGGTCACGAGTATACATGCTTATAATGTTGACAGGAATTTTCTGCGGTGCTTTGCCTGACAACTACGTCGCTCTGGTTTTTATATGTTTTCTCGTGTTATTTTGAGTTATATTGCGTAATTTTGTTATTAAGTCAAAAAATGTTTTGGTGGTTATTTTGTCAATAAAGCCCGGGTTCTTGACGCGAGTGTAAAGTATGTGAATTAGAGTGAATAGTTCTCTTCAAATTCCATCGGAGGAAATCCCGAAAATTTTCAACAAAACAGCCATCTTTTGTTTAAAATTGACTTGACTACTTGACTATCATATGACTCTGTGACGTTGACAATACTTATAAATAAATACACTTGACACTGGCAAAATTGTTCTCTAAGAGACAGATGCCATAATTGAAGAAGAAGAAGAAGAATGTTGACAAATACTTTGATTTGGTCCGATTCTGTACATACATAAAATCACGCCTGTTTCCCGACGGGGTAGGCAGAGACCACGGATTTCCACTTGCTAAGATCCTAACATACCTCTTTTGCTTCATTCATTCTGTACTTTGAAGATATCGATTTTTCTTTCTTTCTTTCTATAAGAGCGGTATATGGAGTTGCCGAAAAAAAGAATAAATTTTAACCGTTGACTCGTAAGAAGAAGATATTAAAAGTTTTTATGATATTATCAGTTTTTGGTTTATGTCTTACACCACACTCAGTTCCGTAAGTAATAGGTAAGTGACTAACTAGGTCATAGGTAGTAATACGCATCAATAACCAATCTAACGATTGCAGCTGGGTGTTGATGAACTTATAAACTCTCAACTGACAATTAACGCACCAATAACGTACTCAATAAATTCTTTCCGGATCACCGGAAAGGATGATGAGAAAAATGTATGAAACCTGGTACCCGCTCCAATAGCAATCATTTTTATATAACTGGAAAGATATTTTTATGTATAATAATAGTTACTATGGCGCTTGTCTCAATTTTTTGTCGGTTTGGAGTATTTTGACTTCGAATATATTTTTCTATCAATTGTTACCAACAATAATAAAATAATAATAATTTATAAATAAACAAATATTGATAGTAATGGGTAGTTAACAGAACGCTATCCAGCCCCAAACTAAGCAAAGCTGTGGGAACTAGATAGCCGATAGATTCATTGTATACTTTTTTTTGTAAATACATACAAGGAATAAACAGAGTGTAACATTTAGATCGGCCAGTATGGGAAAGAAACTATAAGACATACGAAGATCTGGGATCTCACCACGAATTTATAATATATTACCGAATTAATATTACATTGTTATTTCGTACCATGACCTATGCAAGTTGTATTGAAATAGTGTTACTTCTAGCTTCAAATTTGACGTTTCTAAAACGGAATCGTTCTGGAAGACTTTAAAATCAAAATCAAAATCAAAATCATAAAACGTGATGATGATAAAAGCGCGTAAATTTTTTGAATATACAAACTCATTGGTGCACAAATAGGTTTTAACCCACAGATCGTAAGGCAGGGGTGCTACCACTCAGTGCTCTAATGGTCTATAATTTTTTTATTCAATTCATACATTTTTCTGCCCTTTTTCCCACGCTAAGTGGGCTCGGCACAATATGTTTTCTTCCACTCACTCCTATCCTTCGTCAACTCTGAAGATAAGGTCTTCTTTCACACAATCAAATCTTTCCACAAACCACTCCTTTGGCCTTCCTCTACTTGCTAAATTCAATATGTATTAAAAAAATTACTTTACCGTCACGCGTTTACTTCCGTAAATACGGTTTGATGTTCGTTGAACAATTCATCCGTGAATCTCAAGTGCAGCGATGAAGAAATGTAATTAAAACGAAACGCCGACATGCTAACTTTCTTAGTGACCATTCCGTAAATGTGAAAATTAGCTATAATGAGGTGCATTTTACGAGCGTGTTCATCACACCGATTCGCTTCACTGTCACGAAATATCATTTACGGTAAATAATAATATATCTTTATGATACACTATGAATATGGATGGATATAAGGGTAGAGGTAGACCTAAATAGATTGATGAATTGTGGAAATTGAAATTGAAATTGAAATTAGAAATTGAAATTGAAAAATATTTATTCAGTACAATCACAAGGATCACTTTGAAACGTCTTACATGCTAGGTGAATCTATGTGCCAATTCCAACCTAACCCAAGTACGAGAAGAACAGGCAAGAAACTCGTCTCGGTCCTAGCGCTTTTTTGTATGAAAGACGATATACCTACGTGTAAGAAGGGAGTGTCTACTGAGATGATAGATTATAGAGTAGAAGAAGAGAACCCGTTGTGCCGACCCCACCTAGTGGGATAAGGGCAGGAAGATGATGACACAAGTGGAACTCTACATTTTTGTACTATGGGAACCAGATAATTAAAAACCAAAAAATAAGAAATAAAACCATAGTGAATTATTTAGTAGATACAATTAAAAACCTACAAAAATCTGCTCTTTTTGGCACACAACATCTAACACGACCATAATGAAATTGTTTGACAGTTGTAATATCAAAGACAATATTATGCATTTACTGTATAGTTTTAATTATTCGTAAAGTATTATAATGTATAAGCGACCAAGAAATTGGTTTACCACTTTTGATGACATCTCCCAGTAACATAATTATTCGCTAAGGATTACTATGACAGATTCTGACGTAGCAGTTATTAATCTGTCAAGCGAAAATAGCCCTTGATGTTTTGTACGTGCAAATGATATTCAGCCTTAGAGTGGTAAACCAATTTCTTGGTCGCCTAATTATTTGCGCTTTTTTTAGGTTTATTTATATAAAAAACAAAGACAGCGTGCGCTCGAATGGTCTGATTCCCGTATGAAAATCAAATACTTACTACATTGTAAATGTGAATATTTTCTCGCAAAAAAAAACTAGTCTTGGACGAATAGTAACGGGATTTGTTAATTAGTCATTCAGTAACTTGATTTTTTTCTTAAAATTTATTTAGCAACCCTTCACAGTTTAGCTATCGAGTTGGTAATGTTGCTAGTGTTAAAATAATGTTTTTGGAAGATAATAAATAAAAAGTATTATGACTACGAGTAGTTTCACTATGCTTTGTTAATTAAACTTATAGCTTGTTAGCTATTTAATCGCCTGTTATAGTTGTTTTGTGTTCCACCATGTCCTGTCAAAGGATAATTATCTTATTTATTATATCCTATTTCTTATAAGCATAATTAGTAAGCGAAAAAAATAAGAAAGACCTAACAAATTACGCGTACCATAGATACAGTCGAACGTATTTGTTCATACTCTTTGTACATTGGTCGAATTTTTTAACGCTTCTTTCAATTTTTTCAATCCTCGAAGCGCGGAAATTCTTTATTCAAAAAACAATAACCGTTCTAAATTCGAATCACTCACCTCATTTTCGATTCCACTGCACCTCACAATACCGAAAAGCAGGACCGACAACAAAACTGCGCTATTCATTTTTATCGATTTTTTTCACAACACTAATTTGAACTAATGATGCGCTCACTTTTCGTTTTTTTTTTATCGATAGCAGTCTATAGGCTGCTGTCTCTTTGTAAGGCAAATGCAGAAGTGTATCACGCTATACTGTTATATATCACGACGCTTGGATGCACATGCAGTGGGGTAAACTATTCGTTACCCGTATTGAATTTGCGATAATGACAGTTATTTTTACATTTTTCTATTTGTTTATAGCATTATTCAGTATATTTTGCTTAACGTTTTTTTACCTGACTGTACTCATCAGCTTCAATAATTTGGTGGTGTCCAAACATTTAAAAAATAATTAAATACAGATGAAGTCGCAGGCAACAGTTACACAATAAATCCAATTAACACGAGAAAATATGAAAACTACAGCGACAAAGTTGACAGTCAAATGCATCGCAAAAAAATCCGATACGAGAGTTGTAGACGAAAATTTAATATTCCAAACAGGTCCAAATATTGTCTTAGTCACAAAATGTACGCCTCGCAAAATCGCAACTCTACGATATAATATCAGACGATTTCATCGTAAAAGGAGAATTCACAATTCTATCGTGATATTAATATTGTAGGTAATACCTAATATTCATTTTATTTCACGCGCCATGGCAAAAATGCTCTTTGAATTTTATTAATACATTCTTTTTTTATTTAGACGATGTATTTCGGATTATTGCTGGTTTGGTAAGTTCGGAAAAGTTAGAGCTGAGCGTCTATAGGTATTATATTTTTGTCAAAGCGTAGAAAATGTAATAAAAGTATGACACATTTTATCGAAAACGGCTGAATATTTTATTAAAAAAATATAATATTATTTGCACTATCTTGAAACTGGCTGAATATTTTATTTAAAAATATATTTTAACACTATTTTTATTTCTTTATTGAATATTAATGGATCTCCACGTGGCTTTGTTCGCTTAATGTTATTTTTATATAAACTTGAATCATCTGCGCTTATTAGAAGATAAATTTCACACAGGTTCTAAGTTTCAATACTCAATCTTATACCTTTAAACGAGCAATTCTTGTATATATATGTATGTATATATATAATCGGAATCTCGGAAACGGGTCCAACGATTTTCATGAAATTTATTATACAGGGGGTTTCGGGGGCGATAAATCGATCTAGCTAGGTTTCATTTAAAAAAAAACAAGATTTACCAAAAAAAAACCCGAGCAAAGCTCGGTCACCCAGGTACTGATTTATTATACCTATTACTATACAGAAACTAAAATAAATTAAAAGACCAAACTTAAAAAAAAAATTATAAAGACGAAAGTTTGTAAGAATGTGAAAGATGTATGTTTGTTTCTCTTTCACGTCCAAACATAATATTTAGCACATGCCCACATTTTGCACAGTATTCTATACGCAATCAGATAATACTTTATTTCAAATTTGGGACACCTCAATCTGTTTCATATTGTGTAATGAGGAGGCGGGTTCCGCGGGTTGTTTTCCTTCAACGCTTAGAAAAAATACTTTAAAACGGTATTTCAATGAATACATATTTTTCATGGTACATTAAAACACTAATCGACTGCGATAAAATACGTATTAAGTCCTATAAAATCCTACTAATATTATAAATGCGAAAGCTTGTAAGAAATTAAAATTCAGACCAATCGCACCACCCTTTAGAAAGTTTCCATAAAAACATTGACACCACAATTGACACCTTTTTGAAAGTAACATTAAAAAATCCCAAAACAAGTACTTATTCATAAATTTTGCATTAACAGTACACAAAGTTTCATGAAAGTCGCTACACGCGTTAGAGTTCGTTAAGTTTCATACTAACGTTTTCATCCTTTTTCACCCCCTTAGGGGCGGAATTTCCAAAAACCCCGCATTAGTGGCTGGTTTTGTTATAGGAAGCCTGCACCTTCAAAATTTCAGCTTTTTAGCTTCAGCGGTTTCGGCTTGGCGATGATGAATCAGTCAGTCAGTCAGGTTAAGCTTTTATATAATAAGTATAAAAAAATATATATTTATATGATCACGACTGTAATCCCTGGGTTCGGTAGATATCTTCCTCAGATCTATGTTATATTTGGTACATGCCCACATTTTGCACAGTAGTTAGTACTCCGTACGTGACAGGATGCAAGCCCATAGCCTTATAAGAATACTAACCTATGACACACACCTTCGAATTTTTGGTTCTAGGGTATGCCGGTTTCCTCACGATGTTTTCCTTCACCGTTTAAGAGCACTGGCATTACGCACTGGCATATAATAAGTATAGATAGAAATATACCTTTACCAATTATTCTTAGATTGGAAGTCTGAATCCTTCCACTAGGCCAACGAAACTATGATCAGGGCATTCTCAAGGCTACTATTTGCCAGTTATATAACTGTTTTCAAGAATTTCGTTCCAGCCCCTATCATAGCCATCGGTATTTAATACGTGGTCATGGCCAAGCCATTTTCATAATAACAAAGTATTTAGGTGATCACGCACAGAAAAAACGAGGTCTGAATTATTCATAAATAATAATAAATTATTGTAATCTGAAACCTGAATATTTTTCATATTATTTTTTATGAGTGTCATATTTTACATCGTTTATTTATATTTCATAGATATATAAATAATTCATTTTGCATCACATCAGCTGAAATATATTTTTTAGCCTACCTAATATTTTTAATTTCTTCTAAAATATAGAGGAAGCTAATCACATATTGATGAAAGCAAATAGAAGCAATTGGGAAGCAATTTTTGGATAACATTTCAACGTTATAATTATACGACCGGCAATAGATAAAATGTCTTTGCCGGTGACTTATCCACCATCCTGACAGTAACAGCAAATCTATGATTCACAACCTATGTTCTAACAAACATAAAAACTCTTTACATAAATGGACTAGATGAAATTTATAAAAGAATCTCATCAAAAGCATCTCATTTGTGTCTCGTTCGATTATAAAAAAAATTAATCAAAATTACATAATTTTTTTTTTTTTTAAGTAAAACTTCTTTACGCACGCTTGACTTGGGAAGTGAGCTGGTGAATATATGACGAGAGCGTTACGTAAAGTGTGATCGGGTAAAGCGAACGGAAGTTGAGAGAGAGATAAATTAGTGAAGATGGAAAGAGAATGAGTAACGTTTCGTATATTACTGTAGGCGCAAAAGAGAGGCGCGAGCACACATTTTCTTTCTCTTTCTTATAGCCAGTTACGTTTCGTATAACTAAGACACAGTGCAGGCCTACATACATAGATGAAGGTTTTACTTCATTCGTGTGATCTAAATCCCATCAAAAACATAAATGTGAAATTAGAGCCAAGTTCAATAAGTAAGTAGGTATGCTTTAGTCGTTGACTTCAGCGACAAAAGAAGTGAGATCTAAACTGGTGCCAAGTACAATGGTCAGTCCTAAAACTTATTTATAACAATATGAAATATTGTTGACAACTTTAAAATATCATATTTTCATCTCATAATTTAGGATATTATATTGAAGCCTAAGGTCTAACTTGGCTAGTTATCATTATACGAATTACCTTCCTATTATTAACTACTTACCTACTATGTCCGATCGCTAGTTTCTACCAGCAAGCCAAATTTTTAGAAGAATAAAATAAGAACGTGCAAGCTATACCTAATATAATTCGTACTCTTAAGAAAACTAGCCAAGTCAGACCTAAGGCTTCAATATAATATCCTAAATTATGAGATGAAATGATATTTTAAAGTTGTCAAAAATATTTCATATTGTTATAAATAAGTTTTAGGACTGACCATTGTACTTGGCACCAGTTTAGATCTCACTTCTTTTGTCGCTGAAGTCAACGACTAAAGCATACCTACTTACTTATTGAACTTGGCTCTAATTTCACATTTATGTTTTTGATGGGATATCATTTCTTTTTGTACAGAACTTATTAGTAAGTAAGTACTTGTTCTTATATTATTACACTTATATAATCCTGCATAAACGGCTCAAACTATTGGCACTTGGCACATTGTAGGTACCTATACATACTAAGCAGGTAGGTAAGTACTTGAGTACTTACTGAATATGTATACGTACCTACTACCTATCCGGCATTCCGAGACACACTATTATCTAGGCCTGAATAGTTATCTAGCCATATCTATCTACCTGCATAGACTGCTCAAACTATTGGCACATTGTAGGTATACATACCTATAGTCATACTTACCTATCTGCATAGACGGCTCAACTATTGGCACATTGTATACCTAGGTAAGAGTGTACTACTTACCAATCCAAGACACTACTTCCACTCGTTATTATATTCACGTCAAGACCCTATTAAAATCCACATAATGACCGACTGTCATCTATTTAGATTGCTATTCTTATATTACAGGCGCTAGTAAGGGTTCCTAGGAGAATCAATTAATTGAAAAAGTACGTTAAAAATATAAAAATTTGCAAGTTTCAGATTTTTTCCTTTGTATCCACCCCACTACCTACCTGGATGCCAAATTTGAACGTTCTAGGTCATCTGGAAGTGGGTTATAATTAATGTCTATAGGTCAGTCAGTGATAAAATTTTCCATAACCAGGCATTTTTGGACGTTAATATCTAAATAACCGTTTGAGGTGTGTTTATGAAATTCGGTGCACATATTTTACTCGCAAGTGGCAATAGATGAGCTAAATTTGACTTGTTTATGTGAAATAGTTTTTGAGTTACGAGGGGGTGAAAAATCACCCAAATGGTTCCTGTAATATTACACTAGGCGCGCATCGCCCGTTCGCTTCGCTTGAACTTGGCTTGACACGCTGCCGCGTGTCTAGAAGTAAACACGTTTTTTTTTAAATATGTAGTGCCTGTCATAAACACTGAGTATGCTCAAAACTATTCAACCTCTTTGCAGAAAAATGAGACATAAATAAGGTTGTATGATTCAATGGCCGACTTTTGCAGTGGAGTTAAAAATAAGTCGGCTATAGACTTCCGTCATGGTCTAACAACTTTTAAAAGCCGGAACAGGCAGATTAACATGCTTTCTGAAGCAACGGAAACGCTCAGATGAAAATGCTACAAATAATTGCCTAATAACAATAAAGACAATAATCTTGCTTTTTTATATTCAAAAATCATTGTCAAAATAAAAATAACAACTCTTTTTTTATCTGGTACTAGCAACACGCCCCGGCTTCACACGGGTAGCAAAAGTATCTCTATTTCTTTTTTAAAAAATATAGCCTATGTCACCCGGAATAGTGTAACTTCCCAACAGTGGAAGAATTTTTTAAATTGGTTCAGTAGATTTGTATCCTATTCAATGCAAACAAACAATCAAATTTTTTTCTCTTTTCAATATTAGTAAGTATAGATAATAATAATATTATAATATAAAAAATACACAGTTATTTTTATTTAGATAACACAAAAGTATTTTGTATAAAAATATACTTATATAAAAAAATCTGAATGTTTCGTTTATGTTTCCAATCCAATTCGGTATCAAATAAAATTTTATTATGTGGCTGTTAACCAATTACTATAAATAAGTTACGCCAACGCGTTTTCAGTCTGAAAATTTTCCTACGTATTTTAAGCGATAACGTTATTTTCCTGTAGTTACAATAATAAAATGTTTCTCTTGAGACGAACACTTACTTTATCCACCATTTATTAACAAGTGAAATGAACAAACTAAATTTATGAAATAAAAATGTATGTTTAGTAATTTATGATTAGAATAACTTGTAGGTATAATAAAACTTACGTGCGCGCTTGTCTTTAACGTTTAAATTGGTTTGGTAATCATTTTAATTAAGCACTATTCTTTATTTAAATAATACAACTAATAATAACATAAATTATATTTAAGTATAGTCCTAATATTTATTGGAAAACAATTTAATATTATTATGTCTAAACAGACGTAAAAAATCGTGCGATGCTCAACAAAATTGAACCATAATTATGATAACATAGTAGTAAAAACTCATATTATAATTATGATAATTATTATGATTATAATAACCATCGCAGAAATACTCTAGTCAACATTCAGTTCAATGCCAAAGTGAACCAAAAACACGAACAATAAGTGAAAATGAACGAATTTAGTGATAAAAATATTGAAATAAATTGAATAAGGTTATTAATAATTTGTAATACTTAATTAATTGAATAAACTTATTATACTTAACATTATTTAGTACATTATAATTTAATAATTGTAATACTTGTTATTAAAATTATCAAATTAATTTGATTATAAAATACTTATACGTTTATACACTTATACTAAGAATATTTTTTTCGATCTACTATTTTCTTTTGTGCAAAGTTAGTTCCTTATATTACACGATCACACATAAGTATGATAGTTATCGTTATTAGTAGTTATATCGGTAGTGATCGACTCATAAGTACCGTCCAAAATCATATTCAAATATCGATAAAAACTCGTCAAAACGCGTACGCATCGTGAGCACACAATGAATTATTTACTTCGCATTACAACGGGGAAACTATTAAAAAAAAGTACTTTCAAGACTCGTTGATCTTATAAATAACGCAATGGAAAGTAACATGACAGTGGTAACACGCAAGTTAAATACCAACTTGCCAATTATCTATCTATTATGTATGAGAATAAGATTATGAGAAAAAAAAATAGCCAGGGCGACTAACGCGGACTGATTTTTTATTTGATAGCGAATCGTTTATTGTCGGATAAGGAGAATATTTTTTAAATTTTCTGGAATATCCACATTACCATCTCGATGTACATAATTATATTTATTCTCAACATTTAGCAGGGATTAGATAATAAAGATACATAATTAATTAATGATTATTATAATCCTTTATCAAAATGAATGAAGTAGATAATAATAAATGAATGAATAGTAACATTATTAGAATTAATTAATATTATTTAATCAATTAAATGATTAATATTGAACGAATAAAAATAAGAATACACGTTACGAAAAAATCATCATAAACGACCATTAAAACGGCTTCTGGTTCTAAGAATCTCAAAAATAGGAACTCAAAAATCAAAATAAGGAAGGATAAAGTTTCCATGTAAACCGTAGGATGAAATAAATTGCTTTATTATAAACTTTGTCAATTAAAACAAAAACTTTACAATCAGGTAGGTGAAGTGAAACCTGATGAAAATATCGTATTCTCGGGATAATAATAATTATTATAAATAGAACAATGTACCTACTTTATATTCGTATAAGTTTACTAACCTTAAAAAAAATGTTAGGTATACCAGTCTTAGCTATAAAAAATGTTTTTTTTTTAAATTAGAAAGCCATTATGAATATTTTTTTTATATTTTTCTAAGTAGGTAGGAATAAACTTTAGCTATACATACTCGTCAGTACCTACATACTTAGATTTTAAAATTTTAAATCCTGCCATTCGATGTTTAAATTTTTTTGATTTCCAAAATTAAACTAGAAATTTGTTTTTTTTTTATTGTTGTTACGTATTAGCTAGTTATTCACATCGCAAAGGTTAAAAATAAAGTTTTACAGAATAATACCGAGAAGCATTAGTAAGTTTGTTCGATCATATTATTATCGGTCAGTAGTTACCTACTTATAAAGCTACTATGAAATGTTTTAAAGCTAATAAGAGTCGCCTGCACAATAATGTCGGAGTAAAACGGATGAATGCAGACAACAATAGCCGCAACAATGCTCTGGCTTCATAATGAAAGCTTTTACCGTGTAGTTGACGAGACGCACCCACAGCTCGAGAGTTTGAGGAGCAAGACTTTAAAAAAATATAATATGTACTAGCAGCTGTCCCGGCAAACTTCGTACCGCCTTCTACATTGCTAAGACAACAAGTGATTATAATTTAATATGAACTTTATTGAATAGTAATAAAGTTCAAATTGACTCTACATTTTATTTAGAAAACGTTTGTATGGGAAATAGAAAAGGGCTGTTTTTGGGATTTTCCCGGCAGTTATTCCATTTTTTCTTGCCTTTTAAACCTTCCCTAGACCTCCACGAACATTTCAAGTTCAAGATAAGATAAATCCGTTTAGCCGTTCTCGAGTTTTAGCGAGACTAACGAACAGCAATTCATTTTTATATATATAGATTTTTGGAACGAAGTTCCTTATCGCGCGTTGCGAAAGACGGAAAGAATTAAGACCAAAAGTTGTAACGACACTTTTTGCTATAGTTGTATGTTATGTAAATTTATCAATAAAATCAGGAGGATTTGAATTATCTTACATGCGGTGAATTTAAGTGCCAATTTAAGCCTAACCCAAGATTGAGAAGAACCCAAAAATTGCAACCTCTAGAAATTTGAAATCGTTATTCCTATATTATGTGCTATATTATTTACTGTATTATTAACTAATATAGCATAAGGTTGAGCAACGTTTGACGATACGAAATGTGCAAACGTAACGATTACAAAATTACCCTCTAAGTTTTACAATGCCCAATTATAATGTCCCCAATGATTTAAGTGTAAGAAGTTTGTATCTAATAATAAATTTTGATACTGTATGTACTGCAGTAGGTTGGACGTTAACGGATTTGTGTCACTAAAACATAGAATAAATTTAAAATAAGAACTTTATTTTCATAATTTCTAGAAAATCGACAATGATTTTATGCTTTTTGCCTTGACTACTGAGTTAGGCACCTGTTTCCAACTAACTTAGTTGGTTCTATACACTCTTAAGCCGTGTGTATGATATCCTAGGTTGGTTATATACTCTCAACACTTAATTATGCCCACACGAAAAATTACTATCGCTTCAATTTTATCGCACGTATAGAATTAATGTAAGCGCCTACTCATTCACAAATGCAATTACACAAGTGAATCTTTATGAGTCTCTGTAGTTGCTATTAATAAAACGTAGGGGTCAGTTCTTTAATTAGACAGAAACTCGACTTAAGTTGGGTCTAATTACAGAGTACTGTACAAGTAGAGGAAGGCCGAAGAAAAAGTGATTTGATTGTGTGTAAAATGAAATAAATGTAATAGATGTAGACGAATGATAGGAGTGAGTGGAAAAAAAACTTGTTGTGCCAGGGTAGGAAAATGATGCCTATGTCGTTACGATATTATTTAGTTTTTGAACATTATCTTCCAATAATGTTTGTTACTCTTTCACGCTGAAACGGCCGATCCGATTTGGAAGAAATTTGGCACATAAATAGATTGTAGTCTGGAATAGCACATAGGTTACTTTTTATCTCGGAAAAATGTAAAGTTTCCGCGGTCAAAGCCGTGGGCGAAAGCTAGTTAGAAATATTATTTTTGTGCATGAATTAACTAAGGTATGTATGTGTGCATATTTGTAGGTACCTACTACTTAAACTCAGTGACGGCGGAACAGATTTGCATTAAATTGGTTATGGATGTGTGGAGTGACGAGGATGGATAAGATAAGGAATGAGCATATTAGAGGAAGTTTGAAAGTAGCGCCGGTGACAGAAAATATGAAGAGCAATAGGTTGGCGTGGTATGGGCATGTTAGGCGGCGGGAGGAAAGCCATGTTACAAGAAGGGTGATGGATTTGAATGTGGATGGATACAAGAGTAAAGGTAGACCTAAGAAAAGATGGATGGACTGTGTGAAAGACGATATGTGTAAGAAGGGAGTGACTACTGAGATGACGGATAATAGGGGAGAGTGGAGGAAGAGAACCTGTTGTGCCGACCCCACCTAGTGGGATAAGGGCAGGAAGATGATGATGATGATGATGATGGATGTAAACTGTACCTACTACAGATAGGGGTTAACCCGCGGTTTAACCGCGGATTGCGCATAATAAATATTATTTAAAACCTTGTAAGTACTTATCATTTTCTTGAAATACCACCTTCATTCGTCCACATACAAAAGCTTCGAGCATCCCCTTTAAGTATGACGTTACAACTTAAACTCCACTTATGTGCCGTTTCACCCCTCTTATAGGCCATAACAACCCTTAAGGACACAGACGTGACTGTGGTCTCAATTATGTAGGTACTTTAAGGTTATGTTTCCTTTTACTCTACTTGAAACTTGTCATGAAATATCTAGCCATGTGCAGAAATGTGGATGTAAAGTGGAAAATTGTAATAATATATAATATATTTATTGATTATTATTAATAATAATAAATAATAAATAATGCTGGAAATTCCACACAGCATCATCTAGCCCCAAAGTAAGCTACTCAAAGCTTGTGTTATGGGTACTAGATAACTGATATATTTTAATAAATTCTATACATAGATATTTTTTATTATACATAGAAAACACCCAGACCAACGGAACAAATTTCTGCAGATCGTACACAAATTTGTTCCGCGCCGGGAATCGAATCCGCAACCTCTTGCGTCGCAGGCGGACTCTCGTCCGCTGCGCCACAGAGGTCGTCAATTAATCCTATCCTAGTAATATTATAAACGCGAAAGTTTGTGATAATGTAAAAAAAAATGTATGTTTGCTACTCTTTCACGTTGTGGGATAGATTTGTTTTTGTTTTACAAGGTACCACGCAGGCGAAGCCGCGGGCGGAAGCTAGTCCTACTAATATTATAAACACCAAAGTTTGTAAGAATGATGAATGTGTGGATGTAAGGATGTCTGGATGTATGTTTATTGCTCTATCACGCTGAAACGGCTGAAAGGATCTAAATGAAATTTGGCACAGAGATAGATTATAGTATGGAATAGAACATAGGCATCTTTTTATCCCGGAAAAGGGTACGGTTCCCGTGGGATAGATTTGTTTTTGTTTTACAAGGTACCACGCAGGCAAAGCCGTGATCGGAAACTAGTTAATATTATAAATGTAAAAGTTTGTAATATGTATGGATGTATATTTGTTACTCAATCACGCTGAAACGGTTGAACGCATCTGAGTAAAATTTGGCACAGAGATAGATTCTAATCTGGAATAGCACATAGGCTATAATTTTAAAAGGTACCACGCGGACGAAGCTGCGGGTGGAATCTAGTAATTTTATATAATACTAGCTGTCCCGGCAAACTTCGTACCGCCTTCTACATTGCTTAGACAACAGTGAGTGATTATAATTTAATATGAACTTTATTATATAGTAATAAAGTTCAAATTGACTCTACATTTTATTTAGAAAACGTTTTTATGGGAAATAGAAAAGGGCTATTTTTAGGGTTTTCCCGGCAGTTATTCGATTTTTTCTTACCTTTTAAACCTTCCCTAGACCTCCACGAACATTTCAAGACCAAGATAAGATAAATCCGTTTAGCCGATCTCGAGTTTTAGCGAGACTAACGAACAGCAATTCATTTTTATATTATAGATGTGAAGATATGTTGGTAAATTACTGGAAACTTAGCAATAATAAGGTTTGTTTAAGTAGTTGTACCTACCTACTTGAGCTTACGGCGACGGCGGTGCTATCATACTGGGAGCTACCATAATGTTATGTTATGCATAAATACTTTATTAAGTATCTGACTACGGATTATACACTCGTGATCATGTTAATTAATTTAACTGCTTGATTAAGCATTATAAATACCGGCCAAGTGCGAGTCGGACTCGCGCATGAAGGGTGCCGCATTAGGCCTAATCATTATTTAAAACTAAATAATGATTAGGCCTAAGTACGTTTTAATTTATTAATTGACGTAAGAAATATTGCAAGAAAAAAAACGCTTTGTTTTCAATTTTTAATTGAGTATCACTTATACAAAGCAGCAGTCAAAATTGTTTTACAAAATATAAATGCACAATAAGTTACTATCATCTAAAAAAATAATTTACATCAATAAATAACCTTAAAAACTAAAACTTAATTACTAAAGATACTTCAAAATGAGGCTTTCGTCAATAAATAAGCTCAGATTTTATTTTCAAAAAATTCATATCATATTGCCACGTAATTAATCGTGGCAATTTGATATTAAAATATAAAAAACTTGGAGAAAGTTTCAAAAGATGGACTCGGGAGTTATTTTTTGAATCGTCTCCATTATCCTCCTGCTAAATTTTAATATTTATTTACTTACATGGTTTGTATTACTGTTTTAAATTCCCACTCATGTTAATGTTAGATTATAAAGGTTTTTTTTTGTTAGCACGCCTTCTGTATTTGTCCTACTTTACTTTGGTCAGCAGGTAGAAAATGCCTTCGGCATTATACTCGCCAATTGTGCATATTTTTGTATTTTGTGTGCAATAAAGAATTTAAATTAATAAAAAGCTTGAGAGGTGTCAAGGGACACCCGGATGGAACGAAGTTCCTTTCGATTAATTTGTGAGAGAGAGAGACAGACAGAGAAACACGCGCACGCCGCACGGCTTACAACTATAGCAAAAAGTGTCGTTACAACTTTTCGTGAGAATTTTTTCCGTCTAGCCCCCTTTCACAACGCGCGATAAGGAACTTCGTTCCAATAAAAATCGTGGCAAAAATCTAAGCTATTGCTCCAGGGGCAGTCATGTAAGCAGGTTGGACTGTCGGCCTATGCTTCGCTGAGTAGGCCCTATTGGACGCCCAGTCCTTGCCGTAACCCCCACTAGAGGAGTAGGAGAGGGAGTTACCGTAGTCTGCGCTGTAGTCACTGACGTCACTGCTTCCGAAGTAGGAGTGGTGGGCCATAGGGTGGTGCTGTGAAAAACAATGAATTTAAAACTTTTATGGTACCAAATAATTGTAACCGGCCAAGTGCGAGTCCTGTACGAAGGGTTCCGTACCATTATCTATGAAAACAAAATAAAATATGAAAAAATTAAAGAAAACATTTGTGGTATGGGAGCCCTTTAGGTACGGAACCTTAAAAGCATGATAACGACTGTAATTTCCAGGAGGTAGGCTTCAGATCCCTTGATATTAAGATCTTTGAGGATAAGCGGGACTAGTCAGTGGCACGTCCAAACATTGTAGTTGCAACATACCCACAAGTTGCACAGTAGTTAGTATATTGTAAGTGACGAGTTGCAAGCCCATCGCCGCTTATAGGAATACTAACCAAGGACACACACCTTAAGTTTTTAGATGTTCTAGTTCTAGGGTATGCCGGTTTCCTCACGATGTTTTCCTTCACCGTTTAAGAGCACTGGCATTGCGTACATAAATGTTTCGAATGGAAAAATTCATTGGTGCACGACCAGGTTTGAACCCACGACCTTCGGAACGTGAGGCAGGGGTTAACACCACAAATTGCTTCTTGCTAGAGACTCGAAAACGTTAGAAACAGGTGCTACGACCATGTTTATCAAAGTGATTGATACCATGGATTATTTATTTAAATGGTGCGGTGAAGTACAAAGATATGCATAAAAGCATGCATCTAAGTGTTGATAAGAGTTGAAAATTATTGCAAAACTCGAAGTATTTATTGCAAAAGTTAAAAAACCTAACTGACAGTAAATGTAAGAAGTTATTTTCAGTTATTGAATTTTCAATTATTGAAAACAACTTCTTACATTCGCCATTTTGAATATTTTGAAATTTTGTATTGTCTATGTCTTCTTCTTCCTTAATTTTGGCATCTGTTTTATAAAGATAGATCAATTGGGATTTTTTGCGATGCATTGGACTGTCATTATTACAGTATTTGCTCTAGTTTATATTTTTTTCTCGTGTAATTATATATCGAGTAAGTAGTAGTATTGTTTTGGTGGTTATTTTTCCAACAAAGCCCGAGTTCTTGACGCGAGTGTAAAAAATGTGAATTAAAGTGTACCTAAGTATAGTTCTTTTCTAAATCCATTGGAAGAAATCCTGAGAATTTTAACCAAAACAGCCTTCTTCTTCTTCTTATTTTTATGGCCCGCTTGCTTCTCGCAACAAAACAGCCTTCTTTTGTTAAAAATTGTCTTGACAATTTGACTGACTTTGTAACAATACTAAACATTTTTGACACTGGCAAAGTTTATCTCAAAAAAGACATGCCACAAAAAAAATAAGAAGAATCCCTCCTTTGTCGATTTGCTCATTGGACTTATTGCTAACTGGACTTTTTGCTACTTAGTATCCATATAAAATTCTTTCTCAAGGGAGTGAAAAAGGGAGTATGAAAAACTATTAAGTGAACAAAAGCTCTAGGAGTTTTATTATTCTTTTCTTATCTCTACTTCCAAGATAGTTACTGAACGTTTTTATATCAGACTAGCTTCCCCCGCGGCTTCGCCCGCGAGGTAGCTATAAAATATAGCCAATGTTCATCCTTAATGTTTACCTTAAAGTTTTCCTATCCTAAACATTGGGGAATTTTTTTGTAAATAATTGGCAGTTTCAGTAACTTTTCCTCTTTGTAATATACTAGCTACCGCTCGCGGCTTTGCTTGCGAGGTACCTACATAAAATATAGACTATGTTACTCAGGGATAATGTAGCATTCTAATGGTAATTTTTTTTTAATCGTACCAGTAGTTGTTGAGTTAATTAGTTCAAACAAAAATACAAAAATACAAGACTTTCCTCTTTATAATATTTAGTATATAAGTAAGTAGTACCTGGGTGGCCGAGCTTTGCTCGGTTTTTTTATTGGTAAACGACGTTTTCTAAAAATGAAACCTAGCTAGATCGATTTATCGCCCCCGAAACCCCCTGCATACTAAATTTCATGAAAATCGCTGGAGCCGTTTCCGAGATTCCAATTATATATATACAAGAATTGCTCATTTAAAGGTATAAGATATAGTGTAGATGTAGACTTGGTGTACAAAGTTTACTGCTTAATACTTAGGCAATAGCTAGTCTTGCTGTTGCCAGCGACTTCATCTGCTAAACGATAGCTTCTTTTGCGACATCCAATTTTAACGAAACTTTTGTCAATATACTCTGTCTAATCGTAAAAAACTACATAAAAACCCGTTCAATAATTTCGAAGATGTGCACAAGCAAACAAATAATAGGACAATAAAATTCTAAAAACCGCTCATTTGTATTCTATTACTCTTCTTTACCCGTCCCCTTTTCTTTATTAATCATTTTCTTCAATGTACAGACACACTGTGATCTACTATTTTACTATCTATACTAATATTATAAAGCTGAAGAGTTTGTTTGGTTGAACGCGCTAATCTCAAGAACTCTGGTTCGAATTGAAATAAAAAAAAGTTGTATAGTCCATATATCGAGAAAGGCTACCTATATAACATAATGCCACGACCAATATGAGCGGAACATCAATAAAAAATGTTGCAAACACGGGAAAAATATATTACTTAAGGCCCAGAATACTCGTCACACTATTCCTTACGTAAAAGTTACAAAAAAAGTAACATAGGTCCGTATAGCAACGCGGATCTCCGCGGAATCAGACATAGCACGAAGTGAAATACCCAAATGACAAATACGTAGAGTGCGACATGATAATATGGCTGCTCTGAATTACGTAACGAAAGCGACAATTTATAAAAACATAAATGTTGAAGTAAATAGCTTATTTCAAAAAAAGGGCTGGGTTGATTTGTTTCAAATTAACTGATTTACATTCATGTGAAATAGAAATTCAAAATACCTTACTGTTTTGGATAAATTAGGGAATTTCTGAATTTTCAGAGGTGTTTTTGACATGATTTTTAACCAAGGTTTTCTAACTAATTCGTTTTTTAGCTCCGGTTGATTTATCACTTATATCCTTGAGTATCATGTAGTTCAATTTCAATGTAATCTATTAAGCGGTAATAAAATGATTAGGGTTGCAATACTTGCAATTTTCGAAATGCTGGGCCTTAAAACGCACAGACAACGTCGAGAGAGAGCTAGTAGTCTATAAGATGGAAGATAATTATATCGATTCGGACAGGTCAATCTGTAATTTACTCCGTCACACTCGACTGATTTTTCTATTTGTGTTATGGGAAAATAAATTGCCTTCTAATCATAGATTTGGGTAAGTAGATGGCGTTGCTTAATTACTCTAGGCCTTATTACCAACACTGTAAGTTCATATTAGTTATGTTATCAAACAGGTTTACCTATTATTCTGTCGGAATTGACAAGGGACTGAAAGTAATTGAAATGCTTATTGCTATAATCTTACAGCTGCCGTATTGATTTTTTTTTTTATAAAATGACAATTAATTTATTAAAATCTGTCCAGCCGTTTGTGTTCCAGTGACAGACGACCAGACGATCTTATTTTAGTTCCTTAACATTTCCGATAGAGGTAAATGTATGAAAGGATACTATTCGAAAAAAGTTTTCGTAAACTATCAAAAACTCATACGAGGGGTACTGACTACAATCTAATCTTGTGCCAAATTTCATCTAGATTTCATCTTCCGTTCAGCCGTTTCAGTGTGAAAGAGTAACAAACGTACATCCATACATTCTTACAAACTTTCGCCTTTATAAAATACTAGCTGATGCCCGCAGCTTCGCCCGCGTGAATGTCGATTATAGCGACTTTTCATACAAACTTTCATCCCCTATTTTATCCCCTTGGGGGTAGAGTTAATCAAAATCCTTTCTTAGCGGATGCCTACGTCATAACATCTACCTGCATGCCAAATTTCAGCCCGATCCGTCTAGTGGTTTGGGCTGTGCGTTGATAGATCACTATGTCAGTCAGTCAGTCAGTCAGTCACCTTTGAATTATATATATTTAGAAGTAGGATTGCTATCTTTTTTTTACACCTTTATAGGATAAATTTCAATAAATCCATTCTAAAATCTAACCTCCAAAGTTCAAGTCTCTACAACCAGCGGTTTAAGCGTTTTACCTTGCAGGCTTTCAAAGTGCTGAGCAAACTCGGCAGTAGTAGGGCTGCTACCAGGAGTAGTTTCTTGATCAGCATCACGGCAA
The DNA here is from genome assembly GCA_963675405.1 of Cosmorhoe ocellata. Lineage (NCBI taxonomy): Eukaryota > Metazoa > Arthropoda > Insecta > Lepidoptera > Geometridae > Cosmorhoe > Cosmorhoe ocellata. The sequence goes on along the minus strand of OY776266.1, from coordinate 2,687,644 downwards.
GTAGAACAGGTATCAGCAGGAATTTAGTCTTGATGGCTGCCAGGAGAGTCAGGAGTGGAACGATGATAGCCAGCTTCTTCTTCTTGCCTCGAGCTGGAAACCAAACGATAAAACATCACCCTCGATTTTCGTAATTATTTAGTTAGACCAATGTGTCAAAATAATAAAATAAATAGCTTAAAATCTAACCTAACCTAACTGCCAGTTTCCCCCCCCCCCAGTCTCGCGCTTCTTTAGAACAAATTTTGACATTGACAAACTTATAAATCTTGCTGTCAGTTTTCACCATTCAATCAAATTGTCATTTCTTAGATCCTTAGTTGCTTAGATCTTTGAGGATATCTAAAGCTCCGTACTCACATACGGTTTTGCTCGATCGAGCTATCATGTCGAGCCTACATTTGATGCGGAGTAGGTACTACTGGATGCGAGCCTTCGAGCTGTGAGTTTTGCAGTCCACACGTTCATATTCACCCCTTTTGGAGTAAAACTATCGAGTAATACCGAACGTGAGTACGGAGCTTAAAGAGGGTAGTCAGAGGCATGTCAAAACATGACATTTGGTACATGCCCACATTTTGCACAGCTGTTAGTATTCCGTACGTGACAGTTTGAAAGCCCATCGCCGCTTATAAAAATACTAACACACCTTCGAGTTTGTGGTTCTAGGGTATGCCGGTTTCCTCACGATGTTTTCCTTCACCGTTTAAGAGCACTGTCATTGCGCACTTAAATTTTTGGATTTCATAAGAGTGCTGATGGCGTAGTGGTGGAACCCTTCCTCACGATCCGAAGGTCGTGGGTTCAAAACTGATAGAGTCACTGTTATTTAAAAAAATTACGCTAATTTGACATTTCTAGTGAACAAAATAAGATCGCACCTCTTTTAGCATATTTTAAGTTAGCGGAACAACAGAATTACCACAAATGTTAAATTTATTTTATCGGATGATATACGGAACGTAAAAATTTCAGCAATTTCATTCCTTGTTCGTGCCGACATGCCTTTTTGTATCGCATCACTTACGAAAGCATTGTTTTGAATTAAGTTGATATTTTTGTCGGAAAATTCTCGTTCCTCAAAGAGGGTGAAAATGGTGAAAGCTTTGAAGCTATGCGTTCAATACTGTTTTAATCTCAACGGACTGTTACCTTCGACTTTGTACGCGTTAGATTACTTTTACGCATGGCGACTAGCGCGCGCGAGGAATGTAAAATTATGATATCTCTTTTATTTGTGAACCGATTTCGATGAAACAAAGCCTTAGTTTTATTTTAATGTGCACAAAAAACAGTTTTTTTTCAAAAATGGTTGTTTTGGGCTAAGTAGCGTGTATTTCTTAATTGAAAATATCAATAGTACAGACATGGCATCGCAACGATTTTATTATATGTATAGATAAGAAGTAGGTACCTACGATAAAACCTTTTTACTAAAACGTACATGACTTAAAAAACTTTGTATAGATTTGATCAACTTCTGGAAAATACTAGATAATAAACAAATAAATAATAATAATAATAAATAATAAACCACTCTCATAGAATAAGATGTCACTTTGAAATGTATTTTTTTATACGCTTTAGGCCAGGGGTCAGCAACGCGCGACCCGCAGACGTCTTGCTTGTGGCCCGTGAATGTTTTTTTATATAAGTTAAATAACAAGATAAATGCATGAACGAACCACGATCGACTGTATAGTGTGGACCCAGCCTTAAAACGCGCTTCGCTCTGACCGCGAACGAACAAATGAGCGAAGCGCGAGTTCATTACAATTTTTGGTAGCATTTATAATTTATGCGAACAAACTTTTTCAATTGTCATTTAAAGAAAAAATAAATATACTTCTCGTCTCACAGATGAGCGTTTGAGAGCCATATTTTGAGCTTCTAGGGTTAATATCACAAGTGCGGCCCGGCCCGCCTTTAGTTTATTTTGCCACTTTGTGGCCCTTGCCTGCCAAAAGGTTGCCGACCCGGCTGTAACCAGTTATGTACAAAAATTTTTTTAGTAAGCAGGTAACGAAACCATAAGTACTTACCTATATATTTTTTTTTATCAAAATACTTTTTGGAAACTGTAAAAAGCACTCAAACCACATCCCAAGTCACTAGTCAACCGTCTATTTGGTAACAGCGCTGAACTTTGCTTAGTGAATCTGATAGCAACAATTGGATTTATCATAAGCCGTCGAACTTTCCACTGAACTGAATAATGGGTTCTGACTAATGTAGCAAAACCAATGCTTGGTTCGACCCACATTTTGACCTACATTTTTGACCCAATCTTTCGATGCTAAACGCTTATAATGGCGACATTGGTTCCGGGTCGAACGGTTCGATTACCGAGTCCGTTGTTTACTTAAATTATCCAACGTGGTAAAGTTACCATCTGCTAACCCCTTCTTCTTCCGTCACTAATTCTTCCAAACCAGTGTGGTGAAATGATTACAGTGGTGCCTGCTGGCTCTTTTTTGACACTATTCCGGATTGCCAACTTGAATCTACTCTAAGTTTAATGTATTCAAAAAACATAAACAAAGCCGTGAGGAGTTCTATAATGTATTACTTATATTATTACTTAAATTACTATAGTATAATTATTATTATTAAGTGTAATGTGAACATTTTCTATAGTAGGTACGCTTTATAAGCACTGAAGTGGGAACTTATGTAAATCACATAGAGATAAGAAAACAAGCTGAGAATAGAATATAATTTAGAAACTTAAGTTCTGAGAGTTTCCTTTGCTCAGTCTAGCAATTGTACTTGCTGTTTTAGTATGTGTTTTAACTGATAAAGGGTTAAAGTTAGTATGAAAAACATTACGCGAACGAAGTCACGGGGAGTATCATTAGTATTATGGTATTAAAATGCAAAAGTTTATGTCTGTATTTATCTTTATCTCTGTGACGGCTAAACGGATATGTATGAACGTAGATATTTTTTCCCGTAAAACAATATAACAAAGTAGGTATTATATTAACGGGGTTAATATTTTGTACACAAAAAAGTTGGTTTTGTGTAACAAATCTCTAAAATTTCTATAAATTGACTAAATACTACTAAGACTACATACTTTTACTGATTCATGTTTTTATTACTAGTTAATTTAATTTAACTCAGTAGTAGCTCTGCCTTCCGCGCTGTAAGTTGTGGGTTCGATTCCCACACAGGACAAACATTGTGTGATGAACACAGACTATAATTGATCCGTGTCTAGGAGCTAATATTGTATTCTATACTATGTATTTACAAAAAAAAGTATACAATTAATCTATCAATTATCTGATTCTCATAGTACATCTTTGCTTATTTTGGGGCTAGAACGCTTTGGGTGAAAATGTCCACTAATATTTATTATTTTACATTTTTATATTTTATATTCTGTGGCAGGCTGTGTAGATTTATTTGTAATTTAATTAAATTAACAAAGCTACGAAACAATTTCAGCAAAGTACTCGTAAATTAAATTATAAACTTTCTATATCGATATAGGCCTTTAACATTAACAATGTATATATTTTCAATTAGTGAAAACTATGTAGGTTCTAGGGGTGAATATTCTGTTGTTTCGCGGACTATTTAATGCTAAACTACCAACTTTCTTGTTTTTTTCACCCCAAAGACTGCGTTAAATGATATTTTTTAATTTCAATAAATTGGTATGTGATTAACTTTTTTAGTTTGTTTTTAGTCGTGTAAATTGACGCTAAATAAACTGCGGAAAACTTGTGAAGAATCAACACCAAAATGTAAATTTAAGCTAATTAAAAACTTTTATTTAAAATTTTATGCAAATTAAGTTCTTGTTGTGAACATTATTTTATGATTTAAGTTTCTAAGGGCTAGTTTCACTATGCTCTGCTAATTAAACTAACAGCGTGTTAGCCTTTAAATCGCCTGTTAAAGTTGTTTTATGTTCCACCATTTCCTAACAAACGATTATCTTCCGTAATATGAAATGACGTATACTCGTAATACCTTTAACATTCTTGTTAATTTTGATGCCCAATCAGATAATGTTTTTAACAAAAGTTTGGTGAAAAGTTTGGACCTAAGTATTTTAGATTTTCTTTGACTGTAATAACAACAGAATGAAATTACTTCCACTACCTTAAACCCGAAACAAAGCGTATCCAAACTAATATGAATTCCTCAAATTCATTAGGGAAGTTATTAATTTTCTCCTTATAGAATATCCCTTTTGGGTTAAATTTCGATTTATTTCTCAATTTATCGGTTCCAAAACAGTACGTTAGTCTAGATTTTTATTGTGTCAAAGTAAAAGATTTTTTAAATCTACTTTTTCTTTTTATAGTGTCAATAGTTCTTTTAAACCAGTGTGGTGAAAGGTTTTAAATGCGTTTCACAGAGACACTTCAAAGGCTCTTTTTGTTTAAAATAAATTATAAGAACTTAAAGAACAAAAAGAATATCAAAAAAATTTAAAAGTGATCAGAAACAGTTGATCTTGATAGCTTTGTAGATAGACTAACATTTGCCCGCGACTTCATCCGCGTTCAAAAATCCCTTATTTCAACCCTTTCAAGTCTTTTTATAGAACCAACAGAAAAACAAAGATTATAAAAAAAACTCACGCCTGCTAGGTGAATTTAGGTGTTGTATATTCCATAAGTAGAAGTTTTAGGTAAACGTTTACGTACCTAACAATTTTTTAGATAAGAAAAAATATGATAATAATGATAGTTTTAAATAGGGTAAACGGCTCTGTTCTTGCTCTACTTGCCTCAGTTGTGGGTGACCGCAGTGAGGCTTTCACCCTATTCTACTTTGACTGACCGCATTTGTGTTTTGGGTTACACTGTTTTGATTAGGTATTCATTTGGCTAGCGCCCTTTATGTTCCTATTATTATAATAATACAGTGTTGGCCTATTCGAAATAGGCAGATTTTTTTAAAGTTATCACTGGTTTTTACCAAATAGTAACCTAAAATATTTTTTTACCAACTTATGGTAACAGCAAGGAACCTACAGTATAGCTCGCTCAACGAATATAGGCATTCGTGAAGCTATCCGTAAGAGCTGCGCAGTATCGTTTTTCGAGAGCAATTGGAAGTATGAGGAGGAGGGGAAGGAACTGTACATGCACAAACTCGCACCTGTGGCTAATTTCACGAATGCCTAGATCCGTTGGATGACCTGTACATAAAGTGTATCCAAAAACTTCAGGTCGTGAATACAAATGAAGATTGTGGACATCGCGCGCGAGATTTCAGTTCGGGGCAAACTTCCAGTTTATTTTTAAATGGCTTTTTAACAGTCGCCATATTGGATTTTTCATAGCCTATGTCAATTACGTAATTCAGACAAATTGAATAAAACCTTGTGAAAATACGTCCAGCCGTTTGGGCTACAGAAACAGCAAAGAGGAACTGGCTTACATACAGTCATAATATACATCCTAAAAACATATCCCTTCATTCTTTACAGTCGGGAAACTTAATTACTTACCATCATCATCGACTGTCTCATCTTCCACTGTTCTGGCACCTTCTGGAAGGTTGACCCTCAATCCTTTCATCTTAAAAAACTCTTGCACCAGCTTCATAAAATACCTCGCAACCTCCGCCCATTCTGATAAAATACTCCTTGGTTCTGACAGAACCTCATCTGTCACTGTCAAATTTTTGACAGTTTCATCATCAAGCGGCACTAGACTGATCATTTGGGTGGCTTTGATTGTTTTGTTTGAGCTCATGTTTCCGAATACGGTGTTTTTAGCAATCTTTAGCGCTTTGTATTTGACGCAAGACAACGCTTCGCCACGAACGAAGCAGCCATCCTTGACGAAGCGTAGGTAGTCTTCTGCTGCTGTGCTTTGAATGATGAGGATGATAGATGCAATGAGAAGTCTTGAAAACATTGTTTGGTTCTGAAAAAAAAAATACATTATGATCAAGAAACCAATTAGAACCAACTTACAAAAATAACATAAATTCGTTTTTCTTCTTTCTATTGCAAAGATTCGAAGAAAAAATGAGTGTGCCATACAAATGAAATAAAACTTCTTTAGCTCCATCTATATGTATAGGCCTGCACTTAGATAGATATACGAAAACTGGCTATAAAATAAAGAGAGATAGAAAATGTGTGCTCGCACCTCTCTCTCTCTTGCCTCTACAGTAATATACGAAACGTAACTCTCACTCTTGCTATCTTCACTTAAATTTCCCTTTCAATTTCGTTCGCCTCAACCCGATCACTCTTTTCGTAACGCTCTTGTTACGCATTCACCAGCTTACTCCCCAAGTCAAGCGTGCATAAAGAAGTTTTAAGTACTTCAAAAATGATTCCAAAAGTTAAGTACAAAAGAGACTATCTCTTCTCGTTCAAATGTTACAACACTACTCAATTGAACGCACCTGTCTACAATTTTTTTTAAATACAACCATAAAGTTTTTTTCCTTTTTCCTTGAATTAGGTTAATAAAATACCACTCTACCTCTTTTCAAAACGTCAAACTGCTATTTTAAGCGTATTATTTTACGCTGAAAAGCTTGCACGTTTCATAAAAATATAAGCAACATTCGCTTTTATATATACAAAATGGGGTGCACCAAGATTAAAACCGTACCTTGTTCAAGATTATCTCAACAAAGGAAAGTAGAGCTATAAAAATAATAATATATTTTCACAAAAGGGTAAACACTTTAGATTTACCCTAAATACCTACTACAACCTCAATCGCAATACATTTCGACCTTTTACTGGCCTGAGAAATCTGGTATTTGGAAACAGGAGAAATGGACTTAGTGAACTGGGTGATATTTTTTACTGTCTCTAGTTCTTTCGAACCATTGGCATTGTGGTGAATGAACAAAAGTGCCTTAAAAGCTGCTTTCGAGCACTTGACAGATGATATTCAAGACTTTTTTTTGCATTCTACGGCGTCCGGTTTCCGTACTATGTTTTGTTTTGCCGTTTGAGAATATTGGTATATTATGTCGCTCATAACATTTTTTAACCAAAAAAAAATAATACAAGGCCGAATTTGAACCCACAATCTTAAGATCGAAAAGTAGCCACTACCACTAGACCACCAGCGCTTAATATATCACCAGTCGTAAGAAATATGAAGTAAAATACAGAAAAGTACCTAATTACGAGTAGGTAGGTACATACATATCACTTGATGCATTTTAGTGTATAATTAAGTAGAGATGATTCAATCTAAAAATGCACGCCCCTCCACTTGTACTTGTACCGTATGTAGAGGAAATAGAGTAGCAAAAACATTGGAGGGGCGTGCATTTTTAGACTGATCTACCTCTATTACTTAAGTGTACCTAATGAGAAATGAGAAGTGTACTTCTCATTAGGTACAGCGGTGTAGCACCTGCTCTATGAGTTTGAAACTAATATCATTAAACGCGGATCTAACACACAATCAATAATAAACTTTAACTCGTAATAGCTGTACCCGCAGCTCTCTAGGCAAAGAATAGGAATTGAAATAGGTAGGCCAATTCTATCATAATTACCTACACTTGTGAATTTGAGTATTTACTTGAAAATTATTACATATTAAATTTTATACAGTCATTGCACAAGACCTAGGAGTGGAATAAATTAACTCAAAAAATAAAAAATCATGATACAAACTTTTAATAGCAAATTGTTAATCCTTAGGATAAGTAGACTTCCACATTTATCTCTAGTTCAGTAAGTCAATTATTATTTTTTTGTTTCTGTGGGAATTTATCTGATAATTCAGACTGGTGCTTCTAGCTTTAAGTCTTTGGAGAGATGGATTAGCTGAAACAGTAGGAGTATTTTATTGAAATTACGTTATTTTATACGAGTTATTTTTGAAGAGCGCTGGTTGTGTAGTGGTAGCACCCCGGCTTCACGATCCGAAGGTCGTGGGTTCAAACCTGGTCGTGCACCAGTGAGTTTTTCCATTCGAAAAATTTATGTGCGCAATGCCAGTGCTCTTAAACGGTGAAGGAAAACATCGTGAGGAAACCGGCATACCCTAGAACCAATAATTCGAAGGTGTGCGTCATAGGTTAGTATTCTTATAAGCGGCGATGGGCTTGCAACCTGTCACGTACGGAATACTAACTACTGTGCAAAATGTGGGCATGTACCAAATGTCATGTTTGGACTTGCCTCTGACTACCCCCTTTAGATATCCTCAAAAGATTTAAGTAACCAAAGATCTGAGGAGATATCTACCGAGCCCGGGGAATACAATCGTGATCATATTTATTTATTTTTATTTATTTATTTTATTTTTTAAATTTAGACTTGGCCATACAAATAATGACACTTTTATCACATGATTGTTTCTTTGTCTTCTTTTTCATTGAGAAAAGTTTACGATGCTCGTTCTATGTGGCCTAGGCCTTCGATTAAATCATTAATTAATCATTTTAAACTTGCTCTAAATTAAAAACCCTAAAATAATCCTAATTAAATGATGGTTAAATTATTGCTAGTAACTTTTAATTTAAGGCGTGAATCCTTACTTCATTTATTGGTACAAATATAATAAGTATGTACCTACTTTATTTAATCACTGTTTAGAAAAATACCACTCAAGTTACAGGTCTATCACAGGTACACAACACTATTTTGAAAATTATTTATTAAAAAATAAAAGTGTCTGACTTAGTTGCGCGTGCGTCGATTGCAAACAGATCAATGTCAAGACCGCGCCACTGATTCGCTATTTAAATGATCTACAATCGTCGGATCAACTACGGAGGTACGATACGGATGGATTGAAATCACATGGAGCTTGTTTACTTTTAATATTATCTTAAAATTTTTATAAATTAATTTTTCTTATTTAAAACTCACTTCGAAAAAATTAGGAGGTTAATTGTATGTTACTTAATATACATTTTTTGGTAACCAATTTTGTTCCATCTTTTATTGGTCTGTAAAGAATAATCCCGAGGTGGTGTCACATAAATTTTATTCCCATGGGACTGCTCTATTTTTTGTAAATAATATATGATTTGAACATTGCAAAATCCATTTCAAATAATGCCGCGTCCATTCCTGTTTCATTCGGACATCTCATGCGGCCATATCGGATTTCAATTTTCCCTTCGTATGAATTTGCTTGCAATTCATCACACATGAGTGGCACTGAAAGGGTCACTGAGGTCATAAAGGGCAGTCAACTTTGACAGGTCAGAAAGTAAATTTTAGTTTATACGCTTTTTTAGTTTTTCTTATTTTAAACGGCGATAGGCTTGCAACCTTACGGCATACTGACTACCTACTGTGCAAAATGTGAGCATGTGCTTTTTATAATATTTTGGACGCCTCTGACTTCCATCGTTTATATTTCCTCAAAGATCTTGATAAACAAGAAATTTAAGGATTATGTCTACCAAGCTAAAATTACAGTTTAGATCATTATTTTTCATAAAAAAAAACACTGAATAATATAAGATTAAACTCTCATTAAACCGAGCTTTGAGTCAAACCAAGGATAGATACATTATATAATTTGGTTTAAGGTTGTAATCTGGGATCCTAAGTTTACCTACTTAATACACTTAAGGTAGATTCCACATAAGGGTTAGATTTGACCAACTGGCATTACTATTCTCAGAATAATGTTCTGTAATCTTATGTAATGCTTGTCAAATGCAAGTAAATTGTCAGTTTACTCGGGGTTATTATCTAAACTAGTTTGTTCAAATCTGCCCTTGATAAAAATAAAAAATAAAATAAATAATGCTGGACAATCCACACAGCATAATCTAGCCCCAAAGTAAGCTACTCAAAGCTTGTGTTATGAGTACTAGATAACTGATATATTTAATACATGATATAGGTACATGGATAGATATTTTTTATTATACATACATACCCAGACCAACGGAACAAATTTCTGCAGATCGTACCTACACAAATTTGTTCCGAGGCGGGAATTGTTGATAGTAGGTACTGTGTAAATAAAACCATGTGTAACTGTTTCATTCAGAAAATAATTTATTTAACAAGTTTGCTAAAACTCTGTTTGAAATGTGGTGCCGAATTTTTGTCAAAATTAGTGTTATGACATAATATTCATTTTGTGCTGTAGTTTGTGGGTTCGATCCCACGCCCAGGACTACCATTTGTGTGATGAACACAGATGTTTGTTCTGTGTCTGGGTGTTACTAGTATTCTATGTATGTGTTTAAATTATACATAGTAATTTCTGTAATGAATAAAAAAAAAAAAGTATGTAATTGGTTTATCAGTTATCTGGTTCTGTTTTCTTTGCTTAGTTTGTGGCTAGATGGCGTTGTGTGAAATGTCCATCAATTATTTATTTATTTACTTAATGACTTTTTGTAACACTTGACCATTAAAACCGGACTGTTAATTTTTTCTCCGTATTCCGTTACCCCCTAAATTACGACTGTAAATAGCGGTTGGAATTTTGTAGAAAACTTTGGCTCTATCGAAAATGAAATTAGCAAATGCTCAAAGTCACATTATAGAACTGAAAAGGTTGCGGTGTTTGAACTACGTAAAAAGGTTAGCTTTACCTTATTTTGTATTGCAAGCACTGGTTTCTGACGTCGATTCACTTCCGGTATCAGTCACCAGTTTTTGGTAAAGTTTATGAAGTTTATTATTAATAGTCGAATCAATTTGAGTGAACAAAGTTATCTAGTAAGCAAATTACTGTCGTGATGATTCTTTAAATAAAATTACATGTTGTAGAGTCCCCTGAACAAATACCGAAACTTTAGAAAAATCCGTCTAAAAAACAATTTAGTAGATAATATTAAAAAGTTTGAGATTTGTTGATTAAAAAGTGCTTTTGATATTCAAAAAGTAAAGAAAATCGATTTGCAGGACTAATGTCATCGAATGTGGTGGTTGTAAAGAGCTACTTTAAATTACTTTCAGCCGCATTTTTTGATTTTTGAATTAAACACTAATTAATAAAATAATTGCTTGTGATTGAAAAGCGACAAAACACTGGTGTTATACGACAAAATGAAACTTTATGTTTCTATATTTGCTTAGGTCCACTTTTGTGATTTTATTCGTCCTCAATAATTCAATTTCAGTTCTTTTCGAAGTATAAGATAAAAAGTTTTAAGTCAAATACATTGATTTCACAAATAAAACTGAGAGTTAAAAAGCAATTTATCTTACGTAAGAGTAAACAGCAATCCCACCTGTGGGAAAATAAAAGCCGTGACCTTTGAATTTCAAAATTGGATAATGTATTTTTTCTAAAAATAGTGATTCAAAGTTCGAATCACTATTTCTAGAAAATACTTTGTCCAAATTATGAATACGACAGTTTAAAAAAAACCGGCCAAGTGCGAGTCGGACTCGCGCACGAAGCATTCCGTACCATTATCTGGGTCAAAATCACCAAGGTGGAGAATTCACTTTGCCAGCAAATAAATGTGTAAATTATGTAAATATTATGTGATTTTTTTACAGTATAGATCTATACTGTAAAAAAAACACGTTTGTTATATGGGAGCCCCTTTAAATATTTATTTTATTCTGTTTTTTAGTGTATTTTGTTATTTTTTTTAACCTTAATTTGAGCTCCTCTTTCAAGCTGATAGCATGAAGATGGAACAATAAAAAATTGGTTGATGATAAATTATTTCATGAAGGTTTAAAATTAACTAATATTTTACGAGATAACCAAAATTGGCCCTCACAGTTTTGGATCATAAATAAATACCTAACTATGTTGGCGTCAGTTGCCCGTTGGCATTAAAGTAGGTACTTCAGCTTCAAATCAACTGATTTATCAATATTAAGTTTCAAAAGCAAATTCATACCTAATTATTTTTCAGAAATATTTGTTTATTACAAGTAAATTGTTTTTTAGAAACCTAAATACTACATAAAATAGTACTCATTTAATTATTATGATCACATTATTAAAAAATACTATCATAAACTATTTGATATTAGGGAAAGTTTTCACAGCCTCATATTATTATCGCTCTCTACTTATCCTAATGATATTTTGCCCTACATAAATAAGGCCGGGCGAAATGATTAATTGTTTGGTCCAAGTTACTATCGATTGTATTCAAAATAAGCAGTGACAGTTCTACTAGCTTCCGCGTGCGGCTCCACTCGCGTATTACTTACTCGAATAAAAAGTAGCCAGGTTATTTCACGTCATAAACTACGCGTATTTCACGTTCATCCGTTCAGCGTCATTGAGTAACAAACATCCATACATCCTTCCATCCAAACTTTTGTATATTAAGATTAGTAGGATAAGATGGGATTATTGTGTCGATTTGCGTAAGTATGCCATTCATTTTCCTTATAAATAAATAATTGTACCTATTTGTTTTAAAACAGTTATAATTAATTAATAAAAAGGTATAATCGTTTAACGATATAAAGTTATCCTAGCCTTTCAATAAATCCCATGAAAAAACTCTATCACGTTTTGTTCAGTACTTTTTAATTTTTCTGAAAAAATATTTCTCAAAAATCATAAACACAAACAACATACATCTTATAACTTGCACCAAACACGAATTACTAAATTACTGCCAGCGGAGACCTAAAAGGAACAATCTTCGCAATATTTGGGTCCACATTTTCAAGTTTATGTTTCAAATCTTGTCAGGACCGGAACTGAGTACCTTTAGCACAGATTTCGTCACCCACCCGTCTAGGTATTATAATATAACATAATATAATATAAAATAATATAATAAATAGAATTTTCTACCCCAGAAGGAAGAAAAATATAAACATAAAGAAATAGATATTTGAGACTGATATTATAATACCTATCGTAATCCTTTGAACATTAACAAAATGGCCTTTTTGCACCTATTGTGAATTTGACATTATTTTCAATTTATTAGAATATTTTGTACTATTGGCTCTTTTTGTCAGCTGGTCCCGCTCTAAACTCATCCCAGGAGATGAGTTAGCCTTTGACACCTATCGTGCATTTGACATTATTTTAAATTTATTTGGGTAATTTTATTATTGGCTATAAGTATAGAGTGGCATCAGCTGACTTGTTATCCCCGGGGATGAGTTGACTACATAATTAATTTTATTAATTTAGCTTTAAAAAAATATATAAAAGTAATACTTATATTATTTGAAATATAATGTACACACGTTTACAAAAATATTTGGGGAAAAAATTACACGCCATTGTTTGGTTATACTGATTTACATATTATTAAAAAATGAGTCGTTTGAAAACTAGATCTAAACAATTTATCCCCAATTAGTTGCCTGGTTTCATTATTCAGAGTTTTATAAATAAGTGGTCACGTCCAACTTGAACATCGAATAGTTGCATTATTAAAATAATTTGTATATCTCCCATTGCATCCGTTTCAACATTTAAATTTCACTACTTTCTCTATAGCTTTAGTATTCTGGAAAACGGCGACCGTAATAATGTCAATGATAATGGTGATTCGTGAGGCAAATAGGTAACTTTGATTTTAATTATTCGTTTAATTATTGTGTTCTTGATTGGGATTTGAATAAAATAGATTTAACTCAAAAGTCTATTAATTTATATAAAAAAAGTAGGCATGTGCGAAATACAATGTTTGAACGTGCCTCTGACTAGCCCCGTTTAGATAACCTCAAAGATATAAGTAACAAAAGATCTGAGGAGTAAGGAAGTATGAATACCTATGCGTCCGTAAAATTAATCAAACTATCTCAGTAACATTACGGTAACGTGTTTTTGAAATAACGGCTCTATCGAGGGTTTCGATTTCATCTGGTACGAAAATTACTTGAAACCACTGTTTATAAAACTGCGTTTACGCAGCAATTTTGTAGAAATTCAGAGCGATATGCACGAACACCTATCATGGGAAATAATTCGTTACGAACGTAGCGCTTTAAAGGTAATTTTTGTTTAGAAGGAAATAGGATTTTTTTTGCAATCATTTCATTATCATTACAACTTTTGGGTTCACTTCTTTCATTATTATTAATTAATATTATAATTTTTACCGAGCAAATATATATATTATATTATATTTTTTAAGTCTGAATTTATTTCATACATTTATTATACTATGCCCTTTTCAGAACCTCAAGGGTCAACCTTAATTCTTTGGTCCCTCGTTTTTAGGACCTAGAAGTCAAATATTAGACAATTATTATATTTTACACTTGTTTAGATCTAGACTACGGAAAAGGGAATCTCTTCATTTTTATTTCTATTTTTTTTTTCATTTTCATTATTCATTTTTTTATTCATAGGTAGTTAAATCATTTTCTTCTTTTTCTTATGTTATTCTTCATCTTTTATCTAAAAATAGTTGTTTTTTTATTGTGTTCATTATTGTAAGGAGAAGGTCTAGACACGACAATGTCGGTCGGGTCAGCTAGTAAGAATATAAATTTAGATATTTCTCTGAAATGTTACTTAGTACTGATAATGTACCTACTTCAAACATTTACTCCGAAAAGCTAACTAGGTTTATGTATAAACACACCTAGTGCATGAAACTTAAGTGGAAACTGCGGAAGGCAATTGAAATAAATATTATTTATTGCCTTGTTTGAGTAAAATTTAAGGCTGGTGTTGCAGCATTAGATATAATTTTATGATAAAATAAATGGTAAAATATATCGTGTTGCAAAATATTTACAAGTACCTACCGATAAACACTGAGATCTGCGAGGTTCCGTTTCACTGTACGTTTTTATCTTCGATGGTTTAGTTAATCCATTGTCATAAATTTTTATACATAGAATTACGCCTGTTTTCTTAGTGTAAGAAAACTCAGTTTTACTTATTTATGTACTTACTACATTACCTTTTATTACATTTTGTCCTTCGTTTTTTGTGTACGATATTCTTGAGGTAAAACATCATCTTCCTGCCCTTTTCCCACCATAAGTGGGGTCGGCACAACAGATCTTTTACCATTTCCCTCTATCATTCGTCATCTCAGTACTCACTTCTTTCTTACCCATGTCATCTTTCACACAGTCCGTCCTTTCTTTGGCCTACCTCTACCCCTGTATTTATCCACATTCATACCTAACACTGATTCATGTTGTACAAGTTTTGGCTAGGGGTTTTACAACCGGCCGCCTGCCAAGGCCCTCCTTTTGAGGTAAAATAATATATTGTCTGTAATTTTTCGTGTCGGTTTATTGTATCTACCTACACCTACTTTTGTGGTAAAATAAGATTGTAAGTTAGCATTGTATAGCCGTAGCCTAGCTTCCACTGGACGTAATCACAGATTTTGTTTATAAACTGTACATTTACAGCTCCCTTCAAACAGAACTCGTATTTTATTGTAACTGGGCGAATTGAGAATGATTTTACTGTGAAGTATTTATCAGTGAGAGACAGGGTGTTCTATTTTGTATTTTACTTCAAACGTTTTAAGGTTCTATTTCGGGATTGGTGTTACTATCAACGAATTCAGAAAATAAAATCTGTTTTTGATCCGAAATTTCCAGTATGTACCTAAAGTAAGTAAACAGGAAGGTACCGTAATCGATATTGACCAATACGAGAAACGGAAAATAACTGTGTGAAAGATGACATGGGTAAGAAAGGAGTGAGTACTAGTGAAGTGAAGTGAGTTGACAAGTGACAGAGGGAAATGACCCCACATAACATTATGAGAAAAGAGCAGGATTATTATGACGATAATGACGAGAGACGGAAAATGATTTATGTCATTTTCAACCTTAAAGTAGTAGTTTTTGTTTAATTATGCAAAAAAAGTTGTATCAACAGATCTTTTTTTTATTTTAATTGTTTTTCTTGTGTTTAATATTTGTGTTTATCAATAAGCTTTATCGTGTAACTTAGCTAGAAATTATACCACCTCACGATTTATCATTATTTGATCATTACTGTTTTTAAGGGCATTGGTTTACACACATTAATTTCATTACCATGTAGAATAAATATTGAATTCTATTCTAAACATGTTTTGTAAATACAGATCTAAAATTGAAACACCTTGTTTGCAAGGTAAAGTAGGTTTTAATGGATTTATTGGGAGGGTGTAGGCGGGCTCTGGGCGAAGTATGCTCTTTTTATTTAGAAATATACAAACACAATTACCATAAATAAATACAAAAAAAAATCATAGATTTGAAAAATTTGGGTTTGATTGCCTTGATACGGGTGAACTCATTTGTATAAACTCTGGGGCTATAATTTATTTCACTGTAACTTTATTATACTCGTAGTACTGAATCTAGAATTTTAAAACTCCTTCTAATGCAAAGGAAATGTTGATTAAGGGGGTTGTGAAGCATATTAGCATATTATTATATCCATAGTATGGATATTTAAATCCATAACTTTTATGTTAAGCAATACTTCTTTAAAATAAAAACGTACAAGCCTAGTTTTTCGTGTCTACAACATTTCCAAAAAATATAAATATTGGACTAAACGTTATTGCTTTTTGTATGAAAATTTACAGCTTCACAATCCTTTTAAGTTAAACCTTATGACTATTTTAATAACGTATCTTTTAGAATGTATTTTTCAGTGTTGCCGCTGTTAGCAATACTGGCTTCAGTAACTTGTAAATCAGGTTATCGACCTGCCATGGTGAGATATCCAAAAGATACACAATTCTGGGTCACTGATTTCTTCGTAAAAGGATGCAAAAATTTCATTGACAAATGCCCCAAGTCATACAAGTGAGTGTTTTCATGGTATTTTCTATCAGAGTAATGTACCTTAACATAAGCATAAGTTTTGACTAGACCGTTTTTGATGATACTCTTTACGGTTAACCTGATGGAAAACATCGACTGTAATTCTCAGGCTCGGTTACAGATATCTCCTCAGATCTCTTTTCTATGTTAGTTCTATTTCAATTTTGGTTTAAATTTCATCAAAATCGGTTCAGTACTTTAGGCGTGATTGCATAACATACAGACAGAGTTACTTTCGTACGGATTTTTCCCGTTTTCAATGATGACGGTTGTTTGAGAGTTATGTGTTATTTTTCAGATACCAACGCATCTGCGCGCGCAGCTATGATGGCGATTACAAAAACTTTGATAACTATTGTTCCATGCAATATGAAAACTGTAATACTTGGAGAAGTATGTATTTATACACATTTACACAATTATTTTGATATATAAATGTACAGAAATAATTTAACAGCATAAACAAAGACAAAATATATGACGCACTGACACTGGAGATTTAGTGGTTGCACCCCTGTCTTCAAAGGTCTTGCACCAATTAGTTTTTCGATTTGAAAAATGTATGGGCGCAATGCCAGTGCTCTTAAACGGTGAAGGAAAATATCTTGAGAAAACCAGCATACCCAAGAATCAAAAATTCAAAGGTGTGTGTCATTAGGTTAGTATTCTTATAAGCGGCGATGGGCTTGCAACCGATTAGTTTCGGAATACTATGCAAAATGTGGGCATGTGCCAAATATCATGTTTGGACCGTTTGACTACCCTCTTTAAATATCTTCAAAGAGCTGAGTATCCAGAGTTCCAGAGCGGATATATCTACCGAACCTTGTGTTTACAGACGTGATCATGTATGTTTATGTAAAATATGTCATACTACCGGCGCCATAAGGTTTAAACTTTAACTCCTCTTTTCATTTCCTTTGAGTTTCTTTTCGGGATAAAAGGTAGCATAGGTAATACTCGTTTAAGTATTAACCCAGAGTATATTCTACATCCGAACATTTTTGTTCCTGGATAAAAAGGCATATGCTGGAGTGACAGCCGCGATCACATTACTTCATTGTTCTATGACCGGACGCCAAAATCATTAAACAGGCCAATAATGATGATGATGATTTTACATTCATACCAAACTTCATTGAAATTCCATCCGGCATAACAGATATATAGACGAACTAGCTTCTGCACGCGGCGTCGCCCGCGAAGTACCTACATAAAATATAGCCTATGTTCATCCTGAAAGTTCATTCTGCACATTGGTGAAAGAATTTTTGTTCAGTAGTTTCGGAGCCTATTCAATTCAAACAAACAAACAAACAAACGAACAAACAATCAAACAATCAATTCTTTCCTCTTTATGATATTAGTATAGATAGTATAGATTACTCCGAATCCGAATTCTATAAACTGACGCCAAAATCATCTTCATTATATTTGAACAGGCCAATGATGATGATGATTTTACATTCATACCAAACATCATTCAAATTCGACCCAGCGTAACAGAAATATAGACGAACAAACACATACAACTTTCGCATCTATAAGTAGGATATCGCAGTCTGAAGGTTTAATATACGAGTAAAACTTTCCACAACATTTTAAGCTGAGTTTTCTCACGTGGAAAACGTTACGATTTGGTATTCCTGAAGACTCTTTAATCGTATTTACCCCCCGTCTAGACACTGCCGTTATATTTTATAGCCTTAGTGTGAGATATTACGATATAAATTATATGACTTTACTAATAATAAACAAGTTAGTTTCACCTTATCCTGTCTCATCCTATAGCTAGGCCAATGACCAATATACATACAGTACCTGGTTGGTCGAGCTTTGCTCGGTTTTTTTGGTAAATCTTGTTTTTTGGAAAATGAAACCTAGCTAGATCGATTTATCGCCTCCGAAAGCCCCTACATACTAAATTTCATAAAAATCGTTGGAGCCGTTTCCGAGATTCAGATTATATATATATATATATATATATATACAAGAATTGCTCGTTTAAAGGTATAAGATACATAAAATCACGCCTGTTTCCCGACGGGGTAGGCAGATATCACGGATCTCCACTTGCTACGATCCTGACACATCTCTTTTGCTTCATTCACTCTCATTACATCCTTCATACATGCGCGTCGGTTTAAGGTACTCTTGACCTGGTCTTTCTGTAAAACGTCCCCAATGACCAATATAATGATAAATAAAGCACCATGTATTATTTGAACTAAATAATCTAGAATGTATACATACTATAGTATGTATACATTCTAGATTATTTATATATACATACTTATTTTTTTTATTTTCTAAGCCTTGGATTGAAAGTTGTCTGAAAATAAAATGACTACACAGTAATATCACGTTATTACTAAACAATAATTATCTATCGAAATAAATGGAACAATCAACTGCATTATCTTAGACTAGCTTCCGCCCACGGCTTCGCCCGCGTGGTGCCTTGAAAAGCAAAAACAAATCTATCCCGCGGGAACCTTATATTTTTCCGGGATAAAATGTTGCCTATGTGTTATTTCAGACCATAATCTACAGCTGTGCCAAATTTCATTCAGATCCGTTCAGCCGTTTTAGCGTGAAAGAGTAACAAACATACATCCATCCATCCATACATTCTTACAAACTTTCGCGTTTATTATATTAGTAGGATTGTCTGATTGTTGTGATTGGTTATTGCAATCAGCGTCTTGGTAACAGTGAATAAATGAATATGAATATGAATAAGCTGGTATCCTGCGAGTATCTTTGATTACTCAGAGCGAAGTTCATAATCTAGTTACCAGTTGTTTGCTAACACTTATCCCTTTGTCAACTCATTAGAGAAATAATTTATTCAAAGCATTGCTTTAGCTGCACTTACTGATGTAGATTTTAGAAGGTATGTATATTATAAGATTACAACTAATTAAACTTAAAACCTTTTTTTTTTCAGACTGGCATGTTTTCAAGAGGGAAAAATGCTGATTTTAGATTCTGAATACCTACTTGAAATAAATCGTTTTTCTGCACTACAGTTTTTGAATTAATTGAATAAACTGATATTTATTGAATACTAGCTTCCGCCCGCGGCTTCGCCCGCGTGATACCTTGAAAAACAAAAACAAATCTATCCTGCGGGAACCTTATATTTTTCCGGAATAAAATGTAGCCTATGTGTTATTCCAGATCATAATTAATACCTGTGCCAAATTTCATTCAGATCCGTTCAGCCGTTTTAGCGTGAAAGAGTAACAAACATCCAGACATCCAGAAATCCTCACAAACTTTCGCGTTTATAATATTATATAGTAGGAAATAAAGCAGCTCCTGGTTAAAAACACTATTCAGCTGAATCAAATATACACAAAACATGCTTTAGTAAGATAAATGATTGATTCAGGCGTGACTTTGCGGAAATCCATTACAAATACTGAAAAGGACGGAAATGTCTAGTACTTTCCCGCTAAAGAGCATGCTTTAATAACAATCGGTATTCATTTTCTGTCACTGAACTAAGAATAAGTATTTTTTCAAAAAGCCGATCTTAATCAATTATTTTTTTTGTAGCGCTCGTTTTGGTGTAGCTGTCTTACTTCTCTTTATTTTTAAACGTGCGAAATGTTCAATCGCAATTAGTTTTGTGCTATGGTAGAAAAAATCAAAATAGAATCAACCACAAAAAATTACGACTTTTAGTTTTAAGTACAGGAAAAGAAGCAATCTCATTGAAATAAAAACCAACGATAACAAATATAAAAACACAGGCAAATTGAAAACTCCCGTTTTTGAAGTTGGTCTAAAACAGTAAAGCCGAGTTAAGTGTAAGCTAAAACATAAAAACAACTTTTTTAGGTGTCACAAAACTGATTAATTTACTTTACAACGAACTCGAGCAAATCTGGTTGGCTTGAGCGTCTAGCAATTGTGAGATTTTTGATTGAGTTGTGCCGAGCACTAAACACTCGGTATTTTTAGACTTTTAAAAAAAAATTGGCGTTATTTTCTACGACATTTGATATTTTTTCAACTGATGAAAAATTAAAAACGAAAAAGGTTCATATAATTAAATCATTTTTTCAATTCTTAACCACGTTCGATTTTGATCTAGACACGCGGTAGCGTGTCAAGCCAAGTTCAAGCTGGCGAACCGCGCACCGTGTGTAAAATTACACGAACCATTTGGAGCCAGTTTTCACCCCCTCATAACTCCAAAACCATTTCACGTAAACAAGTCAAATTTGGCTCATCTATTGATATTTGCGACATAAGTAAGTACACCAAATTTCATAATCACACCTCAAACGGTTATTTAGATATTAACGTCCAAAAATCCTAATTTTTATCACTGACTGACCTATAGACGTTAATTGTAACCCAGTTCCAGATGACCTAGAAAGTTCAAATTTGGCATCCAGGTAGGTGGTTGGGTGAATACAAAGGAAAAAATCAGAAACTAGTAAATTTATATATTTTTATTATAATTTTTCAATTAATTCATTCTCTTAGGAACTCTAATAGCGCCTATAATATAAGTAAGAGCAAAGATTATAGTGTGTCGGATCTACCTACTTTACTTAGGTATGTATACAATGTGCCAATAGTTTCAGCCGTCCATGCACGTAGATGTATAAGTATAATAATATAAGAATAAGTACTTACTTACTAATAAGTTCTGTACAAAAAGTAATGATATCCCATCAAAAACATAAATGTGAAATGATAGCCAAGTTCAATAAGTGGGTATGCTTTAGTCGTTGACTTCAGCGACAAAAGAAGTGAGATCTAAACGGGTGCCAAGTACAATGGTCAGTCCTAAAACTTATTTATAACAATATGAAATATTTTTAACAACTTTAAAATATCAATTCATCTTATCATTTGGGATATTATATTGAAGCCTAAGGTCTGACTTGGCTAGTTTTCTTAAGAGTACGAATTATATTAGGTATAGGTAGCCTTCCCAAGTTCTTATTTTATTCTTCTAAAAATTTGAATTGATTGTAGAAACTAGCGAAATAGTAGGTAAGTAGTTAATAATAGGTAGGTAGGTAATTCGTATATGAGAACTAGCCAAGTTAGACCTTAGGCTTCAATATAATATCCTAAGTTATAAGATGAAATGATATTTTAAAGTTGTTAAAAATATTTCATATTGTTATAAATAAGTTTTAGGACTGACCATTGTACTTGGCACCCGTTTAGATCTCACTTCTTTTGTCGCTGAAGTCAACGACTAAAGCATACCACTACACTTGAAAATAACCCCACTTAAACTAAAGATGAACCTAATGATGCAATGATATTGGGGCTATTTTATAGTTTCTAAGAAAATATAATTTTTAGAGACGGAATATTTTTTACTATTATTTTCGTTCAACAATGACTTTTTTTCCATTTTCGCTGAATGTATTTTGATAACTAACCCTGATAAATCTATTCGAGATACTACTCTTGTAAATTTTTCGATAAATTTAGTCTGTGACTCTAAATGTACTGAAGCACATCACTAGTAGGTACGTATTTAATTAAAAAATGCTTTTACAACCGACAACGATATAAACTCTGCTTTCTGAGCAATTTAATTTATTTCCTTTAATCCTACGGTTTTTAAATGTCAAAAGGAAAATTATTATCATCCATATTTTATAGAGTGCCGTAACATAGCGAAAAGGAAAACAAAAAGTACTTATTTTGTTACCAATAAATAAAAAAAAATGTAACAGTAAGTATATTTTTTACTGTTCTATTAGATCTTCAATATTTGAAAACAAAAAATCTGAGATGCCTTCCAATGATTACAGTCGTGATAATGTTTGTTTTGTACGCTTGTACGTTTTCGAGTGATTCTCCACTACAGTTTTATCATTGTTCTCACTATTCGTCATTGTTCGCAATAAACAATTATAGTTATCGGTCAAATATTAGTTAATTTTAAGTACCTACCCTTCATGCAGTAACTTATTATCATCCAATCTTTTATTGCTTCATTTTCAACACCTTGAAAAAAAAGCTCATAAGTCATGGGTAAAAACAGTTAGATTAAAATATCGACAAAAATATACATCGTTTTATACCTAAGCTGTACTTACGTGAGGTCAAGATACTCTTCATAGACCCTCACTTGATGCAGTCAGCCATCTGTTATTACTATTCATTTCGTAACTACACAATATAACTAGAATGGGTATCTTTAAATAAAATAACATAACACGATTGTACTCAAATTATTTTGTTGTTTTAGTGTGGTGGTTAGTAAAATTATTTCCTAACCGTAACACCAGTGTGACAGAGCAGTCTGAAGGTTAGTCGGGCGGGCGCGTGGCAAGTTAAAAATTAGACTTTCTGATCTGGAAGCATTTTTTCTACCTTAGGCACGTTGCTAACTAGACTTTGCTATCAAATTCATTATCTTCCTGCCCTTTTCTGTTTTTCTGTGGGGTCGGCACATCATGTGATCTTCCATTTCCTGCTGTCATTCGTATTCTCTTCTTACCCATTATCATCGTCCATCCTTCTTTTCTATAAATAAAATTTGCTAAGCATACATATAATGATAAACTTTAATTACTACTAAAATTACTAATTAGTTATTGACAAGTCTACTCTTCTGTGTCAGGGTGTTATAATAAAGTATTTGCAAAAAAAAGTATTTACCTAGTATTTTATCAGCTGATATTATCTGGTTCACTAATACAAGCTTTGCTTAGTTTGAGGCTAGATAACGCCAATTTTTATTTATTTATTTCGTGTATTCCCGCTGTCCCCGAACTGTGTCCCCGTCTAACGGGGATAGCGGTACTTTAATTAAATATTTAAAATTACTTTCCGTTGTCTCTGTACCCTGTCCCCGTTAATATAGTTGTATTAAATAATGTAAAAAATATTGCCCGCTATCTCCGCTTAGTCGGATTTTTATATGCTACTGCTACCAATTTATGTTTATGATAATAATCATTGATGAAAAACTTTCGAGATGGCAAAGTATATAAAAACAAATTGACGAAACGTCAGCTTGTCCGGAAACTCCATTACAAAATGAAATTTGCGACCCTTTTGTTGAAAATCCTCAAAATGCAGATTCAGCTTTAGGCTTCCATATAAATTGTCTCACGTTTTGCCAATTTAAATAAAATTACGAGGAGTGCATTTTATAAAATATTGCCAGGGATAAAATAATTATTGGATGCCATCAACACTCCCAACTGACTCAAAATTACACTTTAAATTGAGAGTAAAAAAAAATTAAGCTGTAATTTTGGAAGTAAGTATTGAACCGATTTTAATTTCTTCGTTGATATTAAAGCTACATTATACCTTATTGATATAAGTTATTTTGTACGAAGGATGGTAGTATTTTATTTGTCTAAAATTTCGGTATTGCTACGAGTAGTAAAATTTTTATTAAAATTTAAAGTATTTCACAAATTCTGAAACTTTTTGCGATAAATTAATTTTGCTTTTGTTTGTATTATTTTGTGGCTAGAACTAAATTAGCCACATCGGCAAGATCACAAATGCATGATATTTATCTTCATAGTTACCTAGGCCATTTATATTTCTTACTAGCAATTTACCCCGCAACTTCATTCACGTTATGTCTTTTCATACAAACTTCGACCTTCCGTGGTATCACTTAGAGGTTGAATTTCAGTAATCCCTTTATTAGTTCAACGTTATACTTAAATTTAACCAACCCTCCGAGTTCAGCTCTCTAGGACTTATGGTTGAGGCTGTGCGTTCTGTATCTAGTTCTTAAATTAGGTTCCTTTTCATTTACATAATCAAATTAGGTTGTATTATTTTACCAAAATTCTAAGTCACCATCTATTATGTACTATCTCATTTCAAAACCAGCTCTCTTTTCAAGAAGGTCATTATCCACGCCAATTCAGAAAATAGCATTCAGTGTGTTAAAAAATATATTGTTTGAATCTTGTATCATGTTGCTTTTATGGTGTGATACGATTATGGCTCTTCAGAATACGAAGTGTTAGAGGGAGTAAAAACAGATGTTGGGTTGTTTTGTTCGGAGTATAATTGAAAACGTCGAAAACGGGTGAAACAGGTTAAACTAATTAAAGTTCCGCCAGTAGTAAAAGTGCCTTCTTCACTTTGTCTCTTCAGGTCAAAGTTTTTACCTCTGTAGGTGTAATGTGTATATTATCGTGTTCAACTTTCAGGAAGATTTGAATGCCAGGATTATTGTTCAGTTAGTTAGTGAAGTTGTTTCGTTTGAAGTGGAGGCCAATAAGTCTGGTCAAAGAGCAGTTAGGCCGCCTGAAGATCAACGGGGCATTGAAAATTCAGTGGCCTTATTGCACGGCTATGATAATTATCTATGATAAGAGATGATCTAAGATAATATTCTGAGTAAAATGAGAATATTGTGTAAAATATTATTTTTAGATATGTGCCTCTGACTACCTTATTTAGATATCTTTAAAGATCTAAGTAACAAGACATCTGAGGAGATGTCTACCTGTGGATTATAGTCATGATCATGTTTTGTTTGATTTTGTATTTTTTGCGTTCTGTTATTTAAGCTCTAATAACGTTTGTGTGCAATATTTCATTTAATTTCAACACCATAGATTTCAAATTGTATAAAGGCTTTTTGTCATTTATTTCATTACAAAGCTGTCATGTAAGCGTAGGTTCACACTTGACCTTTTCCCAAAGTCCCTTGAAAATCTGTCAAGTTGTCACGCGTGTTTGTTACGGTATGGAGCACGGTCACAGCAGTTTGTCAATAGTGTGGACGCGTTTTAAAATATTTTATTAAAGTTGTAAATCTGTTCGCAGCAGTTTTACACATTACATTTTCCTCCCAAAATTACATTAACCAGTTGTTTTTTAGACCACGTTGCTGATAAAGTGTTGTAATTTGATGGGTATAATGTTTTGTTGCTGAATTAAACTGAACGTTAAACTGTCTGTAAAACGATCTACTATTCATTAACACTCAAATATATCAGACAACTCATATTGCATTAGAGAGCCCACGAGTCTTGACATAGTGTACTCACATAAATGAACGAAAAATTATTGACCAATCATATGCTACTAAAGTTTCTTCCACGCTTGGCCATTGGCCAAAATCAGACATATTTGTACGCTCGTTAGCGACTATAGTAATACTATTTGGAATCGTGTAACGGGGTATTGGAGTTCATTTTGCTTTGATAGCTGATTTGAAGTAACACAAGTTTGATGGGCTGACGATAGCCTGCAAAAGCTTTTGACCTTTGGAAAGTGTTGAGTTGGCTTTGTTGGAGTGTTAGAGACATTGTTTACTGGCTTCTAAACTTGGTACTGTCATTATCATGGCTTCCAATTTCTAATTAAGTTTGATTTGAAATTTCAAGCCTGATAGTAGAATCTGCGTAGATAATTATTTTTGTTTGAATGAAATGACCTTTATATTATACTAGCTGTCCCGCCAGCGACTTCGTTCGCGTAAAGTATCTAAACTGAGTTTCAAACACATCACACAACTCATAAAAATCCCATACTAACTTTGACACCCCATTTTACCCCTTTATGAAGGTTATAATGAAAAATCCTGAAACACGTGTCCATTCGTTTTGCATTTACAGTACACAAACAAAGTTTCAGACCAATCGCACTACCCGTTAAAAAGTTCCCATACAAACATTGACCCCACATTTGACCCCTTTTTGAAGATTATGTTGAAAAATCCTGAAACAGGTGTCCATTTATTTTGCATTTACAGTACACAAACAAAGTTTCAAACCAATTGCACCACCCGTTAAAAAAATTCCATACAAACATTGACTCCCCATTTGACCCATTTTTAAGAGTTATATTGAAAAATCCTGAAACAGGTATCCATTCATTTTGCATTTACAGTACACAAACAAAGTTTCATGAAAATCGCTCCACGCGTTACAAAGTTTCATACTAACGTTTTCACCCTTTTTCACCCTCTTAGAGGTGAAATTTCCAAAAATCCCGCCTTAGTGGGTGGTTTTGTTATAAAAGGAAGCCACCTTCCAAATTTCAGCTTTCTATCTTCAGCGGTTTCGGCTCGGCGATGATCAATCAGTCAGTCAGTCAGTCAGTCAGTCAGGTTAAGCTCTTATATAGATATAGATTTACAATTTTGTCCATTGAGCAAATCTCCAAATTGCCTTTGCTCATTGGACGTTTTGTTAATTAGGCGTATTTATAGTGAAACAAATATTATTAGTTATTCTATATTCCTACTCGTAGGTAGCGATTTGTTCATTGGACTTATGGCTACTTAGACGATTTGCTTTCTGGATGTAGATATTACTTGAAGTATTGAATCTTGTTTGATAGTTCTATCAACCAGTTGGATTTGTTTTAAATAATAGGTGATGTCTATAGTTCTAATTTGTTTTTAACATCCGGACACAGAACAAACATCAGTTAGTCCTGGGTGGGGAACAAACACACAACTTGCAGCGCAGAAGGCGGAGCTACTACCAACTGAGCTGTGAGGCGAGTCACTTAGGGAAGCAGGCGTGATTTACTGTATGTATGTTATGTATTATACAAGTCAAAATAGCAATTAACTGCCTTTTTTATGCGACGGTTACTTCGTCCTTTTAAAAACAGATCAGAAAGAGTCGGCATCCCTTCGTCCTTCCAATATTAATCAGCCGTCATCATCATCTTCCTGTCCTTTTCCCACATTGTGTGCCGGCACAACATGTGATCTTCTATTTCCCTCTATCATTCGTCATCTCAGTACTCACTCCTTTCGTACCCATGTCATCTTTCACACAGTCCATACATCTCTTGCCGTCAATTCTTATTTCAAGCCTCAACGGTAGATTGGTAATATTCATTGATACCGCGATCTATTCCTGGAAATCTAATAAATTGTACAAATAATTTGGTGCTAAAATGTACATTTTACGCCCTTGCTTAAATAAATAATTCAATATCCGGTTGAGGATTTCCTAAAACCTTTTAAGTAATTGTAATTATTGGAGAGTTGGGTCTGAATTTTTTAAGCTTTTGAATTAAAGCTAAATATTTAATAAGAGAGCTCCTAGTATATTGTGGATCAAAATAAGATCTTAGGTATTTTAATATTTTTGAGGTAACACTGTGTAATATATAATATTATTCATACTACATAATAGTTACGCCAATCAGATACGTCTCATATTTTATAAACAAAAAATATGATTAACTTCCAACGCAATATAAACTGTATTACATTAATAATAGAGGTGGTATTGCAAGAGTTTGAGAGCAGAAAAATCTCGTAAAGGTCCAACAATATTACGTTGTCACAATACTATTTATTATCCTATTAGAACTTTGTTGTAACTGACTATGACAGACAACGCCTGAATCACTGGTCCTACAGCCTTGAAATGTTGAGGATGCATTTCATAAACCACGTTACTAAAATTAATAAATTAATTATTATAAATTGAATAATAATTAACTTCTTTATTTATGTTATCTGTCTCTTATAGAAAAATTTAGTCATGTCAAGTATTATTTGAGTTTAAAAAAAATACTTTAATTTTCATAAATCACACACGCGCCATTAAAATAGGGCTTTATTGGAAAAAAACCACCAAAATTACACAGCTGAACTTAAAATATTACGAGACAAAATATAAAATTAGAGTGATACATGCTCACAGCCGTAAATCATCAGAAAAAGTCACGTTCAATACTGCTTATGTTCATAGTCGTAAAAGATTGAGAAGAATTGTCAAGTCCGAACTCCGACCCAATCTGCCAATAGTCGCAGTGGATTTTCAGTCAAACGTACTGAAACAAGCCGCTCAGTCTGAATTCAGGAGCGCTCGCAGCTCCACGCCTCGCTCGCCTTTGCCAACACGAAACTTTACGAAAAAAAAATAAACGAAATAAAACCTTTTTCGCGAACTCCTCAAACTATCTAAACCCTGATTCGAAATTTAAAAAACTATTTGAATTTTGTTGTTCTGTTTTCACTGTTCTAATTTCAATTGATTTTTTATTAAATTTAGTTGATTTGGATTTTATTTTGTGTAAGTGATTTTTTGATGATTGCAAATTAGTGTACGATTTTTTGGTCGATATAGATGGGATTGAAAATGGTGTGAAAGATGGAACCTGGTATAATCATCAGCCTATGTGTACTGGCGACAACGTAAACTGGACGTTATGCTTTTATCAAGTAAAGCGAATTTTGGCTGTCCTTATGCCGTTTTATGATGAAATGGTGAGTTATTTTTTTAGTGAACCTACAAATTCGAAATCCGAAGGTATCGAATTTGAACTACGATCAAAATTTTCGTAAAATAAAATCGAACAAAATAAATGCATGCACAGTTTTATTGTTTTGGATCATCTATAATCTAAATACTAAGGTACTTATAATATTAAAAATATTTTTTATTAGTTCTTTTGAACCAGTGTGGTGAAAGGATTAAGATCAGAGGTTCCTGTCGTGCACTCGACACAATATCTGCGTACTTTTTTGACAGTGGGGTGAGTTGACTGATTCAAAATATGCATTAGGTCAACTCATCCCGCGGGATAAGTTGACAGCGGTTTCAGTTAACTAAAGAGTCAATTCTACGACATGCCGGTTGCCTCACGATATTTTCCTTCACCGTTTAAGAGCATTGGCATTCCACACATATTTTTTTCGAATAGAAAAACTCATTTACGACAAGTTTTGAACCCGCAACCTTCGAATCGTGAGGCAGGAGTGCTACTACTACACCACCAGCGCTCTTAGGTTAAAGTTTTCAGCAGAAATATAACCAATTATTAGTAACACACAAGCTAAGTATCAGTGGAAAAGGCTGATCCGAAATATATTAATTTGGTTTTAAACTCCGTACCGTAATTTAGGTTTCATGGGCCTCTACAATTCAGCACTTTAGTGACCCTCCCATACAAACTTCACCCTCCTTTAGTTTAGAGGGTTAAATGTCAACATTCTTCATTGTTTACAGACATGCTGTGAGAGAGATGAATGTCATGTGACGAAGAGTTTTAGGTATGAATTCGGATGGATACAGGGGTAGAGGTAGGCCAAAGAAAATATGGATGGACTGTGTGAAAGATGACATGGGTAAGAAGGGAGTACTGAGATTAGTATTCCGTACGTGATAGGTTGCAAGTCCATCGCCACTTATAAGAATACTTACCCCTCACACACCTTCGAATTTTTAGTTCCAGGGTATTCCGGTTTCTTCACGATGTTTAAAAGCATCGTTTGAGCACTAGCATTGCGCACATAACTTTTTCGAATAGTAAAATTCATCGTTGCACGACTAGGTTTGAATCCATGACCTTCGGATTGTGAGGCAGGAGCGTTATCACTACACCACCAGTGCTCTCACAAAGATCAAGAAACAAATTCCCCAGCTACGAGTAGGTACAAACTCGAAGTACCCCTTTCCAAGAAATGACAAACTGGGAGATTAATTAAAAATAATGATGCTTCATTTCGCGGAAACAAAAAAGCCAACTCAGATTGAAAATTGGAACATTAGTACCGAAACTCTTGAATGTGAACAATACGGTTCGGGTGAACATTTCCCTTGCAATATTTTGCCCGGCCCACAGTTTCCGTAATAATGGACCGGGTTATAATGGTTAGGGTTGCTACAATAATTACCAGAATAAAAATGCAGAACCGGCTTCTTTCGCTTTTTTGACTGATCTTGCAGCTCTGTCTTTTGCGCTGTAGGTTGTGGATTCGATCCCTACTGAGGACAGACGTGTGATGAATGCAGATGTATGTTCTGTGTCTGGATGTTGGGCATTTAGAAAATCAGTCATTAAAGGGAAAAAACATTTTGGGATTTGTACCAAACGAGATTAGCACTTTATGAATTTCAGTCTATACAAAAAAGAGTATATAATTAATCTACATAATATTAGCTATCTGGTTCCCATTAACGGTTAGCGTTGTGTGAAATGTCCATCAACATTTATTTATTATTTTGCTTATTTACCAGACCAAAAAAAAACCGGCCAATTAATCTTCCTTCAAAAAACTTTACTATCTACCACGTAGAGCCCAATTTCATCCTTCAGACAACTGATACTTTGAGCTTTCTACATACTTCCGTTTAACGGGTACTTGGAAATTTCATTTCTATTCAGTCATGTCTCGAATTTTAGACAGTCAACCAAGATTGCTTCAAAGTGAATTATAACCAGTTTGAGATTGTTCATTTAAATAATTTTACAATACATCTAAGGCGGTGCTTTATACCAAGTATTGTTATTAACTAACTTTTTGATGATAAAGTCTGCTCGCAAAGCTCAAATACAAAACCTATAGCGCTCACCCATCTAAAAACTAACAGCACTGAACACTGCCTGAAGTTTTTTAACAAATTTTCAAAATAACAACTGCTTTATTTTAAATATATTTTTTGCCTCTCGTATATTTTTAGCACCAAGCCGGAAAAAACTCCAAAATTATTTCCGGATCACGTTACAACCCTATTAGTAATAAAAAATCTGTGCTACTTTTCCGTAACCCGAGCATTCGCATCACTGTCCGCCATTTTCTTTTTTCTGCTAATGTTTACTGGGATAAAGATCTACGTTTCGGAATCATGTACGAAACCTTTTAAGGCTTCACACCTTTTTAGATCACACAAATCTTATACCTTTAAACGAGCAATTCTTGTATATAATGTATATATCTGACGACCTCTGTGGCGCAGCGGGCGAGAGTCCGCCTGCGACGCAAGAGGTTGCGGGTTCGATTCCCGCCGCGGAACAAATTTGTGTACGATCTGCAGAAATTTGTTCCGTTGGTCTGGGTGTTTTCTATGTATAATAAAAAAAATATCTATCTATGTATATAATGTATTAAATATATCAGTTATCTAGTACCCATAACACAAGCTTTGAGTAGCTTACTTTGGGGCTAGATGATGCTGTGTGGATTGTCCAGCATTATATTATATTATATATTATATATATGTATATATAATCTGAATCTCCGAAACGGCTCCAACAATTTTCATGAAATTTAGTACCTATACAGAAGTTTTTGGAGGCGATAAATCGATCTAGCTAGGTTAAATTTTTAGGAAACATCGTTTCATCTGTGTTTTCAGGCAATGAAAAACTGCTACTGTTTTACCGGCACAGCAACCCTTAAGCTACTTGACTGACAATAGATGGCGTTGTTAAGCAAACGTTCTAAAAAAACCAGGCAACGGTCATCTAGGTACTATCTTAAGGTGAAAGTTTGTATGAATATTTAGGTATTTTAACTGTAATTATAATATGGTATGAACAGCACAAGATCACGTCTGTAATCCTCCGGTAGACATTTCCTCAGATCTCTAGTTGCTTAGAACTTTTGAAGATATCTAAAGCGAGTAGTCAGAAGCGCGTCCAAACATGTCATTCGGCACATAGTAATATTTCGCATAGTAGTATTCCGTAAGTAACAGGTTGCAAGCACATTGCCGCTTATAAGAAAGCTAACCTATGGCAAACCTTCGAATTTTTGTTCTAGCTAGGGTATGCATGTTTTTTCCCGATGTTTATACGAGTATGTGTGTACATAATGTACATTACCCCATGTCAATGTCACGCGCTGTCCTTTCCATCTTATCCATATCCATCTGGTAGAGATCGCTTTCCATCTATGACCACCTATCGTAAAATATAGTTTTAATTGATGCCTTATTACATATTTAGAATAAATATTAGAAGAAATGATAATAAAACATCACGAATACATTCAAAGAAAAATCATTTTCTTATTTAATTTTATTAGTATAGCATCAAACCATAAAATCAATATTCATAAAAATATTAAATTAGGTACTCCAGTTCACACTTCACGCTCTTTTTAATATAATTTACTCTCGCTTTTTTACTTACCTACTTATTTTTTTGGCTTTTTGTAACCAATAACGAAAATGGGGTTTATTCCGAGATTAAGGGATTTTAAGGTTTTTCCTTGAGTTTTCGGCTGCAGGCTTAGTTACAAAGCTACGAAGAGAGGTTAAAAGCATTTTTCTTTAAAAAAATATACACAGATCTAAAGGTCACTCACTTCGGGTTTTGATAAATGGAATTCTGGAATATTCTAGACTTTATCTAAACTTAATGGTTTTATTATAAACGCAAAAGTTTGTAAGAATGGATGTATGTTTGTTACTCTTTCACGCAAAAACTACTGAATGGATTTGATGAAAAGCACAGAGAAAGATTATAGTCTGCATTATTAAAATTAATTTATATCCCGGAAAATTGTACGGTTTCCGTGGGATACATTTGTTTTTGTTTTTCAAGGTACCACGAGCGCAAAACCGTGGAAGTTAGTGGTTCAATAAAAAAGCTAGGTTTTGTTGTGTAATTCAGTTGTGCAGACAAAAAGATTTTTGTCTGCACAACTGAATTAATGATTATAACTGAATTAATTATGAATTGTTTGAAAAATATAAATGACGACTGTAGAAGAAGAGTGGCAGTTTGACCCAGTGTGAAGATTAAACCAGTGAAAAGATTAAAATACGCCAAAGAAACTCCTGAATTTCGCTTACTTTAAAGTGATTATGAAAACATTTTCGTATTTGTATCTGTATAAATCCATCAAAATAATACTTGAATTACTTAGGTATGAGTTCCTAAGTAGATCTTTGTCTTCATCAAAGGTATAACGAAAATGTCATAGGCAAAAGACGGGCTTTGAAATGATTACGGCGGGGGCGTAACTGATTAGGGTGGAGGAAAGGGGAGTTGGTTAGTTAAGAACATAGCAAGTGTTGGTAACTTCTTACTGAAAATTAATACAACGGTGTGACGTAAGACCTGACGGCGGGATGACTGACAAGCAAGACAACGCACTTTTGTTTGAAGTATTATTACATGGGCATGTTATGAGGAGAGATGAATGTCATCTGACGAGAAGAGTGTTAGGTATGAATGTGGATGGATCCAGGGGTAGATGTAGGCCAAAGAAAAGATGGATGGACCGTGTGAGAGATGATAAATAAGAGTAAGAAAGGAGTGACTGAGATGACGGATGATAGAGGGAAACGGAAGAAGAAAACGTGTTGTTCCGATCCCACATAGCGTGAGAAAAGGGCAGGAAGAAAAAGAAGAGCGTATATCAATACATAAACCAATAATTTTTAGGTACTATTTAATGATTCAGGAATCACAACTGTAAAGATGCTATGGTAAAAAAAAATATGTAATATATACACATGCGAATAAAATTTGTCAGTCCTATACAATGATGATGCGGATAGCAGAATTTAAACGTCAAACATTACGTAAATGAAGTCACGGGAAATTCCAATATTTAGGTAAACTTTCCCAATAATTGATTTCCTTTATAAATAGCACAGTTATTACACACATTAGTGTTATGACTAGTTTGTTTCCACAGATCAATGTCGATCAATACACGATAATCGATTTCTGATCAATCCTCTTACGTCATGGAGGTTTCTGATCAATCCTCGGACGTCGTTCTTTTAGGGCTCCGAATGCTAAGGAAAAAAAAATTACTTATGCCGATGTTTGTTCTGTGTCTGGGATTTATAACTTACGAGTATTTTATGTATGTATGTATTTATAAAAAAGAAGATATAATTAATCCGGTTCCAATACAGCTTTACTTAGCTTAGGGCTAAATGGTGTTATGTGTACCAATATTTTTTGTGTATTCGTCTACTTACTTAAAAGAATGACTTTATTATCTGTCTGTCTGTCAAAACCTGACTGACTCCAGCTGACCTAGAAGAAATTTGATAATAAGGCTTCAGCACAATAAAGAAACGAATCCAAAAAAAGTTACTCGGTACGCGAGTGAGACTCGCACTTGTCCAGTGTTTTTTTTTCAGTTCTAACCTTGAGGCTGTCTAGGTCTCAATCACTGTCAAAACAAAAATTAAATCGATTAAAAAAATGTTTGAACAATTTATAAGTATTCGTAATCGGGAATACTAAAAATAGTTTGCGTTGTTTACTGTAAATAATTAAGTACTTGATTGAATACGCCATTATTGTCTTTATTAAGTTTATATGTTGTGAAGCTCCCTTTATTTTTTAATCGTAGCTGAAGATGAAAAATGATGCAGAAATAATCTATTGTGATATTATGATGACACGTCGTAATAATATGTCTCACCGCTATTTTACAGCCGTCAAACGGTGCAATGTTTTGAGAAAAGCAGCTTTAACGAAACCGCAGAATTTAACCTTTAATAATCTTAGGGTCGGTTCAGCCCACCTACCGAATTAGGTTAACCTCATTTACGTTATTCCAAAACAAATTGATAAACAAACGTTTGGAAATCTTGTTTATCTGGTTGCCTTACACATAAATTACACCTTATTTGTAAGAAGATAGAATTGAGAATTGCATAGAGCTGCTTCGGCCAATGTATGATAATTCTTCCATCCCATTTAATCAGAAAAACAAATAGACTGGATAAGTAGAACATTAAATGAATAGTTTTGAAAAAGGCGCTCGTTTAAGAACAGATGACGGTTTTCTTATTTTCAATGTAAAGTGGTAGAGTGGGTAGCTCTTTAGACATTATTTCCTTTTTTATTGCAGGTAAATATTTTTAACCGACTTCAAAAAGAGAGTTGGTATGGGTAGCTCCACTGCGCTCCAAAACAAAACCCATTGTTCTCAAACTTTGAAAGTTCATACATTTCGGATATTTTCTATTTGCGTGTTGGTTCATATTATGTATATCTCCGCTTCGTCAGGTTTGAGCGCGAGTATAAATAAAATGTTATTTTTAATATTTTCTGCGTTCTAAAGGTAACATGAGTGGAGGTAAATGACAAGAATAATCAAAAAAAAATATTTATGTACAATTGCTACTATTTCTGAAAAACTCGAAAAAGTCACCATCTTGAAATCATGGCGACTTTTCATCTATTTGTTTCCTTTTACGACGCTGTCCAGTCGTAAAGAGACTCGTAAAATACAAATAATAGCTATATGGATCCAATAAAATATCAATAAAACTAATAATGTTTTGATGTAATTAAAGAAATAAACGTAAGAGTAACTATTTTACATAAGGCGGATACGACCAACTACTACTAATTCTTGAACTATACTAGTGTTATCAAACTATTCTTTAAACTACACTAGGGTTAGGAAATACATTGGGGATAGTGCTTCTAATATCCCCAGAATAAACCGTAGTTATCGAAGAATAAACTGACATTTTACTTGCATTTGCATTACATTATTCTGAGAATAGTTACACGTACCAGAAGTTTGTCAAACTCACAATCATAGCTATTAGGTCTCTATAGCTAAGTTGGGGATATAATATAAAAATGTCGGCCAATATTATTTTATTTACTAAGTTATTTTATTATTTCGATCACACCAAACAGTGATTTAACCTTGGATATAACAAAAGTGATAGTATCACAAGATAATACTTTTTAAACACGATAAAACAGTATCAAACCGAGTGCTTCAAATATTGACAGAGAATTAGTGTTAGGTACTTACATCTAAAAATATACAAATATTGGATTTACATACTTAACATAGAAACTGATCTTCAGAATCAATCATTGAGCAATGATCTAGGGTCTTAGATTCTAGACTTGTATTCGATATACGCTTCGTGTACTGCATGTGACGTGTTTCAAATATGCGCAGGCGGCGAAATGTTGAGCATACGAGTTATCAATACACGTTGATGACATGTTGCTTGGTAGTATCTAGATTATTTGATTGTAATACCTATAAATGCAATGCATGTTTGCAACGGTCCTTAGATAGCTTAATCTTGAAAAACAAAAATAATCTATCCTGCCGAGACAATACATTTTCCGGGATAAAAAGTAGCCTATGCGCTATTCCAGACTATAATCTATATCTTTGCCAAATTTCATCCAGATCCGTTCGGCCGCATCAGCGTAAAGGAGTAACAAACATAATTCCATACATCCAAACATCCATACATTCTTACAAACTTTCGCGTTTATAATATTAGTAGAATTCAATAAAATTACAGGGATCAATTTGATTCGTCTTACACGCTAGGTGAGTGCCAATTAAAGTCCCATCCCCAGTACGAGAAGAATTGACAAGAAACTTGCTGACTGGCTGTTTCACATGCAG
The DNA here is from genome assembly GCA_963675405.1 of Cosmorhoe ocellata. Taxonomy (NCBI): domain Eukaryota; kingdom Metazoa; phylum Arthropoda; class Insecta; order Lepidoptera; family Geometridae; genus Cosmorhoe; species Cosmorhoe ocellata. The sequence continues at coordinate 2,650,877 of OY776266.1, read as the reverse complement.
TATTTTAATTCATATACCTGCTAAATTGCAGTTATTTTCCTTATCATAATTACCTAATAAAAGGCACAAGACAAACTTTTCCAGTCAAAAATAAGTTATGTTAAAGGAATGCTACAACAGAATCGATGTCAATGCTATTTCGGTATTATATTATATTCTACACTACATCATTTCCTATATAAATATATACGACCACGTAGAATGGAGCCATAATGAGGTCAACAACATAGAAAAACTTCATTATTATTTTATGCCTTCTAATATTCTTCTTTTATGTTAGCTTTAGTATTCAGAAGGCATCCCTATATTCATGATTCGTTATGATATTAACATTATCTTAATTATGTTCTTTATTCCGAGTATGTGTCAACTTCCTTATTACCCAGAATGAAAGCGCATTTTTCGTCATGAATCTATCTTATTGCCAGATAATTTTTCTACTTTTTTGTGGTGTGAATAAGTACTCAAGCACTCGGCAAGTATATTGCCAAAATAAACTAAAAGTTGTGTAACTGCTATTAAGTAATTAAATAATACCCGAGACATCTGATAGAATAACAATTGATATTAAAATAGATGTAAAATATCTGCTAGTTCCGCTATGCTCGTATATAAAACACAGCTAAGTGATACCAACATACACACTAAACCAGTCAGGTTAGAGCGTTCCTAATTTCAACAATAAGCAAAATCCAGCTAAATCTTGCTTTCCGACCACATCCAGGCATTTTGACTGTGTGAAAAATAGAACCGGCTGATAGATATTGAGGGAAACGCATACAGAATTTAAGATAGATATAATTGGGAATCAATTTACATTTTGGGTGGCGAACGGGTGATCTTCTCACCGTGCAAGAGAGCGCAAGTCCTAGCCGGACGTTCTGAGTAATCTGTCACTGTCACTATCAAGTGACAGATGTCACTGACAATTCTATTTGGTCTATTTTTCACAATACTGGCCGAACCGTTTCTTGCTCATGTCTTACGCCCTAGAGATAGGGAAGTAGATACAAATCTAAAGACAAAAATATTGAACTAACTATTAAGCAAACAGAAATACTTGAATTTTAAAAGCACTGCGAATAAGATCTAGGAGATAAGGATACAATTGATAAAACGGTAGAGACAACATAAGCCAGACAATGATTGAAGAATCTGATAAACCTTAACATTCTTTTCGTGAATTCTTTTCGTTTCAAAACAAAATAAACTGTGACAAATTTCACTTTTAGATTAAAACTTAGATATTCATAAATCTTACAAAACAAATAAATATCTTGTTTTTCGGAAACCTTCTCGTTATTTTGTTTGAACAATATCTTTTAGGTAAAATCGTAAAATGACTTCTTGACCAAATTAATAAAAAGGAGCAGTATTAATTTTGCACACAGAAAATCCTGAAGTTGTATATATTTCATACCAGAATTTTTCATTTTCAGTGCAATATTGGCAACAAAGTCAAGGTGTCACTTTATGCCGGAACATTTAATATTGCACTGTGCAAATTCCTTGTTCTGTACTTGTGCGAGATTACTTTATTCTTGAGAGCACTGGTGGTGTAATGGTAGCAAATGCCTCACGATCCGAAGGTCGTGGGTTCAAACCTGTTCGTGCACCAATTGGTTTTTCATTAATGTATGTAATATCAGTGCTCTGAAGCGGTGAGGAAAAACAACCAATCACGTACGGAATACTTACTCATATTATGCAAAATGGGCATGTGCCTAATATCATCTTTAGACGTTCCTCTGACTACTCTCTTTAGATATCCTCAAAGATAATATACTAAGTAACTAGAGATCTGAGGAAGATGTCTACCGAGTCTGAGGATTACAGAATGTGATCATGTTTTTAAATAAATAAATAAATAAAATAAATAATGCTGGACAATCCACACAGCATCATTTAGCCCCAAAGTAAGCTACTCAAAGCTTGTGTTATGGGTACTAGATAACTGATATATTTAATACATAATATAGGTAAATAGATAGACATTTTTTTTATTATACATACACACCCAGACCTACGGAACAAATTTCTGCAGATCGTACACAAATTTGTTCCGAGGCGGGAATCGAACCCGCAACCTCATGCGTGGCAGGCGGACTCTTGCCCGCTGCGCCACTGAGGTCGTTTTTGAATGATATATCAATGATATTGTCGCTACTGTCTCTTGAAAGTTATCAATAAATACCAGGATCAGATAATAACGACTTGCTATCATGCTAAAATCGCTTCAGATGTTTTACCTCTAACTAAGGTATTGTTTAGTGATAAATGTTAGTTAGAAATTAGTTTTTTTTTCATATTCAGTACCATATTTAGTTTATAAACAAGATTAGGAATGAGTATGTTAGAGGAAGTCTGAAAGTGGCGCCTGTTACTGAAGAGATGAGGAGTGCTAGATTAGCATGGTATGGACACGTAATGAGGAGGGATGAAAACCATGTCACCAGAAGAGTTATGAGTAGGAGTGTGGATGGGTGCGCAAGTAGAGGAAGGCCGAAGAAGTGGTTTGATTGTGTGAAAGATGATATGAATGTAAGAGGAGTTGATTCAGAGTTGACGAATGATAGGAGTGAGTGGAAGAAGAAAACATGTTGTGCCGACCCCACTTAGTATGGGATAAGGGCAGGTGAATGATGAATGATGATTTAGTTTATAATCCTGTATCAAATATAATCTAACTAATATTATAAATGCGAAAGTTTCTATGAATAGATGTATAGATGTTTGTTACTCAATCACGCTAAAACGGCTAAACGGATCGGGATAAAATTTGGCACAGAGACTCTTTTTTTCCCGGAAAAATCTACGGTTCCCGTAGGATAGGTTTATTTATTTTTTCAAGGAGCCACGTGGGCGAAGCCGCTGGTGGAAGCTAGTCATTAATACTTAACTATAAAAATATGTCCGTAGGTTGTAACAGTACTCTCAAACGGTGAAGGAAAACATCGTGAGGAAGACGATCTGCAGTGGTACAAAAGAACTAGGAAAAGTTTAAAGGAATATATATTTATCTATTACTAGCTTCCGTCCTCGGCGTCGCCCGCAAAGTACCTACTTAAAGTATATCCTATGTTCATCCTAAAAGTTCATTCAACACATTGGTGAAATAATTTTTCAAATCGGTTCAGTAGTTTTGGAGCCTATTCAATGCAAACGAACAATCAAATCTTTCCTCTTTAAAACATTAGCATAGATTATAAGAATCAAAGTCCTGGCCGACACACTCACTTACTGACATTATAGCCATCGCACAACCTAAACCGCTGGTTATAGTCATTTGAAAAGAGGGGTACGTTTGTCTTAGTTTGTAGAGGTGTACTAAGAAGGGATTTTTCTAAATTCAAACTCTAAGTGGTGCAGCAAGAAGTTGAAGTTTGTACGAAAAAACATTATACGGGCAAAGTCGTAAGGATTCCCTCTAGTCTGCTATTAAGATAGTTATTATTAGTATTAAACGGGAATTTATCACGTTTTATTTACCTATTTTTCCCAACGTTTCGACAGGTTTACCCACTGTCGTGGTCACGGGATGACCGTTTTTTAATACTAAAAGTAAATGTGTTCAGATCGCGTAAATTTAAAAATATATATTATGATAGTTGGTTTAATAGATTTTAGATATTTAGCTTTCAAACTTTCGAAGCTAAAAAATATGAATATTTAGCACATGTTTAACATTTTGTACATACCTCATTAGCATCACGTACTTCAAAAGATTCTGATAAACCAAGTGTTAAATAAAATGATCAAAACCACAGTTTGTTGATAGGCGGTATCATAAATGCTTTTCAGATGCTCGGAGCGAGTCTAAATATTTAGACTGAACGGAAAAATCTGGCGCATTCACGAACAGGTAAACAAAATAACATACTTACAGTTCATCCAACGAATCTAGGCATTCGTGAAGTTAGCTACAGGTGCGAGTTTGCGCATGTATAGTCCGACCACCCCTCTCCATAACTCCAATTGCTCCCGAAAAACTATACTGCGCAGCGCTTGCGGCTAACTTCACGAATGCCTAGACTCATTGGGCCACCTGTACTTAAAAAAAAGAACGTGATTACGGCTGTAATTCCCAGGCTCGGTAGATAATCTACTCAGATCTCTAATTACTTAGATATTTTAGAATTTCTAAAGAGGGTAGTCAGAGGAACGTCCAAAAATGATATTTGGCACATGACCACATTTTGAAAAGTGATAAGTGTTCCGTACGTGACAGGTCGCAAGCCCATTGCCGCTTATAAGAATACTAATAAATGATACACACCTTCGAGTTTATGATTCTAGGGTTTCCTCACGATGTTTTTCTTCACCGTGCACTAGTATTGCGCACATAAATTTTTGGAATGGAAAACTCATTGGTGCACGATTAGATTTAAACCCACGACCATCGGATCGTGAGGCAGGGGTGTTACACCACCAATGCTCTATTTAATATTATGTGTATATTATAATCCTATGCTGTTTTCAATCACAGGAAAAAAATTACAATGTATTCCAAATTCATCTATGATCCGTGATTGAGTCACATTCATCAAAATTTTGTAGTTTTTTTTTTGTAACAGTGATTTTTATTTTTTATATATTTTTAGGTGGCTTTCGGTTGTACGTTTGTTTGTTACTCAATGTTTAAGATATTACGAGTATTAGAAATGCATAAAATTTTACTTGTACCAATTTGTACTATCGTTTTTGCAGCTAAAAAAGTAACAAAAAATTTCGTCAAAGTTACCTATAGAAAAAGTTTTTGATTTATTCTGAAATATTGTAGGTATATCTGGAGAGGTTGTAAACATAGACAGCAGAACTAAACTTCGCTATCTCGATACCATAGCACTACAACTGGTCGTTATGTATTATCTGTGTTATCTAATTAACACAATAAATTATGTAAAAGTGGGCGTTTTTAGCGTCTGTATTATTTATTATACACATAAATTTCTCTATGTGCTATCTCCCCGCTATTTGTACGCGCACGATGGATTAAAATGTGGATGTTTATAAAGGTTGAGGTATACCTAAGAAAAGATGGATGGACTGTTTGAAAGACGAATTTGTAAGAAGGGAGTGACTACTGAGATGACGGATGATAGGGGAAAGTGGAGGAAGAGAACCTGTTGTGCCAACCCCAGCTAGTGGGATAAGGGCAGGAAGATGATGATAATGATGATGATGATGATGCACCGTTTCAATTACGTAAATTATTTTCATACTTCTAAATCTGAAATATTAACATACTCCGCCAAATTTCAACCTTAAAATACTTATGAAATACTGGTTTCCGCCCGCGGCTTCTTTCGCGTGGTACCTTGTAAAACAAAAAAATGTATCCCACGAGAACCGTACATTTTTTCGAGATAAAAAGTAGCCCGTGTGCTATTTCAAACTATAATCTATCTCTGTGCCAAATTTATCTAGATCCGTTCAGCCGTTTCAGCGCGAAAGATTATCCATACATCCATACATACATATTTAAAGTTTATAATATTAGTAGGATACATGTGCGTTAATGTCAAACAGTCAGCGTAAGTAGTTTGGAATAGATAAGATTTTGATAAAACACTTTTTTTTATTTCTTTTTTTTAACCTTTACTGTCCCGCTGCTGGGCAAAGGTCTCCCCTAATTCCTTCCAATGCTCCCGGTCACCCGCCATCTCCCACCAGCCTTTCTGAAGCGCATCGAGGTCGTCTCGCCAACGTTTCTTCGGCCTGCCCCGGCTGCGTCGCCTATCAGGCACCCATCAGGCACACTGTTTTTTTATATCGAAGTAAAATGAGGAAGCATCAGCTGATAATACAGCTGAATAAATGTATCGGTTCCATCACGCCACTTCTGGCGCTCATGTACCAGGCTGATTTAATACTCCTGCTCTGTTCTGCCAGTTATTTTTCGTCATGTTAATAGCTAATCAGCTGGTAACACTGCTTAGTAAAAATCACGCCACTGTTGGCGGTTTTGTATTAGTCAAATTTAACACTCTTGCTACCTTCGTTACTGAGGAAAAGCTTTGATCTCAAGAGCTTATTTTCCTTCCATTTCCTTCAAAGTAACGTTGCATGACTTAAAACCTACAAAGGACACATTACCATAAAAACGGCGATTTATGTCCATTTTTCTTAAAAAAATCTACACGGATACTCGTGAATTTCCACCCTTATGTGGTTGTGTTAGGGTTTGAAGTGTGGTGTGTTTCTGCCTGATTATCAACCGCAGGGTTGGCGACCCAAATAAGGATTTATTGTGTGCGTGAAAATTGAAATTCAAATTGTTTTTTGGGGAACTACATCACAACATAGAAGCATGCGTCAGCATTGCTCAAGGCATTTTCCTGCACCGAAAGATTTATTTTTACTGAAGAGATTACCAAAAATGTTTTTTCTTAAAAAAAATATAGCCTTCGTATTTCGACATTTTAATAGCGCTTCGATAAAAAAAATCGATTCTGCCATGACACCCAAATTCACAAAAGAAGTCTATTGATATTCGAAATTTCATGCAAATCCATTCAGCCAGTTCTACTGGTACATATTTGACTCACACGCCTTCTTACTTATTCACTGCGTGGGAGCTATAGATAGATGCTGTTGGTCGATTGCGGGTTAAAGTAAATATTGTTTCAAACCGATCGTTTAAACATAGGTTCACTTCGCATACAGACCTTACTCATCCATTTATTAATGTATTTTAATTTACATTTTTAATTATCCGACTGCGAAAAAGGATGGTAATGTGGTTAGGGTGCAAGTAGTATGTAATCTATATCTATATAAGAGCTTAACCTGATTGACTGACTGACTGACTGACTGATTCATCATCGCCGAGCCGAAACCGCTGAAGCTAGAAAGCTGAAATTTAGAAGGTGGTTTCCTTTTATAACAAAACCACCCATTAAGGCGGGATTTTAGGAAAATCCACCTCTAAGAGGGTGAAAAAGGGTGGGTCAAATGGGGGGTCATGGTTTGTATGGGAACTTTTTGACGGGTGGTGCGATTGGTTTGAAACTTTGGTTGTGTTTCAGGATTTTTCAATATAACCTTTATAAATGGGTCAAATGGGGGTTAATGTCTTTGTACGGGAACCTTTTAACAGGTGGTGCAATAGGTGTGAAACTTTATTTTGCGTTTCATGTTTTTTTAATATAACTCTCAAAAAGGGAGTCAAATGGTGGGATTTTTTATGGGTTTTGTGATGTGTTGAAACTCAGTTTAGATACTTAAGCGAACGAAGTCGCGGGCGGGACAGCTAGTAATATATAATCTATGTGAGTTTCTTTGGCTGTTGCTAAATACCAAACGGCTGGACGGATATTGACAAATGAGCTGTCGTTGTCTGTATCGCAAAAGTGACAAAGGTATTGAAAATCCCTCCGTAGTTAGCGATACGAAGCTAACGACGCATTTCATAGAAATACATAGAAACCGGTGGTGTCGCCGCGACACGTCGTCTGCCGCTGCCTCACGTCGCCCGCTGCCAGCTCGTACCTTAACTATACGTCACTATTTTCAGTTACCTTCTTTCAGTTGGGTTTTTAATCTTTTTTTTATTTTTTTTATTCAGTTTTTAACTCTTCTTTTTTTTGTCATTAGTTTGGACCAAAATGCAATACTGACAGAGACTCCTTTAAAACAGTCTCGTCTGTATAGATATTTTTTTTAAATGAATAGTGTACAAATTTGTACAGTACACTATTCATTTAAAAACAAATATCTATTTTTCATGAGCGCTGGAGTGTAGTGGTAGCACCTCTGCCTCGCGATCCAAAGGTCGTGGGTTCAAACCTGGTCGTGCCTCTTACTACCCTCTATAAGTACCTATCCTCAAAGATCTTAGAAACTAGAGTTCTGAGGAAATTTCTACCGAGCTTTGGGATTACAGTCGTGACTATGTGCCAATTACCTACGTTATTTGTTACCTACTATTCATCCATCAGGATAAAAGTAGCATATGTTTTACTTTCAGATAATATTCATAATGAAAATAGGTTCTGAGAATGAAGGGATTATGTTTTAATATCATAAAGGCTTGAATGGCTTGATGTGGATAAAGCTGTGAGTATGACGTCATACGCGTAATATCCCGTAAGCTACGTTGAAAAGCCTTTTTATTGCTGTTCGGTCCATCACCTGCACTTTTAGCATTGTTTTTTTTGTTATCAATTCGTTAGCGAGTGCACAAATGCGTGGGACTTGCCCACATATTGCACAGTAGTTATTATTCCGCACGTGACAGGTTGCAAAGTCATCTCCGTTTTTTAGAATGACACACAACAATTTTTTGGTTTTAGAGGCTGCCGGTTTTCTCAAGATGTTTTTCTTCACCGTTTCAGAGCATTGCGGACATAACCTAACAGAACTATCGTAAAAATAATAATAGCCATTAGAAAAGGCATCGAAGAGTTTCTTACTCACTTATGTATCTAGGTCGACACCCACTCGACTGAAGGGGCAGACGGTCAAACCTCGTCAAGCAAAAAGGAAAGAAAGAGTCAGCGAATTCTATAGGGAATTTTGGGTTGGCACTTGTGCAAAAAGGACGGATCAAATTATCTGAAACGGGTCAAAAGATTTAAGTTCTACGGGTCAAGAAAATATTCTGTATATCTTTTTGACAACCTTTGCAAGTCTTGCTGATAACAAAAACAAGCATATTTGACGCTATGTGTTGTTTTTGTATACATAATCTAAGTATCAAATTTGATACAGCCTGAACCTAAAATGCCACTAAACAACGACTGAACCTAAAATGCCACTAAACTATCTAAGTTACCCACCAAATATTTGACACACCATCCTTCAAAGTTTACTCGTACTGTAATCGTTATATCTCAAAAACGATGCCTCTTAAGAAAAAAGTATGCAGACATTTTTTATAGATAATTATCTGATCTATAATTTTTGTCTGGACTCATTTTATGATAAAACTTACCGTTTTGCTGAAAATCGCCAAAAACCTATTTTTGTGACCTTTGATCCAAGTATTTTTTTTTTGCACGTGCCCGATCGATGAGGACTTTTCACATTTCATTTATAATAGTGAACATTCCTACTAATTTTCAGTCTAGTGGGAATTATTGTAACCTCACCCCTATTTTTTGGTCTAAATTGACCGGACTATTAGATTTTATAACATCACCCTACAACCAATAGGAGTGGAGCATCAATGCAATACGTTGTGAAAACGGAAAAATATACCTATCACTGAAAACCCGAAGACAAAGTGGCGCGCTGGTCAGTTACGTTCCTTTTAAATTATATATTCTACTCGTACTCGCAGCGGGCGAAGGTCCGCCTGAGACGCAGAAGGTTGCGGGTTCGATTCCCGCCGTGGGACAAATTTTTGCATTATTTGCAGATATTTGTCTCAGGTCTGGGTGTTTTCTATGTATAATATGTATGTATCTACAAAAAAAAAAAGTATATCTATGTAGTTTATCAGTCATGTGGTTCCCATAATACAAGCTCTGCTTAGTTTGGGGCTACATGATGCTGTGTGATAGTGTCCAGCATTATTTATTTATTTATTTATTTATTTTATTTACAACAAAGACAGCGTAAGGATAGGGAAAAATACGTATGTTATCATCGCCATTTCTCAAGTCGTTAATAAAAATTCTCCATGCTCATGCCTCAAACCTCGTGAGGAGGGTAATAACTTCCAAGTCCGATGATGGAACACACCATATTTATTATAACAGATGTTGTAGCTACTTATCACTAGCATTAATATTATCAGAAGTAAGACAGTGGATTTATATGATGAAGATTTATGATATCAATATTAAGATGTTATTTTCACATTCATCAGCAAAGTAAATTCATAAAGTTTATTTTTAGGGTTCTGTACCTGTGTGTTCTGAAAAATAACCCTTATTTTTTATTATGTATCCTATGTATATGTATATAGTTTTGCTTAGTTTTTTATTAAATGGCGTTGTGTAAAATGTTAAGAATGTGAAACAGAAAAAATATTTATTTAGTATCGTTGAAACGATTCATAAAATTTTCACAAGCAAGGAAACTTTGAACAAACATGGAGTCTTAATATTCTATTAATATTAAGAAACCCTGCGACTTCGTTCGCGTACCTAATGTTTTTTTCAAACAAATTTCAACCTTCCTATGTACTCTTTAGAGGTTAAATTTCAGGAGTTCTTAACCTTGTAGGTGGTAAAGACTAGAAAAGGAACCTACGCTACAAATTACAGCTCTCCAAGACTTATGATTTAGGCCTTACGTTGATATATCAGTCAGTCAGTCAGTGAGTAACATGACAGTTTTATATATTAAATGAGTAAATCTTGGAAAACGACTTTCGCGTTTTGTAAGTCTGATTGTTCCCTTTCTCAACTTTTAGATTTGATTTATGAAATAAAAGCCAGGCAAAATTCTGTTATTTGATTGTTATTTAATTTACTAAAAGGGCAAGAAAGAAGATTACAATTTTAAGGTAATTTCCAGATTTTTTTCTAAATTTAGGTAAGTTAATCTTTTACAAATTCAAAAAGCCAGTTTTACAAAAAAAATATAGGATTTTCTTGTGTATTGTTCTATTTTTTTTACTTTTTGTCGTGTTATTTTGAGTTAAATAGTGTTATTTTCCTATAAAGCAATTTCTCCAAAGTTTTTGATACGCGTGTAAATTATAAGAACTAAATTAAATTTTTCCATTCTAAATTCATCCGAAGATTTCCCGAGAGTTTTAAACAAAACGGCGATCTTTTGTAAAATTGACTTGACAATTTTACTCTGACTCTATGACGTTGATAAAACTTAAAATTCAATAAAAAAACTTGGCATTGCCAAAAATGATCTCTAGCGGTCGATTTCTATATTCTATCTATCTGCGGTTTTTGGATTTTAGATAGGTATTTTACATTACTATAGAATTAATGTCAAATAAATCTATCTAAAATCTAGACAGAGGGAAATGGAAGAAGATCACATGTTGTGCCGACCCCACATAACGTGAGAAAAGGGCAGGGAGATGATGATGAAGACGATCTATCTACAATCCAAAAGCCGCAGATAGAATATAGAAACCGGCCGTAAAGCGACAGATGCCGTAAATAATGAAAAAGAAGAAACTATCCTCTCAGCATGCAATCCCAAAGCACTTATCCAATCAGTTGTAAGGAAAAAGCACTTAGAATTCAAATGAAAATTGCACATTTGGAATAATTAGATTTCGGTCTGAAACGCAATGCATACAAATTGAGTTTTCCTCATCAAGCCAACGGATTAGCAATTAGATCCATATTCGCAAACTGTCAAATTAAATAAACTCTAAATTTTTATTATACTACTAGCTTTTGCCCGCTATTCGTCCGCACATAATTCATTTTCAAATGTTTTGAAGAGTGGAAACGCATCGCCGATCACTTTAACGCCACGGGGTAAGGACCAAAATTTTGGCGTATTTTATAAAATTACGCTGTCCGTGATGTTAGTTATTCTGCTACTCGAGACGGAAACAAATACAACAAATCCAAACCCATGAAAATAGGTCCAGCCGTTATAAGGGTTTGAACAAACCCGTCTTTGATTATATTAAGAATTATAATGGTTCAAATATTTAGGTTGCTGAACATTGTAGACTGCAGTGAAATCTAAATTTACGTAGTGATAAATCATAGCCAATTTTTACTAATCTTTGAAACCAAATAATAGAATCTTAAAATGTAATCCGGAATGTTCAATCGACTGAAATCTCAACCCGTTTTGTGTTCGGTCAGCAACTTTTTGCTTGTAAAAAGACTTTCGAACACGGGGGAATTCTTTCAGCTCTTTAGAAATGCAAAACAAAAAGATTTTTTCTAATAAGTCCCAATGGTTCTAATTTAATAGTCGAACGAATTTTTTGCTCAAACATAGGCAATATTAAATACTCTGTGGCATAACGTAATAAATTTGGTGAACAACAAGAGATGAAAAAGACTTATAACCAAGCTTACAACTCGCCAAAACTGATCACCACCACTTAGTCATTTTGATACCTAGACCTTTATAATGTAAGGTTCGACCAAGTTTAGATATTATAACTTATTACAAAAAATCTAATGTATGTTTACTTTTAAAGGCAAATCTCGGAAAAAATAAAAAATCCCTTGACACGCCAAGTACTCTTGTAACGCTAATCTGTACCATTATCTATAAAAACGACGAAAATATCATGTCTGTTGTATGGGAGCCCCCTTTAATATTTAATGTATTCTGTTTTTTAGTAATTGTCCCGTCTTACCCTTTGGGTTACAGAACCCTAAAAAGTATTCGTAAAGTACGAATACTTTTTAGGGTTCTGTAACACTAACACGACCTTAAGATAGGATATGAAGAACAATAAATGTTTTTAGTAACGCGAACAAAGTTGTGAACGAGAAAGCTAATTTATTTAGATAATACTCACCACTTTGCTCTTGGGTTGAATTTTAGTTTTATGTGGCATAAAAGGGTGGTTGGGTGCCTAGTGAAAGAGTGTTCTACACATTGGCTGAAGGTTACCATGCCCTCTACACGCATTGTGCATTTAGAGAACAATATTACCTTGTCTTGTTTCGCATTTTACATGTAGACTTGTCTTGTCTACGAAGCTCACAAAAAGGCTTTTAAAAGAGATAACATAAAAAAAGATACTCAATGAAATGAAACGAGAAAATTTGTTGTGGAAACGCTGACATATTTCAATGAAAAACAGAAATAAATTGAAATTGGGAGTAACTGTGTGTTAAAAGTTTAAAGACGTCAGTTCCTTAAGTTCAGTTTTTTAACTTAAAACAGAAATATACCGACAGAGCTTATTGAGATAGGCACTATGAGAAAAACACAATTTATGTGTAAGAATGTTACGTCAAACTGACCAATTAATTATTTTAAATACCCATGTAAAACAAGAAAAGCTTCCCAGACATTTTCGACGTACATCATCTAGCAGACTTCGCAAAAAAATAATATCCAGGCGAAATTTGAAGTCTGGCATCAATCAAAATGATCGATTGTAGACAACCTATCTTTCAGCTTTTGTATATGAGAACATACGAGTATTGCTTGTTGCGTTATGGAAAATCAGTGCGTAAAACGCTTTGTTTTCCGCCATTCTTTACTGTCGTCTCGTAGTTGAAGACTGTGTAATATATCTTTTTTTTGCGTGCTACGAATAATCATGACATATTTTTGGAGTTTAAGGTACATAACATACTAAGAACCGATTCGACCAAACTATTTTGAGCACTATCCCTAGAATAAATCGTAGCTTTATCGATGAGTAAACTGTCATTTTTGTTGCATTTAACATTACATTGCTCTGAGATAAGACCACCAAAAGTTGGTAAAATCCAATCTAAATAAAAGTTATTTCCGCACGTCTCCACACTTCGTCCCTTCGTCCCACGGTGAGTGTCTCATCACATCACATACCACCGTCATCAAAAAACTTGTCTGTATGATCCAAATTGTCAAAAGAAATTATATGTATCATAATTACATACGGCAGCCATCATACTGTCTACACCACCAATGTGATACCAGCACCCTAACATTAACCTACACGTAGCTAACAGTTATCACATATCACATACCATTAAATGTTTATAACTCCTGCAATTCGAGTGTTTCAGTGACATTCCTGGGTGTGCCATAAAAAATTCCCGAGAGTAGGAATAAAATGTTTACGTTTCATCCAATAGTTAGGTAACATAAAGGAATAACATTTGCTGTAGAAATAAATTGGAAGCACAAAGTGTATTTATTTTAACGAATAACAATAAGGACCTTTGAAAGTTAGAGCGGTTACACACTGCGTCCGATCCGGACCCGATCCGAACCCGTGAAAATATGGTCCGGATTAGTTGTAGAACTGTTTCTATGGTAACTTACGCACTACATCCGATTTCCGTCATTCGTAATTTCCGTCACGTAAAATGACGTATGCCAAAAGGTGGCTTCTGAATTCCTTGGATTTGTATCAGAGATCGGACTAGTGCGTAAGCAATATCCGAATTCGGTCCGAGTTTTCTAGATCCATATTTTCACGGGTTCAGATCGGATTCGGATCGGACGCAGTGCGTAACCGCAGCAAGAAAATGCAAGAGTGAAAATTTCGATGACGTCATTAGCATAAGCAATGTAAAGAAATAAAATAAGGCATAAAGTTATGAAACAGTACGTGTCAGACTAAAATACAACGCACAGTAAATTAATAGGTACCCGCTACGTACCTGCGTTCATAAAATTTAAGTAATCATTTACGAACCCTTATAAATAATATGGTTCATAACTTTACAGCCCTTAATACTGACTATAACAATACTCCGCATAATAATGGTGATGCCATTACTTTTACTATTCCTAATAACAATATCGCTAGTCCTAGAGGCTTTCTAATAATTATTAACGTGGTTAATATTTTTACAACATGTTCACATAGTTCAGTTCGCGACCGTCGTTTAGTAAAACTGTTGCCAAATATAATGCCAAATGTAAGCACTAACAGTTAAACCTTTTATTATGAACAGCAATAAAGAATAAAGATTTTTCGACCTTTTTCTCTAATGTAATATCGGAGGAACCAGAAACACGGTTAGTTAGTTAAACCAAGGTTTTCATGTCCTATGGGAGCGTAAATTAGGATTATGATCGAAAAGTAAAAACTAATTAAATAGGCACTTTATTATACTACAATGTATTCTTCTTCTTCCTGCCCCTTTCCCACGCTATGTGGATTCCGCACAACACGTTTTCTTCTTCTATTTCTCTCTTTCATCCGTCATCTCAGTACTCACATCTTCTTACTTATCATCTGTCACACAGTTCTATATTTTCCATGGTTTACCTCTACCCCTATCCATCCACATTCATAATATCTATCACTCTCTTTATCACATGACATTCAGTCCTCCGCATAACATGTCCATACCACGCTAACCTATTACTCCTCAGCTTCTCTGTCACCGGCGCCACTTTCAGGCTTCCTCTAATATAGGTACTCATTCCGTATTTTATCCATCTCAACATTCTTATCTCCGCCGCGTGCACTCTCTTTTACTCCGTTCCCTTGATAGCTCAACACTCAGATCCATTATCATTATGCTACAATTTATCAACATCAATTAATGCAACAAAGTGAAGCAAAATATGAAACTGTTTGAAAAGCCCAATCAGAAGTCCATGTTCTGTTTTTGGATGTGGGCGTTTACACTGTTGCACAGCTTTTACATTTACGGCTGTTAAAGTTTTATTTGTTTGTTAACAAAATGTTCCTCAATACCTACATCATTAATAATTTTTCTATATATTAAAGAACATCTATAAAACACGTACCTACAAACGAAGTGGAAAATTCAGAAAATTTGTTTATAAGCTGCCAAAACTATTTCTAGTTCTAGTCATGTTCAATATTAATATCTTTTCAATACAGAATATGAAAGGCTTCATTTACTCTAACAAATTAATTAAGTAAAATGTGATAAATACTCTTTTGATTTTGCTATAAAATGTACACTACATTATGACTAGTTTCCATTGTAGCTCAGCTCGGCACAAATGTTTACAAAAAAAACACCAAAATGATAGTTCTATCGATGCCTCACCAAAGTTGTTTAGCTTACTAGAGTCATTGAGTCCAAGCCTAACAAATGAAGTAGTAACATAGTTTTACGTAAGATAAGATAGGGTTATCACATCAATGTCAAGCTTTTTAAAAACATCACTAAGAATAATATTTACTGCTATATAAGACGGTATCACTTTTTTGGGAATTCGTAGTTTTCAATCTAATAAATCCAAAGTGCACTTTATCAGAATTAAGCCCCTAGAATCCAATATGCCGCTCAACATACGACAGCAAAGCAAAATAAGGTGGCCAATAAATCGCTGTAAGACACACCTTGAAACACCTTGATCTCAAAGAGGCGACGACGTATAAGTTAATTCAAATAACTCCTGACATTTACAATATGCTTTCAAATTCCATAAAGGTATTGTGAATTTCTGCTTCTTAATTTTTGCTTCTTAGCTTGAGAGTTTGAATAGAGATTTATTTTGTAAAACGTCTATAATGTAGATGGATTTGCAACGATAACTATATTGAATGGCAATGATTACGATCAATATAAAAAACAATAGTTGTATCATCTATAGGGGTACATAAAATACATACAGGGGTAGAGGTAGACCAAAGAAAAGATGAATGAACTGAGTGAAAAATTAAATGGATAAAAAAAGAGGGAAATGGAAGAAGATCACATGTTGTGCCGACCCCACATAACGTGAGAAAAGGGGAGGAAGATGAGGAAGATGATGATGATGATGATAATTTAGAAAACATTATTTAAGAACTTGAACAGCGAAACAGTTTCTTGTGAAATTTCCATTTTCAAACTAAAAGGTGAAAGGTAAAAAATATTGATGAAGAAAACTCAAGACGATGGAAGATTTTAATAAAGCTTGTGAGAGTACCTAATGTTCGAACGCGATCGAAAGATTAATGTGGAAATTTATTTTCCTGATTTTACTAAGATTATCTTGAGTTTTAACAAAATTTAACTGCGTAATTTACTGAATGGATTTATCAAAAACAGGCAGAGTGCTTAATTTAAAACGGCAACTACAAAGGGTAGGTAGGTCTAGCTATGTACCGTTTGATGTATAGCAACTACTTTATGAACCAAAGAAAAATACTGATAAATAATAATAAATAATCGTAAGATTTTGCAAAACTGAACTTATTAGAGACTCACATAAATTGAAACGCACTATGTATCAAATCTTATGGATTTAAAACAAAAGTAACTGTGTTTATTAGTCCAAGCAAAAAATACATAATTATTTTTTCCTATTGTTCCAGGGACTAGATCCCAATATGAACCTAACCTTTAACGGTTCCGCAAAATGGCTGATCGAAGCCTCCCGAGGCATCCAGGATCCTAACGTGCTTCTTCAGAAGTTTTCGCAGAACAGGAAGGTTGATGACCCGACACGAACGCTCCTCCTCACATTTTATGGCATCCTGGTGGTGATTGGTGGTGTCGGAAATGCACTTGTCGTTATATCCGTGAGTATTTTTGATTCTACTTTAATATAAATATAAATAGTAATTTAAAATAGTACTCAAACTACTACAAAAAATATTGCAATGCCTTTATCTTCTAAAGTTCTAAGTACAATTTGATGTAGGTTACCACTTATCTCTGACCACTCTCTTTGATTTTACAAAAGCACGAGTGTAATATGCGAGGAGATAATGATCGATTAATCTTTTATCTTGCCAGTATAATTATTTGTCATCAAAAAATTTTACATCTTTTTTTTTTGCTTAAAAAATCACCACGCCCGCGCCTTGTAGGTCTTGCAGGTTTTGGTCTCAGCTATAGTGGAGTTACGCACATTTGGTATTCCATAAATTAACTAAACAATCGGGCACTGCTTTCTTGAGCCTTGCCTAAAATAAGTCATAATTCTATTATGTAAATTCTTATCAATCCATTTCAAATAGAATTCAAATTTAAAGCCACATCTGGCATCTGGTGCTGAAAAACAGGGATTATTCACGAACCATCTGTTGTGACACCCATTTGCAATGGAATCAGCCACAGTCAGCTTATCTGAATGAAGATAACATACCATGCCGCCGGCGATAGTGTCGATAGGAACAAAAAGGTCATGGTCATTGTTTACATCTTTTATTTGCCCTCTCTATTTGAGGGTAACGAAATGAGAGTTTTCCAAATAGGAAATTTCCCTAATTTGATGCAAAAACACTGGTGGTCTAATGGTCTAGTGGTCGTGCATCAATTTATCTTTTAAAAAGAATTATAGCACTCTCAAAGAGGAAACGTGAGGAATTCGATAATTCCTAGAACTTAAAATAAAAAAAATCTATAACATGTGTCAAGCGCATTAAGAAACTTATAAGCACACCTTACATCGGAGGAAATCCCGAAAATTTTGAACAAAACAGGCATCTTTTGTTTAAAATTGACTTAACAACTTGACTATGACTCTGTGACGTTGACAATACTTATATTATAAAGACACTTGACACTGGCAAAATTGTTCTCTAAGAGACAGATGCCATAATTGAAGAAGAAGAAAAAGCATACCTTAAATCTCACACCACATTAGTTTCAAGGAATTAGTCATGATAAGAAGATTTTTGCCTTTCCTAATCTGATACAAAAAATGACCATCTCTGATAAAGAAGCTTACAAGCCAACAAAAACTTATATCAGGGCCGTTTCACATCTGTTTTATTACAGACAACTTACCTCTCTGAAACATGAAAGTGGTCAGATGTAAATGCCATTAGTTATGAATAAACTAACGAAGATAATCAAAGCGCTTCAATCCTTTGCTTATTTGACCAGAATGAGGTTAAATCAAGTTATCTTTGCCGTTTGAGTGTGGTCTATTCATTCAAACTTGATTTACATTAAACTTGAGAGAATTGGATAATTCCTTTTAGCTCTTGGAATCCCCTTGTCGTTTGACATACATATCTTGAAAATTTATTAAACTAAGCACGTCTTCAACTTATCAAAAAATAAAAGCTTACAGCGCAAAAGACCAAGCATATGGGACTTTTTATATCACATGCCTGCTTTGAAATAGCAGCACGTAATGCCATAGCGCAAAAGTCGTGATACTTTTTTGTTCGTAGACTTGATTATGAAAATATGAAAATGGTATCATAGTAATCGGAATGGGTATCATCAAGACACAGCTGCTGTTTATTTTCTTGATTGCGGTTTACTGATATGGAAAGTTTTGGTTTTTCAAATATCTATTTCGTAATAAGGTCACCAGGTCCTTTCAACCAACGACTTACAAATCCAATCGTAATTTTGGCTCAATTTCCTGATCTGTTTACAGAAGCGTGGAAGCGACTGAGATTGATCCTTAAGATTTATTTAACTCGAATTTAAATTATCGTGTTATTGGGTAAAGAATCTTAGATCCAACATTGATCTAAGATAAGAGTGTAGAATCATTTAATTTTATTAAATTATTTTAAAATTATATAAATTATCTTAAGAATACAAAGAATACATCGTAAGGAAACCGGCATATTCTAAAACCAAAAATTCTTTGGTGTGTGTCACATAGGTTAGATTCTTATAAGCGGCGATTAGTTGCAACCTGTCACCTTCCAAATACCCGTAGTAACTACTGTAAAAAATGTGGGCATGTGTCAAATGTCATGTTCGGACGTGCTTGACTACCCCTTAAATATCCTCAAAGATCTAAGTCTCTAGATCTACCGAGACTAGGGATTATTAGACTTGATCATCTTTTTTTTAAGAAAGAGTATAACAAAAACAACTTTTGTTCCAGGTAGTTAGAAAACCAATAATGCGAACAGCTCGCAACATGTTCATCGTCAACCTAGCCGTCTCTGATGCCCTGGTCTGCTGTGTTGGAACTCCTCTGACTCTCATGGAACTGCTGACGAAGCACTGGCCTCTGCCTGACTGGCCCAGCCTCTGTAAGGCTTGTGGAGCAATTCAAGCTATCTCTATCTTCGTGTCTACTATAACTATCACTGCTATTGCTTTGGACAGATATCAGGTATTGCGGATCCTACTAATATTAATATTATAAACGCGAAAGTTTTTAAGAATGTATGGATGTCTGGATGTATGTTTGTTACTCTTTCACGCTGAAACTGCAAAACGGATCTGGATGAAATTTTGCACGGATATAGATTTAGTCTGGAATAGCACATAGGTTACTTTTTATCCCGGAAAAATGTACGATTCTCATGGGATAGATTTGTTTTTGTGTTTCGAGGTGTTTCGCGGGCAAAGCCGTGGGTGGAAGCTAGAAGACAATAATTTCTACATACTATATTATAAAGTGGCAGAGTTTTGATCTTTTGCTACATTTTAAAGTTCCTTACCTTGATAGGAAAAACGTTGTGCTTCTGTCAATTAAGACGCTTTTGAATAAAGAACGGATTTTGAAATTTCCCCCTAAAATGGTATGATGACACATTTCTATCGAACTATACCTTTCATTGTCTAAGATAGGACTGAGAAATTCGTAGCATAGCGGCACTTTTTGTTAGGTATTTTAGAATTCAAGCATGGCGGGAATTGAGCATAGCGGAACTAACCAGTAGTTTGGGAGTTTGTGAGTTTATGGGCTCCAAATTTAAGTAGCTGTCAAAAAGAGCTTTAAAAATGTATACGGGCCTTTTTCTTTGTTATTAACTTTCTTTTTGCCTATCAGTACCAGGCTTACATATCAAGCCATAATATTTATTCAGTCATACATTACCTACGTTTTTCTATACTTGGTTCTGCGAAATACGCGCACAACATCCGAGCTATGATTATGTGGGTTTTCTTGACCTCTTTCAGAATATTTATTATTCAATAATAATAATATTGCTACACTTGGTTTGCCCGGCAATGTTATTTCCTGTTTTGTAAGGACCAGCTGTTGCTGACAACCTTTTTCATTTTCTCTGATACACTTTTCTAGGAATAAATTAATATTTTAATATTCACTTATTAATTTCTGGAGTCTGTAGGTGCTTAGCCTGTAATCGCTTGATGATTAGAAATAATAGAAGCTTTTGTTGAGAAAACTAGTTTTTTCAACTTTTATCAGCTGGTGTTTTTGTCTTCTATTGATCTTGTTCTATTTAGTATATTTTTCATTTTTAGTTTGTGATTTTTAAATTTTTAAGTCTGTCTCGTTTATTCTTAGAAGCACACCAATTTGAAAAAAAACATGTAATTTTGTTGTTCACTGAGTTATTAAAGTTTTATTTCCTTTCTCATTATAAGAATGTCATTCAAAATGAAATTTCTAAAATGTGATTTTATAAAATATGCGTGTTTGTAATATAAATAAGGTCTATTACAATGAATTGTAGTAGTTACTAAAGTTTAGTATCACCGATTTTTTCAATTTGTCTGGATTACAAGAGTGACAAAATGTAAAAAAATCCAATATGGCGGTAGTTATTTTAAATTACTTACTTTGAGTTTTTTTATTTTTTGCAATAAATATTAGTTTTATGCTGGGTCTTTAGGATGAAAAAAATAGAAGCGTTCGTATTTCAGGAAATTTCAAATTTACATACATTTGTATAATTATGTAAGTACACAATCCCGGATCTGAAACCAAACGTGTTAACAGAAACGATAACGATCCACCACAAATAGAATCTGTGTCTGTTCGTTCTGACGTCATTCGTATGGTTAATTCATTTTCAAGTTCATCTACAAAGAACGCTGTTGACAGACAATCACAACATTGGATTACAAATCTACAATAGTTAATCTATTTGATTGTTTCAACAGAGAGAAGCTTTGTGGCTGAGCAAATCATTGAGAGTTTTCAATAAATCATTCAAGAGCGCTGGTGGTGTAGTGATAGGCCTCACGATTCTAAAATCGTGGGTGCAAACATATTCGTGCACAAATGAGTTTTTCCAATCTAAAAATGTATGTGCACAATGCTAGTGCTCTTAAACGGTGAAGGAAAACATCGTGGGGAAACCAACGTACCCTAGAACCGATAATGCGAAGGTGTATTTTTATATACAGCGATGGGCTTGTATCCTGTCACGTACAGAATACTAACTATTGCGCAAAATGTGGGCATGTGCCAAATGTCATGTTTGGACGTTTCTGAATACCCTCTTTAGATATCCTCAAATATCTAAGTAACTAGAAATCTGAGGGGATATCTACCAAGCCTGGGGATTTCAGTTGTGATTTTTTTATGTTTTATAGTATGTCAGAGCAGATAATGACCGATTGACTGATAATAATAATAAATAAAATGATTATACATAAAAGCCATTAGCGTTGTTGCTGTCAGAGACTAATATTATTGGCCCGTTCAAGTATGCCAATATTAGATATCAAATAATTGGGCACCCTTTGACGCAAATAGGTACTTAGCGGAACCAATCAGTTAACTTAATATTTTGATCGTTTTGAAAGTTTCATTGGAACTGGAATCGCGATAAAGGGTTTTTCCTCCATAGTCAGTAACAGTCACTGTCAGTAATTAAATCCAAAATACCTATTTTATTTCAAGTTTTGCATGTAAATCCTTGTTTTATAATTACAAGTTACGCCTAAGAGATTTTCTTGTAAATGGATAAGTTTTAATAACAATGTTTATATCGATCTAGAATACAATAAAAAGACATTTTTACCCAACTGTGAAGCAAAAAGGATTATATTGTTTTATGTATGTATGTTCCTTTGGCTGTCACTGGAGATCAAACGGATGGACAAATTTTGACAAATGAGGTGTCATTGGATGTGTCTAGATTACAAGAGCAACACAAATTATCATCATCATCATCTTCCTGCCCTTATCCCACGCTATGTGGGGTCGGCACAATTCACAAGTTATACAAAATGTTAAAAAATTCAGTATGGCGACTGTAAGAAGCTATTTTCAATTGTTTTCTGTCGCATTTTTTAATTTTTAATTTTTGCCAGTGCTCTTAAACGGTGAAAGAAAACATCGTGAGGAAACCAGCATACCCTAGAACCAAAAATTCGAAGGTGTGTCATAGGTTAGTATTCTTATAAGCGGCGATGGGCTTGCAACCTGTCACGTACGGAATACTAACTACTGTGCAAAATGTGGGCATGTAGCATATACCATGTTTGGACGTGCCTCTGACTACCCTCTTTAGATATCCTCAAAGATCTGAAGAGATATCTACCGAGCCTGGGGATTACAGTCGTGATAATTATTATTATTATTTTTTAAATTTTTGCAAAAAACACAAGGTTTTTAACCGAAAATATCAAATAAACAGTGTTTATTAATACTTTCGCGATCTACAGACACTACAAAAAGTGTAACATGCGGCCACAAGTGGTCTTATCTGTAGTGCGGTGTTAGCTTCATTACACGTAGCCCTTCAGATAAACTGATAAATAATGGAGTGAAATCAATAGCACGCTGACAGATGCCCTGTTTATTGTTTTTATTAAAATTTCTTCTTCCACAGTGAAGGAACCGAGTGTGGTGAAAGAAATAAACTAAGAGCTGATGATAATAATATAAGACTTTTTCGTCTTTTTCTTGCGATTCAACGGAATGGCTAAATCTACGACTTAATTTTTTTCGGTAATTCTTACGTTGCCTGTTTACGCCCTGTTTCGCTGCCTGGTAAAGGTCTTATTGTGTTCAAGTAATTGGGCAGAGAAATCATGTTTCCATGTGTATGACTTTTTCGGTAAGATGTGATTCGTTTTTTCTTGTTTCTACTTTCTTGTTCTCTATATAAGGCATCTGCCTCTTTTGAGATAAATTTTGCCAGTGTCAAGAATATTTTTATGTTTAGTGATGTCAATGTCACAGAATCATAGTCAAGTCAAGTAAATTTTAAAAGATGGCTGTTTTGTTTAAAAGTTTTGATTTTTTTCTGATGGATTTAGAATATTCACTTTAATTCACATTATCTCTCACCCGTGTCAAGTGCTCGGGCTTTATTGGAAAAATTACCACTAAAATTACATAAAAACACTCGAAATAACAAGAAAAAATATATAAAAACTAAAGGGATAAGTTGTCAGGCGAAAACGTCGGAAAATTCTTCTGTCTTTTGTTTTTATTAAAAACCTCTATTCACAGCTAAACATGAGGATTTTGGCTGTCAAATAACTATCAAAGTTGACAGGTCGTGTTCTTCTCAGCTGCGGTGTAACCACACTGTAATTTAATTATGTTATAAAATTTAGGTCAATAAATTTACTATAAATGCTTCACACAAAACCTACCTCATCTATACATATAAAAGGCTTTTTCCTGAATGACTGAGGTATCAACGCACAGCCTAAACCGCTGATCGTAGAGATCTGAAACTTGGAGGGTGTGTTGTTTGTACGACGGAGACATCCGATAAGAAGGGATTTTCCGAAATTCCACCTCTAAGGGGGTGAAAAAGGGGGGCAAAGTTTGTATGCAAAACCTGATTCCTTGGTCTGATCTACTTGAAATTTTGCATAAACCTTTTTTAACAGAATCGATGAAAGACCTATATAGCATTTTTTTGAATTTCATCCCCTAACGGGGTTAAAAAGGGGTACAAAGACTCATAAAAAACTTGGTCCTGAATGACTTTGGAAACAACGCACAGCCTAAACCGCTAATCATAGAGATCTGAAACTTGGAGGGTGTGTTCTTTGTATGACGTAGATATCCGATAAGAAAGGATTTTCCAAAATTCCACCTCCAAAGGGGTGAAAAAGGAGGGCAAATTTTGTATGGGACAACGTGATTCCTTGGTCCAATCTACTTGTAATTTTGCATAAACCTTTTTAAACAGAATTGATGAAAGACGTATATAGTATTTTATTAAAACTCATCCCCTTACGGGGTTAAAAAGGGGTAGAAAGTTATTTTGGTGGTGATTTGCTTCGAAGTTGATATCGATACTCCTTAGTGCTTTGTCTCTGCCTACTCCGTTGGGAATCAGGCGTTATTTTATGTATGTATGGTATGTTATGTACAAAATAAAAGAGGCTGTCAATGTTTGCGATGCTCAGTTCCACTATGTCCTACCCCTACCCCGAGCAGAAGGTTCGTTAGGTTGCTATGTAAAAATATACAAATCCGAATTTCCCTACCCCGAGCAGTAGGTTCGTTAGGTCGCTATGTGAAAATATAAAAATCCGAATTGCCCTACCTCGAGCAGTAGGTTTGTTAGGTTGCTATGTAAAAATATACAAAACCGAATTGCCTTACCCCGAGCAGTAGGTTCGTTAGGTTGCTATGTAAAAATATACAAATCCGAATTGCCCTACCTCGAGCAGTAGGTTTGTTAGGTTGCTATTTAAAAATATACAAAACCGAATTGCCTTACCCCGAGCAATAGGTTCGTTAGGTTGCTATGTAAAAATATACAAAACCGAATTGCCTTACCCCGAGCAGTAGGTTCGTTAGGTTGGTATGTAAAACAATACAAAACCGAATTGCTTTACCCGAACTGTAGGTGCGTTATGTTGCTCTGTTAAAATATTTTATTATTATTTAGCCATTACTGTCCCACTGCAGGGCAAAGGCCTCCCTTCCCTTCTTCCACTCTTCGCGACTCAACGCAGTGACAGGCCAGGAGCTCAGGTGAGAGTCCAGCTCGTCCCGCCATCTCATCCTGGGTCTTCCACGTGGCCGCGTCACGTTGCGTGGGCTCCACTGTGTGGTCCTCTTCGCCCATAAGTCGTCTGACATGCGGCACACGTGTCCGGCCCAGTTCCACTTCAGGCTGGCGGCTTTTTGACCAACATCAACAATGCGGGTTTTGGAGCGTAGTATACTGTTCCGCACGCGGTCTGACAGTTTTATACCTAAGATACTACGCTCCATGGCCCTTTGGCAAACCCCGAGGGCGGACTTCTGACGCTTTGTCAAAGACCAAGTCTTAGCACCGTAGGTAAGGATGGGGAGAATGCGCACGTCCATGAGCTTCTTTTTAAGGGTTAGCGGTAGTTTGCCCTTCATGAGTTCTTTCATTGACCAAAAGCTCTTCCAGGCGTTCTCTGTGCGTCTAGCAACCTCTTTTTCTGTTCTCGCCTGGAAAGAGACTATTTGGCCAAGATAAAGATACTCTTGGACGTACTCAATTCTCACACCTTCCACATCTACCCTGCGCTTCGTGCTATTCGTCATAAGCTTAGTCTCTGACATATTCATCTTCAGTCCCACCTCGAGGCTCGCGTCGTTGAGTTCGTTGATCATCTGGCTGAGTTCAGACGCTGAGGAGGAGAATAAAACGATGTCATCGGTGAAACGGAGGTTTGTTAAAATATACAAAACCGAAATGAAACGGGTATATATCGCGTTTTATTTAGGTACCTATTTTTCCCAACGTTAAAAATAGGGAAAAATAGGCAAATAAAACGCAATACTCAATACCCGTTTAATATTTATATGATGGAAGACGTGTTTCGTATTTTATTTAAATTCATCATTTTCGATTTCTACGCGGACGAAGTCGCGGGCATAAGCTAGTAACTAACGAAATAATTCCACAGACGTAATATAAAATTCTACACATACAAGTCACTCGTCGCGTAGGATTAATTAAATGCATTCAATTTCCGCTAGCTTTATTGATCCAAACAAATATACAAACACCTTAAATATAATTTACTAGCTTTCGTCCGCGGCTTCGCCCGCGTGGTACTTTAAAAATCAAAAACAAATCTATCCTACAGGAACCATTATTCTATGTGCTATATCAGATTATAATCTAGTACCTGGGTGACCGAACTTTGCACGGTTTTTTTTATTGGTAAACGACGTTTTCTAAAAATGAAACCTAGCTAGATCGATTTATCGCCCCCGAAACCCTCTGCATACTAAATTTCATGAAAATCGCTGGAGCCGTTTCCGAGATTCCAATTATATTTATATATATATATATATATATATACAAGAATTGCTCGTTTAAAGGTATAAGATATAAGATATCTGTGTCAAATTTCATCCAGATCCGTTCAGCTGTTTCAGCGTGAACGAGTAAGAAACACATACCATACATCCATTCTTACAAACTTTCGCTTAGTAGGATATGAAAACTGTTTAAGTTTGTGTTTGCAGTAACTTTTACATTTTTCAAAAGTTTTATGCAATTCTTTACTTTACCTATTGTTCAGTCCAAAGCGTCTGTTACAAAGTCTCATCAATCAAAACGCCTCCACAAACTTCGAGCCAGATGCGACTCGCGCAGAATTTAAAACGCCGATCGTAATTTTGAGGGTCACCCTATCCAATGACCCTTTTAAAATAAAGCTGTTTAATAGCAGCCGTGATGGTTTTGCAAACAGAGTGCCAAAAAAGTTATATAATGCAAAGGTTTTGCAAACACAATTTTTACCGGAATTTGATTCCGAGCATAGCGGGACCTTATTCAGATGTTTTAGAAACCGAGCATAGCGGGAATCAAGCATAGCGAAATTAACCGGAATGAAATTATAAGTATCATTGCGACAGCGTTTAAAGGTCGCCGCTAGGAACTAAAAGCAGCAAGCCGAGGATAGGATGAATTGAAACTCATCAAGGGAGGCCTACATAAATGTCTAGCAATGAACGGCTATATACCAAAGATATTTGTATGTCTTTCTATTTGTCTCACAAACTCAATATAACGTCATTTAGACAATTTACACCAAAAATTATGTGCTGCTTTTTTAATAAAAAGTTCATAGCTACTTCCCATTTTCTACTTCCCAACTCTCACTTTGTAACCTTAATACCTATAAACAAGAGTGATATTTTGTAACTTTTTTATAGTTAATAGCATTTGGACAGTCATTTATTTAGGTTATAAAAATATTTTGCTAGTGACTCGTTGGATTCAGCCGGAAATGTTATTTCACCGGTTTTTGATCCATCGCTTGTTGTCCACCATCTCAGAACATTATTTCAAACTTATCCAATAAATTTACAATCAAAAGGTACTTACTATTGCCAACCTCAGCAATTACCAATAAAAAAGTTATATCAATATTTCATAGTTTAATTATATTTACTACAAAGTTTTATAATTCACCGGATAATAATAGTTTATGTTTCGCTAGAATTGGGTGTTAACGTGATTGATTTTTATGGTGGCTATACACTCGAAAAGACAATAGAGGAAGACAAAGGAATATCGATACCTATCGTCACAGAATTCGTCTTTATGGTTCCACTGAAAAACAACTTTATGATCTGTATCTATAACTAAAATAGCTTGAAATCTATGAAAAAATATTCTTCGTTCAAGAGTAAAATTCGAACGATTCATAAATTTTTTGATAGACCCTTAAATACAGTTTTGATGTTATAAAAGAATTTACGATGTTTTAAAAGAATATTTTAACACTGAGTGGCCTAAAGCTATGAAAAATGTGCTTTATAGTCAGCTAGATCAGAAACCAACACTGTCAGCGCGAAGAAAAAGTAGTCTGTATATAGGTAAATATAAAAGGACATCTATTAATAAACCTACTATTGGATAACTTAATAAAAAAATGAAATATTCATGAAGCAAACTGAACGTTACAATAATATCGTTTGTCCAAGTCCAAAAGTAATAAAGTTTCCCTTAAACAATAATATGATAAAAAGCCTTACAATAAAACTCAAATTGAATATAGTTGAGATGTTTTGTATTCATCATAAACTACAGAACCTTACTTTTATTCATATCAATAAAACGTAGGTAAGTAGGACCTTAGAAATCTTTGAGTAATATAAAGTAAAAGTTTTGACTTCTAAAGCTAAAGATTTTAATTCCGCATCTATTAATTTCTTCATATTCTTTGTATTCTTTAAAAAAATATCTTTAGTTTATTTTTCAGCTATACAATGCTAAATGAATACTTACCTACTATTTTTTAAAATACAAAAACGATACAAGCTTGTCGGGTGTGTAATGAATCTTTCACCCTAAGTACATCAAACTTCAATCTAATCTATAAAGCCCAAGAGATTTTATTTGCTGGGAAAAGACATTTTTTCTTATTCAGTCAAGTTTCTGTCTACTAATTAGGAGGGTGCTTTTTATAGATATGGTTTTTTTGTAATCTTTATTTATTAGCTTATTCACTTCGCGAACATAGAGATAATACAACTATATAATGTCCAACTAAAACAGATTAAAAGCACTACACACCTTAAAAACAAATAACAAAATACATAAACCAATTACTAAAATTCTACATGCGATTACACATCAGTGGTTATAAGTTACTATGTAAGTTTATTTGTAAAGTGTGTAAAACTGTTTGTCTTCCGAAAATAACAAAATAAAATAATATAAAAATTATTAATTACTTAGGACTGTTTCGGAAACACAAAAATTCGATGCTTAAAAATAAAAACCGCACGAAACTTCCTACATAATCCCGTGAAAGGCTTGCATATTCGACTTTAGTTTAAAAATTGTTGATTGTAGTGCGGTGGAGTTGAACAAAACTTTTTGTTTACTCTATAAAATTAATATCGAAAACTTTGATGAGGTATTTTATTTTGTTTGTTTTGGAAATAAATATTAGTAAAAGATGGAATATAGTCACCATTTTTACAAAAACCGTGTCTCTCCAGGGATAAGAGCCCTGATATACCCGTGGATCTATCAGCTTCCCTAACACTGATCGTGTTATTCAGATCACTCCATCTAAAACGTATGTCATAAGCACAGCTTGCTAAATGAGTAAAACCTTCCACGGACGCTGTATAATCCAGTAGGTAAAAACAGACACTGTTTACTTTCATACTCTTAGCAAATTTCTGTAGCGGAAGAAAACATTTTAAGTCCCAGGATTAATTTTGTCAAATAGCGTTGATTTTGTTGTTGATAACTCTTCCAAAGCAAAAGGTTTTGGGAAGTTTTAAAATGACTACGTAATGAATGGGTTGAACGGTAGAATCATATCTAGAGATTGAATCTTGAAAATATTTACGTAATTATGGTACCTATAAAGTACGATTGAATTAGTTTGTTTGCGACCCTATTAAAGAAGCTTCAAAGACCTACTGAGGTTACTTTTACTACATTTACATTCTTCAATCACAATAGTTTTTCCTTCTATTGTCAAGTATACTTAATTGAGGTTAGCCTTGTGGTGTTTCGACAGTCGATAATTATGATCTTAACCATCTCCATCTCCCGGCCCTTAACTCACTTCATGTAGAATAGAATAGAATTTAAATGAAACACGGACATTAGAGGAACATTTAAAGACTTCTCTGCATACATGGCGCATGGCCAAAAAGAACCAATCTCGGTTTCATGCTACTACTATCAGACATGATAAGGAAGTAGTGTTGGTTTTCAGTTTTCATGTAGGGCCGGAACATTATTATTTTCAAAACAGTATAAATTTTAATAATAATCTTACAAACTTTTACGTTTTCCTACCTTCGTCTTTTAAGTTACGTATCCCTTTAGATACTTGTGCAACTGTAAGCATCACTAGTAATATTTATTGACCTTATAATCCTTGTCAACAGCTGATCGTGTACCCAACGCACCGCGGCCTTCAAACAATGGGCGCTCTCATCACAATGCTATTCATCTGGGTGACTGCCTTCACCCTCGCTTCACCTCTCTACATCTTCAGAAGCCTGAAGACCCACAAACTCGGTCTCATCGGGATGGACTCTCTCAGTTTCTGCATCGAAGATTGGCCGATCGATAACGGACGAGCTATCTACTCCGTATTCAGTCTCATCTTTCAGTATCTGGTCCCTGTTTTAGTCGTTGTCATGGCCCACGTACAAATACACAGAAGACTAAGGGGAAGACGACGAACGACCAGAAAAACACCAGCTATACTTATAGCTATAGCAGCTACGTATGTTATAAGTTGGTTACCTCTAAACGTGTTCAATTTGGTAGCAGATTTTAGTGAGGAACCGTTTATGGATGAGAAGACTATGACAATAACTTATGCTGTATGTCATATGTGCGGCATGTCTAGTGCTGTTTCTAATCCTCTTCTGTACGGGTGGTTGAACGATAACTTCAGAAAGGAGTTTGAGGAGATACTATGCTGTTGCAAGAAGAGGCAGCTATCGAAAAATACGAGATCGAAACACAGGAAGATGGACACGGAGTTGACTGCGCTTGCGCAGATGGAGCATACAGTGACAACCAACACGAAGACCTCACAGTGCTCTCAAATTTTCTGACTAAAGGCATGCTTTAAATAGCATGAAGCCAGCATAGAAATGCAAAGCATTTAGGCTGAAATGGACTATTACTAGTGCTACAGTACAAAGTTCCTTCTTTTGTTGTATATTACTTACTGTTGAACTCTTGTAAATATCTGTAGATAGAAAATGTTATACTTTACGTTTTATGAGCCCAAAACGTAAAGAAGTAATATTTTGAATGTATAATAATTATGTTTTTTAATAAATAATATAAGACAAACAAAGCGTTCATTATTTCTCTACATCACCTCATCGGCTTGACATTTTAATTAAATTTATTACAAACGTAACACTTGGGGATTGAAGTGTGAACCATTTTATGAAAATAATGATTAACCGACTTTAAAAAAGGAGGAGGGTTCTAAATTCGACTGTATTCAAGTTTTTTTTATGTAAGTATACCGGTTTACCAATACCTCCGTCAAATAACGACCGATTTAAAATGCCAATACTTATTAAAGGTCTTTATGTGGTCTTATAAATTGATACTTTTCTCGTAAAACTCCCGTAAACATCTCGGCCTCGTCTGTAATTATCTACGTGGTACAAAATTGAAGTCTGTTTTCTTTTTAGTTTTTAAAACGTATGTTAATCTTGTGTTACAATAACGTTTTTACTATACCTATTGATTTCAAGAGTTTTAATTAAATAATTATACATTTTTCATTATGTTTCTATAGTTCTATATTGTGAAGAAATTAATTACGCGTAAAAGCAATTTAATTTCAGTGTCTGCCTTTCAAAAAGCTTATTTTCTGGAATTTAATTTTGTATCGTAATAATATGGTTCTATTATTTACACGCTTTGTTAGCAATGTCTCAAGGAGTTATACACCACAGACTAAAATTAACTCTCTTGGGTAAGTTATTTGGATGACATGTTGACAAGTTAAAGTCTAAATAATTTTATTAAATTAAATTACAACTACCATTTTAAAATGTCTTACATAATGAATAAATTTAAAATGTCTTATATGCTGAATAAATTTAGGTTGTTAGGGATCAAATATTTGCATGATACTGAAACTTTTCATAAAATATTGAAATGGATTGAAACGACAGCATATTATTTAGGTGAGAAACAAAAAGTAAATTGAAGTGGTGAGAAACTATGCGTTGAAAAGAAATACGTCAAACTTACAAGTTATTGTTTTTCTGATACAAATACTTTATAACTTGCA
Source organism: Cosmorhoe ocellata (assembly GCA_963675405.1). Lineage (NCBI taxonomy): Eukaryota > Metazoa > Arthropoda > Insecta > Lepidoptera > Geometridae > Cosmorhoe > Cosmorhoe ocellata. The sequence continues at coordinate 2,619,009 of OY776266.1, read as the reverse complement.
TATTGTTTCAGTGCTAGTCAAATTTACTATGACAGTTAAATCTGTATCTATAGACGACGGTGATTATAACGTAGGTTATAGACCAATACCTCCAGACCTTGCCTTCGACATGGAAAATAAAACCGCGTATGAGATTAAAATGGAGGAGTGTATGTCAGAGTTTGCTTTGTGCCAGAGGACTGTTAGCCAAAGGTTGGTAGCAAATGCAAATATTGAAACTTGTAGGTATTAGGAACTAAATTAGGATATGAAAGCATGCAACGTTTCCCACGATGACTTCATGGATAGGACGAAGAGTGGAGGAAGAGTGTTAGGAAGGTAGACCCACCCACCATGTGGGATTAATAGTCGGAAAGAGAGACAGAGAGAGTATTAGGAACGAAATAACTAATAATAATATCACAAGTCTTAGTTAACTGAGGCTAGAAATCTAGGTAATATTCAAGGTCTAAACGTGCAAAGGAACTTCTATAATTCTATTTTTGAGGGGTAAGCTAAAGTTTGTATGAAAAAAACATTAACTGTAGGAATTTTATTGGGGTTCCACCAAAGGTAAGGAAAATTCATAACATCAATATTAGATACTTTTTTTATATAAATACCACGATCTTACTACGACTTTAACAAAAAGGGGAAGGTTTTCAACACGATTATGATGAATGTGATTGTAAAGATTTTTTGTTTAGTTGGTGAATACTTCAGAGGTGTACTCATAAAAATTTGACTCTTCAGGGTTCGATACTTTTCAAACTAAAACCTCATCTTTGCTTGTACTTTTCTATATAGTCGTGTACTACGATTGAAGTTGGTTTACTTTTTAGATTTTAAAACCGTTATTTTTATTCTATTTGAATTGACTGTCACTTCAGGAAATATCCAGTCTGTGGAGAGAACGATATGCTTGTTAAAAAAAACTTTGAATCCTACTGTGAATTACTCTATGAGGTTTGCAAAAGATATAAAAGTAAGTGAAATATTTAGTAACCCTAGATTTGTTTTAAAATTGTGTTATTTAAGCATGTATGGCGACAAGCTGCGGTTAGAAATAGATGAAAAGAGCCGTAACTATACTGGATTCAGTGGCGGATATTGGGAAAGGCTTATGTTCAGTAGTGGAGTGACGTGGACTAATGATGAGAGGGTGACGTCCACATGGGTGCTTACAGCTCAACATATGCACTGATTTCTTTCTGTAAATAATTAAGAACAAAGCTTTATAGTAGTTGTTTCATGTAGGTAACAAAATAAACGTAGGTAGGTACTATTATTGTTTCATTTAATCTGTTCAAACTTGTACTTCTTTGAAAATTAAAGAGTCTGTTATTTTTTTATGCAGGTTGGCGTTATGTCAAAGAAGGTACTTGTGATGATAGCGAAAATCAAAATCCAACTGAAGATCTAAATGTATTCGTTATACAACCTGAGGGTGACGCCGGGAACCAAAACGATAATCAAAATCCTAAACCAACTTCAGATGCGATGATAGATCCACTTGAAGAACCAAGTGTAACTCCACAGATAGCAAGAAACCAGTTGGAACCTTTTAGCAGTATATTTGTTCATCGCAGGATACCTACTAAATCTAAGGTACCTGTAAAGACAATGGGTACCTAAGTAGGTTACGCATACTGTTATTCATAAAATATTGTACTTTGTGTAAGGTATTTATGTATGGATAAAGAAAACACCAAGAATTTAGAGCATTTTAATTAAAAAAAAAAATAACTGGTCTTTGAAAAGAGATTTAACTTTTCCTATTCTAGTGTTTGAAAAACTGTACCTACCTACCTTTCATTAATTAGTATCCTTAACCTGTAAATTTTTACATAACATGCTCTAAATATAAATTATCTAAATATGAAGAATCTTTTGAAGCTTTTAAAAATATCTTCAAAGTTTGTTCTCCAATTTTTTTAATACATTGAACTCAACAAAGATGTCAATAAGGCACTCATTTATTTGGCAAATATTTCATAAAAGTTACCAGTTCAGCTGCTCTCAAAACGCCAATTAAATGAATTGTAGGTAATACTCATAATAATAATAAAAATAACTTGAGAATTCAGGAAATAATTATTGATTTCGGACGGATTGCTCAATCAAGCTACGAAACATTTTAGGCATTGATAATTCCTCCAAAATTAAAAAATCGTCTTTATTTTTGTATCGATAGGTTTGAAATTAAAATTAAAATTGAAAAACATTTTGATGCAGTAGGTCAGAGCATCAACATCGATCTCTTTTGATCAGACTCCATTCTAAAACAAAAAAAAAACATTTTTCTCTACATCAACTTATGAGCTATAATCCATAGCGTATCATATATTAACAGATGTGCGCCTAGTGAAAATATTTTACACAGATAGATTTGCCATAATAAACTTCTAGGCGGTATTAGAATTTGAAATCAGTCAGAACAGGATGGTAATATTTTTCTTACATGGACATTATCCATACCATTGAACGTAAACGTCTTTTAGATAAGATTATAATAGAAAACTATAATTTTGAAAAAACCCCTTACACATTATTTGATAACAAAATACTTAGGTACTAGTAATTTGCAGTATCTACAAATTCAATAAAACATTTAAAACAAAGCATAAATCGATGATTACGCTTATTAAAATTGTTATCAAGAATGATCAAGACATATAACTACCTGGTATTTTAATTAGATACATTTTATTTTAGACTATAACAGCTTGACTTTTGTAATTCATAACAGGAATCGAACCCGTAACTAGGCATCTCACTATTCCTTCGTGCCAAAAAATGGTTAAGGTATCTGATGTAAGTACTTACGTCTCCAACTGTTACAGTTTTCATATTCCATTTCACAATAGTTATTAAATGTTTTATATTTGCCATCGTAATGTCGAGCACAAACCAAGTTTTGTCTGAAATTCATAAACTCTCCTTCAAGTATTGTGTTCAAGTCTTGGGGCCTAACTAAGTAATATACTTTCATATTTCGTATCATGACTTATAAAAACTGTAGTGAAATGTGTTACTTCAAGCATGAAATATTGAAAAATCTGAATCATGATGGTTTATAAGAGCTTGTGGTAAGTCCCAGGGTATCTCGATAAAACGGCCAACGATATATCGGAAATCACGCAAAATCTATTCAAAACATCATTTCGACTATCTTGTATACGATGGAACAGCAGAAATCACATTTGAGAATCGATCTCGTAATCTTACGACATCACATATGGACAATTTGATTTCGACAACAAAACAAAGATAAAAACGGTGAAGGAAAACATCGTCGGAAACCAGCATATAAGACCAAAAATTCTAAAGTGTGTGTCATAGTAGCAGGTTAGCCGCTAACCTGTCACGTACGGAATACTAACTACTGTGCCAAATGTCATGTTCAGACGTGCTTCTGACAACCCTCTTTTGATATCCTCAGAGATCTAAATCACTAGAGGTCTGAGGATATATCAAAAGAGCTAAGCCAACCAAGCCTAGGGATTAAAATCGTGCTCATGTTCTATTTTTTTGTTTTTTAAATATCGTTGTCGTTTTGCAAATTGATTACCAAAACCATTTTTTATAACTTTGTTCTCCAGAAGTATAAGATGTAATGTTGTTACGTGCTTATGTCATTTAGCACAGAGAAGCAGTCTCGGCAAACCGACTATGCGGAAAGAAAGAGACCAAATAGTCGACGACTTATCAGTTAATCCTTTCGGAAGCAATGACTCCACAGATACACAGATCCCCCTGTTTCGTTTTGAGGTTAAAAAATATGCAAGTAAAAATAACTCATTAACACACTTGTAAGATTTTGGACAGTCCTTGATGAAAACAGAACATCCTTTGTCTATAAGATCCGATTTCTTGAACAAAGATCTCTTTGGGTAAAATCGCACTTTCCATGGCCTCGTGTGGGATTTGTTCACGTAGTTTGATGACGTCAGATCGATGCTGGAAACTATAATTATTATCATAGCAACCAGTGTGGTGAAAGGATTCATATTTGCAAGTTCCTTGCACTTGACACTGTCTTTAAAGTTTTTGATTTTACGACATACCAGTTTCCTCACAATATTTTCCATCACCGTTTGTGAGTATACGTGATAGCGTGCATTAGTTTTTCGAAGAAAAAATCCATTGGTGGACGACTAGACACGTTCTTGAGATTGGAAGAATTCAAACACACATTAGGATCAGTAGGCGGAGACACTAAAAAAAATTAATCTAGTAGTGACGGTAAAAAACTTACCAAACAAAATAAATAAGAAAAAATAATTCCAAAACATCGTTGAAGTTATTGAAAACACAGTAACTTATTACTAGAAACTCAATTATAAAATATTAACGACCGAGACTACAGTTCTGTATCGATAAATGCAATAACCTTTGATCAGAATCTATTCTCAGAACTTCACAGATCAAGAATTACCTTCAAGTTTCCTTACCCATCCCATAAAAATTTAGGACCGTATAAATAAAAAAAAAAAGTAGGTTAGATGGCGTTGCCTATGAAAAATCCAGTACACAGCCTTGAATCCAAGATTGTTACAGGGTCTGACTAATCCACCTGTGGCATGGTTGGTAATGTGTATTATAATTTTAAACTAACGCGATCTGAACACATTAATAATATTAGTATTAAACGGTCCATTTATCGCGTTTAATTTACCTATTTTTCCCGACGTTTCGACAGATTTACACACTGTCGTGGTCACAGGATGTCATCGATAAATACCCGTTTAATACTAATAATAATGGTATATAAATAAATAATAAATAATGCTGGACAATCCACACAGCATCATCTAGCTCCAAAGTAAGCTACTCAAAGCTTGTGTTATGGGTACTAGATAACATATATTTAATACATTATATACATAGATAGGTATTTTTAATTATACATAGAAAATACCCAGACCAACGGAACAAATTTCTGCAGATTGTACACAAATTTGTTCCGCGGCGGGAATCGAAACCTCTTGCGTCGCAGGCGGACTCTCGCCCGCTGCGCCACTGAGGTTGAATTGTTGACCGTCTCCAGACAAAAACGAAGGTATGAGTCCAGCACCTTTGAAAAATTTGGATCACCTTTAAGGACTAATACTGTAGACTACATCCTGGAGCTTGGTTCCAAAACAGATTCTAAGAGCCAGCATACATTCTGGATTCAGACACATCACATCCTAGGTATTTGTAATTTGGAGACAAAAACACGTATTTTTATTTAAGAAAGATGTCAAAAACTTTTTCAATGCTTTAAGATTTTTATTTGCACAATAAAAAAATATGGGTGAGTAACATTATCATAAAAAAGCCCAATCCTTCACTTTCCTAAATTCAGTTTTCATTTGAGTCCTTGCCTATTCTAGAAGCTTTACTGATAACGTCTACTGCAGGACCAGCACTGATGACGGCGTCACGTACTCTTTGTCCAACCCCTTCCTGGAAATTAAAAAAAATATACTTAAAACATTATCTTATACCTTTATACGAGCAATTCTTGTATTTATGTATATTATAATTATAATCTGAATCTAGCTAGGTTTCATTTTCCAAAAAACACGATTCACCAAAAAAAAACCGAGCAAAGCTCGATCATCGAGGTACTGTTATTTAAACCTAATGCATTTGAACAGATTGGCAAAAACAGTTGTAAGTATGATTGTAAAAGTGATCTCAAAGTTGATGATGATACCTTTGAACAAATTATCGATAGTCCTCGAAGTATTGAAATGGTTGGAAAAACTAGAATTGTCCGGTCATTCAATAATACTTGCTTAAGAAAACAATAGCCAATAATTATCATACAATTTCCTAGAACTCTCCTGTATTTTGGGGTTCATTCACGATAGCTACAATGACAAAAGATAACTTTAAAGTGACTCATAATACCATGGGTTAAGCATCACAGGTAATTTCCCTATTTTTAATATTCCAAAACAGTTGCTTTCTTACCAGTTCTTTGAAAAGGTCCCATGCCGATACTGAAGCGATGACCAACACACAAAGGCAAACAAAAAACAATATCTTTGCAGAGTTCATTTTGAAATTCGTTAAAAAGTTAGTTATTGAAGTATCCCTTTTGACTCAACTGATTTTTACTTCGATCCGTTTTCCTTTTTATATGACCTCATGCAGTATACATTTGAGGATGCTGGTTGCACCAAAATGTGCTTTATTACCGATAGCCACAAAGCTCTATATTGTGATGTTCAGTTTCCCCAAGAGCTGATCATCAGCTCTTTCAAAGTTGCTGCTGAAATGACTTTAACTATAAAAGAAATAAAGTTGAATTTTCTCTGTGTTGTTAAGTTAGGAAAGGTTAAAAGCCTAAGAAACTTGCTAGATCTTAATAGCTTCTACTGCCTAAAGTATTGAGTCGAGTTTTCAGTGTTAAGATAAAAGTTCATTTAGGTCAAGCGGGTAATGTACCTGCAATCCCGATATGAGTGATTCCTAATAAGGCAAAGACGCAAAATTGATTTATTCATTTATGCACGCTGAATATAAATGAAAATGAAAATGAAATATGAAAAAAAAATATTTACAGCAAAAAAATTACAATGTTTTATGGTAATTTCTTCTTCTTCTTCTTCCAGCCCTTTTCCCACCTTATGTGGAGTTGGCAAAACACGTTTTCGTCTTCCATTTCCTTCTATCATCCGTCATCTCAGTACTCACACCTTTCTTACTCATATCATCTTTCACACAGTCCATCCATCTTTTCTTTGGTCAACCTCTATAGGTGACTAATAATAATAATAATGAATACATAAATATTAATGTAATATACTTACCTACTTAATACATAGATAATTGTTGAAAAAAATATACTTACTAGATAGTATAGTATGTAGATAAGCAAATTGACTAAATGAGAATTTATGGATTGAAACAAAAACACACCAATATTTTTAATAAGATTTTAATAGCATATCTACTAAAATATTAAAACTAATTATTAAAAAAAACTAAAATAGGTATCTATACGTCTATATAATATCTATCTTACCTAACTAAATACGAATAGTAGAGAAGAGTAGTGGAGTAGTAGAATAGATTTAGTGAGTAAAAATAAAATAATCTAAAAATCTATTAATTATATAGGTATTAAATCTATTATTATAAATATAAGTACTTACCTTAATATTCATTTACCTAGAAAAATAGCTACATGTCAATCACGCAGTTATTACTTCCTAACGTCATAAAAACGGGACTTTTAAAATTCCAGACATACAAACTATGACTAATCTGTGTCCGGGGTTCCCTCGCGCTCTTTCAACCCGTTATCGCTGCAAAATTATATTTGCAATTCAATTAACTTCACGCAAAGCAAATTGACGCTTCATATCAGTGTCATAAAGTTGAATAAAGAGATGAGCAATAAACAAAGACTTTTGTGGGATAGCCTGTATAAATACCAATAGATTTTACTGTGGAGTATCATTCAAAACTTGTATAGCATTGAGCTAACAGTTCTAGTATTGGATCATATACTTTTGAAATTAAAAATGAATTTCTCTCGCATTTTCTTCTTCGTGTTTGCGTGTGTGGTAGCATTGACCACGGTGTTGGCTGCGCCTGAGCCGAAATGGAAGATTTTTAAGAAACTTGTAAGTATTTTTTTTATCCAACTATGAAGAAGGAGCGTAATGTCTTTGGGGTGTAGTATGTGAGTTCCTTTGGTTGTCGCTGTAGCCCAAACGGCTGGACAGATTTTGACAATTGAGATATCATTTTATTTGTCTGGATCACAAAAATGACGATATACAAAATGTCAAAAATGTGGCAGTTGTAAAAATCTATTTTCATTAAAGTTCTGTTGGGATTTTTTTTTCATTTTTGTTATAAATACTAGTTATTTATTTGTTTACATACTTACTAAAATATGGCTAAATAAAAATAATTGAAGAACCTCCCTTTGGTTTGGTTTTGTTTCTCTAAGTCTAAGGTTTTTCATCCTCTTACCTCCCTTTAAAAGTTTAACTTCGGGAATACCTGTGTAGAGGTAGATCAGTCTAAAAATGCACGCCCTTCCAATGTATTTACCTCTACATGCGGTACAAGTATAAGTGGAGGGGCGAGCATTTTTAGACTGAATCATCCCTACTTACGTCTATGTACTACATATAAGAATTGCACCTTTAAATTTCAAGTTTCGATGACCAGTGGCTTGGGCTCTGCATTGTCTTTGATTTTTCATTTCGAGTTTTCATGAAATTGTTTTTTTTTCAGGAACGTGTGGGGCAGAATGTTCGAGACGGTCTTGTCAAAGCCGGCCCAGCAATCGCTGTAGTAGGGCAAGCGAAGGCCATCGGAAAATAGACCTTATTGTTAAGAAGGAAGACAACGATAAAAATGCCCGGAAACTTTAGTCACTAAGCTTATACTTAGGTTTTAAGTACTTACTAATTATTTATTTAAATGATAAATTAAAATTTTGTAAATAAACATTTTTTATACGTACTTTATGTTTTTTACTGTACAAAATTTTCCTAGTTTGAAGCTAGATGGCGATATGTAAATATCTAGCAAAATATTCCAATAAATTGTATTTGTATTAAGTAGGTACTTACAATTACTTTTTTTTTTTTTCCTATATCGTCCCACGGCTGGGCAAAGGTCTCCCCCAAATCACGCCAACCATCTCTATCCTTCGAAGTCTCCAATCTACAATTACTTTACTATAGATATCAGTAAAAATCTCTAAAATATAATAAAACTCTGTGTAATACTGACTGATTAACTGACCAGTTACTAACACAAAACCTAAAGTATTAATAAGTCCTCGAAAGCTATACATTTTGGAGCACAATGGCCTAACCACAAACTTTTACAAACCATCATGTTTAAGTAACGTCAAAGTTTCAATCTTGAAGTAACACTACTTCAATACAATTTTTATAGGTCATGCTACAAAATGTCAAAGTTATATTACTTTAACATTGCCCCAGTAGTGCGATTACGGAACTCTGATACAATCAACACTTGTCAAATGTCAATCAAATTGATTGAATAAACACTCGCAATTTCAAATCACTTGATTACGTATTGAAATTGATTGTAAGCAAAGATACATAATCGCCTCACAGGTTTCTTTCCCAGCCTAGCAGTGCCAAGAAAATGTTACTCGAAATTTAACGTCTAATGTTAAGTTAGTGTGAAAAAAAATTACACGAACGAATCCACGGGGAGTTGCAATAGTATATCATAGAGTTCTACTTGTTGCTAATTCTAAAGCAAACGCATTCTGAAATTAGACACAGCAATAATACGTGCTCGTACAGATTCACACAAACATACATTAAGACACGTTATATTTTATGATGCTAATAGCTATTGTATTTGGATTCAGTTGTTTTGAGTTTCTTGCTTATTTATCCTGACCTTGGTTTAGGCTGGAATTCACCTATTAAGTACTAAGGTCCTATCAAAGTGATCCTTGAAATTTTATTCATCATCATCATCATCATTCAGCCCGGTTGCACCCACTGTTGGGTATAGGCCTCTTCTTTATTACGCCACTCTCTCCGGTCCCCAGTAAGTCTCGTCCAGTGAAATTTTATTGATTGAACATATTTTTATTTGATTTCATTTTACTTGATTTGAATTACTTCACCTTCCTTTATTTCTACTTCTTCTTCTGTCATTGTATGACATCTGTGAAAAAACATTTTTTTCTAGAATGACATTAGTTAATTTTCAAGTCATTTTAAAATACGGTGTTATTTTCCTTCAAAACCGTTAGGATTTTTTTTTCACAAATCAAATTAAAAGAAAATCCTTATACCCAATTATGGTCAAAATTTTTTTATTTAAATTTATTTTTTTAATAAAAAAACAAAGTTAGGTAAGTACTTAAATAATCTATAAAAAGTATAATAATATATTATATTATTTAAAATTATAACAAAAATAAGACGGTAAAACCTAGCATTTAATACACCTAGGTGAAGTAGCTCAGGTGAATTAAGTTTACGAAGCCAAAATAATAAGCTAAAATTTTACATGCACAAATGGGTAGATACCTACTTCTTTTTTACGGTAGTTAAATATTTCTGTGAGTGCAAAGCTATGTCAACGGAGACCACAAAAATTTTATGTAGAAGATTTTGTAATTCGAAGAAATATAAATAATACTATTAAATAACTAGGAACGTAACTCTTGTTGTAAATAAGTATACCTACTGGGCCTCTTTTTGGTATTATGCTAAACAGACACACAGTAAGGAAACAATTTATTTTGTAATATAAATATAATCTAAACTGCCCTCACTTTAAATTATCTTAAAAACGTCAAGATTTTGTATAAAAACCAGTGTTTTCATAGAGCATCACTCGCATCCTGAACAAATATTAAGTTTTTTTTAAATAAGACGTTGTATAAAGATGAATTTTGCTAGATTATCCTTATTTGCGATTGTCAATGTCATAGCAATGACCATTGTTTCGGCAAAGCCAGCTTTTCCGCTGTTTCCTGGAAACCCGTTTACTGAAATTGTAAGTATAATTACACTCTCATATTCATGATTTATCTATCGTTATACTAGCATTGGCTGGCAACCTTTCACGTACGGAATACTAACTGCTGTGCAAAATATAGGCATGTGTCTAATGTCCAGACTACCCTCTTAAGATATCCTGAAAAAGATCTAAGTAGCTAGAGATCTGAGGAGATATTTACCGAGCCTGAGGATTACAGTCGTGATCAATATAGGCACTTAAGACAAGATTGACAGCTTAACCTTCAATATATTATTACCTACTAGCTGACCCGGCAGACTTCGTACTTATTTAGAAAACGTTTGTATGGGAAATAGAAAAAGGCTATTTTTAGGGTTTCCCCGGCAGTTATTCGAATTTTTCTTACCTTTTAAACCTAGAACTCCACGAACATTTCAAGACCAAGATAAGATAAATCCGTTTAGCCGTTCTCGAGTTTAAGCGAGACTAACGAACAGCAATTCATTTTTATATATATAGACTATCAGCTTTGTGATGAGTCTTTAATATTAAGTGCCGCTTGATACCCTTAAAAGTAACTTTGTGTCTGAAATTTCCACTAAAAGCACTAGATGTAAGACAACATTGATATAATTGTGTATGTCAACTTGCATTCTCTTTTTCAGTTCAATATGGTGCAGCAAATACGTGACGCGGTAATCGGTGATGGATTTGGTTTTCCGTTGATGCCACCCTTTAATACCGGTTCTGGCTATCCTCCTATTCCTTTTACCAACCCTGATGCTGGCATTAACATCCCTTTTACTCCGTCTAATCCTAATGATTTCGGTATTCCTTCCATCCCAGCCAGTCCTGTTGGTCCTGGTTTTGCTTATGCTCAAGCCAGTTCTAACGGTTTCGACATTCCTCCATATTTCGGCAGTTCTGGCATAGCTTCAAATCCAGCCAATTCTTATGGGTCTTCTTATGGTCCTTCTATTCCTGCCGGCCCTGTTCGTTCTGGTATTCCTTCTATTCCGGCCAGTTCAAACGGTTTTGATATTCCTCCATATCTAACCAATTTTCCTGGTTCTGGTATTCCTTATGCTTATTTCAACAATTTTGGCATTCCATCCATTCCTACTGATTCTGTTGGTTCTGGCATATCTTCTATTCCAGCGAACTCCGACGGCTCTGGCAACTCTGGCGTTTCCTCCATTCCTGCTATTTCTGTTATACCTGGCGTATCTTCTATGCCAGTTAGTTCCAACGGATTTGCCAGTTTTACTTCCATTCCTCCCGGTGCTGATTTTGAACATCTTTTCAAAGCTGTCGAGGTTGAAAAAGAAGCAGCTGTGTAAACTACCTAACTTTATGACTACAGAGTAGGTATATTGCTGGATCAGTGCATATTTATTATAATTATGTTTCAATAGTGTTGAAAAAATAAACTTAGTTATGAGAATGTATTTTTTGCTAATGGTTTAAATTAAAGTGTATTCAACTAACTTTTTTGTGTCAGTGGACGAGAGGGCACTTGTAACTCATTTTATTAACCTACCATAGACACTAGTTTTCTTTAGCAAGGTTTCAGTATCTACAATAGGTTTTACTTTATCATTAAGTACCTACATTAGTTATCATTGTGAGAAAAACAAAATAAATAAATATTTTAAAGATTGTGTCTAAAAGCCATTTCAAGTTCTTCATAATCTGTTGTAAACTACCTATACAATAAATTTTTTCCCCTTTAGTTTGAAGGTGAGTTTATTATTTGATATTGGTAAGTTTTTTCTTAGATATCTCCAAAATCGTTTAGTCAATAAACTCTAGTAAGTACCTACTTATTTCACGGAGAACAGCAAAAAATGTATGAATGAAAATAACCTTTGCAGCATCACCAAGAAAAAAACTGATATCGATTAATCATTTATCACAATTATCTTGGGACTTAACCTGCAATGCCATAGTGGGGTTCCCGCGTGATCTCTCACCTCCTTATCAATGCAAGACTAACGGCTCGCAAAAACAACTGGCTCGCTAAACTGATTCTTATTCTAAGGTCTGTAGAGATCAGTATATTTATGTAAGAAGCGATAAAAACTCACAATACAGTATTTAAGCCTTTGGTATTTCTGATAGAGCATTATTTTTTATTGCACTGTCTCCTAGGCGGACTTCTTGTAAATATTCGAAATTCAAAATTTTAATTTGAAAAATGAATTTCTCTCGCATCTTTTTCTTTGTGTTTGCGTGTGTGGTGGCGCTGTCTATGGTAACAGCCGCCCCTGAACCAAAATGGAGGATTTTTAAGAAAATTGTAAGTAACGTCTTAAATCCATAAAAAATCCTACACTAGCTTACAATTATTTTTGCCTATTTTTAAACTGTTCATAAAAAAAAATGTTGCCAGCTTAACAAAACCAGACACAGAACAAGCGTCTGTGTTTTTATCACACAAATATCTTTCCTGGGTGGGGATCGAACCCACATCCTACAGCACAAAAAGCAAAGCTACTACCAACTGAGCTGTGAAGCTAGTCACTATAGTTTAAAACAAAAAAAAGTTACTTTTAAAGCCTCAAATATTATCTTGTCTTCCGTGTAGTGGAAAATGCGGTCAACGTTGCTTAATATGCTACTGTTTGTAGCATCATTTGAGAGTTGGAAATAATTAAAATATTTTTATTGCCCCAAGCTTTTAGCCATCCCTCTGGCTTACCTCCATAACGTATAATAGGTAGGCACGAGCGAATTTTTTAATTTAAATAAGGTGTCATAAACTGCCTAGCTTGTGGGCAATGAAGATATTTTTTTATATTGGACAAATATTTTTTGTAGATATTTTTAAATAAGATGCTAACGCTTAGACTTACACTTTAGAATTTTCTGTAAATGTGTAATATTATTATTACAGTAAAGTAAAGATGGAGGAACTGTGTGAAAGATGATATTAGTAAGAAAGGAAAAGAAGTGAAGTGAGTACCGAGATGACAGATGATAGAGGGAAATGGAAGAACATCACATGTGTTGTCCCCACGTAACGTAGGAAAAGGGCAGGAAGATGATATATTTTTGACAATGTTTGAAATGTCACTACACTTTTTCAAAAAAACTAGTGACACAATAAGAAGACGACTTTTAAAATTCTGTATAAACTAGCATAACATTGAAAGGCGCATTTTAATCTATTAACTAGATAGGTACACTAGATACGAAATAATGATTAAAATAGTAAACCTATACCTATCCTTGTTTATTTTTCAGGAAAGAATGGGACAAAACATTCGAGATGGAATCATAAAAGCTGGCCCAGCAGTCGCAGTAGTGGGAAGCGCTGCGGCCATTGGAAAATAAACCCTAATGTAACAGACAAAAGCTCTCAAACTGCCAAAAAGTAATTTACCTATTATAATTCTTAGTCAGTAATTTAGCCTAAGCTTATTTTAATATTACTTAAGTATAACTTTTTAAATAAACTTTTCCACTTATTTATTTAAATTAGTTTCTTTTTATAACCCTTGGTAGACTAAACTTTAGAAAAAAATAAAATTAAACTTTTGGTACATCTCTAAAAAGTAACTGTTTAGAGATATTAAACTCAGTACAATACATTTTTCAAATTTCAAATTTCAAATTTATTTATTTAAAGTAGGTACTTACATAAATATACTGGCAGAATTTTACACAATACTATTTCTTATTCTTAGTATAGGTACTAGGTAGGTGTATCCTTGCATAGTAGATAAGCAGTACAAAAAATATACGTCTTGTAATATTAAACTCAGTGGCACCGGGGACAGAAAAGATGAGGAGTAATAGGTTAGTGTGGTATGGGCATGTTATGAGAAGAGATGAATGTCATGACATGTGACGCCGTAGATTATGAATGTGGATGGATACAAGGGTAAAGGTAGGCCAAAGAAAAGATGGATGGACTGTGTGAAAGACGACATGGGTATGCAAGAAGTGAGTACTGAGATGACGAATGATAGAGGGAAATGGAAGAAGGTCACATGTTGTGCCGACCCCACATAACGTGGGAAAAGGACAGGAAGATGATGAAACTTAGTACTGATACTTATAGAATATTTTTTCCACGACTTGTTGAGTTAGAGATAATACGTGGAAGAAATTCACCGGCGATACTTTGCGGGATGGTTTCCTCTCTAAGACCTCGAGATCAGACCAGCGTTTGCTTTTTTATTGAACTCTTTTTTTCTGTTTTCCTTTCAAATATCACGGTTAATGGCCAGGTAATTTTTATAAGATTCTAACAAGAATAAGTTTTTATTTACAAACAAAATAAAGAGTAATACTACAGCAAACTGACATGATTAAGTAATATACGAGTATAATAAAATTATTGTTTAAAAGACGTAAGTATAAAAATTGTATTCACTGTACCAGTGATTAAAGTGACTATCATGACTAAGTTATTAACAATTTTACAAACTTCAATCATAACTTGATTGATAACTTTAATTATAACTTGGTACAATTAGGTACTTCATGAATCACTATAGATCGCATCGTTTCTCGCTTTTAGATAGCTCAACTGGTGCTCAAAGTGAGCTATCTAAAAATCAACGTAAATAATCTATAGGTAGCTTCTAGATTCGATATATACAAAGAAATTTAAAAGATTTTTGTAGACCAAAATTGGTCCTGCTAAAAGTTATTGTGTTAAGACCAAATCACTATAGCGCGTTCTATTTTTTCCTGTGGCGCCATCTAGTAAAAAATAATATAGTTCTATTTCTTCCCTAAGATGGAAGAAGCTTCTCCAACAACCGCCACAGCTGGACCAGCCTTGATGACTCCATCCCGGATATGTTGGCCGAGGTGTTCCTGGAAAATAAAATAAATAAATAAATATTGTTTGACATTTCACACAACGCCATCTAGCCCCAAACTAAGCAAAGCTTGTACTATGGGAACCAATAGCTGATAGATTAACTATATATTTTTTTTGTAAATACATACAAAGTTTACATAATAACACCCAGACACAGAACAAACATCTGCGCTCATCACACAAATGTTAGTCCTGTGTGGGGACCCACAACCTGCAGCGCAGAAGGCAGTGCTATCACCAACTGAACTGTGAGGCCAGTCCAATAAGATACTTTTTACCTTTTCACTACTAAACGGCTGAACGTATCCTAATCGAATATGGCAAGAAGATAGTATTTTGGGGAAGAACATAGGTTAAAGTTTATAAAAAAAAAATAAAAAAAATTGAATGCGGACGAAGTCGCGGGTGTGAATCCTACTAATATTATAAACGCGAAACTTTGTGAGGATGTCTGGATGTCTGGATGTTTGTTACTCTTTCACGCTAAAACGGCTGAACGGATCTGAATGAAATTTGGCACAGATATAGATTATGATCTGGAATAACACATTGGCTACATTTTATCCCGAAAAAATGTACGGTTCCGGTTATAACGATGTTTTTTTTTCAAGGTACCATGCGAGCGAAGCCGAAGCTAGTAAAATTATAAACGCGAAAGTTTGTAAGCATGGATGTTTGTTACTTTTTCACGCTGTAACGACTGCATGGATTTGGATGAAACTTGGAATACGCGTAGTTTATGACCTGGAATAACACATAGGCTACCTACTAGGTACTTACAAGCTTTTTGAACCCCTTCCATTTGGGTTCAGGCGCTGCAAACACCGTGCAAGCAGCCAAAACCACAAAGAAAAGAAAATATCTCAAAACTTTCATATTTTACCAAGAATTTTCCTTCTGAACGATACGCTTTATCCCAATGATACGTTCCTTGATCGAACATTCCTTTTTATACGTTTCTCGATACTTGAGTTCTGTTTTATCGCAGTATAATAAGAGTAAGTGCAAATAAACTCTTTTACAGGTGAAGTGAGCCACATAAGTGTTGTGAAAGTATCACAGGGTATCTAATTTTGCAATATTGTAATACAAGAGTAATTAATATAGGTAAACTAGCGGAACTCCCGTGACTTTTTCCGCGTAAAGTTTATTCATACAAACCTCTAACTCATTACCATAAATCTTATTTTCCCTAGAGGTACAAGCTATCAACTGCCTGCAAAACTTTTGTTCTCAATTTTAAAAACCCAGTGTCTCCAAAACTTTACTCTCAATTTTAAAATCCCATACACATCAACTGACTATCTACTGACTCTAAAAAGACCATACAGTCAAAGCATGTCTCCATGTTGGACTTACTTGGATACCTACTAAAGTAATCTATACTAAATTATAGAGCTGAAGAGTTTATTAGTTTGTTTGGTTGAACGCGCTTATTCAAGAACTACCGTAGGTCTACCATGAGTTGTCACATTTAGATCAGCTGACGTTACTACAGTAGTAATAGTTCGTAACTATGACACCTGCGAAATTGTTACTCATGGTACCAAATTCTAAGCAAATTAATGAGCGCAAACTACAGTCGCTGTAGTACGCTGTGACGTAGGATAGTTAGCTACGTGAGGTTTTAGTACCCAACTATCCGCTAGAGGCGCTGTACAATATTTTCATACATTTTTGTAACTACAGTCGCTAGCGAGTGTAGATTGTGAAAACTCATGGTAGACCCTCTGGTTCGGATTAAAATATTATTGTTGTGTTGTATAGATAATTTATAGAAGAAGGCTATAGGCTGTATAAAATCACGCTACAACTATCCTAATAAGAGGACATCAATAAAAATGTTGCAAAAACGGGACAGATTATATCACTTAAAACCCGCAGACTGAGTTGCACGCTGGTCAAAACTTAGTTTAGATTATTAACTACCTACTTAGGTATTACCTAAATATGCTAGGTATGCTTAAGTTACACGAAAACAACAAGTAATTATATATTTAATTTATTTATATAAAAAAATTTACTATTAAATTAATGAGTAGTCTTAAAAATAGTTATCACAATTCACTTTTAAAACAGAAAAATAAATTATACCTACACATAGACTTGACCTTCATTTTACAAACATTTTCAAGAATTTATCAGATTTTTGGGAAAAGATCTTACATATATAATCTTACACTTAGGGTCAAATTCACTAAATAGACACAATAGAGTAAAAGGATCATATAAAGAGTTTAATTACTTAGGTTTAATTAGGTAGGTATTATGTAGGTACCTACCTAGATAGATGAGCAAGCTGACAACCCTAGCGCAAAAGCCAACGCTTCACTCCGCGCTAGACAGCGACAGAGTTACGCGTTAGAAGAGAGCGGCAACGTTTAGGTTAATATTACGGTAGCTAGGTATGGTTTCTGCGAGCTGAATTGCACTTGGTTCCTTAGTAACTGGAGTCGCTATTTCTATAAATTATTGCGCGAAGTAGTGCTTCTGTACGTAGTACTAGTTATTCTGTGGTAAAAGGCCTATAAGGCCCCATTTTAACCCTTCACCACACTGGTGTAAAAGAACTAGTAACACAATAAGAAGACTGATTAGGAGATGAGACGAGATGATATTCTATTTTCCTATGGCCTTGGCTTGTCCGATCACTTGGATAGCTGGACCGGCTTTGATAAGTCCATTTCTGACGTTGCGACCAACTTTTTCCTGAAAAAGATGAAAAAAACGTAAATAAAATTTTAGGGCGTATGAAAATCTTTTAAATTTTTATAATTTGACGAAGCATTCTGAATAATCCCCTAAAAATCGAGTGGATTTCATCCACTTCTGGGCCAGTTGACGAATAAGTCGTAATTTTATAATTATTCTCAGAATAATGGAATTTCCAAGTCAAGTAAAATGTCAGTTTACTCTTTGATAACTTCAATTTATTCTGGTGATAGTGCTTTACTAGTTTGGTTTAATACAAACAAAGTACAATGAAGAGTTCACTAACTTTTAAAAATTGTATATATTTTTTTAATCGGAATATACATAAGCGGTTTTTATAAAAAATAAAAAATATGATCACGACTGTAATCCCCAGGCTCGGTAGATATCTCCTCAGATCTTTAGTTACTTAGATCTTTGAGGATATCTAAAGAAGGTAGTCAGAGAAAAGTCCAAACATGACATTTGGCACATGCCCACATTTTGCACAGTAGTTAGTATTCCGTACGTTACAGGTTGCAAGCCCATCGCCGCTTATAAGAATACTAACCTATGACACATACCTTCGAATTTTTGGTTCTAGGGTATGCCGGTTTCCTCACGATGTTTTCCTTCACCGTTTAAGAGCACTGGCATTGCGCACATAAATTTTTCGAACAGAAAAACTCATTGATGCACGACCAGGTTTGAACCCACTACCTTCGGATCGTGAGGCAGGGGTGCTACCACTACACCACCAGCGCTCTATAGATAAGTGGTTTTTATAGATTTTGTGAATACTTCTAATTATAGGTACACTTACAATTTTCTTAAAGATCTTCCATTTCGGCTCAGGCGCAGCCATCACTGTGGTCAGTGCTACCACACACGCGAAAACAAAGAAAAAGATGCGTGAGAAATTCATTTTTTCTTAATTTAAGCTTTACTTTTTTTAAATTATGTCAATGTCAATGCTTCGGCAATGAGCGAATGATACACTAGAACTAAACACACGGTTTTAAATACAAACTAACCTACAAACTTATTATTAAATTGCCAAGGAGTATTTTAAACCTTATTATCTTCGCAATATGATTCACTTTATCGAGAACATCAGCACTTACGTTTGCGATAACAATAACGGTTCTAAAACTTGGTCCAAAGGGAACTCCCGCTAGAGTTGGTACACTGTAAAGCCCCTTAGATAACCTATGACTAATAATTCTTTGAATATCAATAATCAATAATTGCAATATTTCGGAGCCCTGGTGGTGTAGTGGTAGCACCTCTGCCTCACGATCTGAAGGTCGTGGGTTCAAACCTGATCGTACACCAAAGTTTTTCTATTCGAAAAATGTATGAGCGCAATGCTCTTTGGTTATAAAAAACATCGTGAGAAAACCGGCATACCTTAGCTAAATATTCAAAAGTGTGTGTCATGTCAGTATTCTTAGAAGCGTCAATGGGCTTGCAACCTGTCACAAACAGAATCATACTGTGCAAAATGTGGGCATGTGCCAAATATAATGTTTGGAAGTCTATAAATATCCTCAAAAGATCTAAGTAAGTAACAGGAAATATCTACCAAGCCTGGGATTAGGTACGATTGTTTATTGTGTCGTAATCAAGTTTGTTTTTTTTTAAATATCGGATGATGTCTATTCTTAGGTATCCAACGAGGTATAGGTTATCCAACGGATCTAGGCATTCGTGAAGTTAGCCACAGGTGCGAGTTTGCGCATGTACAGTTCCTTCCCCCCCTCCTCATACCTCCGATTGCTCCCGAAAAACGATACTGAGCAGCTCTTGCGGCTAACTTCACGAATGCCTATAGGTCTACCATGAGTTGTCACATTTAGATTGGCTGACGTTACTACAGTAGTAATAGTACGTTACAATGACATTTGTCAAAATTGTTACTCATGGTACCAAATTCGAAGCAAATAATGAGCGCAAACTACAGTCGCTGTAGTACGCTGTAACGTAGGATAGTTAGCTACGTGAGGTTTTAGTACCCAACTATCCGCTAGAGGCGCTGTAGGCAAGTTTTCATACATTTTTTTAACTACAGTCGCTAGCGAGTGTAGATTGTGAAAACTCATGGTAGACCTACTAATTCGTTGAGCCAACTATACTTAACGTAACCCAGCCTGGGAAGGTACCTAGCTACATTAGGTACTTGCGCGGTCAGGTCAATGACATATTTTTTTATCTGTAAATAATTGGTTTGTTTCAATTATATAACAGAGTTAAATTATTAATGTTTAAATAATTTATTCTTTGATAGGCAGCTAAGTTTTTAATAAGTATTCTAATTTTGTATTGATTGGTAAATAGGTACCAAAAATTCTTTATTTACAGAAATATACAGAGTAATATTAATATGTACTCTATAATAAGTAGATAATAAAATACATAAATAAAATTATATGTAAGTAACTAATATCAGTAGGTAATTTTGGTTTATTTTGTTGTAACGATCTCTAAGCCAAGTGGCCGGCTGACACAGTGAACGGTTCGATTCCCGTAAAAGACAAAATAAATATTTGCATCACTAATGAAACTTGGAACAAAATAAGATTGTTTGTATTTTAAAAATTATCTAGGTCCGAAGAAAAGACAGAATATAAATAAAAATAAATAAATATGATCACGACTGTAATCCCCAGGCTCGGTAGATATCTCCTCAGATCTTTAGTTACTTAGATCTTTGAGGATATCTTAAGAGAGTAGTCAGAGGCAAGTCCAAACATGACATTTGGTACATGCCCACATTTTGCACAATAGTTAGTATTCCGTACGTGACAGGTTGCAAGCCCATCGCCGCTTATAAGAATACTAACCTATGACACATACCTTCGAATTTTTGGTTCTAGGGCATGCCGGTTTCCTCACGATGTTTTCCTTCACCGTTTAAGAGCACTGGCATTGCGCACATAAATTTTTCGAGTGGAAAAACTCATTGGTGCACGACCAGGTTTGAACCCACGACCTTCGGTTCGTGAGGCAGGGGTGCTACCACTACACCACCAGCGCTCTTAAAGACAGAATAACTAACTTAATTGTGTAGTTAGTGCTAAGCTGCGAGTATTTAATTAACTAAATCATTTTTATTACTAAGCATTAGTAAGCTAAGTACTACCTTGTATAATAAGGTGAGTAACTTTAGTAAAACGAACGACCTAACAAATCAAAGGCCTTACCACAAGCTCTTTCAAACCATCATATTTCAAAAATGTCAAAGTTTCAACCTTGAAGTAACACTACTTCAATACATATTTTATAGGTCATGGTACGAAATATCAAAGTTACAATTTCGATATTGCCACAAAAGCTTATGGTAACCCAGGGTTCATTAGATGTTTTATTATTTTAGGTACCTACCTACTTGCATTATGTACGTACGTAGAGATGTTTCAATCTAAAAATGCGCGCCCCTCCACTTGTACTTGTACCGTATGTAGAGGAAATAGAGTAGCAAAGACATTGGAGGGGCGTGCATTTTTAGACTGATCTACCTCTACCTATAATTAGACTGATCCGAGTATACCACTAATTATGATGGCGTGAGCTTAGTAGTAGTTAGCTGCCTTCTGCACTGTAGACAACATTTGCATCTTATACCTTTAAACGAGCAATTCTTGTATAATATATAATTATATAATCTGATTCTCGGTAATGGCTCCAACGATTTTCATGAAATTTAGTATGCAGTATTTATTTATTTCGGGGGCGATAAATTTATCTAGCTAGGTTTCATTTTAAAGAAAACGTCATTTACCTAAAAAAAAAAACCAAGCTTGGTCACCCAGGAATTGATAATTATTTGATACTTTTTCAACTAAAAAGTTACTTCTTTACTAAAAATATATTTATCTCTGCTTATTTGCAAGCAATCAATTTAACATACAAAAAACAAGAGATTGCTAGTACTTATGATACTATGATGGTACTTATAAAAGTTTTACAATGTTTTCTGATAACGAATTGTTTTGGTTCATTCTCTCGAGATAGTGTTGTCTGGAAGAGATCGCTTTCTATCGATAAGAAGCCATATAAATACTAGGTAAGTAGTACATAAAAAAGTAAAGGCTGCTGGTGGAGGCTGGATGTGTCGAGCTGAAGACAGGGCGCAATGGCGCTCATTAGGGGAGGCCTATGTCCAGCAGTGGACTGCTATAGGCTGATGATGATGACGATGATGAAGTGGTACATAATGAAGTTATGTTATATTTATGGTGTGCATTAAGCGATAAAGTATTTCTATCTTTTAACTCAGGTTTTTTGATGGGTTAGAACGGTTCGTATGTTTTGGGTCGCACAGGGAAAAGTAATAATTAGTAAAAAAAAAAAAAAATGTGAGCCGTCACGGGACGCCTGGCAGATGTGAAACATCGACATTATTTTGTAAAATTAATATGCAAAATGAACATATTGTGATTGGAACTAAATATGTCATAACTAGCTGTCCCGCTCGCGACTTCGTTCACTTAAAGTATCTAAACTGAGTTTTAAACAAATCACACAAATAAAAAAAATCCATACATAACTTTGACCCCCCCTTTCACCCTTTTTAGAGGGTTATTTTGGAATATCCAGAAATACGTATCCATTCATTTTGCATTTACAGTACACAAACAAAGTTTCACACCAATCGCACCACCCGTTAAAAAGTTCCCATACAAACATTGACCCCACATTTGACCCCTTTTTGAAGGTTATATTGAAAAATCCTGAAACACGTGTTATAAACATTTATTTTCATTAAATACAAAAATTTACGAATTTATTTTAACGCCAGGCCCCTATTCAATAAACATTACAAGTTTACAAATTTGTAAAAAAGTGACAATATTGTCGAATTTTATGACAAGTGCAGTTCAATAAAACCTACAAATATGTAGAATTGTAAGAAAATTTTACAATTTTGTAAATTTTCCTCCAGTAAATCGTATTTTTTACTAAACAGAAACTTGTAGAATTGTAGCCGCTTACAATTAATTGTATTTTACAATTTGTAATGTTTATTGAATAGGGGCCAGATCGAGTGGGAGAGAATCGCACAGTCGATTGCGCATGGCGACGCGTCACCACACCGTACACACTACTGCATATAGACTGTATATATATACCATCGTATAGCGCGTCGCCACGGCATGCGTCGCCACGCCAGAAATCGGTTTAACGTGCGGCTATAGATGTTTCCCATCAAAATTGTAGGCCATTGAACGGGGAAGCGTTATAGGTATATCTTTTTACTTCCATCTGAACTCGGTTTTCACATTGAGTTGACATAATCTACCACAGTCTCACTCTTGTTTAATGTTTTTTTTCAGTTTTATGTTATTTTTTTGCCGCACCGCATTTGTCGCAATTAATTACGTTGCGTCATAATCATAACACCGAAGCGTCGCCACAGCGCTTGTGTGTTTTTGTTCAGCTAAGTAAATAATAAATCGTGTTATCATTCCGTTTCCAAACGTACCGATTAATTAACTCGTTAATGATTCACTGTGACCTACCTACGGTTAACTCCCTAGCTGCCATATATAGGTAAGTAGAGACGTACCTACGTACTGTTCTGTAGATAACATTCTGTAGGCATTTTGTTCTGTGGCCTGATTGTAAGTAAATAGTTTTTGAATAAAATACCCACAAATGACGCCGAAACGCTGAGACAAGATGTTTCAATTATATTGCGAAAATGTCAACTCCCGAAACCTAACATAACTGCGGGTGAGCGTGAAGCTCTTGAAATGCTCAGAAAAAACCAGGATATACTGGTGCTGAAAGCAGATAAAGGAAAAGCCACCGTACTTGAAGACACAGGATTATGTTATGACGCTAAAATATGGAAATTTCTTACTGACAAGAAGGTGTACCTACCTATAAAAGCCAGTTGCCTACAATCCTACGTCTAGAGTGGCAAAACGGGCACGAGCACTGACACACGAATATAAGGACCTTTTTACTGAGGATGTCTTTGACCGTCTATACAGAATTAGTGCCTCAATGAAAATCTAGAAACGGTTCCCGTAAATTATTGATGCCTAAACTATTTCTAGGAGCAACTTCAATGGCTTCACTTTGCTTTATCTTTAGTAGTACGTCATGAACCTAGCATTTGAAATACTTAGAGCAATTCTTGCCAAGCTTTGCCGATGAAAACATTATTCGCCCTTTAGCGCGGTGTTCTATTCTAGTCACTGGCACCTTTCTATATATATTTACATTATATAGGTCCTTTGAGGTTCTCTCAACGCTATGCCAGCAATATCTAGTATCTGCCTACACTTTAACATCTCGACTTGATAATGAGCTACTTACAAAATTAATTGAACCCAAATATCTAACTCAGGAATCTTCTTCTTCAAATAAAGCAGGATAATATTCAAACTTTAAATCACATTTTGCTATCGTGCCACTATTGTCGTTAATTTAACATGTAGATAAAATTTTAGTTTATGTTTTTGTTAAATTGCTCTACTTTAATAATATCAAAATTACGGCAAATCAAATAGATAGTATTAATACGTGAAAACAAGTTTTTTTACTGTGACTAGAATTAATTTGACTACCAATCCCACTAGCTTAATAACTTAATAATATGTAATACTAGCTTCCGCTAACGGCTTCGCTCACGAGGTACCTACATAAAATAAAGCCTAATCCTGAGAGACCATTTTAAACATTACTGAAAAAATAATTTAAGGTAATCGGATGGTTAGTTTCTGAGATTACCTCCTACATACAAGTACGAACCAACAAACTTTACCTCTTTCTAATATTAGAATATATTGTCAAAGCAAACAACATCTGTGGGTTGTAAATTTTACCATCGCAAAATTTATAATATCTTAAATAAGATAAGATTCTATAGGAGTAACGCAAGGCTCTCTGCTAGGACCGCTCCTCTTCATTATCCATGCCATTGATAGTTCTCCTGCCCTGTTTATCGTGACATTCGCCACGCTCTAATGTGCTTCAGTGCAAACAATACCCCTATTTCAAGGTGTGTGAGCACGTCGCCGTCATTATTGTATGTAAACACATAGTGCAATCAGCTAGTCGGTATGTTCTACATCTTGGTAGCCAATAGTTTTGATATCAAAATGTAACCAGTGCAACTGCTTGATCGCTTTATGATTTTGACATAAAAAAAAGCGATAGGCTTGCAAACTGTCACGAACGGAATACTAACTGCTGTGCAAAATATGGGCATGTGCCAAATGTCATGTTTAGACGATATTATCCTCAAAGATCATGGAAATTACGGTCGTGATCATTTTCATGTCAAAATTTATCTCAAAAGAACAAAGAAAAGAAATGATGCAGAAGAAGCTATTATACTTACCTAAGATGCAGTAATAATAGGGTTGTAAAAACCCGCTGAAATTTATAATATAAAAGTAAAGGTTAATGGTTATAGTTTAAAGATTACAATTATTACCAAAACGGAAAGGGCCGCAATAAAAAGAAGTTTCGGTGTAAGCCTCAAAAAGGTTCTAAAAGTCAAGCACTCACGCAATAGTAATTTACGTACAAGTTAATCTGATTAGTTTTGTGGGAAGCTTATTTACAATAATAATTAATGTGTATTTTTTTTATTATTTGGTCAACATTAAAAAAAGTCTAGAAAAAAATACTTATAAATTATTAGCTGACACGACAGATGTTTAGCTATTAGTACCTGGGTGACCGAGCTTTGCTTGGTTTTTTTTATTGGTAAAAGACGTTTTCTAAAAATGAAACCTAGCTAGATCGATTTATCGCCCCCGAAACCCTTTGCATACCAAATTTCATGAAAACCGCTGGAGCCGTTTCCGAGATTCCAATTATATATACATATCTATATCTATATAATAGCTTAACCTGACTGACTGACTGACTGACTGACTGACTGACTGACTGACTGACTGATTGATCATCGCCGAGCCGAAACCGCTGAAGATAGAAAGCTGAAATTTGGAAGGTGGCTTTCTTTTATAACAAAACCACCCACTAAGGCGGGATTTTTGGAAATTCCACCTCTAAGAGGGTGAAAAAGGATGAAAACGTTAGTATGAAACTTTTTAACGCGTGGAGCGATTTTCATGAAACTTTGTTTGTGCACCGTAAATGCAAAATGAATGAATACGTATTTCAGGATTTTTCAAAATAACCTTCAAAAAGGGGTCAAATATGGGGTCAATGATTGTATAGGAACTTTTTAATGGGTGACGCGATTGGTCTGAAACTTTGTTCGTGTACTGTAAATGAAAAATGAATGGACACGTGTTTCAGGATTTTTCAATATAACTCTTAAAAAGGGGTCAAATGGGGGGTCAATGTTTGTATGGGACTTTTTTAACGGGTGGTGTGATTGGTCTGAAACTTTATATTAGACTTAGATATTTTATGTGAACGAAGTCGCGAGCGGGACAGCTAGTATATACATATATATACAAGAATTGCTCGTTTAAAGGTATAAGATATATAAAAATCTTTTCCTTACAATAACAAATACAGCAAAAAAAGAATTAACGACATTGGTCCAGCCGTTCACGCGTGATATCGTGACCAAGTGAAATAGAGATTCATTTTTATAAACTTAATAGATTATAATATTATATTATGAGATAAAGTTAAAATAACATCGAATAGCTGAAAAACTTAACTACTTATCCTAAAATAAGAGTACCTACTTATCTACCTTATCATTATTTATTTATAGAACTTGATTTTTTGATATTTTTTCTTTTATTTACCTGTCTAAACGTTTTTTACTGCTGTTAAAAAAACATAATTAGATTGAAAATCAAAATTATTATTATTAATAATAATAAAAAAACCAAGAACTTTTAGAAACTTCAACGTAAATAAAAATGTAACCAGCGATCAGATATCATCAGTGACTGGTGCTAGCCTTAGTTACAATAATAACTTTACGTTTTTATTAACCAAAAGGAAATATTTAGGTATAAATTGCCTTCGTAACTGCTTATTTGCGTGTCATTTGACCGTAATGAAAATATATATAAAATTTCACATTTTCAAACTTAGATTAGGTACCTACCTATTGGACGAAAATGTTTTCAAAACTTCAAGAAACAAGTTACATTCATAATTCTAGAAGTTACATCACGTGCGAAAATATGAATTTATTTTTTATTTTCAAAGTGGAAATAGAGTACTTACCTAAAGACGGCAAATTTTAGGTCATCATTATCTCAAAGACAAAACTTCCTGCCTTGTCTGCCGGTTGTACCTACGCTTTAAGAAAACTTAAACTTTGCATTCCAGATTATGATCAACAAACTAAGTTCTGTCAAATGGCAGTCAAGTCAAATGTCCAGTAAAAATACTAACTTGTAACTATAAGTTATAGTTACAAGTTAGTATTTTTACTGGATTGGTTTGATGGCTTTGTAGGCGAGCATTATATGTATATTACTTACTATAAGTAATGGAATAATGTAGTGCATAATAATCTACATTTAATTTACGTATCATAATAAAGGTAATATAAGATGACAATCACCAAGAATCATTAAAAAATAAATATTTACCAATCAAAGCGGTCATATTTTTGGAAACGAACGTCTTTGTACTTTGAACCAGTTTTTTGAAAATCACTCACCATGCCTAATTAGTGTTTTTTTTTATATAAAGACTTATAAATCATGTTACATACTTTACCTACTTATCCCTTTTTTTCAATGACTATATTTTTCTATGATAATAGGATTTACCATTTTGCTGGGTCTGTAAATATAATTACCGTTTTTAGCATTTTTTCGCATATCAAACCATAGTATTAGTAAGATACCTAAAAGAATAAGGTTCCTACTTAGATGACAAAAGAGTTTTTCGTATTCTTGTTATCTGTTGTTTATCCTTAAAAAGGGATATTTTTGTAAAAAAATATACCATTTCAATGCCGTAACAAAATTGTACATTTACGATTTATTTTCCATTTGATCAAATCGTCTGTGAGGAATAAAAAGAAATCCCACACGTAAATCCTCAGTTATAGAAATCTTGATTAAATACATCGATTTAATATTGTGCGCGTGGTGAGTGTGGACTTAATCAAAATTATCATTAATATATCGCTCGAGTTAATCACTATTCCAGTACCAAAGTATCAATAGTGGTATCAGAAAAATCAAAAAGGATATTGATTTAATAGGTAGGTACAGTTTAGTGTATACTATAGATATTATAAACCCATTATTAAAACGTACATTGTTTTATGTGATAGTTTCAGAACTGGTTTAGTAACTATATTTGGTAATGGTAATTAGGTACCTATTCATGGTATAGAGTGCAACATAAAAGCACACAGAGCTAAAAACAACCACTTCAAATCGAATAAATTTAAAAAAAAGCGTGGGGTGATTTTCATTTCGATAATATCTTAAAGAGCACCCCACGCTTTTTTTTTAATTTATTTTCTATTTTTTAGTTCGGTTTCTATAAAAAGCGTGTTTTTTAGTTTTTTTAAACTATTATTTATTTTCTATTTTTTAGTAATTTTTTATCAAAATAGTGTATTGTCATCGGTCCTCGATAAATCTACAAAGTTTGAACGAAATCTGGCCGTTTAAAGTGGGTCAAAATCGCGCCCAAAGAAGTCGGTTACAAACAAACATACAAACATACAAACATACAGGTGAAGCTAATATAAAGCGTGTAAAAACTACGTTACGCACTGTAATAAGTAAGTACCTGCCTACATCAAAGACGTTAGTGACCGCGTGGTGACTGGCTTAGCTGTCTAGCAAAGTCTTAACATTACCTTGAATGGAGAAATAGGGTTATCAATAACATTAAATGTGTCGGAAAGGACCCAGATAAACTTCGAATCACTTTCACAGTGAAATTGAGGTGAAAATGATACTTTGGATCAGGAATGAAGAATTTGAGATCATTTCTTCTATCCATTTTTAGGGTTCCGTACCCAAAGGGTAAAACAGGACCATTTTACTGAGACTCCGCCACCCGTCCGTCTGTCACCAGGCTGTATCTCATGAACCGTGATAGTTAAACAGTTTAAATTTTCACAGATGATGTATTTCTGTTGTCGCTATAACAACAAATACCTATTAAAAAAACATAAAAAAGGAAGTGTCAAGGGACACCCGGATGGAACGAAGTTCCTTTCGATTAATTTGTGAGAGAGAGAGACAGACCGATAAACATGCGCACGCCGCACGGCTTACAACTATAGCAAAATGTGTCGTGACAACTTTTCGTGAGATTTTTTTCCGTCTAGCCCCCTTTCACAACGCGCGATAAGGAACTTCGTTCCAAAACTTCGTTCCAATAATAAATATTTAAGATATTCTTTGTACTTACTCCATTACAAAATAAAAGGTATGTACACATAAGTAACTTAAGAAGTAAACAAAGAATAAGCCTTAGTAAAATATTCGAAATAAACAAATAAATACAATGGAAACCAATTATTTTTTAAATAAAGTCGCCCAAAGCATTTTGCTGTAATAAGATTATCTGTTTATAGAAGAATTTTGCATATACTTTTTTTTTAATTTTATGTAACATTATTTTTAATAAAATAGGTAATCTGTTCCGATTGCAAGTACTATTTTGGTCCTAGCCCTTTAGGATACTACTGCGGAAAGTCGGAGAATGAAAAATACCATGACCAGGTCAGACCCCACGACCTTCGGACCGTGAGGTAAGAGTTCCACCTACACCACCAGTGCAACAGCGAAAAATACATCGATTTGCTCCACGGAAGAAAAGATACTAGAAACAAAGAGCTAGTTTCTCACCACCTGGGGCTTCACCACGAATTCATAATATTAATATTAGGTACACTGTTATTTCGTACCATGACCTATGCAAATTGTATTGAAGTAGTGACGTTTCTATAATGGAATCGTTATGGAAGACTTCGTGGTAAGGCCCCTGGCCTGTCACTGCGTTAGGTCACAAGGAGTGGAAAAAAAGAAGGGAGGCCTTTGCCCAGCCGTAACGACAACGACTAAAAAAAAGGTCAGACTAGCATTATTTTGCGATTTGATCAAACAAAACCTTTACCATGACAAACCAGTAAATTGTTATCTATACTATCTATACTAATATTATAAAGAAGAAAACTTTGATTGTTTGTTTGTTTGAAACGAATAGGCTCCGAAATTACAGAACCGATTTGAAAAATTCTTTCACCAATGTGTAGAATAAACTTTAAGAATGAACATAGGCTATATTTTATGTAGGTACTTCGCGGGCGACGCCGCGAGCGGAAGCTAGTAGTTACTAAAGTAACATGATAAACGCTACTTTTTCTTCTTTGCTGTAGACAACAAAGCTACTTACAGTGTTCATGCTAGGAGGGTTATTGTACATTGGTTAGAGAAAGTTCAAAATTATCTATCGATCTGCATGTCAAGTTGCAAAATATAATAATAGCACCACATGCCGTCACGGCTGTCAGTCACAATGTCCCGTGCATGTTATTTGGACACAATTATTTAGCATCTATTTATTCGGTTCAGTGAAGCGAGTTTTTACCGGTATCATTGAAAGGGGAGTTGTTAAGAAAACAATTCAGTACGTCTACCATAAGTTGTCACATTTAAATTGGCTGACGTTACTACAGTAGTAATAGTACGTTACTATGACATCTGTCAAAATTGTTACTCATGGTACCAAATTCTAAGCAAATGAATGAGCGCAAACTACAGTCGCTGTGACGTAGGGTAATTAGCTACGTGAGGTTTTAGTACCCGACTATCCGCTAGAAGCGCTGTACAAGTTTTCATACATTTCTTTAACTAAAGTCGCTAGCGATTGTGAAAACTCATGGTAGACCCTCTGTGGGTCTACCATGAGTTTTCACAATGAGTTTTCACAATCTACACAGAATAAGGCGCAGTTAAAATTATAAATATTTTTACTATTGACAAAGGAGAATTAAACAACTGGCATGAAAAATAAATACAAAACAACTTAAAAACTTTGTTGAGGGAAAACTACATAAGTACCTAGACGTTTTTTAACTTATTTTAGTTATTTTTTTAGCTATAAAACAAATAAAGTTACAAAGTGCTTCATTTAAATTTATTTTATTAATTCCGTATATATATTTCAGCAAGAATTGTTCCACTATCCTAACAAGCTGAAGAGGAGACATATAACTGCTTAGCTCCAGGACACTCTACCCTGTTCTATTATTCATAAGGTCTTAATTTGATGGAAAGATTATCCAGATAAATTACAGCGTTTGGTACGTGCTCACTGGAGACAGGACAATAAGAAAATGAGCTTAAATTCGCTACCTTAGAGCCAAAACACAAACCGAGTGAAAGTGAGGACGAACGGGAAAACTTTCCGTTGGTCCACAATGGAGACGAAGCATGGGGTCGAGCGAGAATAAACCCATACAAAGGTTCATACAATAAATCTTTTAGGCATCGTACGCATACCACCTTTAGGCATCGTACGCATCGGACGCATCGCATCAAACGGATCGTAATATTCTTTGTATAGAACGTCACACAAGTGCGTCCACCAATCCGCATCGTACGGATCGCTCGAATTTGTTCATTGGCAATGCCGACGCCGTTGCTTCGAGAGGCAACTTTTGCGATGCGTGCCGATGACGTCATTCAAAATGCCGGTCAGGTGGACGCACCCCGCCCGAACACCCCGAAAGAAGTGGCGTCGGCAATCCGATTGCTGGAAGTTGCGGCGGCAAGTGCGATCGCTGCCGATCAGGTGGACGCATTGTGAAAAAATCATCCGTTTGATGCGATGCGTACGATGCCGAAAGGTGGACGCTTAGTTTTAGCTTAAGGCGTCAAATCATTGAACATTGTGACAACATGTCGCAATGCGAGGTCTTGTCGTAGAAATTTACGATGTCGTTTTTTGATGCGATGTCTTTTACGATGCACGCCGTAGATTACGATGACTCTACATCGCATCGCATCGTGTATATTGTGTTTACGTAAAAATAAATTATGAACAATATCGTTGATATTTTTATCACCGTGAGAAAACAAAGAATATGGAAGGTAGTTGTTACACTGCAATATGTACGGTAGCACTTTAGTAATAAGAGCCATTGTTGTCTGTTTCCTCAATACCGTTGATCTCTACAAACATCTTGGTCAAATCGTTCTACGCTTACGTCTATAATGATAGTTTTATATCTTTTTGTTGTTCCGAGAAAAAGGCATTTAAGTTTTTCGCCACCAACTATAAAAGTGTAAACAGGATACAAAGTTTCAAAGCGTTGAAACAATTTCTAAGTTTCTGAATGTTTTGGGAAATGGATCTCTTATAAGACGTATTATAGTTAACTCACTTTAGATAATAGTTAAAGCTGCAGCAAACCGTATGTATTCGATATTGAGTAACGGGTAGGTATTCTATTTTGAACCGAGTATCTAGTCGTTACATAAACACATCCCGTTACTGGCATCTTTTGTAGTATCAGAACTTAGTGTCACAGGTAGCCAGAAAAAGAATTTGTCCAGTCCGAAAAAAAAGGTTCTATATACGGAAAAGTGAAAAAATGCACCTTACGTAGTTTGGTATGTTTTCTACAAATTACGGATGTTGCAACGCCGCGAGACGTCATACTGTACGCGTACGCAATACGACTCGATTCGGTATAGAGCACCGAATCGAGTCGTAGGTACTGCGTAGAAGTAACGAGAAGTAGAACGTAAAAGTAACAGAAGTAACGAGTAACGTGTTCGATTCGATAGTAACGAGTACTCATTGTTATAGTACCGAGTACATACGGGTTCACTTTTTGTCGTTACTTTTACAATAGTGAAAGGTTCAATTTTAGAAGCTTATTTTTTCAGTAACTCCCATTTTTTCAATAGGTTTGTTACGTCATAGAACTGTTAAAACTTTTTTATCCCTGTATTTCAATAGTAGGATTTAGTGGACCTCTAGATCCAAGACCAAATTTTTTTGATGTAGTGTTAATTTGAACTTGAAACTAGACGTTTCTGAGAATTATGATGGTTTGTAACAGGTTGTGGTAAAGCCCCCAGGTCTGGGGTCCCGACGCCATTTTGAAAACGCAATGTGCCTTTATAAGAGTAATAATAACGTAAGAGTGTTACCCGTATATTTTAATGAATAAATGATTGATCCTATGATCAAACGAAATTCGTTACAAAGTGATTTTCGATCCTAAATGTCATCTTTAGCTTCCGAAATTCAATATTCAGCTTGAAGTAGGATCCACTACGCTTTAACCCACTATTAATATTGATGATATTAACCTATTGGTTATTTTAATAATTCATCTTCAACATCACTTAAAGCAAACTACGAGAAGTGAAGTATTCGCCAAGCAAATAAGCTTTTAAATTACAGATTTAAAAACTTACGTAGGTGTATTATTACAAAACAAAACTTTATTTTATTTAACATTAATATATTATTAAACATTAATTATGTGTTAAACAAGACATAAGTACTAATTTATATTATAACTAGCTTCTGCACGCGGCGTCGCCCGCGAAGTACCTACATAAAATATAGCCTATGTTCATCCTGAAAGTTCATTCTACACATTGGTGAAAGAATTTTTCAAATCGGTTCAGTAGTTTCGGAGCCTATTCAATTCAAACAAACAAACAAACAAACAAACAATCAAATCTTTCCTCTTTATAATATTAGTATAGATATTACATCAAACTACCACATTGTACATCTGAAATGGGTAAATTTTTTTATGCTTTCCGAGACCAATATCATATTATAAGTACCTACATAACATTGTTGCTATTCTTCAGTATGGATGAAAAGCTGAATTGTATTTCACAGGCACTTTCAACGAGTTTATATTTACAATTATTTTTTTTCGTCTAAAGTTTACACTAAAAGTGAAAGGATTTATGTGGGTCTTAGAGTCTTCTTTTATGCACTATTTTGCAATGAATTAGTACTAATGACACGTCTACTTGAACTTCCTAATGAAAGTGAAAACCTAACTAATTTTAAAGACATTAGCAGTCTGTGCACGACATATTGAAATGCTATCATTATGGAAAGTGAAAATATTAATTTGAATACTTTCATTTCGTAATCAAGTTATGCATTTTATGAAAACAATACTATATACTATACTATTCCTATTCCTACTAGTTCCTACTAGTATATTATAATTGCGAAAGTTTGTAAAAATGTATGGATGTGTGGATGTAGGTACCTATGGATGTATGTTTGTCTCTCTCACGCTGAAACGGCTGAACGGATCTGGATACTTTTTATCCCGAAAAATGGACGGTTTCCGTGGGATAGATTTGTTTTTGATTTTTCAAGGTACCACGCGAAGCCGTGGGCGGAAGCTAGTATACTATATACCCTTTTATGTGAGGGTGATTATGTGTTGTGTATGTGTACGTAACGCTTACTTTCTTTTTACCTAATTCTTCCCACTGCTGGACAAAGGTCTCCCACTAAACGCCTAAACTAAAGCCACTACATGCCTAAATTAAAAAAAAAAAATCTTTAAACATTATGGTAATTTTTGTGCATGCCTGTAATTGGCACCCATTTCATATAATTTGTTTTCATGTTGTTTTTAAATGTTTTGTTGTGTGTGCTCTTGGCGTTGCCTAATAAATAAATATTTTTTTTTTTTACCCATGTATCAAATTCGAGTTGCTTAACTGGACGCTAGATGGCGCTGTTTGAAGGTTCAAAGGAGTTTTATTTGATGATTTTTTATTTTTTTCGCTCTTGGTCATCTTGGTCGGTGATAAATATCAGCAGATAATATATGGCAGTCGCCATCATCAGTACCTAGTTTACTATAATCACCGGTTTTGAACCCACTACGTCCTGCCCACTGGCATTGTAGAAAAGAAAGTTATCTTTATGATGTCATGGTAAGGACAAGTCGAGTTCCTTAATTTGTAATCGGAGAAAGTATGAAACACTGATTAAATAACAATAACTAAAGTTTTAACTAAGAGTAAAGCAGAGCAAACCGGAGGTCGCCAAACGAATTCCAGTAAGTGGTATTAGGTATGAACACGAAATGAGAGTAAGTAAATATGCTAAAAACTCCCCTTTTCATCTTAAACCCCACTGTTTGTCCACCCCCTTGGTTTTTTCTGAGACAAAAATTAGCCGTGTTCTAGTATCATATCCCGGGTATTATTTACATAGCTAATTTCATAATACACAAATTTTGGCATTTATAATTTTAGTAATATATTTCATTTGAATTACCTACTAGTAGAATGAAGTTATATGAGATCGACTTTAATTTATATTTGAACGTCTGTTGTTCATTATTACTTTTTTTTTCTTGTTTTTTTACGTTTTTTTGTTGTTAGTTTTGCTTTTTTTTGTATGTGCGTGTGTTTATAAAAAAAAATATGTTCTATATTATTGAACACTATTAAGTACCTATTACATAGTTGGGTACTTACTACTCTGAGCTTCTGTTATTTTGTGAAAGTAGTTATTTAAGCCTGAAGTTCACGATCAAGTTTGTTGAGTAATTATTTTTGTATAAAATACCACATAAATAAGTTATTAAGCTGATACCTTTTTAATAACAATTTTACAAAAAAAAAACTTGAGAGGTGTCAAGGGACACCCGGATGGAACGAAGTTCCTTTCCTTGCTTTCTATGAGAGAGAGAGACAGATAGAGAAACACGCGCGCGCCGCAAGGCTTACAACTATAGCAAAAAGTGTCGTTACAACTTTTAGTGAGAATTTTTTCCGTCTAGCTCTAGCCCCCTTTCACAACGCGCGATAAGGAACTTCGTTCCAAAAATATGATTTATTGTAAAACAATTTATCCAGTTTGACAGTTTTCTAAGGAAATTTATTTATTGAACACAATCTTTCCCGGCAAACTTTGTACCGCCTTAGATAGTGACTTGTATTTTCTTTGACGTTTTATGTCGCGTCACACGTAAAATCGACACTTTTTTTTTTAATCTTTATTAATCTCTTCGCTGAGCGAATATGGGATTAGGTGGTATACACCAAACAAATTAAAAAAAACACTTCACATCTTCAAACTAAAAATAAAAGCTCCTAATGTTACCAAAAAAAAAATTCGACAAAAAAGATATCAGCAACTTCGCCCCAAATTTTGCAACAGCAATGCATTTCTCTTTCATTGATCCGGGTCCAAAAAATATCTCTTGTATATAAAATATATAAAATCTTCAAACGTTTTAGCAAAATCGACCGCGACTTTGTGGCGTAAATTAAGAAAAACTTACTTCACACTAGAAAAATGGTCAAAGGATGGTCTACTACGGAAGAAGAGAAATTTGCGTCATAAAAATAGCATTATCTACTAAGTAAACTTTCTTTAGATCTCTTGTTATATAGATATTAAGTGGTAACTTTTACAGCACCCTGTACTTGGGTTCTTAATAAAGCTTTGCCTGCTTTTAACAGTGGGGGGTAGATACTAAGACTTAATATACGTTGTGAAAATGAGTCATGCAACGTTTTATAGCCTTTTAGAGCATGTTATTAAAATATTGCATAATAGAAGTAAACCTACTAAAGATTATAATAAACCCGTAACTCTGTTTGCGTCCGTTGCAACATTTAGAAGTTGAATTTTGAAAAAAAAAAACCTCAAAGAGTTTCAGTTTTCATCTTCTTAGGGGCTAGTTTCACCATGCTCTGTTAATAAAACTAAAAGCTTGTTAACTTATTAATCGCCTGTTGAAGTTGTTTTGTGTTCTACCTTGTCCTGACAAAGGATTCTTCTTCTTCTTAGTCGTGACACTCTTGACAGAGTGGTCGTGATCGTCATGTAGTACTGATGGTGGCAGATTTAATGCGCGTGTTTTAAATTTGACCCGCCATTGCTCCCTGTTCGAGGCCATCCTGACAAAGGATTATCTTCCGTTAAATGAAATGATAATAATAATAATATTTGTGGTCATTTCACGCAACACTATCTAGCCCCAAACTAAGCAAAGCTTGTACTATGGGTAAAATAGATAACGATACTTTAAAATTCTTGTAAATTTTGATGCCCGAAGTAAGTTTAAGTAATATTTTGTTAAGAAAAGTTTAGTGAAATTAGACCTAAGGGTCGAAATACATACCTACCTACACGATTATAAGGGTTAGGAGCTTTATGTCTACACCTCTATTTGACTGGCAGCAGATATGACTAGATCGCTTTTAGTGACGTCGCATCGTGACCGGATGCACGACACGACGTATCGTAAAAACTAACAGTGCTATATATTTTTATGCCAGTGCTCTTAAACGGGGAAGGAAAACATCGTGAGGAAACCGGCATACCCTAGACCAAAAAAGCTTAGTGTTCTTATAAGCGGCGATGGGCTTGCCCGATGGGCGTACCTGTCACGTATGGAATCTAATTACTGTGCAAAATGTGGGCATGTGCCAAATGTCTTGTTTGGACGTGCCTCTGACTAACCTCTTTAGATATCCTCAAATATAGAGGTCTGAGGAAGATATCTACCGAGTCTGGGGATTACAGTCGTGATCATGGTGAGGGTGTGTGTGTGTGTTATATATTTTGGCCCTAAGACAGCCCTTATAACTCAGACTGTTAACTCGGTATCCTAAAAGTTTTGAATAGTTTAGATTGTCAACCACAAAACAAGTAGATACCTACTATATTAAGGAAGACCGACATTAGGGTCCTATTTGTCACACCAAGCCACTTGTGAGCAGGGTAGCCAATTATCCGATTAGGGATAATCCACATTGATCTAGAGTCGACACCAAGTAAGCGCCAAATACCAACTCCACGAGCAAAAGTTGATCAAAGCCTCTAGCCAGCTTGAGTTGGCAAACACATTTTAAAAATAAATAAATAATTCATTACAAATAGATATTTTATATTACGTATAAATTGAATTTATTTAAAATGCATGAATAAGTACATAATTCATTTTAAGCTGGAATAAATTAGTTTTATTATTATTCCATAAGGATAAGCTTTATGAGCCAAGTGAAAGAGAAGGTAGCTATCATGTCGTATAAAGAGGTCAAGGAGGTTGCACTGGAAAGAACTAAATGGAGAGAGATTCATCAGTTATGCCGACAAGAGTCAAACTCTTAAATTAAGAAGATTATTCCATACTAACTTTCGCCCACGGCTTCGCCCGCGCAGTACTTTGAAAAACAAAAACAAATCTTTTCCACGGAAACCGTACATTTTAACGGGATGAAATGTAACCTATGTGCTATTCCAGACTATAAGCTATCTCTGTGCTAATTTTCATCTAGATCAGTTCAGCAGTTTTAGCGTGAAGGAGAAACAAACATTCTTAAAAACTTTCGCGTTTATAATATTAGTAGGATTGTAATCCATAGTAAAAACCGGAACTGCGCCCTGGTTCGGCATAGTAAGTACACAATATTGCCAAAATAATAACAATTTTGTATCCATCAAAAAGTTCCGCTGTCTACACCCGTCTACATCATCAAATCCATCATCAAATCAGTTTGCTGTCTCCATAATTCTATTGTAATTTCTATATTTGAACATTTCGATCAAACATCATTTTAATGAGCGCCAATCATCTAAACAAGGTATACTCCTAAAAATAAGCAATAAGGTAGAACCAAGTCGTGTATTCCCGTTGTCCCCTATTCGGGGACAGCGGGACGTGAAAAAAAATCTTTCCCGTTGTCCCCGAAACGTGGATTCGGGGTCGGGGACAATGGGAAGTCAAAATTTCACGTGTCGTTGTCCCCTTCAATCTGTTTTCCTGTTAAAAGCTTAGTTTTTAGCGTGGGAAACAAGTAGCTACTTTTAGGTGTTAGGGATACTCAATGTGCTAAACTTCTAATAACTTTCTAGCGGTCGATGTGCTAGGAACTATGTAAAGTTTTACTTTCGAATCGAGACGAAATTCTGTAACGTCTCTTGTTTACGTACGTAATCTGAATAAGTGATGATATTAATAATTGGACTTTTTATTTTAATATGAGACTTTGGAACTAAAATAAACCTTATCGTGCACCAATGGATTTTCTAATAAGCAGTAAAGAAAAACATCGTTAAAGAAACGGTATAGAAACTATAAAAAAAGTTTGAAGGTATTTGACATGTTAGTATTTTTGTGTAAAGGTACGAGTTGGCGGCTGACGACACGAGGCAGCAGCGGACGACATGAGGCAGCAGCGATTGACGTGTCACAGATGACACTAAGTACTGGTTTCTATGTATTTCCATGAAATTCCCTCTGTAGTTAGCGACACGAAGCTGGCGACGTATTTCATAGAAATACATAGAAACCAGTAGTGTCGCTGCGACACGTCGTCCGCTGCCAACTCGTACCTTTAACGATAGACTTGCAAACTATAATTCACGGAATACTAACCACTTTAGATATTCTCAAAGGTTTCGGTTTCTTGAGATGCCTACCTTGAGAAACTGGAGACTAGGGTCATGATTAAGTCGATAAACTGGAAACTTTTTCTAACTATGCGTTCACGCAAGTACTCTAGGTACTATTTTAGAAAACATTATATTCTCTAGTAGGTATCAGATTTTTTAAACTTCAATTTTATTTGAAAGTAAAAAAAACATTGTTGTTACTAAGCAAAATTACATAGCGACAATAGGAAGTTAGTAGCAACGTTTTGTTTACATTTAAAGGAAATCATTAGCTCTAAAATGTTTTTGTTTATTATTGTTTAGAATTTGTTTATCTTCAAAATTGTGAGTTGCTTTAGTTAATTACTTAAGACCTTCGATTTGAGTAATTATGTTTATTTCTTTGATAAAACATTGAATTTCATTGTTGAAAACTTAAATTACTTAGAAATTATTTATTTTAGAGCGCTGGTGGTGTAGTGGTAGCACACTTGCCTCACGATCCGAAGGTCGTGGGTTCAAACCTGGTCGTGCACCAATGAGTTTTTCTATTCGAAAAATTTATGTGCGCAATGCCAGTGCTCTTAAACGGTGAAGGAAAACATCGTGAGGAAACCGGCATACCCTAGAACCAAAAATTCGAAGGCATGTGTCATAGGTTAGTATTCTTATAAGCGGCGATGGGCTTGCAACCTGTCACATACGGAATAATGACTATTGTGCAAAATGTGGGCATGTACCAAATGTCATGTTTGGACTTGCCTCTGACTACCCCCTTTAGATATCTTCAAAGATCTAAGTAACTAAAGATCTGAGGAGATAATCTACCGAGCCTGGGGATTACAGTCGTGATCATATATATATTTTTTTTTTATTTATTTTAACAAAACAAACCTCAGAATCTGTAGTGACTTTGAAGCCAAACAGCATGCAGAAAAAATCAAAATGACCATCATCATGTGAATTACCATTGTATAGTTTTCTTAAACTTTAACTAAATCTAGAACAACAATAAAAACTCGCATTCGTAAACGTTTACCAAGAACTCCTTAGCTATTTAAAATTACGTAACAACTTAGAAGAAAGTATAGAATTTTGACGGAGAATAACAAAAAATGGTCTATTGTCCGTAGAGTAGAAAAAAGCACAACTGTAAGAGACTACATTTATTAAAAAAAACTGACGTTGTGCAACCAAACAACTTACATTTTATATTTTAACGTTCAATAAATTAATTTAGAATTCAATTATTGTGCAAAATAGTTGTTTTAATACAAATGTTATCTAACACTAACACCAGTGCAGAGTTAGAACTATCTACGTGACTGTTGGTTGGCAATTTATTAATACTTACCTTTTTAATAAATCCAATACACCAAAGTAGTTTTATCTGTTTTTAATTGTCCAATTAAAACAATATAATCTTGACTTTAAATAACTTTATGTAATTTTGTACCTATTTGTTCACAATTTCAAATAACTATTTCCATTTGTATTCGCCTCTATCTCAGCGCTAGTTTTTCATCTCTATCGTCTATCAAATTACCGAAAGATTACTTTATATCGTTAACTCTCGAATTATTCTGTTACGGATTCTGATTTTATACTAAGTGTCAAGTCCATTCACCTGTACTGACCTACGGCTGATACTACGATTACTCGAACATTTCTCGATTTATAGTCTAACTCTATTCCAACACGCTAAAATATTTACTTGAAAGCAAAGTAGTTTAACCAACCACTCGCCTGAAGTAATTCCTAAATATTACTTAATTATATTAACGTGAAACATTATTGTATTATAGGTACCATTTTAATTTTAATCAACTAAAACTGAAATCAACCTATCTACCTAGTTCCTAATATTCCTTAATTAATAGGTAGTCTAATATGATAGCACAAACTTTAGTGGTTTTTAGTTGTTAAAATTATTGTAATTTTTTGAAATTGTAAATCATAAATTAAAAAAAATTACCCAATCTAAATTGACTCAGCTGGTGTTGGACCTACTGTTTTATGTTTTTTTGTGTTTTAAAATACAGTTTTATTTTATTTTCAATATAAATTGATTAAATTCATCAATTCAAAAATACAATCTCGTTAAACACAAACAACAAAGAGCAAGCGAAAAAAAACATGTTACTCTTTGCTTTCTCGAACGGAAACCAACAATGCCTCAATCTAGAACACGTGGTTGCTCTGTAGTCGCGTGCGCAGTGAAAGACGCCGCGCTACCATTCACCATCGCGAACTCCTTACGAAAACTCGTACTGTCAAAAACTACAAAAAAACGCGCAGATCTGACCCAGCGTCGAAAGTTGTGAATGTGAATGTAGACTGTGCAATAATTGCGGTCTTCAACATATGACTTGTGCGCGTCCGTAACACTTCCTATTAACCAGGTAGATGATAAAGTGAATTTTGTCGGGTGTTGTGTGTTTTCTAGTGGCAAAGCCGGTTAGTGTATCGAAAAAACTGCAAGTTTCTCTTTCGCCAATCGGATTTTTTGGCGTTACAATGGAATGCTGCGATGCTGCTGATATGTAAGTAATAAAAGAGAAATTTTTAATAGTACCTACTGGTGTTTTTGATGCTGTGACATTGGCGTTTATAAAAGTTAATGACATTTAAAGCTCGATTTGACGTCCCCATAAAAACGGAAATTATTTGACTGGTAGGTTACTAAGCCAACATCCATTTCCTTAGCTAATATTGTGAATGTGTATCAAATTTATTATAACAAAATATGCTTTAAACTGATATTACTTACCTGTTTCTTAGCTAAATAAAACGAAACTAAATATTGTTTCTTAAAATTTACGATGCAGCCATGCACTGGAAAGTATCTTTTAAATTTGTATACCCAAGAGACGTGTAGAAACTTGTCTAGAGCCATTTGCATTATGCAAATAAAAGACGAACGGTGCAAGCAGATGGAACTGTGTAAGCATCCTCAATGTCAGGGTATGTCTCTTTAACGTTCTCTCTGAAATGACTTACAAACACAAGTTGTGATTTTAAGATCCACTTAATTAGGACTCTCATCAACTTCGTTCGCCTGCGCCATTTAGAGGTGAAATTTCGATCTTAGACCTTGAAAGAAATCTCCAAATTTAAGCTTTCTAGCATCATTAGCGGTTTTGGCTTAGCAGTGATGAGTCAGTCAGCCGGTTAAGGTCCTATGTTTTATTTTGGAATACTAACTATGCGAAATGTGGGCGTGTACCAAATGTCACGTTTGTACTCTGACTACCCTCTTTAGATATCCTTAAAAATCTTAGTAACTAAAGATCTGAGTAGATATCTACCGAGCCCGGGAATCACAGTCGTGATCATTGTTGTTTTTGTTTGTTTTTTTTTATTTTGGAGAAAATGCACTTACCTACTCTTGGGTGTATCACCCTACATAGTCTTTGCAAATACCTATATTCAGAATAGCTTGTGGTTTACCTTCAGTTGATGCCTATTTTGTGGTTACCTTACTGAGTGATTGCTTTGTAACTTCTCTTCCTATTCATTCTAGTTCAGTTTCTGGTTTGATATTTTAGTGTGATTAGTCTTTTGGTATCACAAGTAATACAAAACATTTAAAGATGTTTACGATTTGATAAAAATCTTTACTAGATATAGAAAAAAGTGTTATTCAAAAACTTAAGTTATCTTTCTCGCATTATGGGACTCCAAAAGAAGGTACTCTAAAATTGATGCAGTAGTTTTGAGATGACATTTCAGAAAAATAAGTTACTGGTAAAAGAAGCCAAAAAAAGCTGATTATTTATTTATCATCAGGCCATAGATAGCCAAAGATGTATACTAAGCCCTATAGGTCAAATCCTTGAAGGCTAGATACCACTTTCATACAACTGGTCGATCCAAGATTCTAGGGTCATCGACTCATGGCCTAGAACTTATAATTAGACTTATAAAAACAAGTACGCTCCGGTTTCTAGTCTGTCGATTGAATCAATACCTGTTTGTTTAAATTCTATTGGAAAAATACTGATATTGTAGAAAAGACTGTAGTGAATACCTTTTACTATTCGTGTTTTTATTTGCCGAGTCTTTTAAATGTATTGTCTTTGTGCGTTTTTTTATAATGTCTTTGATCTTCTTTAACATCTTCAAAGTGCTATCATTTTCTCATCATCTCATTGTATTTTTCGAAGCAAATGTGGTAAAAGGATTTAGGTACACCAGTCTCCTTGCACTATCAATCAAAGATGTATCTGAGATGTACAAATAACAGGACATCGTATGTCGGCTCGGTTGGTTGTGAAATAGGTCACATTCATCACACACACTACCATCAATCTGACAAGAGACTCTAACGAAGGGAACCGCTACCACATTGACGTTGATTTAGTTAGAGTTGCTTTGAATGTGGATACTGATTAAAATGCAGCGGGATAGAGGAAAGATAATAGGGTTAAATTCAAATAAGGCATAAACATCTCTAATAAAACACCGTTGCGGTTCACACACGACTACTTTATTTTCTACTTTATGAAAAACATCTACCCTCATAAGTAGGT
Organism: Cosmorhoe ocellata; assembly: GCA_963675405.1. Lineage (NCBI taxonomy): Eukaryota > Metazoa > Arthropoda > Insecta > Lepidoptera > Geometridae > Cosmorhoe > Cosmorhoe ocellata. The sequence continues at coordinate 2,575,164 of OY776266.1, read as the reverse complement.
ACATTTTATATGCAACAGATGGCGTTAATAGTCCTCAACATATTATTTTGTTATAACTTGAACACCTCCACTTAACAAAATAACTAAATAGCCTAATTCAAATAACCTAATTGAGACCAAACAATTTAACAAACTTATAATGCTTAGCTGATGCCAAACCCTTTGTAAGTAAATCAGCTGGCATTTCAGTTGTTGGCATGTATTTCATTTTTACAATTTTTTCTGCTATTTTCTCACGACAAAAATGATAACGCACATCAATATGTTTTGACCTTTTGTGAAACACAGGATTGGCAGACAATTTCAAAGCAGACTGATTATCATTAAATACAGTTATAGTATATAATTCATTTGTTATTTCTTTCTGCAAATGTCTTAAATAAACAGCTTCCTTACAACAGTCAGAAATACTCATGTACTCAGCTTCAGTACTTGACAGGGCTACAGTACATTGCTTTTTTGTTTCCCAAGAAACTGCACCATCAGATAACTTAAAGAAATAACCAGTGTATGATTTCCTATCTATTGGATTACTGGCCCAGTCCGCATCTACATATGCCATCAATTCTGAATTACCCTTAGCTGTAAATCTCAAACAATAACTCTTTGTTTTCTTTAAATATCTTAAAATTCTTTTAGCATAAACCCAATGCTCTTCATTAAAACAGTTATTAAACTGACTTAAATAATTTACAGAAAATACAATATCCGGCCTTGTTAAGACTGCTAGATACATAATGCTACCAATCAGTTCTTGGTATGGTAGAGTTTTATCACATATTTCACTTTTAGTTACATTTAATTTTTGTTCAATAGGTGTGTCTACCGATTTACTGTCAACTAGATTAAATTTTACTAACAATTCATCAATATAATTTTCCTGATCCAAAGTTATTACACCATTGTTCTTATCTATGTTGACCCTCATACCCAAACACTGTTTTACACAACCAAGATCTTTTATCTTAAACGATAATGACAAATCTCTTTTTATTTTATCAGTTTCTGTTTGACAATTAGAAAATACAAAAAAATCATCAACATATAATGCAATAATAGTTTTCTTATTACCTCTAATTTTAGTAAACAAACATGGTTCCAATTGTGACTTTTTAAAACCTAATGTCTGCAAAAGGTCATCAACCCTTTTGTACCAAGCTCTAGATGATTGTTTAAGACCATAAATAGCTCTTTTTAACTTAAGAACTTTATTACTCATGTTATTACATTTTAAACCTACTGGAATTTTCATGTACACAGTTTCATCCAGAAAACCATTTAAAAATGCTGTTTTCACATCAAGATGGCTTACATCTAGATTTAATCTTACTGCTAAAGCAAACAATAATCTCAGAGTTGAATGTCTCAACACAGGAGAGAACGTTTCGTCAAAATCAATACCTGGTCTTTGAGAAAAACCTTTAGCTACTAGCCTAGCTCTGTAAATGACATTTTTATCACTATCAAGCTTCTTTTTAAATACCCATTTACACTGAATTACAGTTCCATTGTCAGGTACATCTACAATTTCCCAAGCACTGTTGTCATTGAAGGATTGAAGTTCATCGTCCATAGCTTGCTTCCACTGCAAACTCTCGGGTCCATTTAAAACCTCATGCATAGATATTTCACCACAGTTCTCGCCTGGTTCACCTGAAACACAAACACCTGTAAAACCGTAAAAATCTGGTTTCTTTCTGATACGCCTCTGTTTCCCAGGTTCCAATGACTCTGGCACAGGTACCGGTTCCACCTCCAGTGAAAACTCATTGTCCAGTATTTCATTTGAAGCATCGACAAATTCTTCTTTCTCTCTTTTATTATCTTTTTCTTCTTCTGATTGTGGTTTGTATGACTTCCAATATTCTGTATCCTCCACTGCTTCTGACTTTACTTCCAACTCGGCCTCTTCCTTATTTGTAAACTCAACCTCTTTCTCACTAATACTGATCGGCAGCACATTTCTATTGGCCCCCTCCTGGATCACAATAATGTCTCTGCTCGTAGTTATCAAGTTACTGATTGGGTTGTATACTCTATAGCCTTTAATATTATCTGGATAGCCGACTAGGATACATTGAGCAGCCTTCTTGTCCCATTTCAACCTTTTCTGTTTCGGTACGTGGACCATAACCTTGCTTCCGAATATTCGGATATTACTAACATCTGGTTTTCTAGCAGTCCATACCTCATAAGGTGTTCTGTTGTTTAATCCTGATGCCACTGATCGATTCCGTAGATAGACTGCAGTGTTCACCGCCTCTGCCCAAAACTTCTTGGATAAATCTGCATCAAACAACAAGCATTTTGCTTTCTCAACAACTGTTCTGTTTAGTCGTTCACATAACCCATTTTGCTCGGGTGTGTATGGATTAGTTTTCTGATGTATGACTCCTGCACACTGTAAGTATTTATCAAATTCTTTATTACAAAATTCCAATCCATTGTCTGTCCTGAGGACCTTCATATTCTTTCCTGTTTGATTCTCTACTAATGACTTGTAATTTTTAAAATATGAAAAGACTTCATCTTTCGTTTTTAAAAAGAAAACATGAGCCATTCTGCTGTAGTCATCAACAAATAATAAAAAATATCTGGAACCTCCTATCGACTTTGTTTCCATGGGCCCACAGATATCTGCATGTATTGTCTCGAGCAAGTTCTCGCTTCTGTTACCATTATTAGGAAAAGGTAACCGCTCTTGCTTCCCTTCACAACACACTATGCAATCTGTTTTACTGGCCTGGGGTCTGTCTGTGTATGATAACCCAAGAACCGCGCCATTCTTCATTTTTTCAAGGTCATTATTGTTAATGTGAGCAAATCTCCTATGCCACACATTGCCCGATGTCAACAAACAGCCAACTTGCTTGATGTTCAGTTTGTATACACCTTCAACTGAGTCTGCAGTTGCCACAATTTCATTCTTTTTATTACGAATAATGCAGTGATTGTTATTAAAGTTCACTTTGTTGCCTTTTTTTATCAACTCACTAACTGACAACAAGTTTGTAGCTAGACTCGGCACATGCAAAACTCCCGTAACTGGAATCTCGTACTCAGTACTGTTCACCACTGTTGTGATTTGGATATCACCACAACATTCCACGGCAATCTTCCTCCTATCGGCAATAACAATCTCGTCTACTTCATATTGTTTCGACACATTCTTTAGCCAATGTTTGTTGGAAGTCATATGCATACTAGCTCCTGAGTCTATGTACCAATCTGTATTGTTGAATTTTGTGCTGAGAAATACTGCGCTGAAAGCATTTGATTCTTTTTTCTTTGTTGATTTTTCTGACTTTTCACATTGGTTTTTGTAATGACCGTACTCTTTACATTTGTGACACTTGACATTTGACTTTGACTTTGACGTTTCAGAACTTGACTGAGTTTTAGATTTGTTTTTTAAATGTTGCCAGTTCTTTGATACAAATGCACTTTGCACGTTAGTGACGTCACTCCCTTCCTCCATATCAATGAGTTTTGATTTGATGGAGTCCGCCGTTATTTCAATACCTGAATGCTCAATCGCCATTATCATTGGCGAAAACTTTTCTGGTAATCCTGCTAATAACAGCGATCCGACCCACTCGTCGTCGATCTTGAATCCAGTATTATTTAGCCTCTGACTTGTTTCTACTATTAAAGTCACATACTGAGACATCGATTCACAATTATCACGGCGAATTGAGATAAGGGATCGTAGAAGTCCAATTTTTCTTGAAAAGCCGGTGTCATCAAACATTCGTTTTAGTTTTGTCCATAATCCTTTTGCACTGGTTTCTGTTTTGATATGCACGTAAAGCACTGGATCGATTGTTAGGACAATTTTTGCTTTAGCCTTGGCATCGTTTGCATCACCCTCCTTTTTGATACATTCTAGCATGCCCTCGAGAATAAGGAAATTTTCGACTGCAAACGCCCAATCTTCATAGTTTTCTCTGCCTTTTAACTTTGGCACACTTGACATAATGTTCGTAGACATAATTTCACGTTAGCAACCACTATTATTCTAAAACTTTATTAATTACGCGTAAGGCCCATAACCTCTAATAAAACACCGTTGCGGTTCACACACGACTACTTTATTTTCTACTTTATGAAAAACATCTACCCTCATAAGTAGGTACATTTTATATGCAACAGATGGCGTTAATAGTCCTCAACATATTATTTTGTTATAACTTGAACAACATCTTTTATTATAATAAAGATCTCTTGCTACTAATCTCTTTCTAATGATCTTTGAGGATATTTAAACGGGGGAAGCCAGAAGCATGACCAAACATAAATATATGGCACATTTAAAAAAAGGCATAAACATGTTAGATCCTCTTGCTACTTAGATCTTTGAGGATATTTAAACGTTAGCCAGAAGCATGTCCAAACATCATATTTGGTACATTTCAAAAAAGGCATAAATAATGTCAGATTCTTTGCTACTAGATCTTTGAGGATATTTAAACGTTAGCCAGAAACATGTCCAAACAACAATATTTAGAACATTTCAAAAAGATTTATTGCTACTTATATCTTTGAGGAAATTTTAAATGGGGGTAGCCAGAAGCATGTCCAAACATCATATTATTTGGAACATACTCACACCTTGCACATTAGTTAGAATGTCGTTATAGGTAACTAAAAGTTTTTTTGTTATGTGAAATAATATAATCTGTTATTTTTGAGACAGTTTTTGATTTAGCCAATCGATAAAATATCAAGAGTGTTGCTCGGAGACGCTTCCTTCTGGCAGTAATCTGGATCGGTTGACATGGTTAATATGTTAGCCGAGCGATCAAGCCAGCGTTCCATGAATGGCTGGCAGTGAAATTCTAATACTTTCATCGATACAAGCCACATAACGCTACGTGGGTGTACCAGATAAAACCGGTTTGTTATAATTTGTTTTTTTTATTCAGATCTTGGTCACGGAAATTAAATCATTAACAGTTAAGCATTTTTCAATAGAGTTGGCTATTCGAACTTTTTCTCAGAGTCTCCTTTTTGTGCGATACACGTATGAACACGATGTTATGTAGGTTACTAAAGTGTCTGAGAGCCCACTGTAAAGGCCATAGATTAAAAAAAGAGCTATTACTTAAAAAAAGTTATCTCAAATTACGCAAGTTTGAAATTCCACATTTCAAAATAGAAATAGAAATTAAGTAAGAACTAAATTAAAATGTTCTTATAAATATTTATCTTATTATAATACTTGGCACAAAGTTGCCGTGCACATAGCCAACTAAGCCAATAAGATGTTGCAGTTTTTGTTTTTTCAAAGCAATGTAGAAATTATACGGTTCGTAAATAAGCCAAGAAACTTAAACTTTTATCTGGTATAATATTACAGTCGAACACAGAACCTCCTCTTTTTTTGAAGTCGGTTTGAAAATAAAGTACTAGTGTCGAATAAAAACTGTGTAATTACTATTATTAATTTGTTTTGTGTCAGTATTTTTTTAATTTAAATGTTTTTGTTCAAAAAGAGATCTACAAGATCAAAACAGTTTTTTAATCAGTCCTGCTTTGACCAAGATTATAGGTGAACATAAAAAAACAGACCTAAGGAAGTACATACGTTTCTAAGCAATGGATTTTTTTTAAAGTTTTGTTAAGTCAAGTAGGTACGTACCTACCTATACAAAAAGTTTTATGAAATAAGGTCATATTAAGGTATTCAAACAACATTTTTGTCAACTCAATAAACCCAAATAAATAAATTAGATTCTATCATCTAGCTAGATAATCTCGTATCTAATAAATATTATATTAAGTGAAAAATTTGAATAAGGTATCCAATAAAATATTTCCTCATCCGAAAATGTCAAAATACCGGTGTTGAGACCTACTTGGCACTGGGTACATACAAGGCCACACTGCAGACTTACTTCACAACTGTCAGAGACCAATTTTCCATGTAATGAATTCAAAGTACCTGGGTGATAAAGCTTTGCTCTGTTTATTTTGGTAAACGACGTTTTCTTAAAATTAAACCTAGCTAGATCGATTTATCTCCTCCGAAACCCCCTGCATTATACCCTCTACAAAATTTCATGAAAATTGTCGGAGCCGTTTCCGAGATTCAGATTATGTTAAATAATATTTTTATTAAATTATCTTAATTATACAAGAATTGCTCGTATAAGGGTATACAATTCAAACTAAATGAATAATATTTATGATGACGTAACATAATATCATAGCATAACATCAAAGCATGATCGAATGTTACTTTGTAGTAAGTACTTTGTCTACGGCTTTAGTTTCCGTGACTGAACAGTTTAGTCGTTCGTTTCCTTACCGGTATTAAGTAAATTAACATTTTTCTTCATTATTGATGTCTGGAGAAAGTAGTTGACCCTTTTTGCATCGCCGTGACAACTTTCTGTTTTGGTCACAAAAAGTACGTCCCTGAGCATAATGAGTCCTTTCACCACGCTGGTTCTTGTCGTAAGGTCGTATTTATATTACTAATATTAAAAATGCGAAAGTTGAAATGTATGAATTTTTATTACTCAATAATAAACATACATGCATACATTCTTACAAACTTTCGCGTTTATAATATTAGTAGGATATAAATTAAATAAACATTACAAGTCTAATAATTTGAAAAAAAAATTACAATAATGGTGGTGATTCTGTTGTTCCGCGGACTAACTAAAACTAACTAAAAAAATGCTGAAATAAACGTGACCTTATTTTGTTCACATCAAATACTAAATTAGCGTAAACATTTTAAATTACAATTCTAAATTTGACTAAACTGACGTATGATTGGCATGTTTTAGCTTATTTTAGAAGCTATGTAAATTGGTGTTGACTAAAGCTACGTGAAAATGGTGGAAAATTAATTAAATTAGAATGATTATGTCAATTTTAGATCTTTTTAAAACTGTCATTCAAAAATGTTACGCTAATTTGGTCATTATAGTAAACCAAATAAGATCGTACCTATGGATATGGTAGCATTTTTTAAGTTAGTCTACAAAACAACCGAATTACCACCATTGTCGAATTTTATGACAAGTGCTAAGTTTAATAAAACCTACAAATTATGTAGAATTGTAGGTACAATTTTACTATTTTGTAAATTTTCCACCACTACAAATTTGTAAATCGTAATTTTCTATTGAACAGAAACTTGTAGAATTGTAACCGGTTACAATTAATTGTATTTTACAGTTTGTAATGTTTATTAAATATACTGGTGAATTATACAATATTTCGTAATAAGACCGTAAAAGTATAAAACGTTTTGTTTATCACCGTGTTTTGCGGAATAGGTTGGCAAATGTTACTAGTTGCGGTGCCAAAAACAAGTTGAAGTACCTAGCTCCGTGCAGCTAGTGCAAATTAAGTTTGTTTTGGAAAAACATCATTATTTTGTTTTTTATTTTCCTCTGTGTTCGTGTGCTCTAATACAATTGTATTCCCGCGGGTAAAAACTTACCAAAAATTTTTATTTTATTTTTCACAACATCTCCACGTAATCGGTTATTTGTTTACACCAGTAAACGGGTAATACATGAAAACATTCCTTAAGCTAAAAAATAACCCTACAAAATGGAGTCCTAGTAGGCCTGGCTTGTCAAAACTTATTACACGTTACACGGCAAGTCACATTAATCCATTTTTGGCGGATCACCAAGTAGTTTCGAATTAGATTTTCCACGACACAAAATCGCATCGCGGTAGATTTCTATGATATCGCAACGTACAACGATGCGACACCGTATCTTGTTGTATGTTATTGTGTTTGTTTTTGCTTCATATTATGTTATGTCAAATATCACCGCTATCGAGAAACCTTAACATTTTTAACCCCTCTGAATCACAACTTTACAAATAGTATGCGATTAATAACTTGCCCAGTTCGTAAGTCACGTTTGCATAATATATAGAGCACGTCAAGTCCTGTGATTTAGGCGATGGTAGGGTGTGGACTACAAGCATCCGTTTTTCTCACAAGCCAAGACGCAAAATACGTTTCGCGGGATGAGTTGACCGATTCAAAAATGCATTAGGTCAACTCATCCCGCGGGATAAGTTGACAGCGGCCTCAGTTGAGTAAAGATCCATTCGTTCAACCCAAATTAGCGCTAAGTTATGTCACTATTTAACTTCACACTGCGGTTATGTATTTTTTTACTCCTCATTTTAATCCCCTTGCGGTTTTCTATCAAAATAAAGTTATCCAAGGTGTGATTTAAATTTACCCAAAAGTTCATTTAAATACGCTCAGCCGGTACAAAATAAAGATGTACGAACATACGTACAATCAAAAACTTTCAAATTTATGAGTATTAGTAGGATATAATGATGAGTTACAAAATACTATGATTTCCGTATTACTATAACTTAATACGCGTCAGAGCAAATATTCAAGCTAACTTACGTTTACTTACGAGACTGGCAAATTGTAAGGGTGAACGCAAAATCGTCTAAATTCATCATCTTCCTCCCCTTTTCCCATGTTATGTCGGGTAGGCACTATCAACCGAAAGCGGCCAAATCAACCGAATTAAACGCTTTAATACGCGAGAATAAATTCGTTCAGCGCGTTCGGTTGGAACGTATGCTCAGTCATCTTAAATCTTTACGCTTGTAATCCCAACCCTAAACTGTAAATGATGATAATATTATAATTTGACCTTTCTGAGTTCTAAGGCTTCTAGGCAAAATGCTCCTAAATGTGTATGGTTTTGTGTGGTTTGAAATCTGAAATAGCGTCTTGAATAGTTAAAGACATTATGTACATCGTTTGTAACGGTCCTTAGATAGCTTAAATGTTTCACGTGTCTAAACATACTAGATCTGTATATTTTAGCTACTTAGGGCGGTCTCGTCCAAACTAGTCTAAGCACTAAAATACTTACCTACCCCAGAATAAATCGTACCTAGTTATTGAAGAGTAAGCAGACATTTTACCAGCATTTAACATCTAATACTTTAAAAACGTCTAATTTTTTTTTTTTTTTTTTTCCGGTTCCGGTCGTCGATCTGTCAATACACACGTCACAGAGCTCCGCGTAAAATTAAAATATAACAGTGTAAAAAAGTGCTTACAAAGTGTGTCATACGAACTATTGACTACAACAAAGAACGAAATACGTGATCAGCGAAAAGAATACAGAAAAAGAGTTAAGTTGCGAGAACAAATCAACCGCATATTGTAAACATTCTAACCTACAAAAATACTGTCAAGTGTCATCTCATGCAAATTGTACATAGACTATAGAGTGGAAACTACAATACCAACATAACAAACAGCAAAATAAGTGTTGCCATAGCAAAACAAGTGTTGCCACAGCAAAACAAGTGCTGCCACAACGAAACAAGTGCTGCCACAGCGAAATAAGTGTTGCCATAATAAAAAATACGATAGATGGAAAAAAGTATGGAAATCTTATTGGCAAAATTAGACGAAAAATTAGACCAACAAACTAAACTTATAATAACTTCTGTAACACAAAATGTCATGGCAGCAATAGACGAAAAGCTTAAAGCGTTTACCGAAGAAAACGCCCAACTCAAAAATAAAATAAGTGAGCTAGAGTTAAAACTCAAATTCGCTGATAAGGATAAGCGCAAAAATAACCTTGTCTTTTTTGGCATCGAGGAAGGAAAAGCAACATCAGAAGCGGAGCTAGTAGACTACATAAAAGACATTATTATAGAAATGGGAGTACATTTTGAAGTCTTCGAAATTAATAATGTTTACAGAATCGGCAAAAAAGAGCTTCAAAAAAATCGCCCTGTCGTAGTCTCACTGACAACTACATGGAAAAAACATATGATTCTGCGAAACAGATCTAACCTGCAAGAAGGTGTAAATATCAAAGAGGATTACCCTAAAGAAATAATAGAAAAACGCAAACAACTGCAGCTGCAAGTAGAAGAGGAAAAGAAAAAAGGAAATATAGCGTTCATAAAATATGACAAACTGATAATAAAGAAAACACATGAAAACAACAGAGAAAAGAGGAAAAGAGAGACTTCAGGATCACCGAAAATACCATCACAAAAGAAAGTCAATGCAGGGAGCACCCAAAGTACATTGACCACCTTGAACAACGCCCCCTCTAAAACTGCGACAAAGGAAATAATCAGACCAAATATACTGAACTATGTAGAGCGCGGGAGATCAGCTTCATTATCAAATCTCTCAAAAAACTAATATGCGACACCCGGATCCAAACAACCACAACAACCACATCACCAAACACAACACTCATAAATCGCACCCCAAGCCGGCTTGTCACCGTGGGGGAAGAAGACAAACACCCTCCATCTAAATCAAAACATTATAATTCGAAACACCCTAAATCAAACCTATCTAGAAAAAATATGCACAAAAACAAAACAATACAGATAAAACCAGATAAAAAGATCACTGAATATATACATGTCTGCACACTGAACACTCGGACACTAAGAACAGAAGAGAGCCTAAAAGAACTAGAAATAGCGATATCCAACATAAAATGGAACATAATGGGCATCAGCGAGATGAGAAGGCCAGGAGAAGGAATAGAAGAGAGGAACGACTATATCATGTTTCACAAAGGAGAACACACAGGACAGAAAGGAGTAGGTTTCCTTATTAAGTCTAAACTGAAGAAGAACATTATGGGATTTGAAGGAGTCTCTGACAGAATTGCGGTAGTTCATCTAAAATTTCCGGGTTATAAGAAAAACTGGGTCATCTTTCAAATATACGCCCCAACAGAACAAGCGGAGAAATCAGACATAGAATATTTCTATGAGAGTATCTCAGAAGCAATAAAACCGCACTATAACAACAACATAATAATCATGGGTGACTTTAACGCACAGGTTGGAGAAAGGCAAATTGGAGAAGAATCCTCAATCGGGAAGTTCGGACATGGTAAAAGAAGCCAAAATGGACAGAGACTAGTAGAATTCATGATGGAAAATAACCTTATTTTAATGAACTCACGTTTTTACAAAAAAAATAAAAGTAAATGGACGTGGTCCTCCCCAGGTGCAAAATTCAAAACTGAAATTGACTTTATTATAACCAACAAAGCAAGCGCGTTCACAGATACCAACATAGTTAAAAATCTTAACTTTAACACAGACCACCGTATGGTAAGAAGCTGCCTAAGCCTAAACCAACCCAAAAGATCCAGAAAAAACCTAGCAAATAATAATAAACTGTATCAAATATCAGAACACTGTCAACCCACTAATTCCCGCACAACAGAATCACTCCACGAAATTATTACCTCCGACGCAGAAACTGGGACTAAATACAGGAGATTACAAAACAAAATGAAAGAGATGCTAGTCAGCAAACCCAGAAGCAAAGAAAGCTATTTAAGCAAAGAGACACTAAAACTACTAGGCGAAAGAAGAACACTAATAGCAAATAAAGGGGAAAAAGAGAGACGCCAAAAAATTGCAAACCTTAGCAAGGATATTAAGGAGAATATGAGGAAAGACCGTAAGGAGAAAAGAAATAGAGTTCTGGAAGAAAATATAAAAAGAACAGGAGGAACAAAAAAGGCTATGAAACAACTAAACGAACATGGGAAAGAATGGATATCGAAACTAAAGCAACGTGAATCTTACTTAACTAATCGACTCTCAATACAGAAACTTGCCACGGACTATTACCGCCTACTGTATTCTGATAAATTTCATTCAGGGTTGGCCACAATTCCGGAAGTTATCGAAGCAAAAGAAAACAAAGTAGATGAAGTACCAGAAATCCTTGCTTTAGAGGTAATCAAGGCAATAAAATCACAAAAACTCGAAAAAGCCCCAGGGCCGGACAAGATACCTAATGAAATGCTCAAGGGAACCCTAGAGGAAATTAGTCCAGTGCTGGCAAAACTTTTCAATGAAATTTTACAAACAAGGCAAATTCCAGAAGAATGGACCGAGTGCCACATAATTTTACTGCATAAAAAAGGCCCTAGAGACGAGATTGGAAACTACAGGCCAATTTCTCTAATATCAAACATATACAAAGTATTTGCTAAAGTGATCCTGGAAAGAATATCATTAATACTAAACGAAAGCCAACCCGTAGAGCAAGCGGGGTTCAGAAAAAACTTCAGCACAATAGATCATATTCACACAATAAAACAGTTGATACAGAAGTATAACGAATACAATAAACAAATCTACTTGGCGTTTATAGATTACTCAAAAGCATTCGACAGCCTCAGGCACCAATACATATGGCGGAGCCTTGAACAACAAGGGGTTCAGAGCAACTATATAGAAATACTTAAGAATATATACAAAACTAGCAAGGCCAGCATTAAACTAGAATCAATAGGAAAACCATTTCCTATCGAAAAAGGCGTACGCCAAGGCGATCCTCTCTCCCCTACGCTATTCAACGCCGTACTCGAGCACATCTTTAGACAGCTAAACTGGGACCACTTAGGTCTGAACATTAATGGAGCTCGCCTAAACCACTTAAGATTTGCTGATGATCTGGTGCTTCTTGAGGAGAATCCAGCAGTAATAAAACAAATGATGCAGAGCCTAGCAAATATAAGTAGAGAAGTTGGTCTGGAAATCAATGCCAGTAAAACAAAATTGATGACAAACTCAAGGGAAATAGACGTTATGGTAGATGGCAACAAGATCGAATACGTCAAAGAATATATTTACTTAGGACAGATAATATCCCCTTCAGATGAAATGACAAAGGAAATAAACAGGCGAATAGCCCAAGGATGGAGAAAATATTGGTCACTGAAAGAAATAGTGAAAAGTAAGGATCTAAGCAATCACATAAAAAAGAAAACATTCGAGACCTGTATTCTACCAGTTCTTACTTATGGCTGTGAAACTTGGTCAATAACACTTCACCACAGAGAAAGGCTAACAAAATGCCAACGAGCCATGGAAAGAAGCATGCTAGGGTTAAAAATCAAAGACAGAGTCAGGAACGTAGACATGAGAACAAGAACAAAACTCACAGACATTCTTACCCAGATAGACGTCCAAAAATGGAGATGGGCTGGTCATATGCTACGCCACCCCATTAACAAATGGAGCAAGCAAGTCACCCTCTGGCAGCCAAGAGACGGCAAAAGAGGCAGGGGTCGTCAAGTCAGGAGATGGGAAGATGACTTGAAACAGACAGCGGGACCACTCTGGTTGAGAGTAGCAAGGGACAGGACCCATTGGAAGGAATTGGAGGAGGCCTATGCCAAAAGGCACACCGAACTTAGGGACCTCTTGTAACCCTATGTTTTGGAATAAAGGCTATTATTATTATTATTATTATTATTATTACTTTAAAAACGAGCACTTCTTATATATTTGTAATTATATACATAAAGGTATAATGTTATAATCTGAATCTCGGCGAAGGCTCCAACAATTTTCATGAAATTTTGCATGCAGGGGGTTTCGGGGGCAATAGATCGATCTAGCTAGGTTTTATTTTTAGAAAGCGTCGTTTACCAAAAAAAACTGAGCAAAGCTCGGTCATCCAGGGAGAGATGATTCAGTCTAAAAATGCACGCCCCTCTACTTGTACTTACATTGGGAATACATTAGAGGGGCGTTGATTTTCAGACTGATCTACCTCTACTTTTATTAATATGACAATAGTTATAAGTACCAGAAGTTTGTTGACAAAACTTTTGTTATATAAAAAACATGTTTTTTAAATTAATGTTTGTAATCTCATGAACGAGTCTAGAATGTTTTTTCCAACTTAGGTTCATCACACTTCAACAATCTCAAATGGAGTCCTAATGCTATTGAACATTTGGCTTGAAACAGAAAATAATACTAGGAAATAGAAAGGAAACTCGCTAAACTCTTTTCAAATCGCAAATATCGCGAATCCGTATTCAAATTTCAAATTAAGGTGTCTTTGTCAAAAGTGACTACTGGGTACCGAGCTGTAAAGCCAGTCAATTGTCTTTTAATCTAAATATATATAATATGTAACTCAAAGGTGACTGACTAACTGACTGACTGACATAGTGATCTATCAACGCACAGCCCAAACCACTGGACGGATCGGGCTGAAATTTGGCATGCAGGTAGATGTTATGACGTAGGCATCCGCTAAGAAAGGATTTTGACAAGGGGATAAAATAGCGGATGAAAGTTTGTATGAAAAGTCGCGATAATCGACATTCACGCGGGCGAAGCTGCGGGCATCAGCTCGTACAGCATAAAAACAAAGAAGTTTCATTTCTATTAGTTATTATTTATTAAACGTCCATCGTTAATTAAAAAAAAGCAGTTAACATCCAACGTTGGTATCCGAAACATCTTGGTTCTTTTTTGTGTGAAATTTTCTGTGAAAAAGCAATGGAATTAGATAAGATAATAAAACTTAACACTAGTGAAAGTTTTGAGACGTTTTATTTGGCTTTTAGAAACCTATAAGTAATGTAATGATCAAAATTGTATATTTATAACAATAATATTTTTTACAAAAAAATGAAAATCTTCAAATTATACACTCTACACTTGCAAAGTCAATTGCGATATTATCTACTAATATTATAAAGAGGAAAGATTTGATTGTTTGTTTGTTTGCATCGAAACTCCGAAACTACTGAAACGATTTCAACAATTCTTTCACTATTGGGAAGCTAATTCCCGGGTGACATAGGCTATAATATTTTTATATTAAAAAAAAACCAGTGATACTTTTGCTATCCGTGGAAAGCCAGGGCGAGTTGTTAGTTGTATGTACTATAAAAACCAATATTTGGACGACAGAAAGTTTTCAGTGGCAAAAATTGTCATTCAAAGAAATGAAGGCATCTTTTAAGTTTTGCAAGAAAAGTTGTAAATAATCTCAAGGTAATAAAATTTATAGATCACTGCGTGATAATGCTTTAACCGCTGCCCAGACGGAGATTCGAGCATTGAATCTAAATCACCGACATTACGATCCAACTCACTAGTTTTTATGTATTCGGATTTAGATCAAGTGAATCAAACATTTTATAGCCAGAGGTAAATCTCAACTGATATACTACATACATCGACAGATTGATTGTTTTTTATTGTTATAAGTGGATACTAAAAGTGAGAGAGCACTGCTTACTTAGTAATATCATCAAAAAAAAAAAAATATGATCACGACTGTAATCCCCGGGCTCGGTAGATAACTCTTCAGATTTTTAGTCACTTAGATCTTTGAGAATATCTAAAGAGGGTAGTCAGAGGCAAGTCCAAACATGACATTTGGTACATGCCCACATTTTGCAAAGTAGTTAGTATTCCGTACGTCACAGGTTGCAAGCCCATCGCCGCTTATTAGAATACTAACCTATGACACATACCTTCGAATTTTTGGTTCTAGGGTATGCCGGTTTCCTCACGATGTTTTCCTTCACCGTTTAAGAGCACTGGCATTGCGCACATAAATTTTTCGAATGGAAAAACTCATTGGGGCACGACCAGGTTTGAACCCACGACCTTCGGATCTTGAGGCAGGGGTGCTACCACTACACCACAAGCGCTCTTCAAATCAAATCATAATATGTACTTTTAAACTTACGCGATCTGAACACATTATTATTAGTATTATATTTATTCAATTAAATCACAGGGATCATTTTGAATCGTCTTACATGCTAAGTGAGTGTAGGTGCCAATTCCAGTCCTATCACCAGTCCGAGAAGAACCGACAAGAAACTCGCTGGGCCCTAGCGCTTTTTTTGTATGATCCTTGTTAATTTTGTCAGGGATACCTAGCAGAGTTGGAGCTTTCCAATTCGTCCCAAGCTTTTTTGTCATCTAAGGAGTCTGATATTCTATAATAAGCTTTTTCAGACAGTTTATGTTTAATTACATTTTTGAATTTCCCAATCGATAAATAAAGCATTGTTGGCAAATTAGGGTTGTCAACATAATGAATCGAAAAAAAATAAAAAATGTGTGGAAATTTGAGATTTAATAACAACAAAATAAGATTGTAAAATTTTTAGATTGAAGTAAGTCTGCGGAACGAGAGAATTACCACCAATATCAACATTTTTATCAACATCCTTGTCACTTAATATTCAGATGTTGAAAAGGTAATTCAGGAAAACGAGGTAAAGGCGTGGCGTAATTTAAGTAACAATAATGTAAAGCCTTGCTTATCCTGGCTGGCTTAAGTTCGGTTAGGGTGTATGTATGTTATTTATTGTTAGATAATACAAAAGGTTTTATGTAAAATCAAGTTTAGTAATGCTTAAGTTTGTATTATTGTTTTGTAAGGTACCAGTAGATTTTTTTATTTTAGTTATGTTTATTTTAAATAATTACTAGAAACTATGTTGATATAATATGTTAGTTTAAGTTTATATTTTATCTGTTCCTCTATAATAACGCATTGGATAATTATTATCTGTTAGGTTATTTTGATTATAATAAACTGAATTTGAATTTGAATTTGAATCCCTGCAAGAACTGTGCTGTTTTCATGGGATATCAGGGATTTGGTTTCCTTGTTAAAATACTATAGGTACAAAAGGAACCCTTTTAGGATAATGTTGCTGTCCGTCTATTGGCTTTTTTTGTCATCACCATATCATGACCCATTAAATGTAAACCTTTAAAGTAGGTACATACTTTCCATTGATCTAGAGTTATCAATCATGGAAGTCAGCAAATTTTTATCTCTTTTTTATCAATCGATTTCGATGAAAGAAAGCCTAAGTTTTAATACAAGCTTATCTCAATACATGAATAATGAAAACAGCATTCGATTTGGTTCAGGCGTTGCGGAGATTAGCGTGCACAAACGCAAAGATAAACGATTTTATTATATGGATAGATTTGAGTATTTCCAAAGAAACATTTTAAAATGTGAATTCAGCCTAACTCAAACGCGGTGTAATCTGCAATTTCCCCAAAACTCCCTCGCTATAGGCCTGAGATAAGCTTTGATAGTTCTGTCCTTGGTCTGTTAATACCCCGTTCTTAATGAGTTCTCTACAAATTTGGGACAAGATTGTTATTTGTGAGACAAAATTAGCTGTTTAGTTGGGTGACATTTTTTAAAGGAAATTGTAAATCGAAGAAAGTTGTTCCAATATTCATGAATAAGGGTTACGCTATATAGTGGTATGTTCAAATAAATATTGTTTAATGACTTAGAGAAGTATAGGTCATCCAACGGATCTAGGCATTCATGAAATTAGCCACAGGTGCGAGTTTGCGCATGTTTAGTTCCTTCCCCCCCTCCTCATACCTCCAATTGCTCCCGATAAACGATACTGGGCAGCTCTTGCGGCTAACTTCACGAATGCCTAGATTCGTTGAGCGAGCTGTACATACGTTTTTTTCATTTAAATACCTACCGCAAGCAAAACGCACGGGCAAAAGCTTGAACCAAAATAGTTTGTGAAATCAATGATAGAGTCACAATATCATATCGTGCTGTATCTTTCGGTGAACTACTTTTACCTGTCATTATAATACACAGTCAAAATAAACGAAGTCTACTCATCATTTTTTGTAGTTAATGACCGACGACCGTGTTCTTATTTTTAGTACCTAACTAGACGCTACAAAATTGGTTTAGCCGACATGTGAACCAATTTACTATTTGCTGAATCAATAATTTTACAGATACATTCATAATAAATAAATAACACTCAAAAGTCATATACACAGTTTTTTTTAATCTTTATTAATAGTCTATTTGCCATGCGAGTATGGGAATAAATTATAAGAAATTATACAATTATATACTCACAACAAACTAATTAAAATCACAAAATCAAAAACAATATTGTATAATTTGGACTATACTCGTACTCGTAGTTAATGTGATTTTAGTAAAAAAGGCAAATCAAGAAGATGTTTGACATAATCAATTTGAAAGATTTTCAAATATTTTTTTTACGTGAAAAATTGGGCGTTTTATAGTCACAGTCACTGCAAAATGTCACAAGGTGTGGACGGATACTAACGTCTCGTGTATGAAAAATGTAATGAGAGTGAATGAAGCAAAAGAGGTACCTATGTCAGGATCATAGCAAGTGGAGATCCGTGGTCTCTGCCTACCCCGTCGAGAAACAGGCGTGATTTTATGTACGTATACACACAATCAGGATTTTATTGGGCTATGAAATAGAGATTTTAAAATATTTTTGCTCACTGCGTGTGACAACAATAAAACCGGCCAAGTGCGAGTCGGACTCGCGCACGAAGGGTTCCGTTCCATTAACTATGAAAACTGAAAAAAATCATGTCTGTTGTATGGGAGCCCCCTTAAATATTTATTCGTTTCTGTTTTTTAGTATTTTTGCCACAGCGGCAACAGAAGTACTCTGTGAAAATTTCAACTGTTTACTTGATAGTTAGACAGTTGAAATTTTCATGGTTCATGAGATACAGCCTGGTGACGGAGGGACGGACAGCGGAATCTTAGTACAAGGGTCCCATTTTTACCCTTTGGGTACGAAACCCTAAAAATAATAAAATTAATCGTTTTACGTCGCATTCGCATGTGTCGCATTTTTACTCTTTACTTTCTACAAGAATCAGACTAGATCAAACCATAAATCAAAGCTATGACTAGATAGAATAAGGTATTTTTGCGTAACATGATAATTTATATGAATTATGGTTTGTAACAAAGACAAAGTTTATCATAAAGCAAAAACGGAATAATATCTTTAGGCTATTTTACATGGCGTACCCTGTGGCGTACAGAAGTTTTGGGTACTAAAAAATACGAATTACAGCTGTTACAACTTACAGTACGCCTAGCGATTATGACAGAACCAAATTATAATTGGTTTAAATTTTATAAATTTTCTTAAAAACAGAATTTAATAAGGAGTAGTAGGTGACTTTTGTATTGGCCCGAACTAAACTATAATATAACTTGTAATTATAGGAATGTTACTTGGACTTTAGACGAAAGTTTAAAAAATTCAAGCCGCATAATGGTGGTGATTCTGTTGTTCCGCGGACTAACTAAAAAAATTTTACAAACAATTTTAGATCTTTTAAAAACTGTCATTCAAAAATGTTACGCTAATTTGGTCATTATAGCAAGCCAAATAAGATCATGCCTAGTAGCATTTTTTAAGTTAGTCTGCAAAACAACCGAATTACCACTAATATCAATGTTATTGATTAACTATACACAAACTGCAACTAAATTATATGGTACTTTAGTATTTAATTTAAAAAAAAAAATAATGAAAACTTTAACTTTATACTATTATACAGATTGGTGAAAATAAGCCTTATAAAATAGGGTTAATAAATCGATGGGTTATCCTATCGATTCACACTTTTACACATTGCCCACCCCGACAATCTGTTACCAGGTAATAAATAAAACGTAAAATATTCTATCGTACTAAAACACCAATTTTCTTATCATTCCAAAGGAAATTTCCGGATAACATAAAGAATCCTATTTGCCGAAATGTCGTAGATAAATGGGGAAATGGGACAAATTGTCTCTAGATTTATCTAGCTTGTTCTATGTCCTACGTAACCACTATTATACGAGCGATGCACATTTAAGCTATAAAGTTTAAGGCGGTGACGATAATTTCCCGATCCCAGTTTCCGAAAATATTGCGTCCGTCATTTGAACTATAGTCATCTTTATGTAAATAAATGCTAATTAAATTTATAGTTCTAGAGACAATTGTAAGATGTACCATTCTATATTTTGTGCTTTTTCTATTTATAGTAATAGCTATCACCCGCGACATCTAATACCGCCAAAAAGTAGGAGTTCGATCAAATTTGCGACGTAAAAAAATATATTTTATAATAGACTTTTATGGCATTGCCTCGCAACATCAACGTAGTGCACCAGTATGATTCCTTGCTCTGTTAGCTAGCAATCGTAAAACATTGTTTGTCTGACAGAGCAATGTACTGAAAGCGCAGTAAATTTTACACTTGCTAGATGTTAGTACATTAACCTGCTTAGAGATCAAGTAGTAAAATATATAAGTACCTGTACTACGTGCATTACAACAAGATGCATGACAAATGTGTTTTTGGAATACGAAACCATTATGCACGGAACTCGAAAAAAACAAGGTTTCAACTCCTTAGCCACTGGCTTTGTCCATAGTTTAGTGTCTTCAGATGTCTTCTTCTTTTTAAATTTTGGCACTGTCAAGTGTTTTTATTGAATTTAAATACTTCAACTAATACAACAACTAAATACAACAACTTTAAACGGTCAGGTCAAACTCTCTAGTTTAATATTAACAAAAGATAACGATTTCGTTTGAAATTCTCGGAAAATCTTCACATGATAAATCTGCATTTCAACGTTGGTTGTCGCCAGTTTTTGTCATCTGACGAAAAGACGATTTCAAATTTGCGTCAGACTGCAACATTGACTGACACATTTGACATTACCTCTCCCAACAACATTATTTCACTTTTCAAACGTTGACTGTACTTTGCAAACGTAAAAAAACAAAAAGATGACTTGTCGGCGATGAAGGTAAAACGAACAAGCCATAAGAAAAGATATTACCCATTTACTTAACTTGGTAGAGCTTTTAAGTTGAAGATGCTCTTTGATCGTGTTGTTACGAGCTTGAAATTAACAAGTACAAATGTCATACGAGTGGATAAAAGAGTCAGAAGGTTCATGCAAGAAATTAATAAATATTAATCTCATTCAGGTAAATAGTGTCAAAGACGATTTTAGACACAAAGTTACAAAAGACAGACAGTACACTAAATGTGATCTAAATTTGAAATCTTCTCTCATGAGTAAAAGAGACAGCTATTTTTCTCTACGAAAAAAAAGTAACATTGACGACAAGAGTGTCATTTTGGTTTAGTCAAATCACAAATTAACCTCACCTTATCTTCTCTATCGTAGAAAAAACGCGTTTATATTGCTTATGATAAGGCTGTTGTCATCTTTATTTCTATAGGTACCTTCCTACATGGTATAAAACAAAGTCGCTTCCTCTGTATAAACCTACCTATTTCGTGATTAACTCTTTAAACTCGTATTTATTGAGAAGTAGGTTTATACACCACATTAGTATTATGTAATCAAAATACCAAGATCATAAGGATCACTGTCAACACGTCACTGCATTCGTAAGTCCACGAAATTGGCTCAAAATCCAAATTACGATTGGATTCCTGATTCCATTGTGTCCCTCACAATCGCTCGCGTCTCTGAAGATGAACTATCTGACGAGCCCTTTGAACAAGAACCAATACGCCGCCCGCACACTTTATCTCAGTCGTTAAACACTCTCCTTACATCGTAAAACGGTGCCATCTCAAGTGGTTTATAACGATAAACAAATAGAGTTCAAAACCGTATGGCATAACGTAGGCAGTTTTCCCATAAGTATATAAAAGCAATCCGTTGTTGATTGTCTGTTTCTTATCATAAAATGAAGTCATTATTTTCTGTGACATTAAATTCTCATCATGTTCATTGCTTTCACGGAGATTATGACAATCGGAAGCCCCGTGACGTGTATTTAGTCTTTAAGCACCGAACACACTACCTTCGTCTGCATTCGTCGATCTGATCATAATTCTCGTAATAAATCTCGCATAGATTGGTTTATAATCCTCCACACTAATAGCAGAGACCGCGTAACTACACTCGAGAGCATAAAAATTGCACACTCCCTTCATTTCCATTATAATCCTATTATTTTTAAATTGAAGTTTGCTTGATAATATAACTTGAACTAAATTAAAGTACCTACATACTGTTGGCTTCCTAAAAACCCGTAATGTGTATGTAGCCTTGACCTTCGGAATCATAACAATAAATAGTACCTGACGCCTTACCACTTCTTGATAATGCAAGACTAAGTTTTTGAACACTGGTGGTAAAGAGGTCCTGGCTTCCAATTTTGCATTAAATTCACCTAACTTTTCTAATTATCCTAGTGATTTTATTGAATATTTTTGAGTTTGAATTTGAATAAGATTTACCCGACTCTTTATTAATCTAGAACAACTGTAACATTTTTAATTAAAAAAACTTTTTTTTTGGTACATACTTACCTAGACTTCATTTGTTGACTAGAACAAATCATTTGATTCAAAATAGCACACCTTCCTTTTCAATATAGGTAGGTGCCTATTCATCAGATATATAATGTGTTATAAAAACCTTAAAGTCAACATTCTTATTACCCCATACAATCATTACTTACATAGAAATAATACCTACCATAATTCTTCTAGAAATACTACTTACAGCTGCCATTTTGGCTTTCGTAATCATACCATAGAATAAAAAGATTTGAGTAAATGGACCTAGAAACGAAAGTCTTTAATATTAATAAGTTAGTTTTAAATTACTATTTGAAAGTGCCCAAAGCAAAACAAAATTACAGTTAAATTAAACCAAGAAATAGACCCTTGCACGCGGTGTAGATACTAAAATGTGTAGTTCCAAAGTTAAAAAAAGCCAACAATGGTAACAATAAAAACAATGATATATTATACATTTAACACAACGCTATCTGGCCCCAAACCAAGCGAGCTTGTGTTATGAAAAACCAATATTTACCTACTCTAATGACAATTTTTATTGTTGGACAATTATAATAACTAATCTATCTAACATTATCTGTAGCGAGGAAATGTCAACGGCAAAATAACAGTGACACAACAGAACGATAGTTTATATTTCGTTACTAGTTCTATTCTATGATGTCCAGGCCCCATGGCACATTACTTTGCACCGAAATTGCCTTTTCAAACGCAAGTCACTAAGCGTTAAATGGATTATTACTCGAGGATCATTTGCTGTGGTAAGTTATCGACACGGAAGGCTGTTGAGGTGAAATAATAGAGGGTGTTGGAAGTATTAAGGAGGAGAAAACAAAAAACTATATGAAGAAATATAGCACAGTACCTAACTACTTGATAATTTAGGCGGTGATTAAAATTAAAAAAAAAGAAATCTTAAGGTCATATATCACCTAACTGTTGGTTAACATAGCATTACCTAATTGAACATCAAAATTGACAAAAATGTTATCATTATCCATTTTAAGTAATTTCATTTTACGGAAGATAATACTTTGAGGAACATGGTGGAGCACAAAACAACTTTATTTGTTAATAAACAGCATGGTGAAAGTATCTCAAAACTATTTTTATTTTTTAATATTGTTGGACGTTTCACACAGCGCTATCTAGCCCCAAACTAAGCAAAGCTATAGAAACCAGATAGCTGATAGATTAATTATAATACTTTTTTTTGTAAATACATACATAGAATACATAATAACACCCAGACACAGAACAAACATAAAGACTGCGTTTATCACACAAATGTTTATCCTGTGTGGGGATTGAACCCACAACCTACAGCGCAGAAATTCAAATTCAATTCAAATTCAATTCAAATTCAATTCAAATTCAATTCAAATTCAAATTCAATTCAAATTCAATTCAAATTCAATTCAAATTCAATTCAAATTCAATTCAAATTCAATTCAAATTCAATTCAAATTCAATTCAAATTCAATTCAAATTCAATTCAAATTCAATTCAAATTCAATTCAAATTCAATTCAAATTCAATTCAAATTCAATTCAAATTCAATTCAAATTCAATTCAAATTCAATTCAAATTCAATTCAAATTCAATTCAAATTCAATTCAAATTCAATTCAAATTCAATTCAAATTCAATTCAAATTCAATTCAAATTCAATTCAAATTCAATTCAAATTCAATTCAAATTCAATTCAAATTCAATTCAAATTCAAAATTGATTTATTCAATAAAATCACCAACATAACCCAAGTACGAGAAGAACAGGCAAGAAACTCGTCTCGGTTCTAGCGCTTTTTTGTATGATCCTGCTTACACAAAATGTTACCGAGATAATATTAACAAAAAAGAAGGCAGAGCTACTGAGCCAAGCCAACTGAACTGTATGACCAGTCATGGAGAGTATGATAAAACTAGCCCTAAACTTCTTAATTTACGCTTTGCCGCTGTCAAGTAAAAATTGTTTATTCCAGCACAAAATATACAAGTTAACAAAATGTATAAGTAAAAACGGTGGAACTGCAAAAGTTGTAAACTATGACGCAGTCTCCACGCCCATCTCCAGAACTGATGAGTAGGTTCTGTTTGGTATAAAATAAAAACAAAAGTGATATAAAACTAGCTGACCTGGTGAACTTCGTATCACCTATGTGGGTACATTATCCTCGTAATTTTTCCATATTTTATCACAATTCACCTTCGCTGGTTAAAATAAAAATTAGCCAAATTATTACAGACAGTTCTCGAGAAATGCTTAATAAAGCGAGACTAAGAAACAGCAACGCCATCTAGTCACTATAATGGGAACCAGATAGTTTATAGAATACAAATATACTTTTTTTTTGTAAATACATAGGTAGGTACATAGAATAAATAATAACATCCGGAACAAACATCTACGTTCATCACAAAAATTTTTGTCTTGGGTGGGGAACGAACCCACAACCTACAGCACAGAAAGCAGAACTACTACCAACTGAGTCCGTAAAAATACAAAAACAGTTATAACCATATATTTTTTTTTTTTACCAGATAATTCTTATTTAAAAAATCGTAATAAGTTCCCAACTTAGTTGCAACCTTTTTGTTACAGCAAGGTCGGCCATTAGATAAATCAAATAATACAAATCGTTATCCAACCGACATCGCAAGTATTCCGAAAATACTGTTGACGTCATTAATTTCGGTCAACTGTCAGAGACTTGTCAGTGTCACTGCCATCATCACGATGGCAGCCTGTATTGATAGACGCGGCGCCATGCTACAATTTGTGTTGTTGACCTAGTGGTCGGATTTGAACCTTTTCTTGCAAACACGTAATATTTTATACGTATTTTTTGAACTTTTGCGATTATCACACTACTCGCTCTACTCTTGTAGGGCTAAGCTCGCCTTTGTACATGTATTTATTCTTTCCGTCTTGCTTTTTAATATTTTACTGTGTATAATAAAGAAAAGAACTAAAAAAATTACTTGCTGACTCTGGCGCAACTTTGTCTGCGCGTTGTAAGTTATATATTTTTTCCCATTTTTGCAACGTTTTTTATTGATGCTCCGCTCATATTGGTCGTAGCGTGATGTTATATAGCCTATAGCCTTTCTCGATAAATGGACTATACAACACAACAAAAATAATTCAATTCGAATCTCTAGTTACTGAGACTCAACCAAACAAACAAGCTCTTTAGCTCTAAAATATTAGCCTAGATTATTGAACTAGAATGGGTCTATGGTGCTTATGCTACTCACAAATTAATGAAGAGGCAACCCTTAAATTAATTGATGATTTAGCCAAACAAAAATAATACTTTTGAAGCCACAAAAAATATTTTACCAACTCTTCTGTAGAAGAAATCCTACTAATAATAATAATAAACGTGAAATTTTGTATGGATGTATGGATGTTTGTTACTCTTTCACGCTGAAACGGCTGAACAGATCAAGATGAAATTCGGCACAGATATAGATTAGTTTAGAATAGCACATAGCCTACTTTAAATCCCGGAAAATGTACTGGAATAGATTAGTTTTTTTTCTAGATACCACTTGCGTGGGCGAAACCGCGAGCGGAAACTAGTCATAATTTTCACTATCAAAACTTCTGATGTCGAACAACAAATAATTGAAGAGCAAGCCAGACGTACAAACAAACAAATCAAATTAATCACGACTTCAACACGAAAGTACCGCAAAAAAATTACGTTCCGTTAAGTTTAACCGGGTGTTACATACAGATGTAGTTTACGTGAAACGAATCGTGCACTTTCACTGCATTGCACGCTACGGAATACCAAATACAAGATTGTATTTGGTTTAAATGTATGCACGGACCAGTGAACGCATATTAACATGGAAGTATTACTTGAGCTAAAAAAATGACCCCACAAAAACAGAGCCGAGGTAGGCGTGGCTTGTCAGTTTTGCCAAAGAATTATATAAAAAAATTACAGAATATTATTACACCTTTTTAAACTTGCGCGATTTCAACACATTATTATTAGAATTAAACGGTATTACGTGACCACGACATTGTGTAGGTAAATCTGTTGAAACGTCGGGAAAAATAGGTAAATAAAACGCGATAAATACCCGTTCAATAGTAATAATAAAGCTTATTACACGTTACACAGCTATTTAAACCCAAACGTCGAGGGAATAAAGATTTTTGACAAATCCACGAAATAGTTTCCATGTGTGAAATTTGGTGTCGTGTTCCGCGGATATTTTGAAGAAATGCTTCTATATTTTATATGCGTTCACTGGCACGGACCAATCAGTTTGATTTGGAACCGGGTGGGACGATAATAAAACTAGACTTTATTGCAGGTTTGTATGTTACGTATGTTATTTTTTTGTGATCACACACATCGAGGTAAACAAATAGAGAGATGCAAACTTCTCCTGTCAAGCCTTAAAAAGTGTAACCGCTTTAGTAATATTTATATCGATGTCCCACCAGCTTATTACTAGACTACATTTTTTTTTTTCTATAACGTAAACTATGCTTTAAAAATAAGTTTTTTCTACCACTTTATATGTTATTCGGATCTAAATTCTTATTTTTAGGGTAGTGTTAGATATTTCCGAAAAGTGCATGCGACGGAGATGCGAATGTTGAGATGGATGTGTGGAGTGACGAGGATGGATAAGATAAGGAATGAGCATATTAGAGGAAGTTTGAAAGTAGCGCCTGTGACAGAAAAGATGAAGAGCAATAGGTTGGCATGGTATGGGCATGTTATGCGGCGGGAGGAAAGCCATGTTACAAGAAGGGTGATGGATTTGAATGTGGATGGATACAAGAGTAGAGGTAGACCTAAGAAAAGATGGATGGACTGTGTGAAAGACGATATGTGTAAGAAGGGAGTGACTACTGAGATGACGGATGATAGGGGAGAGTGGAGGAAGAGAACCTGTTGTGCCGACCCCACCTAGTGGGATAAGGGCAGGAAGATGATGATGATGTTAGATATTTCCGAGAGATCTCTGTAGCTTCTATGTCGTTTTATCAATCGAGTGTTGCCTATTTCCCTATTCATTTAAGTGTTGACCCGCGCTAGTGATGTTTTCGTATTCTGTCACATGCCTCTGCACTGCATAGAATACGGAAATAGGTTCGCAAAGGAAACGTAGCCAGACTTTAGCTTGGTCCCATCGTGATTAACTCTCGAGTAAAATTTTAATATTTTAATAAGTAAAGCTAATGGCGTTCACGGTTCAAGGTTTTGCGAAACTTTCTTTAATTAAAATAAGGCTAAGTGACGGGAACTAATTTACTTACTTAAACCGAAGACAGGGTAAGAATTAATTTGTAGGTACGTACAAAAGGCACCGCAAACTTCAAGCCACTTAACAAGTAGGTTTCTAAGTGGCGTTGGAAAAGTTCACAAGTCATAAACACATTAACAGATGTTTGCATATGACTTACCTTTGTTATTTTGCAGGGTTTTTTTATCTATACTCGTACTTCTTTACTAATAATTATTATAAAGATTTGATTGCTTTGGTTGCATATAGGCTCCGAAACAATTGGACCGATTTGAATTTTTTTTTAATCAATGCGTTAAAATACTTCTGTTTTTTTCTTCACCGAAACACGCGCTGTTAAATTTGACAATAAAATTAAAACCTCGCTAAACATTCGACGTATTTTTTTATTCCGAGATTCGCTGTTACAAAAGCAATTTATATAAAAATGCCACGCATTTTCCGCTATTCCATCCACATATTTAGTGGGGCTACGAAGGGTATAAAAGCCTGGTGTGGCGTGATAACTCGTACCTATTTGTTTCAGAACATGACACAGGTACTGTACAGTCGTCTAAAAACATCTATCTATCCTACTACCATGTACTTAAATTAATTATTGCACGCCATACAATGGACATACTATGAAATATAACATCTTGGTAACATGTATGTATTTCTTGCAATAAATTCTACTTTACTCTACTAATCCTACTAATATTATGCGAAAGTTTGCGACTATTGGATGTTTGTTACTGTTTCACGCTGAAACGGCTCGACCGATCTGGATGAAACTTGGGATACGCGTAGTTTGTAACCTTGAATAACACATAGGCTACTTTTCATTCGGGTAGGTACGCTAGCGGAGCCGTGCGCGGTTGCTAGTACTATAAACGCGACAGTTTGTAAGAATGTATGGATGTATATTTGTTACTCTTTCAGGCTGAACAGCTAAATGGATTTGGATGAAATTTGGCACAGATATAGATTATAGTATAGAATAGCACATAAGTTACTTTTTATCCCGGAAAATTCTACGATTCCCACGGGATAGATTTGTTTTTGTTTCTCAAGGTACCACGTCGTGGGCGAAGCTGGTATAGCTATAATTTAAAGTACTGCTATGGAACTTAGCACTCATTTAGATCTCATTTTTTTATCGACGTCACCATCACACCCGAACGCCGTTTATACCTAACTTGGCCCCATTATCACATTAATATTTTTTGTTGGGATTGTTATAAAAAACTATTTTAAAAGAGATAAATTGTTTAAATAAGGTGACTGTACTCAGCTATAGGGTCCAGAGATTATCACAAGCCTGTCTCTATGTCCTTGACAAGGGACAAGGTCCGCACAAGTACAAACCAACTATGTTAATAGGTCCCTAAATATATCACCTACCTACTATTGTATTATGTACAGTTTTCAAATATATTTTTTTTGCGTTTCTAGCACATGTTACGTTTTTGAACTGCGTACTAGACGAGAGTGTTACTGAAAATTATGTTTAACTGTTGGACAACAAAGTTTAAATTAAAACTTAGACAAATGTTCTTTGACGTAGCAGATAGTTAACAACTAATACCCACTGAACAAGCAATAACAGATCTTAAGGTGTTCAACCTTTTCAATCCGCGACTGTACCTACAACTACTGAAAAATTAAAAACTTTGAAATCATAATTATCTAAGTACTTACATACATTTTGAGTGATGAAAATAGCTGAAAGTTTTTGTCATGTTGTACACTATGTACCTACATAATGTTGTAGATCTATGTCATCATTGCATCATCATCCTCATCTTCCTGCCCTTATCCCACTAGGTGGGGTCGGCACAATAGGTTCTCTTCCTCCACTCATCACTCCCTATCATCTGGCATCTCAGTAGTCACTCCCTTCTTACACATATCGTCTTGTAGATCTATGTAACAGGTCAAAATTTACAGAGTTTTTGATAAATTAACTTAATCATTTTGAGAATCGGTATCAGTAATGTGACCTTTGGAGATCTGACTACAAAGGTTACTGTAAGGACCTAGTTTGTGACTGTGAAACCAAGTTTGTAAATTACCTTGAGCTTCGAGAATATCCCGTTAATGTCCTAAGGGATATTCATAGTTGTAATCCTGCTAATAGGGACGCTAGACCTATGTCAAGGGCTTTGACTGCTTTGACCCCTCATTTGTACTCTCTACAGGCTCTGGAGTAGAGTTGTGGAAAATTTGAAATGTTACCTTGAACTCCGGAGTTCAAGGTAAGCACTTAATAAAATAAACACTCTGTAAAATATGTATAAATACCTTTGCGTAACTGACTGACTGACAGGCAATCTATATCTATATAAGAGCTTAACCTGACTGACTGACTGACTGACTGACTGACTGACTGACTGACTGACTGATTTATCATCGCCCAGCCGAAACCGCTGAAGCTAGAAAGCTGAAATTTGGAAGGTGGTTTCCTTTTATAACAAAACCACCCACTAAGACGGGATTTTTGGAAATTCCACCTCTAAGGGGGTGAAAAAGGGTGAAAACGTTGGTATGAAACTTTTTAACGCGTGAAGCGATTATCATGAAACTTTGTTTGTGCACTGTAAATGCAAAATGAATGGACACGTGTTTCAGGATTTTTCAATATAACCATAAAAAAGGGGTCAAATGTGGGGTCAATCTTTGTATGGGAACTTTTTAACGGGTGGTGCGATTGGCCTGAAACTTTGTTTGTATACTGTAAATGCAAAATGAATGAACACGTGTTTCAGGATTTTTCAATATAACCATAAAAAAGGGGTCAAATGTGGGGTCAATCTTTGTATGGGAACTTTTTAACGGGTGGTGCGATTGGCCTGAAACTTTGTTTGTATACTGTAAATGCAAAATGAATGAACACGTGTTTCAGGATTTTTCAATATAACCATAAAAAAGGGGGTCAAATGGGGGGAGGGTCAATGTTTAGTTATAAGATTTTTTTAACGGGTGGTGCTGAATTTTTGTTTTCTGTTTTAGGATTTTTAATATAACTAAAAAAGGGGTCAATGTTTGTATGGGATTTTTTTAACGGGTGGTGCGATTGGTCTGAAACTTTGGGGTCAATGTTTCTATAGGTACTTTTTAAAGGGTGGTGCGATTGGTCTTAGTTTTGGTTTGGATACTTTAAATG
This sequence comes from Cosmorhoe ocellata, assembly GCA_963675405.1. Classification (NCBI taxonomy): domain Eukaryota; kingdom Metazoa; phylum Arthropoda; class Insecta; order Lepidoptera; family Geometridae; genus Cosmorhoe; species Cosmorhoe ocellata. Next base: position 2,544,745 of record OY776266.1, on the reverse strand, counting down.
CAAAATAAATGGAAACGTATTCCTGGATATTTCAAAAAAGCCCTCTAAAATGGGTAAAATTGGGTGTCAAAGTTATTTATGGGATTTTTTATTAGTGTGATTTGTTTGAAACTCAGTTTAGATAGGTACCTACTTTAAGTGAACAAAGTCGCGGGCGGGACAGCTAGTGTATTAATAAGTGTTGGTAGTGTATTAATAACCTTTCTATAAATAAATAGTACGGTCTACCTGGTGACCGAGCTTTGCTCGGTTTTTTTTTAGTAAACGACGTTTTCTAAAATATGAAACCTAGCTTATTTGATTTATCGCCCCCAAAACCCCCTGCATACTAAATGTCATGAAAATCGTTGGAGCCGTTTCCGAGATTCAGAATATATTTATAGGTATACAAGAAATAAGGTAATTTTTCACATGTATTATAAAAAAACATATGAAACTTATTTGCATGTTCTTGTGAATACCTAAAACAACATACCTACATACATACATAGAGTACAATATTATGACAAGAACTGACATCTACTTTCATCATACAAAATGTATGTCCTAGGCGGGGATTCAAACAAAAACACTGTAGGAATTTAAAGTAGGTAAATTTTCATTCTTTTTTAGATTATAAATAATAAATTATGATTATTAATGGCCTCAATTGCTATCGTGATGTGGAAGCGTAATCAATCAACGCTGTGTGAAAATAATTACAAAAAACTTAGCTCTAATCGTGAGAGTTAGTTTCTATCGAGATTGTTAGGAACTGCGAACTGTCTGTTGTGTAACGGCCAATTTCTATATTCTATCTATCTGTGGTTTTTGGATTTTGGATAGGTATTTGACATTACATATCTAGTGTGTTGTGTGTTATGTGATGTGATATGGGTTTTTTTGCATGAAATAAACGATTTTTTTTTTTTTATCAATTATCTATCCATAATGCAAAAACTGCAGATAGATATAATATAGAAATCAGCCTTAAGACGCCAGTGGAATACCTACGAGTATACGAAAAAAAAAGACGACTGTAATTCCCAGGCTCGGTAGATATCTTCTCTGACCTCTAGTGACTTAGATCTTTGAGGATAATCAGAGGGTAGTTAGTGGCACTTATAAGAATAGTAACCTATAACATACACCTTCGAATTTTTGTTTCTAGGGTATGTCGGTTTCTTCACGATTATTTTCTATAAATACCTACGACAAGCATCATTTTAAACGACTTAAAGGAGGTTCACAATTCTTCTGTTTTTGTGCTGTTACGCGATTTCTCCGCCAATTATGAAAAGAAGTGGAAACGATAAAATAAAGTTGCGGATACCAGTCCGTTCACCAAGTACCAAGTAAGATGCATTACACATTTTTTTAATGAAAAATTCCTGCTCAAGGCAGGGTGCTATCACTACAATCCCGTGTTTTGTACACCACCAGTGCTTATTGATATACCATACATACCATAGATTAAGTAATAGTTAGATGAACCGTTACATCCAAGTCACGCCGGCCGGCGCGGCGCCCCGTGAAGGTCAGACGACATGCGCCATTGGCGCAAGAAATCGCCATTTTTAATGGTGATGTCTTATAATTGACAGCTGTGCCGACTGTCTGTGAAGACCGCAAAATAAGAGTGATACACGTAGGTGTTTCTTCGGCTGTTTTGTGAAGCGACATCGCTTCTGTTCTTAGCCGGCTTCAAAGTTCTATGTTCGAATGTATGGATGTGTTTTATGTATGTTTGTTTATTTACCGATATCGATAATTGAGGAACAATCTGGCAAATATTTTTTTTTGGAAGGCTATTACTCTAGAGATGGTCATTTCAGATTCAAGTTATTTTGAGTTTTATCGTAAAATCTTCCAATAAATATTGAAAATGACAAATATCTAAGTAATAGTAGGTACTTGTTACACTATAATCTGACGAGCAAACATAGCACAAACTCAATATTTAGTTGTGGATTTCCGCAAAGTGATGCCTGAATCAATCAATTATCTTCCACTTAAGCCTGAGTTCTCGGCACAGATGTGGATAATGGGAATTAAGTTAAATTGTTTTTCTTTTTGATTCGATTACAGACTTCTTGAAAAAAAAGAATGAATTGAACGGCCATGTTTTGTTTAACTTGAAGTTTTCTCTGTGACCTTGACAATGGCCATGACCTTGACAATGGCAAAATTTATTTTTGATTGTCAGAAGTGGTAATACCTCGTATTTTTTTATACCAGTGCTCTTTAAAAAGCACTTTAATTTAAAACAAAAACGTTAAATTTTTAACTTTGCTGTTTAAATAATTCCGTAATTATAATAACTCTTTGATTATATAATATTATCGCTTTACTTTCATAAGTGTTGAATCACAAAATGATGCAAATAATCATTTTTATCTCGAATAGAAAGTAGCATTCCTAAATAGATGAGGCAAATCCGGATGTCTAGGTCTGTGTCATTTCGTTGTACAAATATTAACGCACTTTCCACCTTTCCATTGTTTAACACCTTCGGGTCTCGAACCTGCTTCATAAATATGCTGTTGTTCGTGTCACTTTCAATGTTTTGACCAATAATTTCAGAGATAGCGATTTCCAACTTTCAAAACATAAAATAAATTCTAAAATGAAACACCTTTTAGATATTCTTCAGCATCATTCTTTTAGAAACTTTTCAAGTACTTACATACCTACTTACTTACTTAAAAATAAATAATATTGTTGGACATTTCACACAACGCAATCTAGGCCCAAACTAAGCAAACTAAGCAAAGCAAACTACTATGGTAACCAGATAACTGATAGACTAATTGAATATATTTTTTGTAAATACATAAGTACTTAAATACATAGAATACATAAAAACACCCAGACACAGAACAAACATCTGCGTTACTTATCTAAGAATAGGTAACATTTTATGTATTTCTTCTATACATAAGTACCTATATAATATGTATGTAATAAAGCATTTTTTAATTCCCAATTCAACCCAGATAGCGATAAAATTACTGTTTAGTTAAAAAACCCAAGATCAGGTGATGCGTAGAAAGCAGTGACCGTCAGATGCATCGGTATTCGTTTACATGCGCACGCGTCTATTCACAGTTTGGTACAAGACATGAAAGTTATTCTCTTCCGTTTATAATCATCCTCTTATTAACGCGAAAATTAACTTATGTATACTCGAAATTATTTACAGCCAAAGACCGTAAAACCAAATTCTTAATGTTGAAGTTTTTTACACATATAAAAGTTCAGTTCAATTTTATGATACAATTATACCTAAAGTAATGTTTACAATTTATATTAATTACAATTAAGCATTTTTTTATTTGTTCGGGTATTCGCTTAATGATTTTTGGGACCCAATAACAGAACGTTCAAAAAAAACTGTGTAAATAAGTAGGTAGGTAATTATATATAAACAAAATCTACTTATAATACTTTCTGTCTAAGATAATTATTACCTGCCTACCACACAAGCAAATCCATGAGTAAAAACAAGTTCAAATTCATCGCAACACCAATTATTTGAATTCAAACTACCAACACAAGAGCCTAACATAAATAATTGATAGAGCAATCTTCAAAGTCCATTAATACAACTAGGAGTTATTTTAGTTACACCTAACCCATTATTCAAGACCCTTCCTTGGGATACAAAACAAAACAAATTGGTCGACCACAAAACAGTTCTAATTGAATTCCTAACTAAGTGCTCACTAAAGTCTGTAATAATAAATGAAACAGAAGAAAGCGATAAGATTCAAAGTTTGTGATTAGTTAAATATACACTGGTGTTAGTAGTATTTGTAGTGGCCTCGCTTTCCGATCACGAGTCCGAATTCGAACTGACAACAATTTTTCTGATGGAAAAAATTATGCAATATATTATATCGGAGTCATGCTTAGAAGGAAACATCTTGGTATAAACCCGCGGCTTAGTCGACACCGACAGGTATAGATTTTGCAATCTTACTCCGTCTAAAAACTAATTCAGACACTACGCAGCGTCTTCTAAGCGAAAGTTATTGTATTACATCAATCCCTGTGAGTAAAGAGTTCCATAAGCTTATTTGTTTTGTTTTTAGGAGTTTAATAAATAAATAAATAAATATTGGTGTACAGTTCACACAACGCTGTCTAGCCCCAAACTAAGCAAAGCTTGTATAGGCGACCATGAAATTGGTTTACCACTCTAAGGCTGAATATCATTTGCACGTACAAAACATCAAGGGCTATTTTCGCTTGACAGATTAATAACTGCTACGTCAGAATCTGTCATAGTAATCCTTAGCGAATAATTATGTTACTGGGAGATGTCATCAAAAGTGGTAAACCAATTTCTTGGTCGCCTATACTATGGAAACCAGTTAGCTAATAGATTATTTAAATACATTTTTTTTTAATACATAATAACACCCAGACACAGAACAAACAGCTGAGTTCATCACACAAACGTTTATCCTGGGTGGGGATCGGACCCACAACCTGCAGCGCAAAAGGCAGAGCTACTACCAACTGAGCTGTGGGACCAGTCAACATGTATGTTAGTAAACTGACCGCTTCCGCATAAAATTTGAGCCAAACCCTACCTCTGGCGAAAGTATTGGTAGTGGGTCGCGTGAGAGTATCCTTAAATTAGTGGAACTCCCCGCAACTTTGCTCGCGTAATGTTTTTTTTATACAAACTTCCACCTTCCACTGTGCTTCTAAAAATGCGTCCACAGTAGTGACTAACTGCCGTGATCGTTTTATATACGAGTATTCGATTCTGCAATTCTCCAAGTCTATATTAAAACTTCATATAAAGCGGTATTTTTAGATCACCTATGGTGTAAAACTTGTCCTATCAAAAATACAACATGAAGATAAGTCCGAATCAGGTCATCACTATGATGACCAGATAATTTTTGAATATTTTTGGTAATTCGTAAAACTATAATTAACCATTTACATTTTAAAATTCGTGGACGAGTTCGGATTAGCAATGCGATTTTATCTCCCACACAAAGGAGCCGTTAATATTCAGTAGGGTTACAGAATAAATATTAGTAGGCACGGTTGGGTCAAAAGGCGAAGCGAAAGCACAGCCGTACACAGTAAAGCTTGTTAATTTTCAAAACGTCTAAGACATGACATGGGTTAGAATAGAATGTAGGCAATACCTACGGAAATCACGGATGAGAAGAATTAAAAAGAAGTAGATATAATGTTGTCCCCATAAGAACTGAACTAAGGACGGAGATAATGTCTATTGCGAGTGACCAACACACCTTGTTATAGGTGTGTTGGTCACTCGCAATAGAAATCCATGAGATTTTTATCATCATCATACCAGCGGTATGACAGCCACAGTCACTGTTGAACATAGGCCTTCTCAATAAATTTCCAGAGCGATCGATCTTGCACAGCATGCACCCAACGGCTCCCAGCAACATTTACTAGGTCGTCTTTCCATCTAGTGGGGATCTAGTTCATCCGTTCTCTTCCGGTACGTGGTCTTCACTCGAGAACCTTTTTGCCCCAACGTCCTTCAGCTCTACGAATCCAACTAAGACTGAGATTAAGAGTAAGACTTTGGAAAGGAGTTATTGCAAAATTTATGTGAAAAGTTCTTGCTCTGTTTCTGCAAGTTTGCATTTTATTCAACCAAATCACAAAGACCATTTTGAAATTGTTTACATAATATGTCTATTTAGGCAGTTCTAGTCTAGCCTAATCAGCTTAGAAAACGGGCGGATAGTGAACCAGCTTTTATAAAACTCAACTACGGAATAGATCTGAGGTGACAAAACATTCAGGACCCTTTCAAAAGTTCCAAATTGCAGTTATTTCGGGTCAAAAAGATTAATTAAAACCTTTGTAAGTCGCTCTACATAATGACTGACTTGGAATCAAGTTCAAAAATTCATTTGAATAGTGAGGTTTGCTAGCACTTTATCATTTACATTTTGATCTTTTTATTGTATCAATGGTTGGTTATTTCATAAAAATGTTTACTTTTTGAAAGCAGAATTTATTCCATAGGATAAGCTTACAATCATCAATGTGTTGGACCACGCATTTTTTCATACAGGTACCTACTAGGAATCGAAAATTGATGTAATGGTCGATAAGTCAAATTTTATTAAAATCCGTTTCGTATTTTTCTCGTGATACTATTTCAAAGGGAAAGACAGGCAAAAATTTTCAAAAATGCTGTTTTTGAGTCAATTAATAAGCATACCAATTTGAATCGTCAAAATATTCCTATTTCATGTAAAAATATTGCTCAGTTACTTAAATAAATATAGACAGATGATTTATACGATAAAGATGAATAGTAAATTCACCTAAAGTTCTCTAGACAAAAGCAAAAAGCATTTCAATTCAAGAAGAATAGGCAACAATCGTAGTCTGACACTCTGAATGAAGACAATAAATTTACGCTTTCTAAGTAATTGGTGGTCATGAAGGATATCAAACTTGGTTGATGTACCGTCTACTTATTTTACCGGCCTCGGTAAATACGGTCCTGTTTTTGGGGTTCTGTACCTCAAGAGGAACAACTGAATCCACGATAAGGCTGTGTTTATTGAGAGATTCGTTGTATACATATACACAAAATATCATTATCATCTACATCATCCGCAGCCCGACTTCACCCACTGCTGCGTATAGGCCTCTTCTTTTAGCATAATATGCCAAATCCACGGTCTGCTGCTAGCCTCATCCAGGTCCGGCCCGCGACGGATGCTGTCGTCAGCCCATCTTACTACCGGACGAAAAACGCACCTATACCCGGTTTTTAGATGCCATTCAGTTAACGCCTTAATATATTATAGAAAAGTAGAAAATTCCACCGTAAACTGTCTTCGTTAAAATCATGAACATCATCAATAATTATTATATATAGTTGTCTACACTGCTGGCCATTGGTCTTCTTCAAGGGCAACACTGAATCCAAAATAAATAAATATTCATTTCATTTCTCATACATATTTATTTTCCAAAAAACAAAATTTGGTGATCCCATCAATTGGGTCGATATAACATGAATTCCCTTACATTAAATCGTAATTTATGACTAATAGAATAAACTTTCTCGCCTTACAAATTATGGTTTTGGGACCGATCGTAAATTGGACGCAGTAGGTCACTGAGGTTTTTAGTCTTTGAGTTTAACTGGTTGGGTCACGTCAGAGTCATAAATGCCTTAACTGAGAACTCGGGCCGTGTGGTTCCCATAACTTTATTTTTGCTGCTATAACGTGTGTTACTGTTCATCAAGTGTATTATCTACGAAGAGTCATCAACGATCATGATTTTTTGAAAAATAATTAGAGTTTTAAGAAACAATATCTTGCAGAAGGACTCTAAAATATCTCCAGTCAAATAAACATTTTAGATAAATCTTGTTGTTGTCTTCTGATTATCTTGTGTGAAGATTTCTTACTTTACGGAATCCGTATCTTTTTCACCTAAGCTTAGTTAAAAAATATGTATGTTTTTAGGTGCTTATTCAAAAAAAGTTGTAACCAAATTAAGGAATGACTAACAAAACCTTTCAATCGACCTGACCTACTTGCTAAGTAGAGAAAGTTAATCAAACGTCTGCTTCTCAATTTGGAAGCTTTAAAAATAAAACATCAATCATCATAATTCTAATGCATCCGATAGGACACTGACCTACTCTCGAGCGAGAGTGATTACAATCACAAGACTGATGTTACGCCCTAACTGGGTGAGGAAGTATCAATGAAAACATTGGATCAAGAATTTATGGGCGAAATCAAGATTACGTATTTCAAGACTATTTATATTTAGTATTTTGAACTTCCTACTTTTAGTGCCATAACAATAAGATTTTATTATTTTTTTTCTTAATTATTCCATGGTCATTTGAACTAACACAGTCGTCTCTCGATCTGGTTTTAGGCTGAAATCGGCGTTTTTCTTTTTTCTGAAGCACACAAACTTATCTACTTACACTAAGTTATTTCTCAAATACTTACTTGTAAAAGTGATCATTTGATTTATTAAACCTACTTTAACAAACCTTGTTTTTCATTGTATCTACGACATTCCCAAAAAATAAAAGTATTGGACAATGTTTAAGAGGAGCAAAACGTTATCGCTTTTTGTATGAAAATTTACAGCTTCAAAATATGTAGTCTTAAAATTGTATATTTATGTGTGTCTGTAGAACTATGAACGTAGTACCAAATACATTTTTTATCTATCTATCTATACAGAGTGACCTAAAAGAGCCAGTGACATGACATGTCTCATAGAAATCCCCGTTTTGTTTCATTTTGCATGCCTCATTGGGCACGAACAAGCTAGAAGTGCGCTCCACGTAACGACCAAACTTACTCATTCCAACTCAGCTTTTAACAAATTAAAAAGTTTCATTTTCACTTGGTCTACAGCTTTTTGTTATGTGTTGTAGCTGAGAGTGAGGTGAAATATGCGTAGAATGAATGGTTACCATGTAACATGGCTTAGGAAGTCTTGCTATGCTAATATTCTTGCGAAAAGTTCGAAGGTGTGTGTCATTGATTTATATTCTTACTAGCTAACACAACTATAAGCGCGTTTTAAGAAATATATTTTTTCCCGTTTTTACTACATTCTTTATCGACTCTCCGCTCTTATTAGTCGTAGCGTGATATTACATAGCATATAGCCTTCCTCGATAAATTGACTATACAAACACAATAATAATAATTCAATTCGAACCAGTAGTTCCTGAGATTATCGTATTCAACCAAACAAACAAACTTTGAAGAGTTTGTTTATATTGAAAAGTATAGATAAAAGGACATGGTTTTGTAGGCTGTCAGGTAAAAAATGTGCCTCTAATATTTCGACGTATCTCTAAGTAGTGATGATAATTATATAAAAAGCATCAATATGTCATAACAACTACACACCAGAAAACTTGTCCACTAAAACTGGGGATTACATCGTAATCTGTTATTTTACTTGTTATAGCCAGAAGTAAGAGTTGAAAGTTCTCTCCAAACTATCTACGGCCACCAGTAGGACAAGTTATCCAGCTGCCTCTAAAAAACTGTGATGTTACTCAAAGTTTTAATCCATTGAAATCCGAGCTAAATTTGAGCAGTTTCAATAAAGAATAATTTACGAACTGTTTATGAAAATGTTTCTCGCAATTTTTGTAAGCTACGACAGTTTTGTAAGCTGCAGTAGCTTTAAACTTTATTACTTCATGGGCTTATGAGTCAGTAACTCTGGTGACCGAGTTAATAGACCGCTTAAAAGCTTCGTCATGGCCTAAAAACTTCAATTCTATAATATAACCCATTTTAAGGTCGTGTTGCACCCAAAAGGTTTCAAATGGACTTTATTACTAAACTTAGGTAACTATGCTGTCTGTCTTTTACAGCTATAGCGTAGTTAGGTGGTTATTTGGCGATGACAGTTCCATGGCTATTATCTATTTAGAAAAAGTGGGGTTATGTAAGTTAAATAGTAACATTAGTTTTTCGTTTCAGTCGCACAACTGTAATTGCGCCTATGTTGAATATATTTGCGCTCGGTGAACACTGCCCTAAATTCTATTAAAATAATTCAGTTAAATGAGCGATCAAAGTGAATCATTTCAATGTCTATTCAACTAAAATTAATTGGTTTCGAATTGAAATCGGATCGGTGTTAAGAACATTTCTCGCAAATTGAATTTATGCCAAATGCCCAATCAAAGTATTGTTTCCAAAACCTTATTCATATAAAGCCAAAAACATTATATTAAACAGAGATAGATCGTTGATATTCATTAGAAAATCTATTGGCGCATGAACAGATTCAAACCCACATTCTTTGTATCAAATCAAGGATCACTATCCACTAGACTAGTTATCTTCTATAGCCTATGTCTGTTGAAAAATTCCCAGTGCATTTAGATATGTACTTTACATTTCAAATCTATTGGACTTGAGGTTTTGGGTTTTGCATTGATCTATCAGTCAATACTGACTGTGACTGGCCTCACAGCTCAGTTGGTAGTAGCTCTGCCTTCTGCGCTGCAGGTTGTGGGTTCGATCCCCACCCAGGACAAACATTTGTGTGAAGAACACAGATGTTGGTTCTGTGTCTAGGTGTTATAATGTATTCTAATGTAATTAATGTATGAACGAGTATTACAAAACAAAATTGTACAATTATAATGTATCTATCAACTATTTGGATCCCATAGTACAAGCTTTGCTTAGTTTGGAGCTAGATGGCGTTGTGTGAAATGTCCACCTATATTTATTTATTTATCAGTAATTCAGCAAAGCAATCGTTTTATTTATTCACATTTAGGTCGTGGATTTATAAGTAGTTGTAAATATTAAAGTGAATGAGTTCAAGCTCTCTGGCAAAGCCTGGCAGATACTTAACAAACTCCCAAACCACTCCGCTTTGGGGCATGAGCAGTTTGGGAAATGTTGGGGTGATGTAACAAACATAAACCCCGTTTACACAAGACGAGCAATCGCTCTTTAGTTCATTCGTTCTTTTTAATCTGTGTAGAAAATATTGATAATTTTTTTTTTAGATTACCTTGATGACCGCTGATGGTGTCTATTCACGAGTAAACTATGGTAGCGCTCAATATCTTGAGCGCTTCTGTAATTAAGAGTAAAGAAAGTGATCATTGTTTGCGTACAAAGGAACTCTTCCTTAAGAGTATCAAACTTCAATGAGGCCTACAACTCGTTGGGTCATTTAAGGTAAAACAAGAAACTAGATAATTGATTCTAACTAAGACATTAGGTTAGGTAAATACCTAAAGCTTCGTTCCTATAAATGTAGTGACCATTAGAGAAGCTGTAGACGGAAAATTACATCAAATACTCAGAAAAAACTTTAAAAAGTGTTAACAATTAGTGATATAGTGTAGTAAAATACGATACATTGAATTTGAAAAAAACATACCAACAATGTACAGTAATAGGCTATTTTTGAGTCCGTATTCATTGAGTCAAACATTTTTTTAATAACATCATTATATGTCTGGCTGACTGATTAACAATTTGACAAAAAATAATTTCCGAAATTCAACCCCTTAATATACATCCTAAGTAACATTTTAGCGACGACTAAACCTTACTTTATAAAGAGAGATAGAGATGCTACAATAGCTGCGATTACAGTTTCTAGCTATATTATAGAGGTAACAGACTTATTAGGTGGAGCTTATAGGTTTAGGACGTACAGTAGTGATTTAGATCACCATAATATAGGTAAAGTATCTTGTACCTACTTAGCTCTCAGCGTATCTTGCAGCTCTAAGATAAGTAAACTAAAGTTATATAAACATGTTTATCCTGAAAATTCATTCTACATATTAGTGAAAGATTTTTTTAAATCGGATGGGTAGTTTCGATTACTTTCTACATACAAAAAACAAAATTTACCTCATTATTATATTAGTATAATATTTGATTAAAAACAAGGGATTAAGTCGGCCGCAACTATTGCCCCGTGCGATCGAGCCCTTGGCTTTCATTTTCAGATTATCTTATTCAGCAAACTGTTAGAGCTATTAAATGTGCTTAGAATTAATATGAAGTCGTTTCACTGTCGATTTTTCATTACACTTTCGAGTTAACGACCGCGGTGGGTAACATTAACACGGCCAAATGGATTTTATCGAGGTCTTCAACCCATTGCTATGACTATGTAGATTTAATAATGAAACAAATTGTAAAGGAAGATGAGGTTTTTTTAAGGTTTTTGAGGTTAGGATCACCAGATATGCACCTAATCTATACACTTTTCGATGTAACTACAAATATTATGAAGACCCAATATTCTGTGTTGTGTATTTCGATAAAAAAACCTAAGTATTTGTTATTATATTACTTTATGTATAGATGACACAGTATTATATCAACAGTGTATGTACATATAATATACCTACGAGGTATTCAAAGACATATATGTACGTACCTGAGGAGTTGTGGAAAATCACAATTTACTTTTTTACTTACAATAAGATTTGAAAAAAATTGATAGCATGATTATATTCTACAAAATAGATTTTAAACTTTTAAAAATAGTTCTCAATAATAATATGAATACGTATATTGAACTCACTAAGATTTTAAAATGAAATTAAAAGTACGGTAACCAAAAAATATGCTTGTCTGTTCCATCCATAACATAAAATTTACAATATTAAATTAATTTTAGTTTTTTATTTTTGTTCCAGAATTCACTATAACTAACCAACAAGAAGAATCTACGGTGATGTGGTTGCAGCCAAACAAAAATGGACTCTACAAACCAAAAAACACAAAGAAGTCATAGAAAAATGGAATGGAGGTGTAGCCTCCTAGTCATGCTCCTTTTCACCCAAGCCAAGTCCGAGCAGAGCAATACCAAAATAGATTTAGATAATAATAAATGCCATAGTTGTTCTTATAGTAATAGTTCTGACTTTGTAGATAGTATTGTTGAAATAGTAAGCACTATTGCAGAAAAAAGCGTAAATGTAAACAAAACTTTATATAAATTAGAACTTGAAGTAGAAAGTTTACTAGATAAAGCAATGGATAAAGACCGATATGTAATCATAGAAGGAATAGAAGTAAAACCTGATAAAAAGAAACGAACAGAAGATAAGAGAGACGTACAGGAGAGTAAAGGACGGGCGTTGTTCAGTAAATATACTTACGAGTACAGATTGTACCAGAAAGTGAAGAATTTTATAGATACACATGTTGTTTCCATCAATCTACCAAAAGCTGCGAAGTTTATGGGATTCAGATGTAAGTATTTTCTAATTATGTCGCTAAATGATTGTGAAAACTGTTCTAGGGAACTGTTGACGACAGGAAGATTGTGAACTAAATTAAAATTCACAACATCATAATTAGTCTCATATACCAAGTGACAGGACTTTACACCTAGACTCCATACTAATGGGTACCACTTCATCATCATTGGCCAGATGATTTAGGTATTGTTATGTGGCTAAATAGGCCTATGCGGAAGTGACTTAACAATGGGTACAATAAGGCCAGATATTGTGTATCTTACCACAGGCTCTAGGTATGCCAATAGTATTTACAAGGTACATTTTATTGGTTGCAGCATTCGGCCTCAATAAATTTCTTCTGCCACTCTTCATCGGAGGACAGGTCCTAATCAAATCGGTGCTGTTGGCAATGTTCCTGCCCAGCATATTGGGAAGTTTTGGGAAGATTCTCGGAAAAGGTATGCATTGAACCAAAAATAGATATTATCAAAGTTCGTGTTACATTTTTATTCCATACAATGATTGTGTTTCAAAATCTGAAAATGAGTCGCAATCAGGGATGTACATACGGAGCCGAAACGTGGACACTCGCGGTACGGCTAGTTTACCAGTTTAAGTCGCTCAGCGAGCTATGAAACGAGCTATGCTCGGAGTTTCTCTGAAGGATAGAATCCGCAATGAGACTATCCGACACAGAACTAAGGTTGTCGACATAGCTCAGAGAATTAGCAAGCTGTAGTGGGAGCGGGCTGGCTATATCTGTCGAAGAACCGATAACCGTTGGGGTAAACGAGTTCTCGAGTGGAGACCGCGGCTCGGCAAACGTAGTGTAGGACGCCCTCCGGCCAGGTGGAATGACGATCTGCGAAAGGCTGCTGGTGGAGGCTGGATGCGTCGAGCTGAAGACACGGCGCAATGGCGCTCATTGGGGGAGGCCTATGTCCAGCAGTGGACTGCTATAGGCTGATGATGATGATGAATCCGGGATGTAATCCAGCTTATAGAAAAGTTTTTGGTAACTGTGGTTGGCATTATTATTATTCAGTTAACGATAACATCAATAAATTCCAGCTGTTCCCATCTCACCGGCAAGCCAGTTTTGTCAACAACGTTCTTCACAAGCATACCGAGAACTTTAGGATAATTTCCTAAAGTAACAAATCACAAAGTTTAGCCGAGACAGTCGCGGAGAAAACCTCAGTAGGAATTATTGTATTTTAGTTTGGAACATCAATAATAACAATCATGATTCATTTTACTGTGTCCAAAACTTGAACAGACCCTGAACAAATATTGTTAGATCTAACACTTGCCCCGAATCATATCTAGTAAACCCCTCACGCTTTAGCTGACCACTTATCCACAAGCATATCAACAACAATAAATAAACTCCAAATTTTCGGCTATCGATAAATCCTCATATATTATAGATATCCTCAGATATTTTTTCCTTGCGACTCTTCGAAGGAAAGTACTGAGATATTTTCTGGAAATTGTTTCTCAACTCGGTGACAAATGTCGACTCAGAACTTGGTATCTGGCATCTGAAAAGCTAATCCCTGATGGTTTCTTGTTATTTTAAACAAATCCCTTGTTATTTTTAATTGCTTGTATAAATACATTTTGTGTTTAAACAAATTGCAGATACTGCTTTTCATTCAAGGGATTCACAAGTCACGACTGTGTAGCATTTTTAAGAGAAGCCAGAAGTTGTATTCTTCAAGTGATGAGAGGATCTATCCATTTCTACCATTCTAATGTTCCAGGAATCTCCCAGCTGTCAGCCGGTTCCAGCCAAGCCAGCTACCCACCAGTGAACGCAGAGGAACCAAACTCGTACAACGCAGACCAGAAGGATGTAATGGGGTACGAGACGAACCAGCAAGGAACCTACGTGTACCCAGACATGTACGGAACTTCGGAACCAGAGGCCAATGACCTTGGGAATATTGATATGTCAAGGTATGTTAGACGTGTAAGCGTCAATGGCGTATCTTCTCTAGCAGACCATTTAAGTGACTTTAGGCGCCGTCAGTCACCTTATGAACGTTTTAATAATTCTCAAAGGTCAAAGACTTCTTGATAATTTTTCTATGTAAATATCTTTATTTTTATCAAACGAAATTCACGAAGTTCCTACCTGTGTATCTGAAGGAAAAATATTACCTACAGCGTAAATATTTCCAATTTCTCTTCAATAACCTGCAACCTTATTCTGTAAGAAGTCTCATAAAAGTTGCGTAGTATTACGATATAGTTTGAGAAAAATTTATAATGTAATATTTAATTATTATAACAGTGGATATAAGTGGAAAAGTAATAAATAAATAAATAAATAAATAAATAAATATTGCTGGACAATTCACACAGTATTATCTAGCCCCAAGCTAAGCAGAGCTTGTGTTATGGGTACTAGATAACTGATATACATAAGACAATACATAGATAGATATTTTTTATTATCGATAGAAAACGCCCAGAACACCCTGAACAAATGTCTGCAGATCGTACACACATTTGTCCCGAGGCGGGAATCGAACCCGCAAACTCCTGCGTCGGAGGCGGACCTTCGCCCACCACGCCACAGAGGTCGTAATAGTTATAGAAGGAAAAAAATCCGTTACCAACATGATCAACAATTATTTAGATAGTATCTTGTTTATATTTTTATTGTACGACAAAAAAAATGTTGTTTTAGCCAAAATTTGTGTCTATTTATCTATTTTTAAATCATTGTTTTTCTTCTTGTGTTGTAGTTTCGCTACTTTCCCCTTATCACCTCTGTGTGTACTTCAAAATAAAATCTTTATTCTTCTTTTTAATTTTGTAGACTAAAACGCTGTCTACACTAACTGAAACTTAGTGCAATATCAAACGAATCAAAAAAAACTTGTTTTCAAATAAGGCGCATAGCAATAGAATGAATAAATCAATAGGGAGACAACAGGAAGATCCTCCAATATCGGGCCAATTTGCCTATTAACCAATAAAAGCGGTTTTTGCTCCCCAAAATGGAATTTTCAATTGAATTTGTGGTTTGCGGCGGATGCTTTTAGTAAGCCAATCATTGTTTTAAAATGTTTTTATATATGTAAAGGTCTGGAGAAAATAAAGGAAATTGTTTTACGAGAACCATTCAATATTCTATGAAAAGAATATTGAATATTCTATGAAAAGAATATTGAATACAAGAGAATCTTTTACCATAGGATTGTAGCCCCATCAATTATCATACTTGTTTTCCTGATCACCTTCTAGATTTTGGTTTCCTTCTCTGGAATTATATCTCACTTCACATTCTGCAGCATTAAATTTATTTTTAAATCTGTACCTTACCGATAACCGTTGGGGTAAGCGAGTTCTCGAGTGGAGACCGCGGCTCGGCAAACGTAGTGTAGGACGCCCTCCGGCCAGGTGGAGTGACAATCTGCGAAAGGCTGCTGGTGGAAGCTGGATGCGTCGAGCTGAGGACAGAGCGCAATGGCGCTCATTAGGGGAGGCCTATGTCCAGCAGTAGACTGCAATAGGCTGATGATGATGATGATGATGATGATGACTTAACTTTTACAAATAAAAAATATTGTAAAATATTGTTTGGGGAACTCTCGGTGCCTTGTACCTTTTTTATCTTTATATAGACTTTTTATATAAAATATACAATACGTGTTATATACATACAAACTTACGTAGTTTTATTATAAGTATAGTGGACTGGAACAACTATGTATGTTTCTGAAAACACTTATCACAGCACATTTCAGTTTATTTCAGAAAGCAATTTTGCGTAAGAAGCTCTGTCGTATTTTATTTCACGTTATTTCGGGCACTTTATATCTTGTATCGTGATACACCCAGGCTCGTCTCTAGGTAGGCCGTAGCCAGGAATTCACTTCAGGGGGTGGGGGGGTGGTGGTGAGCTCTAGACAACCTACCACCATTTAACAACTTTATTGTAATAAGCTTAAAGTATAATTTTATACAAAAACAAATCATGGGTTATATGAGGGGTTGCAGGTTGGTTAAACTACAAACCCCCCCAATTTACGGCCTTGGGCAATTGTAATACCCAGGTTTCATTGGAAATAGCGGGATCGAGTCAGAAGTAGTTTGTTGTCTCTTTTTTCGCTTGTCTAAATTATATGTTTATCATTTTCTTGCGTTTGACATCAAAACGTGCCCTAAATAAGGGTATTCAATAGAAGAAACACAATACCCCCTGAAATAAACTAGCTACGGGAGCTAATTCATAGAATTACCAATTATCTCGTTCAGAAAATGTATTTAGAAATAGGAGAAGGTTTAATTTAGGTTTATATATAACTAGCTTCCACCCAGGGCTTCGCCCGCGTCGTACCTTGAAAAACAAATCTATCCTACGGGAACCGTACGTTTTTCCGGGATAGAAACCCCTTTCTATCCCGGAAAAACGTACGGTTCCCGTAGGATAGATTTGTTTTTCATTGTTTTCCCTAGCCTATGTGCTATTTCAGACTATAATCTATATCTGTGCCAAATTTCACTCAGATCCGTTCAGCTGTTTCAGTGTGAAAGAGTAACACTACATAGGTATCCATACATTCTTATAAACTTTCGCGTTTATAATATTAGTAGGATTAATCTTTTGATGAAACGGTTTATTTCTAATAACCTTCGATACTACGGGTATATTTTGACCGCGTCACCTCAGTTTCACGAGTAATATAATCTCACTAGGTTATGTCTAAATTCATCGCAGGTAACGTGGAAACCATGGACGGATGGTGACGTTTGCGTTATTTGGGGCTACTATGCAAATTTTGATTTCTTGCACTGCATAGAATACGGAAGTTAAGCTGCAGGTTTATTATAAGCTAGCGAATAAGCTTTATATAAGATTTAAACTACCTAGTATTTATTTTAGATTAAAAAACCTTGAAGTAACTGAAAATATTTTTTTACTGACGCCAAAGCAGATTTTTTGTCATTTTATATCACTAATGTCACTCTTGTCATTCAGAAGAAACCAACGACACCTCATTTGTCAAAATAGGTCCAGCCGTTTGGGCTACAGCGATAACCAAAGAAACTCGCATACATACAATGTACATACCACCCAAAACGCATTACTCTCTTTCGGTAAAAAAGCAGTTATTAGCCACTGGGTGGCTAGCATAAAAAACATTGTCAAATGAGCTAGCTTTTATATTTCAGATTCGGTGCCACTGCCCAGCACATACCTTCGAAGAACAGTTACTACCAGAACCAGATGGCAGCTAGTAATAACTACAAGGTATGGAAACTTATTGATAAAAATTGACCGAATTCCACTAAAACCCTTGAGTATTTACCTACTCCGCAACGATGATGATATCATTGAATATGATCATCTTCCTACCCTTTTCCCACTTTATGTAGGATCGGCACAACGTGTGATCTTCAACGATCACTGATATTATCATCATCATCATCTTCCTGCCCTTTTACCTCGTAATGTGGGATTGGCACAACAATGATTTCAACAATAAATGATATTTATTAATTCATTTACTCGTATTTATCTGAAAACCAACAGCTTTTTACATGCTTAACAACTGTTTGTTCCTACAAGGTAGCCAATTAAAGGTTCTCACTTGTAGGTAGTAGATACATTAGGTATACAAATCAGTGAAATGTAAGTACTACTTATACAAAGAAGGTACACCTACAACACAAGTTTGCTTGTTTTTTTTAATTTGACGCACATCTATTTTGGTTTATTTATTTGTCATTTTGCGGAGTAAGCTGCTAGCTAAGGTCCCGAAGGTACTTTCAGCTATCTCAAAGAAGCATTGATTCCAGGTTTTCCAGAAGATTCCAGCGTCTTCTATGATCCTCAGCAACTACGATCCGTTCTACTCCCCTCTTCTATCCCGACTCGATGGCATCTTTGCGAGACTTGGTAAGAACGTGAGAAGTAACTTAACTGTAGATCCAAAACTTACGGCAATAGCTTCTAGTATTTGGAGAGATGATATTGTTATTTACGAGTATGTATTAAAAAAGGGCACTTTTATATAACAAAACTGGCGAAAGCACTTGACAATAACTTTTAAGCAATCTTAAAAAACTACATGATCACGATTGTAATCCCCAATCTTGGTAGACATCTTCTCAGATCTCTAGTTACTTAGATCTTTGAGAATATCTAAAAAGGGTAGTGAGGGGCATGTCCAAACATGATATTTGGCACATACCCACATTTTGTACACTCGTAAATATTCCATACGTGACAGGTTGCAAGCCCATCGCCGCTTAGAAGATTACTAAACTTAAGACACACACCTTCAAATTGTTTAGTTCTAGGGTTCGCCGGTTTCCTCGCAATGTTTTCCTTCACCGTTTGAGCACTGGCATTGCGCTGATAATTTTTCAAATGAAAAAACTCATTGGTACACGACCAGGTTTGAACAATCTTAGGATCGTGAGGCAGGGGTTTCACCACTACACCAGCAAAGAATAGAATAGAATAGAAATCATTTATTTGACGTCACGTTACAGATAACCTATGTTTAATTATAAAGCGTTGCTAAGGTGACAATAAAACAGGCAACCATTCAGCATGAGCTGCAACAGTAGGTACACATGGTGGCTGATAATAAAGCTCTTGATAAATTTACTTACAATAAATATAGCCTCATGTTAATTTTCTGGTATTTTCAGGATTAGCGCCATCAGAGAACGCGATAAACGATGGAATGCACATCGGAGGGCAGAGCGTCCATGACGTGAAGTTGGAAAGTTGTCGCGAACAGCTGATATGCTTGATGTACGCCACACCGGCGAAGTATGCTCCTTACAGTAACCTGGTCTCAGCGCAATTAAGCAGGTTTGTTTATATTATACCTAAAGGTTGACCATACTAAAGACCGATGAGAATGTAATATTGTCATAACTTTGAACTTATATTCTAACAAAGATCACGAATAATCATAATTCTCCTGCCCTTATCCCACGCGTGGGGTCGGCACATGTTTTCTTCTTCCACTCACTCTTATCATTCGTCAACTCTGAGTCTACTCCTCCTACTCATCACGTGTCCATACCATGCTAATTTAGCACTCCTCATCTTTTCAGTAACAAGATAATAAAAAAAATATGATCATATTATTATTAGTATTAAACGGGTATTTATCGCATTTTATTTGGACTATTCATATGGCCCCAAACTAAGCAAAGCTTGTACTATGGGGACCAGATAATTATAGGTTAATTATATACATTTCTTTTATAAATATATACATCGAGTAGATAATATCACCCAGATACAGAACAAACATCTGTATTCATCACACAAATGTTTTTTCTGGGTGGGGATTGAACCCACAACCTGCAACGCAGAAGGCAGAGCTACTACCAACTGAGCTGTTAGGCCAGTCAAGTAAGAATACGATGAAAGAAAGAGAGAAAAATAATTTATTCAATAAAATCACAAGGATCACTTTAAAACGTCTTACATGTTAGGTGAATCTATGTGTCAATTCCAACCTAACCCAAGTACGAGAAGAATAGGCAAGAAACTCGTCTCAGTCCTAGCGCTTTTTTGAATGATGATGTGTTTCCAGAGAGTTGAACGAACTCCGCCGCCCAGTGTCAGACAACCCTGAGATCCTGCGGTTCTTCAGATACATGCGGGCTGCGAGACGAGGGCAGGAGAGCATGGACTGCATGAGGGCTTTCCCGACCTGTTCCAGCAATGCTGGACCAGCTCACACCATGATAGCGGCGTATCACGATATCAACAAGCTCGTCACGGCTCGGAAGATCCACAAATAAGACCTAGGTATTTAAAGAATAACCCTTCTTCTTCTTCTTCAATTATGGCATCTATCTCACAGAACAAGACCTAGGTATCTAATGAATAACCTTTCTTCTTTTTTGTTTATGGCATCCGTCTCTTTTTTTAGATCACTCTTGCACAATGTCAAGTGTTCAAATTAGTATTGTACACGTCATAAGGTTAGTCAAATTTTCAAGACAATTTTAAAGATGGCTGTTTTGTTCAAAATTCTCGGGATTTTTTCCGATGCATTTCGAAAGGAAATATTCACTTTAATTCACATATTTTACAATCGCGTCAAGAATTCGGGCTTTATTGTAATAATAACCACCAAAATTACACAGTAAAACTCAAAATAACACGAGAAAAAATATAAAAACTAGAGCGACAGAGTTGACAGTGGAAAGCATCGCAGAAAATTAAAAAATAACCCTTATTACATAACTTTAAATACTTTGTCGATACTAACTGACTGACTGACAATGCAGAGCTCAAACCGCTGGTGCTCGAGACTTGAAATTTGGAGGACACATTCCTTATTCCTTAGACGTACACTACATAGTTCGTAGACATACACTAAGAAAAGAAAAATTGCAAATTAAACCGTTCAAAATATAAATAAATAATTTTATAAAATATGATATTAAAATTAAAATTATTATATTAAGTATAATATAAAATATTCCTTTTATGTATTAAAAAGTCAAGCTATGAATATAGCAATAAATGGTATCAAGCTTAAGCATAAAGTAATATCTTTATTATTCATTGAATATTAACATAGCATTGAGATAATCTGAATACTAATGGTATCGGTAAGTAACCTCACGTTAGAAGTACATTTTGACCTAAGAGAGGTTTATTAACTTAGACGTTACTTAAGCAGCCACCTTTGTATATTATTCCATTAATCTATAGACAAGTGTATAAAACTTTGTTACTGACTGACTGACATAATTTAACAACGCATTTGACACAGAATTTTAGAACAATGAAGTATTTTTTATAAGATTATTGTAAGACCCTTTAAAAGGATCTTACAATAATCTTAAATTTGTCCATAACCTTTTTGATAAAATTTGTCATTTTAGGTGTAAAGAACACTGAGAAAGAAATTCTTATAACTCAACCCTTAAGAAGTGCAGTGGGGATTGAAATTTGTATAAAATTACTAGTATTTAAAGCAAAAATTAAAAAACTTGACTGAAAGTTACTGAAAAATGAGTTTTACAGCCGCCATGCAAAATGTGGGCATGTGCCAAATATCATTGGACGTGCCTCTGACTACCCTCTTCAGATCTAAGAAACTGGAGATCTGAGAAGATCTACTTCATTTGTCAAAATCCGTTGAGCCGTTTGGGCTATACAGCCAAATGCATACATAAATAAATAAATAAATAAATAATGCTGGACAATCCACACAGCATCATCTAGCCCCAAAGTAAGCTACTCAAAGCTTGTGTTATGGGTACTAGATAACTGATATATTTAATACATGATAGGTACATAGATAGATATTTTTTATTATACATAGAAAACACCCAGACCAACGGAACAAATTTCTGCAGATCGTACACAAATTTGTTCCGAGGCGGGAATCGAACCCGTAACCTCTTGCTTCGCAGGCGGACTCTTGCCCGCTGCGCCACTGAGGTTGTCATACAAACATACAAACATACTTCCATACGCCCTATACATTTACCGTCTTCTTTGCTTCGCAATCAAGTAAAAATATACGCAAACGAAATCATGGGGATTTATACTAGTTCTACAATAATCTGATAATATATCCCATTAGCTTAGAGAAAATATATGTATTAATGCTTTGAGATATATTAATAAACCCTAGGGGCTTAACCCGAAATGAAGCGGTGTCCACGAGCGAAGCGAAGAGCGTACCGGTATATCCGAGTAGGTATAAACAAGAACTTCATACAAAATAAGCTGCTAAAATTTATATAATATATAATATACTAGCTTCAGCCCACGGCTTCGCCCGCGTGGTAACTTGAAAAACAAAAACAAATCTATCCCACGGGAACCGTATATTTTTCCGAAATAAAAAGTATAGGCGACCAAGAATTGGTTTACCACTCTAAGGCTGAATATCATTTGCACGTACAAAACATCAAGGGCTATTTTCGCTTGACAGATTAATTACTGCTACGTCAGAATCTGTCATAGTAATCCTTAGCGAATAATTATGTTACTGGGATATGTCATCAAAAGTAGTAAACCAATTTCTTGGTCGCCTATACCTAGCCCTTCCTAACTATATTTAGCTATTCCAAACTATAATTATATTCTGTGCCAAAATTCATCCAGATCCGTTCCGCTGTTTCAGCGTGAAAGAGTAACAAACGTACATCCAATCCATTCTTACAAACTGCGCTTATAATAAGTATAATATTAGTAGGATTTCATAAATACTTACACTATTTCAGAGTTCTGTCCAAAGACTTAATTTGGGGCTTTATATAAACTACTTGTTTTAGTTAACTGTATTTCATATTCACTCGTTCACTATAGGTACAGTCAACTCCAAAACTTAATTCCAGTATAGATGTTTTATTTTGTACGAGAACTCACGAGAGCACTCAAATCGGAAAGTAATTTACGACTAGTAAGCAAATAACACTGCTGAAAGTGACTGAAAACAACTTTTTACAGTCGCCATTTTGAATTTGACATTTCATATAGATAGCCTAGATCTCTTTTATGCAGGGATATTCCGGTTAAGGTTAACAACCGTAATGAATCGGTTGTTTAACACTTTCAATTACGGTATACCGAAACTATAGGTTACCGAAACATTTCTGTTAACATTAACCGAAATAATAAAGGTTTTTATCTTAAGGTTTAAATTGGCGCATTTTCATCATGTACTGCGTGCAAGTAGCGCGGTAGGTAATATGAGTGCGAAGGAAAATAATGTCTCACTCATCTTCTGTCGTGCGTGTTAAACCGTATTGTTTGAATTTGTGTTGTTTGTTACCTGTATTTGCGGGTTGCGGTAATGTAGTTTGCGGGTATCGCCGTATTTTTTTTAGCTAGTTACTGCCTACGATAACTACCCGCTTTTAGACAGATTCTTTCTTGCCAAAGCGGTGGCGAATGTATTATTCAGTTATTGTGAGCTCCTTAGTGAGTTGTATTGAATACTACAAATTATTTATTCCATTTCAAAAAATTAGTGTTTTTTTTTAATGCCTCGCAAACAGTCAAACGCCGTTCACAGACATTTTGAATACCTATAACAAAAGTACTAATTGCAGTTTTTTTTAGCATTTAATTTAAGGCTGCAGTCTGCGAGCGTGGGAACTTCTGACACAACACCTACATTGATAATTTCTACTCACACAAATGCATCGCTCAGTATTGAATACACACCCTGGAAACGAATAAATCTACTTTCGATGTTTCGTACAAGTTACGCATCCATACGCGTTCGTCTTTGTGGGATGTTTATAAATGTCATAGAAAATTCGCAAAGTATTAGTAGCATCGTGAAGCGCTCGAGCCCGCGGCGAGTTACCGGCGCGCGGGTAGCTCGTCACCGCGGCGGCAAAGGGTTGGGTCAGAGTGTATGCTTTTTGATATCATTTTAAACTATGTATTTCTTTTTATGGAAAAATTCAAGATAATTGTCAAGCCAATGTTCTGTGTGTTATGAGAAATGTGGATTTTATAGATGAAAAAACTAAGAATTAAAATCAAAGAATATTTAGTACAAACATGGAATAAAATATGTAGGTACAGATTAAAACTAATTTAACTTTTTTACTCCGAAAGATTGAAAATAAAAAATATTTATTTAGTTATTTGAAACATAAAATTTCGTAAAACCATTTTCAATCGCAATATAAGCGTGACTTATTAACCCCTTCAATATTTTCAGCTAATAATGAATTACCCTATAATATACTAGTAGTTCGCCCCGAACTGAGATCTTGCGCGCGATTTCCACAATCCTCATTGTGTATTCACGCCCTGAAGTTTTTGGATACACTTTATGTACTAGGCATAGGTGCATATTTGCCATACTGCATAGGTGCCATGCTTACGAGTACGTAACCTAATTACAAACAAATATTTTATTATCCTACTTAAGTAGGTACTTATGCCCGTGCTAAGAAAATCTTGTTTTTTTTATTTTCGTTAAGTAGGTATATTTAAAAACTATCCATCCTGGAATAAAAATTAAAACCATTTTGTAATGTACAAGTATACAATAAGTTAAGTTTTAGCATCCTGAGGGGAAAACTACCATCCCACTAATAATTATCTAACAAAGAAAAGAAAAGGTTGAGTATAAAGATATTATGTATTATATTGCAAACCTACCTTTACCATGTACCTATTTACAATAAATTAAAAAAAATGTAACTTCTATCTATCTCTCTGAAATAGGTAGAAAAATGTTACAATATAAATAAGTACCTACACTAGTTAGTGTTTGATAATTAATTCGTAAAAAAAATACGTAGTAAAAGTCACGTACCTAGTTCGTCGGGTTGCTGAATGCTGACGAATCGGACAAAATTTATTAGGACACAGCGTCCCAATTGACAGTTTTTATTTTCATATATTTGTTACTGTCGATTCGGACACCATTAAAAATAACTGCATTGTAAAGTCAGATAAATAACTTTTTTTTAATTTCATTGATTATAAATAAATAAATAATGCTGGACAGTTAACAACCTTCTTAGTCGATACAAATCCTACATCGTCTTAAAAAGGTTTCCTTTAATCGTATGAAAGCTATTTTAAGTGCCTTAATTTTTTTTCTTCGTCCTGTCCTAATTTTGTTCTTAATTCGGCCATATTGCTGATTTCTTTGGCATAAACTAATTCTTTTTAGTCATTTTTGGTTAGTTAACAAACAAATTAAGCTTAGGAATGATAAAATGGACAAAAAACATTTTTTAATCAGATAGCTAATTTTAAGAATTTTCCACCTTACCGTCTTTGAAAGCCAATTTTAGCCAAAGTAGCCTATTAAGTACTACTTTTTTTTAATGATTATGAAAGCTGAGAGTCTGGAGAATTTTTTAGACTTATTTAAAAACCATGAAATCACTTTTTAAGATTTTAAATTAAAAGTTGAAAATTTAAGTCATAACTCACCGAATGTAATTATTTGACTTTACACCAACATTTTCATAGTTTTCATCAAAGTCACGTAGCTGATTATTTTATGCATAAAAGAACAACTCATTAAAATTCAGTAGCAAAAAAAAATCTCAAGAAAGTTTTCTACTTTTTTTGTAAGAATGTTTTAAGTTGTTCAAGTCGTAAATTTTCAAAAATTCGGAAAAAATTAATAACTCAAGAACTATAGAAAATCGCGGAACATACATGGGGGTGATTCGGGTACCCCAAAAGGTGTTCTATCTCTGGACTTTCGCTTGACACTACTTTTTGGGACACCCTGTATACATAGATAGATATATTTTTATTATACATAGAAAACACCCAGACCAACGGAACAAATTTCTGCAGATCGTACACAAATTTGTCCGTGGCGGGAATCGAACCCGCAACCTCTAGCGTCGCAGGCGAACTATCGCCCGCTATGCCACTGAGGTCGTCCATATAAATATAAAGTGTTTATTACACTGAGAGCGCTGGTGGTGTAGAGAGCGCTGGTGGTGTAGTGGTAGCACCCCTGCCTCACGATCCGTAGGTCGTGGGTTCAAACCTGGTCGTGCATCAATGAGTTTTTCCATTCGAAAAATTTATGTGCGCAATGCCAGTGCTCTTAAACGGTGAAGGAAAACATCGTGAGGAAACCGGCATACCCTAGAACCAAAAATTCGAAGGTATGTGTCATAGGTTAGTATTCTTATAAGCGGCGATGGGCTTGCAACCTGTAACGTACGGAATACTAACTACTGTGCAAAATGTGGGCATGTACCAAATGTCATGTTTGGACTTGCCTCTGACTAACCCCTTTAGATATCCTCAAAGATCTAAGTATCTAAAGATCTGAGGAGATATCTACCGAGCCCGGGGATTACATTCGTGATCATATATATATATATATTTTTTTGTTTATTACATAAAACATTGTGCCAAATGCTGTGTAAAATACTGTGATTGTTGTAGGTTAGGTTAGGTTATAATCAAATACCTAAATGATCATTATAGATCTTAGGTATACAAGATAATGAATCGACAATAAAAAAAAAACAAAAGTATTAGTTGGGATACTGTGTTCCAATAAATTTTGTACGAATCGTCCGCAACTCTGTGCGTCAACCTGCTTGATGAATACAAATCAGTAGTCACAAATTAGTATCCGACACTCGCGACCCACCCTTTGCCTAGTCCTAACAGACAAAAGAGCTCGGCGTGGAACTACAAACGGACGTGCGATCACCTTGGAGACTGAGACGGTACTGAATATTTTTGACGCGCCTATTCTATTATAAAGCATATTTTGGCAGGCGCTTGCTCCATACTAAAATGTATGGCGGCGGGGAACAATTTCTGCTCAAAAAATTAACAATGTTTAGGCTCAGATTAATACTTTTTGGTTTGAATTAGTAGAAAAAATTCATGGTAACTGTGTTGTTTAACATTTTGTCTCACGATTTGTCCTTTGTCGATTGTCATTGTTATTTTTATAAAATATTATAAAAATAACAATGATAATTTCGTAAATACTCATAATAGAAAAGGTCGATTTCGATGTTTTTAATCAATGTTGACGATTTTTTTTCTCAAAAATTAAGAATTATTTTAGCATAATCACGTGGTGTTAGTGTAGACTCATCTATTAAGAATTCGTATTATTAATTTGTGTCCTTCTATGAAGTGATTTCTTATGTTTATTTCTAAAACCGTAAGTCCATGTTCGCGCGTTTCTTAGGGACGCGGCTCTTTACACTTTCCGCTTACTCAGTAGTAACCATCCAGTCATCAACTAAGTCGAAAAACATTCGCATAATATCGCACGCACTCAATTTCTACAAAGTATGTACCCTAATAATGCAACAAAAAATACAGTTTAAAAAAACCGAATTATTTCGGTATACCGTTTTATTCGGTAACAGTTATTATTTCGGTTAAAACCCAATGTAAAAGGGTTATCGTTTCAATCGCTTACCGTTTCTATCGGTAACCGTTTGAAACGGTTACCGTTATGAATAGGTTTTCCGATCCCTGCTTTTATGATCCAGAAAAATCCAACGGCATCTCAATATTCATCAGAAAAGACAGTCAAAAAAACTCGCATAAATACCATAAATACAACCAAAACACATTACCATCGTTCTTTGCAATCTAGTAAAAACAAGCTTGTTAGACAAAGCAACAGTAAATTTAAAACGCGCGCAAAAAGCCTTTAAATGTCAATAAACTAATAGGTCTTCGTGAACTCATAGTTCGTTAGCTTTCAATCATTGCCAATGAAACTCGATTCAATAAACTTACAATCTATTACATTGAACACGGGCCTAAGATTACTAAGTAACTAGTACAGTCACCAACAAAAAGAACACTTTAAAACCTCCACAATTCGTTAATAATAAAGTTTTTACGATGTTCTGCATGAATTATGTGACTTTTGACGATGGTGTTTGAGTTATATATTTTTTATTTTATTTGATATTATAACTAGCTTCCGCTCGCGGCGTCGCCCGCGAAGTACCTACATAAAATATAACCTATATTCATCCTGAAAGTTCATTGATACACATGAGTGAAAAATTGTTTGAAATCGATCTAGTAGTTTCAGAGTCTATTCAATGCAAGCAAACAAACAAACAAACAATCAAATCTTTCCTCTTTATAACATTATTAATTAATAAGTAAATAAGTATAGATAGTATAGATAATCACACCTCTCGTCAAAAAGTCCATACAAACTTTGACACCCCTTTTTTCCCTTTGTGAGGGTTATTTTCGAAAACCCTTAAATGTGTGTCCATTTATTTTGCCTATTAAGTATTTCAACCGAGTTTCAAACAAAACACACCTCTCGTCAAAAAACTTTGACACCCCATTTAACCCTTTTTGGAGGATTGTTTTGAAAAATTTACATACGTTTTAAATTATTTTGCATTTAAAGTATGCAAACCAAGATTCAGACTGACCGTACCACCCCTTAAAAAGTTCCCATACAAACATTGAGCCCACATTTTACCCCTTCTTAAAGTTCATATTGAAAAATCTTGAAACACGTGTAGGTACATTTGTTTTATATTTACATTACACAAACAAAGTTTCATGAAAATCGTACTACGCGTTAAAAAGTTTCATACAAAATTTTTTAGCCCTTTTCACCCCCTTAAAACTGGAATTTCCAAAAATCCCGTCTTATTGAGCGCCTACATACCAAGACGAATATACCCTCCAAATCTCAAGTCTGTACGACCAGCGGTTTGGGCTGTGCGTTGTATCTATTCAAATCAGTCAGGATTATCCTTTTATACAGGGTGTCCCAAAAAGTAGTGTCAAGCGAAAGTCCAGAGATAGAACACCCTTTGGGGTACCCGAATCACCCCCATGTATGTTCCGCGATTTTCTATAGTTTTCGAGTTATTAATTTTTTTCCGAATTTTTGAAAATTTACGACTTGAACAACTTAAAACATTCTTACAAAAAAAGTAAATAACTTTCTTGAGATTTTTTTTTTGCTACTGAATTGTTATTAGTTTTTCTTTTATGCATAAAATAATCAGCTACGTCACTTTGATGAAAACTATGAAAATGTTGGTGTAAAGTCAAATAATTACATTCGGTGAATTATGACTAAAATTTTCAACTTCAAATTAAAAATCTTAACAAGTGATTTCATGGTTCCTAAATAAGTCTAAAGAATTCTCCAGACTCTCAGCTTTCATAATCATTAAAAAAAGTAGTACTTAATAGGCTACTTTTGCTAAAATCGACCTTCAAAGACGGTGAGGTGGAAAATTCTTAAAATTAGCAACCTGATTAAAAAAAGAAATTGGCCATTTTATCATTCCTAAGCTTAATTTGTTTGTTAACTAACCAAAAACGACTACAAAGAATTAGTTTTTGCCAAATAAATCAGCAATATGGCCGAATTAAGAACAAAATTGAGACCGGCCGAAGAAAAAATTAAGGAACTTAAAATAGCTTTCATACGATTTAAGGAAACCTTTTTAAGACGATGTAGGATTTGTATCGACCTAGAAGGTTGACATTTTGAAAACTTTTTGTAAAAAATTAATAAATTTTACTTGTTGTTTTATTTCATAAATTAGGCTAAACTAAATAAATAAAACCTTAAAATATTAATGAAATATTACTTTCCTGCAGTCATTTTTGGTTAGTTCACAAACTAATTCAGCTTAGGAATGATAAAATGGCCAAAATCTATTTTTTAATCAGGTTGCTAATTTTAAGAATTTTCCACCTCACCGTCTTTGAAGGCCGATTTTAGCCAAAGTAGCCTATTAAGTACTACTTTTTTTTAATGATTATGAAAGCTGAGAGTTTGGAGAATTCTTTAGACTTATTTAGGAACCATGAAATCACTTGTTAAGATTTTTAATTTGAAGTTGAAAATTTTAGTCATAATTCACCGAATGTAATTATTTGACTTTACACCAACATTTATATAGTTTTCATCAAAGTCACGTAGCTAATTATTTTATGCATAAAAGAACAACTCATAACAATTCAGTAGCAAAAAAAAAATCTCAAGAAAGTTTTCTACTTTTTTTGTAAGAATGTTTTAAGTTGTTCAAGTCGTAAATTTTCAAAAATTTGGAAAAAAATTAATAACTCGAAAACTATAGAAAATCACGGAATATACATGGGGGTGATTCGGGTACCCCAAGGGGTGTTCTATCTCTGGACTTTCGCTTGACACTACTTTTTGGGACACCCTGTATAATAGATGTTGATTGACTTTTGTTGATGACTGCACCTATCTAATCCAGTACATCTAGTTTCTCTATCTAAAAGTCTCGCGTTAACTGACTGGTTGACTATCATACATATTTCTAGGCCATAAGTCTTGGAGAGCTAAAGTCTGGGTGTTTCTTTATAGAAAGAAGTCTAGACATACCTCTAGACTTGCATTTAAAAATAATTTATAAAATTCAACCTCTAAATGTGTAGTTATGAAACCTTTAAAACGCACTTTTATCCTTTTACCACACTAATTCAAAAAACGAACAATTAAGAATTAAAATTGTCGCGGATTTATTATCTGTCGGATAATTATAGTCTGTGGGTTTTTAGTCCATGCATGTAATGTCAATCACTGTTAGGCTAAGGACTCACGAAGCGGTTTTCACCCGCGCCACGCCCGCCGCGGTTGCCTTTGTAGAATACAGATATTTATGTAAAAAATTAAAGCACATTTCACGACGCGTTTTACGTCCGCGGCGTGTGCGATTGTTTGCGGGTCCCGCTGCACCGGCGGTCATCTTGTACCGGCAGGCGCGGGTTGAACCCGCGCGCTCTGCGAGCGGTTGGCGGGCGACCGCAGGGGGCAACTCAACTGATCGTTCAACCACCCATCTTGCTACCGCCCGTCTTGCGATAATCAACCGCCAAGATTGCGAGCGATAATCGCAACAGCGACGGCTGCGTAATCGCACAAAACTCCGGTCTCGTGAGTTTTGAAAATAAAACTCCATTCCGCCACACGGGCTCTGGTAAAAATCGCTCCGTGAGTCCTTAGCCTTAGTCTGTAGACATAATATCACACTAAGTACTTCTCACCAATAAAATCTAGAGATAAACAAGATCCATCACAAAAATAATAATAGATTCTTTTTCAGGAACAGAATACCTATCAACGAATAGAAGATAATGCAAAATGAGAGGCAAAAACCAAACAGGCAGAAATATCTAGAATTTCATAAAAGTAATAGAATAAACAGAGATCTGTTATACCCACTTTATGTCTGTTTGTATACTAGGCACTTTATTAAATGTTATCTTAATAATAATAATTAGTAAGATGATATTTAGTCAAGTTGGGGTGTGTGTATGTTTGTACCTCTATAGCTACTGTAACGGATGAATGGATTTGAATGAAATTTAGAATGAATGTAGATTATACCCTGGATTAACACATAGCTACCGACTTTTTAACCTGGGGAGACCAAGAGGGTTAAAATGGGGGCTAAATTAAATAACCGCTGAAGAAACCGCGGGGGGGCAGCCACAGCTGGTAAAATATATAGGTTCCAGAATAAATGTTTATTTACTGTGTAATAATTAATATAATAGGTAGCTGTCATATTTTTGTTTTTATTGTACTAGATATTACAATATAAAAAGGTTTCTAAAATATTAAAAATAATTTAAAAGGTGCCAAAAGAAGACTGGATTTTCCAGCGGCAAAATAGTTTTTTATTTTTAAGTTAATTTATATGATGCATCTCGTGTGAATGTAATTTATTGTATGTAACTACAAGTTTGTTTGTTATTATTAATAAGTACTTATTATTTTTTATTATTCATAAACCTCTTTATACCACTTGCATTAGGTACCTATTTAATTAATTAATATTTATTATTTTTGTATAAACGTAAATTATTGTGTGGATGTTTATTTATTACCTATTTATAATTGAAAGTAAAGCCTTATTTAAACCTAGATACACAGAAATCTGAAATAAAGCACTAGAAATATTATAAGTCACTGATTACTTACAAAACGCTTCTCGCTCGCCTACTACTACATAAATAACTTGTGTACTGGTGGCTCATCATTAGTCACCTATGCAGTGACAAGGTCACGCGGGTATGTGACTTCTATGCCTATTCAGATTTCTGTGAACCTATAGATCTATAGATCTAATTATCGTTTGTTATTTTAATTATCACAACACTTTTTAAGCTGAATGTACTTGAAGTATCTGCGTATAAATTATGACGTAAAATATTTTAGACGTGTTGACAATGAAAAATATTATTTAACAGTCGAAATTTTTTCGTGAGTTTTGCAATGAATGTCAAATCTAAAACTTTTTTATTGTATTACATACCTAAGATAATAATATTAGTAGGTTGTTTATTTAGGGCTTTATATTTCCAATTAACTAAATTATTTAGTACGTAATTGCGACAAATATTTTTATTAAAATTAAGCCGAAATTAATTATTTCGTTTAAAATTTACAATTTAAATAAGAAAACAACAGTCACAAAATTGTTAAGTTGTTTGTTAAAATATTTATTTTTACGTTTTAATTCAAACATAGTTTTGATTTTTTTTTTTAGTTTTGAAAATATAATTTGTAGATTGGCATTTCGTATTTTATTCTTAAAATTTATGTATATTTTTTCCTTGATGATATTAATAACTTCTATATTCGTAAGTACACTTAGGTACTCAGTAAATAAGTAATGATCATTTTGTGCAACAAGTTACTGGTGCTGTAGTGGTAGCACCCCTGCCTTACGATCCGAAGGTCGAGGGTTCAAACCTGGTCGTGCACCAATGTGTTTTTCTATTCGAAAAGTTTATGTGCGCAATGTCAGTGCTCTTAAACGGTGAAAGAAAACATCGTGAGGAAACC
The DNA here is from genome assembly GCA_963675405.1 of Cosmorhoe ocellata. Classification (NCBI taxonomy): domain Eukaryota; kingdom Metazoa; phylum Arthropoda; class Insecta; order Lepidoptera; family Geometridae; genus Cosmorhoe; species Cosmorhoe ocellata. The sequence goes on along the minus strand of OY776266.1, from coordinate 2,511,694 downwards.
GACATACCCTAGAACCGAAAATTCAAAGATGTGTGTCGTAAGTTAGTATTTTTACAAGGCGATGGGCTTTCAACTTGCCATTTATGGAATAACTACTTTTCAAAATGGTGACATGTGCTAAATATCATGCTTGGACGTGCCCCTGACTACCTTAAGATATCACTATAGATTTGAAGAGACATCTAGCGAGCCTTGGAATTACAGTCCTGATCAATGTATTTGCCATTTGTCCCTAACTGAGCTAGAACCACAGGTGGAGTAAGGCGTTAACTGAATGGCGTCCAAGAACCGGGTATAGGTGCTATAAACTGCACGAGAGCAGAGCATTAAAACGATTGGAAACTCATGAACTATATTTTTTAATAACCAATTGTTGGTATTAGAAGTTTATCAACCAACAAACCATTAACTCATACTTAGATAGTTTGTCGGTTAGGATTAAAAATGTAGATTACCTACTAACAACAATATAAATATAACAATATAACAAAATATATAGTTTGTCGGTTAGGAATAAAAATTTAGATTAGAAAGAAAGAAAGAAAGACAGTGGACGGTGGACAGCGTGGTTGGTCGGTTGGTAAGACGGTCGGTCGTCCGGTAGCGAGATGGGCTGACGACAGCATCCGTCGTGGGCCGGACCTGGATGAGGCTAGCAGCAGACCGTGGACAATGGCATATGCAAAGAGAGGCCTATACCCAGCAGTGGGTGAAATCATGCTGCGGATGATGATGATGATGATGAACCCACATATTCATAAACTAGAGTACGGTCTACCACTACACTACCAAAGGCAGCTTTACGCCTCGTATAATCAGCACTTTGCAAACGACGTGGCGACGTGGAGACAAACGATAGATATATGCCAGTCGTGAAACCTATTGAAGCGTACACTAGCATCGATCTTGCATTCACTGAACGGATACTGATTTTACTCACACGATTATAACCATTATCTAAAGGAAAGAAAGGAGGCCTTTGCCCTGCAGTAAGTAAAGTACTAAGGTAGATTTCGCGCACAATATTCACAACCCTCATTTTGTATTCACGCCCTGAAGTTTTCGGACACACTTTATGTACTAGGTACATACGTAGGTATGTACTAGGTACATACGTAGGTATGCACTAGGTACATACGTAGGCCTATGCCTGCGTAAGTTGGTCCTAATCAAAAACAAAATATTTGATTATCTTACCTAGGTTTTCTTAATTTAACTTTTTTCGTTAGGTATAAAAAAACTATCCATCCTAGAATAAAAATTTTAAAACAAACATTCAAAAATACAACGCCAAGTCGCTCTACTTGCCACTGAGATTTTTGCTCGCTTCGCTCACTCATTCAATAAAAATGAATCTTGAGAATTTTAAGGTTTATTAGAATTATAGAGGTTTTAAAGTATTCATTATCTTTTGTTGTTGATTGTACCAACTTTGAGATTTAATCCTAAAAAAAATATCAACAAAATTGGAGTACCTACTTACTCAACGATAAGTTATTAAAAGTGGACACGTATAAAAAAGGCGGCGTGATAACCTCACACTCTGTTTCGTCGGTTAAACTTATTTTTAAGTATGTAACCGAGTATTATTTTACCAAGCAACTCACTCAAACTTTGACTTACAAAGTACTCAAAATTAATTATGTACTTTATGCTTTACGGAATTATGGTACTTATATTCGCATTCAATTATTTGGTTTCATGAAATTCGATATTTAATTGATAGAACGTGTACTTACACCTACATACGAAAATACACGCATATAATGTACGTGGGCGATTCTCCTCAATTTGATATTTTACCGTTAATTTAAAAACTTTTTTACCTCGATTTTAGAGCTCGTCTTTCAAGCTGATAGCATGAAGATGGAGCAATAAAAGATTGGTTGATAATAAGTTATTTCACGTTTTGTTGCGAACAATGACGAATAGTGAGAAAAAAAATGAAACCGTTGAGGAGAATCGCCCAGGTATGTACGTGTAGGTACATATGCTTGGGGCTTTTTCTACTTGTTATCAAAGATAAAAATATGATTCTTGTAAAAGGAAACCAATTATATTTTTACTGGGATATTTTTTTATGGACAGATCTGAAGGTTGAGGTATACAGGGCATCCCACGGCTATGCCACATGAAGGGAAAGTACCTTGAATATTGAAGATGGAACATTTTTCTGACAGAAGACATTATTTGAATTTAAAAAAAAAATAAACTGCATTCATAGATATTTAAATAATGACATGGTTGAACCGGGAATCGAACCCGTTACACGAGAAAAAATATTCACCCTGTAGCTTTATCATACCGATCGAAAGGCTTCATCATAAAAAGCAATATAAACTGCATTCATATAGATATTTCAATAATGACATGGTTGAACCATGGTCTTTCTTTTATTTTTGATTTTTTTTTTAGGATTATTTTTTGCTAAATAATATGTTATTTAGCAAAAAATAATCCTAAAAAAATAATAATATGTTATTTAGCAAAAAATAATCCTAAAAAATAATAATATGTTATTTAGCAAAAAATAATCCTAAAAAAAAATCAAAAATAAAAGAAAGACCATGGTTCAACCATGTCATTATTTAAATATCTATATGAATGCAGTTTATATTGCTTTTTAAATTCAAATAATGTCTTCTTTCAGTAAAATGTTTCATCTACACTAATATTATAAAGAGGAAAACTTTGATTGTTTGTTTGTTTGTTTGTTTGTTTGAAATGAATAGGCTCCGAAACTACTGAACCGATTTGAAAAATTCTTTCACTGTTGGGAAGCTATATTATCAGCGGGTGACATAGGCTATATTATATTTTCAAAAAAATTAGGGATCCTTACTAAAAATTCAATAATGTAACCCAAGGTGTAAAAAAATTATCTAAAATATTCTTTACATCGCGTGCGCTGCGAGAACTATTGACGATAGAATAAAATAATATACCCGTGCGAAGCCGGGGCGGACTCTAGTCTTCAATATTCAGGGTACTTTCCCTTCATGTGACATAGCTGTGGGACGCCCTGTATAGTATTCACTTACTGATATTTATAAGAAATCTGATATATATATAAATACTTAAATATATATTGGTGGACATTTCACACAACGCCATCTAGCCCCAAACTAAGCAAAGCTTGTAGTAAAGGAACCAAATTTTTGATGTATTTTTTTTTTGTAAATACATTAGTACATAATAACACCCAGATTCAGAATAAACATCTGCGTTTATCACACAGATTTTTGCTCTGGGTGGAGATCGAACCCACAACCTGCAGCGCAGAAGGCAAAGCTACTACCAACTGAGCTGTGAGGAGAGTCGATGTAGATAGTAGGAGACGACTTCATCCGTAAAAGTTCATCAATATAACATATTAATTCTGAAATTATTGATATTGGTTAATTGGAAAATTTCTATGGAGTGCAAAAAGAGTGGTCACCCATCAAAAAACAGACTGCGCCCAGCTTTGCTGACCCATGCTTTCCCCATACAACCTTTCGACCCCTTTTCAGTCCCTTCAAGGTTATTTTTTGAGACAAAGATAGCTTATGTCAGTCTCCAGAATATAATCTCCTTGCCAAATTCGATCACGATCCGTTCAGTCGTGAATAAAGAGAATAGAATAGAATGAATAGAGAGTTACTTTCGCATTTGTAATTAGTATGGATTTTACAATACCTATTTGAAGAACGAAATAAAAGCAGCTATTACGCAGTTTTAACAACAATACACCTTTCTTGAACCATTTCCATACTAAATTATGTATTGAAGCGTGTTCCTTGCCATTTGGTTCAAGATACCAGACGCTCGAGATTTCCGACTCAGGCGCTGCAATGACCAACTGTAAAATATAATCTTGATCATTGAAAAACCATTTTTTACTTCTTACCACAAGCTCTTCGAGCAATATAAAAGTAATATATAACATTGACATTACCTATAAAAAATGAATTGAAGTAGTGTTACTAATTGAGTAACTTCAGGCTTGATTTTTTTTAAACGTTTCTGAAACATGATCATTTGTAAAAGCTTGTGGTAAGGCTGGTTCGACATCACTCTTTTTCAACGGGTCCACACTAGTGACAAACATGCATGATAAGTTGACAGATTTTAAAATTTTTCGTGAAAAATTGGACTTGTTTCGGTCACAGTCACGGCAAAATGTCGCATGTGTGGGCGGACACTTAGTGACGTGTTTGCACTTTTTATTTTATGAGTATCTAAATGTGTGCGTGATAGCCATAGCCAACAAGCCAATAGGTATGTAATTTATATGCAGGTGCAATAAAATGCATCAACTCTCTATATCCAATCAAATCAAAGGTTGTTTTTGTGTCGTAAAAATATAATTGAACCTAAGGCATTTAAATAACATAAAAATAAAGATATCCTAGATAACAAAAAATGGTCATTTAGCTTTTGACAGAACACAGATGTCTGGGTGTTATTATGTATTTACATGTAACTATAAGAGCGCTGGTGGTGTAGCACCCCTGCCTCACGATCCGAAGGTCGTGGGTTCAAACCTGGTCGTGCCCCAATGTGTTTTTCCATTCGAAAAATTTATGTGCGCAATGCCAGTGCTCTTAAACGGCGAAGGAAAACATCGTGAGAAAACCGGCATACCCTAGAACCAAAAATTCGAAGGTATGTGTCATCGGTTAGTATTCTTATAAGCGGCGATGGGCTTGCAACCTGTCACGTACGGAATACTAACTACTGTGCAAAATGTGGGCATGTACCAAATGTCATATTTGGACTTACCTCTGACTACCCTCTTTAGATACCCTCAAAGATCTAAGTAACTAAAGATCTGAGGAGATATCTACCGAGCCTGGGGATTACAGTCGTGATCATTATTATTATTATTTTTTTATGTAACTATAACAGATCACTGTGAACCTATATACAACAAAATATATATAATTAATCTATCAACTATCTGGTTCCCATAGTACCTACAAGGTTAGCTTAGTTTGGGGCTACATGGCGTTATGTAAGATGTTCAAAAATTTTATTTATTTATTAGGTATATTCCACAAAGTATCAAAACTTCTTTCTCGAACTAAACTGCACTAAGATCCGGTTCTAAGACATCCCTTCTCTTGTAGAAAGTTAAGATGGCTGACTCACTGTCTGCATTCGCCTCTACCGCTTTCATAATAAGGGTCATAATCTGTTGCGTTGTCAAAAATGGAGTATTAATGATCGAAATACAATTACGTAACACTGATGTGTGTTTTTCGGTTAGTAGTGTCAAATTAATGTCATGGACACGGTTCCATTAAGCGGTTGTTGAACTGAAGAATGAATAATATTTTTTACAAAAAGTTGAAACGACTTCATCCACTGACAATAGAATATAATAAAAATAGAATAGAATATCACTTTATTGTACACCTTAAGAAGTAATACAAAAGAGAAACAAACTTAAAATTAATGTGACAATGGGCGACCTTATCGCTAAAAGCGATCTCTTCCAGGTAACCTTTGGTTGACAATCTCAATAGTAAATCTCAATCTTTGAAGGAAGCAATTAGGAGGCAATTATTGGCATAATAGATTTCAGCGATTCCACACCGAACATAGTCTACGCCGCAGAGTGACCTCAAAATGTTGAATTTCTTCTAAAATATAGAGGAAGCAATTCTCTCATTGATGGAAGCAAATAGAAACATTTTGGAAGCAATATTTGGATCGCATATTCAACGTTAAATACGATAGGTGAATCATCATCTAGACGGTAACTAATTATTGTTGCTCCAAACTAAACCGCAAGTTTGTGAAGGTAGTTTGTGGGAGTGCTGCAGATATTAATACTATATTTGTGTTGCAGAAGAGGGCTGTTCGTGCAATTTATAACATGGGTCCTAGAGAATCTCTTAGAGATAAGTTTAAAGAAATAAACATCATGACAATGCCATGTCAGTATATATATGAAAACTTGATGTATGTTCACAAAAACATTAATTTATTTAGGAAAAATAGTGATAATCATAATGTTAATACTAGAATTAAAAATAAACTCGCTGTTACCACGGTTAGGCTCACTAAAGTAAGTAAATCCTTTAAAGGGCAATGTGTACGCTTCTATAACAAGATCCCAAGTGACATGCTTGATTTATCAATTGGAAAATTCAAAAATGTAATTAAACAGAAACTGTCTAGAAAAGCTTATTATAAAATATCAGAGTACTTAGATGATAAAAAAGCTTGGGATAAATCAGCTCCAACTCTGCTAGGTATTCCTTACAAAATTAACAAGGATCATACAAAAAAAGCGCTAGGGCCCAGCGAGTTTCTTGTCAGTTCTTCTCGCACTGGGGATAGGACCTGGAACTGGCACTTAGACTCACCTAGTATGTAAGACGTTTCAAAGTGATCCCTGTGATTCTATTGAAAATAAACATATTTTGAATTTTGAATTTTGGTATCTAGTCTAGGTATAGCTCGAACGACAACTACATGACACACTTGACACACAAACGAAAACGTCATTGTGTAATATTTTTTGTTATTATTGATTTTTCAAAAAGTGAACCGAACGAATCACGCTCCAACCTGAATTACAGGTTATTTTGGATGCTTTATATGAGCGGTTACGCACTGCGTCCGAAGTCCGATCCGAATCCGATCCGATCGATAATAATATCGGACCACCTCGGAAGTAATGACCTACCAAACAAAAAAAAGAATCATCTAAATCCCTTCATAATTTTGGTAATTTTGCGTAATCGCGTAACAAACATACAAAAAAAACATACCAGACGAATTTAGAATTTCTTTTTTGAGGTCGTTTAAATACGCAAACTATGAAATACGTGAAGTCTGTACTTTACCCAGTAACTATAACAGATCACTGACTTTACCCGTGATCTGATTCCATAATAGGTACTGGGACTGCCAATATAGTTCCTTAACATTTCCAATAGGGGCCCTAGAGTTTAATGTATGAAAGGAAACTATTCGATAAAAGTTTTCGTAAACTATCAAAAACTTCATACTAGGAGTACTATGGCTACGCAATGTCCTAGGTTGAACTGTAACCACAGATCTACTTTTAACTGTCAACCTACATTTGCTAACACTATCAATTTACCTAAACCCTAAAGACCTACGGTCTGTCTCATAAAAAATGCTTAAAGTTGACTCCAAGTGTTGTTTAGTAAAAGCGTACTTTAAGTCGTTAAAGTATGTAAAGTATGTCAAGATAGAGTAAAGATAAAGTACACTTTAGCGCTAAAGTACGTTTATGAAACAACTAAAATTGCTTCCTGACTTTAACAAGACTTGAAGTCTACTCTAAGTTTTTATGAGACAGACCGATTGTCTAGGCCTTGAATTTACATAGGCACTAAGCCTAGACTTAATGTGAACATTATCTAAAGGCCTTGCTGAAATTTACTTACAAACTGGGTCTCTGTTTAAATGATACTTTACGGTGAGTAAAGTTCACCATATTATTTGCTGGTTAACCAGAAGATATAATGACAGAAACATAGAAGCAATTGAGTAGTAATATTATAGCAGATAATTTTACGAACACCAAATATCACAAGATCGGATTAAATCCAAAAACTTAGCTAGGTCTACTTATCACAAGCTCATCGAATGGTTGGTTATTAAGTTGGTGAAAATATGCCTAATTGTACCCCTTAAAGATAGTGCTAGGACGACCTTGTCTATCTATAGATAGTCATTAGCCAATCTTTAGTAGGTAATAAAAGCTAATATCGTCCTTTCCCAGTTAGTTGTTATTACGTACAAATTGTGTCTAGATCTGTATTTGATACTATACGAAACAAGATAAGGCATTATCCTTCCGAGGGTGAATTCAACCAAACTAGTGTAAGCACTATCCTTAGAATAAAACGTAGTAATCGAAAACTAAACTGAATTTTACGTGCACGTAATGTCACATTATTCTGAGAATAGTTTCACCAGAGGTTGGTTTAATGCTAAATTATTGAACCAGTGGGAAGTCTAGTACTGGCACGCGTGTGTAACCATTTACATGTAACCATTTGTGTGCAGTAACCATTTACCATCAGGTGGGCCGTAAGCAGGTTTGCTAGCTCGTTTGTACAAAAATAGGTTATTACTTTTTATTTGTCCAACTTTGGGATTCGAACTTACACCACTGGGACTACAGATGCAATGAAATTTCCAAATAAGTACCAGGCAATCATAAAGTTGATAGAGTTCGAGCGGAAACAAAAAAGGGCTTTATTGTATTCGATCCCGAAAAGCTATTTCTATGTAGATCTTGTTAGAGAATAGTTAAAGTTTCAACATCGAAGTTTTTAATCGAAGGGAATACCTGATCGTACCCATGAACTGAATTATGAAACTACCAGGATCTCAGCACGGCCGTGGGGATAGACAAAAAGAGTGGAGACGGCTTTTTTTAGGCACATTTTGTGTGTTCTCATAAAAAACATAATGAAAAAAAGTGTGTTAATAAAGAGCTTTGTGGTTTTTTATTGCGATTGAAAATTCTAACTGAATTTATACGACTTACATTCTTATTACTCTACCGTTGAATTATAAAAATATGAACAGAAACTAATACATTATTTATTTTTGATGTTTCCAAACTTTATCCTTTAAGAAATTATAAGTAAACTTATAAGGTTGCCATCCATTAAGTTTTTAAAGATCTTGATGAAAAAAACATCCAAGTTTATAACTTTACAGAATTAAAAACGAAGAGAGTAACTAAAGAAAATATGGATTAAATAAGTGAATGATTATGGAATACTAACTACTGTGCAAAATGTGGGCGTGTACCAAATGTCATGTTTGGACGTGCCTCTGACTACCCTCCTTAGATATCCTCAAAGATCTAAGAATATACTCTACCGAGCCCGGGGATTACAGTCGTGATCATATTTATTTTTATGAGTACGAAAAGGAGTAAATACGATAATACGGCGGATAAAGGAGAGTGAAAGAAAATAATTATGTCGATTGCCAACCCTACTGAAGTGATATAAAACATACCATGCCGGGCAAAGGCCATCGGCCATTACATGCATGGCTATGTGAAGTTGAATCTGTAATTGAACTTTAATATCTTTACTGTCTTCCTGTTTCCAAAAGCCATCTCCACGCTCGTTAGCCTCGCTAAGTCGCGGGGATACCCCAAGTTGCGCTAACTTCATTCAAACTCCGCTTACCCCGAGATTATCCGACAAGCTCAAACCAACGTTTCTACACCTCAATAAAGATCATATCACTTTGGCAAGCTATTTTTCTTAACCAACTATATAAGCCTACTTTGAAGTTTCACAAAAATAGACCGTAGTACTTTGATTTTAAGGTAAGGTTTCCTTCGTTTAGGTTGGATTGGTTGTGTTGATACAAGACGGATTCACGAGTTTATGCAATTCTTATATTGTTATTATATAAGGTTGTTTTGGGCTTAGCCGGTCACTCTTACGTGCAGTGCTGAGTGCAGTGGACTATTTTTAAATAGTTTTTTTTAATTAGGTAAGTAAGTTTTTTTTTTTTTAATTTTAACAAACTTTTTCCTGCACAACAAACAAAAAATATCTTCAAAATGTATTCAAATATTACTTGCATAATGATTTGCCTGTTATATGCATATTCTTATGAACGAATTATTCGATAAAAGTTCGAAGGTGTGTGTCATAGGTTAGTAATCTTATAAGCGGCGATAAGCTTGCAACCTGTCACGTACGAAATACTAACTGCTGTGCAAAATTTGGCCATGTAGCTACCAAATGTTATGTTTGCACGTGCCTCTGACTATCCTTTTTAGATATCCTCAAAGATCTGAGGAAAATATCTCCGGAGCCCGGGTATTACAGTCATGATCATATTGATTTTTTATTTTATTCCATAAATTAATATATTGAATCACAAATCCATCCCGCGGGACCTTACATTATTTCCGAATAAAGAGTAGCATATGTGCTATTCCAGACTATAATTTATATCTGTGCCAAATTTCATCCAGATCCGTTAAGTCGTTTCAGTGTGAAAGAGAAACAAACATACATTCAGACATCCATACATCCATACATTCTAACAAACTTACGCGTTTATAAATTATAGTAGGATCAATTACTATTTAATACGCTTTTTTATCTAAGTATTTTTTACGAAGGCTTTAAATTTAAGTAACTAGGCGAATATGCAGGTTGCGAAGACCTGTCATGTGTGTAGGTACCTACATATTTGTGTAGATACACTTATTCCTTACAAAGGGTTACGTAGGTAGTTACCTACGTCACGAACGACGCTTTTGAGAAAGTGTACCTACTACAAAGCCATTTGGGTCAGTTCGATGTATGAATTTGCGAAACAATGACATCATGACTAGAGTTTGTTGTAGGTATGAGAATATTGTGAATCATTGTATTTTGTATGTCAGCCAATGTATAATTATATGTCACTAGACGACATTTCTTTTATCGAACAAACTTTTTGAAATAACCAGTACCTACGTCTACCATGAGTGGTCAGCATTTAGATTAGCTGACGTTACTACAGTAGTAATAGTACGTTACTATGACATCTGTCGAAATTATTACTCATGGTACCAAATTCTAAGCAAATTAATGAGCGCAAACTACAGTCGCTGTAGTACGCTGTGACGTAGGATAGTTAGCTACGTGAGGATTTAGTACCCAACTATCCGCTAGAGGCGCTGTACAAGTTTTCATACATTTTTTTAACTACAGTCGCTAGCGAGTGTAGATTGTGAAAACTCATGGTAGACCCTCTGTATAGAATAATGTAAAATCAGCCAATAGTAATGCCATATTTTTCGCGCAATTTTGAAACGACACTACTGATTAACTTCAACTTGGATCAGATTTTTTCGATTACTCTGCCTTGGTCAGAGAGCTGCAGCCAATCATCAAGTCAAAATGATTTTTGTAAGCCTGTTCAGACCTGGTAAAAGGATTAAGTCATTTCGCTTTCTTGTCCTTTGGCGATTTAGTCCAAAAGCAATGTAACCCCAACGCGATATAGTCATATCGCGATTTAGTCTTAAAGCGATCTAGTCATATCTGCTGCCTAGTCAAATAGAGATGTAGTGGCAAAGCTCCTAACCCGTTACTATTATTTTTACCCTACTGTTATGACAATGACGTTGATGATAACGGCCGCAATTAACGTTACTGGACTTTCAGCGAACCAAAGCTTAAGGCTAAAAGTCTTTATAAGCATTTTAACTTTATTTTGAAGCTCTATGGAGCGCGTGTTTGGAATACCCTGTCATTTTGGGAATTCAAAGGAGACAGGGCAACATTGGCTTAAATAACAAATGCGCCTACGCTCCGCCACAGATCTGACATAACTTAGACGAAAAATGTTTCTTCCTTCACAATTTCTTACCATGACAGCTTTGGAATTATTATTTTTCATTCATTCATGCAATCTTTTCGATGGCAATCTTTTAACTAAATTCATACAATCTTTTTCACTTTGGAAACTTTTGTATTTCCTAAAACAATACCAAAACAGCATCTAATCTTGTTATAAGACTGTTTAGATAAGTTTTATAATTAATTAGGTACTATGTTTAAATATATACTCTCGGGACTTAATCGCGTATTGTGAAACATTCTATTTACCTCGACGTTTCGATGATATTACAATCACCGTGGTCACGAGTAGACTACTCGTGACCACGGTGATTGTAATATCATATATATAGTATATAGTATATATTTAAACATGTTTCCAAGTCGCGATAGTTTAAAAAGTGTTCTAATTAGGTACTAGCACAGGTTATGGTACGCATAAATACCTAGGTCCAGGATAAATAAAAAAATGTAGGTAGGTCACTTATTTTTTTTAATTTATTATTGTAGTGTCAATTGTTGGATGGCCCTCATACAAATAAACATTTGACAATCGCGGTCTTTTACCCTTTTATTTTTGTCTATGTACTTACTAAAAAGAACTACTTTATTTATTTTTTGTGAAGCAACAACAGAATCAAACCAGACGTTTTTGTGCCTGTAAGGTTGTTTATTTTTAAAGAGCTATGGGGTCGGTTGCCAAATATTTTTTCCAGCCTCCTCTTTTGGAAAGTTATAAGTTTTCTTGTTTGTTTGAAGCGCTTCTGGTACCCAAATGTCATCTTTTTAATTCAACGTCTTTTATAAAGTTTTGTTTTTCTTCGGTGAAACACTGTTTGAAGGACAGTTTTCTGAATTTTAATGCCAAGAGTTTCTTGGTCTGAATGTTTCATGCAATTTAACAAATATAAAATATTTTGGTATTGTGGGTAGTATACTTTAAGACTAGTACCTAGGTACAAATGACTAGTAGGTACCTAATCTGTCAAAGTCATGCACCTGTCAATGTCAGACTGATGTACACGGCGAAAAGCATGGGAAAATCTGACAAAGTTTGTGAAAAACTTGGAAAGAAAAACGAATGATAGAGCTTTGTGTGATGCACAAAGCTCTATCATTCGTGTGTCAAATATAGATTAGGTAGGTACTTATAGAGTTGAATACGGAATTCTGTATCCTACGTATAGAAAACACGTAACCATTATCAACAGGTCTGTAATAAATAACCTATTATGTATAAATAAAACCTTTTTTGCTCTACCTTTAAATATTCTTTCACTCCATTCCTTTCCAAAAGCGTGACTATGTTGTTGCTTGAAGAGATTTATCTTTGTGTTGCGTGATTGCACTCAGAGTAATCTGACAGCCTCAGGGAAACTGTCAGATCATATTTATCAAAGCGCAAAGCCAGAGGGGATCTAGCCTGTGTTATAAAGCTATGCAGTCTAGGTCTTTGTTTACGCTAAAAGATAATATTAAATTTAAAATATGATTTACATTTATAAAAATTTATATTTGTAGGTAGTATTTTTAACATTACAAGATCAGACTTTTTATAGAAATAATAATATTATGCAAGTACCTTTTGGCTGTTGAGATATTTTGACAAAATGAAGTGTCACGTTTCATCATCTAATAAGCTGCATAACTGTACCTACTGACTAACTACTGACTTATGCTATACAAAATATCAAAATATTGTCTAACATTAAATATAATCTATTTTCAATTACTTTTAGACGGGTTTATTTGATTTTTTTGTCACTCTTGTGATCCAGACAAATTTTAATGGACCTAATTTTGTCAAAATCTGTCCAGCCGTTTGGCTTACAAAAAAAGCCAAAGGAACATACATACAAACACCCCAAAAACATTACCCTTCTTCTTCGCTTTGTAGTAGGGTAAAAAATAAGTTGCTATCTTTTTAATGATTTCTGGATTCAATATTTTTAGCCTACACTTCTAAAATATAGGTATCTACTACCTATATACCTTTTGTTCGTTAGTACCTACCTACATTATGCAGGCGGAGCCGCGGGCGGATGCTATATCTTTTCCAGTAGATAGGTGTTCCAGCTCCTTTCTAACGTCATGTTACGTCATCAATCATGCAATACAATGGTTGTATTTATTTCTAAGCCTTTGTGCTCGTATTATAAATGAGGTCTGAATACGCATTTCTATCTTCTGTAGCACTTAAGTCTCATTCGTATTATCAGTGGCGGATTTACACATTTGCCGCCAGTAGGCTATTAAATTTAGCGTTTAGTAATTTATCATGTAAAATCGTTGGATTATTTGGTATAGGTGTATAGTATTAAAATATTGCAATTTTGTTAAATTTTTTCTCCGTGTATATTATAATTTTTATTTATTATTTTGTGTAAGGTAATACTAAGCCAAATTTGCCGCCCCCTAAAATTTGCCGCCCTAGGCTCCAGCCTACTCAGCCTGGTGATAAATCCACCACTGCGTATTATCATCAAACCAACCAACATACTATGCCTTTCTGCGTTTGCAAATACGATATATCCATATTAGCAGCCTCTCACGTACGGAATACTAACTATTCTGCAAAATGCATTTGCCAAATATAATCTTGGCGTGCCTCTGTCAACTCTCTTTAGATATTTTTTTTTTAGTTGCCTATCTTTTTCGTCGATTTAGCTCACTTACACTGGTATTACTGTGATGAGTACTGATCGTGTAGTGGTAGAGTTTTTGTTTTTCAATCCTAAAGTCGTGGTTTCGAATTTAGTCAAGCACTAATAAAATTTTCCATTCAAAACTATTACGAGCGCTTCTGTGTTCTCAAACGGTGTAGGAAAACATTCAAATTCAAATTCAAATTCAAAGTATTTATTGCATTCATGAGCCATATACAATACACATGTATTGTATACATCTAACATGGGCCCGGGTGGGGCACGGCAACTAAAATAAAATAATAGAGACAATATTCACAGAAAAACTTAGACAATAGAATATAGAATTTTAACATAAACAGTTTCCTCTTAGTAATATAAAAATAATTGTGGCATTTAATGCCTTTACAAAATAACAAAAAAGTAACTATAAGGTAGTATTGTAGGAATGGGAACTTATAGGTAGGTGGTTAATTAAGTCTTAGCAGTAAGTACATTTTAATTGCTATGTGAATAAAGTTTAGGGTAGGTTTAGGTAGTTATTATAAAGTATATTGTATTATATTAAGTATTCTAAGGTAGTATGTAGGAACTTTTATGTAGGTAGGTAGATAAATAAGTATTAGCAGTTGTAATACATTATAATGCTATGTAGGTAAATAAAGTACCTTGTGAGGAAACCGACATACCTACCATAAAACTAAGAGTTCGAAGGTGTGTGTCATGTGTTAGTATTCTTATAAGCGGTGATGGGCTTGGAACCTGTCACGTACGGAATTCTAACTAGGTACTGTAAAGATGTGGGCATGTGCCAAATATTATGTTTGGAAGTGCTTTTGACTACCCCCTTTAGATATCCTCAAAGATCTAAGTGACTAGAGATCTGAGATCTACCAAGCCTGGGGATTACAATCGCGATCACTGTTTACCTTGTGCTGAGAAAGTAATGTTTTTTTGGTTTAGCTTTCGGAAATGGTTCTCATAGACGAAAGAGTGAGACCACAAGTGTAAAGAAGCAAACAAATTGAAATGTGATCACGTCGACCGTTTTAATACGACCAGTATAACGGTAATCTTTTTTTTGAAGACCAAACAATAGCACTGTTTTTCCATTCTATGCACAATCAAGCCCATTTTTTTGGCGACAGTACACTCATACTGATTAGGCACCAGTTATGTACCGTTACTAACGTTAATTTCGCACTCTTGCGCAGTTGTTTCTGTAAAATAAACCTTATCTCGCTGATTTTAAGTCCGATATTAGGTAGGTACTGAGGACCTCATATCTTGGTCCTTGCTCAAACGCACCTTTTGACTTACCCACACGAATTTACACAATAATTTTGTAATGAATTTCAGATTTATGCCATATTCGTCCCTAGAAAGTTCGGCCCACATGAAAAAATCTTCGTTTGTCCCACATTGTATGCCTTACTCGGCCCATAATATATTTTATATCATAAAATCTTATTTCGTCCCACTTTTCTGCTCCACATTCGGCCCACGTTTTTTGTATAGGCAAATTATCATTGATTTAGTACAGTTGAAGCAATAAGTCTTTACTTGACTTTTATATTGTAAGTATGATATGAACAATGCTCAGAAAGGTAAACTCTATGGGTAAACTCAATTTAAAGCGCACGTTTTGGGGTAGTCGATGCAAAAGAAAGCTGCGGCTAAGATTAAATTAATATTTTTTAGAAATCATGACTTTGGCTGATTAGTGTTTACGGATTCATACTGAATAGGTATATAATTAAACGTTAAATTTTTAACCTACATATTTAATCATCACCTCGGAAGTTCTTTTTTCTATAATACTTTATTAAACGAAATGTAAACGGATGAATATTAATAAAAGTGTTTTATAAGTCTTACCTATAATATGTATTAAGGCCCAGCATTTTGAAAATTGGAAGTATTGCAACCCTAATCATTCTATTACCGCTTAATAGATTACATTGAAATTGAACTACACGATACTCAAGGATATAAGTGATAAATTAACCGGAGCCAAAACACGAATTAGTTAGAAAACCTAGGTTAAAAATCATGTCAAAAACACCTCTGAAAATTCAGAAATTCCCTAATTTATCCAGAACAGTAAGGTATTTTGAATTTCTATTTCACTTAAATATAAATCAGTTAATTTGAAACAAATCAACCCAGCCCTTTTTTTGAAATAAGCTATTTACTTGAACATATTTATGTTTTTCTTCACCCACCGGTGGGTGTAGGGATAATTCCTGTTTACCCGTGTACCCACTACGATATGGTTGGAATTAATTATCGATGAAAAAAATACAATAATAATACGATAAGTTAATTTGTTGAAAAAAATGCATTAACTTCAGGAAACATGTAGAAGTCCAAGTACCAGGAATGCATAAACCATGAAGAGGTTTTCGCTACCCGTGATCTTTTGGCTCTTTGTGATTCTACAGTGAAATACCTCTCTATCGTTTCTGCTATCCTGGTATCTGGTATGTATTAGTTCATTAGTTCGGTATATGGTTGGAATTAATTATCGATTAAAAAAATAAAATAATAATACGATAAGTCAATTTGTTTATTAAAACTACGAAACTAAAGGAGACTGGATTACATTTAACATTTAACATTAAGTATACTAAAATAGCAGTAAGGAATAGTGGAAATTTTCTGTGCGCCTATCCCTACCGGTAGAAATAGATCTACACAAAGGTGCACTTATCCCTACCAGTAGGGATAGCTTGGTAGGGATAAGTGTACCAGCCGTTTTGGTCGTGGTGATTACACTTATGACGTTCACTGTAGTTTCAATAATTTTGGTATGAGGGACGAATGTGGACAAATATTATCATGAGGGACAAACAAAGACTTTTTAATGGAGAGGGCCGAACATTAGGGACGAATATGGCATAAATCGAATTTCAATTCACAACTGCATTTCCTTATATGGAAATAACTTTCTTAAAAACGTATATTTATATAAGTATCCATTCCGGAAGGAATAAATTTTCCTTTTCCTGCAAGTCTATGGAAATTAATTAAGGTAGTTACTGTTAATGCTGTGATCTTTTAAAACTCTAATAAATATTTCCTACTCCAAAATCTATCTTGTGAATAGGTAGGTACCACAGATTCGCTCATATCTGTTCCATTCCAGCGCCAATGAAGTGAAACTTTCTATACATCAGTGTGATTTCCGTTAACGTGTGCACGCGCAGTCACCGCTGGTCTTGCGTCTCGCTCGCACGCTTGTTTGCTCTGTTTCACTTTCAAAGTATGTCTCATTTTTGAGACAGGTGATTGATCTAGAACAGTGTTATTATCTGTGTTGTTTTCAGTGTTTATGTTTATTATCTGTGGCTTTGAGTATTGCGAAGCTGTATAGGATGTAAGGAACTAATTAAAATAAACATTACTTCAATAATAACGTAACGTAATAAAAAAAATATGCGTAGATTAAGTACCTACCTAGGCCAAAGAAAAAAAGGAAGAAGTGTGAGGGATGACATGAGCTAGAAAGTAGTGAGTACCTACTTACTGAGATGATGAATGATAGAGGGAAATAAAAGAACATAGCGCTAGGATAAGGATAGAAAGATGAATAAATAAAGTCATGGCGACATAGTTATGTCGCTGGAATTATGACATAAAATTGAATAATAATAAAATTATGAATGATTCTAACTAAAAGTTGTTAAGCGATATCTGAGCAATAAAAGTTGCCCGTCGTTTGGTGACTATTTGCTCTGCTTCCCGACATGTCGTGAAAGTGACGCCACAGATTGAATAATAGAAGTTAGTGCAAGGTACAACCAGACAGTCGAGTAGGTAAAAGTAGGAAGTTAAAGCCAATAGTTATCTAAGTAGAGACATTAGCAACGTACGGGATAAAGAAATTAAATAATAATGTAAGCATTCATTGGGAACAAATTAAAGCTGATAATAGGTATATAGAAAAAACAAACGGAATATTGAACCCACATTTTTGATGCCTAGGAATTCACATCGAGAATAAAGCAATAGGAATTTCTATAGACGCAAACTAAAGAATACCAGTAGGTATAAATCCAAATATGTAGAAGGAATGTCGAGAATATCTACGAACTTATTTATTTCAGCGATATTATTCCCGATTATAGATCTCAGTAATCTTCGATCTTCTAAGATCGGAGTGAATTACCAACTCCGCTCTCTAAGGTAGTGAGTTAGAATCCTGTCATGCACAAATGGATATTCCTGTTCTAAATATTGAAGTGCGTATAACAGTTATCTTAACCGGTGAAGACAAACCGCAGCTTAATCAGCACGTATTTATTTTGTCTTTCTTATAGATACGCCGACTAAACTATGAAAGATATATCAGAATATCAAAATGTTTACTTTTAAAAGATAAGCCTCACAGCTCTGTTGTTAATAGGTAGGTACTATTGCTTTCTGAGGTTGTGGGATCGATCCCCACCCAGGATAAATATTATTGTGTGATGAACACAGATGTTTATTCTGTGTCTGTGTGATACTATTACTAAAAAAAATCTATCCGCTGTACAGTTGTCATAATACAAGCTTCGCTTATTTTGGAGATAGATGGCGTAAAATGTCCACCGCTCAAATTTTTGCCCTTCAAATCATGGCCATTACAAATTCTTTCTGACAGCTATAGACCCATCACTAGTTTTAGCCACTCCTTCATACAAACTTATATTGTTACAGGACAAAGTAGAACACAATGTACCAGACCCGATGGCTGATGCTGGCTATAGCGGCGGCACTGGCACTGCAGTCGCGAGGAGATGGAGTCAACTTCCCGGACCAGCCTCAGGAAACTGAGGGTAGGTCTGTCAACTTTGGAAACGATGGAGGAAGATCGGTGAGTTGTTTTTTCTCAATACTTCTTTCTAGTTCAGATTTATACGACACATAAAATCTCTAAGAGTCTAGAAAAAATATCAAGGAAAGTTAGGTGAATTTAAAGTAACAAGAATCATTAAAAACTAGGACAATTTCCATTTGTTCTACACATAAAATGTCCCATTGCGGTAGTTGTCCATTATTAGTCATCTTGCGCGTTAGGTCATGATAAAATAAATCAATACTTACTTCGTTGTTTTTGCAACAAAACTTCCTTGAATTTTGAAGCGTTTAATTCAACCTCTGAATGAAGGGCTTACCTTATCTATTTTTATTTTCTTCATTCCAGCCCCAAGCACAAGGACGAGGGTTACTGGACTGGATAGGTCTCGGCGAAGACCAGGACCCATACATACAGCAAGCGACCCAACAATGCATCAGCGGTGACTTGGCTGACTGCTTCAAGGCGCAAGCTTTGAGATCCTTTGACGACTTCTTTGATAAGCAGGCTTACCAGTAAGTCTCACGACTTTAGTATGTTAGGTATTCTTTTAACATATTACAGTTTAGCCATGCCTCTGACTACCGCTTAGAAGTTCTCAAGATTCTGAGTAGTTAAATGGTTTGTCTACCTTGAAGATTACAAGCGTGATTTTATTTAATTCAAAGCAACCTCTATTAAACGAGTGGTTCACACTATGATAAGTCGTGTTACGGAACAAAATGTGTTTAAATAGCTACATAGATGACATAAGGTACGAGTTGGCAGCGGACACCATGAGGCAGCAGCGGACGACGTGTCGCAGCGACACTATTGGTTTCTATGTATTTCTATGAAATGCGTCGCTAGTTTCGTGTCGCTAACTACTGAGATCATATTTTCATAGAAACATTATAGAAACCAGTAATATCGTTGCGACACGTCGTCCGCTGCTGCTGCCTCATGTCGTCCACTGCCGACTCGTACCTTTACGTTTATTTAGAATACCAATATGTCAAGTTAATCTACCATCTTGTTTCAGGTTATCGGACAACGCAGTTCTAGTCAGGGTGGAGTCCCAAGCCAGAGCGTTGTCTAGAGAGCCTCCACAGCTGAGTTCACAGCCTCGTAGTGAAGACACCGACTGGGATGCTCTGGTGAAGTTCGGCATGAGGAAAATTGAAAGGTAATGCTTTGTGATAGATCTTAAATTTCAGTAAGCCTGGCAGCCTAGGCTAGGCTTACTAAATAGGCTTTAGGTCCATAAATCATACTCAATAGAATTAGTCTGTTAAAATAAGGAGAGCAAACACTACGAGCGCTTCTATAACACATGTATTATGTTCGCACACAGTACTATTAAAATACGTTTTCCAAGAAACCAAAATAATCTGTAACGTATAGCTCTGTGCAATTAAATTGAGAAGCTCCCCAAGTTCAGGAGTTATAAGGTCGTGGGGTTTCATTGTTTAATAGGGTATTATTTTAATATATACATGGATTCATAAGCCAGTAATAGATTTACCTTGTTATACTGTAATCTGTTGTAAGAGAGGTACAAAGCCAATCATAATAGGTACTCGTATTTATTGCTGAACATTAAATTAATGTAAGGGCACAATCATAGATAACATTACAAATATTTTAAAGCAATTGTTTTTGGGGATCGTATAACTTTAGCCGACAAACCTTTCTTTTGCCATACACGATCGTGGTGTTAATAGGTGGAGCTAGAATTGAAATAGTTATAGTTCGCTCAACGAATCTAGGCATTCGTGAAGTTAGCCGCTAGAGCTTCGTAGTATCGTTTTTCGGGAGCAATTGGAGGTATGAGGAGGGGGGGAAAGGAACTAAACATGCGCAAACTCGCACCTGTGGCTAATTTCACGAATGCCTAGATCCGTTGGATGACCTGTACCTACTTTAGTGACTGTTATATAATATCACTGTTGAAATACTTTTAGTTGAACCCATTTGAAGAGCTAGCCATAGCCTTCCGACTAATTTTTTATGTAGACATCAAAATATAATCTTTATTTCCAGGTTCCTAAGGTCTACAGCCTTGGAGATGCAGTTGGATAATGAAGTTACATCAGATGGGGTTATAGCACCCAGGTTTATAGATGAAATTGCTGATGAAGTGGACATTATTGAGGATAAAAAAGCTTCTCCTTTCCGTAAGTTTTTTAAGTAGAACTAGTGAGCCCCGCAACTTCTTTTCCAAAATTTTGTTGTATCCACTAACCCCGTAAAAATATATTCTTCACATTTCAAGTCTGTTCTATTCAAGATTCATCATCATCTTCCTGCCTTTTCTCACGTTATGTGGAGTTGGAACACCATGTGATCTTCTTCCATTTCCCTCTATCATTCATTATCTCAATACTCACTCCATTCTTACCCATGTCATCTTTCACAAAGTCCATCCATCTTTTCTTTGGCCTATTTCTACCCCTGTATTCATCCACCTAATCTCCTAACATCCTAATACTCTCCTTGTCACATGACATTCATCTCTTCTTATAACATTCAGTTCTATTCAAGATTCAAATTATAACTATCAGGTCGCCACAAGCTGAAGAAGCTCATCATACCGATGCTACTTATCCTGAAGCTGTTCAAGCTCAAGCTGCTTCTGTTCCTGCCTCTTATCCTCGGACTTGCCAGTTTCAAGAAATTCCTCGGCTTTATGGCTCTCATCATCCCAGGTAAGCATTGAAATTGAAATTGAAAAATATTTTATTCGATAAAGGATCACTTTGAAACGCCTTACATGCTAAGTGAATCTAATGTGCCAATTCCAACCTAACCCAAGTACGAGAAAAACAGGCAAGAAACTCGTCTCGGTCCTAGCATACAGTCATGGACTTATTCAGCAAGCGGGTATTTTGCTGTTTTGTTTTTAAGGAATGTTGGATTAAATCATTGTGGGATTAAAATTACAGACACAGTGCCTGTTTATCTAAAGATCATATTGATTCAAATCACCTAAGTGATTAAAGACATTTTCGTCCACTTTAATCAACTAGATTATATCAAAGTGAAATAATCCAGGAAGCACGTCCTACCCAATAGCATTATACAAGCCATTTATAGCCATTATACAACAATAACTCCATCGCTAGAGAACTCTCGCACTGCAATTGTACCTTTCTTGGTTCTTCTAAAACTATCATATTCTTCTTCTTACTTCTTTCGAACCAGTGTCATTATGAATACTATTTTATTCCAGGTGTCATTGGATACTTCAAATTCTGCAAGCCCAATATTGCGTCTCCGTTCTCGCAGTCTCATTACTCAGGACCGCAGTACAGTTCAGCTGGTATCGGTGTTGGACCCTACAGGGAACAGCCAGCGCACTATGGACATTATGAAACGTATGCTGTAAGTACCACCAACTTCTTCTCAAAACAATGAATTGTCAAACAAATGCAAGTAAAATGTCTGTTAACTCTTCAATAACAACATCTACGATTAAAAGCGTAAGTTTTGACGTTCTTGAAAAATTAACTATATTAATGGGGACAGGGTACGAGGACAACGGGAAGTCATTTTATTTAATTAAAGTACCGCTGTCCCCGTTAGACGGGAACAACGGGAATACACGAATTCAGCTATCTGCATCAGCACACTACAGCAAAGTGCACACGCACACATTGAAGCCGATTGTGAGATAAATATTTACCTTTCATTTGATACGATAGCATCTTTACAGTTGTGATTCCTGGTTCATTAAATGGTACGTAAAACCATGGATTTCTGTAAATTCACCCTTTATCTGGAATAATAAGGATAGTGCTTAGCTAGTGCTGAAGTTTGATCGAATCTAAGATAAGAGAGAAAGGGACATAAAGCATTACTATGCAATCTTCTAGTTACGTATATTAATACTTGTGAAGCGTTTTGACATTGAACAAAACTTATCATCACAGTATTCCACGGAAATCTAAAAGATATTCATTTGCAGGGTCACAAGTATGGAACAGGCGGTGGAGTAGCATTCAGGGAACATGACGTGAGCCCTCAAGACCTGGCATACCAAGGCTGGGAGTACAGGAATAAGAAAGGAAGCGAGGAGATAAAAGCAGAAGACCCATAAGACTCTTTAGATCTTTAATTGAACAGTTTGACTTGAGACAGTGGCGTGAACAGAACGAATAATGGTGGTAACGATTGTTTTTACGAATTAGATGTCAAAATAGAAGACGTTACGCTTGTGTCAATGACATAAGATACAAAATGCAATGATTCACGAATTTTATTTAAACTCTAAGTCATACTAATTCTTCGCATTTTTGTTGTATTAGTTAGCTAGAGACCTATATTGACAGTCATCAAAAAGTAGGATTAGGTTAGACACATAATTCGTATAACAGACTTCTTAAGCTATGCGAATGGGTTTCTCTTATTTTCTATTAGTCTGTAAGCTGTATAGAATATTTCTCTAATTTGTTTATTTTAGATAGCATCTATCTAATGTTTTGTCAGTATGACAATTAAGGATTTTTATGAAACGGTGATTTCTTTTATAGAGGAGTACTTTGCATTAGAGTTGATTATTTTGCTTTAATTAGTAAGGTTTATTGTAACTTATTTTGTAAATAAATTATTTTTATACAACTTTGTGTTATTATCTAATTCTACACCGACATTGTGGTACTTTTAACAATATTAATTACAGATAAAAGTAATGAACTATGCATCGTTCTTAAAAATAGTAAAACATTATGTATTTACCTATTAAACAAATTACATTTGATTTTTATTTAGTTACCTAGGTACAATACTACAGGTATTTAGCTATTTATCTATAAAGTATCCAGAAACTAATAAAATTATGACACAACAAAAACAGATAATTAAGTAATTCACTGGGAAAACACAACAAAAATAAATAACAAAACATTGAAATCTAATTTGTAATCTAATAAAATTCAAACTTTTATGCCAGAAAGGTGTCAGTTGAGCGCAATGATTTCAATTATACACATGATTTCTATTAATTACAGTAAATGTTGAGTTTCAAGTGACTATAAGCGGTGAAGTAGATAACTTAACGGTTTTATCATGTAACCAATCTTACTCATTTCATGATCTTTAAACGACCCAATAGTTAGTAGCATGAGCATTTACAACATCATTGTCGTTCTCCTTACTAAGAAACTCAATTTGATCCAGATCTTTCAAAATGTACAGTTCCCTACTGAGACTTCTTTTGTGTCTTCTATCTTCTTTCTTTTTCTGGATTTTATGGAACGGCATGTGGTATCGAGCCACTTTGTTGTTTCTGTTTCTGTGTTTATGTTGGGATTGTGTAGTTGTTTCACCTTTCCACTTCTTAACTTCCTCTGGGCCATAAATTTTCTCATAATCCACTTTTGGTAGTAAAGTAGGCCGTTTTGTCATCTGATTAAAATATACCTTTCTTAGTTTCCCTTTGTTCTTCTTTATAATTTTCTGTATTGTTCTTTTTGGTGATTTTTTTAATTTCTTCTTTGCTTTGTGCTCTTCAAAATATTTGTTTAATGTTGGTTTCAGAAGCAAGTTTTCGTCTTTGTCTATGAATGTCATGTTGTGATTGATTTTCTGAAAAATGGTTAAATATTATGTACTTAGGTGTTTTTAAGTAGCTCCCAGGTTTGGAAGACATTTGCTCAGAAAGAGGAGTAGTTAGAGGCACGTCCAAATACTATTTAGCACATGTCCTGGTTTTAGTAATAGGCATGTCAGGCTACAATTTATTAGAATCAAAAAGGTAAGGTGGTACACTTTACCTTGGACACTCCATGATTACTTTTAGATTGATTTTTAATTTCAATATTATGGTGATTTTTTTCCTGAAATGTTACAAAAAAATAAGTTAGTATTTATGTAAGTATAAGTTTTTTTTGAGATTGGATTTATTCGCATTGAAACGCTCATTATATTGACGTTAATAAATAATCACGGTCATAACACAATTTTTACCTACCTTATAATTATTATGTAGTATCTAAGTATAAGAATTTGGTAATACCTAGGTATAATAAAATAAGGTCAGCAAAAACCTAGGTACTGAGGTTATTAACATGATTTTTCAACTTTTACAGCTACAAAAAATATATTTTTTTAAAAACTGAAACTTACCTCTGAAGCACAGTAATTCAATAAAACAGCAGCCAACAGTAAACGGTACATTTTTAGCTGTTCAAGTTTCAAATGAGCTAGTTGAAATCTAGTTCCAGCATTTATAAACTATCATAGTTTATAAGTTTGTACTGTAAACATCATTGTTAAGTGATTAGACCAAAATGTTTGCAAAGAAAAAATTCTTAACGGGTGGAGCTACCTACTTTGAAATAGGTAGCTGTGTTTTGTTCCAGATATTGGTGCTGATTGTGTGGTTTTGATAAATGTGAGGATATTATGGTGGTGTTTTGGTAAGAAACAGATATTAAGTTATTTTTAGTAAACAATTGCGGACAAAATAATTTTAAGTATAATATAATTAGTCTATCAAGGTATCTAGTTCCCATAATACAAGCTTTGCTTAGTTTGGGGCTAGATGGCGTTGTGTGAATTGTCCATCAATATTTATTTATTTATTATTTAAGTTTTTGATGCATATTTTTTTTTATTTATACTACGAGTAAGTATAACCTGGGGCCTTACCGCAAACTCTTCAAGCAATATCAAAGTAATGTAACTTCGTTGGTACCATGACTTATATAAATTGTATTGAATCAGTGTTACTGCAAGCTTGAAACTTGACGTTTTTGAAACATGATGGTTTGTTGGTGAAACATGGAGGTAGTGGTAGAGCCCTTGACTGTTCGTAGTGATACGAGTAAGAATTAATACAGCCGATAATTTAACAGAGGCAACAATCGAAAAAAATGTGCTACATTTTTAGTCACTAAATAGGTACCTACTGTGCAAAACTTGGACAGTGACAAATATTGAGACGTGCCTCTCAGCCTCTGACTTCCGATGAAATATCTGAGGATATGTCTACCGACCCTGGGGATTAAAGTCGTAATCATGTTTGTTCAGTTTTTAGTTTTTATTTCCAGTGGACATACGCATGCGTACCTAAGGTATTTTAAGTGACTAGCTTCCGCCCGCGACATCGCTCGCGTACCTACATAAAATATAGCCTCTGTTCAATCTGATAGTTCATACTAACCATTGGTGAAAAAAGTTTAAAATTGGATGCGTATTTTGGACATTACCTCCTACATACAAACAAACAAACTTTACCTTCTTATAATATGAACGTAGATATATATAACTTGTATGATTTTAAAGAGTCTTTCGGATCGACTTAAATTGTGCTTGGAACCATCATGACATCCCGAGATATGCAAAGGGAAATACAAAAGAAATCCGGGGATAAAGCCAAGGAAACATTTCTCATTTTATTTCAGCTGAAAAATGAAAGCATTCACAATGAAGCGAGAAATGAGCGGAGATAAAATGTAATGATGCCTGCGCGATATACTGCTAGTTAAAGATGCTTTACAAGGTACAAAATGTAACATTTTACTTAATAAACAGTTTGTTTATGTACAGAAAGATAAATGTAAAAGTATGTAGGTATTACGCAGAAAAATACAACAGCTGAACTAGAATTTATTGTTTCAATAAAAGAAAAGGTGTGAATCGTTGCATTTTGTTTCGTAATATCATTGTCATTATAATTATATCACCGAGCTTACTAAGGCGCCGCCTCCACGAGCGAGTTAATTGCAACGATATCGTCGTGCCACGAAATTCACATATATGACATTCACAACTCTATAAGCGTGTCTCCACACGGCGATGTTATCACGGCGTTGCGACGAGCTTTGACGAGAAAAATGTCAACGACTCGCCGCGAGATAAATCCACATGTTGCGAGACGCAATCTCTCGCCTGTCACCGAACTGAGCTCTACAAAGTTACGGGCACGCGG
Source organism: Cosmorhoe ocellata (assembly GCA_963675405.1). Lineage (NCBI taxonomy): Eukaryota > Metazoa > Arthropoda > Insecta > Lepidoptera > Geometridae > Cosmorhoe > Cosmorhoe ocellata. The sequence continues at coordinate 2,484,958 of OY776266.1, read as the reverse complement.
TAATCCGTCGTGACCCGCAACGGACCGTCACGGTTTCGTGGCGATCTATTGCGAGGCGCGACGATACACTGGCGGAACAATCGCCGTGTCTTGATTACCCGACGATAGAAAGGCGGACTCGCTGCGATAAATTCGCTCGTGGAGATGGGGCCTAAACAAATTCTGTAGACCAACAAACAATTGGATTGTCAGGACCAATGTTAATTACCAGCAAGTTACCAACACATTTCGCAAAAATATTTTTTCTGTACCAAAACCAAATTGTAAAAAAAATAATATAATTTCATACTTATACTCGAGCAAATAAAAAGTAGGTACATAATGTATGTTTGTTTAGGTATTTTAAGTAATTTATTAAAAAAACTCTACTCTTTGTACACAATATAATAGTGTCAATTATTATTCACCTTTCAGGTCGTCATAATACTATCACATCTAAGCATGATACGAAGCTCTCTGGTGGTAGACAGCACAGCTCAGAAAAGCGTCTACGTAACGGATTATTGTCCAAAGATGATGTACTGTGCAGAAGGGTCACACGTCATGTGCATGTACTACAACGCTGTAAGTAAAGGGTGGAATACCTACAAGTCCTCGAACGGTGAACGGTGAAGGAAAATATGTGGAAAATATCGTGAGGAAACGGGATGACGTAGAACTTAAAAAGTGTAAGTAACATGGTGTCAAGTGCATGAGAGCCTCTATCGCACACTATTCTTTCACCACACTAGTTTAAAGTAAAACGTCTTTGTCTTTGTAGTTCTGTTGCCCTGGTTTTTCTGTTTAAAAATAACTTTTTATCTTCAAATTTGATCTTAAAATTCGACATTAACTTTTGATTTTTTGATCTTTAAATTTGACATTATGTAAAGGCTGTAATTTAACCCTTACAATTCTGTGGACAGCAAGTAGGTAGTAAGATCTCAAAGCTGTACGAAATAATTAGAATAACAAGGCCTTAGAATAACATCAACAAGGTAGCCGTTTGATTAATAAATAACACTGAGGGAATAACATTTGCTTTGGTCGAAATGTCTTGAATGGACTATAATAATGTTAGTCTATGAGTTTATTTGATCTCAATCGGTTATTTGATGCCTCTGATCAGAGCCTGTATATTTGACCAATAGGGACTTATTTTCCTCTCAATGTTTGGCAAAGTGGAGGTGTGTCAGCGTCTAGACACGGCCACTTGGCCACTGCAAAGTGGACAGATCTTGAGGTAAGCTGTGGCTGTATTAGGACTGTAGAGTTAAAAACGTGAATTTGACAAATGACAAAATCTTTATCACTAAGTAACAATTTGAGAAGATGTCTACCAAGCCTGGGGATTATAGTCGTATGTTTGTTTTAGTTTATTTGTAAAAAAAAACGCGCTGGGGAAACATAATAGACGAAATCAGAAAGAGGGCGAGCGGCGAACAGATCACTTACAGATTACTTAGTTACATATTTATCATCCTCATTTTTTACATTATGTGGTACACTATAGAGAAGGCACACCATTTTTACATTCTTCCATTTCTCTCAATCATCCGTCATCTCAGTAGGTATCTACTCACCCTTTTCTAACTCATAAATTATCATCTTTCACACAGTCCATCCATCTTTTTTTTGGCCTATCTCTACCTCTATATCCACATTTATCATCTAACATTTCTCGTCACATGAGATTTATCTCTCCTCATAATGTCTATAACACGCTAACCTTACTCTTTATGTACATATACATACATAAAATCACGCCTGTTTCCCAAAAGAATAGCGAAATGGTGGGAAGAATTTTAACAAAATGATGTCTTTGGATTTACCTGCTGTGTGATTCTGTAATACCTCATTCTAAACTTCGAATCTAAATCCGCTGTGAGTTTCTTGATTGGCATTCTAAAAACTCGGTTGATAATTCGAATTTACACTAGCGCCACTTTTGCGAGCGTGTCAGCGAGTTGAACTAAATTGACGGGGAGATTTTGACAGATAAAGTATAAGATGACGTAAGAAATAGCATTATATATACTATACGGTAGTTTCCAAGTCACTTCGACGCTCGCTTCGCACTCAAACCCGATTCAAAGTGTCAAATGAAAAGCGTCTTATGCGAAGTGAGAGTGAATAGCGATGTGAGATGCGAGTTGGTGTTTGGATTTTACAGAATCGACGCACTGGACCACAAAAGTTCAAAATTAATCAATGTTAAGCTAGGTATGTATAATGGCAAACAATGCAATATTTTGGCTGTAAAATAACGGCAACGGGCTTACAACTTGTCACGGAGGAACTATTGTGCTAAAAGTGGGCATGTGTCAAATATCAATTTTGGACGTGCCTCAAACAGATATCCTCAAATATCTAAGTAACTAGAGATCCGAGGAGATTATCTACCTAGCCTGGAGTTTCAGTCGTGATCATGTTTTTTTAAACAATTACAGAAATCTAAATTGTTTTTTTCAGTTTTTAAAATAAATGCTTTCTGATTTTATTTTATTTTCAGAAAAAGAAAATGGGACCCCGATGCAGCAATGCCCTAAACATAACAATGACTCATGATCTTGCAAATAAATTGCTGGATGTATCAAACGCGTAAGTTGTATAAGTAATTTCGAAATCAACTAGGTAAAAGAGCGACCTAACATCAACTTCTAGGCCAAACAAATAAAATATTACTTCTTTCTTCTTCTTCCTGCCCTTTTTCCTATGCTATATATGGGGACGGCACAATACGTTTTCTTCTTCCATTTCCCTCTATCATCCGTCATCTCAGTAGTCACACCTTTCTTACTCATATCATCTTTCACACAGTCCATCCATCTTTTCTTTGGTCTACCTCTATATCCATCCACATTCACATTTATCACTCTTCTCGTCACATAACTTTACAAAAAGTTAAAACCTAAAAAACGGGTCTTTGGTCAACTGAGGCCGCTGTCAACTTATCCCGCGGGATGAGTTGACCTAATGCATTTTTGAATCGGTCAACTCATCCCGCTGTCAAAAAAAAACAAGAAGGAATGTTTATTACAAAAACAACTATTTCCAACAAAATTGGCCACCGTTCAGCGTAATGCGTCACTCTTTCATGCGTGTTTCGTCTCGCTCTTTCTTATGCGAATATGAGATGTCTATAAAATTATGTCGCGGCAAGCATGTTAACCCGGCTGAGTTGGGCATGACTCATAGATACTACTTTCACCCAAGACATACATGATAATCTTTATTGTTTACCTTACCTAGTCACCATTTCAAGGTATTAAAGCTTTAGTACCTACTAAAAGTTTTAATAGATTACGTTTTTTTTCCGTTTCGTTTCCTTCCACACCCGGGGACATCATGTGTCAGTTTTGAGCTCGAAGTAGCACTCCTTCAATACCATTTTATATTATTATTATTATTTTTCTGATTATTATCAGAGCGCTGGTGGTGTAGTGGCAGAACCCCTGCCTCACGATCCGAAGGTCGTGGGTTCAAACCTGGTCGTGCACCAATGAGTTTTTCCATTCGAAAAATTTATGTGCGTAATGCCAGTGCTCTTAAACGGTGAAGGAAAACATCGTGAGGCAACCGGCATACCCTAGAACCAAAAATTCGAAGGTGCATGTGTCATAAGTTAGTATTCTAATAGGCGTCGATGGGCTTGCAACCTGTCATGTACGGAACACTAACTACTGTGCAAAATGTGGGCATGTACCAAATGTCATGTTTGGATTTGCCTCTGACTACTCTCTTTAGATATCCTCAAAGATCTAAGTAACTAAAAAGATCTGAATAGATATCTACCGAGTCCGGGGATTACAGTCGTGATCATATTTTTTTTTTTTTTTTTTTATATAAATATGATCACGACTGTAATCCCCGGGCTCGGTAGATATCTATTCAGATCTTTTTGGTTACTTAGATTTTTTTTTTTGATTAAGTATTATTTTAGCCTATGTTGTCCCACTGCAGGGTAAAGGCCTCCCTCTTTTTTCTAGGTGACGAAATATCAAAGTTATAGGTACTACTTTGATATTGAATAGAGCTTGTGGTGAGGCCTTTGCACTGCCGTAAGTTTCCGCTAGGGGCGCTGCAGGCAAATTTATAGAAGGAAAAAAAAAAACAAAACACTGTTTCATAAACTATTCAAATCCATATAAAGCCCACTGTAGGTACTTAGATACTTTTACTGTAAATAATAAATAATAAATAAATAATGCTGGACAATCCACACAGCATCATCTAGCCCCAAAGTAAGCTACTCAAAGCTTGTATTATGGGTACTAGATAACCGTTATATACATAGATAGATATTTTTTATTATACATAGAAAACACCCAGACCAACGGAACAAATTTCTGCAGATCGTACACAAATTTGTTCCGCGGCGGGAATCGAACCCGCAACCTCTTGCGTCGCAGGCGGACTCCCGCCCGCTGCGCCACTGAGGTCGCCACTGTGCTTTTAAAAGTTCGATAGAAGATAACGACACATTTGCAAAATAGACTTTATTTCCACTCTAACATAGCAGTTATTGCGTTGTTCCAGGGTCAGAAGCCGGATTGCCAATGGCAAAGAAAGAGGAAAAGATGGAAATTTGCTACCAAGAGGCTACGGGATATTTAGATTGGTAAGTTACGTTACAGCTGGAGCATGTGGGCACCGTGCAAGAAAAGGGGTGTAACTGAGATTTTTATATTTCGATGCTTGAATCATGAGAGTTTAGACTGCTAACTACTTCATGTTACCTATTATTTATTCTATGTACCTATGTATTTACAAAAAAATATATATAATTAAATTATCAATTATACACCGTGAAATTTTAATGGTTGTTTTCCCGCGGCAGAACAACTTGCCATAAGGAGTACTTTCGAAAAATAGAGTAAAAGTAAAAAAATAAAGATGAGTTTTGTTTTAAAATAATTTAAAAATAATCATAAACTCGAAAATGTGAGGAACAATAGTAACCTTAGACGTAACTTGTAGGTACTATTCGAATCGTACGCGCCGCCGGCCGCCTTCGCGTAGGTATCGGGATGAATTACTATTGGTTCGTGATCGCTTTCGAATAAAATTTTCAAATTTTTGTTTTTTTTTGATTTTAATATATAATTTTTTTATACAACGATTGTATTACCAAGACCAAACCATTTCGCTGCGGGAAAACAACCATTAAAATTTCACGGTGTATAGATGGCGTTGTGTTAGATGTTCACCAACATTTATTTATATATTTTTTACTATCTAAACATAATCCCAGGTAACGTACATACACTTTGTATTTTATGACTAATTGCAAGCCCATCGTATTATTTTTTATCACATCATTGGTATATTACCTAAAAAACATGAGTTTTCAAAAGATTTTGAACAGCTCAAAAGATTTATTTTATTTTATTCGGAAAACAAACAGTAATTATAAACTAAACAAAAAAACTAACTTAAGCATACTATTTACCAATTATATGTTTTTGTATATTATGGTACCTATGTTTTCGTATACCTATAAGGTACGTTTTCGCATATACATTATGTATAAATAAGTAAAACTAAATTACAAGATAAATTATAACTAAATTAATCTGAGACTATGTCATATCATAATAAATATATATTGTTTATATAATACGACATTGCCGGTTCAACCTCCAAAATGTAATATTAATACTTATCCACTTTCCCTTCTGAAACCGTCAAGCTGGAATATCACACAACATCGCCTCAGGGAAATATACTGAAATAAATATCAGGGCATTGTCACCGCCGCGGGACTCGTGCTTTGTTCTGATTTCCTTATTTCTTTTTCTTCTTCTTCTCCTTCTTCTTATAGTCACAGTAATAGTGGTTAGTATTCATATAATGGAAAAACTCATTGGTGCACGTCCGGGTTTGAACCCACGATGATATTAATGAGTAAATAATAACACCAATTCATTTTCGCATTTTTTTTATTTGCTTCTGCTTATGGATTAGCTTAGTAAAAAAGCCTCAATACATACCAACTTATTTATAGTAAGTACCTACTTATTTTAAGTAATTCATAAGAAAACAATTAGGTATTTCAAAATCCATATTCATTCGAATCAATAATCTCCAGTCTTAACCGCTACTGGTGGCGAAACTTAAAATTTGTAAAATGTGTCCAGTACAGTTTTCTTTTTTTACCTTTCTAGGCAAATTTTATATACATAAAGTTATTAAGTTTTAGTAATGTTATCGATATTTGTTACAGAAATGGGATACGGAGCTGGCAACATTCGCGCAAGTTCTGGCAAATCAGTGTGTCCTGCGTCACGACTTGTGCCGAGCTACAAGTGAGTTTGATCTCTATTTTCATATAATCATAGTCTTTTTTAGAATGAAAGGAATTTGTAAACTGTAATTGGAAGAGCTCTTGTGGTCTAGTGGTGGCCGCCTTCCAGTCCTAAGGTCGAATCCGGTCGTGTGCTAATGGATTCTTTTGTGCAGTAGGTATATTGCACCATATATTATACTACCGTAATTTTTATTAAACAGAAACTTGCTAAATTGTAGCCGGTTACATTGAATTGTATTTTACTACCAGTTGATAGGTACCCGCGATTACCTACGTTTTAATATTCTGTGATTAGGGCTGTACGAATGGATAAGGTTTTTAATCAAATATATTAAATTCCTATCTTTTTTATTTGTCAACCGATTTCGATTAAACAAAGCCTAAGTTATAATCCAAACTTATCTCAATACATTAATGAAAACTGTCTACTTATTTGGTTCAGCCGTTACGGAGCTTAGCGTGCACAAACACAAAGATAAACGATTTTATTATATAAATGTTTATTGTATAGATATGGACGTATAGTAGGTGCCTAACTCTCAAACGGTGAAGGAAAAAGTTGTGAAAAAACCGGCATGCCAAAAAACCAAAAAAGTTTGAAGACGTGACAGAAACTCTGAGGTGCCCTTTAATTATTTCGCCACACTGGTCTGAAATAATTAGAGACACGATGAATATTATAAAAAAGTCTTCTGAATTTTTGTTATCTTCAAAGTTGTTTCATCAGATGTTTCAAGAGCGCTGGTGGTGTAGTGGTAGCACCCCTGCCGAAGGTCGTGGGTTCAAACCTGGTCGTGCACCAATGAGTTTTTCCATTCGAAAAATGTATGTGCGCAATGCCAGTGCTCTTAAACGGTGAAGGAAAACATCGTGAGGAAACCGGCATACCCTAGAATCAAAAATTCGAAGGTATGTGTCATAGGTTAGTATTCTTATAAGCGGCGATGGGCTTGCAACCTGTCACGTACGGAATACTAACTACTGTGCAAAATGTGGGCATGTACCAAATGTCATGTTTGGACTTGTCTCTGACTACCCCCTTTAGATATCCTCAAAGATCTAAGTAACTAAAGATCTGAGGAGATATCTACCGAGCCTGGGGATTACAGTCGTGATCATATTTATATTTTATTTATATATTTATTTATTTCATCAGTTTTCTTCACAATTAAGAGTGAATGGAACAAACTTTTGATGAATGATGCAACATTGAAACCACCCAAGTAGGGGTAAATAGATGAAAGGACAAAAAGATCCTTTGACAACTTCATCGTATACTTACTACTTACTTTATAATTACTTAGTCCTAGTCAATGAAATAAAAGGTACGTATTTAATATGTACAGACAAGTCTATGTACAAAAACTTCGTCAAAGGAATTTTTTAAGACTTTTGATAAAAGTTTTACACAATTAACTGTAGGTTTTTTAGAGTTTATTTTTTATAACGATGACCCGTAAAAATAGGTTTAATCTAAACAGTACCTATGTACCTACCTCCTTAGAGAGCATTGGTGGTTTAGTGGTATAGGCCTCGACTTTTCGAAGGTCGTGGATTCGAATCCTGTCGTGCACCATCGGATTTTTCCCATTCGAAAAAATTATGTGCGCAATACTAGTGTTCTTAAACGGTGAAGGAAAACATCGTGAAGAAACCTACCTTAGAACCAAAACTTCGAAGGTGTGTTATAGGTTAGTATTCTTATAAGCGGCGATGGGTATGCAACCTGTCACGTACGGAATACTAACTACTGTGCAAAATGTGGGCATGTACCAAATGTCATGTTTGGACTTGCCTCTGACTACCCCCTTTAGATATCCTCATAGATCTAAGTAACTAAAGATCTGAGGAGATATATACCGAGCCTGGGGATTACAGTCGTGATCATATTTTTTTTTATTCATTAGTATGCAGAGGGCTTCGGGGGCGATAAATCGATCTAGCTAGGTTTCATTTTCCAAAAAACAAGAATTACCAAAAAAAATGGTACTTACCTACTTTTTTTTATCCATTATCCAGAGATAGGGATTACAGTCGTGATCATCTATACTAATAATAATATTATAAAGAGGAAAACTTTGATTGTTTGTTTGTTTGTTTGTTTGAAATGAATAGGCTCCGAAACTACTGAACCGATTTGAAAAATTCTTTCACCAATGTGTAGAATGAACTTTCAGGATGAACATAGGCTATATTTTATGTAGGTACTTCGCGGGCGACGCCGCGTGCAGAAGCTAGTGTTATTAATAATAATAATACTTTATTTCAGGCAACAATTTGGTCTAAGTAGTATCTACTTACAAGATGGAAAAAACTTAGAAACTACGGCCCTATTAGGTATTATTGTTATTTTTTTCTCATCATCCAGAGAGGTTTCCCGATCCCGGTCAGACAGCCGGCCTTGTCCGGTTCTCGTACCCTGACTGGTTTCCGGTCTCCAAGTCCGGTAACTTCACGGAGCCTGGCATGAGCCCGGCCAAGCTGCTGTACGCCACCACACAGATCCTCAAGTCCTGGTACGGGCAGAAGAACTCTGTCACTCCTAGTATGATAACCAACTACCCTGATTGGAGTTTGTGAGTAATCTATACTTCCATATAAAGTTATTATCGGTTCATTCTCCTGCCCTTATCCCTTATATTTGTTGGTTTTTTTTTTTTTCTTTAAATTTCTTAATTACCTGCTGTTGTAGACATTAGGAAGGTATGCCTATGAGATAGGTAGTTAGGTATACGTCATTTTGTCTCTCGTTTAAAAGTTTTTTACCTTTTCAATGTACCAAAAAAAAAAAATACAAAATCATTTATTTGCCAAGTAACAGAAAATAGGTACACATTACTAGCGGCCCCCGCACGAGGCAAGCCTGTACTTCGGGAAGCCTGTTTACAGAGGTAACTTTAACAGTAAGGTTAGTTGTAACATATACAGGGCAAACAAGTAAAGAAATTTTTTAATATGGATAATTATCTAATTAATATTATATTATATCATAAATTTGAACGAAATCTGCAACTTTAGTCACGAACTAAGTACATATATGCGTAAAGCGGAGTGACTGACTTGAGGGTGAGGGAATGTAAGGGAGGGAGGAGTAGAAGAGGAGAAAGGAGATTTTGGATTGAAATTATTTTACTTACTAACCGGAACTTAAGTGAAACAACTAAAGTAGACTTTACCTTTTTACTCTAATATACTTAAGAGGTCTTCAGTACCTTTACCTTATACCTATTTTGTAAGTAGGTATCTAAAATGTATAACTCTTTCCGGTCCTGTTTTAAACTGATTACTTACCTATTACGTGTGAGTCAAATAAAATATCTTCCCTTTTCTTTCTTTGATGTGATGTTGATGATAGTACTTAAAAATCAGAAAAAAATCTGGCACACACAACATTCATAGGTTTTATTTGACCCTACAGCACAACGATAGGAGTTACTAAACTAACTCAACGCCACAGACCACATTCAAAAAGGTTCCATTCACTTTTCACTATAGACACAGAATAAAATTAATCATAGACATTATTTTCTCTAAGAGAGAACTATAAAATGATATGTTCCTTTTTTTCAGAAACCCGAACAATCAAAATGGCCGCTTGTATTTAGAAATGATTTATGGCTCGGCTACACACATGGGATGCGGTATCTCCGCGTATACGGAGTATGCTTTTTATGATAACAATGCTGCACTCAATTATAACGTAAGTAATAAAGATCCCCTACGTAATTTAACGAAAGAAGCGGTACCTAATCCCTAGAGAATAAAATTTATGTGCCGCCTTATCCAACGAGGATAAGCTAAAAGTATTTACAGAGTCCCGGAACTAGTATGTTATGCCTGTAGATACACTAGCGACTGTAGTTAAACTGTAGTTAACTATCCTACGTTACAGTACTACCAGCGAATGTAGTTTGCCTAGTACCTACCATGAGTAACAATTTTGACAGAGGGTACCGTGAGTTTTCACAATCTATACTCGCTAGCGACTGTAGTTAAAAAAAATATGAAAACTTGGTGCAGCGCCTCTAGCGGATAGTTGGGTACTAAAACCTCACGTAGCTAACTATCCTACGTCACAGCGTACTACAGCGACTGTAGTTTGCGCTCATTAATTTGCTTTGAATTTGGTACCATGAGTAACAAATTTGACAGATGTCTTAATAACGTACCTACTAATACTACTGTAGTAACGTCAGCCGATCTAAATGTGACGACTCATGGTAGACGTACAGAAAGTGATTCAGACCAGTAAGGTTAACATGGCGGCCATGACAAAATTGTATCGTCGCTGTTGTTGAGTTGTCTCATATTCGCACGAGTAAAATCGAGATAAAACAGTTGACAAAATTTTATCGTGATGCTAATGTTAGCCCGCCATGAAAATGAATAGTTTGGGTATAATTTCTAAGAAATATTATTTTAGACTAGCTGACCCGACAGACGTTGTCCTGTCTTATCTATGAATATTGATTTTTTCACTCATAAGAACTTTGCCTTATTTTTTGGCTCTTTAGTCGACTGGTTGATTTTTACTAGTTCTTAGCAAAAGAACCCAATAAAATAAACATAAGTATCTTATTTATAAAAATTGTGTTTTTTTTTCTCTGAGTACGTTTTGTACACATCTGTACATGGATTTGAAATAGACAATAGATTTTTTGTTCAAATTAGTAATGGGCCCAGTCGACTAAAAAAAAGTAATAAATTAAATGCATTAGGTCAACTGGCCCCGTAGGGCCAGTTTTTTCCGGGGCCAGTCGACTAAAGAGCCTATTTTTTGTACACACAATTTTATAAACACTTAAAGCTTAAAACTAATGGCATGTAGGTACATAAGCTTAACCCTAAAAAGAGTTCTCTTGCAGCAATTCTTGGAATATGAAGATTTTTAAGAAGAAGCTTCTCACAGAACAACAAACACAACATAAAAAGAATTAGCGAAATTGGTCCAGCCACGCGTGATGCCGTGACCAAGGGAAATAGGGATTCATTTTTATACATATAGATTTCCAAGAAACGCCTCTTTTCGGGATAACAAACTATTTCCGGGATACCTTGTCGGTCTCAACAGTTTGTTCTATGTTTACTTGATCTATAATCATTTGTGAAGCGTTTCCGCATTAACTATTGGGCGTTTTCCACTCGACCGGGGAAGCAAAAATGTGTAAAATATACTTAGCTATGTTTTTCCTCTTACCGGCAACGGCACGCTTCAATTTCATACATTTTCGCTTCCCTTGCTGCCGTGGCGGCGAGTTGTTCTCTATTAAAAAATCTAAAAGTTCAAAAACTGTATCTAGTTTATGGAAGTAACTACCAAAGTGTACCTACTTTAAACCGTTCACCACATATCCCCTCGATTAGTCCCTCAGAAAAGTCTAGCGAAACAAAAAGACCTGGGAATGCCTACCTCGAATGACACCTAGTTCATAAATGAAATTACCTAACTACTAGGTATATTATTGGTTGGGATATACGTACTTATCCGATATCTATTGATTGCTTGATTCGAACCTTTGACCTTAGGATCTGAAGGTGGAACCACTACAACCAATGCTGTTTAAAAAACATCAAATTTTTGGTTCTAGGGTATGCCGGTTTCCTCACGACATTTTCCTTCACCGTTTAAGTGCACTGGCAGTGGCATTGCGCACTTATATTTTTTGAATGGAAAAACTCATTGGTGCACGACCAGATTTGAACCCACCTTCGGGGGCAGGGGCGCTACCACTACACCAGTGCCCTCCTAATTTATTCGGCAATAAAAACAAAAGGTTATGTTTCATTTTAGTCTGTGCAAATTATATGCAACTACAGTGGGCGGCCTCGTAAGGGTACTGCCGTGTTCAACACGGTGCCTCCTAGTGACACCGCCGAACCTATCAGTCGCTGTGGCTGCCCGGTCGGCAGCGAGGGCGACCACGAGTGCCTTTGTCAGGAGGCGAAGACACCTAGTGAGTTTTTAAAATAGATGTCCTTCTACATTATTACTAAATATTTATTGCAAAAATTAACTAAACTCCACTGAACGTAACTGAAAATAGATTTTTACAGACGCTATACATCTTCTAATAATATCCTACTAATATTATAAACGCGAAAGTTTGTAAGAATGTATGGATGTATGTTTGTTACTCTTTCACGCTGAAACGGCAGAAAGGATTTGGATGAAATTTGGTATAAATATAGATTACAGTCTAGGATAGCACCTATTTTTGTTTTTTTAAGGTAACATAAGGGCGAAACCCGCTGGAGGAAGCTAGTTTTGTAATATTATAAGGAGATAAAGTTTGTATGAGGTAATGTCCTTTCTCAAGCTCTAGTCTATCTTTGTACCAAATTTCATCAAAATCGGTTCAGTTGTTTAGGTGTTATTGCGCAACACACATGCAGAGTTACTTTCGCATTTATAATATTAGTAAGGATTAGTGTAGATCTAGCTATAATAGATTCATAAACCTGTTGTACTGTTTACATCTCTTTTGCACACCAAAACACTAAGTAAGTACCTACACTAAACCTGTCTAGCAGAACATTAATCTGTAATATTTATGTTTATGCCATAGAGTTTAAATAGAATAGACCTGTTTCTTAATAAGCTAATTAGTTAGGTTTGATTTGGTGTACTTCAAAACAGTGAGAAACTATTTATTTTATGGATTGAATCGAAAAAAACATTGGCTTTTGAATGATAGTGGATTGAAACTCGGAAACGGCTAAAACGATTTTCATTTAATTTAGTTTGCAGGGGGTTTTGAGAGCGATAAATCAATCTAGCTAGGTTTCATTTTCAAAAAAAACACGATTTACCAAAAAATTACCGAAAAAAGCTCGGTCATCCAGGTACTATATACATATTTATGATACAAGAATTGCTCTTTTAAAGGTATAAGATACTGTAAAACTGGTCTAAATGTTTCTAACACCACATTCACCACATTAATTCGTTTAGTATCAACCGAGACGCAGGGTCCGCTTAGTAATCCATTGTACCTGCAAGTGGACCCCCTAATCCTTGGAGAAGGGTGAAGCTACACGAGCGTAAATATAGCGCGTAATTTTAATAATAAAAATAAAAATTATAATAAATAAAGCGCGTAATAATAAAAATTACCTACGAGTTAAAATAGATAAATAGATTTTGGTAGACAGGCAAATAATTACAAGAAACACAAGGCCAGTCCATTATTTCCTTTAATCCTTCTTGTCACTGTGTCGATAAGATAAAGGAAACATATATCGTAATCATCATTTCCCATATTTCAAAACCAGCGCGCTTTCATTTCACACAACGCCATCTAGCCTCAAACTAAGCGAAGCTTGTACTATGGGCCAGATAAGCTGATAAAATAATTAAATGCTTATTTTTTTTGTAAATGTAATACATACATAAACTACATTAATAACACAAAGATCTGCGTTCATCACAAAAATGTTGGTTCTGGGTGGGGATCGAACCCACAACCAACAGCGCAGAAGGCAGAGCCTAGAACCAACTGAACTATGAGTCCAGTCAAGTAAAACGTGTCAACTCTCAAGGGATCTTATGTGTACCAGACTGACGCTTTCCTCGTTCCCCTCGCCCCCGCAAACAAAATACGTCTGGAATTATGCGTGAGTTTACAGACAACTCAATTTGCGTCTCAATGTGAATCAAACAAGACTTTTCTATGAAAACGAATGCAGCAGAAGTTACGCGACGCTCAACTCAAAAATATACGCTCGTTTGGTTCCACCTTAAAGGCTCAATAGATTAGCAGCTTCTAAGCTTATTAAGGACAGGCTAAGCGCACTCCACACGAGATCAAGCAGAACACAGGCCAGACCATTTTTGATGCCTAATTAGTTTTAAGATAGTCTTAAGTTCTATAGTTATATAGATTCTGTAACTTATTCTATTGTAGCCCTTAATATTATACTTATTCATTTTTAACTAGTTGTATCCCGTGACTTTATTCGCATTTAAATTATTTTTAAAAGTATTGTAAGTAATAGTAATGTGAGCATGTACCAAATGTCATGTTTGGACGTGTCTCTGACTACCCTCTTTAGATATCCTCAAAGATCTGAAGAGGTATTTACCGAGCCCGGGGATTACAGTCGTGATCATAATTATTATTTTTTTAACTTTATGCCATAGCATCTTTACAGTTCCTGGTTCATTAAATGCTACCTAAAAACGGTTGATATTTCTGAATACGCCCATAAAGCATCATTCAGAAGAGATAGTAATGTTTAATTTCCATAGTACATGAACAAATGCCGCTGAAGTATGCACCACGCCAGTGTCCTGAAGGCGAGGTCTGTGACCCTACGGTGGTGGTATTACCCATATTCACTATAGAAGATGCACCATCAGAAAAACTTATCCCTCATGAAAGGTAAAAATAAAGCCACAAACGAATATGAAGGAATGATCAAAAACAGTCTTTATTTTTATTTCCTAGCTGTTGCCCGCGACTTTATCCGCATTTAAAAAAAACATATTTTTAGTATAGTTATTCTGGTATTCGGGACGGAGATAAATACAACAAATCAAAAACCATGAAAATCGGTCCAGCCGTTCTAGAGTTATAAGTGTTCGCACAAACCCGACTTTGTTTTATTTATCAAGATTTTAAGTTTAAGAGCACGGTGGTGTAGTGTAGCACTACTGCCTCACGATTCGAATGTCGTCGTGTCAAACAAACCTGATCGTGCACTTATAAGTTTTTCTATTCAAAAAATGTGTACTTACAATGTGCGCAATGCCGTGAAGGAAACATTGTAAGAAAATCTGTATGTAGGAAAATTGTATGTACCAAATTTTGGCATTCATTCCGTATTTTTATTTAAAAAAAGCAGAGCCGACAAACGTCCTTACAAAAATAAACACAACAAAAAAGAATTAGCGAAATCTGTCCAGCCGTTCACGCGTGATACCTGATCAAGAGAAATAGGGATTCATTTTTATGTACAGAAGATTATCATTATGATCGAACCGAAATCGGACAATATCGGCTTAAGTACAATTTGGTATTCCTTAAGTAAAAAGTTTCATAAAAATTGCAGCAGACTTTTCACTCCCATATCACTTTGATATAATAAAGTGAAGCAATAAAATGATAACAGCTATACATAATTCCAGCTTCGCGAACACTTCGCTCAGACTCCCGACGGATGATGATATATTCCGCAGAGGTGAAACCAATTTATTCCAGAGCAAGGTATGAGTAATTCAATAAGTTTTATGTTGAGAAATGTTTTGAACATCGTTTCTGTAAAATTGAAGGGAATTCCGACAGAAATAAGATCAAGCAAGCATAGGTAGGTTTAAAGGTGAATAGAGATTTTGTTGGATTATACCTTTATTGACGTTTTCATAGATTTTTGCCTAATAACTGAACAAGTACGGTACCTAAGTTAAGAAAATCAAAAATCCAACTAAAGTAATAAATGGCTTTTTACAGTTATTATATATCTTTTTTGATATTTCATTTAGATTCACTCTAAGATCCAGACAAATCCAGCAACAAATCATTTGTGAAAATTTGTCCAGTCGTTTTGGTCAAAAACACATTAAATAAATAACTTAATAATAATGTCAGATAAGTAGGAGAGGCTCTGTTAGAAAAGGTAAAGTTTAATGAGTTTAATAACCTGTTTTCGGGTGAATTGATTGAGTGAGGTTACTTTACATAGATGGTAATATGGTAGGTATAATCAGGTAGCCGGTTTTAAATGGATTTTCATCCCCCAGAGAAAGTTGTACGGGTCTGATAGAGCGAACATACCCCCGAGGTACCAATCCAATGCCAAAACTTCACAGAAACAATTCCCTTCGCAGCAAAATATCAGGTAAAGCGTTTTTATGCTAAAAATGTTAGAACCTTTAGTTAGAACTAGTCTAAGATAAAATTTTATTTTTTGTTTTGACTTTGAGTTCTGCATCGTTAAGTCCCTTTGTAGATCATAAGTTTTTTTACAAATGTATATTGGACTAAAACTACACTACTAACTTACGTAGATATTTCAATAAATAGTGATATATCTTTTCTAGTAATATTCTATGGGCGGATTCGACCAAGTCAGTATAATCATTATCCTCAGAATAAATCGTAGTTATCAAAGAGTAAACTAACATTTAATTTTACTTTCATTTGACATAATATTATTTTGAGAATTGTTAAACGAGTACCAATCAAAAGTTGGTCAAATCCACCGTCAATGGTCTAATTTGTTGTATCTTGGTTGTATCTGTGTATTGTTATTAGTATTAGACGGGTATTTATCGCGTTTAAATTACCTTATATTTTCCCGACGTTTCGACACGGGTACCCGTGACCACGACAGCGTGCAAACCTGTCGAAACGTCGGGAAAATATAAGGTAATTTAAACGCGATAAATACCCGTCTAATACTTATAATAATGTGTTCAGATCGCGTAAGTTTAAAAATGTATCTATGTATTATATAATAAAATATTATGTAATTTTAGTTTTTAAGTTCTTAACAAAATGTAAAGGTAACTGAAAGGTAGGCGTATTATGTACTAGTGTTCCTAACATTTATGCATGAAATTCTAGAAAAACTCATCAACACATAGCTATCAGGAAGCGATACTTCGACAAAAAGCACATGGATTCAAACCCACAAGAGAAGCAAACGTCTCGAGCGGCACACAGCACGTCAAGAAAGGTAAGTTAATGCTAGCATTAACGTTATTAAAGTAATTCTAGAATAACTTTCAGAATTTTTTCGAAAATATTGAAAAAATGGTAAAATATTTATTTAAGAAAAATTCAAATTAGATTTACATTAATTAAAATTACAGTTTAGCAACAGCCTACACACTAGGCAAAGCTCGTGGAGACAAACATTCGGCGGTCATTGCATTTTTAATTTTGAGCCGATCTACATCATTATGCTATCAGGAGAACAATTCGATAGTGTAGGATTCATCATATTGAAAGGAGCTTACCTAGTCGAACGGCGGCAAAGTTAACATTGGCCAACTCTAGGCAAAAACACGGGTACAATTCCCGATATCATTCTAAACATTGTGATTCTCAAGCGGTGTTTTTAGACCTGCTGATCTTATAAACTGTTAACGTCATAACATAATGTGCCTTCGTTTAATATCTTTTAAATAATATGCATTTGTACCTAAAACAAATTAAAAAACTATTTCAGAAAACAAGTCTTTTTAGTCGAGCGGCTAAATTTGAACTGCCAGGATCATTAAGTATGCGCCCAATCAAGCAAACTGGAATCAAAGACGTGGTGCCGAGGAAAGACTTCTCAACCGCTAAGCAACTTGTCAATAAATACTTGTACGGAAATAACGATTTGATGAAACCTCAATACAAAAATAAGCAAACGAGTAATGAAAAGCATATATTTGATAAACATGATCCAATAAATAATGAACACGCTCAAGTGGAACGTGATACTGACGTAAAAAGAAACAATGTACAGAAACCATTATTCAAAGATATTATACATGAAGTGAAGACTACGTTTAATGGACATGAATCTCCTAAAGACGAAGCCAAAAACAAACGTCTCATGACCGAAAATCACGAAACATTTAATGATGTAATTGGTAGCCATCATTTGCATGAAGTATTTAATATTTTAAATGCAACAAAGCCTTTAAAAATGAGTAAGCTTTTACAATACCAAAATATACAGAGATTTACCACAGAGACTGTTTTAAACAATGTTGAGCAGAAAATAATATCACAAGACTCATTCTTGAAACAACTAGTAAGTAACACTAATGATTATCACAACCCTTTGAACAGTGTTACAGAAGAGACAGACAATAAGCTAATGGCTCTGTTAGATACTCTCGAACAAGAAGTTAAACATGTGGAGTTACGAGATAAGGACAAACAACTATTTGATGCAAAAATTAGGAAAATATACGGAAAAGTCGTAGGAAAATCTGTGAACTTATTAGATTTGAATATAAATACACATATTTATACAAAATCAAATGATAAATATAATAAAGATGATATGCAAGAATCACATTTAATGAAAAAATCTGTTCAACAGGATGCAAAAGACGAGCCTATAGATGCAAAACATGGAATAAAAAAAGATGAACCGGATGATCATAATAGTCGAAGATTGGAAAAAAACTACAAAGATGATAAGTACAGAAATACTTCAACGACAAAAGCCCGATATGAAAGTGACAAATATGATGAAAAACCCTTAAAGTATAATTTACGAGGATTGAAGCACAGTGATATATCTCACGAACAAATGCGAAACAGATATCGTGACTATGAAAATGAGCGCGAGTTTAGTGACAGAAAAACATACAAAAACTATGATTTCGATAGGAACACCATAAATGAAGACGAACTTAGATATAGAGGAACAGAAAACAAGTACCTAGATCGTGATGAAGAACGAGATCATAGAGATTATGAAAATGAATTAAAGCACAGGATCAGAAATAAGTTTGAACATCATCACAGAAAAGATGATATCGGAGAAGCGCTTAGGAATAAAAATTATTATCTGAACAATGATGCTATGAACGATGATCCACTCAGTGTGGAAAGGAGAAGGTTCTACCAAGAAAAGCTGGACAATATTGAAAGAAAATTGAAAAATCACAAACGCAGGAAAGACGTAAGCGCCTTGTCTTTGTTTATTACAACTCAATAAGATATTGAAAAATATCAATTTGAATAAAATATCTTCTTAAAATACAAATAAAACTTTCTCTTGCATCGTATGCAACAGAAACTACTCTAGGTCTGAGAACGGTTCATAAGAGCACCCTATTTGATAGATACTGCATAATGATATTCAAATTATTCCAGAGTCCTCGACACATGCGGCCCATGCGACCTGCCACGAGAAAATCTGAAAACCAAATGGATATCTACGGCCGGGCGCGATTTTCACACGGATATTGATTCGTACTCTACTGTAGGACAGAACGTCTTCTCCGCAATACAATCCTACTAATATTATAAACGCGAAAGTTTGTAAGAATGTATGGATGGATGGATGGATGGATGTTTGTTACTCTTTCACGCTAAAACGGCTGAACGGATCTGAATGAAATTTGGCACAGATATAGATTATAGTCTGGAATAACACATAGGCTACATTTTATCCCGAAAAAAATTATGGTTCCCGTGGGATAGATTATGTTTTTGTTTTTTAAGGTATCACGCGGGCAAAGCCGCGGGCGGAAGCTAGTCAACGATATACCTATTATCGGCAATTATGTAGTCTAGTGGCATCTATCTACTAAACAACAACAATATAATCGGGACGAAATGTTCGTCGAATTCGGTCGAATTAAGGCCCAGAATATACTCGTCACACTATTCCTTACGTAAAAGTTACAAAAAAAGTGACATAGGTCCGTATAGCAACGCGGATCTCCGCGGAATCAGACATAGCACGAGGCGAAATACCCAAATGACAAGTACGTAGAGTGCGACGTGATAATATGGCTGCTCTGAATTACGTAACGAAAGCGACAGTTTATAAAAAACATAAATATGTTCAAGTAAATAGCTTATTTCAAAAAAAGGGCTGGGTTGATTTGTTTCAAATTAACTGATTTACATTCATGTGAAATATAAATTCAAAATACCTTACTGTTCTGGATAAATTAGGGAATTTCTGAATTTTCAGAGGTGTTTTTAACATGATTTTTAACCAAGGTTTTCTAACTAATTCGTGTATTAGCTCCGGTTGATTTATCACTTATATCCTTGAGTATCGTGTAGTTCAATTTCAATGTAATCTATTAAGCGGTAATAGAATGATTAGGGTCGCAATACTTACAATTTTCAAAATGCTGGGCCTTAACAGTTGTATTGTGTCAAATTCAAATTATCGTCCATAAGTGGTGTTCAAAAGTAATATCGTTTCTGAAAATATGATGGTTTGTCACAGCTTTTAAGGCCCGCGTGAGATCAGTCTGTACTTACCTTTACTTTAGTTTAACAAGTAAGTTGTGAAGCGAATGGTTGCATATTTATTTTTTATTGTATTTTTAAGGGAACTATAAAAATTATAGAGTTAAAACCCTTTTTAAATAATAAAAGAATTGCCTTTAAGTATAGACAGAATAAGTTATTAATCTAAGATTTTCATAGAACGAGTGTGGAGATTACAATGCACCTTAAGATTCCTTGCTGTACTGTTATTTGACTGTATCAATCAAAATAAAATAAAACATCATGGCACAACTATTTAATACTACCTAATCCCTATATTGGTAAACATTTATTCAGATCTCTAGTTACAAAGTTTTAGGATACTCGTACCTGGGTCACTCTACTCAACGGTTTTGTCATTGTTTTCACTATTCGTAACAAAGAATTAGGTTATCTCGTAATAATATTAGTTAATCTGAAATGTACCCTTCATGTAATAACTTATTATCAACCAATCATTTATTGCTCCATCTTCATGCTATCAGCTTGAAAGACAAGCTCTAAAATCAAGGTTAAAAAAGTTTTTAAAATAACGGTTAGATATCAAATTGAGTAGAATCGCCACCTATCGGTACAGTTCAATAACATAAAATTTATTCCCAAAAGTTTATGGATATCGAAAACGGGAACCAGAATTGAATTTGCTTACATGAATACCCACTTATGTAAGAAAATATGGGACTGATTTGCCCAATATAAATGCTGTCAAAATACAATCCTTTTCCAATCCTGCTGCATAACTTGACTGGCCTCATAGCTCAGTTGGTAGTAGCTCTGCCTTCTGCGCTGCAGGTTGTGGGTTCGATCCCCACCCAGGATAAGCATTTGTGTGATGAACCCAGATGTTTGTTTCGTGTCTGGTACTTATTATGTATTCTATGTATGTATTTAATTAATATAGGGTGGTTATATTTGAAGGGCCGATGTTGATTTTGAATAAAACACAAATTATTTAGGAAATTATTGTCATTTCTTTTTATTATGATATATTGGTAAGGTTCAATTATGTATGGAACAAAATATGGGCCAAATGGCCGCCGCGACTTCGGCGGCACGCCTCGATCCGATGGTTCAAATTTTCGATGACGCTGAGGCATAATTGAGGTTCTATGCCGTTAATTTGCCGAATTATCTCATCTTTAGCTCTTCAATTGTTGCTGGCTTATCGACGTACACCTTTTCTTTCAAATAACCCCATAGAAAGAAGTCCAACGGTGTCAAATCACATGATCTTGGCGGCCAAATCGCCACCACGCGAGATAACACGGCCATTGAATTTGTCGCGCAAAAGAGCCATTGTGTCGTTAGCTGTGTGGCAAGAGGCACCGTCCTGTTGAAACCACATATCGTCCACATGCATATCTTCCAATTCGGGCCATAAAAAGTTCGTTATCAACTCACTATAGCGAACACCATTCACAGTAACCGCCTAACCAGCCTCATTTTGGAAAAATTACGCCCATTTTCATAATAAGCCTTAATAACTTGAACGCGTTGCTCGGTTGTGTATCTTTCCATGGTTCAAATTGAGTTAGTTTGAAATAGAGAAATGTCAAATTAAATGCAGAAAAAAACTTCACGTTTAGGTGTGGTTCACATTCAACATCGGCCCTTAAAATTTAACCACCCTATATATCAGCTTTCTAGTTCCCATATGTACAAGCTTTGAATAATTTGGGGCTAGATGGCGTTTGTGTGAACTGTCTAGCAATATTTATTTATTTATAACAAAACTAGCTTCCGCTCGCGGCGTCGCCCGCGAAGTACCTACATAAAATGTAGCCTATGTTCATCCTGAAAGTTCATTCTACACATTGGTGAAAGAATTTTTGAAATCGGTTCAGTAGTTTCGGAGCCTATTCAATTCAAACAAACAATCAAATCTTTCCTCTTTATAATATTAGTATAGACAAGGATTTATTAAAAAAACCCTAACTTTGTTGGATTAAATAAGGTACCACTTTACAGGGCCGAGCCGCCCCTATGTGCGAAGTGTGCGGCGCACACAGGCGCCAAGACAATAGAGGCGACGCTATCGAAATTATTTTTGTTGATACACTTACACAACAACATAATATTATTCTTTGTAGTGGAGTATCGATAAGTAAAACCTAAAAAATGTAGGTACACCACTTTTATAGACCAAATTTAAAATTTTTGCCGTATAAGCCGACACACAGGCACCTAAGTTGAAACATGAAGATTCGTGAAGAAAAGAAGCGCTTCATAGGTTTCGCACACAGGCGCTGCTCGGGGTCGGCGCGGCCCTGCCACTTTATAATACCTTTTTAGTTCATCGAGAATAAAAATAAATGGCTTTTTACAAACGCCATATTTGTTTTTTTTTGACATAATAACAGTGGCATAGTTTACAAAAGTTTTAGTTTATTTCCGTTTATTGAACCAATACACGTCAGAGCAAAATAATATCAAAGGGCGACCAAAAACTAGTAAGCGGTGTCTTCTCTACATTAAGATTAAAAACAGCGTTAGCTCTACATTTAATTAGTTCGTAATTAAAGTACCTATACATATACCTACATTTATATAGGAAGGTATATTTAATAACTAAACAAATACTTTGTTTTTAACATAAAATAGGTCAGACCAAAATAATACTAATGTACCAGGCGACCAAAATCCAGAAAGAGGTGTCATCTCTACCACAGATTGAAAAACGCGTCACTATGTCCGTAACTACAGTACATATACAATGTCCCAAAAAGTAGTGTCAAGCGAAAGTCCAGAGATAGAACACTCCTTGGGGTACCCGAATCACCCCCATGATAATGACTTCATAGTTTTCATCAAAGTCACGTAGCTGATTATTTTATGCATAAAAGAACAACTCATAAAAATTTACTAGTAAACAAAAAATCTCAAGAAAGTTTTCTACTTTTTTTTTAAAGAATGTTTAAAGTTGTTCAAGTCGTAAATTTTCAAAAATTCGGAAATAATTAATAACTCGAAAACTATAAAAAATCGCGGAACATACATGGGGGTGATTCGGGTACCCCAAGGGGTGTTCTATCTCTGGACTTTCGCTTGACACTACTTTTTGGGACACCCTGTATAATGGTATGTATATAACCTACCTTTGTAACATTAGCTATCTCGCGTAGGTGTATCCAAATAAATCCTCCTTTGTTCTTTAATTTCGTCTGAAAACAGGTTTCCTTTGCAAAGAGTATCGTTTCAATTTCACGTTAGTTGAGTGCCTGGAGATCTGGGGATGTATAGGCGGGGGATTACATCATACCTTTTTTAAAAGCTTTGACATCAAGTGGTTACGGAACATAACTCCAAGGTTCTAGACAAGTGACGTTCAAACATCGCTAAGGAATAGAAAATACGTAATAATAATATGGAAGTGATCACGTGACTTTTGTTCTTATGAAAGAGGATATCTATATTTTAGTTCTAGAACATTCTCCAGGACTTTAGTTTGTTTAGAGGTTAAGAAATATTCTGAAGAAATCCTTCAACGATTCCTCGTAGGGTATCTACTGTCTTCACTGAGCCCCGAGATCAGGGGCCTTACCAGGAAGTCTTCCAGAACGATTCCGTAACGATTCCATTATAGAAACGTCACTTCTTCCACACAATTTGCATAGGTCATGGTACGAAATGACAATGTAATACTAATTCGGTAATGTATTATGAATTCGTAGTAAGGCCCCAGATCCTTTTCCGTTTTTGTATCGTTTCTCCATAATTTTCTGTTCCAGTCTCCAGATGAAGTTTTTCTTGTCATTATTTGAATTACAAATTTGCTTCTTACTTTCAAAATATAAAAATATAGATGTTAAAATAAAAAGGTTAAAACAAAGAGTAATACTACAAGGTACATAATAACAGACACAGAACAAACATCTGTGTTCATCACACAAATGTTAGTTCTATTTCAAAAACTATCCTTCCTAGAAAAAGAACAAAAAGCATTTTGGAATGTACATAAGCTATGACACTAAAAAACATAAATACATACAAACATAAAACGCCAAACTGAGTTAATAAATAAAGCACGAGGAAAACTTCAGAAACCCTTTTATTTCTAGTCAGTAAACAATTTCAAGATGGCGATCAATTACATTGAAGTTTGAACCGTTCCGCTAGAACAAACATCGAACTCGCTAGTTCACGGCTTGATTGCTCCAATACCTATACATAAGTAGATACAACTCTAGATAAATCACTCATGCGCCATTAGCGTGCGACATCGATAGCTAAGGTATAGAATGACTAAGTGACCGCCTCGCAACTTGGTCCGCGCGTTTGAATTAATATGAGTGCAAAACTTACACGGAAACGCGCGTTGGTTTCTAGGTAGTTACTTATCATTCACTCATTCACTTATTGAATGATTAAAACGCGTATTACCTACCCTAAATCAGGATTGAATAAGACTGTAAGACAATAAGAGTCAATTTTCAGTGCGATGTAATAATTGACGCTCTTGCAAAGGACCACGGCTTCTCTAAATATCGGGCCCTAAATATCGCACAGTATTATAACCTTAATCAGTCTTTACTACACAGATTACTAAAGGATAATGTAGGCTTTAAAAATAAAGATCCTAAACAATTGACAATCGCTACTTTTTCGTCAATAACAGACTGGCCATCTGGCCAATAAGAACAGGACGCAGAGTAATACCAGGTAAGCTATAGCATGTAAGTATGGAAAGCTATTGAGACCACAAAACAGTATAGTTGGCATGTTTAATGACCACAAGACATGTTTAATGATCGAGAGATCGTGATCTAGTGTGTGTGAGTACTATGGAACTCTTGTTGCAATCAATTACAATGAATGTCTATCAACAACAGAGCTGTGATTACGTTATTATGATACTTAACAATAAATCTGTAGCAATAAGCCAATAATATAATATAATAATTTTGTGGCACTAAACTTTCCATAATACAATTCACCGCTAGTAACTAGTAGCTGTTAGTAACAATATTTTGTTAGTATAAGAATTATGTAATTGCAGCACTGATTACAATTAAAAGCTTATGATCGTGTCTGAACGTTTTCGGTATTTAAAGAGCTTAATGTTTTTTTTTCTTATGAAATACGTTTATAATAATCACAATAACTATTAATGATCTGTTTAATTTTAAATAGATAAGTTATAATTTTAGGAGTTAGGAGAGCGCTGGTGGTGTAGTGGTAGCACCCCTGCCTCACGATCCGTAGGTCGTGGGTTCAAACCTGGTCGTGCACCATTCGAAAAATTTATGTGCGCAATGCTAGTGCTCTTAAACGGTGAAGGAAAACATCGTGAGGAAACCGGCATACCCTAGAACCAAAAATTCGAAGGTATGTGTCATAGGTTAGTATTCTTATAAGCGGCGATGGGCTTGCAACCTGTCACGTACGGAATACTAACTACTGTGCAAAATGTGGGCATGTACCAAATGTCATGTTTGGACTTGCCTCTGACTACCCCCTTTAGATATCCTCAAAAGATCTAAGTAACTAAAAATCTGAGGAGTTATCTACCGAGCCCGGGGATTACAGTCGTGATCAAATTTATTTATTTATTTTTAGAGCAGTTGCGACTTAACACTAGATAACTACATTTTAGTCTTGTAATGTTTCTTGCACTCACTATCTCCGAAATGATTACTCTTAGATCGAGATTAAAAGATGAATAAAAGAACAACAATAGGTAAGAAAAAAACATTGCAAAATAGTTTAAAATCGCTAACAGGTGTGGTGGTCGTAGAAAATTTTTAATTTGATGGAATTATGAAATTATTTTCTTTCGTCATATTTTTCACGTTTTTACTTGAAAAATGCTCTTCGGAAACCTTTTATCCGGAAGTGAGTTGAGTGATATTATGAACGCAATCGCAGATTTAAATTTGGAATTACGTGGTGGCAATAAAACATTCTGATCGCACGTTTTTTTATTTTTAAAATGTTTTCAGTTTATGCCTAACCGACTGGATTACAGAAACTTTTATAAAAACGAACTTGGGAGTAAAAAGGTGAGCAAAACGATATTATTAAAAAAAAAAAAAAAAATTTTAGTGACACGATGCCATCTAGCCACAAACGTAGTATGATATAATAATAAAAAAACTTGAGAGGTGTCAAGGGACACCCGGATGGAACGAAGTTCCTTTCCTTGCTTTCTATGAGAGAGAGAGAGAGACAGACAGAGAAACACACGCACGTATATATATATATACCGTTCTATAGGTATTTAGCACCTAACGGAACCTATTTAAATAATTATTTTCATATTTTCAGTTTATGCCGAATCGAGCAGATTATAAGAAATATTATGAAAACATACAAAAATATAAAAAGGTAATTACAGAAAGACCCCTTTCAAAGAACTAAAAATATTTTTAAACATTCCTATTCTAAAAGTTAAGGTTATATTAATTTTCAGACATTTTTCTTTTTTTAATAATGTTTGCATCTTTCCCGCTTTATTTCTAGGGGCCAGATTACGGGATTTATTTTAAAAATAAGCAGGGACAACCGGTAAGTTTGATGACTGATGACTGATGGATGAGGGATGACAATATTGAAGATATACCTTCTTAGTTTTATTTTTTGTTAGTAAACCTTTTTGAGACAATTTCAACCGACGAAAAAGGAGGTCCTCAAGCAACACGTATTTTTTTTAATGACCACATAATAGATATACCTAGTTTAATTTTTTGTTAGTAAACCTTTTCGAGACATTTTCAAACGACAAAAAAGAATTCTAAATTACATCGTATTTTTATATTATTATGACCACAAACTTTTTAACTAACCAAGTGACTAAAGATCTGAGGAGATAGGTATCTACCGAGCCTGGGGATAACAGTCGTGATCATGTTTTTTTAATTTGTTATTTTATAAAGAACTTTTTACGGAGCAATCCGATTTTTATGACTATTTCTTGTTATAAGGGATAAATACCACGAAATATTTACCTACCTTACCTTTTTTTTACTTAAAAAAAATATTTGACGTTGATTTTTTAATGATGCTTTTTTTTCCTTTCAGTATATTTATCCAAAAGTGGAAAGGTTAGTTAAAGGTAAAGAAGACTACAGAAGGCGAAAAGTGAAAAAAAATTACCGCCGCTACAGTTTCCAAGATTTTCAAACTGACGTCACTAATGTAGCGAACGACGTAATAAACCAGTTTAAGAGCATAAAGATGAAAGATACTGATTATTTATACTTTTTAATATTATTAATATAACCTCAAAAAGTCAAAAAAAAGACGTAGGTACGTGTGAAGTTCACCACTCTCCTCTTTTTTTCACACTGTGATCATTTATTACTCTTACCTACGTTGTTTTGTATTTTTATAGTTTCGAAAGTAGAATAATTTTGTAAATTATTTTAAATTCAATATTACAAATAATGTTTTCTGTTAAATAATATACTTAATCTATTTTAGGATTTACATCTAAATATTTATTGAAATATTAAATTATTAATTATTAAATACCTACCTACCTATTTTTATTTAAGCGACCTCCATATTGACAATAATAATATGATGATTATGATGATAAATAGATAAAAGAAAAGGTTTATTGATAACTGGATTAAAAATTGGGTATAAAAATAAAAATAGGTACCTACATGTTTCCTATTTTTATTTTTATACCCATTTTTGTCAAAAACTAGCTACCTACAAAGTGGCATATTAAAAAGGCCCCAATTCAATCCATCAAAAACAGCGCCATTGTTCCAATTGTTTGCGATGTGAAAAATACAAAACAATTGCCAATCGGTTTACTGGTTTGTCAATAACAGAACGGCCAATAAGAACTGACGCTCAGAGTAAAGTTAAGTTGGCTATAGGAGATTTTATCAGAGTATACTAATCCGCAATGATACTGGTGGTAATTCGGTTGTTTTGCAGACTTAAAAAACGCTACCATAGGTACGATCTTATTTGGCTCACTATAAAAACCAAATTAGCGTAACATTTTTGAATGACAGTTTTAAAAAGATCTAAAATTGACATAATCATTCTAATTCAATTAATTTTCCACCATTTTCACGTAGCTTTTAGTCAACACCAATTTACATGGCTTCTAAAATAAGCTAAACACGTCAATCATACGTCAGTTTAGTCAAATTTAGAATTGTAATTTAAAATGTTTACACTAATTTAGTATTTGATGTGAACAAAATAAGGTCGCGTTTATTTCAGCATTTATTTAGTTAGTTTTAGTTAGTCAGCGGAACAACAGAATCACCACCACTATCAAACATAGAACTAAGGTTGTCGATAGCTCAGAGAATTAGCAAGCTGAAGTGGCAGTGGGCTGGTCATATCTGTCGAAGAACCGATAACTGGATGAAATATGAATATCTGGATGAAATTTGGCTCAGAGATAAATTATAGTCTGGAAATGCACATGGTTAATTTTAATCCCAGAAAAATGTAGGTACGCTTCCTGTGGGATAAATTCGTTTTTGTTTTTAAGGTACCACGCGAGCGACGCCGCGGGCGGAAGCAATATTAATACAATGGCAGAAAACTTGAAAGTATAACTTGGAGATATATTACTTTTGCAATTTTAGATGTTTTATGTAGGTAGATGATCCTGAATGCACCATCACGCCCTATACCTAATGAGAACTTATTACTCTAAGATTCAGATTCAAAAAATAAACAAAAAGTATAATACGTTATAGTTTTGAACTAGCTGGTAGCTAGCTGGAACGTTGAAGGGAAATTGAATTTCGAACTCAATAAAAGAATGAAAGTTTGTTTCTTTATAATATTCTGTACGATTGTATTTGAAACAATTTCTTCGGAAAATGTTCATCAAGAAGTAAGTTTTTGTTCACGTGTGTACATAAATTTCAAATAATACATTCCTTTTTGTCTTTTTTTGACGGCGGGATGAGTTGACCGTTTCAAAAATGCATTAGGTCAACTCATCCCGCGGGATAAGTTGACAGCGGCCTCAGTTGGCTAGAGTCGAAAAACCAGTCTATACCTACCAAACAAAAGCATTAAAAAAACTCTGAACATTGATGGCTTTATAAATTTTACATAATTCTTGAAAATAATTATATACTTTAAATAAATCTGTAACACTCTATAATCGATATTAAAGCCAAAACTGTATTTTTTATTATTTTTGCCTGTCTGTCTGTTTCTGGGACGCGCATAACGCCGAAACTACTGAATTAATTCAAGTGGAACTTGACATGATTTGAGTTCATACCACGAAAGAACACGGAAGAACATAGAATACTTTTCATCCTGAAATTCAGCACGGTTCCCTTGGGCGAGGGGATGAAAGTCAAAATGTGTACTTAGTTGTAATTCATCACGCGTAGTCCGATTTCATTCATTCTTTTTTTGACTGTAAAGATTGTATTGTAAATATTTCAAAGTCTGTGGTTTTGTAGTTCAAAAATTATAGTCATCACAACCTTTAATATCAGGTCCATATAACTTAAGCCCTTCGCAGGATCAAATACTTAGTATAATATGTTACTAGCTTCCGCCAGCGGTTTCGCCCATGAAATGAAAAAAAAACCATGAAAAACAAAAACATATCTACATATCTCACGGGAACCGTAGATTTTTTCAGAATAAAAGTTAGCCTATATATTTTCTCAAGCTCTAAAAGATAGGCCTTTATACAAAATTTCATCAAAATCGATTCATTAGTTTAGGCGTCATTGCGTAACACACAGAGTTTCTTTGCCATTTATAATATTAATAAGGATTTTGTTAATATTTTTCAGGTTTGGGATAAAGAATCAGATTTCAAACATTACAAAAAAGAAATAGGGCACCAGAGGGTAAGTTTTGCGAGAAATTTCCAAAAGATCACGCCACAAGGTGTTTTGAACCTTTGTCGTTTCAAGATGTGCTTTTCACAAAGAAAACTTTAAGGTTGTCTTGGACGGAAAACTTTCTTAATTCACTGTGTTATACCGTTTTTGGCGTGACTTTTCTTTTATATCTTGTTCTCTCGTTTCACTGATTATTTTATGATCCCTGAAGTGTGAATCTTTGAAGGACAAAAAGATATCGCGCGGTGTTTGATATAACAAGCGGTGGAAAAAATAAATGCTCAAAGATCTAAGTAGGTAACTAGAGATCTGAGGAGATGTCTATCAAAGCTGGGGATGACAGTCGTGAGCATATTTATTTAATTATGCAACATAGGTATAGTTCGCTCAACGAATCTAGGCATTCGTGAAGTTAGCCGCAAGAGCTGCGCAGTATCGTTTTTCGGGAGCAATTGGAGGTATGAGGAGGAGGGGAAGGAACTGTACATGCGCAAACTCGCACCTGTGGCTAACTTCACGAATGCCTAGATCCGTTGTATGAACTATACTTGCTTGTAATCAAATAAATGATAGTCGTAAGAACTGGGAAGACTGGCTTGACAGAGGTAAGAATATTATTTTTTTGAAAAAAAAAACCTATTACCTTTACAATGTCCCAGCTTCTTCCATAATCCGGAGATCATAAAATTAAATACTTTCAATAAGTGGAAATCCGCAATTTTTATTCCCGTTTGTCACCCTGCTGTCTCCTTGGGGTGACAGAAGGGACTAAAAAAATGGGACCCTGTTGCTACAGGGGGACAAATGCAACGTTTAAGTCCCATCTGTCACCCCAAGGGGATAGAGCACATGACAGATAGGATTAAAACGTTCCGTTTGTCCCCCTGTTGCAAAAGGTCCCATTGTTTTATTCCCTACTGTCACCCCAAAGAGGACAAAACAAGTGGGAATATACCCCCGAAAGAAACATACTGTTGTATTCCAGTCAGTCACCTAACAATTTATATGGGTATAGATAAGGCAGAAAGTCTTACAAACCATCAAATTTCAAGCTTGAGGTAACACTACTTCAACTCCATTTACCTATAGGTCATGGTATGAAGTAATATTACTTTGATAGTGCCTGAAGAA
The DNA here is from genome assembly GCA_963675405.1 of Cosmorhoe ocellata. Lineage (NCBI taxonomy): Eukaryota > Metazoa > Arthropoda > Insecta > Lepidoptera > Geometridae > Cosmorhoe > Cosmorhoe ocellata. The sequence goes on along the minus strand of OY776266.1, from coordinate 2,453,786 downwards.
CTTGTGGTAAGGTCCCGCGCAGTGAATAGGAAAAAAATTTTTATCACGACTGTCGATAGTATCTTCTCAGATCTTTATGTATGAGGGAGGATATCTAAGGAAGGTAGTCAGAGGCACGTCCAATCATGATATTTGGCACATGCCCACATTTTGCACAGTAGTTAGTATACGTGACAGGTTGCAAGCCCATCGCCGCTTTGATATCGCCGAATTGATAAAGATACTTTAAATTTAAATTTCATGTGCCTACGTAATTTTTTTTCAGTATGCACGTCATATAAAAGCCGTCACTGAAAGTGTTATAGAGCATCTACTGAAAGAAATTAAAAAAAAATATTCTGACTCAGATAAGAGAGTCACAAAACACCAACTGGCGAGGGTAGCGCAGGAGATAACAAACAAAATGAAGCATCTAAGGATGAAACAAGCGAAGAAACAAAAGAAACAAAAGAAGAGGATATCAAGAAGAGCGAAGAACAAAAAGAAAAGTAGTAAAAAAACTAAACTTACTAGTAAACCGATGCCTTGGCAATTGGTTACGAAGAAAGCTGGACACAAGTTCGAAATGTTACCCCCTTACTAGGTATATATATATTAGTTAGGTATTTAAACTTATATATATTGCAAGAATCAAGAACGTTTATTTGCTAAAAATAAACGTTCATTTAAACGCGATAAATACCCGTCTAATACTAATAATAATGTGTCCAGATCGCGTAAGTTTAAAAGTACATATTTGCTAAATAATTGTTAAGTACTTGGGTTAATCTTTAATTTTACATAGGCGGCATGGCGCTGGCCGATTTAAAACTCCAACTCAATAATACTCAAAACTTTATTCAGTGAAATCACAGGGATCATTTTGAATCGTCTAACATACTAGGTGAGTCTAAGTGCCAATTCCAGTCCGAGAAGAACTGACAAGAAACTCGCTGGGCCCTAGCGCTTTTTTTGATTGAGCCATGTTATTTTTGTTAGGGACACCTAGCAGAGTTGGAGCTGATTCTTCCCAAGCTCTTTTGTCATCTAAGTTATTTAAAGTTATCTATACTTACATAAACACTTTAAAATTAAATTTATCTAGGGTATAAATTTAAATTATATAATTAATAGACAAACAAGTTAGCAAAATTTGTGACATTATTTATGTATTAATTTGCAATACTAAATAAATAAATTCAACCTGCGCTAAAACATTCAGCGCCAAAATAGGATACATTAGCCATTATGGGCAAAACGCCTGAACCCTAATTAGTAAATTATAAATGTCCCACTCACGGCAAGCCACTGTAGCCGAAAACGGCTAGGTCAAAGCTAGGTAGATTATATATTATTTACATATACCTATAACAAATGTAGCAAATGGATAGATGGACTGTGTGAAAGATGACATGGGTAAGAAAGGAGTGAGTACTGAGATGACGAATGATAGAGGGAAATAGAAGATCACGTCATGTTATGCCGACCCCACATAACGTGGGAAAGGGGCAAGAAGATGATGATGATGATATATATAACAAATATTATACAGCTGTAGAGTTTGTTTGATTGAACGCGCTAAGCTCAGGAACTACTGGTTCGAATTGAAATATCATGTTGTGTTGTATAGTCCATTTACCGACGAAGGTTATTGGTTAATGACATCACGCTACGACGAGGAGCATCAATAAAAAATGTTGCAAAAGCGGGAAAATAATACATTACTAACGCGCAAAAAAGCGCGAGAGTCAGCTAGCTATAATTATATTTATGTTCATTACTGTCTATTCTATGATCTATTTTTTTTCGTAACTTAGTTGTAATAGAAATGGCAATAGATTTTGAAACAAAAGTTGTTCTACTTTGGATTATCAACAACACAAGACGCAGCCTGTCTGTCTACAACCTAGACATCCAAGGATCTGAATATCTAAGAGCCGGGTTTTTCATAAAGGATTATGCTCCAAGCAACATTTTTCTCTAGGTAAAATAAAAACCCATTTTAAGGCAAAGGATTTATTTCTTTAAATAAATAATGACAAATCCTCTTCTACTCTAAGCTAGGAATGTAGAGGTAGGTAGGTACTATGCTTTGTTTAGTAAGGAGCTTAGTTTCTTTGTTTTTCTGTAAGAAATACTTTCTTACTTTTAATAAATAAATAAATATTGGTGGACAGTTCACACAATGCTATCTAGCCCCAATAAGCAAAGCTTATATTATGGGAACCAGATAGCTGATAGATAAGTAATATACTTTTTTTTTGTAAATACATACATATAATACATAATAACACCTAGACACAGAACAAACATCTACGTTCATCATACAAATTTTAGTCCTGGGTGGGGATCGAACCCACAACCTGCAGCGCAGAAGGCAGAGCTACTACCGACTGAGCTATGAGGCCAGTCAAAATAAAGCTTTCCTACTATTCTATCCTACTAATTATTATAATGAAATAGTCACAAAAGGTTCTCTTAAAAGATACAAAAAATAACAATAATAAATGGCCATCCAGTATGAATCGAACCTGTATTGTGAAGACTGGTGCCTGTTGTAGGTTTGTTAGAACCTGTATTACAGGTCACCAGGGCTTCACTCCACGGAATCGTATAGCACCCGTAAAAGAGAACATGCAAAAGTTTGTATGGATGGATTTATAGATGTTTGTTACTCATTCACACTGAATGGCTCAACGGATCTACATACTTACATGAAACTTGGAATACGCCTTGTTTATGAATAACACATAGACTACTTTTTATCCGGGTAAGTACCTACGACGCGAGCGAAGCCCCGTGCGTAAGCTAGTTACAAATAAATAAAAAAACCGTTGAATAAAATGCTTTCATTCGCCCATTTTAATATGAACAATAATATCAACTGGGCCTTTCTTATAAACATTATCAATATTCACATTTTTGTTAATTTTTTTAACCTTCTTCGGCTTCTTTTTCATTTTCTTTTTACCATTTTTTCTTCTTGTTACTTCTTCGCTCTGTAGTTTTTTCTTTTTGTGTTTTTTCTTTCGGCTCTTTTTCTTTTTGGGTTTGCTCTTTTCTGTTATGTCTTCGCTGAATTCAGATGCGGAATGTTGGGGAAAGTCCTGAAAATTATTTGAAAAATTCTCAAAAAAAATAATGATAAAAGTAGGTATAAGCTAGGTACAGCCAGGTATATTATTTAAATCCAAATCATTGTTATACAAAAATTTTATCAATATCAACACAGCTGTTAAGACGTTATTGAGTAACTAACAGCCAAACATGTTGGATGCTTGGCTGTTGGTTATTTATATTATTAGTTTATTAATAATAAATGTAGGCCAAAGAAAAGATGGATGGACTGTGTGAAAGACGACATGGGTAAAAAAGGAGTGAGTACTGAGATGACGAATGATAGAGGGAAATGGAAGAAGATCACATGTTGTGCCGACCCCACATAACGTGGGAAAAGGGCAGGAAGATGATGATGATGTAGGCATTTCAGAAATCCATTACAGTACTGACAGAAATCCAATGCCTAAGCCTCTAATCTCGATTCTAAAATGCCGACTTGATATAACCAAAACCACGTAGTTACTGAGTAGTAGAATTAGTTTACGGGTGATTACATTTTGATCCCTATAACTAAGCAAAGCTTGTACCTTCTATGCGAACCAGATAGATGATAGATTAATTATATAAGTACTTACTTTTTTTTGTAAATAGGTACTTACATGGAATACAAAATAACACTCACATACAGTACGTCTACCATGAGTTGTCACATTTAGATCGGCTGACGTTACTGCAGTAGTAATAGTACGTTACTATGACATCTGTCAAAATTGTTACTCATGGTACCTACCAAATTCTATAAAGCGCAAACTACAGTCGCTGTAGTACGCTGTATCGTAGGATAGTTAACAACGTTTACGTTTACGTTGACGTTTTAGTACCCAACTATCCGCTAGAGGCGCTGTACAAGTTTTCATACATTTTGTTAACTACAGTCGCTAGCGAGTGTAGAATGTGAAAACTCATGATAGACTAACAGAACAAACATCTGTATTTATGACACAAATGTTTATTCTGGGTGGGGATCGAACCCACAACCTGCAAACATAAAAGGCAGAGCTACTACCAACTGAGCTGTAGGCCAGTCAAACTTACTTGAACATTCGATTTTTCCAACATTTTCTCATGTTCCGCATGAGACATAGCATGGCTTGCATCAATTTCCACCTGAAAAAATATTATCACATAAAATAACTTCAATATTGATGTTTCAACCATCTGTATTGTTCAATGAAATAGTATTATCTACGTGGCAAATATCCATTGGAGAAGTCTAAATATTTTAAAACCTTTAACTCTGAGTTTTTCCAACTTGACTCTTTTATATTTTCTGCCCTCTTCCCGCTTACGTAATATCTGAGGTCTTACCACATGCTCTGATAAACCATGATGTTTTGATGTTTTTAACCATGAACGTCAAAGCTTGAAGTAACACTACTTCAATACAATTCGACCATATATAAATAAATATAAATTCTCAAAATAAATTTCAGTTAAAAGTACCTAATTAAGTAATTAACATTTTACCTGAATTTGAAAAAAAAATCACTGAAAATAGGTGATCTAACCTTAGTTATGGGAAATTATCAAAAGGCAGAATATTATATTTTTTTGTATAAATTTTGTGGAAAGAATTATGTGTTAAAAATTAAAAAAGAATTAAATGTGCTTACTTAAAATTTTTGTTTTACTATTAGTGAGAAAGTTTTGGGCACCCATTTTTTGGGTTTTAAGAAGTTAATTTTATACCTAAGCGAAATGAAAAAATTAATTTTGTAAAGTCACCTGCAGAAATGCTTCAAAAATTACCATCCAATTTGAATAATACAAGTAGGTACAACTAGGAGTTGCCAAAAACTGTATCCAATTTAAACTTTTTTGATAAGCCTGTGTGAGCTGGGTTTTTAATAAAGCCTTTTTAGACGTCTCGGTAAGGCCTGAATTGTAATGGTTAAATTAAATAGTTTTACAACTTTTTGGCTATCAAAATAAATGTTGGTAAGTACATTTAAATAGTATTTCTTGGGCGTATTATTTTAGGTGCAAAACAAAGGGCGATCTTCAGAAAGACATGATATCAAAACATGATTACCTATCTATGGATAGGACTCGACTGCTATTAGGGCAATGTTTTTGGTGTATGTAATCTACCATTAAGAGTTTATTTGACTGACGCTGTAGCTCGAACTGCTGGACAGATTTTGACAATACCGTCCGCCGTCCGGATAATGAGTCAATGCTATGCAAAATTTAATTCCCTTTTGCTTTAATTTGCTTCCGTCAATAAAAGATTTGCTTCCTCTATATTTTAGAAGCAATTTTAAACACTTAAAGGTAGGTAACCGTTCATTTTGACGTCAGGATGGTCGGTCACTTTGCGCATATGTGCTATATATGCTTATTATATTAGATAAGTATAGTACTTACCACAACATATTGGAAATGGTAAAACCATATCAATAAACACTTTAAAAGAAATGCCAAATTCATTTTTTAGCCAACTGAAGTATTAATGCCATTAGGTGTTGTTAAAAACTGAGCTTATCAGTTAACAGCGATGTTTTCTTTCACATTTCCTTCGTTCAACAACATCAAAGTTTCATTATGTAACTTACATAAACATACTTCAATAACTCCAAATCGTTCTTGAAATTTGCGTACTCGTCTGGGTCTGCCGATTAGATATTTTCGATATTATCGACCTGACTTTAGTTCCTATACCTTTTCGAAAAAAGTTTTCGTATACTATCAAAAACTCATACCTACTAGGGGTACAAATCTGGGGCTTTACCACAAGCTTTTCGGACATATCAAAGTAATAAAACTTCGATATTTCGTACCATTTTCTTCTTCCTGCCCTTTTCCCATGCTATGTGGGCAGAACACGTTATCTTCTTCCATTTCTATCTATCATCTGTCATCTCGGTACTCACACCTTTCTTACTCAGATCTTGATGATCGAAAAATCGGCAAACCTGGGGCCTTTAATACATTATGTTTCAGAAACGTCAAGCTTGAAGTACCTAACACTATTTTTCAATAGGTACAGTCAGCGTCAAATTGATATGAGCAGTCAGGGTGTCACCCTGACATGAAACCTAAATATGAAACAATGAGTAGTAAGATATTTTGAACACCTTAGGTGCTTGCAACAATTGATGATTCGAACTGCGTATATCAAATTGCTTTTATGTTTTTCAGATCATTTTGACTACTCTAGACGCTCATATCAATTCGACGCTGACTGTTCAATTTATATACCTACGTCATGGTACGAAATATCAAAAGTCCATCTCCAGTAAAAGTCCTAGAGGGAGGAACAAACAAAAACTCCCTGGTGTTGGAACGAGACATGAAGGCATGCAACGTTTCCCATGATGACGTCATGGATAGAGCGAAGTGGAGGAAGAGTGTTAGGAAGGTAGACCCCACCACCATGTGGGATGAATGGTCGGGAAGAGAGAGATGGTACAAAATATATTTGACTGGCCTCACAGCTCAGTTGGTAGTAGCTCTACCTTCTGCGCTGTAGGCTGTGGGTTCGATCCCCACCCAGGACAAACCTTTGTGTGATGAACACAGATGTTTGCTCTGTGTCTGGGTGTTATTATGTATTCTATGTGTTTACAAAAATTGTATAGGTTGGTATATCTACCAACTATCTGGTTCCCATAATACAAGCTTTGCTTAGTTTGGGGCTAGATGGCGTTGTGTGAACTGTCCACCAATATTTATTTATTTATTATATATTAAATATGGATAGATATTACTTTGATATTGCCCAAAGTGCTGTGCCAACTGTGCTTGTGATAAAACCCCTGGGCTGTTCAGATTGTGTAATATCGATATTATACTTTTACATAACAAAACAAACAAGGCATTTATAATCTTACCCCTCAAACCCTTTCAACCTTTTAAAATAATCCAACCCATTCAACCTTTACTACTGAGAAAAAAGGTTCAAGGAAATAATCAGTTGTTAAAACTTCTTCAGATGGGCTTATTGTTTATTCCTCAAAAAGGTTATGTCAATATTTACATTAGGTACATATAAGGCTACCCACTTTGTAATGTCAATGGTGAAGAAAAACATTAAACGGGGGTAATAGAGGCAAGTCCAGACATTGTACTTGGCACATCAACATCTTGCACAGTAGTTAGTTTGGTTGTAAGGTTTTCTCACGATGTTTTCCTTCACCGTTTGAGAGCACTGACATTGCACACATAGTTTTTAATAGAAAAACCTTATTATTATTATATATTAATATTGCTCAATCAGGGGCCTCGAGCTCCTACAAACTATAATGTAAACTTTAGAAACGTCAAAATTTCAAGCTTGAAGTAACACTACTTCAATACAAATTTAACAGGTCATGGTAAAGTTATTATCGCTACAGACAAATGATTTACTAGTGAGCGAAGCGAATGTTGCAAAATAAGAATATTCTTAATATTTTTACCTAATTGATTAGACCTTACGCTTAGGTAGTACTCGCTTCGCTCGCTCGATCAATAATCGGTCTAATTTAATTTCATAGAAAAGACTTAAACGCACACCTTCAAATTTTCCAATATTACACTTATTTTTAATTTTTTATAGGTATAAAACATCAATCAATTTAAGCCTATAATTGAAAATTCTTAGTTACCTAAAGAGTTGCCAATGTACAAAAGTACTAGTTATAAAATAGGTACTACATATCTCCTTACGACCTAAAGTACTAAGGTACCTATAGCAAATATTCAAGAAAGGAAAAATACATGATATTTTCAATACCTAAGGTAAACAAGAAAAGAGGTCAGAGGACCTAAAATAACAGTAAAAACTAACAGTGCACTGGCTCTTATTTTGATCCTTATAAGCATTCGGTCATTGACAGCCAGATTTCACACTCAGCTGATAATATCTGTCTCTCTCGTACCTACGCACAGACGTGATCAAGAAAGAGGCAAAAGAGCAACGGTACTTTATAATTTCTTCATTTCTTGTACAGACCGAGTTTCAAGTCAAGGACGTTAGACGCCTAGTAAAAACAAGACAGCGTTATTCAACAGAGAAAGACAAAGATACAAGCTTAGTTTAGACGAAAAGAGAAGATCGCCGACATTGCTCGCGCGCCGAGCGCAATATTTGAATTTGATTTTAGAACTTTTTTATTTTCTTGTTTTTCCTTTTCCTTTCCGATCAGTGTTACAACGATAAAAATGTTTTATATTTTTATATGTGGCAACATTTGAGGTGAACGAATGAAGTGAAGTTACGTGTTACTTTTACATTGAGTTTACCGGTGCGTGAGTTGAATAGCGGGCAGTGCGAATGTAGTGATGTAGACATTAAAATATTTACACAAGACAATTTAGATAATATTTAATACATCAAACACAGAACAAACTCTACAAATAATAGTTACTGTGCAAAAAATTGCGTCAGTGTTAACTCGACTACCAAAGTATTTGGGGGTAAGTTGAAATTTTATTTTTTTGGATTTTTTCGATTTCGTGTAGGTACTGTTAATTTATAAACCTGTCGATTTTTTTTTAATTAGTAATATTCTTAGATTAAGTATATTTAGTCACTAGTATGTCGAATTTAGGATAATTGTCATCAATTTATACGCTATAATGTTACGTCTTAATAACTTGCCCAGTCAAATTCAGGTCAAAATTATGCAAAACCCGCATTGTTAAGGCAAAGGTTTATTTATAGAAATAATGTCAGCAATTTTATATACCTACCTAACACACTTACACGTAGGTATTCAGATAAAATACCGACTTTACATGAAATATTTTACGATACAAAGTCAAAGTGGGTAGGTAGTTATTTCTTAGGTAGGTACTTGTATATTTGTAGCGTTAGGCTGAGTGACAATTTTGTTGGATTATTCCTCGAGTTGGTACCTCCAGCTCTGTGTGAACTGTGAATCCAAGAAGGACTCAGCCCAATAAGTCTAAGTGGAACGCTGTAAAACGTATCCCAACAAAAATCTAAACAGGGTCCAACTTTGGTACAATACAAACGGCTCGACGTCAATAAAAGAGATCAGGCCTTACCGCAAGCTCTTACAAACCATCATGTTTCAGAAACGTTACAAACTTGAAGTAACACTACTTCTATACAATTTTTACAGGCCATGGCACGAAGTAATAAGACTTTGATATTACCCGAAGAGTTTGTGGTAAGGCCCCAGATCTGACCGGGTACCAAGAAAGAAAGTTTGCAACAGTGATATTGAGTTTTATAACTTGTCATCAACAATATTTTTGCAAACAGCATTGAATAATCAAAGACAAATAAATAGCTTAAAATAACGTGATTTGATTTGTTATACGATAAATAACTTTATAATTATTGCCTTATCATGTTATAATCATTAAGACGTGATAAAAATAATCTCTTAATCATTCTACAGTAGGTATAGTTAAACATCATGAAATAAATCACACTTTCGTATCACTTATTCTTTTAAACCAGTGTGGTGAAGGGATGAAAGAGCTCTTTAAAAGCACCTTTCGTGTTTTAAGTTCTACCTACGGCATGCCAGATTAGTAACAACAGTGAGCGAAAAGAGTACCTACCGACCTACATACATACAATTCTAAGTAGGTACATGATTCTGTATCGAAGGGCAGAAACCTTTCTATTCCACTCCTACACGTCAAAACTATTACGCGTGTGCCTTTTTATATTTCACGAACCTCTCGACCCTATTTTCTTCCCAATTGTTCCTTACTCCGCCAAATAAGAGTATTGACTTGTATTTGACATATTCGAGATATACCTTTTTGCTTTCTACCCTCCAATAACATGTCAATACAAATCAGGATAAAATGCGATGAGATTGAACGGGAAAAAGAAGTTTTGTTTTTAATATATGAGGATTTGGCATTTCAGGAAAGGGGTTTCAGGAAAAGGAAAATTGACATTTCGGGAACTTTACTTAAAGTTTATTTTACATACTTACTATAATTATGTATCGGTAGGTACTTACCTAATCAGTTCTCCATAAGTACCCAAGTTATATTTGTGAGTTTTGCATTTCATAATTCATAATGATAAGTTATTATCTTAGTATAACACACAATATAATCAAAATGTGAAACAATTGAGCTACAAACGATCTATAGATAGCTCAACTGTACCAGATCACTTAGTGCCTGCCACGCGGCTTCACGAGTACGACTCTCATAAACAATCTAGCAATCTATAGAAAATAATTTTCTTGGAAACGGTTCAGTACATTTTTACGGTCTTTTAAAGACTTAACTAATCGGTAGAAGCCAGCGCCAAAAAAGCAATAATAAGTCGATGGAAACAGGTACAAATAACCAAAATTTAGACAAAATACAAATATCTTAGTAGGCACCTATGATGAATGTTGGACCACCAAGGAAACGGACGAGAAAAGAGTGCATGCGGCGGAGATGCGAATGCTGAGATGGATGTGTGGAGTGACGAGGATGGATAAAATAAGGAATGAGTTTATTAGAGGCAGTTTGAAAGTGGCACCGGTTACAGAAAAGATGAGGAGTAATAGGCTAGCGTGGTATGGGCAGGTTATGAGAAGAGATGAATGTCATGAGATGGAAGAGTGTTAGGTATTAATGTGGATGGATACAGGGGAAGAGGTAAGCCAAAGAAAAGATGGATGGACAGTGTGAAAGATGACATGGGTAAGAAAGGAGTGAGTATTGAGATGACGAATGATAGAGAGAAATGGAAGATCACTGTTGAAATGAAAATGAAAGGAAGATGATGATGATGAATTCACTTACTAGGTAGGTATACTCGTATAAGAGGAGTGTAGGTATCTAACAACAACCTAACCTAGTATGTCGGTACATTAGGTACCTATAGGTATTTCTATAGGTACGGAAAACTATTTGTCACAGTAAATCATTTAACCACTTGACCTTATACGCAAAATGCTAAACAAATTATCATCTCGACCACATAACTGGTTTTAGCTACAGGTGATAGGGTCAACGGCCTGTGACGTCACGCAGGCTGTACCGTTACGTGAGGTAGGACTATGGTGTGCATGCTTTCTTGCAAGGTGAATGCCTATCTTGTGTCCATCGAATATTATAGGTGTAATCCCCAGGCTCAGTAGATATCTCCTCAGATCTCTAGTTACTTAGATCTTTGAGGATATATTCCTAGGGACGCCAGAGGGACGTTCAAACATGATATTTGCAACATACCCACATTTTGTACATTTGTTAGTATTCCGTACGTGACAGATTGCAAGCCCATCGCCGCTTATAAGATTACTAACATGATACACTTTTGAATTGTTTAGTTCTATTTTATGCCGGTTTCCTCACGATGTTTTCCTTCACCGTTCAATAGCACTGGCATGCGCACATATTTTTTCGTATAAAAAAAGTTGGTGCACGAACAGGTTTTAAACCATGACCTTCGGATCGTGAGGCAGGGGTCTCTCAAAAATCATTTGACGAAATAAGTCCTTACGTGTCACTAGTTAATTTAAACTAGTGTGGTGAAAGTATTAAGTCACCCGAAAGACTTCTTTCTTTCATGCACTTGACAACAGTTTTCGAACTCTTTAGGTTCCACAACATGGCGAGTTCCTCACGATGTTTTCCTTCATCATTTAATTAACAGTACCGGCATAGCGAACATAGGAAACAATCTATTGGTGCTCGACCGGTTTTGAACCCACAACAGAGTCAAAGATACTACCACAAACCACAAGTACCAAAGAAGTAAATAAATGTGGGTTCAACGGGCACTCGTAAAAAGCCTATGCAGTGTTCTAGATTATTTATACAGCGTCAGGTGAAATCTTTTACTGGACCCTGTAATGCCTTGGACATGTTTAGATTAGACCTGTGTCCATCACGATCGATTGGGTCAGTTTGTTACGATCGCAACCCTTAAGCGAGTAGGTCGAACACGAATCTACGAGTACGAGTATATGTGATTCGATTTTGACCCGCCTACCCGTTTGTTAGGGCTAGTTTGCAAGGCCAATCGATTGTCGATCATTCTTACCTACAACCTGTTTAATGATAACCTAGTCAAGGGACCCATGGGTACAACAAATACATCTGTCTCCTACATAACAAGCATGGGTTGATTGAACTAATCTTTGTAAACCAATCACATAGCCGATGGGTCACGATCGACCCGGGTCGCACGAAATGATCGATTGACAGGTCTAGTTTAGATGGACTTGGCTAGCTCAGCACCTATAAAACCCTCTCAGCTAAGTTGGTCTTATCCACAGGAAAGACAATACAATGTTCAATACGTGCGGAGCTAACTAAACTGCGGGTTGCCAAAATAAGAAAGTTGCCAAAATAAGACTTCAACAATTTGGGGACACGGTAGTGGTCCCGCCAAGACGAACCGCGAAGCGCAAGGAATGGGCATTACCTACCTTTTCTCGGAAGTGTTTCGTCGGATTTTTTAATATATTTTTCACAAAAAGTCTTTAAACTGAATACTAAAGTTTTTCAAAAGAAGCGCACGGATAAAAGATAATTTATTAGTAGGTACGTTTAAAGAAAATAAACTTCAATGTTGATTACTAAGAAAATTACAAACACGAATGAGGTTTTTTAAGTTTAACTGTAAAAATAGCAATACCTCAGGAATCAATTTTATATGGACCTCGAGTATACCTATAGGTACCTCATCATTCTTCAATTGACATTTCGATGAACAAACCTACATTAAAAAAAATACATTGTATGTTCATTTACGTGTAAGTATATAATATACACACAATTAAAAGTAGGTACCACAGCTTCAACCTACCAAAAATATTATAGGTACCTATAAACTCCAAGGATGAGTAACATAATATACCTACCTACAACCGATAAAAAAATATCCATCTGTTATTTTTATTACCATTTAAATTACTTTTATTCGAGCTAACACACCGAAATATATTAACATAATGGTTTTTTCTATTATTTGCGTATTTTTATTTCCACACAGAAAATGTTGAATGTGAGTTATGCCATATGAATAAAGAAAATACGGACGATACGCTTCATATCGCTCGTCAAATCTATGCGTCTAGAAAGGAAATCGGCATTTGTAAGTGCTTCAATGACTACATACTTACCATCTAACTGTTAATGCGAAAATTGTATATCGTCAAATTATCTTGATCTAAACTCTCTTTACTAATAAAATAACGAGGAAAGTTTTGTAAGTATTTTTGTTTGTAACGAATGAAATCAAAAACTACTGGTCCGATTTCAAAAATTCTTTCACCATTAGAATGCTCCATTATCCGAGAGTATATTTATTACTAGAAAAAGTTAGGGAACCCTACTAAAACTTCAATAATGTAACCCAACCCAAGGTGTAATAATTAATGGATTTTTACGGACGCATATACCTATTTAGATTATATAGATAAACAAACTAGCGATTGCCCGCAGTAATGCAAGATGTAACCCCTTTTTTCATCCCCCTTAAGGGTTTTCCGCGACAAAAAGTAGCCCAACATGTCAATGAAGGGTATAATTTAAATCCACACAAAAGTTGTTTCCATAGTATTTCAGCTGTTACAGAGTTTAAGATATAAACATACACACAAACTTACGCATTTATTATTAGTAGAATAAGAAGTATTATAGGTAGGTTTATTAACCCAATTATGTGACCCTTTTCGTTCGTTTCGAAATGTCCTCAACATGAGTGCCCAAAAATGTCGAAATAATATACTTTACGATAGCTAATTGAATGACACTCCAAGAATGGAAAGACGGATGGATTTTTAGAATTTTATTTCGCGAGTGTTTCCGACGTTTCCGATGTTATTTTGTCTACGACTGTCATGCGACATTATACTCGTATATACATAAATATATCACGAATGTAATCCCCACACTCGGTAGATATCTCCTCAGATCTCTATTTACTTAGATTTTTGAGGATATCTAAAGAGGGTAGTCAGAGGCACGTCCAAACATGACATTTGGTAGGTACATACCCACATTTTGCACAATAGTTAGTATTCTGTACGTGACAGGCTGCAAGCCCATCGCCGCTTATAAGAGTACTAACCTAAGACACACACCTTCGAATTTTTGGTTCTAGGGTATGCCGGTTTCATACATTTTTCGAATGAAAAAACTCATTGGTGCACGACCAGGTTTGAACCCACACCTTCGGATCGTGAGGCAGGGATGCTACCACAACACCACCAGCGCTCTAAAATTATAATCCGGAAAATATCCACTTTTAAAAACCACTTTCACAATGCGAGAATTTAAACTATTTCTAAAATATCAAAACCCATTGTATTTACGAAATTCACAAACAAAACCTATTGTAAAATAAATAATAATAGAAAACAATAGAACTAAACAATGCTATACTTTCGAGTAATTGTTTCCAAGTGGTTGACTCAACAGATTGGCTCGCTTCGGTCACAATCTTACCCCGATAAGACGGTGACTGAGTAGATCATCCCTAGGGTAGCATTCCTTTTGTTCTTTACCCTGTTGAGTGCCATTGGAATGACCCTTCAAGTGATTTTGAACCAATTTAGCTTTTAAATTAATACAAAATGCGTAGTTCTTTTGTCTAACTACATTTTATCTTAGTTTATTTTTTATCGTTTCTTTCTAACCAATGTGGCGAAAAATAGTCTTAAAAATATAAGTACTTAATATACCTACACACTATAAAAATACATCATTATCATCTTTCTGCCCTTTTCCCACGTTATGTGGAGTCGGCACAACATATTGTGATCTTCTTCCATTTCCCTCCGTCATTCGTCATCTCAGTAGCTACTCACTTTTTTCTTACCCATGTCATCTTTCACACAGTCCATCCAACTTTTCTTGGGATGCCTCAACCATAATTAAAACACAGTTGCTTGAATTGAAATTGAAATTGAAATTGAATTTTTTTTGAAATTGAAATTTGAAATTGAAATTGAAATTGAAAAATATTTATTCAGTACAATCACAAGGATCACTTTGAAACGTCTTACATGCTAGGTGAATCTATGTGCCAATTCCAACCTAACCCAAGTACGAGAAGAACAGGCAAGAAACTCGTCTCGGTCCTAGCGCTTTTTTGTATGATCCTTCTTACAAAAAATGTAATCAAGATTATCTCATAATATTAACATAAAAACAAAAGACAAAACAGAACATAAATACATAAAACAAAAGGACAGCGTTTACATTGCAAATTGGTTAGCTGTCGGAGGGCGGAACGACATCGGGCCATGAGTTCCTATCATCAATATATTCATTTATATTATAATATACTTTCTTTAAGAGATTATTTTTAATGAAGGCTTTGAATTTTCTAACAGGAAGTTTAGTTGCATTTATAGGAAGTTTATTATAGAAACGTATCACGTTCCCCATAAATGACCCGTTCACTTTTTGTAACCGAAACTTAGGGATTAATAATTTATGTTTGTTCCTAGTATTGATTCCATGTACATCGCAGTTTTTCTGAAGTCTATCCCTATTCTTATGAGCGTACAGTAAATTTTCGTATATATATTGTGCCGCTACTGTGAGAATATTAATTTCTTTAAATTTTTCTTTTAAAGAGTCCCTCGGTTTCATTTTGTAAATGGCACGAATTGCCCTTTTTTGTAATACGAATACTGATTGTATATCCGCTGCTTTTCCCCAGAGAATTATACCATATGACATAACACTATGGAAGTAGCTAAAATAAACTAATCTAGCTGTAGCTTCATCCGTAAGCCACCGTATCGTACGAACTGCATATGCAGCGGAACTAAGCCTACCAGAAAGTTTATCGATTTGTGGTCCCCATTGCAGTTTGGCATTAATATTGATACTAAGGAAAACCGTAGAATCAACAAGATTCATTGCTTCCCCATTAATTTTAATATTAGTTGGCCTATGCACTACGTTGGGCAAAGTGAATTTATATGAATATGAGATGTGTAGTTTTGTCTTGTGCTGGAATTAAGTAGGTAAGTTAATAAGGCAGCTGTTTATAGCGAAAGCATTTAACTCAGTAGTGTAGGTACTTCCATAATTCTTGTTCAACAATTAAGTAAGTACTGTATGTGTTTTGTTGCGTGTCGTGTATAATTGGATCGGACCAACTTGTATGTGACTGAAGACTAGCATATAAAACTTGTATTTAATAGTTTTTTATTTGATTTGTTTTCACAAAACCTAGCACGAGAACTCGAGTAGCATAAGAAATCAGTTCCCAAAACAACCCGCTAAAGTTTTCCTTACAAATAAACGACCCAAACCGGCCCGTTTTCAACAAAACACCGTATTTACTCAGATGGTGTCAAAGTGCTTTATGTTTATTGCCGGAGTTTATATGTACATATGTAGCTACCGTATGTACCTACCTATGTGTAATATACGATTGTTTTACTTTATATATTTATACTGTAGCTTCCGCCCACGGCTTCGCCCGCGTACCTTGAAAAACAAAAAATCTATCCTACGGGAACTGTACATATTTCCGGGATAAAAAGTAGCATATGTGCTATTCCAGACTATAATCAATATCTGTGCCAAATTTCATTCAGATCCGTTCAGCTGTTTCAGCGTGAAAGAGTAACAAACATACATCCATCCATACATTCTTACAAACTTTCGCGTTTATAATATTAGTAGGATAGTAGAATATTTTCGTTTTTGGTATGTTTCAGTTTTAGTTTTTAGGTATAAGTACATAATATTTCTATTTGTG
Organism: Cosmorhoe ocellata; assembly: GCA_963675405.1. Lineage (NCBI taxonomy): Eukaryota > Metazoa > Arthropoda > Insecta > Lepidoptera > Geometridae > Cosmorhoe > Cosmorhoe ocellata. The sequence continues at coordinate 2,437,042 of OY776266.1, read as the reverse complement.
CGCCGACCTAGCTCTAAACCAGACTGGGTTGGCTGGTAGAAACTCATTGCCCCTTAGGCATAAAGCCCTCCCTTTGTCACACATATTTGTTTACCTATGTGTACAATCTATACTAATATTATAAAGAGGAAAGATTTGATTGTTTGTTTGTTTGTTTGAATTGAATAGGCTCCGAAACTACTGAACCGATTTGAAAAATTCTTTCGATAATGTGTAGAATGAACTTTCAGGATTAACTTAGGCTATATTTTATGTAGGTACTTCGCGGGCGACGCCGCGTGCAGAAGCTAGTAAAGTATAAATAAATACGTACCTACTTACATTTCTAGATCCCACTTGAGATATGTTACGTGAGGGTGAGTACCTACCTGTAGGTACTTGTGCTACTGAGTCCGGATGGTATTATCAAAGTCATCATCTTTCTCCAGCTCCTATCCCACGCGTGGGTCACAACATGTTTTCTTTTTCCACTCACTCCTATCATTCGTCTACTCAACTCGATAAGCTAAAGCTATTATCATTATCATGGTTCCTCAGCCAGCATATTTGAACTATTTAGTCTTATCAATTCATGCAATTTATATGCAAATACGTAGGTAATAAGTAAGTATTTATGCTACCAATTTGTTTGTAGCCAACCGAATTTCATTGATAGGTAGTAGTGTGAATGCCCTCAAGTCGCCTGTACCTAAGTATATCGACACTGTAAATTCATTACATAGATAAATAAGTATTTTTAAATTGGTCTAGACTAGATAAAACTTTCCAATGTTGTTTAGGGCTGTCAGTAATTCGGCTAAGTATAGCTGCTTGTAAAAAACAAAATTACATCATGTTTAAACTATATTTCAACCCATTCTATATTCTCGACCCTACCTAAAACCTATTTACGTGTCTACCAAATCCTAAATTAGTCATAATTTCCCTAAGTGTTTACAAAAAACAGAGCTAAAAATAATAAGTATAATCCAAGTTTCTCATAACGCTAAAAGCCCCATAATATTGCTTTATTTATAGCTTCAATGCATTCAATTGCATTTTAATAACCACTCAGCTAGATATATAATATCAAATAACCTACATCCGGCCCGAGTATCCAGCGCGTCCGACTATTAGTACCTAAAAGATCCGGCTTTCTACCATAAGTTCTGTGAATCACTAGCCAAGTAACGAGAGTGTCAGAAAATGACAATATCATAGCATCAACTACTAAGCAGCTTTAAAATCTGTCATATTTTTTAAACTTATAAAATTTTACTTTTTGTTTCCAGAACTTAAAAATGGCTCGTCTCATCTTTGCTTTTATCTGCCTGCTGGCTGTCCCGAGCTACCATTGCAACGACAACAATCAGTTCATGGACCTAGCGTCTTCGTTGCTCCAAAACATGGGTGATGGAGGAAATGGAAACGGCATGGCCGCTCTTGGCAGCATCATGGGCTCACTAATGCAAGGGGGTGGAGGCAACAATGCAGGAGATGTTTTATCAAGTAAGACCCTTTCAACACTTAATAGAAGATCTAAAAAAATAAGATAGTGAGACCACCTCCATTTAATGCATTTTCAATGATGTTACTTGTCCCCAACTCCACTGTTAATAGAAAGAAACCTATCTAAGCTTGTTTATTTTCAGCTCTGGGAAGCCTCTTTGGAAACGGTGGCGCCGGTGGTGGAGAGCCCAAAATAGACCCAGCACTGATCGGCTCAATGATATCCATGTTCGCCCAAAACATGGCGTCAACCGAGACACCAAGACAGAAACGGGAAAACAAAAAACCAGCTAACGACTTCAATATCGAAAGCATGCTTAACCTGGCTTCAGGCTTCATGGGCAGTAAAGACGCAGCCAGTTTCCTCCCAGTCATAATGAATGCTGTCAGTTCTCTATCAAACACAGAAGCTGCCAAACTAGCAGACGAGCACAAAGACCACGCGTCATTCCTACCACCGTTCTTGGAAAAGATTCATCTTTACTGGGACCTGTTCATCAACTCTGATCTTGGTAAAACGGTGTGGGAAAAGTCAGGGTTGAAAAAGGGTCTGAAGGCGTTCACGGGTCCAGATGGGAAGATCAGCTTCGAAATGATGTTCAAGAACTTTGAGAACCACTCGTTTAGACGACACTGGATCAAGGTGGCTGCTAAATACCTGACTGATTTCGCAGTTCATTTCTCTAACCCTGAGGTTTACCAGAGGTAAATGTTTGACCTACATTAGGTCAAGCTGCGCCCCGCGGTGTCACCCGTATATATACAGTTTTAAACTTTAACCCTTCTCAACCCCTCGGGAATTATTTCTGTGATAAAAAAAATCCTGTGTTCATCTAAGGTATAATTTACATAGTAGGATAGAATGTGGACTTTTGTACTTAGTCTTGTATACCAACTTAAATCGATTTGGCGGTCTAAAACAGAGCGTATGCAAATGAGTCTATCGGGACCCTACTCAAACCCTTGCTACTGCAAGGTTCCTATCTAAAGTATGTCATACGGTACTTATTTGACCAAAAATTTTGTAACTATATAATATTATATCGATGGCCCAAAGGATGAACTAATAAACGCCGCTGACGATGGAACAATCTAGCAGTGATCTATTCAAAGTTCATATCACTTCCCTCAGGTACGCGATCTCTGCCCAGTACATAATCAACAGTTTCCTCGACACACAAGGCTTACCGAAGAGCACACACTTCAGCAGCAAGAAACCTGAGAAGTCCATCTCTGTTCTTGTCAATTTTGTGCTGAAGAAATACCTGGATGTCGATACCGATGTCACGGAATATGTGAAACCAGCGATCGAATATGCAAAGGTATGGCATCATCTAAATTCTAAGGGTTACTTTCAAGGATCTTTGAAACCATTAGGTTCTAAGGTTCCAATGGCTTTAGGTAAAGTGGAAAGTCACAGAGTAGAAGCGGCTGCACTAATTTCCATTGAACCTAGCAATAAGCTATTTCGTGAACATTTCATAAAATTTCGCATAAAAACGTCATTAAACTTTGTCCATCCGTTTGAGAGCTACTCATGCAAGACAATATTACAGCCACCCCTTAGCAATGAAAGACTATCTTCCAAGTAAATGAATGTCTTTTAAGCCTAGTCTTAAGTTAATGATGAAGACTTTTTTGCAGCAAACCCTCAAAATGGCAGAAAAGACAACTCAATCGATGTCTACCCGCGGAGACTACAGCGCGCTAGCCGACCGCCTTACGGATACCCTGAACCTGGAGATCATAGAACCGGTGCTGAGGGTCTACAGAGCTTACAAGCACTCCGTCAGCGCGCCACATTGCCAGGAACACCTCATGTGTCTCGTCAACAAGCATCCTGACGGGGACAAACGTGGTAAGTCCACATTTAGTACGAAAGGACTTTTCACGGAAGGTGCCTTTGAAGTTCATAATCTTTTCATCACACTAGTTTGAAAGAACTGGTGATTAGTCTATCCGTGACGAAAGCGTGTAAACTTGTCGAAACGACGGGAAAAAGCAAGTAAATAAAACGCGATAAATACCCGTTTAATACTAATAATAACTGGTGATACAATAAGAAAGATTTAGTTAAAAGTAAACTGGCCTTTGCATCTATTTTGCTATTTTAGCATCAAATGGAACTTTTGAGTCATAGGAGGCTGTAGTGCCTAGAACAGTTTTCAGATGAAGTAGGCTTGCGTGAAGGCGCTTAGGCTTTAGGCCTTATCGTAAAAATATTTAGTAGTTCGGTATTCACGAACAAAACAAGGTTAAATCACGTGTCCTATCGTGTTTCTTTTGGTGATATAAAAAATATATATTACTATTGTATTTCATATCAGACGATCTAACATGGTTTTTACTTTTTGTAGAACAGAAAACATTGATAAGGTCAATGTTAGAGATGTTTATTACAAAAAAACTATCACGCTATTGCGTGCTAGTGGTACTTAGGCTACAACAACGCTTATTATTTTTATAGACCTAGGTATAAAATTTAATGACTAAAAAGTATAAAATAATCTAAGTACCTACAAGGTCAAATGTACCTACTCTTAACCGGCGCGCATGTGTTGTAACAATTCGGAATATTTCTGTCCAAACAGTTAGATAATCGAACTAATAGTACCTACCTATGACTAGATGAAATAAACGAATAAAAGTAAATAACTAGCTGATGACCGCAGCTTTGCCCGCTTTGCTTTGGTCAGTTATCAAACACGACTTAAAAAATTGTCAAATTATAGGTACCTATACTAAAACCTTCCTTATGAACCAATCTAACCATTGGTGAAAACAACATGAAAATCGGGCTTGGCACGACTAATGTCCAAAATACCTACAAAATGTCCAACTAACATTACGTAAATGTCAATAGGAAGCAAAAGAGGTAGAGGTAGATCAGTCTAAAAATGCACGCCCCTCCAATGTATGTATTTGCTACTCTATTTCCTGTACATGCGGTACAAGTACAAGTGGAGAGGCGTACATTTTTAGATTGAATAATCTCTACCTACATTGTAGCAAGTGGAAATCCTTAATAAGATACCTTGCCTACCCCTTCGGAAAACAGGCGCGATTGTATGTAGGTAGAGGTAGATCAGTCTAAAAATGCACGCACCTCCAATGTATTTCCAATGTATTTACCTCTACATGCGGTACAAGTAGGTACAAGTGGAGGGGCGTGCATTTTTAGACTGAATCATCTCTAGGTACCCATGTATGTTCGTCGTTAATCGCAACACTTGAGAAGGCTGGATCGATAATAATAGTCCGATCCGAACAATGTTTTTAGTAAAATGTGCCGGAAAATTGAAAAATATGGGATAAAAAAGTGGTTTGATTTATTGAAATTTGGGTAGGTCATGTCGGGATATCTAATAAACACTTGTTTATGTTTAAAAACGAAAAAACGTGAGATGCCTGCAAACAATAAGTAATTGATGCAAAGTATAAGTATTTCAATATGAATTATTTCCACATCAAGTGATATTCAGGTTGAATGAACATCGATTATCTACAACGAAGAATGAGCAAAAGTTAAAATTTCATCTTGAAAAGTTCATCGACTTGAACGAAAAGAGTGAAATGCCTAATCAAATTCTGTAAAGTTTTTCAAGCGAGCAAGAGCCGTGGGTACTGGGTTCCGAACTCTTTTTCTGATCGTGCCTAGTTCTTTTTATTTATTTATTTCGTGCATTTGACAGTCTTTTTTTAATTTTTATAGGATAAACGATAATTATACTGGTTTTCAGACGATTATTTCGTGTATTAGTGCACCATGTTAAGGCGAAGTGGTATCAAAGTTGCACCGTTTTTGAGGTGGTGAAACAGACGCAAAGGAGGGAACGCGCGCGGGGCTCGCACCTCCCCCCCCCCTCGCTCGTTCCTCTTCACTACATAGCTCACGCGAATAACTGCTTGGCCACTTCATAATCCCTAAGAAGGATCTAAAAAGAGACACCATAAGTAGAATCATTAGGGATCATTAACGCCAGCATCACGTGAATAGCCACAGACTACATCGTCCCTGTAGTTGGAAAACTAAATAACTGACAAAACTAAAATCGCAAGAAATACGCGATTTACTATTTTTTGCGTGTAAAATGGCTATTTTTGTTTGGTAACATTTTTACCGTGCATAATTTGCAATGCTATAGATTGTTACAAACCTATTTTTCAATGTAAAGGTACGAGTTGGCAGCGGACGACATGAGGCAGCAGCGGACGACTTGAGGCAGCAGCGGACGACGTGTCACAGCGACACTACTGGTTTCTATGTATTTCTATGAAATGCGTCGCTAGCTTCGTGTCGCTAACTACGGACGCAATTTCATAGAAATACATAGTATACATACCAGTAGTGACTCCTGCGACACGTCGTCCGCTGCTGCCTCATGTCGTCCGCTGCCAACTCGTACCTTAACGGTTTTATAAGTTAGTTCATTATATAAAACCATTTTGTTTGTAATTTCAGGATTACCTGGCTTCAAAGCTGGTCTCACCAAGCTGACCAGCTTAGCAGCATCCGCGGCTCTTAGCTTCCAAAATGGCCGACCATTCTGGGATTTGTACAACGCTGTGCAGAACGACAAGAATTGTGAGGTAAGGACACGATGTTTACAAAGGTGGACATTTCACACAGCGCCATCTAGGCCCAAAAATGAGCAAAGTTTGTTCTATGGGAACACAACAAAGTTGGCACAACGTAATGTGCTAGACAAAAATTTAATAGTGACCTGTAGCTAGCCAAGCCAAATACTCGTAGGCCCATGATACAATTAAAATTTAGGTAATCTTATCTACATAATATATAACATTATTAATCTAGTATAGGTTTACAAACGTAACAGAAGGTTAAACTTTGGCATTACTCTGGAATAATTTTTATTATAATTAATCCCATTAGTTATGGCGTTACATTTCTCGCATTTTGATAATAATCCTTGCGTACCTAATTAATTGTCAAAACGCGGTGTTATAACATCCATGGAATTACCTACATAAAACACGGTTTAATTACATGGAACGGTGGAATTACTAAAGAGCTCGAGCCAACTAACGTTTTGGTTTCACTCTGACGTTAATTAAACAGTAGCAAAAAAATACAATGGAACAAACGGGAAACTTTTGGGGAAAGTTGCGCCACTTCTCTAGAGTAAAAACTTAACTTTGTGTAATAAGCATAGACAAAAATACTTACTTTCAATAGGAAATACTTCAGGTTGTACAAAAACATGGCATTCTCGATGACGCAATAAAAAAAAATATTAAAAATTATCCAGGTCACAGACTATATTTTAATCTGAATGTGTCTAGCTATTACAGCGTAGTTAAATCACAAACAAACATACTTTATATTCTCTTTGCATACTTACGCCATTATAATAATGTTCCTGGCAACTTCGCTCGAACAATATTCTTTTCCTTCAAAAGTTGAAACTTTAGCCCAAGCTCTACCCGTTTCAAAAACACAGTAACATATATTTTTTAACTTACGCGATCTGAACACATTATTTTTAGTATTTAACGGGTATTTATCGTGTTTTATTTACCTTTTTTTCCAGACGTTTCGACAGGCTTACAGTGTGTAAACGATAAATACCCGTTTAATACTAATAATAATGTGTTCAGATCGCTTGACAACACAGCGTGATAAACACATAAACAGTGCATCATAAATTGCTCGTTTGCAACAACGCTAATTATTTATATCATTCCAGGCGGCATATCCGGCAGACTGTTCATCGTTCCATGAGCACGAGTTAAAGGTAACCACGGAAGTGTACCACAGCGAGTTATAAAGAAAGTTAGCGGACACTTTTAGATACCTACCTACCTAGTTAATAAATTCAGAAGTGACTATTTGATTATGTAGGAAGTACCTATTTTGTACCAAATATTTACTTTTCCCTAAATTTATTCAAAGTAGGTACCTTTTTTTATCTTAAACTACCTTTTTATGTACCTACCTATGTAACTTTTGCAATAAAACCGTAAGAATATCTATCGTTAAGCAAAAATTTGATTTTCAGACAAATGGTTATATTCTAAAATTTACCTATTTCCAATATCTTTTAATATTTTGCTTTGCATGTAGGTGCAAATCTATCTTAATACAATTATTTTTCTTTAGCTGTCATAAAATTATGGTAGTAGGTAGGGCTTATTGTTTAGTTAAACAATATGGCATGATTTGTATTATTTTTCACCATGTTAAAAATAGCTCAACTAAGTTCCATTAAAAAAAAAAAATTGGTATAAGTACTAAAAATATTAACTACTAAATTATGACCTAAGTATTTTTGAGTTGAATCTTGCATTTATTTAATGATATTTAGAATAAAAAATAAAAGATTGACTCAGGCGTGACTTTGCGGAAATCCATTACAAATACTGAAAAGGACGGAAATGTCTAGTACTTTCCGGCTGAAACAATTATCTAATGAGGCTATTATCAATAATCCCAACACAATACCTCAAATAGAAACTCGACACGTGTTTCGCTTCTCCACGACGCATCCTCAGGACCGTTAACTCGCTCGCTCCGCACTGGTGTTGCTCCACCGAGCGCCGAGAGGGATAATTGTTTCAGCGGGAAAGTACTAGACATTTCCGTCCTTTTCAGTATTTGATATTTAGAATAGGCAAGTATTTACTTTGTAATAGAAAATATTTAAATAGGAACCTAGCCTTAGGTTTAAAAACAAATGCATAATAACAAAAAACTAGTAGGTAGCATAGGTACAGGTAGGTACTTTCATATTTAAGAAAAAATGCAATTATAGATGTAATTAGTATAAAAAATACTATTATAGTGTTGCTGGACAGTTGGTGCTAAAATTACTTTAATTAATACATACTTTAGTTCTGAATCTCACTTTCTTTGTTTTATTGATTGTCTTTTCTTTCTGGGCTTTTCAAAAATAAAATCACACCAAATATACATAAAAATACGTCTATTAAATATGAATACCAGTATTGGTACATACAGGTATTTTTAATTTTAGTAATGATTCTAAGTTATGCATTTATTGTAAAATATTTAATTATACATATATTGTTAGGTTTTTAAAATTTGAGTAGTATGCGTTGACATAGTAAAATATTTTATTGCATTCTGTCTAATAATTTATAATAACAGTTTTATGTGTTTATTGTTTAGATAAGTATATATTATTTTTACTAAGTTTTACTTCGTGATTTCCGTCCTTTAATATAAACTGAATGAAATAAAAGATATATAAATAAGTTGTGTTTTATTTATTTATATAAAATCTTAATATAATTATTACAATGAAATGTTTGTAAGTATTATCTAATGAGGCTTTTATTTTATTTAGAAAAATCATCACAGTAAAATACGCGGATGAATAATAAATAAGCACATTACAGCTGATTATTAATAATATAATTATATAAGTAGTAGGTATATTATTAATGATAGATGTTGGAACATTTAAGATAAAATCATGATTATTATTTAAGATTAACATTGAGATCCAATATCTCTAAACAATACCTATTTATAGTAAATAACTTAAAATCAAATGATTTAACTTATTAAGAATCAATTTGTCAACAAACCAAAGCATTTACATAATTCAATACTAAATATGACTAGAATAAAGAGACATTAGGATTAGTTTAAAAAAAAAATATTACATTATTATAATATAATCAAATATTATGTACTAAAGGGTTTTGAACATTTTTCTATGGAAGTTAGCATTTTGTGGCCATTTTTATTTTTTTAAATTCTCAAACATGGTGCAAAAAAATTATAAATGTACATAGTTTATGCAAACATTTATAATATGCGTATACACACGTAATTACTGCATTTTAATTACCTAATTACATGCCACACAAGTTTTATTCCCTATAAATAAATAATTTAATATACTTAACGATTTTCTTGAAATCCACATTTGTTTCACACATCTCATGTTTATAGGTTTGGAATCAATCTGGACGGATTTTTTCCCATTTTTTTTAAACTTATATTTTTTATTTACTTTAAAATATTAGAACATAACATAAAATACGTTTAAATAAGTATTTTTTTACTTGATGTGCAGTAATTTCTATCCCATCTAATAAACTTGAACATAATTTTATTTGTTAATGAGTTATTAAGTACATAATACATATTAATATGGTTTAATCAATTATTTTTTTACGGGAATATTTTTACATACCCATTCCATGCCTTCCTGCAGACAATCAAAATAAAATATTAAATAATTGGTGTACAAAACTAAATTAAGTAAGTATAAATATTTAAACCTATTTGTATTTCTATTAACCTGCCAAACATTCGCTGTATATTAAGTACCTATCTGAGAAGGTTTAAAAAGGATTATGTGAATTCATAAAACCTTAAGTATCTCAACCTTTGTCATGTAATTGACAAACAATTACCATAATATCATCATCAATGTCTAACCAGGTAGAAAGAAGTAAATTAGCTTACCTTAACACCAGTTCCGTCGACTGCCACACAAGCTTGGATCTGCCAGGTGTGGTCCCTAACCCGATGCAGGCCCAAATGCTGCGCTACCTCACTTGCAGGTAAAGCTGAAACAGAGGTCATCATGTTCAAAGTTCCTTGGAAGCACCCTATGGGCATGCTAAAAATTGCTTAGGACAAATCTGCTCTAAATCTTGTAGAAAACCCATAACGAAATTAATAAGGATACAAAAGTATTATACGAAACAGTTGTATAAGGAGAGTGTGAATGGGACTGTTGGAAGGGGAAGACCTCGGCGTACGTACCTCGATCAAATTGGGGACGTTTTAGAGAAAGGCCAGGTCCAGAGTACCCTAAACCGACGCGCATGTATGAAGAATGTAATGAGAGTAAATGAAGCAAAAGAAGTATGTCAGGATCGTAGCAAGTGGAGATCCGTGGTCTCTGCCTACCCCGTCGGGAAACAGGCGTGATTTTATGTATGTATGTATGTATACAAAAGTAACAATACCAAATTTGTTATTATGCGTCGACCTGGCTCTAAATCGTAATGGGTTGGCTGGTAGAAAATGCCTCTTCAAAAAAATGTGTGACAAAAGGAGGGCTTAATGAAGGCCTTGTTTAGTCACACATTATTTTTTTTTATTTGTGTACTATCTATCTTCTATCTTCTATATGTATAAAAATGAATTGCTGTTCGTTAGTCTCGCTAAAACTCGAGAACGGCTAAACGGATTTATCTTATCTTGGTCTTGAAATGTTCGTGGAGGTCTAGGGAAGGTTTAAAAGGTAAGAAAAAATCGTATAACTGCCAGGAAAACCCTAAAAATTGCCCTTTTCTATTTCCCATACAAACGTTTTCTAAATAAAATGTAGAGTCAATTTGAACTTTATTACTATTAAATAAAGTTCATATTAAATTATAATCACTCACTGTTGTCTAAGCAATGTAGAAGGCGGTACGAAGTTTGCCGGGACAGCTAGTAACATAGGCTAGTAAGGTATAAATAAATACTAACTACCTACAGTGCAAAATTGGGCATATAAAGATATCCTCAAAGATGTAAGTAACTAGAGATTAGTAAGTAGAGTTCTGAGGAGATATCTACTGAGCTTAAGGATTACAGTCATAATCATGTTAGACTAGGGTTGTAACTGGAATTAGCCCCCAAATACCATAGAACTTCCTACTTGACCTTTGCTTGAATAATGATTTACACACAAACTCCAACCTTCCACTGCACATCTTAGAGGTTGAATTTCTGGAATTCCTTGATAGTTACTTCATCCATAGTACACTTCTAGACCCAGAAAAGAACCTACCCTCCAAATTTCAGACTTATAGTTTAGTTAGGTTGTCCATGGAAGACTTAAAAAAGCCTGAGAGTCACTAGAATTGGCCCCTAACTCATACATACTTCATCAATTTGTTGAAGCTAAAAAGTTTGAAGATACACTGTTTCAAATGAACTAACATGATAAGATATACCTGTAGCTAAGTCCTGCTTATTAGCATACACCAAAAGTGGAACTCCCCGCAGTTTTTCATCTTGCAACAATTCCGCTAGCTCTGAACTGGTCTCTTCCAAACGATGGTGGTCAGAACAGTCAACAACATAGATCTGAAAAATTCACATTCTTTAATAATAATTAATTCAGGCGTGACTTTGTGGAAATCCATTACAAATACTGAAAAGAAGAGAAAAGAAAAGAGAAAACATAAGTGAAGTTCACTTCTCTTTCGGCGCTCGGTAGAGCAACACTAATGCGGAGTGAGTCAATGGCCCTGAGGATGCTTCATGGAGAAGCTAAATACTCGTCGAACTTCTAATAGGTATTATATTATTAGCTTGCACTGTGTAGAATCAATGATAAAACTAATACCTACTTAATAGGTCTCTAAATTAATTTATTTACAGTTTCATGTTGGTAAGTAAAAGAATGATAGAGGGAAATGGAAGAAGATCACATGTTGTGCCGACCCCGCATAACGTGGGAAGAGGGCAGGAAGATGACGATGTTGGTAAGTAAAAGCATGTTATAAGGTAGGTAAAAACAGTGAAACCAGCTTACCAATATATCAGTATTTTCAAAATAATTCCTCCAATACGGTCTAATCTTTCTCTGTCCACCAATATCCCACACGTTTAGCTTGAAACCGCTAGACATCACCGATTTTATGTTGAAACCAGCCGTCGGTGTCACATGGCTCACGTCTTCCGAAGCTAACTGCTTGAGAAGCGTCGTTTTACCAGCATTGTCAAGGCCCAGCAGCAGAAGACGAAGCTCCTTATCTGAATTGGAACGTAACTTCTTCAATATGCTGAGCAAACCCTGGAAATTTCGATTATATTGACGATAGCTTGCATGCAAGGTTTCGGGTCATTAAAATAGGAGATAAGTCTCATGTTTAACTTACCATGGTTCATTAGAAAGCTCTTGAGGGTAGGTAATTCAATTTTAATGGCACTGGTGAATATGGTTGGTTCTACGTCAGGCTTTTCAATTAATTTTATTAGAAAATACTGCAACTTCCAAAAGTGAAAATAGAATTGTGTTGATAATTCTCCGTTTCCATGGAAACGAACGACGCATTATAACGCTCCGCTCTACGCAAAAATATATCTTTTATATTATTATCTCTTTCAATCAAATTATGTGTAAATTATTAATTAAAACTTTAGATTTAATACAGAGAGCCTAAATTGTTTATCTTACGAGTATGTACTTAAAATAACATTAATAATTTACATTTTAAGCGTGGAACTGTGCCTGTCATATCATGTTACTGTCACTGTCAAGTGTCAATCGGCTGTCAAGTTGCGCATGCGCGTTGCGGTCACCCACCACGGTTTGCTTGGTTTGCTTTTGCTTTGTTGCTCTACTTGCTTTGCTTTGCTCTGTGTAGTGCATTTACTTTTGGATCCACGTGCGTGTTTATTTACCACTAATAAAATGGGAAAAGTAAAGCAAGAACCAGGTGCAGAAGACAGCAAAGCTGACATCAGCATCAAAACTGAAACCCTAGGATACGAGGACAAGATAGATCATTGTAGTATCATAGCCAAACCCATGGCACCGAAAAAGCTTAGCAAAAAGATCTACAAACTCATCAAAAAGTCCAGTGGTCACAAGAATTACATTAGGAACGGACTGAAAATCGTTCAAAAGCAGCTTAGATTAGGGGAAAAGGGGTAAGTTTTACTTATAAACATTGTGTCTACGCCTTTTTTAGGTTATAAATGTGTTATGGTTTATGGCATCGCCGATAGTAGGTACCTATAGATCAATGGTTCATAGTCACCTATATTATTTAAATATCTAGCCGCAGAAACTTATTCCTTATGTATCACATAACAAGCATCCAGATTTCAAGGTAAACATTAAGTACTGGTCTTTACCTAGTTGTGCCATCCTTAAGCTTTTAACTTTGATTTTAATAAAATTATTGGTACAAAATCTCTGGTTACATATTCCAAAATATATGTTGTCACTTTATCATATTAACATACACACATACATAAAATCACGCCTGTAATAACATAGTATACTCGTAATAAAGTAATAATTTTCATTTCAGAATCGTAGTGTTTGCCGGTGACATATCCCCCATTGAAATCATGTGTCACCTCCCAGCTGTGTGTGAAGAGAAGGATGTCCCTTACTGCTACACTCCGAGTCGCAGGGATATTGGTAAGTTGCTGAGCAATATTGATACTAAACTCAAAAAGCTCACAAGTATTTATTAACCCCGACGAAAAAAAGGGGTGTTATAAATTTAACGTGTCTGTGTGTGTATATGTGTATCTGTCTGTGGCATCGTAGCTCCCAAACGGATGAACCGATTTTCGTTTAGTTTTTTTTGTGTCATAGATAATTTTATCACAAGTGTTCTTAGCAATGTTTCATGAAAATCTGTTCAGCCGTTTGAAGATCATCAGCTCTTTTCTAGTTTATGAGGGGATCTGACTGACTTAATGATGTCCTGTTGATTTGAAATTTGGTAGCGTATTACTTCAATGATATTGAAAAAACATGGTAAGGTAACCATACTTTAAATATGACATGATAAGGTAAGGTTTAGAAGTTAGGGGTTTTTAAAAATTTTAATTATGTATTATTTCAAAAATCAATAAACCTAACTGCTTACACACTCATACCCAACTGCAAAGGAGGGTAATTTGTTTGAGGTGTATGTTGCTTGAACCCAAAAATAGCTGGATGAAATTTGAGAAAGTAAGGAGTTTTTCGATTTGTCTGGATAACAAAAGAGATTGGCTATCTGAAATATCAAAAATTCCAATATGTCAGCTGTGCACATTTTTAATTACATTCAGTTGATTTTTTTTATTTTTGCAATAAAATTTTATTTACTGACTATCTGACCTGATAGATGTTGTCCTGTCTTAGCTATTATATTTAAAACTCGTCTCCTTACAATAAAAAATGTAACAAAAAAGAATTAGCTGATTGGTCCAGTCTTTCATGAGTGACGAAACGAATGACCATGGGAAATAGTGATTCATTTTTATAATATAGATAAGATTACTCGTATTTTTATGTTGATATACTACTTCCACCCACAGCTTTACCCGTGTGGTACCTTGAAAAACAAAAACATATCTATCCCACAGGTAGCACACATTTTTCTGTGATAAAAAGTAAGTAGCCTATGTGCTATTCCAGACTATAATCTACATCTGTGCCAAAGGACAATGGGCAGATTGGGACCACCCTCCAATAGCAATAAAATATATGTCGTTGGATAGGTCTTTTCAATTGGAACAACTATTGCTATGACAGCTTTGCAGTCACAGCTGTCCATTCAAAGATATAAGACTTTTAAGTTTTGATAAAATGTTAAAATAAATAAAATATTAGTTGTTCCGGTTGATTAGACCTATCCAACGACATATATTTTATGTCTATTGGAGGGTGGTCCCAGGTTCCATACATTTTTGCCCATTGTCCTTTCATCCAGATCCGATCAGCTGTGTCAGCGTGAAAGAATAACAAACATACATCCATACATTCTTACAAACTTTCGCATTTATAATATTAGTAGGATAATTTATTATATTATTAATTCATGCTGATGATAAAATTATTCCAGGTGCTGCAATGGGTACTACCAGAGGGTGTATCATGGTCCTAGTGAAAGAGCACGAGGAGTACAAGGACCTGTATGATGAAATAAAGGGTGAAATCAAACTCCTCGGTCACCCTCTTTAATATAACAAAAGATTCTAAACAAACAGTTGCAATCACTGAATTACCAGTGGTAAGGTATAGGCGACCAAGAAATTGGTTTACCACTCTAAGGCTGAATATCATTTGCACGTACAAAACATCAAGGGCTATTTTCGCTTGACAGATTAATAACTGCTACGTCAGAATCTGTCATAGTAATCTTTAGCAAATAATTATGTTACTGGGAGATGTCATCAAAAGTGGTAAACCAATTTCTTGGTCGCCTATACACCATAATTAAGACTTTTTTTGACAAAATTAAAGGTTACTTTAACAGCAGATTACTTAAACGCCACTTAAGTGACACCTACTTATAATGGTTTAAAAGTGTTGCATAATTACATGTTGGCAAAACATAATTATAATTCAGGGAACTCCACAAATTATTTTAATTTTGTGCTCAAACGAGAGTTAACTTAAAATTTTCACTAAAGAAAATAAATGCAAAGTTATTAGTAAATTACTCTGTAATCAGATACAAAAACATTGAAAACATGTACTAAGTAATCATTAAACATTTTTAATGTCGGCTGTCTATTTTAGTAAATATTTCCATTCTGTTCAAAGCAAAAAGTAAGTAGGTAAGGTTTAATTTAAGGAATAGAATATAGTTCTGTTTAGGTTTAATTTAAGGAATAGGAATAGAATATAGTTCTGTTAAGATTTTATGAATATAGATTATTCAAAAAATATTATTTTTTCTATTTATATTCTGTGTTTTTAAATGTCTAGCTAGGTGCTCATAATAATAGTTTATCATTTTATTAGATCACGAAAAACAAATAAAATTAATGACTTAAGTATTAATTATATACATTTCATAATTTATTAGTTATTCATGTATCTTTAGTTACAACATTAAAAATATTACAGAATTACATTGCTACAATATAAATATTTTTGAGTTATCCAGATATCAGATACTTACTTGATTTTATACCATATTCTTATAATGATAGGGCTCTTAATTCTTGGTGTGATAATTTTGACGCTTTGGATTCTATTAAGACATACCAAAGAAGTATCTCCGCCTTTATTCAAAGAAAGTTTGCCCTTAATTGGGCATGCTCATATATTATGGGGAAACACCGCTCGTAAGTACATCTGCAAACCTATTTAAAACTATAAATACCTTACCTTACCTTAATAATGCTTATGCCTAGTTATTTATATTTACTTATAAATTTTTGTTTCTGCCCATACAGTTGCATGAAGACATGCTATTGGATATATTTTTTTTTAATTTTAATACACGAAAGGAGGGTTTATTGTCATAATCCCCCCCACCATCATATTAGTGTGGAAAACGCCAAAAAAAATTGAGTTTTTTCATAATCCCCACTGGTGGGGACAGCTTAGTGGGGATTATGACAATAAACCGAAAGGAGCCTGTTTCGCACTTTACTCCTTTCACCACACTGTTTTCGAAAAAACTAGTGGCAATAAGTTGCAAGTTGCAATTATGAGACTTAAGATTTTTTTTAAATTATACAAGTTATTCTATTTATTTTTTAGATTTATGGAAAGTAATAGAAAGGCTTTCGAAAGAGAGTTTGGAAGCTGGGGGAGTGCTTAAAATAAAAGTAGGATTTCAGTCACACTACGGTAAGTGTTTGTAACCAACTCATTTTTTGGGAAGAAATATTACTTACTTCATTTAGGCTTTCTTTACTTAGGCTGGATATGACAAACTTCTAATACTTACCTAAGTGTTCTGGGGTTAGTAGGTACCTAGTCTACTAGTTTGGTCGAATTCGCCCTTAGTAAGATGGCAAATCATGTTTATTAAACATTATGATGTACCTACCCAGTGAACGCAAAAAACATGGAAGCATTATTTCAAGGGAAATATCCGCGAAACTTGACACCAAATTTCACACATCCAAACTCCTTCGTGGATTTGCTAAAAATTCATTAATGTCGACATTATTCCCTCGACGTTTGGGTTTAAATTGCCGTGTGTGAATTTTTGATTTAATTTTTTGGCATAATTAATAAGCCCCGCCTACCACAGCACATTTTTTGTGGGGTCATTTTTTAGCTCAAAGAATGCTTCCATGTATTTTCCGTTCACTGGTACTACCTATCAAGCAGATAGTGCAAATCTAAAGTAGGTACCTAATTCTGTCAAATTCAATGTCACCAAAGTAGACAAAGGTGAGATTTTTTATATCTAGTGAGATATCTTTAGAAATTACATAGTTTTTGGATGACGAAAATAATAAGTTATAATAATGATTATGAATTTTGATTTTCAGTTATTACGGATCCCGACGATGCTTTGACAATCGCCAATAATTGTTTAAACAAGCATTTTGCATATAACTTCGCTAAACGCTGGTTGGGAAACGGCCTTCTCACGTCTTCAGGTAGGTCGATTCTACTCAATTTATTATTTAATTATTTACCGTTTATTATACCGTTATTTTAAAATACTTTTTCAACCTTGATTTTAGAGGGATTTTAATTAAACCTAACAATGGGTACTTATGCACTAAGTACCTAGATTACAAAAACATAGCGCCTCATTTTTCGAACTGTCTGACTATTATGTAAGTAGGTACTTAGGTAGGTTAGGTACCTACCTACTTGCAAGGCTAACATGGCAGTCACGACAATGTTACACTTTTGTCGAGCATTGTTTGGCCTTTTTACTCAAAGGTTTCGTTATTGTTCTCCATATTCGTCATTGTTCGCAACAAAAATTTTGGTTATTACCTAAAATATTAGTTAATTTTAATTTTTAATTTGTGAAATAACTTATTATCAACCAATCTTTTATTGCTCCATCTTCATGCAATCAGCTTGAAAGACGACCTCTAAAATCAAGGTTAAAACGGTGTTTAGAATAACGGTAAAATATCAAATTGAGTAGAAACGGTCCTGTCGTCTCATTCGCACAAGAAAGAGAAAGACATTGTTTTGTTGTGGCGCTCAGGTTAAACCTGGCTGGTATTTTTACGTTCATGTTATAGGAAACACAATTTATGGATGATGGAAACACAATTTTGTTGGGCAATGAAGAAGACGGATGAAAGAAGAGTGCATGCTACTGAGATGCGAATGTTAAGATGGATTATATGTGGGGTGACACGGTTGGACAAGATAAGGAATGAGTATGTCAGGGAAAATTGGAAAGTGGCGCCTGTTACTGAAAAGATGAGTGTTATATTAGCATGGTATGGACACGTGATGAGGAGGGATGAAAACCATGTCACCAAAAGAGTTATGGGTATGAGTGTATCTGGGTACGCAAGTAGGAAGGCCGAAGAAAAGGTGGTTTGATTGTGTGAAAGATGAAATGAATGTAAGAGGAGTAGACTCAGAGTTGACGAAAGAGTGAATGGAAGAAGAAAACATGTGCCGACCCCACTAATTATGCCCGCCTTCCACTGCGAGCGGAGCGGGCTCCGTACGGACTCCGTTTAACTCGCAACGGCTTTCTTCATAGAAGTGCTTTCACTGTGAATGAGCGGACGGAGCGGATCAAAAGAGTACGAAGAGTTAGTTAGCTCCGCAAAGCCTTCTGGCAGTGGAAGGTAAAATCAGAAACTCTTTCTTGGAGGAAGTGTACAACTATTTTTACTCCGGTCCGCTCAGACCATTAGCTCAGTTCCTTCCACTAAAAAAGGGTAATGAGCGGAAACTGAGCTGATTGAAATTGTATTCAAATCCGCTCATTCACAGTGGAAGCACTCCTATGAAGAAAGCCGTTGCGAGTTAAACGGAGTCCGTACGGAGCCCGCTCCGCTCGCAGTGGAAGGCGGGCATAAGGGCAGGAGAATGATGAATAGTGATGTTTTAGGAAACACTTGGAAGAGTCACCGCAAGCTTCTCAACCCTGCGTTCTCCCTCCAAGTTCTGCTCGGGTTTCTGGACATCTTCAACAGTCAGTCCCGGAAACTGCGGACCAAGTTGGACGAGCTAGCCGGAAGTGGCCCGTTTGACGTTTCTCTTCATTTACGGCAGATGGCGCTTGAAAATATGTGTCGTAAGGAGTTTTCACTGTTAGAAATGTGTTTTGTTACTTTAGTAACTATTACAATTCACTGTTTGGTACCTATTATTATACGTATGACAAGATACGGGCAAGAAATCATACTTGTTTTGACGATCCTGGTTTAACAATTTCTACTATCCCTACTAAGACGGAGTCTAGCATTTTTTAATGCGAAAAAAGGGGTTGATATGAGGGATGAAATTTTGTACCTACAGAAGTTAGGTACGTCATTTTTGAAGCTAAAAGCTTAAAACTTATTTTTTTAGGCTTTTGATTACATTATAAATAAATACGACATTCAAATTTTGTAAAAATTTTACCCTATGTGGTAAAAATGGGGTATGAAAGTTTTTTAGAGAATTACAAATAGACTGAAAATTTAAAAAGAATGGAAAGAAGGCGATGAAGGTCATTTTGGGATTTGTACCAAACGAGATTGTACCTCATGAATTTAAGTCCAAACAGACCGCAAAACACCTATCCTACGTTTACATACCTATACGATTGATACGACACAAGTGTCTAAGTATTATAAACTTCTCAAAACACATTTTCAGTGACAGCATTCGGAATATCTGTCGAAGAAGACGCTGAGCTTCTACAGTCCTATGCTCGCTCAGTCGATGTTATTTTGAACGTGATCGCACAACGCTTCCAAACGATATGGTTACACAGTGACTTTCTTTATAGCTTTACTTCGCTGAAAAGAAAGGAGGATGCTGCTTTGAAAGTAGTTAATAGCATTGCTGATGTGGTAAGATTCGCCTTTAGTATTTAGGTACCTAATGTTTAGATTAAAATATCCCATCAAAGTGGTCAAAGTTAAGTCAAACCTCACCGAATCACGTAAATCGTAGATTTTGTTCTAGCCTAATCTACTAGCAAAAGGGAGAATATCTTACCAAAGATACCTACTTCTCAAATCTTGAAAAAAAATCTCACTAAAAACTTTAGCTTAAATTAAAATCTCACCAAAGAATAGTTTCTAACAATAATCTCACCAATTCCATCAATTCTCCGTGGTCTGAAAAAAAAATTGGTTCACAGATAATAAAAAAAAAACGTGCTGCAATGATTCAAAATGAAGATCAGCCTGATGTTACTGTCTCAGGTAAGAAGATAGATACTTATTTCTTTTTACAGTATAATCGGCAAACAAGCTTACTGTCCACCTCATGTTAGCTTAGTGGTTAGGTACCGTAATCTTTTACATTATAGAAGCTTATTCTTATAATTAAACTAGCTTCTGCACGCGGCGTCGCCCGCGAAGTACCTACATAAATTATAGCCTATGTTCATCCTGAAAGTTCATTCTACACATTGGTGAAAGAATTTTTCAAATCGGTTCAGTAGTTTCGGAGCCTATTCAATTCAAACAAACAAACAATCAAATCTTTCCTCTTTATAATATTAGTATAGATAAGACTGGCCTCACAGCTCAGTTGGTAGTAGCTCTGCCTTCTGCGATGCAGGTTGTGGGTTCGATCCCCACCCAGGACTAACATTTGTGTGATGAACGCAGACGTTTGTTCTGTGTCTGGGTGTTATTATTTATTCTATGTATGTATTTTACAAAAAAAAAGTATATAATTAATCTATCAGCTATCTGGTTACCATAGTACAAGCTTTGCTTAGTTTGGGGCTAGATAGCGTTGTGTGAACTGTACACCAATATTTATTTATTATTATTGATTTATTTATAATTGTCTTCTCTTTCGTAGAAAAGAACGCTGTACTCAATGATAAAATTTGGAAATAAGTACTAAAATCCCTTGTATTTCTTCCAGGATTAAAATGCAAAGCCCTATTGAACCTGCTTCTGGAACTTTCTGAGGAAAACGCGCTGACCGATCAGGAGATCAGAGAGGAGATCGACACAGCGGTGGCTGGGGCTTTAGACTCCACATCCTGGGTACTGACGTACACCTTGGTGCTGCTCGGCAGCCATCCGGAAGTTCAAGAGAAGGTTTATAAGGAGTAAGTATCTATAACTAATTGTACGGTCCGTACCTACACCCTGGCGAAGTGATAGTTAATATTAGTAAAACTCTGAGATAAGTTTTAACTGACATATTGATAGAAAGACTTAAGATAATGATAGAATGATAATGAGACGCGCTAACTGATTCGCGGATTCTAATGACTGGCGTAAAGTGCTAATAAAGTGTTTAGATAGATGGCACTACTAAGAAGGACAGTGTACGTGCTCGTACACTAATAGATACTAATCTTTGATATCATAATAATTTTGAATGAATGAATGAATGAACGTCTTTATCGGTAAATTCAAATTCACTGAAATCAAAGTCAAAGTGGGATTTTATTTGCAATGTGGCCGTTGCAACTATAATGAAATATCTTAACAATGTTTGGCGGGGCTACACAGTAATATTGCAGCAATTGTTGCACTGTGTTGAGAGATATAATCAGCAACTTGTCGGCTATACCATTGCAGCAAGAAATTGACAAAAAAATTGCCCGTTTACGAGCACTTTATGAATATTTCTATTTTTGTATACCTAGGTACCTAATCATCTATTTTATTTCAAGTTTTATAACACAGGTTGAAAGAAGTCTTCAGCAATGAAGACAGAGACCTCAACAAGTACGATCTGCCTAAGTTGATCTATCTGGAGTGCGTCATCAAGGAAAGTATGCGTTTGTACTCTACTGGACCGGTCAACCTAAGAACTTGTGACAAGAATATCAAACTTAGTAAGTAATTAAGTATTTACAAAACGTTTCAATTTAAATTGTTGAATTACTATTGGTTCGTGGTCGCTTTCGAAAAAAATTTTCACACGGTATATCTGTATTTTTGGTTTCTAATATTTAATTTGTTTATACAACGATTGTATTACCAAGACAAAACCATTTCGCTGCGGGAAAACAACCATTAAAATTTCTCGGTGTATATATGTAGGTACCTAGTACCTACCTGTTGAAGGACGACTTCCATGTTTTTTTGAGTTCATTGGTTCAAATCTTGTAATAGGTTATACTTTTTCAGAAAACTACACCCTGAAAACCGGCAGCCACTGTATATTATCAGCTTATGGTGTACACAGACACCAACGCTGGGGACCTGATAAGGAGATATTTAAACCGGAGAGATGGCTGGATCCCGACACACAAGGACTTGTCTTTATGGGGTTCAGTTTAGGACGGCGTACCTGTATAGGTAATTTTACGTTTAATAAGCCTTTTTTTAAGTGACAGGGGGCCGGTCTAACCCTGTCATCTTAAATGTCATCTGGTAGATATAACATGAATGGATAATACAAGGTGAATTTTTGGTCAGTTTAAAGCCGGCGCCCAATTCTTTTATTCATCATCTTCCTGCCTTTTTCCCACGTTACCTATGTAGGGTCGGCACAACATGTGATCTTCTTCCATTTCTCTCTATCATTCGTCATCTCAGTACTCACTCCTTTCTTACCCATGTCATCTTTTACACATCTTTCACAGCGCCCAATTCTTTTATTAGTATAGCGTATTTGTGTCGTTGGTTTAGTTTTTGAATTTGATAAGTATTTACGGAACTTATTGGTCGAAAAGATTAACAAAAATGTATTAAACACATGGTAAGGCGCGCAGAGTCAACGACCTTTTAGTCCATACGGCCCGCTGCCGCCGCGCCGCGCGCCGGATTCGCATGCCGACAAATGAATAGCAACTACTATCGGTTGGTTCTCACATTATCGAGTAAGTTTCGTGTTATTATTATTACTTAACAAAAAAAAGATTTATTATTTATATTGTTTTTTGAGTAGGGTTATAGATATAGATTACGTGGGTGCCGGCTTTAAACTGACCAAAAAATCACCTCGTATAAAATATCACTGTATTAGGTAGTAGATAAATACACAAGGATAGAGGTAGGAACACTTTATCATCATAAAATAACTTCGTAGTCTCCTATTTCAGGTAAAACCTTCGCAATGATGACTTTGAAGACTGTTCTGTCCCACCTGCTACGTCGTTACAAGGTCACTGCGAATGTTCGTGACCTCCAGCTGAAACTAGAGTTTATCCTGAAACCTGTGGAAGGTCACTTTATCAGTATTGAACGGAGAAATTAATTTATTACCAAGAATTTCACAATAATAATAAAATTACTGATAGAATTCCGCGTTACTTTGTTTGCAAAATGGTTTTTTTTTGTTTCATGCATTAGGCTCCAAATGCTTCGTGTAATATTACACACGGTGCGCGGCTCGCCGTTCGCTTGAACTTGACTTGACACGCTACCGTGTGTCTAGATCAGGGGTCGGCAACCTTTTGGCAGGCAAGGGCCACAAAGTGGCAAAATAAACTAAAGGCGGGCCTGGCCGCACTTGTGATATTAACCCTAGAAGCTCAAAATATGGCTCTCAAATGCTCATCTGTGAGACGAGAAGTATATTTATTTTTTCTTTAATTGACAATTGAAAAAGTTTGTTCGCATAAATTATAAGTGCTACCAAAAATTGTAATGAACTCGCGCTTCTCTCATTTGTTCGTTCG
This sequence comes from Cosmorhoe ocellata, assembly GCA_963675405.1. Lineage (NCBI taxonomy): Eukaryota > Metazoa > Arthropoda > Insecta > Lepidoptera > Geometridae > Cosmorhoe > Cosmorhoe ocellata. The sequence continues at coordinate 2,413,339 of OY776266.1, read as the reverse complement.
CGGTCAGAGCGAAGCGCGTTTTAAGGCTGGGTCCACACTATACGGTCGATCGTGGTTCGTTCATGCATTTATCTTGTTATTTAACTTATATAAAAAAACATTCACGGGCCGCAAGCAAGACGTCCGCGGGCCGCATGCGGCCCGTGGGCCGCGCGTTGCCGACCCCTGGTCTAGATAATAGGTAGTGCATTACAGGTAATTAAACTAGCTTGCTTATCTTGCTATAGGTATCTATGTGCTATTCCAGATTATAATCTATCTCTTTGCTAAATTTCTTCCAGATACAAAAATGTTGCTAAGTAGGTAGATACTCTATGTACCTATGTTATTTACCAAAAAGCTAGATTACCTAAGTAAATGTACATTTTACATAGAGTTAAATAATTCTATGCATTTTAGTACATTTTATACAGGTTCAAAATATGTAAAAAGTGTGAAATTCTCGCTTTAAATCACTTTAGATAAAAAATAACATGAATATTAATATAAATATATTATATCTAATACCTTCTATTATACCTGGACAAATATATATAAATACATAAATTACTATAAAAATTTCATTGTCTTTGTCTCTCATCATAATAATAATTTGTTGTAGGTACCTACCCCGTTTTTTGGATCTTAATTGCAGAATATAAAATCAAAATACTTATTAAAATTATAATACCTATTAATATAATATTTCTTAAGCAGCTGTAAAATTAATATAAACAAATAAAATTCATATAAACTCAATGTACCTAATGTGACTGAAAAAGCCTTCACGGTTTTTTGTTAAGGACCTTAATTTTTTTTACATATCCGGAAATTAACTAGCTAAGTATTAAAACTAACGAACACCTTGCATAATTTATCAGTCGCTTTAAGTTTTTGATCAAATAGAACACTAGATTTTGCATTTAGATATTGCGCTGTAATAACATTATGATAGTATTTATTATTCTTTGTGTTATTTGCTTGACTCTATGGTGTGTGAACAAACGTGGAAAGAAAAAGATAAAATGTTTATCTCCCCCATTGCTAAAGGGATGTCTACCTATTATAGGTCATAGTTATTTTTTACTCGGAAACAGTGCTCGTAAGTACTTTATATACTACTAGCTTCCGCGTGCGGCTTTGCTTGCGTAGTACCTACCTTGTTAAAGAGCCTGTGTTAGCACACAGGCTCTAGATAATATAGCAATAGCTTGCTATATTATCTTTCTCTGTGCCAAATTTCATTTAAATCCGTTCAGCTGTTTCAGCGTGATTGAGTAACAAATATCCCATCATACAAACTTTCGCATCTATAATATTAGTAGGACTATCTTCCACCCGCGTATGTGCCTGCGTGGTACCTTGTTAAATTAGAGTCTTCATGCTATTCCAGACTATAATCTCGGTGCCAAATTTCATCCAGATCCGTTCAGCTATTTCAGCGTGATTGAGTAGCAAACATCCATCCCTCCAATCTATCCATTCTAATATTATAAATGCGAAAGTAGGTACCTCTCTTTGTTTGTTTGTTACTTTTTCACGACTAATCGACTGAATGGATTGCAAGGAGATACTCGTAGATTGTATTCTAGAAAGACATGAGCTACATTGTCTTAAAAATAATAAAAAACAACGATCAAGTCGCGAGCAACTGCTAAATAAATAAAATATAGTGAGTGATATTTTACAGTGTCATTTAGCCTCAAAGTTTGAGCTGGCGTTTGAGGCCAAATTTAGTATTGATAGATTTTCTTTATTTGCTAGAACATTGGTAGTCTCAAAAGCCAAACCTGTAGGTAGGTAGAATCAGATTAAAAAAACTTCACGGGGATGAAAAACTATGCAGTTTTTCAGCTTTTTGACGACCTCTGTGGCGCAGCGGGCAAGAGTCCGCCTGCGACGCAAGAGGTTGCGGGTTCGATTCCCGCCTCGGAACAAATTTGTGTAGGTACGATCTGCAGAAATTTGTTCCGTTGGTCTGGGTATGTATGTATAATAAAAAATATCTATCTATGTACCTATATCATGTATTAAATATATCAGTTATCTAGTACCCATAACACAAGCTTTGAGTAGCTTACTTTGGGGCTAGATGATGCTGTTACAACTAGTTAACAATAATTTTATACTTAAATATAGTTATTTTGGCTTATTCCCAAAGTACTCCACGTTTTGTTCCCAAAGTACTCCAAGAAATATTCTCAAACTACTCCACAAACAAAATATTGTTTTTTTAGTTAAATTCGACTCCACCCTACTGGTGTCCAAAAATAATTATCTCATACATTCGTTCTCAAACTCCTCCAAACATTTAATATTAGTCATCAGTAATGTAAATAATACTGATTTATTTCGCATTTTACTCCACAAGGTAACTGACGTACAGTCAGCTTAAGAAATACATATTTTAATAGTACAATAAACAGATTTTTCTTCTCTTATTAAAACGATAACCGCCTATAACGTCATAAAATGCCTTACCTAAACCTAAATGAATGAAGGTTTAAAATAAAATACAGTACTTAACTGATTTAAAAAAAAAATATTAATCTAATCAACATCAAGAAAAAGAAGAAGATCAACATAAGTACACATTTTCAAAAATAGACGGTAGAATAAAAAAAACAATATACCTACCTACTTAATTATGAGAAACCAAAATTTAGAAGTTTACCATAAATATTGATAGAAAAAAAACCATGACGTATTAACAGAAGGGTGTTTTTTTAAAAGCTTAGAAACTTTAAATTGAAATAAAAAAAAACGCTATGAATAAAGCCAACTGGATGTATAAATTAATAACGTTTTTCTCTGTTTTATTTCAGTTTAAAGTTCTTCGCCTCTAAAAAACACCCGTTATTATAACTTACCTGTAAAAATCAGTCTCTTCAGCTATGCATTATGCTAATGCAAGACATATTAGGTCTTAGAATATATTCAGAAATAAAAAAATAAAATAAATAAATAAATATGATCACGACTGTAATCCCCAGGCTCGGTAGATATCTCCTCAGATCTTTAGTTACTTAGACCTTTGAGGATATCTAAAGGGGGTAGTCAGAGGCAAGTCCAAACATGACATTTGGTACATGCCCACATTTTGCACAGTAGTTAGTATTCCGTACGTGACAGGTTGCAAGCCCATCGCCGCTTATAAGAATACTAACCTATGACATATACCTTCGATTTTTTTGTTCTAGGGTATGCCGGTTTCCTCACGATGTTTTCCTTCACCGTTTAAGAGCACTGGTATTGCGCACATAATTTTTTCGAATAGAAAAACTCATTGGTGCACGACCATGTTTGAACCCACGACCTTCGGCAGGGGTGCTACCACTACACCACCAGCGCTCTTATTATCAGAAATTAAATCATTTGTAATTTGGTATTTGCTTGTAACATTAACATACCTAGGTGTAAACAAAACTTATCTCTTTTGCTACCCTTTTTTTCTAAATAATAATGCATTAAAAGTATGTACCTAAGTGATATTACAATTTACTTTATTTACCGCAGACGTAAACGTTCTAAATTCCTAATTTGAAGAAAACTTTTGCCAGCATACCTAATTTTATTACAGAAATACTGTGACAGACTGTACTCCTAACATTATTTTGTTTCGATGTTTTGAATGGAGTAGTCTTGAAACTTAAACGCACTATTTTTATTTTACCTTTTTTTAATAATAATTCTTTGGAGTAGATTGGGAACTAATGTTCGAGATTCTTATCTTTTTTGAACAAAAGAATGGAGTACTTTGGGAATAAGCCGTTATTTTTACTATTGTTTGTCTGTTTTAGATCTGTGGAAGTTAATGAAAATAGTTTCCGTAGAGAGTTTGAAAGCTGGAGGTGTCGTCTCGTTTAAAATAGGATTGGGACCCCAGGGGTGCTATTCTAGTAAGTTGATATACCTACCTATGTACCTACCTACTTATATGGCTATTTTATTTATAGGTATAGATACCTAAGGAATAGAAGGGTTGTCACAATTTATACGTTAATTTTTTCGAAAAAAAATTTCGTAAACTATCAAAAACTCATAATAGGGTACAGATTATCCAAGAGTATACTGAGTTACGTATAGTTGGCTCAACGAATCTAGGCAATCGTGAAGTTAGCCGCAAGAGCTGCGCAGTATCGTTTTTCGGGAGCAATCGGAAGTATAAGGAGGAGGGGAAGGAAGTATAGCTAGATGCGCAAACTCGTAGGTACCTGTGGCTAACTTCTCGAATGCCTAGATCCGTTAGTAGTAGAAAATTAGGGCATCTGGATCAGCAGAGATCCAGCTGCCCTAATTTTCATCTATTCATCTATTCAACTTTATCTATTCATCTATTCAAATTCATCAATTCATCTATTCAACTTTATCTATTCATCTATTCAACTTCGTCAATTCATCTATTCAAATTGATCTAGTCACCTATTCCTATGATTGTGGGCATTTGTGGGGTTTCGTAGAATGCTGACATAGGATTTTAGCGTGCGGCGCGTTCCCCGCTACACGGGTCGCGCTCGTCAGACATTTCTGGTATACCTACGAACCAATACGGTCGATTAGTTATTATTGTAAACCTAATTTAGAGAGCGCTGGTGGTGCAGTGGTAGCACCCCTGCCTCACGATCCGAAGGTCGTGGGTTCAAACCTGGTCGTGCACCAATGAGTTTTTCCATTCGATAAATTTATGTGCGCAATGCCAGTGCTCTTAAACGGTGAAGGAAAACATCGTGAGGAAACCGGCATACCCTAGAACCAAAAATTCGAAGGTAATGTGTCATAGGTTAGTATTCTTATAAGCGGCGATGGGCTTGCAACCTGTCACGTACGGAATACTAACTACTGTGCAAAATGTGGGCATGTACCAAATGTCATGTTTGGACTTGCCTCTGACTACCCCCTTTAGATATCCTCAAAGATCTAAGTATCTAAAGATCTGAGGAGATATCTACCGAGCCCGGGGATTACAGTCGTGATCATATACATATATATATATATATACTAATTTAGAAAGTTTGAATAAATAATAGAGTGATTCGGACTTCATATATTTTATTTACCACAAACCCTAACCAAAGGTAGGAATACGCATCTTAGTGTATCTACAGTTTATACCCGACAAAGGTATTTACTACAGTATACAGTATCCAGAGAGATATCAATAGTGTTGACCCCTCTGACCAGAATATATCTCAACAGTGATAAATGATCTCTCAACACTATCTACCATCGTTCGTTCTGCTATAATATAATTAGTAAATAATGTACCTAGGTAACTGCTTAATAATTAAATTACTTATAATACGATATTCATAACTTGAATTCACTTTCAGTAATAACAGATCCTGATGATGCATTGACGATAGCTAATGCATGCACCAACAAGCATTCCTCCTACAACCTAGCTAAGCGCTGGTTGGGGTCTGGTCTAATCACAGCTTCAGGTGAGTTAAAATAGGTACAGTTGGCTCAACTTTTTTTAAATGGGATGAGCAGTTTCGGAGATTACCTACTTCCTACATACCTACAAATAAAGAAACTTTACCTACCTCTTTATAATATTACTAGCCACGATTGCAAAATTCCGATTTATTCAAAATTCCATCAACTAGCTTCCGCCCTCGGCTTCGCCCGCGTGGTACCTTGAAAAACAAAAACAAACCTATCTCATGGGAACCGAAAATTTTTAGCCTATATGATATTCCACACTATAATCTATATCTGTGCCAAATTTTATCCAGACCCGTTCAGCCGTTTCAGCGTGAAAGAGTAACAAACATACATCCAGACTTCTACACATCCATACATTCTTAAAAACTTTCGCGTTTATAATATTACTAGCTTCCGCCCACGGCTTCGCCCGCATGGTACCTTGAAAAACAAAATCAAACTTTCATCCCCTATTTTATCCCCTTGGGGGTAGAATTAATCAAAATCCTTTCTTAGCGGATGCCTACGTCATAACATCTACCTGCATGCCAAATTTCAGCTCGATCCGTCCAGTGGTTTGGGCTGTGCGTTGATAGATCACTATGTCAGTCAGTCAGTCAGTCACCTTTGCGTTATATTTATTTAGATAAGTAGTTGATAAGCCAAGAACAGGGACGACTGGAGGGATTTGGGGGAGACCTTTGCCCAGCAGTGGGACAAAATAGGTTAGGAAAAAAAAAAGTAGGATGTAGTAAGTACCTATAGATTAGTGTAGAAATATTTGATATGATGACCAGAATATCTACGTTTTCAGGCAATACTTGGAAAAGGCATCGTAAGCTCGTGAGCCCTGCGTTCTCCCATCAAGTTCTGCTCGGGTTTCTGGACATCTTCAACTGTCAGTCCCGGAAACTGCGGACTAAGTTGGACGAGCTAGCCGGAAGTGGTCCGTTTGACGTTTCTCTTCATTTACGGCAGACGATGCTTGAAAATATTTGTTGTAAGTATTACTCGTATTTAAAGGAAGAAACGGTAAGCAATTATAAATAGCTTTTCGATTCAGATAAAGTTTAGATGTGAAACAAACAGACATTAGGTATTTAAAACTAAAAAATTGTACCATTTGAACAAACTTTGGATGTCGAATTTAACCTCTCGTGTGTTTAAGCACGGATCCTGGTTACTACCGTCGTCTGCTTAGACACGGATCCGCGACAGATTACGCCTGTTGGTTTTTACTGAATATTAAATTGTATAACTACGTTTTAGGGTTTCTTTTTATTTTGGCAAATCTTACTGAACGAATGAACAATATACAATGATTTCTCAATAAATCCATTCGAAAAAATCACTTCTAGAGAGATTTGAAGTTTCGATTTGAAAAAAAAAAGCCGGGCAGAGATGGGGGTCGCTACTTTCGCTGCTTAAAACACATCAGAGGTTAAAAATAACTTTCATCCTCTATTTCAACCCCTTACAGTCTTATGTCATTTCTCAAGCTCTAGCTAGACTATCACTACCAAATTTTATTTAAATCGGTATTTCAGTAGTTTAGGCGTGATTACGTAACACACAGACAGACAGAGTTTCGCATTTATAATATTAAAGTAAGATTAGGGATTATAATGTACGAGTAGGTATTTAGATTTACCTACTCATAGAGTACTAGCTTCCGCGGGAACCGTACAGTTTTCCGGGATAAAAAGTAGCCTTTATGCTATTCCAGACTACAATCTATATATGTGCCAAATTTCATCCAGATCCGTTCAGCCGTTTCAGCGTGAAAGAGTAACAAACATACATCCAGACCAGACATCCTTACATCCACACATCCATACATTCTTACAAACTTTCGCGTTTATAATAAGTATTAAATAAATAAATAAATAAATAATGCTGGACAATCCACACAGCATCATCTAGCCCCAAATTAAGCTACTCAAAGCTTGTGTTGTGGGTACTAGATAACTGATATATTTAATACATGATATAGGTACATAGATAGATATTTTTTATTATACATACACACCCAGACCAACGGAACAAATTTCTGCAGATCGTACACAAATTTGTTCCGAGGCGGGAATCGAACCCGCAACCTCTTGCGACGCAGGCGGACTCTTGCCTGCTGCGCCACTAAGGTCGTCAATAGTTACCTACTGTTACCATTTTTGTAGTGACGGCACTCGGTATATCCACTGAAGAAGATTCTGAACTACTCCAGTCGTACGCGCAAGCAGTTGAAGTAGTATTGAATATTCTCACACTCCGCTTCCAAACAGTTTGGTTGCAAAACGACTTTCTTTATAGCTTCACTGAGCTCAAGAGAAGAGAGGATGAAGCTTTAAAAGCTATTACTGGCATGGCTGATCTGGTTAGTACTTTTCATTATTAACCTTACCTCAGAAAACTTGCCGGATTCTTCAACATGTTTTCATTCGCTGTTAACTGTTCTCACAGCTCAGTTGGTAGTAGCTCTGCCTTCTGCTCTGTAGGTTGTGGGTTCGATCCTCACCCAGGGCAAACATTTGTGTAATGAACTCGGCTGTTTGTTCTGAGTCTGGGTGCTATTATGTATTCTATGTAGATATGTATTTACAAAAAAAAGCATCTAATTAATCTATCAACCACCTGGTTCCCATAGTACAAGCTTTGTTTAGTTTCGGGCTAGATGGCGTTGTGTGTAATTTCTACCTATATTTATTTATTTATTTCACGTTTAGGTAGGTACCTTATGTACTTACGTGTTTTTGTTACTCTCTTACACACAACTACTTATTAACTTCCCATGACTTCGCAGTATGTAGTGTTGATGAATATGAACTAACATTTTTTTATTTATTTCCATGTTAGTCAGCTTTATTTTCTAATAAGTTTTCGGTTTGCAGATAATAAAAAAGAAGAGAGCTACCATGGTGGAGAACAAAAAACAGCCTATCTCAACATTCTCAGGTACCTACGTTCATAATGCCTATGTTTTGCATGCATTGATTTATTAATGATAGGTATTATCTACACTACACTAATATTAATAAAGAGGAAAGATTTGTCGGAAAATCTCTTTCACCAATGTTTGGAATTAACTTTCAGGATGAACAGCCTATGGGTATTTCATGTAGGTAGGTACCTCGCGGGCGAAGCCACCCACGGAAACTAGTTAATTTTAATTGTAAAATTAATCAAATTCTTATTCCTGTTCTTGTTATCAATACTTATATTTTTTTTTAAATTCATATTCTTATTCTTCTTATTCTGCGTTTCAGGATTGCGATACAAAGCCTTCTTGGAACTTCTCCTAGAGCTTTCAGATGAAGAAGAGATAACCGATCAGGAGATCAAAGAGGAGATAGACACGGCTATCACTGCTGGCTTGGACACCTCCGCATGGGTACTGACGTATACCCTTGTACTACTCGGAAGCTATCCGGAGATTCAGGAGAAGGTTTTCAGAGAGTAAGTCTACGTGAGCGCAACAAACTTATTAGTACCTAAGTAGATAGGTAGGTATGTACACCTCCTTTTTAGGGCCTTAGACCTTGCTCTAATCGCGACATCTAGCGTACAGTAGTGGTAGGCAAAATAGCCCGAAACCGTGTCACGATTCGTTGTAGGAGATGGTGCATCTGTATAGTATTTTAATCTGGGGTATGTAGTTAGATAGGTATACTTACGTTCTGTGAGAATACCTAAACTTTTATGATTTATTTTAAATATTACCATCGCAGTTTGCGTCACGGAGGTGAGAGGTTTTCAAAAGTTTCCGTCCACACTTGTGATATTTTGCCGTGAGTGTGACCGTGTCATTGTGTGACTGAGTCCGAAACACGCCTACTTTTTCACGAAGTCCCTTGAAATTCTGTCAAATTGTCACGCGTGTTAGTCAGGGGACGGAGACACGGTCACGGCATTTTGTCACTAGTGTGGACGCGTTTACAGATTAAGTGCACCGCAGTGTTTACATTAAGATCGCGAGATCAAGCATTTTCGTAACATAGATTTCTAACAAGTTTAAATTGACCAGGTTAAAAGAAGTCTTCGGCGATGAAGAGAGAGATTTAGACAAACATGATTTTCCGAAGTTGGTTTATATGGAAGCTGTGATCAAAGAAGCTTTGAGGATCTATAGCGTCGCCCCTATCACCTTGAGGACTTTGGAGACGGATATCAAGCTGAGTAAGTAATTTATACCGTTACAGTTTAAGACAAGTTAAATAAAATTAAAAATTTAAAAAACCCCCGACAAAATTTTTGCCCGCTTATTTATGGTGGCGGCCATCTTGGATTTGAAATTTTACCATATACTTTAAATATCATTGAAGTAACACGGTACCAAATTTCGAATCGATCGGACATAAGGAAGTTAGTCAGATCCCCTCATCAACTAGAATAGAGCTGATGATCTTCAAACAGCTGAACAGATTTTCATGAAACATGGCTAAGAACACTCGGGATATAATTATCTATGACACAAAAAAATTAAACAAAAATCGGTTCATCCGTTTGGGAGCTACGATACCAGAGACAGACACACAGATACATTAACAGTCACGTTAAACTTCACCTTCTCTTTTTGCGTCGTGGGTTAAAAAGATGGATGATGTCAAGTTTGGTCTGGGTGGACACTGAACCCATCACTTTATAACATCACACTGCGACCAATACCTACGAGCGTCAATGCAAAATGTTGCGGTCAAGGATCATTTTGAATCGTCTTGCTAGTTATGAGTCTAGGTGCCAATTCCAGTCCTATCACCAGCCAGAGAATAACTGACAAGAAACTCGCTGGGCCTAGCGCTTTCTTGTATGGTCCTTGTTAAGCCGAGTTGGAGCTGATCCATGATTTTGTCTTCTAAATACCTAGTCTGATATTTTAATATGATTGTATAGAATAAGCTCTTCTAGTTATAAACCAGTTGATACCTTATGCTATGACTGTATTTAATTTTTTTGAAATAGCCTTTGAATTTGCCTAGGAATGCCATGGTCAGCTAACTACTTTATCATAGGCATCTAATTTGTTCAAAATAGATAGGTAGGTAAGATAGAACAAAAAATGAAACAGACCAATTGCCAAGGATATTTAATATGTTCCGCTTTGGTGTCGATAGTAGTCAGGGAGACCGCATCTAACTAAAATGACCCTGAATTTGAGGTCTTCTAATCTGGTTGAAATCAGCAAACCTAAAATTACTCGACTCAAAAACACTCGTGCGATTATATCTACATAGGTACCGCGACTGATCCACTTTGCTACCAGTGTTTCCACTGAGGATTTTTGTTTTGCCCTAAATTCTTTGGAAATTATCCCTAAAAATCCTTAATTTAGGTACCTATTTTTTTAATCCCTAATTCAGCGCATGAATAATAACTAAAAAAACACATCTTTTTTGCACATTTTAATGCAAAAAAATTTAATAAAACTAATTCATTCGAAGACTTTCGACAGTATGGCTTTCGCTGACTTCTCTCCTCTATCTTGAGATGCAGAAGGTTACTAGCTCACTATTATCACTCGCGTCTTCCATCCCCTAATAGGTACCTAGAGCTATTGAGCATAGAATAAAAAGGTTTACCACCTCAAGTAATTTTTACCCTAAAATTCACTAAATCTCTGTCGCAATAAGTCGCACGTGAACTAAGTAGTTTCGCCCTTATGAAATGGCGAAATCCCTAAAAGTGGAAACACTTTTGCTACCTACAAGAGGTAGATTAGGGAAGTACCTACCTACTACAAATAATAACTGGGAATTCTCGTCACAGCCAACTTAGATCATGATCTAATACTGTCAATTGCGAACATCGCAAAAAAACCGACACAGATACCTAACAACATTATATAAGAATAGAATAGAAAAGAATAGATTTTTATTCAGACACGGACACATACAAGAAAATAAAAGTAGATAAAAAAAAACAAAACAAAGGTAAAACCAAACAAAATTAGAAAATAACACAGAAAGTAAAATAAAAAAGATATAAATTGTCTTTCCTGCGTGCAAGTCGCGTGGCTGAATAGGACCAATCTCAGCTTAATGCTACCACCAAATGTTAAGGAGGTAGCGCTGGTTTTCGGATTGGATATAACAAATATGTCACTAGCTTTCGCCCACGGCTTCGCCCGCATGGGACCTTGAAAAACAATAACAAAGCTATCCTGCGGGAACCGTACATTTATTCGGGATAAAAAGTCGCCTATGTGGTATTCCAGACTAATACTTAATCTATATCTGTGACAAATTTCATTCAGATCCGTTCAGCCGTTTCAGCGTGAAAGAGTAACAAACATAAGTAGGTACATCCAGACATCCATACATCCACACATTCACACAAACTTTCGCTTTTATAATATTAGTAGGATATGCCTGTAAATTCTGTTAGTGATAGCGCGCACGAGTTACTTTTGTCGCCGTGACTGCTGTTTCGTCACTCTTAGGTTATGTACGGAGATATCACGCAGTGTCACGTCGTAAATGTGCGCATCTCCATACTAACCACAGATTTGATAAATCTGTAAACATACTATCGGATGCAGCTGATAAGTCGCGGCTTATGGACGAGTCCGAGAGGTATCTGGACAATGAAATTTCACTGAGCCTTGCACACTATCGGACGAAGTCGTAAGTCGTGCCCTTGGCTGACTTTGAGCGTTCAGACGTCCGACAACAATCTGGCATCGTCCGCGGACGGTGTTGCCAGCAGTGTTGGATTCAGACCCTTGAAAAATTATTGTCTATGGAACTTAAAATAATACTACTCGTCACTCACACTTTCACTACTCGACATGTTTCTTCGTCTACACCAGTGCTACCAGCCGATAGATAGATGTTGGTTGTATGAACTTACAGAAATATGAATAATTTAGTAATATTTTCGATTTTTGCTTGGTAATATAAGTAACCTTCTGGGAACACTGGTCTACGTAGTTGTCTATGGAATGGGCGTGGCCAGAATCGTCCGACTATCAGCCGCATCCGTCAGCCGCGGCTGATGGACCCGTCCGACCGTATGTTTAGCCCTTAAGAGTGACGAAACAGTCACGGCGACAGAAGTAACCCGTGCGCCCATCCACTCTTTTCTGAGTTACATTTTTTTTTCAGAAAACTACACCCTTAGAAAGGGCGAGCATTGTATTCTATCAAGCTACGGAATCCATAGACACTCTTGTTGGGGACCTGACGGACGCACATTCAGACCAGAGAGATGGCTAGAGCCTGCGACACAGCGTCTTGTGTTCGCCGGGTTCAGTCTAGGACGACGAACCTGCTTAGGTAAGTAAATGTAAGTAGAACCACGTCTGTAGGTCTACCATGAGTTGTCACATTTAGATCGGCTGACGTTACTACAGTAGTAATAGTACGTTACTATGACATTTGTCAAAATTGCTACTCATGGTACAGTCAGCGTCAAATTGATATGAGCGTCTAGAGTAGTCAAAATGATCTGAAAAACATAAAAGCAATTTGATATACGCAGTTCGAATCATCATATTGTTGCAAACACCTGAGGTGTTCAAAATATCTTAATACTCATTGTTTCATATTTATATGAGCAGTCAGGGTGTTAAAAATTATCTTAGTAAACAAAGCTCTCAAAGTTATTTTTGCATAAACAAAGCTCTCAAAAGACAGATAAGACAGGTTTATTTACCTAGGTATTAAGATGTTGAAGTCTTAATACTGTAGGTACTTATTGAAATAAGTATCGATATTCCTGGTAATGCTCTGGTTCCGCGAACTAACTTACAAAAAAATGAACTACACACGATCTTATTTTGTTCACCCCAAAGATTATAAGCGTAAACATTTTAAATGACAGTTCTTAGCTAATGATCGTACCTCTTTTAATATTTTTAAGTCAGTCTGCGCAAAAACAGAATTATAGTTGGCTCAACGAATCTAGGCATTCGTGAAGTTAGCCGCAAGAGCTGCGCAGT